>CM066037.1:104959042-106316899 GCA_033557465.1 Ichthyophis bannanicus
GATAGAGGGCCCACTTTGAAGCGTTCTCTGTACTCCTCGGGACAGGTATTATGGTTTAAACAACATTAGTAGACATCCCATAACTCCAGGATGACAGAGGGCCCACTTTGAAGTTTCTCTGTACTTCCCCTGGGACAGGGATGATGGGTTAAACAACATTAGTAGACATCCCCCATAACTCCAGGATGACAGAGGGCCCACTTTATGAAGGGGGCCTTCTTCTGATACTCCTGGGGACAGGCGATCTGAAGGGGCCAGTTAAACAACACATTAGTAAGACATCCCCAAATATCTGCCAGGGATGACAGAGGGCCCACTTTGAAGGCTTCTCTGTACTCCTGGGGACAGGGATGATGGTTAAACAACATTAGTAGACATCCCCATATCTCCAGGATGACAGAGGGCCCACTTTGAAGGCTTCTCTGTACCCCTGGGGATAGGGATGATGGGTTAAACAACATTAGTAGACATCCCCATAACTCCAGGATGACAGAGGGCCCACTTTGAAGGCTTCTCTGTACTCCTGGGGACAGGGATGATGGGTTAAACAACATTAGTAGACATCCCCATAACTCCAGGGTGGGTGGGAGTGTACTTTGATGGCTTCTCTGTACTCCTGGGGATAGGGATGATGGGTTAAACAACATTAGTAGACATCCCCATAACTCCAGGGTGGGTGGGAGTGTACTTTGAAGGGTTCTCTGTACCCCTGGGGATAGGGATGATGGGTTAAACAACATTAGTAGACATCCCCATAACTCCAGGATGACAGAGGGCCCACTTTGAAGGCTTCTCTGTACTCCTGGGGACAGGGATGATGGGTTAAACAACATTAGTAGACATCCCCATAACTCCAGGATGACAGAGGGCCCACTTTGAAGGCTTCTCTGTACTCCTGGGGACAGGGATGATGGGTTAAACAACATTAGTACACATCCCCATAACTCCAGGATGACAGAGGGCCCACTTTGAAGGCTTCTCTGTACTCCTGGGGACAGGGATGATGGGTTAAACAACATTAGTAGACATCCCCATAACTCCAGGATGACAGAGGGCCCACTTTGAAGGCTTCTCTGTACTCCTGGGGACAGGGATGATGGGTTAAACAACATTAGTGGACATCCCCATAACTCCAGGGTGGGTGGGAGTGTACTTTGATGGCTTCTCTGTACCCCTGGGGATAGGGATGATGGGTTAAACAACATTAGTAGACATCCCCATAACTCCAGGATGACAGAGGGCCCACTTTGAAGGCTTCTCTGTACTCCTGGGGACAGGGATGATGGGTTAAACAACATTAGTAGACATCCCCATAACTCCAGGGTGGGTGGGAGTGTACTTTGATGGCGTCTCTCTGTACTCCTGGGGATAGGGATGATGGGTTAAACAACATTAGTAGACATCCCCATAACTCCAGGGTGGGTGGGAGTGTACTTTGAAGGGTTCTCTGTACCCCTGGGGATAGGGATGATGGGTTAAACAACATTAGTAGACATCCCCATAACTCCAGGATGACAGAGGGCCCACTTTGAAGGCTTCTCTGTACTCCTGGGGACAGGGATGATGGGTTAAACAACATTAGTAGACATCCCCATAACTCCAGGATGACAGAGGGCCCACTTTGAAGGCTTCTCTGTACTCCTGGGGACAGGGATGATGGGTTAAACAACATTAGTACACATCCCCATAACTCCAGGATGACAGAGGGCCCACTTTGAAGGCTTCTCTGTACTCCTGGGGACAGGGATGATGGGTTAAACAACATTAGTAGACATCCCCATAACTCCAGGATGACAGAGGGCCCACTTTGAAGGCTTCTCTGTACTCCTGGGGACAGGGATGATGGGTTAAACAACATTAGTGGACATCCCCATAACTCCAGGGTGGGTGGGAGTGTACTTTGATGGCTTCTCTGTACCCCTGGGGATAGGGATGATGGGTTAAACAACATTAGTAGACATCCCCATAACTCCAGGATGACAGAGGGCCCACTTTGAAGGCTTCTCTGTACTCCTGGGGACAGGGATGATGGGTTAAACAACATTAGTGGACATCCCCATAACTCCAGGGTGGGTGGGAGTGTACTTTGATGGCTTCTCTGTACTCCTGGGGATAGGGATGATGGGTTAAACAACATTAGTAGACATCCCCATAACTCCAGGGTGGGTGGGAGTGTACTTTGAAGGGTTCTCTGTACCCCTGGGGATAGGGATGATGGGTTAAACAACATTAGTAGACATCCCCATAACTCCAGGATGACAGAGGGCCCACTTTGAAGGCTTCTCTGTACTCCTGGGGACAGGGATGATGGGTTAAACAACATTAGTAGACATCCCCATAACTCCAGGATGACAGAGGGCCCACTTTGAAGGCTTCTCTGTACTCCTGGGGACAGGGATGATGGGTAGGAATACATCAGTACACATCCCCATAACTCCAGGATGACAGAGGGCCCACTTTGAAGGCTTCTCTGTACTCCTGGGGACAGGGATGATGGGTTAAACAACATTAGTAGACATCCCCATAACTCCAGGATGACAGAGGGCCCACTTTGAAGGCTTCTCTGTACTCCTGGGGACAGGGATGATGGGTTAAACAACATTAGTAGACATCCCCATAACTCCAGGATGACAGAGGGCCCACTTTGAAGGCTTCTCTGTACTCCTGGGGACAGGGATGATGGGTTAAACAACATTAGTAGACATCCCCATATCTCCAGGATGACAGAGGGCCCACTTTGAAGGCTTCTCTGTACTCCTGGGGACAGGGATGATGGGTTAAACAACATTAGTGGACATCCCCATAACTCCAGGGTGGGTGGGAGTGTACTTTGAAGGGTTCTCTGTACCCCTGGGGATAGGGATGATGGGTTAAACAACATTAGTAGACATCCCCATAACTCCAGGATGACAGAGGGCCCACTTTGAAGGCTTCTCTGTACCCCTGGGGATAGGGATGATGGGTTAAACAACATTAGTACACATCCCCATAACTCCAGGATGACAGAGGGCCCACTTTGAAGGCCTCTCTGTACTCCTGGGGACAGGGATGATGGGTTTAAACAACATTAGTAGACATCCCCATATCTCCAGGGTGATGGTGGGCCCACTCTGATGGGCTCTCAAGGGTCCTGGTGATAGGGGTTTTGCCCTGACCAACATTGGCACACACCCCATAGCTCCAGGGTGGCTGCCAGACCATGTGATGCACGTTTCACACCCCCTGAGGGTGGCCAATGTGTGCAGCCCTGAGGATGCAGAACACGGCCAGTTGCACATGATGTCTCTGGACCCATCCCAGGCAGCTCTATGGGCTAGGTGTGTTACAGTGTTTTGTAGCACAGCAGCAGCAAGGACTCCAGGATGGCATCATGCCCTTTGTGACTACGTCCCTAAACACCTGGGTAGATGGCAAAACACTCATATGTGCTACATATAGACCTCTCTTTTGAATGTTTGGTGGTTTCACTATTTAGTATAAGCTCAATTTAGATGGTTTAGTTGTTTTCATTACATATAGACCTTGGCATGTGGGTCCCCCAGCTACACTTTACTGATCTGGAATACCTACACACAGCACCATTGGCAGATGCAAACAACCCTGTCTGTGTCTATGGTAATTATGACCTGTGGCAATGCACTCACCTCCCTTTGGTTGTCTGCCACACGATTGAAACACCTTTTGATTCTCTCCCAGGCCCTCTGGACCTTTTCTGTGTTTTTTTCCCCTGGCGGCCCCTGGGAACAGCTTCTCCATCTTTGGCCCAACCAATGCGGCCAGGTGGCAAAGTTCGGTGTGGCTGAATGCAGGTTTGCGCATTCTGGCAGCCATTTTGTTTTCTGCCCTTCTGGACGTGACGACGCTGACGACGCAACCTCCGCATTTGCGCATTGCGGCTCGCGCACATGCACTCCGCATGGCTGCGCTCCAGACATTGTGTTGCTATTGCGTTCCTCATGGCTGCGTGGATGTTATGTTATACATTGGAAATGCATGCAACTTGCACACCCAAGGGTTAGGGTGTTGGAGATATGTATGTGCATTGATCTCAGCAGTCACACATGGCACCAATGGAGTATGTTTAGTGCACCCTGAGATTGTGCGGGGCCGCGTTGGTGTGCCTGTGCCATATACGGAGTGTGGGGTTCAGGCCGTGGAGATAAAACATGGGGTCGAACGCGGCCTGACTGGTGCGCCAGGCGCTAATGGCCGGGGTCCACATTTGCGGCCCGGAAGGCCACGTGGCGCGCTGTTGGACACACACGAAATGTAGCAGCAGATAAGCATGCAATAAATAAAACCAGGAGTCGTTTCAAGGATCAAAGCCAGTTTAATGTGCACATGGCTCAAGCAATAAGCAATTTCAAAATGGCTGCGCAATGGTTTCTAGCAACACAACAACTTTTATAGCGTGCTTCTCCATTCTAGACATAGGCATACCTTTCATTGGTCCAAGTAACCCCTCTCACCCATCTATTGGTCCCGGTACTGATATGGCTACCCAATCGGGACCCTGGTCTGGGCTCAGCACCTGGTTGCCCCCCTTCTAGTCCCAATTACAATGGTCAGTGTCTCTAACTTGTTACATCTCTCCTCCAAGGTCGCTTAGCTTGTTAAAACATATGGGAAGCAGGGCACTGTAACCTTGCTTTTTGCAGAGTTAATTAATTCCATAGAAGCATAGCACACCTTATCAGTACCAATTAAACTTGTTTTTCTATATTTTCTCAGTTTCGTTTCTGCTTAGCTATGTTCAGTTAAACTGAGTTAAGTTTCAATTCTATGGTGTCATCATTCAGGGGGGTTTTCATTCCTCTGGGCCTTACTACAGGCCTCAGTTTCAGGTCAAGCTGCTTAGGCCTGTCTGCTTAGTTCAATTAGCATGGATCATAGGCCGTCGCCTACCACAATATCAACAGAGCTGTGGTACAATGGTGGGGACACCGACCAATGGTGCAGGGGCCATGTGTTCAAACCCCCTTTGTGCACAACGTAAACGCCTGACTGAGGCATCACCTTTAATAGGTAGAGGTGTTTTAGGGGGCATCTTACTTTTGCACGGCATAGGGCGGAGCAGTGTTAATTTTGAGCAGCAGCAGGCGGCGCACTATTCATTCTTGGCGGCATGAAGCGGCGCACTGTTTTTTGGGGCGGCAGTGTGCGGGAAACTTCATTGTGAGCAGCTTAGGGCCGCGCGCAGATGGCCATGAGGCGGCGTACTGATGTGTCAGCACAGTAACAGGGACACAGCACAATGGTGGGTACACTGACCAATGGTGCACGGATCAGGGGTTCGATCCCTCACAGTGCTCAGTGCACAGGGCTGGCTGAGGCAGTATGTTTTTGGTGAGTAGTGCTGTAGGGTGGCTTTTAGTTTTCCTTTATTTAGCACAGCTACCAAACGCACTCGCACATCATGTTGACATGAGGCAGCTCATGAGGCACATGTTAGAGTGCACTGTCCGCCAAGGCACCCTTGCATGTCCCCTATAGGGCACCATATATGTTTTGTCTCCGGATGGAGACTAGTGCACCTCATATGGACCTAAACTAACAGATGGCCTATTGTGTGCCCTATCAACCACACTCAAGGGCACCATGTGGGTATAGTACGCTGTGGGTTGATTTGCTGCCAGCAACATCTGCACATTAAATGTTAAATACCTGTGCAGCGCCCTACAAAATTACACCACTGTGGGTTTGAACCCATGACCTCTGACTTCACAGGCAATGAGGTACCCATTGGCCTACAGCTCTATAGCTGCCAGCAAGCCCCTGGCTGGCTGCAGAGAGCCTGCATGTCACCACACAGACAGTCTGTTGTGGTAGCCAGGATAGGGTTAGTCCACCCATACCCATGATGCACTGCACATGCAAATCAACTGTCCACAGATAGACACAGGATCGGGAATGCACCCCGGCATCTCCACAGCTTGGTAGGTGGGAGTGTCCATGTGCACCCACACATCACCTCGGCCTGGTAGGGTGTACTGAGTAGGTGTTGTACTGGCACAGAGTAGCTACACACCGTCACATTGTGCGGGTACTGTGCTCACCCTGAGTGTGCGTGGGGGCACCCAGGACCAGGTCCACCACAACCTCCGTGGCAGAATGAGGCCATGCCAGAGCTTCACAGCACTATTACTCTGTGAGATAGGTTGTTTCTGCAGAGACACCTTGGATATCTCTGTTGGGCAGAGTCAGGGGCACCCCTTATGTGAGACCTAGGTGGGCTCTTTACCACCATTTCTCCCCCTCAGGTTGGATAGCAGGGTCTCTTATCATCATGCTACCTCCCTGCAATGGTAGCAGTAGGGTGGACCATCAACCCCAGTCCTGCTGTGGGAGAGACACCCTACAGCGCTGTCACAGCAACTCCATACACATCCATAACACAATATCTGACAGACATTAGGCCTTGATATGCTAAGTTGCACCCCACCACTATCTGATCTTCGCCTACAGCAAGCCATCAGCCACTGCACGGCGCTCCATCAGGACACACACCAGCTGACATATGTCTGCTAGTTAGTCCTGTTGGAAATGCATGCACCCAGAACTGGGATGGCAGTGCACACCAGCAGTTAAGTCATTGACTGGGCCCCGACACAAAACCCATATATATCACATGGGAGACATACTATCATTCACTATGGGGGTGCCTAGCCATGTTGTCTTCACTGCACAGTCAGGGTGGAGTGCAACCCCAGCAGCACATACAGAGGCCACCATGTATGTGTAGGTGGTGGGCAACCACTACACTATCCCAGTCAGTGCCCTCTGCCCTGTGCAGATGCATCCTGGCCAACCCGCCCTGTCAGAGCTATACCCATGGTACCTTGCTGCTCATTATGCACATTGGCAGGCCAATACTGCCAACAGTGCTGGCAGTGTGGGCTGTGGAAGGTGTTTGCAGCCAACACACACTGTATAGACAGACACACTCCCACACGTATGCCAGCATTGTGCTACTGTAGAGGCGTTTGTCAGCATTAGCCACCACACCAGTCCTGGGCACAGTACAGGCATGGATATGGTAGCAATACTGTTTTGAGTCACTCCCCAGGGTGGTAAACGCTATCAGAGACCAGACCTGATGCACCCACTGCAGTCAACAGACAGATTGTCATGATGGAGCTCAAGGAGCAGAATGTGCGTGACGTAGGGATATCTATCTGCCAATACTCAGAGCAAGTGTTCGGAAGCTGTGTACCGTATACCCAGGTGTACAGTGACATTGCTAAGGTATTCACATGCTAGTATTGTGAGATGCACACAGGGCCCGATGTCCTGCCTCTCGAGGGGGCATTGGCCATTGGGGCCTGTGGGTGTGGGTGTGGGTGTGGGTGTGTCTGCCCCTGTTGGCTGCTGCTTTACGGCTGAGGTTCCCAAATCCAGCCCAGGGTTGCAACACACTGTTCGCGTTTTCCTGCTGTCCCTCATGAATATGCATTAGCTACATCTACATGCCATGGGGGTGGTGCAGAGATATACAGCACTGGCATTTGTATGGGCGGCAGCATTGAACCTGAATGGTGTGTGGTCCTCTGGGACTGCATTTGTGAGACTCTGCTCTAGGTAATGCCCCTCATCATGGTGTCTGTGATCAGTGGGGTGTAAAATTGGCGTATGAGCAATGCGTATGTCCCCAGCAATAATGTTTTGTCCTTACTATCACGGATTACTTGTGGGTAAAGATATGTGGAGAGGATTGGCAGGGCTTTGAACCTGTGACTTTCTGTTCTTGCACACACTGTCTGTGTGCAGTGCGCCACTGTGTTGCCACAGATGTGCTTGATTCCCTGGGCAGTCCATGACTGTACATCCGACAGGGCCTGTCTGTTGCAGTGGACGGTGCCAGCCTGCACATGGCTAGGCCACTGTCTTCTGTGGCTAGCAGCCACTGCCCCCTCCACCACCTGTACTCGTCCGCCAACATGATGGCATTCCTACTCTCAGGGAATGCATATGCCCTGATTGCATTGTGGCACTCCGGGACTGGATGTGGGGGACTGGGCTGTGGGTAATGCCCATTGTTATGGGGTGTGTGCGGGGTAGGGCAAAATATGGGTGTTTGCACCATGCTTATGTTCCCTGCAATACAGGGGTGTCTGTGCTATCTTTGTTTAGTGGTGGGTAAAACATAGGAACTGGGCTGGCATGGGCCCCAGCTGGGATTTGATCCTGTGCCTTATGGTCCTAGAGGTAGTGGCTCTGTCCGCTGCACCACAGTGTGTCCACAGAGACAGTGCAGTCCCTGGAGATAGTTAACCTGGCAGGATGGAGTCGCAAACCCTGCTCTGCACATTTTTACTGTGGGCTCATTCACCCTGTCTGGTGACAAACGTGCAACTGAGCCCCGGAACTGACCACCGCAGACGGGGGTTGATATATAAACAAACTGGGCAACCTTGCTATTGATGGGCAACCATAAACACCACTCACAGGGAACGTACGTAACAAGGAAATGTGTGTTGGGAAAGGTCTCCGCTCCGTAGACCGTTCCATAATTCATTTATATGTTTGGTGCTTTCCTGGGTGTGTTTTTTGGTTTTGCCCTTTACTATCACTGTTCCCCAGCTGACCTCCTCTTTGTACTATTTCTGTGGTGGTCATTTGATATTTGTAATTGCACTTTTGTGCTGTGCACATGTATCACACTGCTCACGTTTTGACGGTTTCCCCGGTTTAGGTGTACATTGCTGACGAAAATGGTTTCCCTTCCCTTTACATGGCCTGTACCGCGAGTGTTTCACTCGCGCTATTTTTTACTTGCGATTTCAGCCCCGATAATGTGCGGGGCGCCTCTCCCCTCCCCTTCCCTGCCCATAAGCCCCGTCTCTCCGCCCCTCCGGAGCCTTCCTCCGCCCTCCGTTAGCCTTTCCACGCCTCTATCGGACATTTGCGGGCCCGTACTTGTGCGGGGCGCGTTCGTGTGACGCGCACGCGTGCGGTGGTGACCCGCACGTTTACGGGCCATTTAAGTGCTCTTAGGGGCTTGTTTACAAAGCCGCGGTAGCGGTTTGCGATCGTAATCGGAGCCGCGGCCCCATTGATTTCAATGGGGCCGCGGCTGCGATCGCGATCGCGAACCACTACCGCGGCTTTGTAAACAAGCCCCTTAAGTACCGCTTTTAGTGCGCTATTTTGCGGCGTGCAAATTAGCGGTTTTTAGTAAACATGCCCCTATGTAATTAGAGCAATAGTAATTGTCTTATCTTTAATCTCTCATTACTTTTTCTTTAGTAATAGGTATAGAGCCCACTTAACTGGTATTATTCTAAATTTAAAATTACTTTTCTTTAGCTCAAGCATTTTCTTTCTTGTGGAGGAGTAGCCTGGTGGTTAGATCAACAATCTAAAACCCAGGCAATTGGGGTTCAATTCCTACTAGCACTCCTTGTGACATTGGGCAAGTCACTTTACCCTCCCTGGCCTCAGAAGAAAAGGCCTCCTGGTCATACTTGCCAAGAAATCCCAGGGGCTGATGGCACTTAAAAAAAAATTCTTTCTTGTCTGAAATATTAATTTCCCTTTTCAGTAACCTGCAATTTGCACTTCAAATCAGGTCAGAAGAAAATTGAAGAAGCCCTATTTGAGCTCAATTAGAATGTATTCTGTTTGTACGGTTGGTAGTTACTTATCTCTCTTCTTCACAGCGGCGGGTACAGGCTGGAGCCCTTCAGACAATTGCAGTGATCTGCCTCTCTTCAGTCGTCTCAGCAGCGAAGCCTCTCAGGAACTGAACCTACTCACTGTCTCAAACTAAATAAATAAAAGAGAATCCTAACTAAATCTGAAGATCTTCTCTGCAGTTCCCTGTAGACTGACCCTAACTAGCAAAAATAAAAGATAATTGTTTTTCCCTATCTACACATTCACATGCCTGGGCCCAGACACACACTAGCTAATCTCACAAAAATAAGGAAAACTCAAATAAATGGTTCTGTTTTTATAGTTCAGGAGTAACACTGAACCTCTGCAGCAGGAATTATTTCCCAAAACTTGTCCTGGGCTTTGCAGTTCAGTTGCTGGAATTTTTAGACTGCAGCTCTTCAGGGGAAAGGACTGATGCTGAAAGCACTCATTCACAAACTCCTTTCACACAATGTCTTCTCTTAAACAATCCGGCCTATCAAAATATGGTCCAGCAGGAGAAAATTTAAACAGCTTTCCAGCTTTCAGAATTCTAACAGCACAGAGAAACGTCTCTCATACTCACTCTGCTCAAGAACTTCTGGTTTTGAGGAAAACCCAGGATAGTCAGTTTCTCAGAAACTCTGGGTAATTCTTTACAATATTTCAAGAGCAGTCAAACAGTTCATCTGTCACTTCACAAGGCTTTCCAGCTTTCACAGCCAAAACCAGCTTTTCTTCTCTAAATCCTGTCAGTTTCAGACTTTATTCAAGATTTTCCTGAAAACCTCAGAATAAAATGTGTATCTCAGCTCTGCAGATGAAATCCAAATAAGAGCTGACTTTATCACTGAAGCTGGCACAACCCAGCGGAAAAACTCCAAGCTTCAAATGTAAAGTGTTTAAGAATACTTTTACACAGGAGCTAAAATGAGAAATAATAACTAGCTCCCAATTTAAGCTCAAATAAACTCCCACTCAACCACTAACAGAGAGAACTTCCAGTAATTACTGTTCTCAAAAAACTTCAAAAAGTGAGTTAAAATGAGTTTAAACTCATTCTCCAACGCTGGAATACCACTCACAAATTCCTATTAATTAAAACTAGCTATACCCTAAGGGGGTTATTCTGTCCCCCGAATAGCAGGTATGGACATCCCAACGGGACATCCATCCCCACTATTCACGGGTCTCGCCGCCGGTGTCTAACTTCCCCGCCGGTTGTACAGGGAAGTTAGATGGGGCGGGGAGGGGGTGGATCGGGGGTGGAGTTAGGGCAGGCGGTGGGTGGTCACCGGCCCTGGATGTACAGGGCCGATTCTAATGTCAGCCCTGTACATCCAGGGCTGGTGACTTGTACGGGGAAGTTATTCCACCTCAGAGATGGAATAACTTCCCTGGACAACATAGATCGGCGGGCCCGGGGCGCTGATGGGGCGGGGGGGAAAGGACATCCCCCGCAGCCCAACCCTGGCTGTAGTTGGCAGGATCGGGGGTCAGGCTGTAGGGAATCAGCTGCAGGAGCCGGTGGACGGGATCACGGCTTTTAAATGGAGGTGCGGTGCACATGGATGACTGGCTAATCAGAGGCAGTATGGCTTCAGAGGTCAGGCAGGCCACAGAGCATATAACCCTCCTGCTGTAGCACCTGGGGTTCGTCATCAACTACCCCAAGTCCCATCTCACTCCATCCCAAAGTCTGGAGTTCATAGGGGCGCAGCTGGAAACGCTACAGCTCAAGGCTATTCTGCCAAGAGAAAGGGCAGACGCCTCATGCAACTGGCAAGGGAGGTACAGCGCCGCCGGTCAGTACTGGCTCACCTCCTTCTCCACCTGTTGGGCCATATGGCTTTCTCAGTCCATGTCACACCACTAGCCCGCCTACATATGCGGACGGCCCAATGGTGCCTCTGCTTTCAGTGGACTCAGGCCACAGGCAGGCTACGAGATGTTGGGGCTTTGCTTTTCTTGGCTCAGAATCACCCGCCAGCTGGCGGACTCCCTTATCTGGTGGCAAACCTTGCACCACCTCTGGGCGGGAATGCCTTTCCAGACACCCACACCACAGAGGACCCTGAGGACAGACGCCTCCCTCCTGGGTTGGGGGGGCACATTGCGGGAACCGCCGCACGCAAGACGGCTGGTTCCAGGAGGAGTCGCTCTTGCAGATCAACCTCCTCAAACTCGGGGCTATCTTCCTGGCCCTGTGGGCATTCTGCCACTGCCTACAGCACCAGCCTGTCCTGATCCAAAAGGACAACAAGGTACCCATGTTTTAGATCAACAAGCAGGGGGGTACGGGTTTGTACTCTCGCTGTCAGGAAGCTGTGGCTCTCCTCTCCTTCGCAGTGTGCAACTGCATGCTCCTGCGAGCAGTATACCTGCCAGGTCAGGACAACTGCTTAGCAGAGAGGCTGAGCAGAGTCCTTCACCCACACAAGTGGCACTTGAACCCCAGGATAGTGAAGTAACTCTTCTACCCAGGGGCGGCTCAAGGCAGTCTGCTGCCTGAGGCGAAGAATGAGATGGTGCCCCCCCCCCCCACTACCTTAGAGGGGGTGGGGCTTTTTCAGAAATCCAATCAGAAACTGAACCAAACCAAAAAGCCGATTAGATTATATGGAGGAAATGCAAGATGTTTGCACACAGGGCCGTATCGAGCTGCAATCGTGCCCTGTGAGACTTGCAGCTCGGATGCACACACCCCCCCTCGCCCCCCCCCCCCCCATATCTCCGTTAAGCACTGCCTGCTCTTTCCCTGCTGCTGCTGCCCTCTGTTTTTTTCACGGCAGCGCCGGCAGCAGGGAAAGAGCAGGCAGCGCTGGACGGAGGTATAGGGAGTAGGAGGAGGGCATACGCCCGATCTGAAAGGCGCCAGCACTCTAAGCAGATCTGTCCCTCCCTGCTCTGACATCATGTCGGAGGAGGGAGGGACCAGACCTGCTTAAAGTGCTGCAAAAAGGCTTGGGGGCGCATTTTAACTGTTTGTCCTGCCAGCAGCGGCAGGGCAACAGCAGAGAGCCGAAATGCGCCCCCCAAGCGCTTGCACCCTGTGCGGCTGCACTGCTTGCACAGGGCCAGGTACGGTCCTGTTTGCACACCAAGGAACTAAAAGACAGCAAGAATCAATAACACAGTTTATAAAACTAAATTATAACCCATTTTTATTTTGTTATAAACTGTGTTATGGTTCTCGCTTTTTCTTTTTCAAAATATATTTTGCATCCACAGTAGGTGCAGAGCAGAGCCAGGACATTCACACACAGAACTCAATTTTTAAAATAAAAAGCTGATTCTGATCATCTCACTAACAACAACAACAACCACTATTCTCCAGTACCAGGCATATTGTGAACTAATAAAAAACCCTACAACAAGGAGCAAACCTACCATACCATACCATATCAGTACAAACTTCCAAAACTCACATAAGGAGCCCATCCAAAAAAAGTGTCACTGTAAAAACTATAGTGGGCCCTGGAACATCCATACACTTATTTGAAAAGCTGAACAAGTCACATTACTACAGTATAATATAGATCTTTATATACAAACACCATGTTAACAGAACACCTGACCTCAGTCACACACGCACAACATCAACCCTCGCCAAGTACAGAATAAGTAACCACAATCTAAAGTAAAAATAAAAATATGTAGACAAAATTTAAACTGAAACCCCAAGAAGCCAGAGTCCACATGCAGTGCAACATCAGATAAATAAGAGATGCAGTTCCCCAATACTGTGTAAAATATAAAAATAGCACAAAGTCCAATCACCAAAATTAAATAAAATTATTTTTTCTACCTTTGTTGTCTGACCATTTTATTCTCTGATCATGCTGGTCCCGATCTGAGGCTTCTGCTTTCCTGTCTTCTCTTAGCTCTCTTTCTGTGGTCTATGGTCCATCTGCCATTCCTCATCTCTTCTTTTGTTTTCTTCACTTCCTTCCATCAGCCCATTTCCAGTTCCAGTAACCCTCCCCAGTATCAGCCCCCTTTCCAGTCCTTCCCTCCCAGTACCTTCCAATGTCAACCACCTTGCATTCCCACGACTGCCACTGGTGTCCATTCCCTTCCAGTCTCCCTCCTTTCCTACTGTCCAGCCCCTTCTAGTCCAAATACCATCCCAGGTATCAGCTCAGGTCCACTCTCAGTGCCACCCACAGTCAGCTCCCTTCCAGCCTCCTCCCTATTACCCAGCTACCTACCACTCCCTTCTCCAAATGTCAGCTCCGTTCCGGTCCCCCTTCGGTACATCCCAGGTGTCAGCACCTTTTCAGCCCCCTCCTTCCCTTCCTGCCCCATCCTTCCCCTGGCAGACCCTCTCAGTATCCGCTCCCTTCCAGTCCTATTCTACCATCCCCCCGCATCAGCCCATTTGCAGCCCTAGCCCCTAGTTTTCTTCCAGGGCCAGTAGCACTCTCCTCCCCTCACCTATTAGCCCATTTCCTGTCCCAACCCATTTCTAGTCCTATTCCCTTTATCAGCCCACCCCAGTCCTAGACCCCCAATCAGCCCATTACCAGTCATAACCCTCCAATAAGTCCATTTCAGTTCCAGCACCCCAATCAGCCCATTTCCTGTCCAAGTCTCCCGCCATAGCCCATTACCAGTCCTAACCCCCCCCCATCAGCCCATTTCAAGTTCTAAACCCCCATCAGTCCATTTCCAATCCTAGCCCTCCCCCGATAACCCATTACCAGTCCTAGCCCCCTCTGATCAGCCCATTTCCAGTCCTAAGCCCCCATCAGCCCATTTCCAGTTCTACCCCCCCCCATAGCCCATTACCAGTCCTAGCCCCCTCCTGATCAGTCCATTTCCAGTTCTAAACCCCCATCAGTCGATTTCCAGTCCTACCCCCCCATCAGCCCATTTCCAGTTCTAACCCCCCCATTGCCCATTCAAGTCCTATATCCCTATCCTGTTCCCTGATCAGCCCATTTCCCGTACTAACCCCCCATCAGCCCATTTCCAGTTCTACCCCCCCCCCCCCCCGATAGCCCATTACCAGTCCTAGCCCCCCTCCTGATAAGTCCATTTCACCTTCACACCCCTCACCGTTCCCTTCGGTCCATTCACGCCAATCGCATGTCCCTTCCTTCCCCATCCCAAGCCCACCTGGAATCCACCCGCTCCTCTGTCTTCTATTTCCTCGGCCCACGTCTCTGGAACTCGCTCCCCCCCCCCCCCTTCATTTAGAATCCTCATTCAAAACCTTTAAGGTTAAACTAAAAACTCATCTATTTTGCTCTGCCTTCAACCCACCCCCATTTCTGTTCCTTTCTCCCCCCCCCCCTCGTTGATTTCCAACTCCTTACTTGTTTCTTGGTCTTATCTTTTCTGTCCTTTTGAAATTTTAATGGCGTTCTTTTTCTTTTCATTGCAGCCTTTTTTTAAAACTTTGTTTCTAAACCTCCCAGATGCCCTGGTTATGGGTGGTATAGCAAGTTTTTAATAAACATAACTATAAACATTAATGCCACCTCAACAGTTAACACAGAAGTATTGCACTTAGCACAAAGTATCTGCAAAACCTTGCCACACTTCAGTGAATGTTTAGCAGCCTAAACATTAACCTGGAAATTATAAAACATTTACCAGGAAATCAAATATCAGGTGAAACATTCTAGAGCATAGTGATGGGAATTTTTGATCTTTTCTTGAGTGGATTTACTGAGCTCGGGGAATACCCTGTTCTTCTGCTTAAGAAATAATGGGCCGATATTGAAAGGAATGCCTTGGCTGGGATATTCAGCAGCACTAAGATGGTTAGGACTGCTGAGTATCCGTGGGTGCCACTGCCGTACTCCCCGATGCTGGGCGGCTAGTTACGGGATGTTCCAGGGGTGGAGTGGAAGCGGTACACGGAGATAACTAGGCAACGACGATCAGGGCTGACCCAAGGGTTTCTGCTACTGCCGTCATTGCCACGTCACCACTCCCTTACCGCCACCGCCCCCCAAATCTATCTTCTCATCTTGACAGGGGGGTGGCGACAGCAGCAGCACAACTTTTTTTAAAGCGACAGCCTTGTGCTGCCACTTGGCGCCTGAGCAGGCCATGTACTTTGGCACAGATGGCATGCTACTCCTGCCCCTCGCCCACAGGAAGTTCCGTCGGCCATGGTTTTCATACCAAAATCATGGCCTGCTGCAAATGCTGGTGTGCCACCCACCAGGATCTGCCACTTTAGGGGGCTGCCTGGTCAGCCTAAAGAATGGCCTGGCCCTGGCAGCAATATTCAACCACTGCCCAGTTATCCTTCGGCAGTGAAAGCCAGGCGCAGTAAAGGATTGCCTAACTTTCACTGCCGAAGCTAATCAGGCAGTCACTGAATACTGCTGTTGCTACCCCGTTAGCTTCCTGGCTGACCCAGCTGTTCAATGCTGGTGGCTGAATATGACCCTGGCATTAAATATCTGTGCATAGGGATCCGTAGCAGTGGCGGCGGCGACTAGCCACTGTAATCACTCTAACCATTGCAGCTGCTGAATATTAGGCCCAACATATTCTTGTTAAGAAAAAAAGTTTGCATGATGTGCCCAAAGTATGTAAGTCAAAGTCTTCTCATCTGAGCGTCTAAAGAAAGCTTAGGTTTCATCTTCTCTAGTACTGATTGGTTTGTTCTTCGGGCAGTCCATGGTATTGCAGTATTCATCGCCAGCACCATAATTCAAAGGCATTGATTTTCTTGCTGTCTGTCTTTTGCACTGTCCAACTTTCACATCCATATGACGTTTTTGAAAATAATATGACTTGAACAAGTCAAATCTCTGTCTGGAGAGAGACATCTCTGCTCTTGAGAATCTTGTCTAGGTCCTTCATAGCCATTCTGCCAAGAGCAATGCATCGTCGGATTTCTTGACTGCTTGTTGTTTCTTTTTTATTGTTGATCAAAGTAGGTTAAAATTGTCAATTTCAATTTCTTCTCCATCAATGATGAACTTATTGATTTTGCCAGTTGTCAGGATCTTTGTCTTCATTACATTAAGGTGCAGGCCAGGGCCGGCCCGTCCATTGAGCGAGAATGTTTTTTGCACAGGGCCCCGCGTTTCAGGGGGCCCCGCGCAAAAAACATTCTGATCCAAAAGTAAAATGAAAAAAAAATTTTTAAAAAGCTGTCTGCTGCCGCTTCCGGGGCGCCGCGGCAGAATTGAGTGTGCCGTGGGGCCCCCCCTGTGCCCGGCAGAGCCTGCCCTCCCCTGTATCAGCTCTCTCTTTCCAGCGGCAGTCACACGCGCCGGCTTTCAGAGCGCGAGGGGAGAGTTTCTCCCTCGCTGCTCTGTTAAGCCCGCGGGGGCTGATGTGGACTGTTGTAGTTGTTGTTATGGAAGGCAGTTACGAAAGAAAAATTTTGGGCAACAACATTGGAAGAGATATGGTTGAAGCTTCAGTGTTTCCGTATTCCCCTGAAGAAACCGCTTGAGGTGAAACGCATCCCTTTAGCGCGCAGCATAGCGTCGGGAATGACTACACCTAAAGTTGGAACACTTGCATTAGAGCCCAATGTCTTTCAGTTAAGTTAAACATTGTTTTACAAAAAATATATCAAAAAGAAACAAAAAAAGTTATGTATATTGTGGCTATAATTAAGGTCATTGATGTGTGTAGGGCTTTACTGACCACAATTTAAATGGTCGTGAAAACTGCCCGGATATTCTGAGACCTGTTAGCCATTCGCATGCAATAGAAATTAGCTCATTGTCATTGTAAGTCGCTTGATACTTTCACGTTATACTGCAGAGTTTTTGAAGAATCTGGTTATGGAAGGACAGACTAGATAGGCCATGTGGTCTTTTTCTGTCATCATGTTTCTATGTTTCTATGTTTCTATCAGATAGTCTTCGTTTTCAGCCAGAAATGTGGTTATCAGCAGCATAATGAAGGTTATTGATGAGTCTTCCACCAATCTTAACACCTCGGTTGTCTTCATACAGTCCTGCTTCTCTGATGATTTGTTCTACATAGAAATTAAACAGGTAGGGGGAAAATATGCAGCCTTGTCGTACACCTTTGCTGATTTTACACCATTCTGTGTTTCTTTATTCCATTTAAACTGTTGCTTCTTGATCAATGTAAAGGTTATGCAGGAGAATTATCAGGTGTTCTGGTATACCCATGCTTCTTAATATGGTCCAGAGTTTCTCATGGTTTCACAGTCAAAAACCTTGCTGTAGTCAATAAAGCACACATAGATATCCTTTTGGTATTATTTTGTCTTTTCAAGGATCCATCTCACATTCGCGATGATGTCTCTTGTTCCTCGCCCTTTCCTGATCCCTGTTTGCACTTCAGGAAGTTCTCGTTCCAGATATGGTTGTAGTCTCTGCTGAATGATATTGAGTAGAATCTTGCTGGCATGTGGGATGAGAGCGATTGTGCGATAATTTCCACAGTCAGTTGGATCACCTTTCTTCAGTATTAATATAAACACAGATCTTTTCCAGTCAGCTGGCCAAGATGTTGTCTTCCAAATTTCCTGACAGAACTTTGTAAGTATGGTGACAGCTGCATCTGATTTCTGTAATTCTTCAATGGGAATGCCATCAATGCCTGGTGCTTTATTCTTTGATAATGCTTTCAATACTGCTTCGACTTCTTCTTTCATCACCAATGGCTCCTGATCTTAAGGTACAGGATGAAATGGCTGTTGGTCAACTTGATCCTTATGGTATAATGATTCTGTATATTCTTTCCACGTTTTCTTGATCTTCTCAGCATCCTTCAACATGGATCCTTGAGCATCTTGTAGCATTCCAATTCAAAGCTGAAATTTTCTTTTTAACTCTTGTAGCTTTAGGAAAGCTGATCTTGTTCTTTCTCTAATAGTTTCTGATTCTATTTCATTGCATGTGTCGTTGTAGTACTTCTCCTTATCTTGTCTTGCTGCACGTTGGAAGTCTCTGTTGAGTTCTGCGATTGTCTTTCTCTCCCCTCTGGCTTTAACTTCTCTGCATTTCTGGACAATTTTCAGAGTTTCTTCCGTCATCTATTTTGGCCATTTTTGCTTTTTCGCCTTTTGTAGAGCCTTCTCACTTTCTTCCAACACAACCTTCTTGTTGTTATCCCATAACTCTTTGGAGCTCTTTCATTTCTATCTAAAGCAGAAAATAGATTTGGCAGGCAGTCTTTAAATTCTGGTGGTTTATTCTCAAGGTCATAATTTGCTACACTCATGAGTGGCTTGCTCCTTTTCAACTTCAGCTTAAGTTTGCAAACTAGTTGTTGGTGATCTGTACTACAGTCAGCTCCAGGCTTTGTCTTTATTGATGTGTTAGAGCTTTTCCATTGTTGACTTCCACAGATGTAGTCAATTTGATTTTTTTATAAACTATTGGGTGAAGTCCATGTGTACAGTCGCTGCTTGTGTTGCTGGAAGAAGCTGTTTGAGATGAATAGATCATTGGTTTTGCAGAATTCTATCAGTCTTTCTCCAGCTTCATTTCTTTGCTAAGTCCATATTTACCAACCTCTTTGCCTTCTTCTTTGTGCAAAATTTTGTATTCCAATCACCCATGACTATCAGAATATCCTGTTTGCATGTTTTGTCAATTTCAGCTTGTACTTGTTCATAGAACTCATCAACTTCTTTCTCTTCTGCAGCTGCTGTTTGTTTATTTATTTCTTTAGATTTGTATACCACTTTTTCCTACAAAGTGGTGGGTTACACAAAATAAATTACATAAAATAATGAGTGACATAACATTGGATAAGAGGTAACACAACTTAGAAAGGGCTACTATAAAAGAAGTTATTATAACAATACTTTATGATTACAATCATGCATTGTTAACGAAGTTCACTGTCTGGTTGATCATAATATTCCATGAATAGGAAGGTTTTAAGTTGTTGGAGCATATACCTGTTGATGGACTTTCCTCATAGACGAATAGAGATTAAGTGTTCACTGACTGCACTGTATTTCATTACATTTCTTGCAAGTTTCTTCTTAATTATAAATGCAACACCATTTCTTCCTTGTCTTTCATTTCCAGCACAGTAGACCATGTGATCATCAGATGCAAAGTGATCCATGCCTGTCCATTTCAATTCGCTGACACCCAACAGATCAAGTTGTACACGTTCCATTTCATTCTTGACCACCTCCACCTTCCCTTGGTTCATGCTCTGTACATTCCATGTCCCAATATGTAAGACATCTTTGCAGCTTCTGACTCTCATTTCATGTGCAGCTACATCAGCAGTCAGAAGTCCTGAGGGCTTTGATCCAACCACATCAGAAATGCTGGCTTTACTCTGAAAAGTCTTCAACTCATCCCCAGTAGCCAGTTGAGTGCCTTCCGACCTGGGGGCCTCATCTTTCAGCACTATAGTGCAATTTCTTTTGTTGTGACTATCCACTTTGTTTTCATGGCAAGATACGGACGTAGATTGCCAGGCCTTTCTTCCGCGCAGGTAATTGTAGTGTTGCTGCCATTGTCACAGAAACATGATCCTCCACTGCCAGATGGGCAGCAGAATGGGAAGGTGTTGGCGGTGGAGGATCACGTTTCTGTGACAAGCCATCTGTCCGATTCTAATACAAAAGATATCAACAAAATCATTTTGGCTACTTTTTGTGATTCCTCCAATGAAGCTGTCAGAATGAGATCATTTCATTGGCCTGAACAGGATTCAGCTGTTAATTTCCCCCTCTTACTCCAATTTCAACTGACCGAAGGACCGAAAGAGACTGAACACTCACTGCAAGAAATAGTACCTCAAAAGGAAATTTTAATGCCTCAGTCAGATTTCTGTGAAAGGTACCCCTTGAAATAATAGATAATAGATTACAAAACTTATGACACGAATATTAAATATCCTTGAATTATTCTTGAATACCTCTACTTCATAAGGAACACCATGGTAATTGTTAACCGGCAGGAGTGGATTGCCCTATCAGGGGATTGGGCATCACTGGGGCACCCCTGATGTAAACAAATGGTAGGCTACTAGATCAAGGGTGTGTGGCAATAGCAGCAGGAGAGTGGAGCAGCAGACGCTGCAAAGTTTGGTGGAAGGAGGGAGAGAGCCTGAGGGGAGATGAGAGGCCAGGGACAGTATCAACATGCCTGAGGGGTGGGATTTTTGTTCACAATCCCGCCCTGGTTAACCAGGGTTGCTGGCAATGATGGCAAGTTTTTTAATACTGTGTCCCTATCCATGAACACAGAATTTGCAGAAAATGTCATCTTTTGGTTTTGAAATTAACTATTGCTTCAGAAAAAGTACTCAGTCGCTTTACTATCTCAGTCAGAGAGGCCTCAATCTGGTCCACCCACAGTCTAAACATCTTGCAGGAGACACTGAGGTAGACATAAGTTTTTCAGCTTAGCAGCACCATCTTGCAAAATTGTGCTTATCTGTCAGGGGCTTAGGTACATCTACTGGAAAATTTCACTTACACAATCCTGGCCATGGCAAAGCAGGTAAAATCTTAGGTCATTTAAGAAGCCCTGTGCTGCATTTCCACTCGTAAATAGGAGCGTTTATGTGTCAACTGTATACAGCAGTATCAGGAAGCCACTATTTACACATGGAGGTGGCTGAGAATGCACAGATTTAAAGGGGGTGGTCAAAATATTATACCTGTATTTTCCATTTTACAATAGGAGTGCACATATAATTCAAAATATTTCCCTATCGGCTTTTGTATCTCCTCTGAGGCATGCATAGGTTTCTGCAAAGTGCTCGTTTTGATAGGGGGGAATTGTGCTTAGATACCTGGTGCTTTGTTTAGTCTTAAAAATGTGAAATTTTACTTTTCAGGGCTTTGCTCCGTAGTTGGCTGAACTTATACATATAAGAGGCCCTTTCACTAAACTGCACTAAGCAGTTAATGCACATTTTCAGTGCAGTACCTGTGTGCAAAGGCCCCTGGTTGCTGCTTGGGCGTCGCAGTCACCACATGCTGCTTCAGGTGGGTGGGGGTGGAGAGCGGGTATCATGAGCACATTGCAGTTAGCACAGAGGGGGCAGATCACAGGCTGTCAATGTTGCCATTAGTGCAGATTCATCTAATGCCACTTCAATAGTTGGAGTTCAGTGCACTCGCAGTGATAGTGCCGTATATTGCGGTATTCATCGGTGCGTTAACTCTCAGGAACATGCTGGTCACACCCATGACAGTTATCACAGAGGCTTTGCACTTGATTTGATGCAGATTAGTTAGGTGCAAAAACCTAAAGCACTTTAGTAAAAAAAAAAGAGCTCCTAAGGGTCTGGAATATGGCATTTACTGAAAACGCTGTCAACACTTCTACCTGGAAATAGCAAAAATCAGCACTTTCGCGTATTGTTGTTCTTGTTAAGTGCTGTCAAGTCAGAGTCGACTCATGGTGACCCTCTGGATAGCTATACTAAATTGTGTTCGGTCTTCAGTCAGACGGCTTATTGTTGACAGACTGGTACCCATAGCTGCTGTTATTGTATCGATCCATCTCAATGCTGGCCTTCCTCTTTTGTGTTGACCTTCTATCTTGCCAAGCATGATGTCTTTCTTTAATGATCTCTCTCTTCGCATGATGTGTCCAAAGTATGAAAGTCGAACTCTTGTCATCTGAGCTTCTAAAGAAAGCTTAGGTTTGATCTCCTCTAGTACCGACTGGTTTGTTCTTCGGGCAGTCCATGGTATACACAATATTCGCCGCCAGCACCATAATTCAAAGGCATCAATTTTCTTCCTGTCTATCTATTTTACTGTCCAGCTTTCACATCCATATGATGGCTTGAAGAAGTCGAATCTTTGTATGGAGCAAGACATCTCTGCTCTTGAGAATCTTATCTAGGTCATTCATAGCCATTCTGCCAAGAGCAATGCGTCGTCTGATTTCTTGACTGCTTGTTGCTTCTTTATTGATAGTTGATCCAAGTAGGTTAAAGTTGTTCACGATTTCAATTTCTTCTCCTTCAACGATGAACCTGTTGATTATGCCAGTTGTCATGATCTTTGTCTTCTTTACATTAAGGTGCAGGCCCATTTTGAGACTATGTTCTTTGATTGTGAGAAGCAAATGTTTCAGATCATCTTCACTTTCAGCCAGTAATGTGGTATCATCAGCATAGAGAAGGTTGCTGATGAGTCTTCCACCAATCTTCACACCTCTGTTGTCTTCATACAATCCTGCTTCTCTGATGATTTATTTATTTATTATTTTATTTAGCTGTATTTATATCCCGCTTTTCACCGGGTCAAAGCGGTCAATTGGGAGATACATTTAACACGAGGGGATATGACACACATACGCTAATACTTACAGGGAACATGGGCAATGGAGGGTTAAGTGGCTTGCCCAAGACCACAAGGAGTACCGATAGGATTAGAAATCTCAGTCCCTCCGGCCTGAGATTGCTGTCCCCAGGTGGGACTTGAAGCCCAGGCCCTCCGGCCTGAAGTACCTTGTCCTAACCACTAGGCCACTCCTTTGCATATAAATTAAACAAATAGGGGGAAAGTATGCAGCCTTGTCTTACACCTTTGCTTATTTTAAACCATTCTGTTTCTCCTTGTTCCGTTCAAACTGTTGCTTCTTGATCAATGTACAGATTGTGCAAGAGAACGATCAGGTGTTCTGGTATACCCATGCTTCTTAATGTGGCCCAGAGTTTCTCATGGTTTACACAGTCAAAAGCCTTGCTATAGTCGATAAAGCACAAATAGATATCCTTTTGGTATTCTTTAGTCTTTTCAAGGATCCATCTCACATCCGCAATGATGTCTCTCGTTCCTCGCCCTTTCCTGAGCCCTGCTTGCACTTCAGGTAGTTCTTGTTCCAGGTATGGTTGTACTCTCTTTTGAATAATCTTCAGTAGAATCTTGCTGGCATGTGGGATCAGAGCGATTGTGCGATAATTTCCACAGTCAGTTGGATCACCTTTCTTTAGTATTGATATAAACACAGATCTTTTCCAGTCAGTTTGCCATGATGTTGTCTTCCATATTTCTTGGTAGAGCCTTGTAAGTACGGTAACAGCTGCATCAGATTGCTGTAATACCTCTATGGGAATGCTATCAATGCCTGGTGCTTTGTTCTTTGACAAGGCTTTCAATGCTGCTTCAACTTCTTCTTTCATCACCAATGGTTCCAGATCAAAAGGTACAAGTTAAAATGGCTGTTGGTCCACTTGATCTTTATCATATAAAAACTCTATATATTCCTTCCACCTTTTCTTGATCTTCACAGCATCATTCAACATAGAACCTTGAGCATCTTGTAACATTCCAATTCGAGGCTGGAACTTTTTCTTTAACTCTCGTAGCTTTAAGAAAGTCGATCTTGTTCTTCCTCTAATAGTTTCTGCTTCTATTTCCTTGCATGCGTCATTGTAGTACTTTTCCTTGTCCTGTCTTGCTGCACGTTGGAAATCTCTGTTGAGTTCTGCGATTGTCTTTCTTTCTTCTCTGACTTTAGCTTCTCTGCGTTTCTGGGCAATTTTCAGAGTTTCTTCCGTCATCCATTTTAGCCGTTTTTGCTTTTTCACCTTTTGAAGAGACTTCTCGCTTTCTTCCAACACAACCTTCTTGATGTCATTCCATAATTCTTCTGGAGATCTGTCATTTGTATCTAAAGCAGCAAATCGATTTTGCAGGCAGTCTTTAAATTCCAGTGGTATATTCTCAAGGTCATATTTTGCTGCATTCATGAGTGGTTTGCTCTTTTTTATCTTTAGCTTGAGTTTGCATACTAGTAGTTGATGATCTGTACCACAGGCAGCTCCAGGTTTTGTCTTTGTCGATGTTATAGAGCTTTTCCATCGTTGACCTCCACAGATGTACTCAATTTGATTTTTATACAATCCATTGGGTGAAGTTCATGTGTACAGTCGCCGCTTGTGTTGCTGGAAGAAGGTGTTTGAGATGAATAGATCATTGGTCTTGCAGAATTCTATCAGTCTTTCTCCAGCTTCATTTCTGTTGCCAAGTCCATATTTTCCAACTACTTTGCCTTCTTCTTTGTTGCCAACTTTTGCGTTCCAGTCACCCATGACTATCGGGATATCCTGTTTGCATGTTCTGTCAGTTTCAGCTTGTACTTGTTCATATAACTCTTCAATTTCATTCTCTTCTGCAGCTGTTGGGGCATATACCTGAATTATAGTTGTGTTGATAGGCATTCCTCATAGACAAATAGAGATTAAGTGTTTGCTGACTGCAATGTATTTTATTACAGTTCTTGCAAGTTTCTTCTTTATGTTCAAATTTGTTTATTCAAATTTCCATATCCACACCACGCAAATCAGCATCAATCCAGCACAATACAAGGTTGCACAACATACAAAAGGCATACAACAGAATAAACATAAATCAGCAAATAAAGTCATCAGATACAGCAGCAGGTACTAAACAAAACCTAAAGGGAAACCACCAGCCAGGGATGCCGCCAAAGAGCAACCCAAGAGCCCTGACCCATGCAGATGCCCCATGGAACTCTCTTACCCTTGGGCCCCTCAGGAAAGCCCACATGAAAGGATAACAAAACCACCGAAAAATTCTAAATATTTCTACCCCCCCCCCCGACCCCAGCAACAATGTGACCCAGCCTCAGACGGACTCGGGGTGTACTCTTCTCCCATGTCCGTCCCGTACCATCCAGGGAATCAGACCTGCTAAGTACCTCTCCTCCCAGAACCCCCCCCCACCCCCCTCCCCCCTCCCTCCCAACTGGTATATGCCAAAACTAGGGTCGTAAGTATCTGTAAAGGAACCTAAGGCGATCCTAAGGCCAGAAAGAGCAAGGAGCCTCACACCCCTCCCAGAATCCGTCTACGAGTTTGCTTCGGCAAAGAATCTAAGTGAGGTCCCCACCTCAACAAAAAGCGCTGCCACCTCCCAGGATTCCCACCAGCCCGAAGCCGTTCCATTAAGAGCACCTCATGCAAGTGCCCCCTCCACAAACCATATGTTGGGCCTCTTGCATCCACCCACCTATGCAAAATAGTCATACGAGCAGTCACCAACACCAAACGCACCCATTGCAGTACCCCCTGCCCCACCTCTACCTCCCAAAATTCCTCCCACACATCCAATACCACATTCACCACTGTAAAAGCCAACGGGCTCCGCACACACTGCCCCAAATAGGCGAACACCTGTCCCCAAAAGGCCTGGACCCGTGTACACCCCCAGAACATATGACCCAGCGTAGCTCTACCTGCACCGCAGCGGGGACAATCGGGGGAGCCCACAATCCCAGCCTTCCACGCTCTAAGGGGAGCAAAGTATAAACGACGCAACAATTTATATTGCATGTCCTGAAAGGCCACCAACACACTAAGTTTCGGAATAGCAGACAGCCCATTTAACAGCTCTTCACTCGTCACCGCCTCCCCTAGTTCCCGAGCCCAAGCAACAGCCAGTTCTTCCAAAGCAACCGGTGGCACCAATTCCCATAACATTTTGTGTAACCAAGCCACCCGGGCCTCTTGCTCTCCCCCCAGTAGGGCCACCTCAATTCCAGAGCTGACTTCACCACGCAGCGCCTCTGGGGGCACAGTACGAATATAGCTACGAAGCTGGGCATAGAGGAAAACATCCCGGCCCCCCAATGGATACTGCCAACGCAGCACGGAGAACTCCGCCACCGCACCCTCTGACGTTACCACATGCTCCAAATTCACTATCCCCATTTGCGTCCACCGCGCAAAAAGACTCCCCCCCAGTCCTGGTAGGAACGAATCATTACCCCGAATGGGGAGATAAGGAGAATAATTTGCGGCAAACTTTCGGCTCTGACAGAAATACTTCCACGCCCTGCGAATGGGATCCAAAACAACAACACAAAGATCCCGATCCAGCTCCCGCATCACCTTCGCATGCAGGAGGTAGTGCAAGTGAAGAGGCTGCACAGCCTCCCGCAACATTCCCAACGGAGTGTATTCCCCCAGATCCCAAAGCCAATCCCGGACATACCATAATAAGCAAGCTATATTGTATTTCCTAATGTCGGGAAGACCCATCCCTCCAGCAGCCCAAAGTGGCCGCAACACCTCTAAGCGTACCCGAGGCCGCCGACCCCACCATAAGAATCGATTAAGTAACTTGTCCATCTTACGCAAATCGGAGCGTTTCAGCAACAACGGGAGAGTCTGCAGCACATACAAAATCCGAGGAAACAGCGTCATCTTGAACAAGGCAATACGCCCCCCTAAGGATAATGGCAGGTCCCGCCACTTATCTACACTAACCGTCAGAGCGGTTAACAGCTTAGTGACATTCAACTGGTAAAGGTCACCCAACTCTCCCGGTACATAAATGCCCAAATATTTGAATTTCCCCCGCGCCCATTTCAAAGGAAAGTCACCCTGCCAACCCTGCTGCGCTCCGGGGCCCATTAACATCGCCTCAGATTTATCCAAATTTAAGCGAAATCCAGAGGGCACCCCGTATTCATGAAGAAGACTAAGCAAGTGGGGCAACCCCTTCTGAGGGTCCACTAAATGCACAAGCAGATCATCAGCGAAGGCCGCAACGCGAAATTCCATCCGCCCCACCGGGATGCCCCGAATCCTGATCAAGAGAGGCTCCAGGGTCAGAACAAACAGGAGCGGAGACAGTGGACAACCTTGGCGCGTCCCTTTTTGAATAGAAAAGTCTGGGGTCAGGTTCCCATTCACCATGATGGCCCCTTTCAGGTCCGCGTAAAGAAGCCGTACCACATCAACAAAAAAACCAGTAAACCCCATGGCTCCCAAAACCTGGTACATGAACCCCCAATTGACCCTGTTGAACGCTTTTTCAGCATCAAAACTGATAAGCATAGACTCCAGTTGAGCCGCCCGCCCCGCACAGACAGAGATCAAAAGGCGCTGCAAACTATAAGCCGCATGCCGGCCCCGCACAAAGCCCACCTGATCCCCATGGATCAGGGCCGGCAAAAATACCGCCAACCGGTCTGCCATAATCTTGGCCAGGATCTTAATATCGACAATGAGAAGAGAAATGGGCCGATACGAGCCCGGATTAAGCGGGTCCCTCCCCGGCTTCGGCAGTATAGTGACCACAGCTTTATTCGCCTCATAGGGAAAGCCACCATGCTGTACCAAATCTTCAAAGTAGCCTGCAAGCGGGGCCACTATGGCATCCCCCAAGGTCTTGTAAAACTTATCCCTAAACCAGTCCATTCCAGGCGCTCGCCCATTCTTCAAATTCCGAATCCCATCCTGCACCTCACGTAAGGAGATGGGTTGATTCAAAGCCTGCACCTGCTCAGCGTTCAAGTGCGGTAGAACACACCCCGCCAAAAATTCCATACTCTCCTTTTCTCTGTCCCCATCACCCGCATAGAGCTGACAAAAATAATCAGAAAAGACCCTTTCAATCTCCACCACCTCCCGACGAAGGGACCCATCCGGATGCCTAATAACCCCAATATGGCGCAACCCCCCCACCGGCCTCACCAAATATGACAACAACCTCCCCGCCCGATTCCCATGCTGGTATAATTGATATCTATAATACAGCAAGGATTTCTGAGCGCGCTGGTGAAGAAGCATCTCCAACTCCATCTGTAGTTCCTGCATCTTACGCCTATTGACCGCCGTCCAGCTCGCCGCTACCTGTCGCCGCGCCACACCCAGTTCCCGTTCCAAGACAAGGATACGCTGGTTTCTCCGCTTCCGCTTGAGACTGTGATAACTAATAATCTCTCCCCGAAGAACCGCTTTCCCGGCCTCCCAAAAGAGAGCCGGAGAGGTCCTCGGGAGGTCATTAAAGGCCACATAGTCTCTCCATCGATCCCGCAAAAACCAGACAAATTGTGCATCCCCACTAAGTTCCAATGGAAAACGCAAAGCCAGTATCTCCTGGGGCTGCGATCACGCAGCTCCAATATAATCATCGCATAATCAGAAATAACCGAGGGACCAACTTCCGCTGCCAGCACCCCGCTAAACAGGGAGTCCGAAAGCAAGAAATAATCAATACGTGACCACGTTCCATGGGCCCTGGACATGTGGGTATACTCTCGGTCCCCAGGGTGTAAAACGTGCCAAATATCCAACAGCTTGTTCGCCTCACACAAACCCCACAGTCTCTGCTGACTCCTCCTATCTCTCCCCCCAGCCGACCCAGATCTATCCATGTCCTCATCTAAAACAGCATTGAAATCCCCTCCCATAATAACTTGATAACCAGCAGTGGTCGTCAACAACCGAGTCAAAGCCTGATAAAATCGAGCCTCATAGACATTAGGGGCATACACCGAACACAGGGCTACTTTAGTACCATCAAGCATCCCCCACACCATAACATAGCGACCCTCTAAATCTAGTTCCACTTTCTCCTCCACCCATTGCACGTGCTTTGCAATTAAAATGGCCACCCCTCGCTTCTTCCCAATTGCAGGGGCCCCATAAACCTTAGCAATGTAGCCTTTGCACAATTTCGCATGTTCAGCCTCAGATTGATGTGTCTCTTGCAGCATACTAATCCCAATCTGCTTTTGTTTTAGTTGTTGTAATACTTTATATCTCTTAATCGGCGAGCCCAGACCGCATATATTCCAGGAGGCTATCTTAATACCCTTACCCATTGCCCCTCCAACAAAAGGATCTCCAAAAAACAGCAACCATTCCCGCACCGTGGCGAGAACCCCCCCCAGCCTAGGATTCCCCCCAACATCCATTCACCCCGACGCACCAACGCACATCTACGGTCACAAGCACGCATATTCACCAACTCTGACAGACCCAAAAAGCCAAGCACATACCAGCCTCCCACTACCCCCCATACCCGAATATACAGAACAACCCCCCTCTGCCCAAGCCCCCCTCCCCCACCCCTCCCCCCCCCCACAACCCCCCATCTCCCTCTTCACTTTCCACCTGTCGCCCTGGCTCCCCAGGTTCCCCCACCACTTCCATGCCTTCCGAGACATGTAGAGCCCCCCCTCCCTAAGTCCACTCATATGGCTATCCTGTCTTCCCCCCCCCCCCGCTACAATAGGCCCTACTACCCCAATCCCCACCCATCCCGTCCTGATTATCCCTCCCAGCACAGGTGACAACAGGGGCTGCAACACCGCCCCCCATCCATAAGACCCCATAAAGACCATATTGAAAAACCCATATTGAAATCCATCCCCAGGTTCAGAAGTAATTGAATAGTAGAGAACAAATCCCAAAAGAAGAAAGAAGAGGAAATAAAAAGAATTATGCTCCCCAGTACCCCCACCACCCCCACAATCAGCCACCCCCTATCCCCTCCGCAGACTACAAACACTTAGCAGCACCGCACAGTAAGTAGGGCCAGAGGTGGGTGCAGCAAAAAAGGAGATAACCCGGAGAACTGCCGAGGTGTGTGTGTTGCAAATGGGAGGCATCTAGAACTAAAAAAACTAACAAACATGTGCCCCAACTAATCTAGGGGGAAGGATCAGAATAACTTTTCCCCCCATTAGCAGAAATCAAGTGCAGCCGCAGCCACCTCTAGCAGGCCACCTGAGACCCCACTCAAGCCACAGGCACCCAACTCCGCAGTCATAAAACAAGCACGCCCGCCCCGTACACCACCGTAGTGGCGGAATAGGGCAAGCCTGAGTAGGGGTCAGCATTTCGCCCACTGTGGCCGTTGATACAACAAACGTAGCATTTAACAATCAGAGAAATAAACATGAAGCAGCAGCCAGTATAACCAGCAACGTGGCGATACTCCCCCCCACATACCACTCATGCCTACATAGTCCAGGGAGAGCTCGAAGACTCTACTGGCCCGCCCAGTGGAGGACCCCAGAGTCACCCGCATTGATTGCAATAGTCCAAGGCCTCCACTGGCATAGAAAACACGCGGCGTCCACCCGCTCCATCCACCCGGAGCAATGCAGGATAGGCCAATGTGAAACGGATGCCCTTCTCCACCATCCGGCCACAGACCTCTTTGTAGGCCCTGCGCCGCTGCGAGACCCCGACTAAGTAGTTTTGGAAAATCAGCACACTACAGGCAGATGTTCCGGAGCGCCGCAATTGTCTCGCCGCCGCAAGACTCCTTCCTTTTGGGCCTCATTGAGGAACCGGGCAATGACCGCTCTGGGCCGATTGTTGCCGGATCTATAAGGGCCCAGCCGGTGCGCTCTCTCCAGGGTGATCTCACCAAGCCCCTCCGCCAGCGACAGGATAGCAGGCAGCCACTGCTCGAGATACTGCCGGAGATCTTTATCCTGTACCGATTCCGCGATTCCAATAAAACGTAGATTATTGCGGCGACTCCGATTCTCGAGGTCCTCGAGCTTGTCCGCCTGTTTCCGCAGGGCCTCTTCCAGCTTTTGGATCCTGGCCGCATCGTGCTCCCGCGTGTCCTCCAGGGTACTAACGCGTTGCTCCACCTGCTCCACATGGCCGGCAAACCCGGAGACCGCCTGTGCCACTGCAGTCATCTGAGTCGCTAAGCCCCCCTGGCGGTCCTCCAAAGCAGCCACTACCGCCTTAGAGACCTCATCCACCATCGCGCAAGAGGCAGTGGTATTCGGGCCGGGCGTAGCAGCCTCCGCCATTTTACCTTCTCCACCCCTGGGCCGCTCCCGCCACGGGGTTTTCGTTGCCATGCGATTCACAGCTATTCCGGAGCGTTAAATTGTCCCCCTCCAAGCAGACAATATCTCCCCCGGCTCAAACCAAGCAGGGGGGCAGCAATAAACCAATTAAGTAGGGAGGGGGGCGATTAGGCTCCGGAGCTAAGAAGGAGACGTCCTTCCTAGTCCACCATGCCACCGGAAGTCCCTTCTTCTTTATTATAAATGCAACACCATTTATTCTTTGTCTTTCATTTCCAGCATAGTAGATCATGTGATCATCTGATGCAAAGTGCCCAATGCCAGTCCATTTCAGTTCGCTGACATCCAACAGATCAAGTTGTACACATTCCATTTCATTCTTGACCACCTCCAACTTCCCTTGGTTCATGCTTCGTACGTTCCATGTTCCAATGTGTAAGACATCTTTACAGCTTCTGACTCTCATTTCATGCGCAGCTACATCAGCAGTCAGACATCCCGAGGGCTTTGATCCAACAACATCATAAATGCTGGCTTTACTCTGAAAAGTCTTCAACTCTTCCCCAGTAGCTAGTTGAGTGCCTTCCGACCTGGGGGTCTCATCTTCCAGCATTATAGCGCAATTTGTTTTGCTGTAGCTATCCATTGGGTTTTCATGGCAAGATATAGAAGTAGCTTGCCAGGCCTTTCCTCCGCGCAGTTTAAGTTTGTTGTTGTTGCCGTTGTCGCAGAAATGTGATCCTCCGCCGTCAACACTATCGCCGGTATTTATATGTGGAAACTTCCAAGTGATGCTGCTCTTTTTCTGCACGTGTACAAGGTAGATTCTTGAAATCGAAGCTCCCGCTTGGGAAATGTATGTGCACTTGCTGGTATCCTTACAGCTATATTACAAAAGGCTCCATGTAAAATGCTGGGAGAACGGTGAACTTCCCAGTTTCTACCCAGCATTCTATGCAAACAGGGGCGGCCCAAGGGGGGTGCGGGGCCATGTGCGGAGACTCGGTGCGGGGCCTCATTTGCATAAGTGACCTTATTTGCATAAATATTTGCATAATGCTAACATACACTAACTTTTAGTAAACATGTCTCTTAATGAGTGTATGGATAAAGACAGACTAAAAGATTTCTACATTACTATAATCCAGTGCCAACCGCCAGGCACATTAGGAACTACTACAAACACTGCCCATTTAGAACCCATAGCAAACCCGCCGTATCCTAACAGCACTACCAGGACTCACAAAGCACCATACCCTACCTATCAAAAGGCAACACTGCAAATATTAAACCAATACATTTCAGAGAACAACAATACATGACCTACTGGGGAAAGAGAACAAGTGGCAATGTCAAATAGGAATTACATAAACAGAATACCTCAGCTCAGTTACACATGCAGAACATAGACCATCACCAAACAAGGAATCACAATTTAGAAACAGGAAGGCAATAATTAAACTGGGAACCCCAAAAGCCAAACTTGGAATGTACAACAACACTGTAGAAATAAAACTATAAATTAATTTCCTCTTGTACCAAACAAAGCGCAGACGTTAATGATGCACATTTCCCAGAGCTTTCATATTCCAGTTAATAAATTCAAAATAAAACGATATCTTTCTACCTTTTGTGCATTTTTTTTTCAGTTGCAATTGCTCCAGCCACTTTCTTCTGGTTTCTTCATGTTTTCTACTAACTCTTCATCATCTGCTGTCCATTTGTCCTTTCTCTCTTCTAGTTTTTTTTCCATTCTCTCTCTCTACATCTGCTTTAACATACTAATCTTTCTCCTTTTGCTCTTTCCTCATTCCTATTTCATCCACTCAAATTTTACCCCTCCATCCTCAATCCCCACTTACTCTCCCAATACCCGGCTAAATGTAGATTTTTTATCCCTCCCACACAAAATATTTTTCCCCTCTCCATTTTACTCTCCCAGCCCCATCCCATTCTAATCCTCCCCCAACATCAGCTCCCTTCTAGTTCCAGCCTCACCCAGCATCCATTCCCTTCTAGTCCCTGCATCAGCCCATTTCCAGTCCTAGCCCCACATCAGCCCATTTCCAGTCCTAGCAACCCCCCAACCCAATACCAGTCCTAGCCCCCCCCATCAACCCACTTCCAGTCCTAACCCCATCAACCCATTTCCAGTCAGCCTCCCATAGCCCACTGCCAGTCCTAACCCCCCCCCATCAGCCCACAGCCCATTATCAGTCCTAACCCCATCAGCCCACCTCAAGTCCTAACCCCTCCCCATCAGCCCATTTCCTGTCCTAGCCCCCCCATAGCCCATTATCAGTCCTAACCCCCCCCCCATAGCCTATTACCAGTCCTAACCCCCCATCAGCCCACAGCCCATTACCAGTACTAACCCCATCAGCCCACCTCCAGTCTTAATCCCCCCAGCCCATTTCCAGTCCTAGCAACCCCCCAACCCATTACCAGTCCTAGCCCCCCATAGCCCACTCCCAGTCCTAATCCCACCAGCCCATTTCCAGTCCTAATCCCCATCACCCAATTCTCAGTTTAAGCCCCCCATACCCCCTTACCAGGCCTAACCTCCCCATCAGCCCACTCCCAGTCCTAATCCCACCAGTCCATTTCCAGTCCTAATCCCCCATCACCCATTTTTTCGTTTAAGCCCCCCCATAGCCCATCACCAGTCCTAACCCCCCCTAAGCCCAGCACCACTCCTAACCCCCCCAGCCCCCCCATCGCCCATCACAACTTCTAACCCCCCCAGCCCCCCCTAGCGCATCACAACTTCTATCCTCCCCCAGCCCCCGCATAGCCCATCACCACTTCTAACCCGCCCCAACCCCCCCATAGCCCATCACCAATTCTAACCCCCCCAGCCCCCCCCCCATAGCCCATCACCACTCCTAACCCCCCCATAGCCCATCACCACTTCTAACCCCCCCAGCCCATCACCACTTCTAACCCCCCCAGCCCCCCCCCATAGCCCATCACCACTTCTTACCCCCGCAGCCCATCACCACTTCTAACCCCCCAGCCCCCCCATAGCCCATCACCACTTCTAACCCCCCCCCGGCCCCCCCCATAGCCCATCACCACTCCTAACCCGCCATAGCCCATCACCACTTCTAACCCCCCCAGCCCCCCCATAGCCCATCACCACTCCTAACCCCCCAATAGCCCATCACCACTTCTAAACCCCCCCCACCCAGCCCCCCATAGCCCATCACCACTTCTAACCCCCCCAGCCCATCACCACTTCTAACCCCCCCAGCCCCCCATAGCCCATCACCACTTCTAACCCCCCCAGCCCATCACCACTTCTAACCCCCCCAGCCCCCCCATAGCCCATCACCACTCCTAACCCCCCCATAGCCCATCACCACTCCTAACCCCCCCAGCCCCCCCAGCCCCCCCATCGCACATCACCACTCCTAACCCCCCCATAGCCCATCACCACTTCTAACCCCCCCCAGCCCATCACCACTTCTAACCCCCCGCAGCCCCCCCATAGCCCATCACTACTCCTAACCCCCCTGCCCCCCCCATAGCCCATCACCACTTCTAACCCCCCCCAGCCCCCCATAGCCCATCACCACTTCTTACCCCCCCCAGCCCATCACCACTTCTAACCCCCCAGCCCCCCCATAGCCCATCACCACTTATAACCCCCCAGGCGCCCCATTGCCCATCACCACACCTAACCACCGCATAGCCCATCACCACTCCTAACCCCCCAGCCCCCCCCATAGCCCATCACCACTTCTAACCCCCCCCCAGCCCATCACCACTTCTAACCCCCCAGCCCCCCCATAGCGCATCACAACTTCTAACCCCCCCCCAGCCCATCACCACTTCTAACCCCCCCAGCCCCCCCATAGCCCATCACCACTCCTAACCCCCCCAGCCCCCCCATAGCCATCACCACTCCTAACCCCCCCATAGCCCATCACCACTTCTAACCCCCCAGCCCATCACCACTTCTAACCCCCCCAGCCCCCCCCCATAGCCCATCACCACTTCTAACCCCCCAGCCCATCACCACTTCTAACCCCCCAGCCCCCCCATAGCCCATCACCACTTCTAACCCCCCCCAGCCATCACTACTCCTAACCCCCCAGCCCCCCCATAGCCCATCACCACTTCTAACCCCCCCAGCCCCCCCATAGCCCATCACTACTCCTAACCCCCCTGCCCCCCCATAGCCCATCACCACTTCTAACCCCCCAGCCCCCCATAGCCCATCACCACTTCTTACCCCCCAGCCCATCACCACTTCTAACCCCCCAGCCCCCCCATAGCCCATCACCACTCCTAACCCCCCCCATAGCCCATCACCACTCCTAATCCCCCAGCCCCCCCATAGCCCATCACCACTTCTAACCCCCCCAGCCCCCCCCATAGCCCATCACCACTTCTAACCCCCCCAGCCCCCCCCCCCATAGCCCATCACCACTTCTAACCCCCCCCCAGCCATCACCACTTCTAACCCCCCCAGCCCCCCATAGCCTATCACCACTTCTAACCCCCCAGCCCATCACTACTTCTAACCCCCCAGCCCCCCCATAGCCCATCACCACTCCTAACCCCCCATAGCCCATCAACACTCCTAACCCCCCAGCCCCCCCCATAGCCCATCACCACTTCTAACCCCCCCAGCCCCCCCCCATAGCCCATCACCACTTCTAACCCCCCCAGCCCCCCCATAGCCCATCACCACTTCTAACCCCCCCCAGCCCATCACCACTTCTAACCCCCCCAGCCCCCCCATAGCCCATTACCAGTCCTAACCCCCCCAGCCCATCACCACTTCTAACCCCCCAGCCCCCCCCATAGCCCATCACCACTTCTAACCCCCCCCAGCCCCCCTAGCCCATCACCACTTCTAACCCCCCCAGCCCCCCCATAGCCCATCACCACTTCTAACCCCCCCCAGCCCCCCCCAATAGCCCATCACCACTTCTAACCCCCCCAGCCCCCCCCCATAGCCCATCACCACTTCTAACCCCCCCAGCCCCCCCCCCATAGCCCATCACCACTTCTATCCCCCCCAGCCCATCACCACTTCTAACCCCCCTAGCCCATCACCGAATCTAACCCCCCCTAGCCCATCACCACTTCTAACCCCCCCCTAGCCCATCACCACTTCTAACCCCCCCTAGCCCATCACCACTCCTAATCTCCCAGCCCAGGGAAAATTTAAAAACAAAAACGCTGTCTTCTCCGGCTGCCGGGGCCGCCGCGGCAGAATCGAGTGTGCCGCGGGGCCCCCCCTGCCTAGCAGAGCCTGCCCTCCCCTCCCCTGTATCACCTCTCTCTCTCTCGTTGTAGGTTCAGCCGCACGCACCGGCTTTCAGAGCGCGAAAGGATTAGTTTCCCTTTCGCGGCTCTGGTTAGCCCGCGGGGGCTGTTGGGGACTTCCCATCAGCCCCCGCGGGCGTAACAGAGCCGCGCGGGAGAAACTCTCTCGCGCTCTGAAAGCCGGCGCGTGTGACAGAGCCTACAACGAGCGAGAGGTAATACAGGGGAGGGGAGGGGAGGGGAGGGGAGGGGAGGCTCTGCTAGGCAGGGGGGGCCCTGCGGCACACTCGATTCTGCCGCGGCGGCCCCGGCAGCCGGAGAAGACAGCTTTTTTTTTCTTTTAATTTTACTTTAAGGTTAAGAATGTTTTTTGCGCGGGGCCCCCTGAAACGCGGGGCCCTGTGCAAAAAACATTCTCGCTCAATGGACGGGCCGGCCCTGTATGCAAATGGCATTTCACAGATCCTCACCCCTTTCCCACGGCAGCATGCAAACATTAGAGGCCGCACTAGAAAAGATTGAACGTGAGCACTGGTTCAAATAGAAAGGAAACTTCTCAAGAGAGTTTCTCCATTTTCTCCAAATACTGTTTCATCTGCTCTCCTCTAATCTCCCATTGCTGTTTATATAGCTCTTGACAAAACTGCGCAAATTGTGCTCTGATACTCTTTTCATCTCTGTATACAACCCCATCTCCCCATGGATATTAAAAGGGAATATAGCGTTATTGGAAAAGGTACAGAGAAGAGCCACAAAAATGGTACAGGGGATGGAAGGCTACTCCTATGAAGAGAGGCTACAAAGGTTAGGGCTCTTTAACCTGGAAAAGAGACGGCTGAGGGGAGATATGATAGAGGTCTATAAATTAATGAATGGAGTAGAACGGGTAAACGTAGATCGCTTGTTTATGCTATCAGAATATAGAAAGACTAGGGGATATGTAATGAAGCTACAGGGTAAACTATTTAAGACAAATAAGAGAAAATATTTTTTCACTCAACGTGTAATCAAACTCTGGAATTTGTTACCTGAGGATGTAGTAAAGGCTGTTAGTGTAGCTGGGTTTACAAAAGGTTTGGAGAAGTTCCTGGAGGAAAGGTCCATAAACCATTATTAAAAAGGGACCCAGGATATCAATGCTTGACCCAATACAAGCATTGTGGAACCTGTGTCTCTTGGGGATACTGCTAGGTACGTATGACCTAGATTAGCCACTGTTGGAAGCAGGATACTGGGCTCAGGGGCGGTCCAAGGGGGGTGCGGGGCCATGTGCGGAGACTCGGTGTGGGGCCTCATATGCATAAGGGACCTCATTTGCATAAATATTTGCATAATGTTACCATACACTAACTTTTAGTAAACATGCCTCTTAATGAGTGTATGGATAAAGAAAGACTAAAAGATTTCCACATTACTATAATCCAGTGACAACCGCCAGGCATATTAGGAACTACTACAAACACTGCCCATTTAGAACCCATAGCAAACCCGCCATATCATAACAGCACTACCAGGACTCACAAAGCACAAGACCCTACCTATCAAAAGGCAACACTACAAATATTAAACCAATACATTTCAGAGAACAACAATACATGACCTACTGGGGAAAGAGAACAAGTGGCAATGTCAAATAGGAATTACATAAACAGAATACCTCAGCTCAGTTACACGTGCAGAACATAGACCGTCACCAAACAAGAAATCACAATGTAGAAACAGGAAGATAATAATTAAATTGGGAACCCCAAAAGCCCAACAACACTGTAGAAATAAAACTATAAATTAATTTCCCCTTGTACTAAAAAAAGCGCAGACGTTAATGATGCACATTTCCCAGAGCTGGCATATTTCAGTTAATAAATTCAATAAAGAGATATTTTTCTACCTTTTGTGCATTTTTTTTCAGTTGCAATTGCTCCAGCCACTTTCTTCTGGTTTCTTCGTGTCTTCTGCTAACTCTCCGTCTGCTGTCCATTTGTCCTTTCTTCACTCTTCTAGTTTTTTTCCATTCTCTCTCTACATCTGCTTTAACATACTAATCTTTCTCCTTTTGCTCTTTCCTCATTCCTATTTCATCCACTCAAATTTTACCCCACCATCCTCAATCCCCACTTACTCTCTCAATATACGGCCAATTATAGATTTGTCTTCCCTCCCACACAAAATATTTTTTCCCTCTCCATTTCACTCTCCCAGCTCTATCCCATTCTAATCCTCCCCCAACATCAGCTCCCTTCTAGTTCCAGCCCCACCCAGCATCCGCTCCCTTCTAGTCCCCGCATCAGCCCATTTCCAGTCCTAGCTCCCCCATCCGAGTCCCTCCATCAGCACATTTCCAATCACAGCCCCCATCAGCCCATTTCTAGTCCTTTCCTAGCCCCACCATCAGCCCATGTCAAATCCTAGCTCCCCTCCACTCAGCCCATTTCCAATCCAAGCCCCCCATGCGCCTACTTCCAGTTCTAGCTCCTCCATGAGTCCATTTCAATCCAAGCCCCCCCAACAGCCCATTTCCAGTCCTATCCTAGCCCTCCATCAGTCCATTTCCTGTCCTAGCCCCCCCTCATTCCTCCCATTTCCAGTCCTAGCTCCCTCCCCTCACAGCCCATTTCCATTCCAAGCCCCCATCCCCATCAGCTATTTGCAGTTCAAGCCCTCCTTCCACTCAGCCCATTTCCAGTCCTAGACACCTCCCCAGCCCATTACCAGTCCTAGCCCCCCCATAGCCCATTACCAGTCCTAAGCCCCCCATAACCCATTACCAGTCCTAAGCCCCCCATCAGCCCACTTCCAGTCCTAAGCCCCCCCATCACCCCATTTTCAGTCTTAGCCCCCCATAGCCCATTACCAGTCCTAACCCCCATCAGCCCATTTCAAGTCCTAGCTCCCCATCCGAGTCCCTCCATCAGCTCCTTTCCAATCCCAGCCCCCCATTAGCCCATTTCTAGTCCTTTCCTAGCCCCACCATCATCAGCCCATGTCAAATCCTAGCTCCCCTCCACTCAGCCCATTTCCAATCCAAGCCCCCCATGAGCCTACTTCTAGTTCTAGCCCCTCCATGAGTCCATTTCAATCCAAGCCCCCCAACAGCCCATTTCCAGTCCTATCCTAGCCCTCCATCAGCCCATTTCCTGTCCTAGCCCCCCCCCCCACTCAGCCCATTTCCAGTCCTAGCTCCCTCCCCTCACAGCCCATTTCCATTCCAAACCCCCCTCCCCATCAGCTATTTGTAGTTCAAGCCCTTCTTCCACACAGCTCATTTCCATTCCAAGCCCCCGTCCCCATCAGCTATTTTCAGTTCAAGCCCTCCTTCCACTCAGCCCATTTCCAGTCCTAGCCACCCCCCAGCCCATTACCAGTCCCAGCCCCCCCCCATAGCCCATTACCAGTCCTAAGCTCCCCATAGCCCATTACCAGTCCTAAGCCCCCCATCAGCCCACTTCCAGTCCTAAGCCCCCCCCATCACCCCATTTTCAGTCTTAGCCCCCCCATAGCCCATTACCAGTCCTAACCCCATCAGCCCATTTCCAGTCTTAGCCTCCCCACAGTCCATTCCAGTCCTAACCCCCCATTAGCCCATTTCCAGTCCTAGCCCCCCATAGCCCATTTCCAGTCCTAGGCCCCCCCCATAACCCATTACTAGTCCTAACCCCCCATCAGCCCATTTCCAGTCTTAGCACCCCCATAGCCCATTACCAGTCCTAACCCCCCCATCAGCACAGTTCCAGTCCTAGCCCCCCTATAGCCCATTACCAGTCCTACCCCCCCCATTAGCCCATTTCCAGTCTTAGCCCCCCCATAACCCATTACATCCTAACCCCCATCAGCCCATTTCCAGTCCTAACCCCCCCCATCAGCCCACTTCCAGTCTTAGCCCCCCCCCCATAGCCCATTAGTAGTCCTAACCCCCCCATAGCCCATTACCAGTCCTAACCCCCCTCCCCCCATCAGCCCTGATAGATTTTTTAAAAACCAGCTGCTGCTGCTGCTGCTGCCGCCGTGGCAGCGGCAGAATCAAATGTCCCGCCGCGGGGCCCCGCCTGCCCAGCAGAGCCTCCCTGCAGCATCAGCTCCCGAGTCCCTCCCAATGCGCAGGCTTTCAGAGCCGCGAGAGTTTCCCTTCTCGCGGCTCTGTTAATCTCGCCGGGGCTGATGGGATTTCCCATCAGCCCTGGCGGGATTAACAGAGCCGCGAGAGGTCAGAGAAGCTCTCCCTTCGCGGCTCTGAAAGCCCGCGCAAGCCCGCAGCAGCCGGTTTGTTTGTTTTTAATTTACTTGTCCTAATGAAGAATGCTTTTTGCGCGGGGCCCCCTGAAACGCGAGGCCCTGTACAAAAAACATTCTTGCTCAATGGACGGGCCGGCCTTGACTGGGCTTGATGGACCTTGGTCTGACCCAGTATGGCATATCTTATGTTCTTATGTTCTGTGGATGAAGCACTGCTTTATGGAGGAAACATTCATAACAGGACACCTATGTGTGAAGATCAAAAAGGTGTTTATTTTATACCCATCTTATAAATTCAGTCAAAAATATTCTCTGATAATGAGTAAAACTCATATATAAAGGTCCATCAGTATTGGGAGCATATAATAGATAATCTCTATCATTCAGCACATCATCATTCCACATGAGTCACCGATAAATAATTTTTGAATATCAGATTATATCTCAAAAATCAGTTATATATCCAAAATGTCAGTCCATAATCTCAAACTTGTTAGCAAACTTTTAGTCAATCTATAAGCTTGAGTTTTGTATGAATAGCAGCGTAAAAGCAGAGGAAATGCAGATAGCACAGCAATTTTCTGCACAATCTGCATACCCCGTGATAAGTGCAGGGAAAGTTGGGATTGGGACGGAGAAAAGGTGTGGCGGCCACTGACAACCAGCAGGCAAGCAATCACCATGCACTGGCTGTCATAAGTGCCAGTAGCGCAGCTGCAGGTAACTCTATCTCAAGAAGTGGCAGTATGTGCGAGTGGGCTATTGGCAGGGCAGCAGGATAGCCGCCGCAGACGATTGCAGTGGTGACAGTGGCGGTGCTACAATTTTTAATCAATGCCCACCCCTCATGATAATGGCTCACCAATTCTGAAAGCTTTTGGTTTGGTCATCTCAGTGACCTGTAGGTGGCGCTGTCACATAAGATGAAAAATCAAGACCAACGCTCGTCATTTCAGCAAAATATTAAGTCACTGAGGTGACATCTAGAAACCTAGCTTATAGAGCTGGGTCTCGAAGACTAAGGAGGTCACTCTAAAAGCATCCGCACATATACATAGCAGCATTCACAGGTGTAGATCAGCTACCCGTGTAATAGTAATTTGAGAAAGCCTCTATCTACACGTGTAGATGACAGGACGATGATATTAGAAAAGGACATGTCATAGGCAGGCTGAAAAATTATATTTGCATTTGCCTTTTACAATGGAGATGCACATATAAACGAAAAGATTTCCCCATCAGCTTTTGCACCTCCTTCGAACAAGCACAACTTATTTTTCAAATTCATTTCGGCCAGGGGTTAATGTGCGGGCTTAAGGGGATTAGTGCCATTAATCCCTCGTGTTTTATTTTTGTCTTTTAAAAGAAAAAAAACTTTAGCGGCTTTGTGGCTTAATTGGCGGCACTTATACGTGAAGGGTACATCTAAAAACTCCTGTGCTGTTAACGACCCTTGCCACACGAATATGTGGGACCTACTCTATTATATACAATACAAGCATACTATACTTTCTAGAACGGGGTGCACTGACACACCTGAACCTAGTCACAGCAGCTACGATCGTTCTAGAGCTGATGTAAATACCTGCACCTAGATTCAGAGAAAACAATGTACATTATAATAGTCTACAACCTGCTCCTCTGTCCAAGTTTCGCCTCTGAGCACACCCCAACTGAAAATACTTGCAATGGGACTCACGCATTCTTACAAAATAGCAGCCGCATGTAAGTCTTTTAGAATAGGGACTTACATGTGTTTCTCACACGTAACTTTCCACATGCTCTTTATACAATAATGGATATTGTGAAAGCACCACTTACGCATAAAAGTGATGGCACCTATGCGTGGAAGCTTTTGAGTGATATCGCTCTTTTCTTCTACGTGAAAGTTGATGAGATTGCTTCTCTCACTGCGCAGGCCGGCAAATGCATGAATATGTACTGGCATCCTTATATGCGTTTTACAAAAGGCTCCGTGATTGACAGATTTAATATAAGCGAGTGAATACGTGTGCAGAAGGCTTTGCGATCAAGGTAGTGTCTAATAGAACAAATGAGTCTAAGAGCAAAATATGATTTTTCTCACTAGACATATGGGGAGTGGATAGATGGCCATTGACGATGATCCCTAGTGAGGTGACACTACCTCTAATTTGCATAGGATTTCCTAAAATATGTGGGATGAAAGGATTTGAAGAGTTCAATCACGAGATCCATAGCACTACAGATTTTTTTAATGTTAAATGGTTGTTATGAACCCACTAAGCTATATGTCGAGATGTTGTGATAAGGAAGACGTAAAGGAAGAATCCCAAGTATCATGTGAAATGATCATTTGTATGTCATCTGCCTACATGCGAATGCTCAAGCCAAGACTCTGGATGAGAGTTGCTGAGGCGCCATACAGAGATGAAAGAGAATGGGGGCTGGAATAGAGCGTTATGGGACTCCACAGGGTAGGGGGTAATTTGAGGATGCGACTTCGTTGGAATGTACTGTGAGAATATATGATGACAGATACTCATTTCACATTCATCATGGTTTACATCATATGATAAATTCTAAGCCCATTAGCTGGTACCACTGCTAGTCCTCCTGGTTGGAGAAAGACAGGCAGGACCAGCCCATTCTCCAATCAGTAAGCAAACTAGGTGGTCGCTTATGCTAGCAACTTTCTAGGAAGTGGCAAAGAGCAGAGCATTCAAAGTTAAACAGGGCGGGGGGGGGGTGTTAAAGCTTAAGGATTGCCTAGGGCGCCAGCACCTTGAACCAGCTCCGAGGCCAGCCCTGGATATAGGAAACTGCAAATAAATTGTGACTCTTGTCACAAAACTCCATTGCAGAGAATGTAAAGAGGAGTTACAGATACAGAAGAAGCTAATATTGTGCTCTCAGTCGACAAAGATGAACTGATTTAGGTAGATGCTGGAAGAAGGGAAAAGAAATTGAAGGGCATGCCTAGTTCCAGTGAGTGAAGATCCCTTCAGCATACACACTTCCAGCAAAATACAGATAAAACTGAAATTCTTTTCCATTGAGTCATGCTCAAAAGACTACAAAGAGCATGTTCTCTCTAGAGAATGGCAAAAAAGCCCATCTGTAAGCTGAAATCATTATAGAAACTCCACTTGGCAACTTGGGATTCCCTGTCTGGTGGCATATGCTGGAACACGATCCCAGACTGCACGAAACCTTTGGACAGAAATAACACAAGAAAAAAAATAGATTAATTTAAAATGGAAAATCAGACACTCCCACCCCCCTTCCCCCCCCCCCCCAAGAATCTTTCCTTCCCTACCTCCCTCTTTGTCACCTGTACACTTACTTACAGTGGAAATATTCCGGATACTTTGGGGTGAAGAAGGAGCGATTTCAGAAGGAACTTATGCATGCTTCCCCTTCACCGCTGCTACTTCCCCCAGTTTTTGGATGTTCTGCTCCGAACGTCCCAGATTGTTCCTAGATATCTCTTCTAAAATGACACTTTGTGTGTACCATACTTTATAAAATAGACACTAAATATGTGAGTGAAAACGTGCTCAAACCTTCTAAAATCCCCTCACAGAGGGGCATGTTCTAAGGGTTTCTTATTTTAATGTGTATTGTCACGAGCGTCTCTTACACCTGGCTTATAAAGGAATGTATACCGTGCACTTTACTGTAGAAAATAGGGACATAAATGATGAGATACAGGCGCCAAATCTAGGCATGACCACTTACGCCTGCACCTAGATTTGTAGAAAACGCTCGTTAAGTTATATTTTATAATGTCCACATGTAAATTTAGGTTCTGTCTAAGCTCCTCCTAAGTTGTGCCCCTGTACTTGCCCACTCCGAAAGTCTATGCCATCACCCTGAGGTCCATACTTTGAGAAGAGCGCCCACCCAGATATTCAATGCCAGGGCCCTACTATGGCAGCTAACCACCACCACTGAATATCGAGCCCTAATTTTTTCAGTGCACATTAAAATATTTAGTTGAACAGCCCAACCCTATGAAATAAAACACCTTTTTGCACGTTCTTATGAACACGAGCACTCCCTGTTGACATAAGGGTAGAATCTAAGGAGCTGATATTCGCCCTTGGCAGTTGGTGTTTTTCTTTTCTGATGCTAGACATCATGGCTACATAAAACACATAGATTCGGCACTGGTATCTGGATAGCAGCCTGATTCAGTGCTGACTGATACCAGAACTCTGCCCCAGCTCTGACTCCCCCCTCTGAGCTGGTTTGTAAGGATACCAACAGCACTATTTGAATATCACCAGATAATTGCGTCTAAGAGAAATATCAGGATAACTGGGTCCGTTCTCTGGATATTTCCTTTTGAAGATCTGGCCCAAAGAAAACAAGTTTTTTTTCTATGTAGGAATTGATTAATCACTACTAAACCATTTTGATCACTGCTACCCAGACAGATTTGAAGCTGGGGCCGGCCCAGTGGTGATGCTGGGCATTGCCATGCAGAGGGATTTGGGTTTCATTCCCAGCTCATATATTTCCCCAGGTGCTCCAGAAGCTTCACAGCCCCGGAAACGGGGAAAACACAGTCATTGTGGAATGGCGACATCTAGTGGCTGTATTTAAGCCCCTTAACTGCTGGGCTCTGGAAGGAGCTCTGGCACATGGCTCCAAACAGAGGATGTTGCTGCAGTGACTGGAGGGGGATGTAAAATAGGGAGAAAACCCCAGGTAGTCACAAATGAAGGTTCATGGCACCAGAAACTAGTGGGTCAAAAAACAGAGATGTGAATGTCGACTGCATAATAGAAATAGAATAACAGTCTTAAGATAACCAGCTGACCATCATATTTTAAAAAATAACTAGGATAGAGGTGTGAGTGAACTATAGGATAACACATTGCTTCTCAACCTCTTCCGAAGGCAAACCTAGCCTGCTAGATTTTCAGGATTACCATAATGCATATGCATAAGATACATTTGCATACAGCAGAGACCTATTATATGTAAATCTGCCTCATGCATATTCATTGCAAACCTGACCAGCTAGATGTGGCCCCAGCGGGGGGGTTCAGAAGCACTGGGATAATCATTTTATTTGCTGGAGCCTTAACCAATTTTTTCAGCACTTGGGCGAAGATTTGCTAATGATGCTTCCCACTGTCAGCCAGCTGCAAGCTCATCTTAAAGAGAGCTTCCAGTGCCGTGTGAAGTGAGTTCCTGGAAGGAATTGAACTGCCCTTTGCCAAAATGTTTTCCATCCATTTTCAGCACTGTTGTATAGCATCATAAAGCAGCGGCAAGTGTAAATTACTTTTCACTGCAGAGTTACAGAAGTGTGTACTCTTGGGGCCATTTCTGGATGCTGTACATCTGTGGGACGAGTCATGTTGTCCCCACTGAACCTCATTAGGGATCCCAGCACAACTTAGGTAAGACATTCAAAGAAATTAGCATATGCTAATCCTTAAAAACATGACTGAAGGCGTTTTTGCTTCCCCTTGGTGGTGCTTAAATATTCCTTCTGAGCAACAGCTAGGTTAGTCCCCATAGTATAAAGGCTGCCTCCATTTGCAGGCATATTCACAGACTTCTCTAGATAGCCTGACCAGTTGGTAGCCCTAAGGACGGTAGTGCCTATCCCTGCTTAAATGATCTGTGACAGCCAAGGTTGTACACACTAACGTTGTCTGGTTTTGGCTTCACTTAGGGGTATATTTACTAAACCGTCTTAATGTTACCGGCGTTAGTTGCAGTCTTACTGTAACAAATGCCATATAAGATAGTGGGCGTTCCGGTCTTAAGTTGGCATTTCAGGTTTTTGCGCGATAAAGTCCATTATCGCACGATAGAGGGAGCCATGGCACGTTAATGCGTGTTAGCCTTAATTAGGTGCACTGACCTAGAAAGACAGCAGCAGAGGTGCAGCACAATGGTTAATACATTGACTGATGAAACAGGGGTCATGAGTTTGATCCCCCTGTGGGTTTAATGAGTAAGGCTGTCTGAGGCATTGCCCTTTACTTTAGATCAGTGCTGACTGAGGCATTTTCATTTTTAATTTAAATTAGTACTGCCAGCAAACACACCCTCACAGTGCCGTAACCTAAGGTGCCGCATAAGGTGCCCTATAAGGCACTCCAGAGGGCACATTATAAAGTGCACTGTCCGCCAAGGCACCTTATAATGTTCCCTATAGGGTGCCTTATAGGGCACCTTATGAGGCACCTTAAGGTTACAGTACTGTGAGGGTGTTTTTGCTGGCAGCACTAATTTTGCTGGCAGCACTTGAATATTGTGTGCAATTCTGGTCGCCGTATCTTAAAAAGGATATAGCGATTTTAGAAAAGGTTCAGAGAAGAGCCACCAAAATGGTAAAGGGGATGGAAGGATACTCCTATGAAGAAAGGCTTAAAAGGTTAGGGCTCTTTAACCTGGAAAAGAGACGGCTGAGGGGAGATATGATAGAAGTCTATAAATTAATGAACGGAGTGGAACGGGTAAATGTAGATCGATTGTTTACCTTATCAGAATATAGAAAGACTAGGGGACATGCAATGAAGCTACAGGGTAAACCAATTAAGACTAATAAAAGAAAATATTTTTTCACTCAACGTGTAATCAAACTCTGGAATTTGTTACCGGGGATGTAGTAAAGGCTGTTAGTGTAGCTGGGTTTAAAAAAGGTTTGGACAAGTTCCTGGAGGAAAGGTCCATAAACCATTATTAAGAAGGGACCCAGGATATCAATGCTTGAACCAATACAAGCATTGTGGAACCTGTGTCCCTTGGGAAACTGCTAGGTACATATGACCTAGATTGGCCACTGTTGGAAACAGAATACTGGGCTTGATGGACCTTGGTCTGACCCAGTATGGCATATCTTATGTTCTTATGTTTAAATTAAAAAAGGAAATGCCTCAGACAACCCTATCAAACAACATCACTGTGGGATCAAACCCATGACCTCTGCCTCCAGAATCAGTGACATAACCAGTGGGCTACATCTCTATAGCTACTAACAAGCCACTGGCTGGCTACAGAAGGACTTCAGGTCACCACACAAACTGTCTGCTGTGGTTACCAGGATAGGGTTAACCCACCCGTAACCATGGACTGTAAATGGGCTGATGGGGGGGGGGGTTAGGACTGGTAATGGGCTATAGGGGGTTCGGACTGGAAGTGGGCTGATGGGGGGGGGGTTAAGACTGGGAATGGGCTATGGGGGGTTAGCACAGGTAATAGACTATGGAGGGGCTAAGACTGGAAATGGGCTGATGGGGGAAGTTATGACAGGTAATGGACTATGGGGGGCTACGACTACAAGTGGGCTGATGGGGGGGATTAGGACTGGAAACGGGCTATGGGGCGGTGGGCTAAGACTGGAAATAGGCTGTGGGGGGCACTAGGACTGGTAATGGGCTATGGGGGGGTTACAACAGGTAATGGGCTATGGGGTGGTACGACTACAAGTGGGCTGATGGGGGGATTAGGACTGGAAATGGGCTATGGGGGTTACAACAGGTAATGGGTTATGGGGGGGCTAAGACTACAAGTAGGCTGATAGGGGGTTAGGACTGGTAATGGGCTGTGGGGGGCATTAGGACTGGTAATGGGCTGGGGGGGTTAGGACTGGTACTGGGCTATGGGGGGGTTAAAACACGTAATGGGCTATGGGGAGCTACGAATACAAGTGGGCTAATGGGGGGATTAGGACTGGAAATGGGCTATGGGGGGGTTACAACAGGTAATGGGCTATGGTGAGCTACGACTACAAGTGGGTTGATGGGGGGGTAAGACTGAAAATGGGCTGATGGGAGGGTAAGGACTGGAAGTGGGCTGATGGGGGGGTTAGGACTGGTAATGGGCTATAGGGGGTTCAGACTGGAAGTGGGCTGATGGGGGGGTTAGGACTGGTAATGGGCTATAGGGGGTTCGGACTGGAAGTGGGCTGATGGGGGAGCTAGGACTGGTAATGGGATGGGGGTTGCTAGGACTGGAAATGGGCTGAGTGGAAGGGGGGCTTGAACGGCAAATAGCTGATGGGGACAGGGGCTTGGAATGGAAATGGGCTGAGTGGAAAGGGGGCTTGAACTGCAAATAGCTGATGGGGAGGAGGGCTTGGAATGGAAATGGGCTGTGAGGAGAGGGAGCTAGGACTGGAAATGGGCTGAGTGGGGGGGGGGGCTAGGACAGGAAATGGGCTGATGGAGGGGCCAGGATAGGACTGGAAATGGGCTGTTGGGGGTGCTAAGGTTGGAAATGGGCTGTGGTGGGGGCTTGAATTGAAATGGACTCATGGAGGGGCTAGAACTGGAAGTAGGCTCATGGGGGGCTTGGATTGGAAATGGGCTGAGTGGAGGGAAGCTAGGATTTGACATGGGCTGATGGTGGGGCTAGGAAAGGAATAGAAATGAGCTGATGGGGGGCTGGGATTGGAAATGAGCTGATGGAGGAACTGATAGGACTGGAATGGGCTGATGAGGGGCTGGGATTGGAAATGAACTGATGGATGGACTCGGATAGGACTGGAAATGGATGGGGGACTAGGACTGGAAATGGGTTGATGGTGGGGCTAGGATAGGATTGGAAATGGGCTGATGGGGGACTAGGACTGGAAATGGGCTGATGCAGGGACAAGAAGGGAGCAGATGCTGGGTGGGGCTGGAACTAGAAAGGAGCTGATGTTGGGGGAGGATTAGAATGGGATGGAGCTGGGAGAGTGAAATGGAGAGGGAAAATATTTTGCGTGGGAGGGAAGACAAATCTACAATTGGCTGGATATTGGGAGAGTAAGTGGGGATTGAGGATGGAGGGATAAAATTTGAGTGGATGAAATAGGAATGAGGAAAGAGCAAAAGGAGAAAGATTAGTATGTTAAAGCAGATGTAGAGAGAGAATGGAAAAAAAAAACAAGACAGAAGAAAGGACAAATGGACAGCAGATGGAGAGTTAGCAGAAGACACGAAGAAACCAGAAGAAAGTGGCTGGAACAATTGCAACTGAAAAAAAATGCACAAAAGGTAGAAAAATATCTCTATTTTGAATTTATTAACTGGAATATGTCAGCTCTGGGAAATGTGCATCATTAATTTTTGCGCTTTGTTTAGTACAAGAGGAAATTAATTTATAGTTTTATTTCTACAGTGTTGTTGTATATTCCAAGTTTGGCTTTTGGGGTTCCCAGTTTAATTATTGTCTTCCTGTTTCTAAATTGTGATTCCTTGTTTGGTGATGGTCTATGTTCTGCATGTGTAACTGAGCTGAGGTATTCTGTTTATGTAATTCCTATTTGACATTGCCACTTGTTCTTTCCCCAGTAGGTCATGTATTATTGTTCTCTGAAATGTATTGGTTTAATATTTGCAGTGTTGCCTTTTGATAGTTAGGGTATGGTGCTTTGTGAGTCCTGGTAGTGCTGTTAGGATACGGCGGGTTTGCTATGGGTTCTAAATGGGCAGTGTTTGTAGTAGTTCCTAATGTGCCTGGCGGTTGGTACTGGAATATAGTAATGTAGAAACCTTTTTGTCTTTCTTTATCCATATACTCATTAAGAGGCATGTTTACTAAAAGTTAGTGTATGGTAACATTATGCAAATATTTATGCAAATGAGGCACCTTATGCAACTGAGGCCCCGCACCTAGTCTCCGCACATGGCCCCGCACCCCCCTTGGGCCGCCCCTGAGCACTATGGAGGAACCTAGCCATGCCGTGGTCACTGCTCAGTCAAGGTGAGAGTGACCTCCCAGCAGGACATGCTGTGGTCACCCTGTCCGTGCAGGTGGTGGCTGGGCACTTCAATGTCCCAGCCATTGCCCTATGTCCTGTGCAGATGCATCCTGCCCAGGCCACCCTGTCCGGGCCATACCCACAGTACCTTGCTCCTCATTATGCACATTGGCAGGCTAGCACTGGAAACAGTTCAAGCAGTGTGGGCTGAGTAAGGTGTAGGCAGCCACCACACACTGGATAGACAGACACACACTCCCACACCTATGCCAGCATTGTGCAAATATAGAGGCTTTTGGCAGCCCTGGCCACCACACCAGTCCTGGACACAGTGCAGGCATGGTTATGGTACGCAATACCGTTGGGATCACTCCCCAGGGTGGTAAACACTGTCAGAAACCAAACCTGAAACACACTCCACAGATATCAGAAAGGTTGCTATAATGCAGCTCTATCAGCAAATTGTGCTTAACTTAGGAATTGCTATCTGCCATTAATCATACCAACCTTTTGATATATGTGTAACGTATTCCCAAGTTTAGGGCGGCATTGCTAAGGTATGCAAGTGCTAGTATTGGGAGATGCTGCTGCACGCAGGGCCCAACAGCCTGGCTCTCCATGAGGCATTGGATAGTGGAGCCTGTGGGTGTGGGTCTTTATGCCCCTGTTGGCCGCAGCTCTAAGGCAGAGCTTCCCAACTCCGGTCCTGGTGGACCAAACACTGTTCAGGTTTTCATGCTGTCCCTAATGGATATGCATGAGATACATTTGCATACAATGGGGGTGGTGCATACTAATGCAGCACAGGCATATTTATTAGGGACAGCATGAAACCTGAATGGTGTTTGGCCCTCCAGGACTGCATTTGGGAAACTCTGCTCTAGGAATTGCACATGTTTATGGTGTTTGTGCTCTGTAGGGTAAAATATAGGCATTTCAGGCATGTTTATTTTATCTGCAATAAAGGTTCCATCTTTATTACCATGGTTTAGTACTGGGCAAAATATGGAGAAAGGGTTGGCAGGAGCCACAGCTGGGACTTGAACTTGTAACCTTCTGCTCCTGAACACACTGGCTGTATATACTGCACCACACGGACAGTTCATTCCCTGGGGATACTATGACTGTTCGTCAGACTGACCCTGTCTGTTGCATTGCACGGCACCCACCTAAACGTGGCTAGGCCATGGTCTGCTGTGGGCAGATGCCACTGCCCCCTCCGCCACCAGCACCCTTCCGCCACCATTCTGCCATGCCATTATGCCGGTGGTGCTGGTGGTGCGCAATCCCAGGCCATCTAGTGTGCTGGTAGGCAGCTGCCTATGGTGTGGGTTCTCGGGTAGGGGTGCCTACATGGACATGCGCGCTCCCCCTCCCCCCCGCACCGCCTGCCAATGTTATGTGCCCTTGGGGGTACCTGCTGGGTAATCTCCCCTGTGACACTGTGGGACACACACTCGTGCCCATGTTGGACCCTCATCAGTTGCTGCCTTGCTGCTTTACAGTTTCGGCATTCCTATGTGCCACCTAGGCATCTGCCTAGCCTGCACTGTGCCCCAGCTGGACCACAGCATGTGCCACCTTCAGCCCCCTGCATCCCATTTACAGCATCAGTACAGTTGCCGTTTCCTACGTGCCCACTCTGTTGTTGCTGCACATGTGCACGCCATAACAAACCTGCCGAATCTAACAGAAACCCTGATCAGCGCTATTTCAATGTGGGATCATTCACTTTGTAGGGGGACAGAGCATAGACCCTTCCAAACATGATATCTTAATTTATACGCTTTTTCAGTAGTGTTGCTTTATGTTTATCATTGATATCACTATTGGCCAGCTTGGTTATTGGGATTTTAGATGTGGTTCTGGTCCTTTTATATGTTTATTTGCCTCTTTGTTCCCTGCACATGTATCACAACTATCACTTTTCTGGGTTTCCCTGCCTTTGCTGCACATTGCTGACTGAAATGGTTTCTCTTTCCTGCAAATGTGCCTTAACGCGAGGGTTTCACTGGTGTTAGTGTTCAGACCCGGATTTCACAGCATTAGTGTGCCTGGAGCCTCTCTCCTCCCACTCTCCGCCCATTGACCCCTTCTCTCCGCTCTCTGGGAAGCCTTACTCCACCCTTCAGACCCGGATTTCACAGCGTTAGTGTGCCTTAATGCCGCCGTGACGTTATTGCGCGATGTTACATTATCGCGCGATAACATCACCGCTGCGACGTTAAAACGGTTTAGTAAACATACCCCTTAGCCTCACTTCCACACCACACCTGCTTTACTTCCTAATGAGGCTTGTAATGTAATTAGTGCTAATGAGGCACAGTCTTCTTAGCAGAATGTCATGCTTTTCTTACCAGGCACAGCTCTGGGTTTATGCCCTCCCCTTCCATAGGCAGCAGAAACGGACGGGCCACAGTCTGACCAATAGTTTGGCCAACACAACATCAGCAACTACAGAGCTTGGGGGAAGAGATGGAGATGAGGTTCGGCTGCCCTTCCCCCACCCCTCCTTGGAATACAGATGTACAAATAAACACTTTGCAGGCACCGGTCCAATAGTTGTCATTTCAAAAGCAAGGAGACACAGAGAATTCTCCGTTTACTCAGTGGTGTGCATTGTTAACAATGTTCTTTTTCTAAACCAGTGGTTCTCAACCTTTTTTGTACCGTGACCCCTTTTACCATTGGTCAACTTGTGGTGACCCCCAATGATAAAATCAAATGCGTCTCTCTTCCTTTACCGTTAACGCATTGTCGCTGTAATCATTTGTTGAATTATTAATATATTATAGGTCTTTGCAATATGTTTTTATTTATAAAATTCACTTATTTAAACCACAATAATTAATCACAATAACAAGTAACAATATTTGGTTTCAAAATTATGATGATATTGTAGTCAAATCACTAATATGAAATAAAATTATTTTTTCTACCTTTGTTGTCTGACCAATTTATTCTCTGATCATGCTGGTCCCGATCTGAGGCTTCTGCTTTCCTGTCTTCTCTTAGCTCTCTTTCTGTGGTCTGTGGTCCATCTGCCATTTCTTATCTCTTCTTTTGTTTTCTTCACTTCTTTCCATCAGCCTATTTCCAGTCCCAGTAACCCTTCCCAGAATCAGCCCCTTTCCAGTCCTCACTCTCAGTACCTTCCAATGTCAACTTGCATTCCAATGACTGCCACTGGTGTCCATTCCCTTACAGTCCCCCTCCTTCCCCACTGACCAGTCCCTTCTAGTACAAATACCATGGCAGCCCCTCTCAGATCCACTCCCGTCCAGTTCCATTCTCCCATCCCCTCATATCAGCCCATTTGTAGCCTTAGCCCCCAGTTTTCTTCCAGGGCCAGCAGCTCTATCCTCCCCTCCCCACAATCAGCCCATTCCCAGTCGAAGCCCCCCAGTCAGCTCACTTCCTGTGCTAGTCCACCCTCAACCCCATTACCAGTGCTAACCTCCCCTAATCATCCCAATACCAGTCCTACCCCCCCATCAGCTCATTACCAGTCCTAGCCTCCCCTAATCAGCTCATTTCCAGTGCTAGTCCCTCCTCAACCCCATTACCAATGCTAGGCTCCCCTAATCAGCCCATTACCAGTCCTAACCTCCCCGATCAGTTCATTTCCAGTGCTGGCCCCCCATCAGTCCATTACCAGTCCTACCCCCCTATCAGCACATTACCATTCCCAAACCCCCCCCCCCTTGATCAGTACATTCCCAGGCCTAGCCTTCTCTAATCAACCCATTACCAGTCCTAGCCCCCCCCCATCTGTCCATTATAATCCTAACCCGCACTGTCTCTCCCCTCTGTCCAGCATTTATTGCCCGTCTGTACAGTATATCCCCGTCTCTTCCCTTTTGCCCATGTCAGCCACCCCTCCCTCACTCCCTCCCTCCATGTCAGCCCTCCCTCCCTCCCTCCATGTCAGCCCCCTTGTCCATGTCAGCCCTCCCTCCATGTCAGCCCCCCTCTGTCCATGTCAGCCCCCTCCCTCCATCCATCCATCAATGTCAGCCCCCTCCCTCCATGTCAGCCCTCCCCTCCCACCATTAATGCCAGCCCCCTTGCCCATGTCAGACCCCACCCACCCACCAACCAAACCTCCCAGTCATCCCCTATTCAGGTTCCCGGCACCCGCCACCCCGCTCCCTGTCTGCCTGCTGCGGCCCTGCTGTTCTTCTACAGCCGCGGCTCCCTGTCTCTTAGGGAACCACATCTATACCTGTAAAACCGTTGTGGAGCCTTCTTGTGTCTCGACGAGCTCTGTGCAGCATTGTCCCGCCTCCAAAGGAAGTGGTAAACAACTTCCTTTGGAGGCGGGACAATGCTGCACGGAGCCCGTCAAGAGACAGGAAGGCTCCGCAACAGTTTTACTGGCACAGCCACGGTTCCCTAAGAGGCAGGGAGCCGCGGCTGTAGAAGAACATTAGAAGGGACTGGGAGGCGGTGAGTTTGCCGCTGCCGAGAAGGTGCTTTTTTTTTTTTTTTACGGCGGAGTGAGGTGAGGCAAGGCGACCCCCGCTAAATCCTGTGGCAACCCCCATGGGGGTTGCAACCCACAGGTTGAGAACTGCTGTTCTAAACCCACAGTTGCAGGGCATGTGAAACCTATAAATTAATCACATCATTTCAGAAAAGCTTTTCCACATGTAAAGCCTCTTTTACGAATTGGAAAAGAAGATTTTGGAAAATCACATGGTTGTACAGTATACACATATATGCATACACTAACATATGTACTTATGCGCACTCAAGCTTTCCAAGGGGTGAAGTTCAGGTGAAGTTTGATGCACCTGAAAACTTTACATGATACATGCAAACATAGGGGACACACATAGGAGGTCATGTGATAAGGAGGTACCTAGATTTAGGTGGCAGATATGCATGAAAATGTCAGTATTTTAGTCATTTATGTGTCACTGACCCACCTTGTGAACTTGTGCAAGTCACCATCTCCCACTAACTCAGGAGCCCACTTAGATCATAAGCTGTTCAGGCAAGGAGCATATTTTGCCCAAATACTTATCAATGTAGCACTAAGCTACTCCTCCACTCCAGGTACATCCAGTAGTGCTATAAAAATGAGTGGTTTTAGCAACCCACAGCATAAATTGTTACAATGATCCATCCTTTTCAGGGTGTGGATAGTAACTGCTAAATCCTTCAGCAGACCAAAAGTGTGAATGGAACGTAAAAACCACAAATGATGTCCTGACCACTGGGGACATCTAGCTGGCAAATGAGATGCTAGGGTCCAAAATGATTCCTAAACTCTTTACCATCCCCTGATTCCACAGTTGGACTCCAGTAATACCTGGGGCCCTCAAAAATTCCTTATGGAGTCTCCTTAACCATAAAACTTGTGGCGTTTAAAGTTAAGAGCGCATATTCAATGCCAGAAAATATCTGGTGTCCGATGCTGAATTCCTGGTGTCGCCGCTCAGATATTCAGCTGCTAACCAGATAGCAAAAACCGGATACACTTGGGAAACCCATTGTAATGTCCCAATGTTACATAGTTTGCCTAACTGGTTAGCATTTGAATATCATCACTAAACGGATAGTCGCTGCGACCGGCCTGAAATTAACCGGACTTTTCAGGACAGTATGTGCGGATATTCAGTGTGCTAACCAGTTGGTGTCGTTGAATAGCAAGATCACCAGGATTTATACAATTTGCAGGTCCTGGAAACCGCGTAACCCTTTTAAATATCAACCCCATGGATTTTTCAAGGTACATTTTCAGCCTGGATTCTTCAAATGTCCTAAATACTGCTTCAAAATGCTCATTCAGACTGGTGAGAACCGGATCCTGCCCTACATCCATGTAAGTCTTCAAGGACACCTGTAGTTTTCAAGTAAATCTTCCACATTCTCCCAGCTGTCCTCAGGCTGGCAAAGCCAGGGCAAGGATATTGGGCATTCTGGGCAAACTTTCAGATTTTGATAATTAAACTCAGCAATCATGGCCACCCTAATACCAGCCCTCCCACAATAATCCCGTAAAAGTGTGCAACTGGACATCGTACTTTTCAATATCAAACTTTGCTTTGTATGTGCGTGTGTGCCGCTCTCCCTGCAGGTAAAGGAAGGTGCTGATGGCTCTGAGTTTGTGGGGCTGTCGGGATCCTTTTTTTTGCTTTGACTGCTGCTGCTCTTTGCTGCCCCCTAGAGGCTGCTAACCTTGGCAACTGCCTAGTTTTGCCTAATGGTTGAGCCAGCCCTGAAGGTGAGCTGCCCTTTAAGTTCTCTCATCATCCTTTTCCTTATTAGTTTTACAAGCAGAATAAAAATTCCCACAGAGTCCGGGTTCAGAATTTCAAGCTGGCTTGTGGCAAAGTCAAAGCTGTTTTGTGAAGTCCAAGCGATACAAAGTTTGATTTTAAAACATTCCAAAATGTACTGGAATAAATTGGTGCATTTTAAACGGCTCGCACCTGTTTTGCTGGTGTGTTTATTGGATCAGGGTCCAGAATCCAAACAGAAAGTGCAACGTTCACATGGGAAGAGTTAGAAAAGCACAGCATTTATGACATTGGGCCCAGTGGGATTGTTGCCAGTTTGTGGGAAGACTCAGCAATCGATCTGGGAGGATGTGCTTAAGTGTTTCATGCTGCTTTCAGGAATCAGGCACTTGCTGTCTAATTGCCTGCTTGAGCAGCACTGATGAAAGGGTGAACGTGCCTGGTAATTTGTTACAGAGAAACAAAACACTTTGTAGCAAAACAAAACAGCCCTGATATCCTCGGTCAACTTAATACACTGTTTCTTTCCAGCTAAGACACAAACCGGTTGAGTTATCATGTGTGGGATATATGTATTCGTATTTTCCAGCTAAGAAAACGAAACGGACTAAATGTTTATCATTCAAAAGAATGGAGTAAGGGAATTTGTAACGACCCACCTCCCCCCCTTCCCCTTCATGTCTCCTCCACACCACTCAGTTTTCTCCCAAGAGCTGGGGAGCTGCCCAGTTCCTGGAAAGACTCTTCAGCAACGGAACGTCCATCCCAATGCACGGTGGTGTTTCTAGAGCCCGATTCTAGCCACTGAAATCAGAGCTGCAGTTCCCAACATGCATCAGGATAGGACTGCCAGACATCCAGGCTGGCTGAAAATCTACCTCCTCGAACTGGGTAACCTGGCAGCTCTACGTCTCCTCCTCCTCCCTTTAGTCTTCCTTTACTACCACCCACCAACAACCCATCAAGAAAAAATAATTTCTATGTCATGTCCTCTGGGCTCTGGTCTGGCTATAGCTAAACTATATGAAATTACTATGAAGGTGCTAAAAAACATCCTCCCACTTAGTGTGGGCATCGGGCTCAGGCAGCCCTTTTGGGAACATGCTAGCCTTTCCCCTTAAATAATCCCTCCCTCTACCCAGGCTGACCCTCACAGCAAGGGCCCTCTGACTGGCTACAGTGCAGTTGCCGGACTAAATGGCACTCCTGGTGCCCTTCCCCTTAGGCTGTTGGCTCAAACTGACTAAAAAGAGCAGCATGGCACCCTTCCCCCCAGTTGCCATCTAAAGCGATCATCCTTCTTGACTGCCTTTTGTGATAGTCCTGCTGTCAGCATCTCCATTTCCAGTCCTCCAAAGACCACGAATCCAGGCCAGTCCTCTCTACTGGAAGCCGGGCGCCATATGCATTCTCAGCCTCTGTGTTCCCTCAGGGTTGCACGTTAGATGCAAATAAAGGGAATCCCCTCCAACAGAGAGAACTTCAAACGATCGAATAAGATTGTGAGTGCCAGTCAAGAGGTACAATATTCTGCAAATCTCTACTAATCAAGAAAACCTAAAACTACTACATCCTAGTTGTATATCAAACTACCATTTGATACACAACTAGGATGTACATAGTTATGTTGTTTCCACATGTAAATAATGCCGAGCTGCATGAAGAACCTTGGCCACCAATTTCTACAAAGTTTACCTGTTAGCCCTGTATAAATACCCTGTTTCTTGTAAGTCCAGTGTAGTAGACCTCTACTACACTGCACAAATGTGTTATCTGTAAACTGCACTGATGACAAATAGCACGGTATAGAAGAAACTGTAAATAAAAAATAAATAAATAAATAAAGGCTGCTGTCTGACCTGGAGACCTTTCTGATCGACTGGTGTATGTACAGATACTGTACTCCCTGTAATTATCCTCACTGTGGCCTCCCAGTCTGTGACTCCTTCCTGCTGATATGCTACGATCCCAGTAACATAGTAGATGATGGAAAATAAAGACCAGAATGACCCATCCCAGTCTGCTCAGTAATATGGTTATCAAGCCACAATATAACCCCAGACGGTAATCAAAATGGAAGCCACATAAGTAAGATACCGTAAATGATCCCACAAAAGATTTTTTATTCCACTTTTGTTGGACATAGATCACAAGGAGGAGGCACTATGAGCCAACCCCCAAATGTAATACATGCCCCTTTTATTCAACCACATAGGTTTAAACAACGAAACTTTAATTATTCAATGCTTCCCAGCATATAAAAAGAAAAATGTACTTATCTTTTACACACGGGCGACGTGCACGTTTTGGGGGATAAGACCCCTGTATCAAGCGCTGCCGAACGTAATTTAGTAAGAACTCAGTCCACCAAGAAACTTACTAAATTACGTTCGGCAGCGCTTGATACAGGGGTCTTATTCCCCGAAACATGCACGTTGCGCGTGTGTAAAAGATAAGTACATTTTTCTTTTTATATGCTGGGAAGCATTGAATAATTAAAGTTTCGTTGTTTACACCTATGTGGTTGAATAAAAGGGGCATGTATTACATTTGGGGGTTGGCTCATAGTGCCTCCTCCTTGTGATCTATGTCCAACAAAAGTGGAATAAAAAATCTTTTGTGGGATCATTTACGGTATCTTACTTATGTGGCAGTAATATGGTTATGGCTGTAACTGCTGCTCCAACCCTGCACCTTAATAATAAATACTAAGGCAATTTCACTGCTGTTTCGAGCTGAAATATTACTATTACTACTATCAATCATTTATATAGCACTACAAGGCATACGCAAAAATGCAATGTGTGCCTTCGAGTCAGCATACGCAGCACTATACAAAAGACGGTCCCTTCTCGTCAGAGCTTACAATCTAATCAAGACAGACAGTACAATAGATGAGAACAAGGGTACAGTAGGGAAGGGTAAGGAGAGACAGCGAAAGCGAGGATCAGGATCCAAAAGCAGTCATAAAGAAGTGAGCCTTTGGCATGGATTTGAAGAGGGGGAGAGAGAAAACCTGATGTACAGACAAGGGTAGTTTGTTCCAGGCATAAGGAGCAGCAAGGTGAAAGGATTGAAGTCTGGAGTTGGCAGTAGAAGTAAAGGGCATAGAGAGAAGAATATCAGAGGAAGAGCGGAGTTCACGAGGAGGGGTGTAGGGAGAGAGAAGAGAGGAAAGGTAGTGAGGAGCAGTAGAATGAATGCACTTGCAGGTCAGAAGGAGAAGTTTGAATTGGATATGGAAACGGAAGGGGAGCCAATGAAGTGACTTGAGAAAAGGGGTTGTATGAGTATATTGAGGCTGGTGGAAGATTAGCCACATAGCAGAGTTCTGAACAGATTGAAGGGGAGAGAGGTAACTCAGAGGGAGACCAGCAAGGAAGTTGCAATAGTCTTGATGGGAGGTGACTAAAGAGTGGATAAGTGTTTTAGTAGTATGTTCAGAAAGAAAGGGCACATTCCGTTAATGTTATAGAGAAAGAAACGACAGATTTTAGCTATCTGTCGGATATGTGTCAAGAAGGAGGGGGAGGAGTCAAAGATGACCCCAAGGTTGCGGGATGAGGAATCAGGAAGAAGAAGAGTGTTATCTACAGAGATAAAGAAATGAGGAAGGAGGCAGGGAGGAGAAAGGTTTAGGGGAGAAATAAGAAGGCCAGTTTTGGCCATGTTCAATTTCAAATGGCAGTGAGACATCCAGGCAGCGATGTCAGATAGGCAGGCAAAGATGCGAGCCTGGAATGTCAGAGAAATATCAAGTGTAGAAAGATAGATCTGAGAGTCATCAGCATAAAATGATACTGAAAGCCATGGGAGAAGATGAGAGCACCAATGGACTGGGTATAGAGAGAGAAAAGGAGAGGCTCCAGAACAGACCCTGAGGGTGGGATAGCAGTAGAGGAGGAACCACCAGAACAAACACCGAAAGAGTGATGGGAGAGATAAGAACCAGGATAGGATAGAGCCCCTAAAGCCAAGTGAGGACAATGTGTTGAGGAGAAGGTGGTGGTCAACAGAGTCAAAAGCAGCAGAAAGGTCAAGAAGAATGAGGACTGAATAAAGGCCAAGTACACGATACTTGCTTTCTGTCCTCTTGCCATGAGGGATCCTCAGGGTCCATTCTTGTCTCCACCACCTCCTCCGGGAAGACATTCTAGGCATCCAACACCCTTTCCGTGAAAAAATATTTCCTGATATTGACACTGAATCTCTCACCTTGGATCCTCATATCATGTCCCCTAGTTCCTTTTCTCTTATTTGTGTGCTCCCTGCAAACGTTCCTCACCACAGAGGGAAGATATCTGATGCTCTAGGTGAACTTTTCAACCATGTGCCCCACATGTCCAGCATCTCCCTTTACCTGACTTACATATCCCCCATCCCCACCCCCACCCCCACATGCCTGGTCCACCTAGCAGTAGGGCCAACTCTTCTCCTCCACTTGGGTTCCTTAATGTTCACCTATCACTGTAAACTGTCTTTCACTCACTATAATCAGTTCTTTGTACCTTTCCATAGAATGTTCTTATTGAATGTCCCGTTTCTATTACAGCAGCAAGATGAGCAAAAGAATAATGCCAACAGACTTATCTAAAATAGCCAAAAAGCTCCCACCTTTCACTACAGAGAAGGATTGGTGCATAATTTATGAGAACCATTATAGGGAAGCAAACGTTACGGGGTTTGGGATCATGCTGGCACCTGTTGGCCCAGCAGACATGATGGGATGACCTTTCAGGAAAGCCGCAGCCGAGAAGGCAGTTCGTTTTTTCCTATTTGGGGGATTTTTGGTTCATTTTGCAGTTTAGTGTACATGGAAAAGTTTTAGCACGTGCTAAAAAAAATCACTGAATATGCAAGAAATGTTTCAGGGTGCACGCTCAGCTTGTGCTCGAACCGAAACGGAAAAGAAATGTCACTTGATAATTTATTTCTGAAGCTCTTCTCTTCGTTTCTGCAGTTCTGGGGTGTGGTCAGAGAGGGGGAGAGGAGACGTTCTGGATCTCAGGGGCAGCCCTTTGTCCACGTGTACACTAACATTTAAATCGCTTACCTTGCCTCAAGAGCAAACAATTTCTGCAATGTATTCACGTTCCTTGTAGGGAATGAATGGCAAGCAGTGGTCCAGTGTCAGAGTGAACTGGAAGGCTTACTGCTGTGCCGGGCTGTGGCAAGAGATGGGCACCAAAGAACAAGACGGCCCAGACATTGCTACACTGCCCTTTGCAGTCAGCCTGTAAATCTGCAAATAAAGCACAGTTACTTACCTGTAACAGGTGATCTCTGGGAACAGCAGGAATAAGTCTTCACATGTGGGTATTGTCGGTACCGACAGAGCCTGCGCAGGAACGCTCCCCAGCGTCCAGTAAGAAAGCTTTTGGGAGCATCCCACAGCGCCTGCGCGCTGCCTTCCCGCCTTTCCCAACCGCCTCTCTCCAGTTCGAGTTCTCTCCAGTTCGAGTTTTAAAGCTGAGACAAAGAGAGAAAGAGGAAAGGAAAGATAGATAGAGAGATACAACTCCTAGGGGAGGCGGGTGGGCTGTGAAGACTTATTCCTGCTGTTCCCAGGGATCACCTGTTACAGGTAAGTAACTGTGCTATTTCCAGGAACAAGCAGGAATGAGTCTTCACATATGGGGACTCCCTAGCTGTAGATGCCAGGGAGAAACCCCAGGTTGTGTGTCCTTGAAAAGGACTCTACCTCCCCCCATGGATCTCTGGCATCTGACCAGGGTAGGTGGGTAGGAGTTGATTAGGAATGGAACAGGTGTTTGAGAACAGCCTGACCAAACGAGGCATCCCGGCGGGAGTCCTTGTCTAAACAGTAATGGGCTGTGAAGGTATGAACCGAGGCCCAGGTGGCCACTCGACAGATTTGGTCGATGGACACAGAGTTTAGATGAGCCATTGAGACTGCCATGGCTCTCACATGGTGAGCTGTGACATGGCCCTCCAGAGAAATGTTCCTACTCTGGTAGGCGAAAGAAATACACTGAGCAATCCAGTTGGACAGTGTTCTCTTAGAGACTGGAAGTCCTAAATGAGAAGGATCAAAAGCAACAAAGAGTTGAGAAGACTTTCTATGTTGCTGTGTTCTTTGTAAGTAAAAAGCGAGAGCTCTCTTACAATCCAAGGTATGAAGATTCCTCTCTGCATTTGATGCATGAGGTCCTGGAAAAAAGACAGGTAAATATACCTCTTGGTTCAGATGAAAAGGTGAGACCACTTAAGGCATAAAGTGTGGATTGGTCCTAAGGACTACCTTATCATGATGGAACCTTGTATAAGGAGGATTAGCCACCAAAGCTTGCAACTCACTGATGCGGCGTGCTGAGGTGACTGCAATGAGAAAAATAACTTTCCAAGAAAGGAATTTCAAGGAGGTGGTGGCTAAAGGTTCAAAGGGTGGCTTCATAAGGTTTAAGTCCCATGCCACTGGAGGTGGTCTAATGGGAGGTTTAGTTAAAAGAAGGCCTCTCATGAATCTTGCTATAAGAGGATGAGAGGAAACAGGTTGTCCATTGAGAAGCTTGAGGGACGCTGCAATAGCACTCAAATGGACTCTTACTGAATTCGTTTTCAGACCTGCATGGGATAGATGCAGGAGATACTCTAGTAGAGAATTCAGAGGTATTGCAAGAGGGTTTAGACCTTTCCCTGAACACCAAATGGTAAATCTTTTCCATTTGAAAGCATAGGAACGTCTAGTAGAAGGCTTTCTAGAGGCATGAATAACATCTCTGACTGAGAGAGATGAAAATCTTGAATGTCTAGGCCCTCAGCAACCAAGCCCTGAGATGGAGCGACTGGGGGTTCGGGTGCCACAAAGTTCCCTCTTCCTGGGACAGAAGGTCTGGTGCAGAGCCCAAGTCCAGGGAAGGAGCTTGAGAGAGATGCAGAAGTAGAGGGTACCACACTTGGCGTGGCCAATGTGGTGCTATGAGGATCATGGTCCCTTGATCTCTCTGAAGCTTGAATAGTGTCTTGGGAATTAGGGGACTTGGTGGAAAGGCATAAAGGAAGTCTTGACCCCAGTGAAGGAGGAAGGCATCCTTGGCCTGAACTCCCTGACACGGAATTCTGGAACAGAACCGGGGAAGTTTGGCATTCCACGGACTTGCAAAGAAGTCTATGTCCAGGGTTTCCCAAATTTGAAAAATCCTGGCTACCTGGTCCATGTAGAGGGACCACTCGTGTGGAAGCAGAACTCGACTGAGTCTGTCCGCCCAAGAGTTTTGAACGCCTGGAAGATATACTGCCAGAAGATGGATGTGATGCTCTCTGGCGAAGGCCCACAGTCGCAAAGCTTCGTTGCAAAGCGACAGAGAGCCAGTCCCGCCCTGCTTGTTTACATAGAACATGGCTACTTGGTTGTCCGTATGGATGAGGACTGTCCTGTAGCTGAGCAGGGAATGGAACACTCTGAGAGCTAAGAATATTGCTCTGAGTTCCAAGAGATTGATATGCAGAGAAGTCTCCTGTGGAGACCAGATGCCCTGGGTGGAGAGATCCTGCAGATGAGCTCCCCAACCCATTGGAGAAGCATCTGTTGTCAGAGTTGCTTGGGGTAGCGACTGCTGAAAAGGGGACCCCAGCAACAGATTTGGAGGGGACTTCCACTACTGGAGAGTCCAAAATAGGCGACTGGAGTTTGCTATTTTGTCTGACAGGCAACCTGATGCCTGAGTCCAATGGGTGGACAAAGTCCATTGAGCTGCCCTCATGTGAAGGCGAGCATATGGAACCACATGCACGGTGGATGCCATGTGGCCTAATAGTTGTAACATCTCTCGAGCAGTTAAATGGGACTTTAACTGTATCTGGGAGGCTAACTGCAGCAAGCGTAGGCAACGGGCCTGAGGAAGATAGGCCCTTGCGGTTGTGGTATCCAGCAAGGCCCCTATAAACTCCAGAAACTGAGTAGGGGTGAGATGAGATTTTGGGATGTTTATTACCAGTCCCAAATACTGAAGGACACGCATTGTGCAGGTTAGAGAAATCTGGGCCTCTGACTGGGATGGAGCTCGAATGAGCCAGTCGTCCAGATATGGGAAAACGAATATTCCTAGAGTGCGTAGAAATGCAGCTACTACTGCCATGGATTTCGTGAACACCCTTGGTGCAGAGGCCAGACCGAAAGGAAGCACCCTGTATTGGTAGTGCTTTCCTTGAAAAAGGAACCTAAGGAACCTTCTGTGTGTTGGATGGATGAGGACATGGGTGTACGCATCCTTGAGATCTAGAGAACAAAGCCAGTCCTGACTCTGAAGGTATGGCAGCAGAGTACCGAGAGAAATCATCTTGAATTTCTCTTTGAATAGAAACTTGTTCAATTCTCTGAGATCTAATATGGGTCTGTAGCCCCCTGTTTTCTTTGGAATAAGAAAATAAGGGGAGTAGAACCCTGAGCCCTGTTGAAGAAGGGGTACTTCTTCTATTGCCCCTTGGGCAAGAAGGGTAGCAATCTCCTGACCCAGAAGGTTGAGGAGAGATGTTGGAGAATTGAACTGTCTCACCATGGTGTGGGGAGGAAGGTTTAAGAAATGAAGCTTGTACCCTTCCCTTACAATGGAGAGGGTCCATTGCTCTGCTGTAATTTGCTCCCATCTGGGAGCAAAGTAAGCCAACCTTCCTGGAATGGTGAGGGGCTCTGGTTCTTCCTGAGCCAGAAAGGCTAAGTTCTCTAGTTGCAAGTCAAAGGCCCTGGGGAGGCTGAGGCTGCTGAGTCGTGGGAGGCCTGGCAGCCTTTGACTTGGCCTGTTTAGGTGGTTGCTGACGCTTTGCAGCAAAACGACCTGCAGATGATGCCTGCTGACCATAAGCAGGATAGTATCTTCCCTTTTTAGAAAAAGTTGTCTTTTTGAACAACCTTTTCTTAGCAGGAGCAGAAGTAGACTTTGAAAGTCGATCCAAAGCAGAGTTCTCAGCATCCATCTGAGTGGCCTGTGCTTTCCAATCCCTGCCAAAAAGGTTTTCACCTGTACAAGGAAGATTTCCCAGTTCATCTTGGACCCAAAGTTCCAAATCAGAGGCTTGTAACCAAGCAATTTTGCGTGCACCTATGGCAATAGCTGAGGCTCTGCTTACACACTCAAAAGAGTCAAAGGCTGCACGGTTGGAAAATTTGGAAACATCTTGGGCATGTTTAAGCCAAGTGAGAAATTCCTGCCTTTTATCTTCTGAAATAAAAGGGGCTAAAGTCTGCAGATGATCTATGACTTCTTTTAGAAACATCCCCATATAGAGACTATAGGAGTTGATTCTGGCAGCAAGCATATAAGCTTGGAAAACCCTTCGGCCAAAAGCATCAAGGGTCCTGCATTCACGTCCTGGAGGATTAGATGAGTGTCTCTTTGCACTCTTTATTTTCCTCATGGCAGACTCTACCACAATAGAGTGGTGAGGAAGCTGAGACTTATGAAAGCCAGGACAAGGAGGGACACGGTACATGGTGTCTAATCTATGAGAATGAGGAGAGGTGGTAAGAGGAGTCTCCCACATGCTCAACATGAGATCATAGAGAATCTCATGAATAGGTAAAGTAGCTGCTTCTTTAGGAGCCTTAGGATATTGCAAAATATCTAGTTGCTTGGCTCTAGGCTCTGACTCAGGGGTCACTGTAATGGAGAAGCCCCTAGCCACTTCCCTAACGAAGTCCTGAAAAGACAAGTCTTCTGGAGGAGACATTCTTCGTTTTGGAGAATCAGACTCCTGAGGAAGAAGTACCGGTGCATCGACAGAAACCTCTGACTCATCAGAGTCTTCGGAGGAATCGAAGTATCGCCTGTCTGGATGCTCCTGTAAAGCCCGATACGCGTACCAAGTGGGATCGACATCGGGAGTAAGCGGTACCGGTTCGGTACCGATGGGCATCATAGGACAGGGTACCATTGCAGTCGACACCGAAGCCGATGTCGATGCAATCGGTGCCGGCACCGGGAACGATGCCGGTGCTGGAGTCGGTACCGGCAACGGAGACTGTTGCGGTACCGGAGGCGTCGAAGCCTGTATAAATGCCGTTAGGGTGCGCTGCATGGACAGAATCTTCTGATCCATCGACACCACCAGAGTCTGGATGTCGGTACCAGTGGAGGCCACCGGTACCCCAGAACACGGCAACAGGTGATCGGTCGAGGCCGAGCCATCGATGTCAACCTGTGACCCCATAGACAATGCTTTGGAAGCCGGAACTTCCCACCGGGGTAATTTTGCCGGTGCGGAATCCTCGAGGACAAGCCCGGAAGCATCTCGATGCTTAGAGGGAGATTTGCCCTTCGAGGACCGGCTAGATTTATGTTTGGTTACCTGAGATCCATGGGAGGAAGAAGAAGCCCTGGAAGACGTTGATGCCACCGAGGCTGCATCAGAGGGAAACAGGGTACTGAGCTTGGCTGCTCGGTTCTGCCGACCTCTTTTAGACATCATGGTACAGGACACACAATCCGTGATGGAATGGTCAGGACCCAAACATTTTAGACACCAGTCATGGGTGTCGGTGACAGAAATAGTACCGCCACACTTCGTGCAATTTTTGAACCCGGAAGCGGGCTTCTCCATGAGGAGAAAAAATGTTTAGGCCTAAGGCCCAAACCAAAAATGCACAGTTGAAGAAAGAAAAGGGTTGTTTTTTTTAAGAAAGGAAAGAAAAGACCGGCGGTACCGGTCTGACGTCGAAGAAGGCAGACGTGACACAGAAAAATAAAGAAAAAAATAAAGAATTCTTCTGCGGTGACAGGAACACGACCTGCTGGCTCCGCGGAAAAGAAGAACTGGAGAGAGGCGGTTGGGAAAGACGGGAAGGCAGCGTGCAGGCGCTGTGGGATGCTCCCAAAAGCTTTCTTACTGGACGCTGGGGAGCGTTCCCGTGCAGGCTCCGTCGGTACCGACGATACCCATATGTGAAGACTCATTCCTGCTTGTTCCTGGAGATAAGAGCTTGAGAGAGGAGAGGGACAATGTTTCTGCGAAGCTGTTTGGCTGCCGGTAGGGGGAGCTGCTGCGATATCGCATTTTAAGTCGTGAAAACATGGGAGGGGGCAGGGCGCTGAAGCAGCTCTTGCAAGCCGCCGCCCAGCTGCTACTTATAAATGAGTTTCAGTAGCAAATCACTGTTACGATAAAACCAGAAATTGATGGTTCTGCGTGCCTGTGCTAATGTAAGGCATCTGCATTACATTTTCTGCAAATGACCCAATCACCCTCCCCACCACCACTCTGTAGATATTTGGAAAAGCTTCATATTATGTTTTATCACTCCCAAGGCTTGATGTATCGCTCTTTTTTATTCCCCTCTCCCTCATTCGTTATAATTAAGCATTTTCCGTCCATCTTTTTATTTTCCCACTTTTCTCTTTGCATCTCTCACGTCCTCTTGACCTATCTCCCATATGCCACGTCCCCTGTCAGATTTATCTTCCACACAATCACTTTTGCAGTTTGGGACTCTGTTCTTTGACTGTGCTAGTGGCATCCAATACATTTCGCATCGCCCACAATTCACTGCCATAAACGCGTGTTTCCTAAGCATACATCAAGGGTATGTCTACTAAGCCGGGCTAATGATTAACCTGACTTAGTAGACATACTCCCAAGACTAACAAGAATAAAACATCTGAAGAACAGCATTAGAGCAAACTCCAGCCTTTTTGAGAAAAAACCCACATTGATAAATATTTGGAAACTGTTGACCTTTAAGTGTCTGAGATTTCCCTTCCAGGCCTGTTCACGTTCTTCAGCATTAAAATGCAGCTCTCTAACAGGCCAGTGCAGAAAGCTAGCGCTGGCTTTACGAGTCCATAACGCCACGTTTAAATACATTTTTTACAATCCTCCCCATGAAGAAAACAGACAAGCACAGGCGGAAAACCAGCACCCAATTAACGCTATGCATATTTAAATGAATACTTAATTATTTATATATCTTTAACCTGCAGAGCTGTAATGCAAATCATGGCTACACCCGATGCAGAGACAGGCAAAGATTATTTTACAACCAGCCATAGCGTAAAGATTTTACTACACTGGAAGTAAATCTCTAATGCGTGCCTCTGACAGTATTTTGATGGCACCGGGAAAGGCCCCCCAATGCCATCAAAATACTGTTGTGGGCCATGCCCCTCAATAAAATGATTCCTAGTGGTCTAATGGCCCCGATCCCACCCTCGACAGTATTTTGATGGCATTGGGGGATGATTGCGGCATCAGGAAAAGCCCCGATGCCATCAAAATACTGTTGGGGGCTGTGCCCCACAATAAAATGATCCCTAGTGTCTAGTGGCCTCTTCCCCCTAAATAAAAGAAGAACTTGGTGGTCTAGTGGCCCCTTCTGCCTAAATAAAAAAAGAACCAGGTTGTGTAGTGACCCCTTTCCCCCACCATTGGGGCTTTTCCTGATGCCATCAAAATACTGTTGGGGGTGAGATCGTGGCCGCTGGACACCAGGGATGATTTTATTGTTGGACACGGCTCCCTATAGGGAGCTTTTCCCGATGCCGCGATGGTCCCCCAGTGCCATCAAAATACTATTGGGGCTGCTATGCAAATTGGACACGCTGTGCCCTGAGAACAAGCCAAATTAGCGCAAACCTCTTGTGTGCATGTGTTTGGCTTGGTCTTCCAGTTTAACGCTGTAATTGCTCATTTGCATGCCCACAGTTAACGCGGGGTCATTTGCATGCCCTATCTTTGTTGCATCCAGCATTAAAATATGTGCGTTGTCAGGCAGCGTTAAAGTCATTCTCAGCACGCGTCTAGCACCGATTTTCTGCATCAGCCCGTTAGAAAGGATCACTGACACCAATCCGATCCATCCAGGTTCGCACATCTATTGCTGTTTAATGCTTTGGTTTGGTGAAAAGCTTTCGGCATTACCTGACAATATAGTAATACACACCACATAAAATATAAAGGAAAACATAATAAAAATGTTGGTTACTAACAGCTAGAGGGTTTTTTTCCTGACTGCCTTCTAAGCCCCACCCCCCTACCTGATGCGTATCATCTGTAGTTCTCTGATAGGCTCAGGGTGCTGGACAGAACCATTTTTGGTGCATAGCAAGCGCTGAACTATAAAGAAAACACTAAAAGCCATAAATAGGGGTGGGCAAGAAGGGCCCCCACCCAGCAAGCAAGGGTTTTCAATTGACTCCATATTTTCAGGACAGGATGATCCAGGCCTGATTTTACCCCACTCCCTGCAGTTCTTAGGAAAATTAATAAGGTCTCTAGAACCACAAGCCCATGCAGAACGGAGGAGGAGGGGTAATTTAGGAATGGATCAATCTGTGCTAAAAATATGGAGCAGTTGGCAACTATTAAAGTTCTCGGGAGGAGGAAATTTATTGAAATGCAAGTATGGTATAACAGCAGCAGACCAAAAGCCAGGAAGAGTGTTTCTGTTCTCCTCACCATCCAGGTTTGAGACGGGGGATCATAGTGGAGTGGATGAAAGGCAGAGGACAAGGGCGTTATCTGTGGTGTGCTCAGGACTTGGTCCTTGGTCCCGTTCTTTACATGTTTGTATGCAATAATGTGAAAGAGCCGTGGGAAATGTTTGCATCTCTGCATGCGATACCAAGTTCTGTAATAGGTAAACACCCCGGAGGGTGTGGAAAACACGAGGAGGGATTTAGCAAAGCTTGAGGAATGTTCTAAAGTGTGGCAATTGGGATTCAATACTGAAAAAATGTAGGGTCATGAATTTGGACTGCAAAAACGCAAGAGAGTGGTACAGCATAGGGGGTGAATGTCCTTGCATGAAAGAAGAGCAGGATCTGGGTGTGATCATGTCTGATGATCCTAGGATAGCCAAACAGATACGGTGGCAGTAAAAGGAAGGATGTTCGGAGGCATACATCCAGTAGGAAAACAGAGGTAACAGGGCGCTCCATAAGTTTCTGATGAGAATTCATTTGGACTGCTATGTGGAATTCTGGAGCCCGCATCTTCAAAAGCTATAAACCGGGCGGCATTGGTCCAGAGGGTGGTCTTCATCATAAAACATACGGGGACAGACTTAAAGAAGAGGGAAATATGGCAGAAACATTTAAGTACTTCTGTAGTATAAATGCACAGGAAGGAAGCCTCTTTCAATCGGAGGGAAGCTCTGGAATGAGGGGTCATAGGATAAAGGTAAAAGGAAGTAGACTCGGAGGAATCTAAGGATATATTTCTTTGGAGAAAGAGTGATGGATGCCCAGAACAGCCTCACAGTGGAGGTGGTGGAGGCAAGAACACTGTCTAATTTCAGGGAAACGGGACAAGCACAGAAGATCTCTGAGGGAGAGGAAGGAGTTGTAGTGCTGAACAGTTAGTGGGGATGGGAAGACAAGACAGGGCATTATCTTCTGCCATTTCCTAAGCTTCTCTGATCAGGATGGTGGGGGAGGAGGGTGTAAATACAATTGCCTGCCCAGTGAAGGCTCTGAAGGCCCAACCACTAGGCAAAGTAAGCGATCACCCAGGGTGGCAGTTTCTGAGGAGCGGCAAAGAGCAAGGCATTAAAAGCTAAACAATGGATTCTGACAGCTGCGGGGGGAGAATATTTATTTATTTATTTATTTAACAGTTTTTCTATACCGCACTCTTCAATATCAGTGCGGTTTACAAATAACAAATTCTGCAAAGACCGAGGGAACAGCTTTGCACATACAGAGAACAGGATCATATAACTTGGAGCTGTACTAGTGAACTATTTACATAACCAACCACTCGAGTTGTGGAAGAATAAAGCTTAAGGTTTTTCTAGGGTGCCAATGTGGTAGGCGACGGCCTATGATCCATGCTAATTGAACTAAGCAGACAGGCCTGAGCAGCTTGACCTGTAACTGAAGCCTGTAGTTAGGCCCAGAGGAATGAAAACCCCCCTGAATGATGACACCATAGAATTGAAACTTAACTCAGTTTAACTGAACATAGCTAAGCAGAAACGAAACTTAGAAAATATAGAAAAACAAGTTTAATTGGTACTGATAAGGTGTGCTATGCTTCTATGGAATTAATTAACTCTGCAAAAAGCAAGGTTACAGTGCCCTGCTTCCCATATGTTTTAACAAGCTAAGTGACCTTGGAGGAAAGATGTAACAAGTTAGAGACACTGACCATTGTAATTGGGACTAGAAGGGGGGCAACCAGGTGCTGAGCCCAGACCAGAGTCCCGATTGGGTAGCCATATCAGTACCGGGACCAATAGATGGGTGAGAGGGGTACTGGGACCAATGAAAAGTTTGCCTATGCTTAGAATGGACAAGAAAGCTATAAAAGCTGTTGTTTTGCTAGAAACCATTGCTCAGCCATTTTGAAATTGCTTATTGCTTGAGCCATGTGCACATTAAACTGGCTTGGATCCTTGAAAAGACTCCTGGTTTTATTTATTGCATGCTTATCTGCTGCTACACCAACACCTTGAGCCAACTCTGGGGCCGGCCATACTTCTCATTAACAAGTTCTTTTCTCATTTAGTGAATGCTTAGCGCCGCATGTCCGATATCGTGAGGTATATTTCAAACCAGAATCATAGAAGTGTGTGTAATCATCTGGAGAACTACAGCCTTGCAGTGCCCGTGGTGCTAAACCATTCACAGTTTTCCCATTCCCATAAATAATCCCTACTCTAATGTCCACCAAGTTATAAAGTTCTCCATAAAGCCCAAGGTCCCTCACCTCAAAAAAAAAGCACTGATCTTAGGACAAAGTAGCCTGTTTGATGTCTCAGCTTCCATGGTTACAGAGGAGTGTCGGTAACCTACAGCCTAGTGCAGCAATCTACTGGCATAAAGGTACCCAGGACAGAGCCATAGGTTCCCGAGAAGCCTTGCACAATCAGGAAGACATGGCCTTGGGATATACCACTACCAGGGCCGGATTTACCTTGAGTGAGGCCCTACGCCAACAAAAATTGTGGGCCCCCAGCAGGGGCGGCCCAAGGGGGGTGCGGACCTCATTTGCATAAGGGGCCTCATTTGCATAAATATTTGCATAATGTTACCATATACTAACTTTTAGTAAACGTGCCTCTTAATGAGTGTATGGATAAAGAAAGACTAAAAGATTTCTACATTACTATAATCCAGTGCCAACTGCCAGACACATTAGGAACTACTACAAACACTGCCCATAGTAAACCCGCCGTATCCTAACAGCACTACCAGGACTCACAAAGCACCATACTCTACCAATCAAAAGGCAACACTGCAAATATTAAACCAATACATTTCAGAGAACAACAATACATGACCTACTGGGGAAAGAGAACAAGTGGCAATGTCAAATAGGAATTATATAAACAGAACACCTCAGCTCAGTTACACATGCAGAACATAGACCATCACCAAACAAGTAATCACAATTTAGAAACAGGAAGACAATAATTAAACTGGGAATCCCAAAAGCCAAACTTGGAATGTACAACACTGTAGAAATAAAACAATACATTAATTTGCTCTTGTACTAAACAAAGCACAGATGTTAATGATGCACATTTACCAGAGCTGACATATTCCAATTAATAAATTCAAAATAAAGAGATATTTTTCTACCTTTTGTGCATTTTTTTCAGCTGCAATTGCTCCAGCCACTTTCTTCTGGTTTCTTCGTGTCTTCTGCTAACTCTCCATCGTCTGCTGTCCATTTGTCCTTTCTTCTCTCTTCTAGATTTTTTTTCCATTCTCTCTCTACATCTGCTTTAACATACTAATCTTTCTCCTTTTGCTCTTTCCTCATTCCTATTTCATCCACTCAAATATTACCCCTCCATCCTCAATCCCCACTTACTCTCCCAATACCCGGCCAATTGTAGATTTTTTATCCCTCCCACACAAAATATTTTTCCCTTCTCCATTTTACTCTTCCAGCCCCATCCCATTCTAATCCTCCCCCAACATCAGCTCCCTTCTAGTTCCAGCCTCACCCAGCATCCATTCCCTTCTAGTCCCTGCATCAGCCCATTTCCAGTCCTAGCCATCCATCAGCCCATTTCCAGTCCTAGCCCCCCCATCACCCCACTTACAGTCCTTAACCCCCCATCACCCCATTTTCAGTCCTTAACCCCCCATCACCCCATTTTCAGTTTAAGCCCCCCCTATAACCCATTACCAGTCCTAACCCCCCATCAGCCCACTTCCAGTCCTAACCCCATCAACCCATTTCCAGTCAGCCCCCCAAAGCCCATTGCCAGTCCTACCCCCCCCATCAGCCCACAGCCCATTACCAGTCCTAACCCCAACATCCCACCTCCAGTTTTAACCCCCCAGCCCATTTCCAGTCCTAGCCCCCCATAGCCCATTACCAGACAACCCCCATCAGCCCACAGCCCATTACCAGTCTTAACCCCCCCAAAGCCCATTACCAGTTCTAACCCCCCCCAACAGCCCATTACCAGTCCTAACCCCATCAGCCCACCTCCAGTTTTATCCCCCCACCCCATTTCCAGTCATAGCCCCCCCCATAGCCCATTACAAGACAGCCCCCATCAGCCCACAACCCATTACCATTCTTAACCCCCCCAAAGCCCATTGCCAGTTCTAAGCCCCCCCCCAACAGCCCACAGTCCATTACCAGTCCTAACCCCATCAGCCCACCTCTAGCCTTAACCCCCCCCCCCCAGCCCAGCCCATTTCCAGCCCCAGCCCCCCAATAGCCCATTACCAGCCCTACCCCCCCAGTCCATTTCCAGCCCCAGCCCCCCCAATAGCCCATTACCATTCCTACCCCCCCCCTACGCCCTTACCCGTCCTAACCCCCCCCCAACGCCCATTAACAGGCCTACCCCCCCCACGCCCCATACCATTCCTACCCCCCCCCCCCTAGCCCATTACCAGTCCTACCCCCCCCCATAGCCCATTACCAGTCCTACCCCCCCCCCCCGGCCGAAAGTAAAATTTTATTTAAAAAAAAAAACCTGGTGGCTGCCGCCGCGGGGCCCCCTCTGCTGCCGCGGGGGCCCCGTCTACAAGCTGGTCGGGTCCGGTCGGGTCGGGTCGGGTCGGGTCCGGTCGGGTCTCTCTCCCTCCCTCGCTGCAGGCTGCAGGCTGCGAGAGACGCATCTTCGCGTCTCTCGCAGCCTGCAGCGAGGGAGGGAGGGAGAGAGACCCGACCGGACCCGACCGACCGACCCGACCAGCTTGTAGACGGGGCCCCCGCGGCAGCAGAGGGGGCCCCGCGGCGGCAGCCACCAGGTTTTTTTTTAAATTAAATTTTACTTTAGGCCGGGGGGGTAGGACTCCTACCCCCCCCCCCGGCCTAAAGTAAAATTTAATTTAAAAAAAAAACCTGGGGGCTGCCGCCGCGGGGCCCCCTCTGCTGCCGCGGGGGCCCCGTCTACAAGCTGGTCGGGTCGGGTCCGGTCCGGTCCGGTCCGGTCGGGTCTCTCTCCCTCCCTCGCTGCAGGCTGCGAGAGACGCGAAGGGAGAGCGTCTCCTCGCGTCTGTGTTAAGCCCGCAGGGGCTGATGGGAAATCCCATCAGCCCCTGCGGGCTTAACACATAAGCGAGGAGACGCTCTATCTTCGCGTCTCTCGCAGCCGGGAGGGAGGGAGACGAGACCCGACCCGACCCGACCCGACCAGACCATACCATACCATCTTGTAGACGGGGCCCCCGCGGCAGCAGAGGGGGCCCCGCGGCGGCAGCCACCAGGTTTTTTTTTTAATCGAGTTGAAAAAAAAAAAAACCTGGTTCTATTTTTTGTGGGCCCCTGCCGGTTGTGGGCCCTACGCCATGGCGTACATGGCGTATACGTAAATCCGGCCCTGACCACTACGCAAACAGACAGTGTGGCTCCTTGTAAGTTACACCCATGTTGTGGAAGAACAAAAGGATTCGAAACATCAGAAAATGTCCTAGTACATGGCTGCAGATGGGCAGGGCACAGCAGTCCTTCCCAAACTACTTCAAATAAAGGTGCTTTAGTAAAAAGAGAAGAGAGGGGGAGGGAGCTCTCTTTTTCTTCCCTCCTTCTCTGCCAAGAGGGTAAACTGTGCCAGCTCATTCTGCTGAAAAAATCCAGGGCACCAACATCTTTCCATTACTTCCACTGCCACTTGGATCCTGAACCTGGGAATGAGTACTGACATCCCTGCTTCATGGACTGGGGGCGGAGGGGCACAGCTGACATCTTATGAGGTTCCAGGAGGGAGATCTGAGGCCAGTCTGGGTTTCTGACCATCTTATTCTGATGCATTGTGGCATCTGCAGTACTGATTTCAATAAATAGAACCAGGGGCAAGCAATACCACGCTGCTCTGGGATGTAAGTTTAAAAGCAGGACTGGCCAAAAAATCTCTCCCTCCTGGAACTGGAGAGCATGGCAGCTCTGAAGATGGAAACTTCCAGGAGTCATAGAAACTGACAGAGGAGATGGGGGAGGCGGTAGTGTGAAACCATGACCTAGTCCATGATGCATTTTATATAGGACGAAACTGGATAATTCGATTCTAAAGGCAAATAAAGAAGATGTTGCAATGATATAGTAATGAAACAAAGATGGCAGTGTCACTTTATTGTAAACTATGGAACAAGCTTCTAGTCAACCAACCGTGTTTGCAAGAGAAAAGGTGCCAGCTCAGCTTCAGCCTTTTACTGCTACAAAGGACGGATGCTGCATCACCGTCAAGGTCAGCCTTTGTTCTCTTAGATGCTGAAGCCTAAAAAGACTGCCTTGTATTCCAGCTGCATGTGTCTGTACCAGCTCCATCCCAAAAAAGAGATTTCCACATCACACAGTGTGGCAGAGGATCCTGCACAATGGGGTTCTGTTCAGTGACAACACTATATCGATTTATTAAAACTCTGCAATGCTGATGGCTTGACCTGCAAAACTATGTAATTGCACTTTGTTTCACAATCCTAAATGAAGTGCCAACGTTAAGGGTGCAGACCTCTCCTTACTGTGTTTCAGGGCATAGGCCTTTGAAGGTCTTACCAGTGGTGAGTTCTACTGCATGAGCACATCTAGATCGTGGATATCAAACCCCAGATGTTGCCTGTGTTTTTTGTTATGTTCTATGTGACATCTGCAGGGCTTCTGTAGTTAATGGCGATGAGGCCCCAGAAGGAGCTATGGATAATACTATACCTTCAAGATAAGATGATGCATAGTCAAAGGGCAATTGAAGGGCTGGGCAAGCTGGCCAATGAAGGTTTAAAACGTGCTGCTAGAAGCATGAGGGGTGGGACGGGATCCCTCTCAAAAGCCCAATGGGCCACTGATGGCACGACTTCCAGTCTGACGGGAAATCATTTGCTTTTGTTGCTGCAGACTCACCACTGTGGACTAGACTGAAGCCTCCCATAGGCTGCCCACCTCTGCTGCATTTGGTACATTTTGATTTAATTTTCTATTCTGAAAATTCCTGAAAGCTAGGAACACCAACGAACCCCATGCTAGCTCTCAGCAAGCACCCTCCTTTTCTTCTCTCACGAGCATTGCCTGAGATATTGTAAACTAGGTTTCAAGAGTTACGCTCTTGGTACCGGCACAATCAGAACTTCCAGGAAAGGCATTTGCCTACAGTGTCTCTGCTTTACTGATAAACTAGGACAGCAGTTAAAATGGCAACCACTTAGACACGGGGAAAGTAATTTTATAAACCCTTTTGCTGTTTTATGCATGTAAATGGGCTCTTATAAAATCAGTTCATGTCTAAAAGTACGCACAGTGCAAGCCGGTACGTTCTTGCACAGCAGGAATGCACAAGGGTGAGGTATGAGCAGAGTCACCATTATGCACATATTTTATAAAATATTTGCACACACGTGTTTTTGCACCCGCTCTTGAATACGTGTAATATCTCTTCCTGGAACGTAGGCACTATTGCTGCTGGATTTGCACTACTATTCTATAAGGTCCCTAAGTGCCTAAGGGGTCTATTTACTAAACAGCAGTAGTGGCTGCCATGCGGTATCGGAGCTGTGGCCCCAACGAATTCAATGGGGCCACGGCTCTGATACCACATGGCAGCCGCCACTGCTGCTTAGTAAATATACCCCTATGTGTCTTTATCAGATAGCACTGAAATAGTTTCTTCTTGCTCTGCTAGGCGCTCTATTATAAAATCATCCCCTTAGGGGCATTTTTATAAAGCCTTTTTTACATGTAAAGCAGCTTTGCATAAAGAAAATGGCTATTATAAGGTTGCATGTGGATATAAACATATGCACATACACATGCCAATAAGAACTCGTATACGTTTATATGATTTGTATGTAGGCATTTCTGGAGGTACAATTTGGGTAGAACAGGAATGGCATTGTGATGTACAGCTATATTCTACAAAATATGATATTTATGCCTTCTTTGGAGCAGGGGTAAATTGTGTGAGAGGATTTGTATGCGGTTCGGGCTAGCCATGAAGACCTATTTTATAAAAGCACACAGGTGCCCATTTTGCCCTCCTAGTGTGAAGAGGGGCTGGCTACTCTAAATGCCACTGATACTAATTCCCTTCTTTGTATGCTTGCAGTGATAATAACGAAGAAGCTGTTAAATGCAAAAAGAGAGAATAAAGTGAAGGACCACTGAAGTTTTGGATTTCCTGATGCAGAAAGGCTTCTTCGATATGTGATATCACATCAGAGTGGAACACAGATACAGCGAAGGAGTGTTTATGAAGATAACTTTAACATATCATTTAACTTAAGAGACTGTTTTTAAATTTTGTATGGATGACGGATCGATACATTGTTTTCTGGGCTTATTATACCAAAATAGTTTTGAACAGGACTATTATGGATCGATGATGATAAATATTGTGCAGTGACACTTGAGATATTCCGTGTACTCCCATTAATAGTCCTTTCATCTAAAGAAATTGAGAAATTCACAGGAAGATGGTTGTGTTTAATTAAGTCGTATAGAAGAAGCATAAAACAGGCACTTTTTTGGACATCTCACACTGGCACCCTCTTATAACATGACACCTAAAACAAATCTGAAAATAAACATAAATAGATACATTTTCCAAATTTGCTTTAGGTGTCCTGTTATAAAATGTTCCCCAGGACTGTTTTGGACCCTAACTAACGTGAAAGGATCAAACTTCCCGATTAAAAGGAAAATAAAGCAAACCAGAAGGCCAGTGCCAAATACTGCACAACGAGAACAGAGACCCAGAGACCCTTTTCAGCAAAGGTTTTCCTCATCTTACGTGGGCTAGAAAAGTTCATGGGGGATTTGGATCAAGATCTCTGGGTGAAAGACATAGGCAAGGGAAGAGGGACCTAGATATCAGGACTAGAGCAAGACCCCTAGACAAACCTTCAGCTTTGCCCCCTCCCCCAATGAACTGCCGAGTCCTTAATCCCTCTCCCTCCCCCCAAGATTTTGCTAAACTTCACAATCATGATTACCCCAACATCATTCTTCCAAAGCAATCCTGCACAGACTTTCTTTGATATATGAGGAAACCTTCCAACATAGGCAGTAGGGCCAGCGCAACCTACTGTGCAAACTGTGTGCTTGCACAGGGCTGCAGTCATGGGAAGGCAGCAGAGTTGACACAGTGAGCCAGGCTGGGTCCAGCTGTAGGATGAATGGCAGCAAGAAATGGGCAGCAGAGAGGCAGAACAAAAAGCAGTTTTGGAACTTTGCAAACCATGTGCATGCAGCATGTATGATGCGTCCACACCACTCAGTAACAGAAAATTGCATCAGATGAGACAGGGACCCATCAGACATGCAGTATATGCACGGACTCCAAAGCCCTGTGCTGCTTTCTGTTTTCAAATTTGTAGCAGTAACAAGTTAGGCGCCATTAAAGAAAAAGGGAAGGAAGGCCAGACAAGATGAGGTGGGAGCCATGGCACTGAGTGAGGCGGGGTTCTGTCAGGGCCGGCCCGTCCATTGAGAAAGAATGTTTTTTGCACAGGGCCCCGCGTTTCAGGGGGCCCCACGCAAAGAACATTCTGCTTTTTTAAAAATTAAATTTAAAAAAAAAAAAGCTGGCTGCTGCCGCTGCCGCCGGCGGCAGCAACAGAATGGAGTGTCCCGCGGGGCCCCCTCTGCCCGGCTGAGCCCCTCTGCGCCGGCTTTCAGATACGCAAAGGGAGAGTGTCTCCCTCGCGTCTCTGTTAAGCCCGCAGGGGCTGATGGGAAGTAGGGGCTGATGGGAAATTTCCCATCAGCCCCTGCGGGCTGAACAGAGACGCAAGGGAGACACTCTCCCTTCGCGTATCTGAAAGCCGGCGAAAAGGGGCTCGGCCGGGCCGGGAGAGCTCAGCCGGGCAGAGGGGGCCCCGTGGGACACTCCATTCTGCTGCTGCTGCGGTAGCAGCGGCAGCAGCCAACTTTTTTTTTTTTTAAATTTCCATGAGCCGATGTGGGGGGGGGGGGGGTAGGACTAGTAATGGGCTAAGGAGGGGGCTAGGACTTGACTTGAGGTGGGCTGTTGGGGGTGTTAGGACTGGTAATGGGCTATGGGGGGGTTAAGACTGGTAATGGGCTGTGGGCTGATGGGGGCTGTCTGGAAATGGGGTGATGGGGGGTTAGGACTGATAATGGGCTATGGGGGGGGCTAGGACAGGAAATGGGCTGATGGGGAGGGGTTAGGACTTGAGGTGGGCTGATGGGGTTAGGACTGGTAATGGGCTGTGGACTGTTGGGGGGGTTAGGACTGGTAATGGGCTATGGGGGGGGTTAAGACTGGTAATGGGCTGTGAGCTGATGGGGGCTGTCTGGAAATGGGGTGATGGGGGGTTAGGACTGGTAATGGGCTATGGGGGGTAGGACTGATAATGGGCTATGGGGGGGCTAGGACAGGAAATGGGCTGATGGGGAGGGGTTAGGACTTGAGGTGGGCTGATGTGGTTAGGACTGGTAATGGGCTGATGGGGGGGTTAGGACTGGAAATGGGCTATGGGGGCTGACTGGAAATGGGCTGATGGGGTTAGGACTGGAGGTGGGCTGATGGGGTTAGGACTGGTAATGGGATATAGGGGGGGCTTAAACTGAAAATGGGGTAATGGAGGGTTAGGACTGGAAGTGGGTTGATGGGGGCTAGGACTGGTAATGGGTTGGGGGGTTGCTAGGACTGGAAATGGGCTGAGTGGAAGGGGAGGCTTGAACTGCAAATAGCTGATGGGGAGGGGGCTTGGAATGGAAATGGGCTGTGAGGGAAGGGAGCTAGGACTGAAAATGGGGTGATGGAGCAGCTAGGATAGGACTGGAAATGGGCTGTTGGGGGGAGCTAAGATTGGAAATGGGCTGTGGTGGGGGCTTGAATTGAAATGGACTCATGGAGGGGCTAGAACTGGAAGTAGGCTCATGTGGGGGCTTGGACTGGAATTGGGCTGAGTGGAGAGGAGCTAGGATTTGACATGGGCTGATGGTGGGGCTAGGAAATGACTAGAAATGGGCTGATGGGGGGCTAGGATTGGAAATGAGCTGATGAAGGGACTCGGACTGGAAATGGATTGGGGAGCTAGGACTGGAAATGGGCTGATGGGGGCTAGGACTGGAAATGGGCTGATGCAGGGACTAGAAGGGAATGGATGCTGGGTGAGACTGGAACTAGAAGGGAGCTGATGTTGGGGAAGGATTAGAATGGGATGGGGCTGGGAGAGTAAAATGGAGAGGGGAAAAATATTTTGTGTGGGAGGGATGAAAAATCTACAATTGGCCGGGTATTGGGAGAGTAAGTGGGGATTGAGGATGGAGGGGTAAAATTTGTGTGGATGAAATAGGAATGAGGAAAGAGCTAAAGGAGAAAGATTAGTATGTTAAAGCAGATGTAGAGAGAGAGAGAATGGAAAAAAAAACTAGAAGAGAGAAGAAAGGACAAATGGACAGCAGACGAATGGAGAGTTAGCAGAAAACATGAAGAAACCAGAAGAAAGTGGCTGGAGCAATTGCAACTGAAAAAAATGCACAAAAGGTAGAAATATATCTCTTTATTTTGAATTTATTAACTGGAATATGTCAGCTCTGGGAAATCTGCATCATTAACGTCTGCGCTTTGTTTGGTACAAGAGGAAATTAATTTATAGTTTTATTTCTACAGTGTTGTTGTACATTCCAAGTTTGGCTTTTGGGGTTCCCAGTTTAATTATTGCCTTCCTGTTTCTAAATTGTGATTCCTTGTTTGGTGATGGTCTATGTTCTGCATGTGTAACTGAGCTGAGGTATTCTGTTTATGTAATTCCTATTTGACATTGCCACTTGTTCTCTTTCCCCAGTATTCTCTGAAATGTACTGGTTTAATATTTGCAGTGTTGCCTTTTGATAGGTAGGGTATGGTGCTTTGTGAGTCCTGGTAATGCTGTCAGGATATGGCGGGTTTGCTATGGGTTCTAAATGGGCAGCGTTTGTAGTAGTTCCTAATGTGCCTGTCGGTTGGCACTGGATTATAGTAATGTAGAAATCTTTTAGTCTTTCTTTATCCATACGCTCATTAAAAGACATGTTTACTAAAAGTTAGTGTATGGTAACATTATGCAAATATTTATGCAAATAAGGCCACTTATGCAAATGAGGCCCCGCACCGAGTCTCCGCACATGGCCCCGCACCCCCTTTGGGCCGCCCCTGGGCTCTGTTACTGTATTCAGATTAGCAGGACTTGGATCCTTTGGACACCCTTCATGAGAAGAAGCGGCAAAGTCTGCGCTGGGAAGCTTTCTGAGAGGCACTGGGGAGCAAGACAGCAAGCCCTACTGCATTCTTCATGGGCCAAGGACAGCGCCGGACATGGCCATGTGAATAACTGAGGTTATCTGGTCCATTATACTGTATTATTTATATTTATTTTAGTATATATTTGTATACCGCTGCTTCCAGCGATCAGTAGCGGTTTGATTACATGTATGAATTTGTCAATCATGACAGGAATTTTTGCGGTATACACACATTGGTTTGAAGGGAGAAGCACAGCACACGGTGAAGGACTTACAGAGAGTAATCGGAATATACATATGCACATATTTACATAACTGCAACAATGCTTTATTGGGAGGAAACGTTTTACCCCCAGACTATATCAGATTGTATTGGCACTGGAAAAGATGTGTCTTGAGTTTCTTTCTGAAATCCATAAGGTCTTTGATTGCTCTTAGCTCTGGTGGTAGTTGGTTCCAGAGGGCAGGCAATATTTACTGCCTATTATTATTAGTGTGCCACCTTCAGGAGCTTCCCTCAGAGCCTTTGCCTTAGGTACTAAGACCTGCAACTTTTAATTTCTATTTTATTATTTCCCAAAGGTGGTGGAATTTCTGTGGACCATATGTTTTACAAAATAAAGATAAAATGAGTTCAGTCTTTCAGATTTTTGGGGGATGAAGGAAAGCAGCTGTCCGGGACACCATGTGATTTCAGAGAATATACCTGAGCTGTGGAGTACCCAATCTGAAAGCAGTAATTGAGGAACCTGCAAATTGTGTATTCTGTGCATTTACTGAGACGTTTTTTGTTCTCAGTGATTGCACCCATAATTACTTTACAGAGAGAGCTTCATTTTTATTCTTGAGTGGAAATTTCTTGAACTCAGAAGGTGGTGTGCCCACTTTTCTTACTCTCCTTTCCACCCTCAGTTTCTCTAGGAAAAAAGAACTAAAGGTAAACAGACACATAAGATGTTATTGTTTTATTACACTGACTGGTATCATTTGTTCACCTTTATTTCTGTGCATTCAAGTGAACTAACATGTCCTCCACACGGCTTTATTTAAGAAAATGAATTGTGAAGCCCAGCTAATTTTATCAATGACGACACTGGGTAATTACACAGAGAAAAGAAAGGAGGGGCTTTTCCCAAGGAATGGAAGAACATCAAAGCTTAAATGATCTTCCCACTCGGGCACGTTTCTTTATTTGTATAGGAAGGGACATATTTTATCCATAGATAAGACAGAGATCCCACAGTTACTGAGGACATGCTGCATTTATAACCTCCCCCATGCAACCAATTTATTGAGGCATGAACTTTCAAGTACAAGAGTTCACTTTGATCGGACTCTTACCCTCAAAAGTTTATGCCTCAATAAATTGGGTAGTGTAAAAGGTATCACCTGCCTCTGTCATTTTTGGTACTCCAGACTAACAGGGCTGCCCACTCAGAATTTTCAACATGTTGGGACAACTGAGAGGCTTGTGAAGGGCTCCATTGGAACAGGTAAGTGTGGGGAGCAGCACGGTAATCATTTAGACAGGGTAGCAAAAAAAGATGCACCAGCCCTGTACCAGGGCCAGAGCTCCACCAACATTTTGCCCCACACAGCATCAGAAACGAGGGAGCCTGGAGATCAAGGATGGAAGTTGGTGTGCTTGTCCCCTCCAACCAAAAGCATCTTCGTTGTCCGGGCCCTCCAAAATCCATTTATCTAGAACAATGGGCTATTTGAAAACTGCCCAGCCTCTCCCATGCCTTTGCCCTTCATCCAAATTCTCCAAATCCTTCCCAAGCATAGTCACAATGGTCTGCACCCCCTTGCTATAAGGTTAGCCCAGGTGTCCAGAGAACGGTCAGCGATCCTCCCTCCCCGCGATGTCACGTCAGAATCCCGGAATGTTTCGTACAGAATATCGCCCCCTGTGCCCGTTGCGCGATACAAATCGCACTCTGCTTCCCTGCCTGCGTGCGTGAGCTGCGGAGCGGGGGCGCAGGGAATTCCTGGCATTTCCTGTGCCTCAGGCGGGGCTCTGTCGGCCCTGCCCCGGAGCGGATGCTAGTCAAAGCCAGGCAGCAGCGAGATCCAGGCTCCCACTTCTGCTCTACGCCTCGCTCCGGGACGGTAAGTAACGCGCGAGCCCCCGCCCGCCGGCTGAGAGAACGCTCCCGGGGCACGCGGCGGCGTCTCCCCTCTGGGCGCGAGCGACACCTCTCGCGGTTATTGCCTGAGCGCCCCGGATTCCGCCTTCTTGCTGAACTCTCGTCGGTCCTGACAACAGCTGATTCTCCCCTCGGACTCGGCAGTCGTAAAATTTCGTGTTCCGATGATGCAAAGTTTTAGGGGGTTCCCTTAATGGTAATGCAATAGAAATTGCCGCAGAACTGTGTAATTTGGGGTTTTTCTAAGTAACTTGACAGTTATTTAACAAGCATAATGATGTAACTGATTAGTGAAGTGAGATTCAAGGGGCCCATTAAGGGGCTGGGTCATCCAGGCGAATGTCTTCAACTACTGGAGACATGGAAAATATTCTAGCCTACAGAGGCTTGTTTCCTCAGACTTCTGCGAAAGAATGTAAACGGAACAGATTTGGGAAGCTACCTTTGCATTTACTGTGTTTAGAGGGACGTGTTTGGATGCACGGCCCCAGTGTGCGGAAAGCATTCCGGTGTTGGACTGGTGCCATGCAATGTGCTTGGGGTGTGTGTGTCAAAATTCTTTAACTGCAGCAGATTCTGGCACATTAACATCTTACTTGGTGCACACCCTTGTTGTATGTTATTGCCTGCACAGTAGATTGAAGGTTTTAGCTGAGCCCATCAGCTGCTCTGCACACCTCTGCAGAAGTCAGGACCAGGGCCCCCTGGATCATAAGGCAAAACCAGGCAATTGCTTAGGGTGACAACTTCTGAGGGAAGCAAACGGCAGCAGCCGTCAAAGCAAAATGATAGATCCTGACAGTCAGTCAGACTCAAAGGGCCGGCAACACATTCTTTTACCGTACGGAGAGGTATGTACAAAGCAAAGTTAAATATTAAAAGTATGCCATTCGATTATGCATTTTTACAGGATTGTTTTGGGGGGCAGTGTTGGGATTGCTAAATTCAGTAATTAAAATCTCAGGGGAGGGGGGGTGAGGGGAGGCTGAAGATTCACATAGGGTGCCCTGGTCAGGACTGGTGAAGACTGGCATTTGGAGGGCACCTTCTTCTGCTGGGAAAGGCATCTAGTATCCCCCATATGTAAAACTGAGGACGATGGACTTCTTGTAGGCTGGCTTCTGTTTATCTATATGGGTGTAGTTTGGGGGGGGGGGGAGCAAGGGGAGCATTGCCTTCCCAAATGAGCTGGGGCTCTGCTGATTCGGCAGTAGCCTCCCCCTCCCCCCCCCCATGCCGCTGTTTTTGCTCTTTCTGTGCCAGCAGGGGCAGCAGCAGACTGGCCTCGGATTTTAAAAACCACAAAACTGCGGGTATAAGCTCTTCTATGCTTCGTCACAGAGGGGTGGGACCAGACCAGCCCTCCCAGCATGGAAGAGCTTACATCCGCGGTTTGTGTTTTTTTTTTTTAATCTGAGGCCAGGCTGCCACTGCAGGCACAGAAAAAGCATCAATAGCAGCACTGATTGGGGGGTGCAAGGGGGGTGTGGGAAAACTAGGGACTTGCTGGGCAGATGGACCCAAGAGACGGGTGGAATGGCTGGAAGGGAAATGCTGGGCAAATGTTGCACATGAGGGGGGCAGAGGGCAGATGCTGAATAGGAAGTGTGGAGAGGATGAGAAAGGACAGATACTGGGCACAAAGGAGGAATGAAGCCAGATACTGGGGACACAGTGCAGGGGGTGGAAGGCAGATGCAGGACATGGCCTAAAGGGGTACAGACAGACATACTGTAGATGGGGGACATAAGGGGATAGCGAAATTGAACCCCATAAAATCCACATCTCTTATGTGTGTCTCATGCATTGACGTTGCATACTTCATTTCTTTACTTAGGAATCTTATTGGATGCTGCTCTTACCTTTTCCCCTCAGTTAGCCCAAGTGGCAAAGTCAACTGTTTTGGCTTTACGATGCTTTCGTAGTGTACGCTCATTTCTCGATAACTCTGCCCTGACAATAGTACTTCTATGTACTGTGATTCAAAGACTCAACTACTGCAACATCGTTTATCTTGGCCTTCTGCAGGCTTTTCTTTGACGCCTTCAATTCATTCAAAACACATCTCTCCGTTCACTTGCCCATGCACGAAATTCAATCATATTACCCCATTTCTTCAATAAATATCATTGGTTACCTGTTAATTCTCGGATCTTATTTAAACTCCTTACTTTCACTCATAAAATCATCCATGATGCAGTTCCTGACTATTTATCTTCCACCATTACCTTCGTTTGCTTCATGATTATCGTTTGCATTTTTCTTCACTAGTAGTGATTAAGTACGAGTCTACAAGAAAATTAGCTTTTTCTGCCACAGCACCGGCACAATGGAATGGATTGCCCAGTTATCTTTGTACCAAGTTAAATTTTCAATGTTTTAAGAGAGGTTTTCAAGGCTTTCTTTTTAAAGCTGTTTTTAATCTTCCCGATTAATTATCATGGTGGCAAGCTGCTGTTGGTATGGAATGCGAATTACTGCCTCTACTGTATTAATTGCTGAAGATATAGCTGTATCTCTTTTATGTTTTACTGTTGCATGGATTTTATGTCTTGTTTTACTATTTTATCCTGTTTAACTCTGGAGTTCTTTTTTTCAATTTTTTTAGTTTTATCGTTTATACACTACACAGATTGCCATGCATCATTGCGATATATTAAATGAAGTGTAACCATAACCATATGGAGTGAGGGTATATGGTAGAAGTTTAGAGGGATAGAGAGCAGATGCTGAACATAGGGTAAGGGCCATATAGGGATGGAGGGCAGATGCTGAACACAAGTTAGGGGGTTCTAGGGGGATAAATAGCAGATGCTGGGCATGGGGTGGGGGATATAGGGCAGAGGCTGGAGTTGGTAGGTGTGGAGGGCAGATGCTGGACACAAAGGGGGGAAGTAGAGGGAAGATGCTAGACATGGGGTGAGAGAAAGAGGAGATGCTGGGCATGGGGTGGGGTGAAATGGGGAAATGCTGGACACAGGGTGAGGGATAGAGAGGGAATGCTGGATTTTGGGGGACAGGATTTGGAGAGAGGGAGAGACGAGATAGAGCAGGAGAGAAGGGGGTAGATCAGGAATGGGCAAACTACGGCCCGCGGGCCGTATACGGCCCGGCGGACCTTTTAATCCGGCCCGCTGTATCAGTTATCCTGGTGAACAAATGGACTGCTGCAGAGGGAGCCGGGGAAGCCCGCGCGAAGCCCCGGCTCCCTCTGCACAGCCCGCCAGCGTGAAGAGCCTTTACCTTCACGCTGGCGGCTGTTTCAATGAAGCCACGAATGCCGCGAGAGGTTAAAGGGCATTGCCTTTAACCTTTCCCGGCATTCGCGGCTTCATTGAAACAGCCGCCAGCGGGAAGGTAAAGGTTCTTCATGCTGGCGGGCTGTGCAGAGGGAGCCGGGGCCTCGCGCGGGCTTCCCCGGCTCCCTCTGCAGCCCCTTAGACAGCGCGGGGCTCTTCGGGGGGGCGGCTAGGACTGGATGGGCTGTGATCGGGGGGGCGGCTAGGACTGGATGGGCTGTGATGGGGGGGGGAACGGACTGGAAATGGGCTGTGATGGGGGGGACCGGACTGGAAATGGGCTGTGATGGGGGGGGGGGAAACAGAGGAAATGGGCTGTGATGGTGGGGGGGGGAGAACGGACTGGAAATGGGCTGTGATGGTGGGGACGGACAGACTGAAAATGGGCTGGGATGGGGGAAACAGACTGGAAATGGGCTGTGATGTGGGGGGGGGAACAGACTGGAAATGTGCTGGGATGGGGGGGACAGACAAATTGGGCTGGGATGGGGGGAAACAGACTGGAAATGGGCTGTGGTGGTGGGGGGGAGAACAGACTGGAAATGGGCTGTGATGGGGGGGACAGACAAATTGGGCTGGGATGGGGGGAAACAGACTGGAAATGGGCTGTGGTGGTGGGGGGGAGAACAGACTGGAAATGGGCTGTGATGGGGGAACGGACTACAATTGGGCTGTGATGGGGGGAGGACTGCAAATGGGCTGTGATGGTGGGGGGAATGGACGAAATGGGCTGTGATGGTGGGGGGGGGGGGAATGGACGAAATGGGCTGTAATGGGGGGAACTTGGACTGGAAATGGGCTGATGAAGGGCTGGATTAGGACTGTGTAAATGTGTTTGAAATTGAGAATTGCAACAACAAAGCTATCTCCTGACTTTGATGCCTTAACAAAAAAGGGAGACCAACAACACTGTTCACACTAAAATTGAAGGTACTATTTTATGAAAGAAATACATTGCATAAAAGTTTTGTAAAATAACTCTTTTTATGCTTTTCTACCTTAAATTAATCTAAACATTTAATGTTACAAATTTAAATTTAATTTATATTAATTCACACATACACACCGTCCATCTACTCTTGGTCCGGCCCCCGGGTCCAATATATGAACCCATTGCGGCCCTCGAGTCAAAAAGATTGCCCACCCCTGGGGTAGATACTGAATACAGGGAAGGTGGAAAAGAGAAAGGAAAGAGTTAGTTAAAGACTGGAGAATTCTGTAATTGGCCAGGGAAAGATAGGTAGAATGAGAGGTTCGTAAGAAGAGGGAGACTGAGAACTGGATATAAGAAAAAGGAATGAAATCTGAGGTGATAGAGAAAAATAAATGGAAAAAAGCTGAAAGGAGAAATCGTCAGAGATGGATGTAGGGGAGCAAGTGAAGAAGAAGTAGAGTGAAGAGAAGTGGCAGGTGGATTGCAGACTCTGGAAAAGCGTCGAGAGAAGGCAGAAGACGCAGAAACCAGACACCAGGACCAAGGCAATTAGAAAAATACAATAGCTAGACGATAAAGGTAAAGAACTTATTTTCCGTTTAATGGCTGGAATATGGCAGTTTTGGGATTTTATATCTGCACAGTAGAGTGGGAAATGCATCACTGTTTCTATCTCTAGGTGTTGCACAGCATGCAGAGTCTAGCTGTTGGGGTTTCGATTTAATTTTGTCTACATATTTCTACTTCGAGCTTGTTATCATTTATTCTGTACTTGGTGAGGGTCTCACTAACTGTGTTCTGCTTGTGTGACCGAGACCATGTGCCCTGCTAGCATGAAGTTTCAGGGCAGTTTCTTTAAATGGGTTAGTTTTGCACATAGCATGACGGCCATGAATCTGACCTAAGCCAGGGTATGTGGAGTGTGATCTCAGTCTCTGATATGTACTGCGAATGCTCGGAGATCTGTCTGTAGGAATCCGGCCTGTTCCGTTTTCTGCCATGTTTATGGCGCTGCTCTTTTCTGGGTAGGCTCCTTATAGTGTTAATTTTAGAAGCTGGTGTCGTTATGGTTTGATTTGCTTTATACCTGTAGGTCTTCAGTAATGTTTGCAGGATTTTAATGAGATGGCACCAGAATGAGATTTTTTTTCTTACATATTTGGTTTTATGGTGAAATGTCCTAGTTCTGCTCTGCACCCACTGTAGGAGGAGGGATTTTGTTGGACACAAAATAGTTTTTCAGAAAGAAAGCGAGAACTATAGCACAGTTTCTAACACCAAAATAAAATTAGTTAAATTGGCATGTGAGTTCTGGGAACAAGAGGAGGATGACCAAGATGGTGTTGGTTAGACTTCCGGGAGCAGGCTGCTTACCTTATGGGGAAAAAGCGGAAGGCAGCCCCCCAGACCCCTGCGATCTCTTTGCCATTGCCTGCAGTGGTCGTCAGACCTTTGGACAATTATTTTACATGTCTGCTCCTGCAGCCACCGGAAGCGGGGGAGGTAACCTTGGCTGCAGTTTCGTTGGTACTGGTGAGCTCAACAGCCGCCTCAGGGATTTCATCCCTCTCTCCCAATTCATGTTGAGCACATAAAGCAGCATGTTTCCAGCATTCTCCCGGAGAAAGTCTGCAGTAGAGAACCCCCCAGTCTGGCAGTGGTATCCCTCTGGGTCGAGGACCAGTCTTGGGAAGTTGGTGCTTCACTGACCCCGGAACAACTTCAACTCGCTGGTCTTTCGGTGTTACCGAGAGGTCATCCGGCAGCAGATTTGGCTGCCCTTTAGAGGAGCGGATCAGCCGTCCAAGATGGAAGGAGAGGCAGCTTAGCCTCAAAGCTTTTCTTTTTCTCTGGTATGTCCTGAGACTATTTTTTCAAAAATGCATAAATAAATAAATAAAAATTAAGCACAGCTTGTGGAAAAGGAGGGCCTGCCCCTAAAGGGCTACAACACAGCTTGTACAGAAAAGATAAATCATCCAGAAACTAATACACCAAACACTATCCCAAGAAGAAAAAAAACTGTAACACAGAAATATCTATAGCCTACAACGAGATGGAGGGGTATGAAAAGAAAGCAAACAGCTGGCCTGAGGAAGAGCAGCTGCACTAAAAAGCACATATTAGCAAGTAATACAAGAAGACTGCAGGGATCGAGGTTAGCGCTTCTAATGTGTGGTCCATTGGTGCTAGACACCTCAGTGGGAGTAGATACTAAGAAAACCCCAGCACTAATAAAGGCAAACAAATCCTCGGGTTGATAACAAATAAGCCTTTGTGTTTTAAGTACAACAATACATTTACAGGGGAATCGCAGATAGTATGAAGCCCCTCATTGCAGGACCCCAGGTTTTAATAGTAGAAACTACCTACACCTTTTCTGGGTTTTCCTAGATACATCCTGGAACATAGAAACTTTAATATCCTGAAAAAGAGATGCCCGCTTCTTATAACACAGTTTCAGCAACCAGTCTCTATCAGAAGCCAATGCCAATGTAACTAACAGGGTAGAAACTCATAGAATCAGAAGTGGGTGAAGTAAGTAAATCAGAAACATTCAAAACGTCTATTTCCACATTCACATAAGCAGCTCCCGGCTCCTCCTCTCCAGATGGTCAAGAGAAGGCTTTAGTAACAGGTGGTAACAAGTCCTGAGGCACAGATAGAATATCCAACAAGAACTTTTTAAGCAACTCTATCTGAGCAGAACCCGGTATCACTGGAAAATTCAATAACCTACTTTCACTTTAACCTGCTCGGTCACACGAGCGTAGTTCTCCAACTTTTCTTCAACTTGCGTTACCTTCACCGAAATCCCAGCTGTCTGCAACGCAACAGCTTCAGCAAGACGAGTGATAGCATCCCAGATGCTTTCCAGTGTAATTGCTTTTGGCCAGGTTAATCCCAAAACAGGCGTAGGTAATACAGCCAACTGTCCCTCAGGCCCACTCAGCACTTGTACTGCACACTGAGGAGTTGCTCCCGCCACAAGCTTCCCTCCAGCAGAGTCTTCAGAGCCTCCAAGAGCCGATTCTCCACTCGCCACCTCCCTGGCTCCCTGCCCCAGAACTGTGAGCCCACCTTCATCTGGCAGACTGACAGGACTAGCCACCGAAGGAGCAGAAGAAACAGCTGGAGGCAGCGGTCGGGACAGTGCATTGGGAGACAGAGTAATATCCAGGCAAAGAGGGAAAATGGCATCCTCTTTCCACTCCCCAGCACCTGCACGAATCTCCCGTCTTACTTCCTCGGAGAGCTGAACAAACTTGTCCATAGAACCAGATACGGCAGGCTGAGGCTCGGCCGTGTGAGCTCTGGCCTTACCCTTCCTCTTAGGCATTGAAACAGGGAACAAGCTCAAACCACAGCAGCCATCTTGAGTAAAGCCACACCCCTCCAGTCCTGAGACTTTCACTTTAGAAACCATTTGGTCGGCAATAGTATCTTTGGGGGAAGCTTTGGTCCCACAAATTTCCTCTCTTTCTTTGAAAGTTCAAAGTAACTCAGTGAAGATTGAAGAGACTGCTACTAAGATCGAGGCTGTTCAAGCAACGATTTCTGAAACTCAGTCTAAGGTACAGGTATTAAAACAGTCTGATGCCTTTGTTAACAACTTTGCCTTTGTAAATTCTAAATTGGAGCTATTGGAAAATTTATTTAGAGTCACAAATCTCAGGTTGATCAATTTTCCTAAGGTGTCCATGGTATCGGCTCAGGACACATTTCGTGAATATTTAACTGAGACCCTGGCAATATCAGTTGAGTCACATCCTCCAGTGGTGAAAAAATATTATCTCCCTTTTTGGGAAAAAATCATCCGCGTCTGTAGTAGTTGGGACGCAGCAAGCCGATTGTCTTTAATGTGTCTCAACTCCTAGAGGGTTCTCAAGAAGAACCTGTTGTACCATCTACTTTAATTGTAACATTTGCTTTCTCCAGGAACAAGCAGGAAGTCAGTCCTCACTTATGGGTAACGTCGGCACTGACGGAGCCCATGCGGAGCAATTCCCCAGCTTTCAGAGACAGCTTTTGGGATTGCTGCCACGTATGTGTGGTCCTCTTCCCGCCCAAGGGTGCCATCTTGCTCAGTCTCCCTTTTTCCACGGAGCCCTCTGGATGCACGTCCTCGTCCCTCAGAAAAAGTGTTTCGTTTTTGGCCTACTGGCCCTCTATTTTTCCGGTTGCACTAGTCCTCTACCCGTCCTTCCCCTGCTCTGCCCCTTTTAGAGCGATAGGGGACGATTTTCTTTGCCTTTTTTCTTTAATGGGCTTCGCGCCCTTTTTTCTTCCAACTGCTGGCAATGACCTCGCGGGGGCCATTTTTGCCCCTATAGCCACTGGATTTAAAAAATGTGATAGATGCTCCAAGAACATGTCGCTTACAGGAACCCATGACTGTTGCTTGCGGTGTCTCGGGGCAGATCATGATCCGGAGCTCTGTTCACTTTGTAAGAAAATGTCCTCCAAAGCCCTGCTCAGTCGTAAGGAGAAGTCCGAAGACATTTTCAGAAAGGCCGCCTCGGAGTCCCCGGTTGTGCCCTCGGTCATCTCTCCCCCGGTGGGGTCTCCTGCCTCGGTCCCGCAGTCTTGGAGGCACTCTGACCAGGGGTCCCCTGAAGTGGAGTGGCATAAGAAGAAGAAGGCCTCAAAGTCAGGGGCTCCCAACAAGCGTGAGCGTTCCTGTGCTTGGTCGCTTAGAATCTTCGGCGTTCCCGAGAGTCAGACAAGGAGCGGTCCCTGCAATGTTCTCTGTATAGACACACAGGCTTCTGGCGAAGGTGCCCGGTCTCCTGAGGGCAGTCCCGGTGAGGACCCCCTCTCTTCTTCGACGCCCAACCCGGTGACCCTGGGATCGGCATCACAGGGACCCACGCCCGTGTGGGAATCCCGCATGCTGGTGCTGGAACATAGCGTTTCTGCGTTCATCGCTTCCCAGCTGGCGCTCACAGCCAGAGCCGTGGGCCTCGTGAGGGTCTCAACGTGGGTCTTGCTTGCCTTCCCGTTCCTCGGGAGCGAGGTCATCCAGGGACTCTGGTTCCAAGCGGGCATCAGCCGCTGGGCAGGGCGACATGCCCTGTTTGGATTCTTCATCCGAATTCTCGGACGGAGTCCAATGGGGACACCTCCCCAGAAACCTGTGCCCATTGGGACCTTCCGTTGGATCCCTCTCCTCCTGCGTTTCAATGGCGCTCGCCACCCGAGGACACCTCCTTCCTCGTGTTCATTCAGGATATGGCACAGGCTCTTAACCTGGTCACCCAGGCTGAGGAGGACCCTCTAGCCGAAGAGCTCGATATACTACAGTACGAGTCCCCTCTTGACCTCTTTGCCAGCCCGTCAAACGCACAGCTTCCCCGCTTCTGCAGCCACGTGCCGCACCCGAGCAGGGAGTGTCCGGATGCATTTCTTTTGAGTTGGACCTCCGGCCTGCTCTATGCATTCCCTCCCACTCCTCTGATCGCGAGGACCCTCCATAAAGTACAGCGGGACCAGGCATCAATGATCCTCGTAGCGCCCTCATGGTCTCGACAGCCATGGTTCCCGCTCCTGCTCTGGCTGTACTCTGAGCCTGTTAACACAGGAGGAAGGGTTTGTGTTGCACCCGAATCTATCCTCCTTATCCTTCATGACCTGGCGGCTGAGCGGGTCTCTCTAGCCCCACTAGACCTCCGGAGGAGTTCGAAGAGGTCCTCCTCGCATCTAGGAAAACCTCGACTAGGAGAGCTTACGCCTTCAAGTGGCGACGCTTCTCGATCTGGTGCTCCGAGCTCCGGATTGACCCATTTTCTTGCCCCACATGGTGGGTCCTTCAGTACCTTTTTCACCTCTCGAAGGAAAGCCTGAAGTCGAGCGCCATCTTGGGGAACCACCTCCCTGTCGAGAGCAAACCCCTCTCGGGGCAGCCCTTGGTTTCTCGTTTTATGTGGAGTCTCTTGCTGTCCAAGCCACCCATCTGATCTCTCCCGGCGGAATGGGACCTGAACGTAGTGCTCATGCAGCTTACGCATTCACCCTTCAAGCTGATGGTGACGTGCTTGCTCCGGCACCTATCCTGGAAGGTGGTCTTCCTGGTGGCCCTGACCTCGGCCCGCCAGGTCAGTGAGCTCCAGGCTCTCATGGCTGATGCCCCTTACACTAGATTCTATGGGAATAGGGTGGTCCTCCGAACCCACCCCAAGGTCCTGCCAAAGGTGGTCTTGGATTTTCATCTCAACCAGGAGATAGTCTTACTGACCTTCTTCCCAAGACTCCACGCTGACCAGGTGTCGGCGGCTTTGCATACACTTGACTGCAAGAGAGCTCTTGCCTTCTATCTGCAGTGCACCCAGTCTCATTGCAAGTCTGGCCGGCTCTTTGTGACCTACGACCCCAATCACCTAGGGCAGGCAGTCACAAAACACACCCTCTCCATTTGTGTGGCAGACTGCATCACCTTCGCTCATACAAAGGCTGGTGTCCCTTTGGATCAGCAAGTCACTGCGCACGGTGTCCGAGCCAAGGCAGCTTAGGTGGCCTCACTGCGCTCAGTGCCCCTGCAGGACTTTTGTCAGGCGGCGACCTGGTCTTCAACGAACACCTTCGCTGCACACTACTGCCTGGAGAGGGAGTCCCATTGGGACAGCGCCTTCGGCCAGGCCATACTCTGTAATCTGTTTGGGGTATAAGCAACTCCTGCCCTCCGACCCTTCTTCATGGCTACCGAGGGCTTCGCCCCGAGGACTCGGGCACCTTCGGGCATCAGCTTCTGCTCATGACTTCGCGGAGGCATTTTTTGGTTACAGGTTTGGTAGCCTGTAGCTGGGGAGTCCCATAAGTGAGGACTGACTTCCTGCTTGTTCCTGGAGAAAGCGTAGTTGCTCACCTATAACAGGTGCTCTCCAGGGACAGCAGGAATCAGTCCTCACTACCTTCCTACCTCCCCTGATGAGTTGCTGGATTTTTATCCTTCCCTTGCCATCTGCTTGGTAGAGCTCGAGTTAAGGGACCTGACTGAGCAAGATGGCACCCTTGGGTGGGAAGAGGACCACGCATGCGTGGCAGCAATCCCAAAGGCTTTCTTTGAAAGCTGGGGAATTGCTCCACGCGGGCTCCGTCGGTGCCAACGTCACCCATAAGTGAGGACCGATTCCTGCTGTCCCTGAAAAATACCTGTTACAGGTGAGTAACTACACTTTATTGTCTGATAAAGAATGGTTTCTGAAATTATTTTTTAGAAAGAGGAACTTGCTATTTCATAGTTTAGCTGTGCATATATTTCCTGATTTAGCTAAGGAAATTCGACGATGTCCAGCAGCTCTTTTTCTTGAAACATCCATGTAAATGCATGATTAAATTTCATTCTGTTTGTTCTGTCTTTTATGAGCCCTCCCAGCTGCTGGCCTTTGTGAATGCCGGCGCTTGACTCCTCACCTGGTGTTCTGTGAATTATAATATGCTGGCTGTTTGGTTAACTATTACTTTTTCTAACGATTCTCCCTCGCCTCTAGTGGGCTAGAGTGAGTAGGCTGCAATGTTTCACTTGATTGTGATGTCTTGTAATTGATTTTTTTTTCTTTTACTAATTGTTTTTCCGTTGCCCTGCTCAAATTTTGAATAAGACTATTCTTGGATTGTTTGGTGGTATATAATTGCATAAAGATAAAATTTAAAAAATGGCATGTGAGCATCTTAAATTTCGTTTGTTTTTTGCGGAATATGTCTCTATAGGTGTCAGTATTTTTTATCTTAGAGTGCCAGGCTAAATAATTTAACAGCTGCAATATTTTCTGCATTTTAATTATATACTACTACTACTATTTAGCACTTGTAAAGCGCCACGCACACAGCGCTGCACAGCTAACCTACAAGAGGTGGCTAAGATACAGGAGACAGTCCCTGCCCATCAGAGTGGTGCTCATCGGAGCTTACAATCTAATTAGAACAGAGCATTAGTCAGTTCTGCGGAAGGTACGGTGTGGTACAGCTTGGTCTATAGTTGGGTCATAAACGTTGATGGGGGTTAGGGTAGGATGAGGATGGAAGTCAGGATCTGAATGCAACGGTGAAGAGGTGGGTCTTCAACCTGGATTTGAAGAGGGCCAGGGAGGAAGCCCTGGCCCTCTTCAAATCCTATCTAGCTACTAATGAGAACCTCTTCTCCCTCTGAGTATCTTGGGGCACCAAATCATCCCTCATCTATTTGAGATACTTGTTTCATATCCATCTAGTGTTTTTTTTAAGATAACTAATGAATATGCAAATGATATGCAAATATGTCACCCCACCCTTTGCCCCCCCCCCCCAAATGAAGCAATCATACTATGCCCATGCATATCTATGCTGCTTGTTACCCCGAGTCATGATTTGCAGCCTTTGTGACAAGATCCCAGTAATGTTTTGTGGAGTTATGTGGGAGTCCTCCGCTCGCATGGCTGTCATTAGGGGGAGGTGCTGCGATATCGCACTTTTACTTGTGAGGAGCAGCCTGTTCCTCAAAACAAAAGCACGCTATCGTAGTTCACGCAACATCGCCTCCTCCTGGCAGCCATGCGAGCGGAGGATTCCCGCATAACTCCACAGGAACATTGGATCCAAGTGTTAGGCCCGGGCTGTAACTGGAGTATGGTCCCTTCTTGTTTACTATTCAAATGATTTAATTTGCTGAGCGCTATATCAAATTGAAAAACGTTTCATATGAGGGAATGGTTTAATACTTTGCCATTCAACTCCACGGAAGTCACAATTCCAGCATAGTCAAAACTCCCTGTAAAACTAAATGCAACAACAAAGCGCTGCTTATTTCAACAGGAACGCCTCTTCCAGTTTAAAATCCTTCCTTTTTAATTAATGCTTGTTGTTAATAATTCTGTGAACCAACCATACTATGCAATTCATTTTCTCAAATCTTCCTTAAGTATGATCCACTGACATGTCGCTTTGACAGACTTAAATATTTTGAGAGGGATTTTAGAACGGGCATCCAGGACAGAATTTCAAGAACATAGATGTCCCCAGCCTGGACATCCTCAGTAGGGACGCTTGGGTTGAGAACATCTAACGGCATAGCAAAGTGAGAACGTGAACCCCTATTCCCTGTCATTGTGAAATACAGGGGGTATTAGTGTAGCTCCTTCTCCTTACCTTTTGCCTGACAAAATGAGCACTTTTTGTGCCTGGAGCAGGTTTAACTTTAGACACGATTTGAGATGTCCAGGATTTTCTGAGATCAGGCGGGAACGTCTAGGTTCTTAAAAAAGCCTCGACCACGCCCCCGTTCAGACTTGGACATTCTCGCACTGGGAATGCGCACAGACCTGACTTCTAAAATGGCTGCATGCATGCCTCTCTGATTTGTACATCTACGTGCTAGTTTGTAGACATCCGAATCGCGAATAGTGCTTTTAAAATAACACCCGTTAGGTTATGCATCAAAATTCTGGTGAGAAGCCCATTGTGGCTGTAGAGTAAAGGTACATAATGCACATGGTATTCAGGCCATGTGACACCCGGTTTGTTTGGATGAACGCCAAGCTATTGTCTCCCTTTCAAAATAGTTCCTCAGAAATTGCAACTTCATGTGATCCCAGAAGCTTAGGAAAATTTAATCTGGGCTCAGTCACTAGAGGAGGACAGAGAAAGTTAAGATTTAGCGTGTCTTATCATAAAGCAAACAGTTGAAACAATAAATCTTAGGTTTGACTGAGCAGAGCCAGTTTTGTAACTTGATCAGCAATATCGGGCAAAACCATTAGTAATTACTTTCTAATTCTTAGCTTCCAGACACCCACAGCTAAGCAATTTGGCATGACTTGTAAGGCAAATATGGGTGCGGTCTGTGATATAGTGTCTGCTGTTCCAACTTTTCTTTAGCTTCAAAACGTAAAATCTGTAATGGCAATAGCAGCAAGAACAATAAAATAAAAGAAAAATAAAAAGAAATCAGGCTGGGAGATAATGTGGCCCTCATGCTGAGTGGGGTGGAGCAGGTAGTCCAGGCTCCCTGTCTTCATTTTGAGTCACCAGCGGCTGTTTCCTCTCAGGACCCTGACTCCCTCCTATTAGGCGAGACACAGCAAAGACACCACCCCTCCGTGAGGTTACATTTATGCTCACAAAAGATTTCCGCAGATGTTGAGGCAAAGGGACTGGCACTAAAAGAAATGCTTAAGGTTATTGCCAAGGGAAGGGAGTGGTAACAGGAAACAGAGGTAAGGTTTTTAACAAAATGGTATTTGTTGAGGTGAGAGAGGTGAATAATGGATAAGACTAAGAGAACCAAATCAAACAAATGCAAATAAGAGTTACCAACTGATTTAAGATAGCATTAGTCTCAGTTTTGCAAACAATTTACACTTAGTTTCACAAGGATGAGCTCCATCATCAGATTTTCCCTCCCTCCCCCTCTCTCTCTCTGCTCCCTTTAAGCAACCATCTCCCAGCTCTTTGCAGAGAATGTAAACTTGAATGTACAAGGTGTGATGAAAAAGCATCGAGACTTGTTATGTAGCTATATAATAATACGTCGGACCACGATGCTATTAAGCATGCAGTGACCTAGTTAATGTGCTTTGCATGTACAGAGTGTAGCGTGGCTGCAGCACACCTGTACTTTTTAAATCACATGATGTTTGGTATTGTGTAAAAGCAGTTCGTCAGATTTACGATGAGTGAAAAAACTGAACAGTGAATTTCCCTTAAATTCTGCCAGAAACTTAGAGATTCATGCAAGTTACAGCAAGTGTATGGCGATGAATGCATGAGTTGTGCTCGGGTTTATGACCGGTACAAACATTTCCAAGAGGGTCGCCAAAGTGTTGACAGTGACGAACGTTCTGGAAGGCCATCCACGAGCAGGAGTGGAGACAAAGTGGAAGCATTGTGTGCCTCTATATGTTCAAATCATCGATTGATTATCAGGGAGCTTGCTGAGGACATGGACATCAGTTTCAGGTTGGAACAGTCCATTCTTACTGTCAATTTGGGGATGAGATCTGTGTCTGCAAAATTTGTGCCAAAATTCCTGTCCACTGACCAAAAAGAAGATCAGCTGTCTGCAATTAGGGAGTTGTTGGAATGCATTGAAAATGACTCAGATTTCATCAAAAAGATTAGTGGTGATGAATCATGGGTTTATGGTTATGACTGAAAACTAAGGCTCAGTCCTCGCAATGGAAGACTCCAAACTCTCCCAGACCCAAGAAAGCCCATCAGGTGAGGATCAATGTTAAGCTCATACTCACAGTTTTCTTTGATTACTAGGGTATTGTTCATCATGAGTATGCTCCAAAAGGCCAAATCATCAATAAGGGGTACTACATCCAAGTTCTGATTCATTTGAGAGATGCAGTTGTAAAGAGGCCGGAGTTGCACAGGAATGGTGAATGGTTGCTTCATCATGATAACGCCCCAGCTCACATATCACATCTTGGCCAAACACCAAATCGAGCAAGTCCATCAGCCTCCATACTTACCTGACCTCACACCTTGTTTTCAAAACTGAAATTACCACTGAAAGGAAGGAGATTCGACTTGGAGACCATTGAGCAAAATTCGACACAGCAGCTTCACAGCATAAAGAAAGAGGCATTTCAAAATTATTTCCAGCAATGGCAGGAATGCTGGAGGAAGTGTGTTTTATCGGAAGGGGACTACTTTGAAGGAGACTTAGTGCAGTAACCGTCAGTGTTATACTTCTTGTATTATTGCACAAGTCTCGATACTTTTTAATCATATCTCATATCTCAGCCATTGTGTGTGTACTGTCACCAAATTGTGACTCCAAATTGTGTGTGCACTGTCACCCTAATGGACCCCCTCAATTTAGTGTGTGCTCCCTACTGTATCAATTGAGCTCAATTTAAATTAGTGTTCTGGCCAGTAATATAATGGTTTAAAGGTGAGGTCAGAGGGAATGTCTATGTCCCAAATGTGTACGATCACAATTTCTTTAAAACGCTTTTGGGGTTTGTGAAGAAGGCGGGGAGAAGTAAATTGATCATGGCAGGGGACTTTAACTGTCCGCACGACCCCCATATAGATAAATCAGAGAAAAGTGGGAGTGGGGCCTGGTCCAAAAAAGGTGTGGGTTACCTATGTAGAATGGGAGGCTTGGTGGATGTGTGGCGCACTCTGCACCCGGGAGAGCGTGTATACACTCATCAATCGAGAGCCCATCTCACTTGGTCACGTATTGATTATGTCCTGGTGAGTGAGGAGGGGATTTTCAGAGTGGAACAAGCCGGTATAGAGCCCATAACAGTGTCTGATCATGGGATGGTTTGGGTGACATGGGGGTGCCAAGGGGTAGGGAAGCCAGGCTGGCACTTTCCGGTCTACCTGTGGGGAGGACAATGAATTTAGGAGGTTCTTAGAGACGCACTGGGATGAGTATGTCCTCTTTAATGATACTCCTACATGTGCGCCCCTTTTATTCTGGGAAGCAAGTAAGGCGGTTATAAGGGGGGTAATTATTGCATACACTGCTAAGAGGCGCAGACATTTAGATCGTAGTATTCTGGTGTTGGAGCGTAATATTCAGGACATGCAAAATAAACTTAGTCGAACGGGAGGCAGGGTAATGCAGCAAGACTATGTTAAAGCCCAAATGGCCCTTAACGAGCTTCTTCAGAGAAGGGCAACGATGTCCTTGCAATATTATCGACATAAGTTATATAGATATGGTAATCGGTCGGGGAGGCTCTTAGTGAAGTTGGTCCGGGATCCGGGAGGAGCCCGCTTTGTGCCCGTTCTTAAGGATGAGGAGGGGAAGCTACAGCACCAGCCGCAGGATTCGGCGTTGTTACTGGTAAGCCTGGATGCTGAAAAAACGTTTGACAGGGTTGCATGGGCCTATTTGTGGGATGCGCTGTACAGCTTTGGGTTTCGAGGGGAGTTTGCCCAGTGGGTCCGGGTTTTATATGCGAATCCAATGGCGAGGGTAGGGGTGAACGGCGTAGTTTCGGAGCCGTTCACTTTGGAAAGAGGTACACGACAAGGTTGCCCCTTGTCCCCTCTCTTGTTTGTACTTGCATTAGAACCTCTACTGAGGGCAATTCAAAAGGAGACACGGGTGGCGGGGGTAAAGATGGGGGAAGAGGAAATGAAACTTAGTGCTTTTGCTGATGACATGCTTCTCTGCTTGACGGAACCGCAAGAGTCGTTAGAGCGGGCCCTGCAAATAATCCAAGACTTTGGTAGTTTTTCAGGGTTAAAGATTAATACCTCTAAGTCCATGGCCTTGGATGTTGGAGGTAGAGTGAAGCATGCGTGGCGGGGACAGTTTCCCCTTGCGTGGGCAGAGGGCTCAATCAGGTACTTGGGAATACAGCTGCCTGAGAGCCCGGAGATGCTGTATCACGCGAACGTGGCGGGAATGATAGAAAAGGCCAAGGTAACGTTTTAGAGATGGTGAGGTTTTCCGCTGTCTTTGAGAGGCAGAATTGCTCTGTTTTCCATGGTGGAGCTTCCCCGGTGGTTATATATGTTGCGGCTATTGCCGATTTGGGTTCTAGCGAGCGATTGGAAAATATTTGATAGGTACCTGGGGGGGTTTCTATGGGGAGGTCGGCGTGCGCAAATCCCGATAAAGGCTTTGAGGTGGAGGAAGGAAGAAGGGGGGCTGGAACTTCCCTCACTGAGGAACTATAATCTTAAATACTGTGATAAGGAAGCTTATCATAGCTCAGGTAGGAGCTATAGAAAAGATGATGTGACTCTGAACAAGCAACCTGTCAGTTCTGGTAGAAGTAAGAAAACAGAGTTTTCACATAAAAGACTACCAGTCCCAGAATGCACCAGGTTTCCAGCAGCCATGAGAGGGGCTGAAGTGAGAAAACGTGTGTGCAATCAAGAGAGCTATGAGGTAATCCCTAAGCACTCATCTCAAAGGGCAGGGCCTGATTCAACACAGCTGCGCTGTGTTAGGGAGGAGCACACATTAGGACAGAATAAGAATAGAGCTTATTCTTCAGATAACAGCTACAGAAAGAGCTTCAGGAAAGGAGACAGCATCAGCTTCAAGCTCAAGCACCAACATCATCTCGAGAAGCAGAAGCTAAGCCAAGCGGATAGAGAGAGAAGGAAACTCTCTGGAAGGAAGAGAAGAAAGGCCATTGGCAGGTTTGGGAGAGTCCAAGGCAGTACCCATACTGGGAGGTATTCCAAGTGCCAGCAGAGCCCATTGGACTGGAGTCAGCCAGAGGAATGGAAGGGCAGAGATAGGAATCACCAGTGGCTACCTAGAAGAGAGAAGACTGCACGTGGAAAGGACTTTCAGACCTATGCCAAAAGGTATGTGAGGGAAGATCCAGTGTCCAGGGATCAAGATTGGAAGGCTGGACATCAGAACTGGATTACATACTGGTCAGGATATACAGAGAGGAATTATGATAGCAGGAGAGGCTCAGATATGAACACTGATCTAGACCCTATCTATAATAGTGAATGGCAGCAAGGGAATAAGCATTCTCATGATAGTGCCTTATGGAAAGACTCGTCTGTGCCAATGTATGATAGTGACCCTATGCTGATTGATGAAGGGGGAGATACAGCAAATGAAACTATTCATTACATAGACTGTTCTCTATCTAAATGCTATTGCTAGCTTTCTGTGAGCAAACACCTCAACCATCACAAAGAAACCTAACTTTGTTCTTTATTTCCACTGCAAACAGCTCTTAAAGCAGGATTTGGGTTCACACAGTAGCAGCCAGCCAGCTAAAGGCTTTCAGCTGGTCAATTGATAGTAATTAAAGCTGCACCTGATTGTGTGTGTGAGCAAGGGAGAATCACTGCTGGGATCTGCGTGGAAAATAAGCAGAAGTTAACCTAACAAACAAAGTTCATTCATTTCTTTGTGCCTTTTTATTTGGTAATTATTTGCTAAGAAAATATTAGCTAATTGCCTGACAAGCTGAAGGTTGTTTTCTGATTTGCTTTGTGACTTTATGTTATCCATTTAAACACTGCAAGCAAGTAACCTCATTTATATTGCTATCAAGCATATTTGTGCTGGGTGAATTAAACCCCATCAATAAAAGAAGTATTTTATTGGCCTTACCACTGGTATCACAACTCAATTATTGTCTTCAGCTGTGTTTGGGAGTGAAAGAACTACATTACCCACAATACCTTGCAAGAATCATATGAATATATGCATCGTCAAGATTGTGTAAGTTCTCACCCTAGGCAGCCGTCTGACAATACCTGGTTAGACACCTTTGGGGTTTGTTGGTAGAAGAGGGTGGGTGCGCTCCTGTGCAACAATTGACGGAGATATGTTCCCCTTATCATAGTTTATATCTGCTACATGCTGCTAGACCTCGTATCCCTAAGAGTAGGAGAGAAGGTGCATATCTGAGAACCCTACAGATGGCGTGGCGGGAGGTGTGTGGGAGGAGCAGTTGGGATTGGAGATGTTCACTCTTACTGCCACTGGTGGGGAACCCGGATTTTCCTTCGGGCCTAGCTAAGCATACGCTGTTTCATGACTGGCAGAAGAAAGGGATAGTGTGTTTGGGGGATATGTGCAGGGCTGGAGGAGGCATCTTGGACAGCTATCAAAGCTTAAGTACTAATTATCGCTTGCACGTTCATGAATTTTATGGCTACCTCCAACTTCGACATTATGTCGATCAGTTGCGGGGGAGGGTCCCGAACCTACTGGACAATAAGGACCCAAGGAAATTATTTGGGGGATGGGTGGAGAAAGACTTGAGTGACTGGGTCGAGAGGAAGCAGCTGATTTGCCCGCTGGTGGATCAATATTATATCTCTCGGTGCTGGTTCAGCGATGGGTTAGGGATGGTCTGGAAGGGTTGACGGTGGAAATCTTGCAGACCGCGTTTGAAAGAATTCCTAGGGGTGCAGTGTGGATCTATTTACAGGAACTGCAGTATAAATTTCTTTAGAGGGCGTACACCAGTGATCAGTGGGCGTTTAAAGTGGGGTTGCGAGAACAGCCACTGTGTAGGTGGTGCCACCAGGAGGAGGGGACGCTGTTTCATAAATTTTGAAAATGCCCCGGGGTTCAAAACTTATGGTTTCAGGTGACTGCTAAGATGGGGGATTGGATGAAGATGGAGGCCCCTAGTCAGTGGGAGGTGTGTTTGTTCCACTGTTGGGAGAAGTGTACACATAAGATAGCATCCCGCTACAGAGTGCTGTTCGAAAGAGGTTTCCTATTAGTAAAGAAGGTCATATTAAGTAGATGGGTTGAGGACTCGCCCCCGCGGATTGAGGGCTGGGTGAAGTCAGTTTTAGACCTGATGTATATGGAAAAGCTCACAGCGAAGCAACTGGGAGGGAAGCAGTGGGATCTTTTCACTGAGCTCTGGCTACCAGTCATAGATACTCTAACAACTCAGGAGCGTAGCGCGGTGCTGAATGCTTAAATGATTCTACTGGTAATGATGTGTGAACATGTGCAATTGTGCAGAGTTGGATGTGTGGCTACAACTGTACTATATGAGAACAGTGATGTCTATGTGGGGTTAAGGAGATTGTCGGGTATGGTGAGACTGTTAGAGGGGATAGGGATGGGGAGGGGGAGGGGGATTACTTATAGAATTTGTCGTTACAAAGCCTCGTTTCTTATGTATTGGTGCTTGTAGTGTTGGGCCGCACGTATTGGGAGGGAAAGTACTTGGGTATTAGATTCCTTATTCCTCTAGTCTGCTTTGTGCCTATGCTGGGGGAAGGATGTTTGGATCAGGCGTGGGCGGAGGAGTGTTGTTGTATTTTTGTAGCCCAATTATATATTTTCTTGGAGACTGTATCATGTTCATAGCTATTCAAGACTTTAGTGTGCATTTTGCAAATTCTGTGTAGAACTCAATAAAAAAGAGTTTGAACTAAAGGTGAGGTCAGAGAGGGTGTTGTTGCCAAAAAAGTATCTTTCAGGAAATGGGAAAAAAAAGAACCAAATGACGAAAACTGGAAACAGTACAAGCACTGGCAAGTTAACTGCAAGGCATTGATAAGGTAGGCAAAGAGAGAATTTGAGAAGAAACTTGCTGTGGAAGCAAAAACACATATTAAAGACTTTTTCAAGTATATTTGTAGCAAAAAACCTGTGAGAGAGTCAGATGGACCATTAGATGATAGAGGAGTAAAGGGGCAGCAAGAGGGGACAAGGATATAGCGGAGAGACTGAATGAATTCTTTGCTGCGGTCTTTACTGAGGAAGATGTAGGGATGTTACCCATGACTGAAGTGGTATTTAAAGGTGATACTGCAGAGGAACTGAAAGAAATATTGATACACTGGGAAGATGTATTACAACTGTTTGATAAACTGAAGAGTAGCAAATCACCTGGACCTGATGGTATACATCCAAGGGTGTTGAAAGAACTGAAATATGAGATTGCAGACCTGTTATTAGTTATCTATGAACTATCATTAAAATCATCTGTAATACCTGAAGATTGGAGGATCGCCAATGTAACGCCAATTTTTAAAAAGGGTTCCAGGGGTGATCCAGAAAACTACAGACCGGTGAGCCTGACTTCAGTACCGGAAAAAATGATAGAAACCATTATAAAGAACAAAATTACTCATCATGTAGATAGTCATGGCTTAATGGGAGACAGCCAACATGGCTTTAGACAAGGAAAATCTTGTCTTACGAATCTGTTATGTTTTTTTGAAGGTGTGAGTAAACAGGTAGACAAGGTGACAAGGTGAGTTGGTTGATATAGTGTATCTGGACTTTCAGAAAGCCTTTGACAAGGACCCTCATCAGAGACTTTTGGCAAAACTAAAAAGTCATGGGATAGGAGGCAGTGTACTATTGTGAATCAGGAACTGGTTAAAAGATAGAAAGCAGAGGGTAGGGCTAAATGGCCAATTTTCCCATTGGAAAAAGGTGAATAGCGGAGTACCCCAGGGATCTGTGCTGGGTCCACTGCTTTTTGACATATTCCCTTTTCCAGGTCATTTATGAATAACGAGTGAGGCTATCAAATTTGCAGATGACACAAAACTATTTAAAGTTGTTAAAACCCAAGAGGATTGTGGAAAATTGCAAGAGGATCTTGATAGATTGGAAGACTGGGCATCCAAATGGCAGATGAAATGTAATGTGGACAAGTGCAAAGTTATGCACTTAGGAAAGAACAACCCAAACTATGATTACACGATGCAAGGTTTCATATTGGTAACCACTACCCAGGAAAAGATTTAGTTGTCATCGTGGATAACATGTTGAAACATTCCGCCCAGTGTGTAGCGGCGGCAAAGAGAGCAAATAAAATGCTAGGTATCATAAGGAAAGGAATGGAAAATGAAAGAAAGGATATTATATTGCCTCTGTTTCATTCCATGGTGCGACCGCACCTTGAATATTGTGTGCAATTCTGGTCGCCGTATCTTAAAAAGGATATAGCGTTATTAGAAAAGGTGCAGAGAAGAGCCACCAAAATGGTAAAGGGGATGGAAGGCTGCTCCTATGAAGAGAGGCTAAGAAGGTTGGGGCTCTTCAACCTGGAAAAGAGACGGCTGAGGGGGGATATGATAGAGGTCTATAAATTAATGAATGGAGTGGAACGGGTAAATGTAGATCGATTGCTTTATACGTTGTCAGAATATAAAAAGGCTAGGGGACATGCAATGAAGCTACAGGGTAACCTATTTAAGACTAATAAGAGAAAATATTTTTTCACTCAACTTGTAATCAAACTCTGGAATTTGTTACTGGAGGATGTAGTAAAGGCTGTTAGTGTAGCTGGGTTTAAAAAAGGTTTGGACAAGTTCCTGGAGGAAAGGTCCATAAACCATTATTAAGAAGGGACCGGGATATCAGTGCTTGACCCAGTACAAGCATTGAGGAACCTGTGTCTTTTGGGGAGACTGCTGGGTACTTATGACCTAGATTGTCCACTGTTGGAAACAGGATACTGGGCTTGATGGACCTTGGTCCGACCCAGTATGGCATATCTTATGTTCTTATGGTGTAGGTTTATGTCTCACCGCTGGGTGCCTTTGATGCATAGTCTCCACTGCTTGGTGAATGTCCTGGTCTGACGGATGATTCAGGGCCCCATGATGGTCTGCAATGCTTCCTCACTGTGGGCTGTCTCGCCCTCTTCTCTCTGTTCATCTATCTATAAAATTAACAGAAAACCTCCCTAGGCTCTATCCAGAAATGTAGACCTGACCTAAGTGTTTGCACTACCTCTGAACTGTATTCCAGCCAAACTAAAAATAAAACAGAAGTTGAGTCTTTTACTTTTGCCCCCCAACAGGCAGGGGACTTACACAGTTGCAGCTGCTGTCATGAGTGACAAGGCTCTCGGTGTCTTTACAGCCCACCACAGCTTCAATAGGTCCCACACAGCTGCTACCTCTCCTGACTTGCTCCTCTCTGCTGACCAGACTTTGTGGGCAGGCTGTCACTCTCTGGTTGCAGCTATATCTCTGGTCTCCCTACAGAAGCTAACTCTTAGGTCTGTCTCTCCTCGGCTTCCCTTCTCTGCTAGATTCAGCTTCTTGTGACAGCTCACTGGGATCCATGCATAGATTGTTTGTTTGTTTCTCTGTTCACAAGCTGGACTCCCAGATTCTGCTGTTCCTCTGGTCTGTTTCTGTCTTCAGCAGCTTCTAATCTGCCCTGTCACTTCTGTCTCTATACTGCATTTGGATGCTCTTGCAGTTTCTTTTCTCCCTGCTTTGTCACTCTTTTTGCTCCTGTCAGCACCATGCCCAGTGCTTACCTTTTGAGTGTTGGCTGCTTCTTCTTCTTCAGGCACTCTGGCTGCCCTTCAGAGGATCTGCTTCTGTGTCCAGTCCTCCTAGGGGAGAGGTGGATAGGAATGGCTTGCAGACAGTACTGTAGTGGGAACCTATAACCTTCAGCCTTTGTTTCTGTAGGGGCTCTTCAGCGCTGGTTTTCCTCAACACGGGGCTGTTTTGGCTCTGGTGCTATCTTTCTCCTTTTCACGCTGCTGGTGTTGCTATCTGGCCCCGCACTGCCTGAAACTGCTCCTGGGTCTCTGCGCTCCCTTCCCTGGCAAATTAAAACATATTTCTTTTCTTCTTTACACTAAAACAAACCAATTATTAAGATCTCCCTTTTCTTTACAAACTTTTATTTCACGAAAAAAAATTTGAAAGGCCATGCTTTGAACTGATTCAATATACGTCAGATGGCTTTGACACCATTGGTGTGCACTGTTCCCTCTAAGCTGTGCGCGTGTGCGCGCGCACACACCTCGCCGAGCGAGCACACATACTTTACAACAGAGCGCACAAATATTACGGCTCTGATTCTGATAGAAAACAACTCAGACGTCTTAAAATTTAAAAGTTATGATTGTAATTACTAGAAATTTCCCTCTTCATTTAGTAATCGTCTATTTTCATTTCATTTGATTAAAATCAATGTGGTGTACATACTCTATTCTGACGTGTAGTCAAATTTTAAAGTATATAACTCCGAGTGTCGTTATGTGGCGCACAAAAATTTAACCTTCCTTCAAAAGCTGCACACAGCTGATATTTTATGCGCACACAGCCTACAGAAAATTAGAGGGAACATTGTTGGTGTGTGCTTCATTCAAAAAAAGGGTTGGTTGGGTACCTTTGATATAAGCCAATTGCAAGAATTTTGTGCTGACCTGGATCAGAATCCCACCCTCAGAGATGCACATAAGGAACGAGTAAAACACTACCGAAGGAAAAAGGAGTGCAAAGAAGGCTACTTTTTGAAAGACAGGGTGTGTCCAAAATATAGATACATGTGTTTTTTTTTATTTCAAATATTAAAATAATATAAAAGACCAAAATATACCAGTACAAACAAAAGGAAACGGGCGTTGAGACCTCAGAAATAGTAAATTTGTAGGGATTTGCATAGAGCAAAAATTTCTTGGGCTTTTTTTCCCACTGATTTTCCAGAATATTTTCAGTTCATTTCACACATTTGTTTTAATAAAAATAATAAGTGTTCATTTAGTGTACCTTAATCTACAAATGAACGTAACGAGCGCTAAATTTTTTAAAGGTACCCTAATGAACCAAATGCGCACTAATAAAGGCACATTCCTACAATTTGGTAGGTTAAGGAATCTCACTGGAAATGATAAGAGTAAAACAAAAGAGGAAAGGCTATGTCGTCTTGCCCCAAAATAGTATTTCTTAAAAGAAAAATAACAGAATGATGGAGCAGAGATGATAACTCTTTATGGCCTATGAATGTCTTACAATGCTAGTTCTATCGTCCTGCAGGATGAATCAGGGGTCCCCAAACTTTCAAGAGAAGGGCCACATAGGACATTTCAGATCATCGAAAGAGATGGTGAGAAGTGTCCCTACTGGAGTTTTTGGGGCAGTCTTGGGAGGGGGGGGGGTCCCCCTTGGAGTTTGCTGAGTTTGTCACCGGCGCACGCTGTTGGTGTTTTCTTTGGCTGGTGGAACTTGGGAACCCCGCTAGCCTTATCGCCTTAGGTGCTGCGGTGCATGGAAAAACCTGAGGCCTCCTCCGTGGGCTGGATTCAGCCCTAAGCAGGAAAAGTAAGATGGGCCAGAAAAATGGTCTCCGCAGGCCATAGTTTGGGGATGTCTAATACAGTAAAAAATGGAAGGTATATTAATTCATTTTATTTTATTTATCCGTTTTTAAATGAACTTCCTCTTCAGCTCTATTCCTCTAAAGCACAAAGTTAGTAAATAGGCCATAACGGCCCAGAAGCAGTGACTCTGACTGAGGAGATACATGCCACTTATTCTTCTATGAATATAACAGCATCCCCGTATATAGGGCAACCACTACATGATTCCTAGCTGAGTAGTGGGGGAAGAGGAAGAATACTAGGAGCACTAGCTTGACACCATAAACAGTAGCAATAGATGATTAATGTTGTTTTTGCCTTAGCATGGCTAATATGATAACACGCTCTACAGTCTCCTCAGCTGTCAACATAAAGAAGCTATTCTTACCTCACCAGCTATCTCCTAACGTTGTCTTTCTTCCTGGGTTTCCTGTCTAATATCTCTGTTGTATTTCTGACCTAAATGACATTCTTTATTGGAAAGTCATGCATGACAGCCTTCAAAGGCGTTCAGGGTGCATTTTCACAGCAAAACAGTTGTACTGTATATACAACGACCATGTATTTATTTAGCAACTCCATCACCCTAAGAGATGGTCTTCAGATAAAATGTGAGCTGCATTGGAGAGGCTTGCATTGACCATCAATCAGCCAGTCGAACTGGCTATATCAACTGGCTATTCACCCATCTTACATGTTCTGCATAGCATAAGCTTACTGCTTGGATCTGAGTCTCAGTAAAGAGAATCCCAAGTACACTGCTCACAAAAAGCCTGTTCCAGATATGCCAAACTTGGTCCTCGAGCCACACCCATGTGGGTTTTTAGGATTTCCACAATTAATATAGATGAGTTTTTGCAAACAGGTCTTAATGAATGCGCATATGGAAATCCTGAAAACACAAGTGGATTGAAGTTCTCAAGGACCATATTTGAGCACCCCTGGCCTGATCTGATCTGATCATAGGTCTTATAATGGCAGAGTTTGGATTACATGGCTGAAAACTAGGGCTAGCCAAAATATTTGAGATGAAATCAAACCCAATCCAAACCAAATGGGCCAAGCTGTGAATCGGATCAGACCTGACAAGGGATTTCTCCCGCTATTAAAGACATTGGTTCAAACAGGATTTCGTTGAGATGAATCCTTCTTGCCCGGGAATTGCCAGATGTGTGGATGGGTCTTTGAGCATAGAGAAAGGGACGCGGAAGCTGCGCCAGCTTCAAGTCAATTGATCTCTCAGTGCTTCCTCTTCTCATACATTTTTGTTGCAAGACAATTTTGAGAACAGCTGGACTGTAACATTGGCATATGGATGAAATAAAAAACCCCGCACGCCACATGGCTTAGCTCTTCAGCGTGTGTGATCAGCAGAGAGAAATTTTAGAAATGAAGCCAATAGGGATGTGTCAGCCTCTTTTCGAGTACCTAGAGTGGGTAGAGTTATCCCTGCCAGTCTGAATTTACTCAGGCAAAAATGGTCCGATGAACCCCAGACCTCCTTTTGGACTATTGGACTTCTCCAGCAATACTTGCTTTTTTTCAAAGGGGGAGAGAGTGACTTTATCATAGACTGATGGTCTTCAATTAAGCTTCTCTTTATAACTTCTATGTGCCCCTTCATACAGAAGATTTGGGAAAAATAAAAAAAACTGGTTCGGTGCACACTTGCCAATACCTCCAAGTCTATAGAAACGAACCCCATCCCAGTGAATGCAATTATATCCAAAAAAGAAGAAAATTCACCGATTAAAGTCCCCAAACGTTAAACTCTTTTTGTCGGAGTGTACCGAGGGAGGAATGAAACTTGTTATTCATCCACACCTGCCAAATTAATATTGGATGAGAGCACTTGAGACAGGGAATAGTTCCCGAAACGTGCACGTCGGTGAAAATTTCTTCCTGAGTGGCAGCGGTGTGGAAATTCTGCATTTCAGCTACGGATTTGACTGTGACTTGTTTCGGATAAGTGACGCAAAAACGTTAAAAGAAAATATATAGTATATTGAGGTGAACCTATTTCTGAATAAAAGGAGTCTATTGGCAGGTGTGGATGAATAACAAGTTTCATTCCTCCCTCGGTACACTTCGACAAAAAGAGTTTAACGTTTGGGGACTTTATCGGTGAATTTTCTTCTTTTTTGAATACCTCCAAATCTGGCAAGGTTTAACCCCTTGTTTCCTTTTCTCACTTCCCTGTGGAGAATATTCACACCCTGCACAGAAGGGTTTTAGTGAAGTCGTAAACAAATCGGAGCAATTGGTGACTTATAGCTTGAGTCAGAGAAAATAAAATTATAGAACATACATGAAATAAAAGACCATTTTTATATCTGGAGTTCCAGCATTTAGCACGCACTGTTTAGTAAACATGGCCCTATCTGCCACCATATCCATAGGAATAGCTTGGGTGCTACAGCACATAGCATGCTCTAATGTTTTGTAAACATGGCCCTTAGTGAATCACATGAATATATCTGTGGAGCAAATACGTATATATAATATATTCAGACTGGTTGGCAAAACTGATTTGGCAGAGGAACTAGATTTCCAATTAAGCTCAGTCACAGATGGAGAATAAGACAAAGTGTACATCAAAAGCAGGAACATTAACTCTGCTTTCTTTTTATCCAATTCTATTAGCTATTGTATAACCTAATAGAAGACGAAAACAAGGCCATGTGCTCATTAAACTATAGTTTCCTTAGACAGAAATGTTTGACCATTTACTTCCTCTGAAAGCACCTGCCCTGTACGGCATGGCCCCTAGACTCTGCTTTACAGAAACATGCTTCTAGTATTGACCAGCTTCCGTGGCCTATTGCGTTTAGGCACACAGATTGCCTGCATTATGCCAGAAATTACAACGGCGTTATTACATACCCAGCCAACTTTGAGTTCTGTTGCCCAAGAGTAAAAGGGGTATGTGAGGCTTATCAGAAAGATGTTTAAGTTCAGTCTGTACTTTCTGAGCCCGATGTAATAAGCCCCGCACAACTGGCTTTTATAAAATTGTGTGCGCAATATGGGCCCAAATCAGAGAGGCGACTTGCGGGGCTGCATGTCCCAGCGGAACATGCAGCCCCACAAGCCGTCCTGCTTGTATTCCCCTCCGGCATCCCCGCATGGCCAGAGTAGCAGTATGGGGAGAGCCAGAAGGGGGTGGAGTGAGGGCAGAGCAGGGGTGGGCTGAGAGGACAGGATGTGCAGGGCCCATTCCGGTCATGGCCCTGTACGTCCTGTGGGGTCAGGGGGAACGTGCTGTTTATTCAACCTCAAAGGTGGAATAAGCAGCTTAAACTGGGCAATTGGGCCAGAAATCCCCCCCCCCCCCTCAGAGACCAGGACTGGGTGCAGGTAGGTCCCTGCCGCCTGATCCTGGCCCTGGCTGCCCAGCTTTGGGTTGGGCAGTGGGGAATAAGACAGTCAGTGCCACGGTAAAAATAAAGTTACCTGTTGATGCAGTATAAGTTAGTAGTAAGCACTTTACACTGTAATGTGTGCTAAAAATAAAACTTGTATTATAGAAACAGCCCAGTGGGTAGTTCTTCGTGTGTCCAACTTAGAAGAGAGAAGGGAGGGGTTCGCTCGAGTGGGGCAGTAGTCAAACATGTTGATTTGGAAAAAATAATTAAATTAAACCAAGTGTGATACTAATGAAAGCATTGGATATCACTGACCCAATTCAAAGGATGGATTTTATTGTGGGCCTCTACCGTGAAGCCCTCATAAAGCCATGAATCTAGATGCTGGTGAATCAGACTATCCCCTTTCACTTCTCCAGAAATAGCACAGAGTAAACTGCAGACCTTAGTCATTGGCACCCCAAAATCCTAGTCCCTGTTAAATCCATGGTTCGGTGTTACAGCGCCTCCTGACTGTAGCTCTCGGTGATTATAACTAAGGAAACTCAAGATTTCTAATTTAGTTTTCTTATTTTGAAGAAATCCTTTTTTTTTAACTTAGTCGAAAGACCAGAAATTGGACAAAATAGAAAATACGCAAACTCTTTTTCTTACCTTGTATTTTTTTCAGCTTGAAACAAAAGCTGTCAAAGGATTCAATCCTATGCATATTGGTCAGAGTGAGACTCAAACTCCCCAAAAAGTTAATTCCTGACTCCTTCTCTCAGTCTCCCAAACATATATACTAATATCTTTCTCTCTCAGTCTTAGGATTGTATTACTATCCGTGTGTGTGTAGCAATAAGATGTGATTATTAGGGAAAGTCAGGAATGTGCATGTCCTGCCCCCATACAGATCCTTAACTGCGATATTTCCCTGTATCAAAGGGCTGGAACTGCTTTCCCATAGAAATGCATTGGGCCATTATTTGGGGGCGTTAATTTCTCTGGAACCTCCAATCCAATCTGGACAATTTTCAAACTCGGAATTGTGTCCTTCCATCACTTTTTCCCCAAATTTGGTGCCATTCTAGTACATTTTTGGAGAGTTAGTTCACCCCCAGATAGATACTGTAGTTCACCCCCAGATAGATACTGTCGACGCTTCGTGCACAAATCTTTCCAAGACTTTGATTAGGAAAAAATAAAAACAGTTAACACTTTTTTTTAGAGAGAGAGAGAGAGAGTAAATTGATTATACTTAAGATGTTTCTGTTGTGTAGTGACTGGACAAACAGCTTCCGTGCCTGCATGAGGTTACTTCCTGACATGTTACACAGCTTTTATTCTATGAGCATACCCTTTGCCGCTCTTAAAATTATGTATTTATTCTTTTCTAGTGATTATTTGATATACAGTTTCTTTATTATGTATCGTCGGGGATTTTCATTTGTCATTAAAATGAAGAATCAACCTAAATTGAATTTGGAGATCTTGAAGGGTGCCTGTAGAGGATGGGCTAGACATCAACCCGTCTTCTTTCAAGCAGTTTTCTTGCAGTGGCTGAAATAAAATAGAAAAATCAATTGACATTGGCTTACCTAGCATATTGCTAAGTGAGGCTCTTATTTGCCAAGTGCTTCATTCCGTATAGTGTCTGGGGGATGATTTGGGGGTGTTGGGTCTTGGTCTAAAAGTGATGTTGGAGACTCAAAAGCAACTTCCTTAGCTGTTTCCCTCATCATGTGACCCTTTGCTATTTGATTCAGTATATGTTATTAGAGTTTGTTTTTTGGTCTTTCAGTGTGTAGAGCTGCCTGACTGCAGCACTGCATAGAAAGCTTTTTCTTTGGTTTCATTTCTGCAAAACCGAATGATTGGTTGTGTGAGTAACTGTGCTGTGTTGACACAGCGATGGGGGACGAGAGGTTATGTATGGAATAAAGGGCAAGAAATCTGTACTGTTCCTCGAGCACGATGATCTGTTGCAATCAAAGGACAAGACTTTGTTTTATACTGCAAGTACAGGATATGAGACACACATTGTCAATCTAGCAGGAAATGCATAACACACTAAGCAACGTAGCAGGTCGATGCAGAAACCCTGTTCCTGGTGCTAAAGCTACAGCACAGGGTTTACAAATGCAGGTTTAGTGGTTTTGCACAGCCACGCTGTAAGCAAACGGCATACAGATGAAACGCATGCAGAATGTCTGCACTACATCGGGCGAGCAAGTCAGGCACATGCACCCAGAGGTCTGCGTTAGCAGCACCTAGATCCTGTGCACAAAGAGGCGCTAGTGCGCATGTGCTGGGAAACTGTGCTGTGTAAGAGCAATCATTCTGCACAGAATTATCTTGGTGCATTTGAGCACTGATCTCTTTCTGAGCAGAATGATTGCTCTTATGCACCACAGAGCATTCCAGCACGTGCACACACATGTTCCAGCATGCTTTTCGGGCCTCACTTCAGCAAAACCCAAACAAATCTACTGAAGTTGTCTGCTCAAGAAACGGGCAAAAATTCCTTCTCGGCAGTGACCACAGACCCCTTCCATCTCCTCCGACCTGGCATTAAAGCTCCGGCGTTGAGTTCAGTCGTCTGCTTTTCTGCAACGGGTGGCATAGCTAATTGCTCCATTACCATCTATTTTGAACGTTGTGCCATTAGCACAGGCTTCTGCACAGTGATCAGGCTTGTGGCAAATCCCATTCTGCGCTGATGCCTGTGCTAATGACGGCACCCGTTTCCACATCGGCCCCTAGGTGTTACAGTCAATGTGACGAAGCTTCCAAGCTCTTACAAAAGAACCAAAGAGGCTTAAATATCCGACGCATACACACACACACTGATCTATGCAAGTGGACTTTCTGCATCTTCTGTGGGAAGGCTCCCTGGGCTCTGATGAACAGGGAAGAAGACACTTCAGGGATCCCGAAAGTAATGTTGTTAAATGCTATTCAGTTGGTGCTGACCCATGGTGACCATTTGGATAGTTGTCCTAAGCCTTGTTTGGTCTTCAGTCAGGTGGCTAATTGTTTATAGAGTGGCATCCATCGCTGCTGTTATTGTATCGCTCCATCTCATTGCTGGCCTTCCTCTTTTGCGTTGATCTTCCCAAGCATGATGTCTTTCTCTAATGATCCTTCTCTTGTGTCCTGAAAAATGCTAATTAATGGGGACAGTGCTGGCCCGATGAAGGGAAGATTATTCTTGAAAGCTAGTCAAGATACCTTTCTAGAGGAATAACTCAATATATCACCTACGCTTTGTTCCTTGACCCTTATTTCTCCAATAGCTCTGAAATACAAGTTTAAATGTTATATAACAGCAAAAGCGTGTCCTCCTTCTGATTTAATTACAGTTGCCAACTGTGAAGCAAAATAATCTTCACTGAATGCAGATAGTCTCCCATCCTTATTCTATTGTTATACTTCTTCCTTTCTTATCTCACCCCCTCCAGCCCCTAGACTCCAGTATTCAATCCTGTCTTCCTCACTTCCCAGAGCATGCACCACCATCCTTCTCGCTCTCTGTATCCACCCAACACTGACCCCTTTCCTCCTGAGTCCTCCCACACCTCTAGCATTCAGCACCCCCCATGTCACACCTCCTGTCGTCTCCCCGCATTCACCTCCTTTTGCATGACCCCTCCCCCAGCATTCACTCTCTCTTTGGCACCCCTCCGGCTCCCCTGCAGATCATTAAAAGCTTGCCCAATGTGGTTTCCTCCTCCCTCCCTATAGTATGGAATTGGGAATCTCTGGAGAGAGAAGCTGCCTCTGGTCTGCAGTCCTGCCCCTTTGCCCCTGACATCAAGCAGCACCTGCAGGGGAGAAGAGGAGGGGGCTACACAGACTCTGCCTCTGATCTGGGCCACAGCAGACCTGCAGACACAGAGTCGGTCTCAAACCAGCTTTCATATTCTTGGGTTTAAACTTGTGTTAGCAGCTGAATATGAAAAATAGCCAGCTGGTAATCCAAGATTTCCTGTACTTTGATTAGCCATCCTCCGGGCAGCCCTGGGTCCTCACAAGCTGTTCTGAAACAGACTGGAATATCTTTCCTAGCTCTGTGGTTTCGTTGAGTTGGAGTATCAGGATGTGTTTCTTCAGACTTAGATGATGACTCATAAAATTGACTGAAATAGTTTATACTGTGTGTTCTTGTAAGTTGCACAGGAAAAACAATTCAAAGATATAAACTTCTTAATGTTTAAGCATAATGCTTTTCACAGAACCTTGTAAATGAGTGCTCCCTAACCCTCTGTTACAAGAATGCTTCTCAACCTTTTTTATTTCAGGGCACACGTTCAAATTTGCTCAAGCCTTGTGGCACACCATACCAAATTTTGCAAAGTCATTGTATTTGCTAGTCACTGACCACTGGCCCCTTGACTGTTAGCAGTCACTGTGTGCTAAAAATAAAATGTGCACTAACTGCTTACAGCAGGTTGAGGTGGGGACTGGGCAGAGAGTGGGCAGGGGCTACACTTAATGCTTGCTGTTTAATCGAGCCTATGCAGAAAACCAGCGCGGCCTTTCCATACAAATAACGCAACTTTTAGGCACAATTACCAACCACAGCCAAATGCAGAAAAGAGACGGATGCGCGCCTAAACAGCAAAGGAAAAGCGAGCACACGCATAATACCACGAGCATGTTAAATTGGAAAATGAGCTGCACGTACTAAAATGACATGCTAATACTGTCGGAGCCCGATGCGGAGAAACGCTTAGAGGATTCCATAAGCAGCCTTAGCGCCAATATCTCTACGCCTGGGCTTGAGGTGGCTTAAACATCCAGCGCGTGCCCCCAAAAGTATTTTGATGGCATCAGGAGCGTTCCCCGATGCCTGGATCATCTGAGGGAAAGTATCAAACTTCCCCTCAGATGATCCAGGCATTGGGGAAAGCACCCAGTGCCATCAAAATACTGTTGGGGGGGCCAGTGTCCCTGACAGGAAGCAAATCCCTGGTGGCCCAGTGGCCCCAATTTTCAACCCCCCACTGCCCACACGCCCAACTAAAAATAACCCTGGTGGTCCAGCAGCCCTGAGGCCCCCCCCCTTCCCAGTACCTTTACAAAGGAGCAGGAGCGCTGCCCTCGTGCTCCCGCTCCCATGCCGCATCTTGAAAAATGATGGCACCTGGCCTGGCGCAGTGCGTCCTGCATTTTCTACCTTATATGGCAGTCTGACCCCCACTTGCTGCATCCCAGGATGCATCGTGCGGGGCCAGGCACCGCCATTTTTCAAGATGGTGGTGTGGGAGCACGTGGGCAGCGTTCCCTCTCTTTTATAAAGGTACCGTGAGGGGGGTGGAGGTTCAGGGCCACTGGGCCACCAGAATTATTTTTAGTTGGACGAGTGGGGGGATTGGGGCCGCCGGGCCACCAGGGATTTGCTTTCTGTTGGGGGTACCGGGCCCCTGACAGTATTTCAGTGGCATTGGGGGGCTTTCCTCGATGCCTGGATCATCTGAGGAGAAGTTTGACACTTCCCTCAGATAATCCAGGCATCGGGAAAAGCCCCCGATGCCATCAAAATATTGTGGGGTGCATATGCAAATTAGCCACACAGTGTCCGTTTCTCTGGGAGAGTGTACCAAACTTGCGCCAACTTCTGGGCACATGTGTTTGGCTTTCTCTCCCAGTTTAATGCTTCAGTTTGTGCCAGAGTTCAGCGCCGGCATGCAAAAAGGGGCACTTATGTAAATTAGCCACACGTTATAGTTGTACGCTATCGGTGCGCTGCAAAGAGGCGAACAGAGTTACTAGTGCATACTTCAGCACTGGCTTTCTGCATCGGCCTGAACGTGCAATAAGTGAAAACAAAAAAACACTTATAGTAAACATTCCCCAAAGTAAGTAGGGTGCATTTAAAATAATGTACAACATATCTTCTTGTCTCTTTCCTTCACTTCCTCTCTTTCAATCTCTAACACTGATTTCTTCTTTTCAGTTTGCTTCCGTTTATTTTTCCACTTCCCTATCAAGACTTCATTCCTCTTTTTTTACCAATCACTTCTTAAATTTCTCTCCTTCCTTTTATTTTTCTTACCCTGAAGGCTTTCCATCTTTCCTGATCGCAACCCTTCCATTCCCCAGCCTCTTATTTCTCAGTCTTTCACTGACTCGTCTTCCTGTCTCTCCCTTGCATGTCCACCCATCACAACGTCTCTTTCCTCTCCCCGCACTACGGTCTCACCATGCAGCCAACAACTCCAAGGCAGCAGCTGTAAGCCACAACAGACCCAATACAGGAAAGTGAAACGAAGCATGGGTCCTGTCTGTAGTCCATGTGCGCACTGAGGTGGCTCTGAGGTGTCCCACCCCCTCTGATGTCCTCGAGCGGGCAGGACGTGTCCTAGCTACATGGGTGAAGGGTACGGGCTACAGGCAGGCCTCGTTCTCTCTCAGGGTTCTCTGTGCCTGCAGCACGTTTCCCTCTTGCTCTAAAAAGCACTTTTATTCTCTTTCCCGCCCCCCGTATGGACAGACAGCAGGTAACCAGCATTTTTACCTGTCCTCACAGCAATAGAGCACATTTAGAGTTACATGTTATAAATGGAAATAACAATCTGCCTGTACTTTGTCGTATCCTCCACGTAGCGGTATTTGTTTGACATCATGCTTTATGCGCACTCTTCCTTACATGGCGGCACGGTACTGCTCCGAATTACCTAGACAATTAAAATATATTTCCTCTTTTTCAGTTTCGTAAAAAACTGAAAACCTGGTTTGTTTAAATTGAATTAGTTAAAGTTTATTTATGCCATCTTTTATCCTTTTCCTTTTATGTTTATCTTTCTTGCTGTAAAACCACACAGAACCTCAGTTTTGATTGGGATCGTTGCCGTATACAAATTTGTGTTAGATTAGATTAAAAGTGAATAGGGTCCCTGTGGTCACCCGAGCCAATGCTCTGCCAATTGCCTCCACCTTGGGGCAACTACCTGGACTCCACCATAAGCCGAGCTGGCCGTTGCCTTTGAGACAGTCCACTGGGTCACTCTGCCATTGCCGCCAGCTCGAGTACCCAGTCTCTTGCATTCCACTTTGCTTGGTTCGGGTATCTGTTGCAACAGGCTACTCAGGGAGGAGGTTACAGCAACGTGTCATGATGACGGATAGGTAAAGCAGCTAATATAAGCTGAACAGCTACTCCTATGAAATATTATTGTCCTTTCAGGGTGGGAGGATAGGAGATGATCAGCAGCAGAGAGGCCATGGTTCCGGGACAGCCTCCTTATAAGACCCTAATGGACCGTGCTAAATCACCCCACTCTAACAATATCTAGCGGCAGCGGATTCAGTGGTGCAACATTTTCATTTCTGTGAGAACAATAGGGTGGAGGAGGTACGGCCTAGCCCGGCAAGGCCTCTTTTCTCTTGGAAGGTCGCCCATAACCTTGTGACCACAGGCTTCCTCTAAACTACAGCACTAATCATGGATTCAGCCTGGCAAGTAAACAATAGCCCCTTTTGCCAGTTGGCCACCAAGTGCATTCTAGCTGAGAATCTGACATTTCAGTTTTACTGCAGAAAGCTGTGATTGTATGAGGCTGAGCTCCTCAAGAAATCTGTGGTCTCTGACTTTTAGCTAAGGTTGCCAGATGTCCCCGATTCCAGCAGTGGAGACAGAGGGGAGTAGAAAACATTTTATTTTCAATTAGTGATTTGAATAGGTCGGTTTTTAGAACTTATCCTTCTATTTTGCACAGTAGGCGGGAAACGCATCACGTTTTCTATTTCTCTGTCAATTGCTCTGCTTGAAAGTGAAATTGTTGCTATCATGGGATGCATGGAGGGGGTAAGGTAATGACTCCTTTTCCTCCTCCACACCTTGTTGCTCAAATTTGGAACTACAGTGCCTCTTCCTCTCTCATCCCCAACCACGCGTCGGATAAGTGTCTCCGATTTGCCTGCAAACAAATCTGGTAACTTTCCTTTTAGCTCTCCTCTTATGAAATATGCTTTGCTTTAAGCTCAGTGTTAAACTTCACCCCCATTGCTTCTAAATGGAAAATGCAGAAAATTGGGCGACTAGATTTTTTTTAAAATGCATATGATTGAATGAGCTTTAAATTTATTTTAAATTTATTGTCAAAACACTTTCCTATTCCACACCCAAATCAAGAAGATCTCACATGAGTGTTTTTCTTTATAGTTACTATTTTGAATAAGAAATAATTACAGACAACTGAAATACATAAGCTTCTAAATTGCGTTTGACTCTAGTGCTATGTTTGAGATATTTTGGGGTGGGCAGGGAGGGGGTGACGTTTGCACTTCCCATCTCTTCTGTTGGAGTTCTAGTTTGATTTTTTTGAGACGAATCATGCAGCATCTTACTCATGCCTTGAGGCTTTTGGCCATGCGCAGGTTTTGCAGGGCACAGATGATTAGTGCTGTGAGCTGATGAGTTTTCTTCCTTCCTGAACACCTCACGGGGATGTGACTGCCCTTCCCTTTCTGCTACAAGTCCACAGCAAAGTGAACCTTTAGCTTCTAGTTCCTTATCTTTGATTTTAACAATAAAGCCAGCACCATGCTATCTTCCTATAATATTATCAGGCCTGGGGGTCTTGAAGGTGAATCATCTTCTCTCCTAGCTGAGCACTTCCTGGGTACAGGCACAGAAGGTTCCCTTGCATTTTAATAGGTTTCTTTAGTGATGAGTCACGTTGTTGTTTTTTTTCTTGGGTGTCTGTGTGGCTCCTTTTCTCATAGGGGCGCTTTATGCTTGAACTCGGCCCTTCCTCCTTACACGTGAGCAGAGATTTCTGGCTGCTTGATGATTAGTCCATTAGGCTATGCAGAAATAAGGGGCAACTGTCAAGATAAGATGTAGGTGAGGCCTATTTATAGGAATAAACTCTGGAAAGCTTATCCTCTCTTCATTAGGACAGTAAAAAACAGCGTGGGTATGCTGGGTTTAAATAATACACAACTCTTTACGATTGTAATTAGGTTGTCCCTTCACGGATGTGAGGAAGAGAGGGTAGCAATCAATAGCTATTCATTGATGTATTTTTAGTCTTGGAAACACTCAGGTGAGCTCTTCAAACCTTATTTCTATGTACTTTAAAATGAAATGTCTTGGTGAGCTAAGGCTTGGGGAACCTGTTAATGCCCTTCCCCATTATGGAGGTCATTCGAATATGCCCTGTGGATGTTAGTCCCTCGAAAGTGTCTACTGCCATATTCTGAAACACCTGTAGCCCTGCACACACAGTGCTTGGATGGGGAGCACTGATCGTGGGTAGGATTAGGCGGAACGGTGGTGTAGTCAGCAGCAGCGGCATACAGTGCGTATTCAGGAAGGGCCCATATACATCCTACATGTCTCCCCTCGAGAGACGTAGAATAAGGTGAGGAGATAGAAACTTTTCTGCCCCGCTCTGCAATGCATGCAATAGCAATGAATGGCAATGACACATATATCTTTAACCAATGTGGCTGCAGTCGGGAGGAGCTCGGGATGCGGTTGTACAGAACAGAAATATGCAGAGGTGCAATGGTGCATATGCTCACTATGGGATGCACGGTGGAATATAGGGTTCCCGACCGCTATTTTGGGAACATCACTGCCTGGCTAGTAGCTGGTCCATTGGGAAGACTGCAGTGTGAGCAGGTGCTGGTGTAAACAGACAGGACATACCAGGAAAGGGTCACTACAGCAAGATGGCCGAGCACATCCCTATCATCAGTAAGGGATCCTCAGAATGTGTGCATTCAGCAGGACACACAGCACTAATATGCGCGCAGCAGCCCCATCAGTGGTCCCGTGACTGTGCACGTTTGTCGAGGCCTGCGCCAGTGCACTTTAGCATCACATACTGCTGCGTGCACTGTGCATACACATATTCCAAGGGTCCCTAATTATTGTCAGGGCTTTGTCCTGACATTTGGCTGTGGAGGATCTTTCCTGACATCGACAGGTCTATACATGGCATTGTATGGGCAGTTGTCAGAGGTGGTCACTGCAAGCACTACTACTACTGAGCATTTATATAGCGCTACAAGTCATACGCAGCACTGCACAGACATGTAGGAGACAGTCCCTGCCCATCAGACCTTACAATCTAGTCAAGCACAACCACACTGCTCCCCTACTGCCATGTATGTCTTGTTGCAAGGTATGGCAGAGCAAACATATCTCCTTTTCATTGCTGTTATATTATTGCAGAGTGCAGAGGGCCTACATTGCAATGTGTAGATCATGCACAGGATGGGCTACTATGGTCTGTTTGGCATTCACACATCTTTGTCATCTGTGTCAGGAGTGTTTGCATGTACGCCCCACAGTCAGTATGAGGAGACGCTTCAGAGGTGCACTCTTTCCATGTGGGTACCTGGTGGCATGGAGTTGGGCAGTAGTGGCAATGTAAATCGTTTCGGAATTCCTCAAGGGTGGCGATGTCAAACCCGCTTACTGTGTGCACCCATGTCCCGAGGTTTCTGAATGCTGCGCTGGTGCCGTCGATGTCCTTTATTTCCGGAACCGCAGGTGTGCTGCAGAATCGGGTTTAACTCGTGCCCGTCTTTGCTTTATATGTGCATGGGTGCTGGCCTTGCATGTTATAGAATTGAGCTGTATGTGATCACACTGGCTTAAGGCTAATGCAGCTAGAGTACTGTATTAAGTTCTGAATGCCCTATCTTAGAAAGAGGAGAGAGGCACCAAAAGCCTCAAGATTTGATGGAAAAAAGTTCTAGAACTAGGGTTCATGATCTAATGTTCCAAGAAGATAGACTTGGGAACATCACTAAGTGGTGAATGCATGGTACGCCTTTCTAGAGGAATTATTGGAGACCAAAAGAGCTAACCACAAAGGATCCTGGGAGACAAGAAAATGGTAGTGAAGAACTGGATAATATACATGGAGCAGTAGCCTAGACTGTAACTGCAGGGGTTTGACTCCTTTGTGCTTCTGAGGATGCATTGCGTTAACCTGCAGAGAATGGCAGTTTCCACCCCAAACAGTGCTGGCATGCATGCGTCCAGTGTCCATGAAAGCACTGGGATAAATGTGCATGGTGCACTGGTCAGAATAATGCCAAGTTATTGGGCTTCCAAGCAAAGCTTGAGGAACCAGGTTTGAAGTCCAAATTTCAATTAGCATAAGGGGGCTGGATCATTCCTCCCCCCACCCCACCCCACCAACAGTCTTTCTAAGCTTAGTGGCTGTAAGGACTATTGAACAGCTTAGTAATGGAAAAGGGGGTTTAGGTGGTGGTTACGATCTTGGTTTTGTGGGAGGTGGACGTCACACTTTGGCAGACTTTGGGCAGGCTGAGGACAGATGTGGAGAACAGTGGTAGGAAAAAGGTTGAGAGGACAAGGAATAAGAGTGGTGAAAGGGATTTTGCATGTGCATAAACCTAAACAAACCTTTGCCTTCATTTATGTTACTATTTAACCCTAATGGAGATAGTCGCTCAGAATGTGTCTTCAGAAACCTACGAGCTTTCTTTGTTCTCTAGCTTCATAAATCTGATTGATAAAACATTGTCCATTAAGCCATATATCCACATGTTTTAGTATGGGTCTATTCGCTACCAAAATGATTCAGCATATGCAGTCTGTTGCTTAGATATTAGTTGGCAGTGAAACGTGATGTGGTGATTAGGGAGCAATGGTGTGCTGAACTGTTTTCGGAGCTGCTGGGTTTTCCCTAAGCAAACTAAAGCTGACAAGCTAATCTGGCTCCAGCATCCTGCTATGAGTTTCTTTTTCCACTAGGGATGGTTCTCCTGGCCTTCAGGGCTTTTGTAGAAGGTGTCACGGGGCAGCTCTTTCAATGGTGGCAAATGCTGTAAGGGCATCTTTTTAATTGAAGAGAAATGTCAGTCCAGGGACCACAACATTTTGGGCAATAAACCCTCATCTATTTAGACCATAATAGAACTGTTCTAGCAAGATCCTAATCACAAGGTCACACGGCAGTGGATCCCAGCCCAAACTGTCATTGTTCTTTACTGAAAACATCATTTGCTCTTGGAAAATCTGCTGTTATCTGAGAAATGGAGGCACAACACCCTCAAAGAGCTACAGGACAACATGCCAAAGGAGTGCAATTCCAAGCTTGTCAAAATGAAATTCCTGCAAAGTTAGCTTTCCAAACTGTGTCCCTAGACTATGGCTTATCCTTGGGGACTAATCGTTCTTGGATAAACAAGTACAGTAGAATATCAGTGTGTCTCCTCCTCTGCCTATGCACAGATCAGGAATTTTTGAATAGACAGCCTGTCCACATTCCTATCTTTATTTACATAATATCCACCATTCAAGCAAATGATATTGGATATCGGGAAAAACTGACTGGCCTGCAGTGCTGCAGATCATAGACGTGATGCTTGGAATACAGAGCACAGTGGGCGTAATTGGGGTTGGCAACGTTTCCAAAAACCATAACTGAAGAGCACAGGAGTGTGGGGTGCTGGAGCAGTTTTTTTTTTATAAAGAGAGTGTCTGGATTTTAGGAACCGTGCAAAAGGGTGGTGGCTTGGAGGCTACGTGCACAGACCAGCCTTGGAATACCAAATGGGGACTGGTTCAGCTGGGATAGAGGCAGGAGTGGTAGGGTTGACCTCTCACCCTGATTCCCTGCTCAATATTTTAGTCCCAAGTCCCCATTCACATTTCTCACACGGTTGCTACTACTATTATTAATCATTTATATAGCGCTGCAAGGCATACGCAGCTCTGCAGAGATACATGTAAAAAAGATGGTCCTGAAAGGTAAAGAGACACACAGGAGATTAAGGGATCAAGATCTAAAAGCAGCCTCAAAGAGGTGAGCTTTTAGCATGGATTTGAAAAGGGGCCAAGATGAAGCCTGACGTACAGACTCAGATTGTTTGTTATTCTAGGTGTAAGGAGCAGCAAGGTGAAAGGATCGAAGTCTGGAGTTGGCAGTGGAAGAAAAGGGCCTAGAGAGAAGCAAGCCACCAGAAGAGCAGCGCTCCCGAGGAGGGAGAGAGGAGCAGCAGCATGAATTCATTTATAGGTCGGAAGGGGAAGTTTGAATTGGATATGGAAACGGAAGGGGAGCTAATGAAGTGACCTGAGAAGCTGGTGGAAGATTAGCCGCACCCAGGCAGTCCCCGAAGTCTGTGTTCTGTTGCTCTCCCATCCCCATGTTCCCAGTATCTGCCCTCCTGCCGCCTCCTCCTCTTCCCCAGCATTCATCTGCCCGCCTCTCCTCCTTCCCTGGGCACCCCTCACCCTGCTTTCTCTCTCCACCTTCCCCAGCACCCATTCTGGACACTGCTGCACAAACTGAAAAACTGGAAGATCAAAACCGAGCAGCTGGCCACACTAGGTCTGAATTATATAACTTCCAAAAGAGTTCCTTGCCTTCTCAAAGTGCAAGTGTACTAATAGGAACCACTTGTAAACTATAAAGAATTGTATTTACAGTAAATAAGTTGTTAACGCTCGAGCACAAGGTCTGCTAGAAGCATAGGGTAAAGCGCAGAAGCTATGGCACCATCCATATTTTGCCCAAAACCGCATCAACAACTGGAAAGCTTGGGAGCAGAACTGGAGACTGATTTGTTTGGCCCTGTAATGTGTGCCTTTGAGTCAGTCCTGACTCCTGGCGACCCAGTAGCTCCTGGGTTTTCTTGGCAGTGTGACCAGAAGTAGATTGCCAGGCCTTTCTTCCCAGGCAGCAGAGGGTTAAGTGACTTGCTCAAGGCTACAAGAAGAGCTAGCGGGAATCAAATCCTGGTCTTTTGGTTACTAAGCCAGCGCTGTAGCCCTACCAAACTCTAGAAAGGTATTATGCTGCCCCTGGCTGGAAAAAGGCAGTGCAGGGCATGAAGGAAAGAGGGTGGCTTTCTGTTTTGTTAGCAACTCAGAAGTTTGGAATGCTTTTAAAAACTGCAAAGATTACAGACTTCATTGCAAGGGGAACTATCTGGGAAAGAGCAGTGTGCAATGCCTGTAAAAATGTCTGGGCGTGGCAATCTTTTCATCCAGAGACAGGCAAAGCTTTCACTGTTAGGCCTAATAGGCTACTAGAGGATCCAGAAGGGAGCACAGCTGCTGTTGAGCAATCCTTGTAACTTGTTTTAAAAAGAAAAAAAATTAAAGCAACAGTAATGATTACTCTTGCCTTTTAGTCTGTCTTCCCTTTTTTTTAAAAAAACTTATCCTGGTTCTTATGTAGCCCCACCCAGGGGTGAAACCTGTTTACTAATGGATCCTTCCTCTGTGAATGAGTCCTGAGGGGAGTGGTCCCTGAAATTACTGTTAAATTGTGCTGCTGTCGCCTTTTCCTAGGAATCAATGAATATACAAAGGCAAACAATTACAACTTTACTTAACAACTTAACAACTCCAGGTTTGTACAAAGGTAATTGCATCACGCAGGAATTTCACACAAGGACAGCAACACTGTAAATGAATATACATTAAAAGCAGATATTAAAGAAAACACAAAAGGCAAACAAAAAATGTAATAAAGATTAAGGACAGGGATTTTGTTGCAATACTAGTTCAGTCCAGTAACAAACAAACCCTTTCAAATTGGCGGCTGCAGTTTTAGGATTGATAATGACGCTCTCCCCATTTGGTACCATGTAGTTCTTTGCAGAGTTCAAACTTGCCTAATTGGACACCTATTGAAAGTACGCAGCCAATCAGTTGAGTGTTGCAAGAGGAAATCCTGGTGAGTCGTTGATGGTTTGCGAGAGAAGTCTATGGAAAGTGTTAGCTTACAGTGTTGGCTTTGGGAGGTAACGTGGACGTCCTCAAATGTCCAGCAAGAGTGACAAATGAAGTGTAGATGCAAACTCGGCACTTTCAGACTCTAGTATCCATGGCGTCCCAACGACTTCAAGGCTGAGAACAGACTTCCCACTCCATATCTGCAGCACATCTAGCAGCCAGTGGGGAGAATGAAGAGAAAACTCATTTCATTTTCCTCAGAAGAGCGGTGACAGCCCCTGTGAGCTGCCAACGTACCCAGTTCCAGGAGGGAGACTTTCTTTGCCAGGCCTGGTTTTTAAATTACGTCTCCAGTTCACTGTTGTATTGGTAGTCCCCGATTCTGCCCACTGAAATCGGTGATTCATGGCGCATAACCCTTCAGGAAAGCCCAGTGGGACATGGGTGAGGAGTGGATCCTGAACACTTAAAAAGCTCTGCTACAAAAGGTTGCCCCAGATATCCACTGTCTCACGATTCTGTATTCTGCCCATTCTTACTTGATTTTGAGAGCAAGTTGGGCACATAGAGAGAAGCTTGGACAGTCAGAAGCAGGAAAGGACAAAGAGGTTATTTTTTCACATCAAGAGAGAGAGAGGGGCTGGATTCATGGCGAAGAAAGGCTGAATGTACAGGAGCAGCCGTGTTTTCCTTTGATCAGAGGTCTAGTTGCTAGAATGTCCCAGATTTCCGACAGTCCTATCCTGTTGCCTTATGTGCCCTATAGCACCACTTTCAACGGATGAAATCAAGGACTGCAAATACTACATTGCTTTAAGATGTAAGTGCAAAATCGGGACTGGCCAATGTTGCCCTCTTGGAACTGGGGAACATGGAAACTCTGCATAAAAAACAAGATATGCCATACTGGGTCGAACTAAGATCCATCAAGCCCAGTATCCTGCTTCAACAGTGGCCAATCTAAGTCACAAGTACCTAGCAATTTTCCCCAAAAGACACAGGTTCCACAATGCTTGTATCTGGGCAAGCAGTAGATTTCCCGGGTCCCCTTTAATAATGGCTTATGAACCTTTCCTCCAGGAACTTGTCCAAACCTTTTTTAAACCCAGCTACACTAACAGCTTTTACTACATCCTCTGGTAACAAATTCCAGAGTTTGATTACACGTTGAGTGAAAAAATTTTTTCTCTTATTAGTCTTAAATAGGTTACCCTGTAGCTTCATTGCATGTCCCCTAGACTTTCTGTATTTTGATGGGTAAACGTATATCGATTGTATATGCCATTCCATTCCTTCATTAATTTATAGGCTTATATCATATCTCCCCTCTGCCGTCTCATTTCTAGGTTGACATGCCTTAACCTTTTTAACCTCTCCTCATAGGAGTAGCTTTCCATCCCTTTGACCATTTTGGTGACTCTTCTCTGTACCTTTTCTAATAACACTATATCCTTTTTAAGATACGGCAACCAGAATTGCACACAATATTCAAGGTGCGGTCGCACCATGGAATGATACAGAAGCATTATAATATCCTTTGTTTTATTTTCCATTCCTTTCCTTATGTTTCCTAGCATTCTATTTGCTTTCTTGGCCACTGCTGCACACTGGGCAGAGGGTTCAACATGTTATCCATGATAAAGCCTAAATCTTTTTCCTGGGTGGTGGTTCCTAATGTGGAACCTTGCATCGTGCAACCATAGTTTGGGTTGTTCTTTCCTAGGTGCATAACTTTGCACTTGTCCACATTACATTTCAGCTGCCATTTGGATGCCCAGTCTTCCAGTCTATCAAGATACTCTTGCAATTTTTCACAATCCTCTTGGGTTTTAACAACTTTAAACAGTTTTGTGTCATCTGCAAATTTGATAACCTCACTCGTTATTCATAAATGACCTGGAAAAGGGAATATGTCAAAAATTTTAATTTCGCCAAGAGTCTCTCATGAGGGGCCTTGTCAAAGGTTTTCTGAAAATCCACTTACACTATATCAACTGACTCACCTCTGTATCGTTCCGTGGTGAGACCGCACCTTGAATATTGTGTGCAATTCTGGTCGCCGTATCTTAAAAAGGATATAGCGATTTTAGAAAAGGTTCCGAGAAGAGCCACCAAAATGGTAAAGGGGATGGAAGGATACTCCTATGAAGAAAGGCTTAAAAGGTTAGGGCCCTTTAACCTGGAAAAGAGACGGCTGAAGGGAGATATGATAGAAGTCTATAAATTAATGAACGGAGTGGAACGGGTAAACGTAGATCGATTGTTTACCTTATCAGAATATAGAAAGACTAGGGGACATGCAATGAAGCTACAGGGTAAACTATTTAAGACTAATAAAAGAAAATATTTTTTCACTCAACGTGTAATCAAACTCTGGAATTTGTTACCGGAGGATGTAGTAAAGGCTGTTAGTGTAGCTGTATATAAAAAAGGTTTGGACAAGTTCCTGGAGGAAAGGTCCATAAACCATTATTAAGAAGGGACCCAGGATATCAATGCTTGAACCAATACAAGCATTGTGGAACCTGTGTCCCTTGGGGAAACTGCTAGGTACATATGACCTAGATTGGCCACTGTTGGAAACAGAATACTGGGCTTGATGGACCTTGGTCTGACCCAGTATGGCATATCTTATGTTCTTATGTTCTTATACTTGTTTATTCATACCTTCAAAAAACATAACAGATTAGTAAGACAAGACCTTCCTTGTCTAAAGCCATGTTGGCAGTCTCCCATTAGGCCATGACTATCTACATAATTCAGTAATTTTGTTCTTTATAATGGTTTCTACCATTTTTCCTGGTACTGACATCAGGCTCACCGGTCTGTAGTTTCCCAGATCACCCCTGGAACCCTTTTTAAAAATTGGTGTTACATTGGCCATCCTCCAATCTTCAGGTATTACAGATGATTTTAATGATAGTTCACAGATTATTAATAGTAGGTCTGCAATCTCATATTTCAGTTCTTTCAACACCTTTGGATGTATACACTCCAGTCCAGGTGATTTGCTGCTCTTCAGTTTATCAAATAATTGTAATACATCATCCTGGTGTATCGCTATTGCTTTTAATTGTTCCACAGTATCTTCTTTAAATACCACTTCAATCATGGGTAACATCCCTACATCTTCCTCAGTAAAAACCGAAGCAAAGAATTCATTCCGTCTCTCCGCTATGGCCTTGTCCCCTCTGGCAGTTGTACTTATTTCACAGCTGCAGTGCCAGGAGATGCTGTATGAAGAGCAAGGTAGGAAGGTATGAACCTTATATTGTTTGTTTTTTTAACAATAAGAGTTGCCTCACATTGTCCCACTGCACACTGGCCTGCGGCTCTGATGAGGAATGCTGCCTAGCAGCAGGAGTGACTACCTAGAAAGAGTATTCACTCTTGTCTCTTCTGAAAAGATAGTAGAAATCAGAATAAAGGCAGAGGAAGCTTGCTTTTATTGATTTAACAGGTATTGGAGGTAATTCCTTGATGCTGGTTCCAAGTAATTAATGATCGATCAGATATTGTAATGCTGTGCTTCTCGGCCATTACATAGCCCAACATACTGGTATGGATTGGGAAAGCCCAAACCTGATCTTGCCCAGACCCCTAATTCTATTGCCTCAAATCATCTAGTGGTTGTTCCAACTACTCCCTGTGGCAATCGGGTACTACTATGGAATACAGGAGGGGAAAGACTCAACGGGGAGCTCGCATAGCAACAGTAAAGGGGAGAGAGAGCTTCTGGCCCTAAATATCTATGCTGCAGGAACTTGGGATTCAGCCAATAGTAGATGGGAGGAGGGACTTACCTGGATCTCCAGATGAGAATTATTTATGGGGAGTAAAGGGGGGAGGGGGAAATGCTGAAACAGGGTGAGGGTTGAATGTTTGGGAGAAAGATCGTGAATGCTGGGGGAGGTGAGGAGGTGTGTGAACATTTGGGAAGGAAGGTTCAGGATGCTATAGTTCCTGCCTTCTGTAGGTGGAGAGCGGCTCAGAAGGGTGGATACAGCACACTATGGATCAAGAGGGGGTCTGGGACGAGGAGACCAAACACAAGATAGGCGGAGGGGAGAGAAAATTGAGAAAATCCTGGAGGGGGAGCAGAAGAAGATGGGAAGAGAGTGGGGACTGGATACTGAGGAAGACAACGTGCTATGGAGAAAAGAACCTGGATAAGGGGATCCAGGATGTCAAGGAAGATGGAGAGTGGAGAAGTGACTCAGGAAAATAGAAAGGGAGAGTGTAAAAGAGAGTGAGGACTGGGGAAGCGTGGAAAGATCTGGATACAGGAGGGAGAGGGAGAAGGAGAGAGAGAAACAGGAAATGATGGTACAGAAAGGCTAAAGAGCCTATGCAGTCTGCCCATCTACACCAGCTAGTAAGATCTACAGCCCCTTCCCCTTCCTCTTCCTCCAGTGGCATAAATTTGATCCAAGCTTCCCCTACAATGCAGGGGGAGAGGCCGGGCAGGAAGGGGGCCTATACAATGGCGGTGCCCACCCCCCACACATGGCAAACCTCCTTTCTGAGAACACTACTAAGGCTCTTATCCATTCTCTAGTCACCTCCCACCTAGACTATTGCAACCTCCTCTTCTCTGGTCATCCACTGAATCATCTCTCCTCACTTCAATCTGTTCAGAACTCAGCTGCGCGGCTAATCTTCCGCCAGTGTCGCTATGCTCATGTCACCCCTCTCCTCAAGTCACTTCATTGGCTCCCTATCCATTTCCGCATCCAGTTCAAACTTCTACTACTGATCTATAAGTGCCTTCATTTGGCTGCTACCTACTTTTCCTCTCTTCTCTCCCTACATCCCTGCTCGGGAACTCCGCTCTTCTGGCAGATCCCTTCTATCTGTGCCCTTCTCTTCCACTGCCAATTTCAGACTTTGATCTTTCTATCTTGCTGCTCTTTATGCCTGGAACAAGTTACAAGAGTCGGTACATCAGGCACCATCTGTGGTCTTATTCAGATCCAGGCTAAACCTTTTTGGAGTGGAGGAGTGGCCTAGTGGTTGGGGCAAGGTACTTCAGGCCAGAAGGTCAGGGGTTCAAATCCCACTAGAGGACAGCAACCTTGGGCCGGAAGGACTGGGGTTTCCAGTCCCACAGGTGCTCCTTGTGGTCTTGGGCAAGCCACTTAACCCTCCATAGCCCATGTTCCCTGTAAAAGAGTTATCTCCAAGTTATCATGCCATGTTCAATGTAATTTCAGTTTGCTCAATGTAAACCACACTGATGCAGAATAGCGCAGTATATAAGAGAATGTAAATAAATCTGTTTGACTGGTTTTGGATCCTGATCCCCTTCGTCTCCTGTTCACCTCCTATGGGTTTCCTTGCCATTTCCCTAGATATAGCCTAGTCCTCGGTTGTTGTGTTGTCTGTCTTGACTAGACTGTAAACTCTTATGAGCAGGGACTGTCTCTTACATGTCTCTATACAGTGCTGTGTACACCTTGTAGCGCTATAGAAATGATAAGCGGTAGCAGTAGCACTTACTTTAACTTTAAGTCGGCTCCAGGCCCAATGGCCATCACCTCCCGGGCTGAAGTCTCATGATAACAGCTGCACCACAAGACTGGCCCGGGAAATAACAGCCACTAGGCCTCGATCACGGGCAGCATGGTAAAAAAAGTCAAAGTAAATTTTCTGCATGCCGGGGGGAAGGTGTGCTGCTGCTGCCTCAACAATGGGGGGGCCCTCAGCTAAATTTTGCTTGGAGTCCCCTTATTAGAACTTATGCCATTGTCGCCCTCAGAGATCCTCTGTACTTGTTCCGTGCTTTCTTGAATTCAGATGCAGTCATCATCTTCACCACCACCACTGGGAGGCCATTCCATGCATCCACCAGCCTTTCTGTAAAGAAACATTTCCTCAGATTACTCATGAGTCTATCTCCTTTCTCCTTCATCACTTTTAATTATAAACCAGTTTTCTGGATCCCAATAAGGTGGTACATCAAAAACGGAATAAACTATAAACTATCCTATTCCAGAGCTGTCTTTTAATTGAAAGAGACCTACCTCCTGTGCATTCATAGTAAGGATAGAGATGTTTAAATACCTCCAACCTCCAATCTCCCTTCTCTCACTTTTCTTCCAAAGTATACATATTTAGATCTTTAAAGTATGGCTCCCATATGTTTTATGACAAAGTCCACTGAGCATTTTACTAGCCGCCTTCTGGCCCAATTCCATTTTGTTTATGTCCTTTTGAAGCGTGATCTCCAGAACGGCGCACACAATAAGGTCTCACCAGAGACATATACAAAGACACTCCCCTTCTTTCTCCTTCTGGCTATGCTGCTTTCTTTCAATCCTAGCATTCATATGGCTTTTGCCATTGCCTTTCCTACCTCTTTGGCCACCTTAATATCGTCAGATTTGATCATCCCCAGATCCTGCTCTTCTTTCATGCACAGAAGTACTTCATCTATTATACTGTACAACTTTGAGCTTTTGCAGCCCAAATGCATGACTCTGTGCTTTTTACCAGTAAGTCTTTCCTGCCATATTCTAGATCATTCCTCAAGCTCTGCTAGATCTCTCCTCATGTTGCTAATACCTTCCAAGGTGTTTATTCTGTTGCAGAATTTGGGATCATTCACAAGAAAACAAACCTTTCCCAACAGCCTAGCACTTACAAAAATGTTGAAAAGAACCAGATCAAAGACCGACCTGCAGCACACCACTGTTTACACCCCTACTCAGGGCTGGCCCGTCCACTAGGTGAGCTAGGCAGCCACCTGGGTGGGCGGATACTTTGTTGCCTGCTTCAAGCTATGTGCTTTGGCACACATGACCTGCTGCTTCTGATCCCTCGTCCAACACAACTTACTGTCGGAGAGGGATCAGAAGTGGCAGACCATGTGTGCTTTAAAATAATGCAGCCGCCACTGTCCACTCCCCCCCCCCCCCCCCCCAAGACGGAACTGGCAGCAGTGTGGCTCAGCAGGCATGGCTTGGCACAGGGAGGGCAGTGTGGCCAAGGATTCTTCCTGGGGTGGCAGAAAACCTTGGACCGGCTCTGCTCCTCTTCTCAGAGTGAACTCTATTTTCTACTAGCCTTTCTTTCCTCCCACTCAATCAATTTCTTACCCAGTCACTCACTCTAGGACCCATAATAAGGGCACTCAGTTTGTTTGTGAGTTACCTTTGTGGAACAGTGTCAGTGATCTAAGTAAACCACATCTAGAACTCTTCCTCACAACAATTTTCTAGTTATGCAGCCAAAGAAATAGACGAGATTCATTTGAAAAGACCTAACCCTAGTAAACCATGCTGCCGTTGATCCTATATTTCAAAAGCCTCACAGCCCTCTGACTTAGTAGCATTTCCATTAATTTACCAACTACCTAGGTTACACTACCTAGCCTATAGTTCCCATCTTCCTCCTTACTTCATCTTTTGTGGAGTGAAACCATATTAGCTCATCTTCAGTCCTCTGCGTCCTATCCCGATTCTAAAGAAGAGTTGAGAAAGTCGCACAGTGAAGCTGTCAGAACTTCCCTAAGTTCCTTCAATGCCTTCAGACTTATCCTGCCCATTGACATTGCTTTGTCTACTTCTAGTTTAGCTAGTTCTCATGAACATAGTCTTCTTAAAATCATTCAAGGTCTACCTCACTTCTCTTCCTGTTTGTGTTTTGCTCTCTGCAGTCTTGCTTCCGGCACTTTGGGGACCGAGAGAAGGTGAGAAGACTGTATATTGGGAGGATAGAGAGGAATGTCATAGGGAAGAGAGAAAGAGAAAACTGAAGAAAAATGATGCTGGTAAAGGAATTCGTAACCTCCAAATATCGAAGAAGCTCCTTCCGGACATCCACAAGGCGAAAATCCTTATCCTTCCACCAACACTGCTCCTTCGAGAAGGAGGGCAGGCAGACTATCTGGTTCACGTGAATAGGAGACAGCACCTTAGGCAAGAAGGAAGGCATAGGCTGAATGGAAAAGGCCTTCTTAGAAAAGACAGATGAAGATCTCAGCAAGTCAGAGCCTGCAGCTCGGAAATATGTCTTGTGGAACAAATCGCGATCAAGAAGACCATCTTGAGCGTCAAATCCTTTTAACCACCAGACACAGATCCCAGGAAGGGATCATAGATCGAAGGGGAGGACACAGACACAGAGAAAGCATGAGACGTCCGGGTTCAAGGCTAGAGAGTTACCAGCCACCTGACCTCGGAAACAGGATAAAGCTGAACTTTTAGGGAGCTGAGAGAAAGGCCCTTCTCCAGGCCGTCCTGTAGAAAGGCCAACAGAGATGGCACCTTGACCACCTTAGGAGCCAACTGCTGAGGGCCACACCATTGCTCAAAGAGGCACCAGATCTGCATGTATGTCAGCTTGGCAGACCTCCTTTGGGCTCTGAGCAGAGTAGGTGCCACTGCAGGAGAGTATCCCTTACGCGCTAGTCATCTTCTTTCAAAAGCCAAGCTGTCTCCTTACAAGAGCCAAGTCAAACCAGGTCCTCCAGGATGATTGGTCCCTTATGTAATAGGCCCCAAGACAGAGGCAACTGAAGAGGAAATGCCTGCAGGAGCCACATCCGATCTCCAAACCACACTCTCCTCAGTCAGTCCAATGCCACCAGAACAATTCTGCCCTGATGGCGTTCTGTATGCTGAAGCACACGCCCCAACGAGGGCCATGGAGGAAACATGTACAGCAGTGCTGACTTGGCCAAGGCTGGGTCAGGGTGTTGACGCCCTCAGACCCTGTCTCTTTGCGGTGACTGAAGAAGCGGAAAACTTTGGCATTGATGCGGGTCACCATCAGATCCATTTCAGGGCAACTCCAGTGGCGCAGAATCAATTGAAATGCCACCTGACTAAACTTCCACTCTCCAGGATCCAGAGAGTGCCAGCTGAGAAAGTCCACTTCCACATTGTCCACCCTGGCAATGTGCTGAGCCAATAAGGTTAAGAGGTTCTTCTCCGCCCAGGCTGCCTTACCAATTGACAAGCCACCGCCGTGGCATTCCCTGAAAACACTCAAACCGCCCAGCCCTCAAACAGGGGCCAGAAATGCAGATGGCCCTCACCTTGAGGCAGTTGATGGAACCACAGAGAAGTGGTGTGGTCCAATGGCCTTGGACTGTATGGTCTTTGCAATGGGCTCCTCAGCCTGAGAGACTGGCATCCATCGGCAGGTGGATCCAGGAGAAATCATCCAGTGGCGCACCCTTCCTTGGTGGCAGTGGCTCTGTCATCTACCGCAAGCTGGACGTCACCATCAATGGGAGCGAGACCCTACCCTCACACACCTGAGAACTCGGGGATCACCAAATCAGCAAGGACCGCTGGAATGATCACATGTGAGCATGCACCCATGGTACTATCTCTATATTCGCCATCATCAATCTGAATAGTTGAAGATAACTCCAGACTTTGGAGCCTGTTGCGCACAAAACAACACCAGGCAATCCAACAGACTTTTGACTTTCTCCTCTGGCAGGAAAACTCCACCTACTCGAACGTCAAAATGTTCTTTAAGAAACTCCAGGGACTGGTAAGGCAACAGCTGGCTCTTTTCCCGATTGATCACCCAGCCCAGGCTTTCCAAAAAGGACACCACTCGGGATGCCGCCCGAGACCCTTCAGAAAAGGAATGGGCCCAGATGAGCCAGTCATCCAAATATGGATGGAGACAAATCCCTTGGCACAGCAATGCCATGGCCTCCACCATCATGACCTTGGAGAATGTCCTCAGGGCAGTGGATAGCCCAAAAGGGAGGGCGGCAAACTGAAAGTGAGAGCCAAGCATAGCAAAACGCAGATACTTCTGCTGATCCACCCAGATCAGAATATGAAAATATACCTCTGCCAGATCCAGAGATGCCAAGAACTCCCCTTAGTGCACTGCTTGGAGCACGGAATGCAATGTTTCCATCTGGAAGCTCAGAACGTGCAAGTGCTCATTGACCTCCTTGGAGTCCAGAATGAGCTGGAAGGAACCATCCTTTTTGGGCACCACGAAGTAGATGGAGTATCTGCCCTTGCCCCACTCATTTGGCAGGATGGGCACCACTGCCTTCTAGATGCAGTAGCTTGTCCAAGGTGGCCCACACAGTGGCACTTGTGTTCACAGACCCACTGGGGAGATGATGAAGTCATCTGGAATCGACTCTTTGCATTCCAGGACTTAACCAAACTGAATGGTGACTAGCACCCAGTGGTCCTTGGTAAGCCAGACCCATTCCTGAAAGAAAAGCAAAGGCTGCCTTCAACTGGAGAAACCTGGGAATGAGCCCCCAAACCTTCATTGTGCAGCCTGGAGGGGGCTGAGTCCCTTGACCCATGCATTCTATGCAAGGCCTGAGAACGAGTTCAAAGTCCAGAAGCAGAGAGAAAGAGAGGTTTTCCAGGTCAGTAATCCTGAGAGTCCCAAGACCCCCCAGGAATCTGGTCAGTGTGACCTTGGTGAATGGGCAGAGGCTGACAAGAAAAGGCACCAGCCTGCTTCACAGGCCCCTTGGACATGTCCTCCGGAAGGCAGTAAGATTTTGACTTGCCCAGTCCTTCACCAGCTTCTCCAAATCAGCTCCAAACAGAAGCTTCCCCTTAAAAGCCAGTTGGGTCAACTGAGCTTTGGAAGATGTGTCCACTGCCCAGTGCCTGAGCCAAGTCCAGTGCCAAGACACTATCGTAAGGGCATCAACCCTGACTGCCAAACTTACCAGGTCATACATGGCATCAGAAAGGAAGGCCATAGCCGACTCCAAAAGTGGGGTAGTATCAAGAGACTGCACCCACTGGAGCACAGCTCAAGACGTCAGGCTGGTACATACTGCCAGCTGCAGGATAGCAGCCACCACAGTGAACTGGCTCCGCAACAAGACATCCACCTTGTGTTCCAGAAAATCCTTTAAGGCTGATCCGCCTTCCACGGGAATGGTGGTCCATCTGGTAATCACTATGACCTGTACATCCACCTTGGGAATGCCAAACCACTCGACACACACCCTTAGGCAGGCATCAGGAGAGTCCCATTCTGACTGGTTCAACTCCTTAATCACATCCAGACAGTAGTGGATTTCCACACCCCTTGAAGGAGTGAATGTACCTTTGGCTCCTGCTTCATGCCAGAAATATCTGCCAAATTCAAGGTGGGTGAGACCATGGCAATCAACGCCATCTGCTGCTCCTTCCAGAATAGATGGATCACTCTGGCCTCTGTACAATCCTCTGAAGGCAAGAGTACTTCATCATCTATGTCAGAATTGAATACCGAGTCACCTAAATCCGAGCCAGAGTCAAAGTTTCGGACTGGTCCCAGCTGTTCCCCTTCTCCAGGGGGTGTCCCTAACTGAGGACGTTTAGCCAAGGTTATTTGAACAGGGCTTCCACTCTCAGCCTGCCCCTCACAAGACTGCGCCAGGGGGCACCCAAAGGCCACAGGTTCTGAATTTGCTCGCCAGAAGGACTAGGTCTGTTGCAAAAAGGAAAAGAATTCTGGGAGGACAATCTTGGGTTCGGAAGCTCTCCTCTTGGAAATGACCCTCCAAGACCAGGGGCACAGTCACCACAGACCACTTAGAGGATGATGAGCAGCTCACAGTATGATCACTGGATCCTCCACCAGGCTGGATATTGTTATCCATAGTGCCATTCATCACCTCCTGCACTGAGGCAGGTAAGGCCCGACTAACTGCATCCCTCAACTGGGAGAGGGGAAGTAGGCCCTCCAGGGACAACTCAGAAGCTGTTATACAAGAAGAGCAGAGTCCAGAATCTGGAGATGAGGCACCTCGCTTGCCACAGGTCAAATAACGTTTCCTGGAAGAAGACATAGAGAGTTAAGGCAAGTATCACAACAGCATGCACTAAGGTGCAGTGGCCCAAAGATACGAAGTTAACTGCACTTTTATTGCAATGCACGTTACAAGCACTAGGGAAGGAGTGTGCATTGGAGCCGCTTGGCGGAATGCACACAAGGACCACACAACCGCTAGGCGCACAATAAGTAAAAATGCTACTAATGCGTGCAGAAAACAGCAGGAAACCCCCACACCATGCCAGCAGTCACCAGCGGTCCACCCCAAATTGCATCCCAGGAAGACGGAATCAGGAGCCCCCAACAAGGACAATGATGAAGTCAAGCCTTGGTGCTCACCCCCTGAAAACCCCAGGTCGAAATCTGTGCCGGACTCAGCTCTACTTCCCTGAAACTGTTTTATTGGCTTTGCAGCACTGCGTTTAAGGTGGCTGGCAGTCAGATCCCTCTGAGAGCCTTCTGCAATCTTCAGGAGAGAGCAGGGAGGACAGAGGAGTAGGGACGGGGTGTTGGGGTTGTGTGAGGCTGCTGCACTCTTCCAGATCCTTCCAATTTTCTGGCTGCTCAACAGGCTCTTATCCAGGGTAAGGTTGTGGAGCTGAATCAATTTTCCCTCTTCCTATGGCTACCAAAAAAACTGCAGTCTAGTGGAGCCTCCCACATCATGCTCAAGTGAGAGAGTCACCCTCAAGATGGTCAAACACAGGTGTTTTCTCAATCTTTTCTTCTCAATCTCCAGATTTTCTTCAGAGAGGATAAAATCCACCCACTATAAACTGGAGACAAGAAATACTGAAGGGACCTCTGGTGGCTGAGCCGAATAGAGGCTTGGGAGTGATGTCATTGAAACCTGAGCTTTTTGTTGTTTTTTTTGTCTCCACCAATCTGCTGGTAGGGGAACACAACCCACTTGTCTGGACTGGTCTAGCAGGACGATATGGAAACCAGAATTAGCAAGTGCTGGCAAATTAAATAGATTTTGCAATCAAATTATAAAACAAAGTTGAAATTTTAACACATAAAAATCAGCAGTTCACTGGGAGTCAAATCATGTGGAGATTCACCAGTCTAGTAGAAATAAGACTTGTCAGTAACCCAATGTGTTTCATCACTACTGCCTGCATCAGGGGCCTGTAGATTACTTAGTGTCAAACCAAACCACATGGTTTATAATTAGATTGTGAAATCAATTTAATTTGGCAGCACCTGCTAATTCTGGTTTCCTGCTAGATTGTTGTCTAATTTTCAAATACCTCATGTACATGGTTGATTGGTTTTGAAAATTGACCTCATGTGTGTGGGTATATGTTGTTGTTGTTGTTATATACACAAAGTTTAATATGTAAGAACATAAGATATATCATATTGAGTCAGACCAAAGGTCCATCAAGTCTAGTATCCTGTTTCCAACAGTGGCCATTCAAGGTCTCAAGTACCTTTCAGGTTCCCAAAAGGTAGACCGATTCCATCCTGCTTGTCCCAATTCCACTTTAATAATGGTTTATGGACTTTTCCCACAAGAACTCATCCAAACCTCTTTTAAATCCATCTACACTAATAGCTTTTACTACATCCTCTGGTAACGAATTCCAGAGTTTGATTATGCATTGAATGAAAAATATTTTCTCCAATTTGACTTAAATGTACTACGTTGTAGCTTCATTGCGTGTCCCTTAATCTTTCTACTTTTTGAAGGAGTAAACAACTAATCTACATTTACCCGTTCCACTCTATTCATTATTTTATAGACCTCTATCATATCTCCCCTTAGCCATCTCTTTTCCAAGTTGAAGAGCCCTAACCTTTTTAAGATATGACGACCAGAATTGCACACACTATTCAAGGTGCTCTCGTACCATGGAGTGATACAGAGGCATTATGATATCTTTGGTTTTATTCTCCAGTCCTTTACTTATGACTCCTAGCATTCTATTTGCTTTGTTGGCCATGGCTGCACACTGGGCAGAGGGTGTCAACGTATTATCCATGATGATGCCCGGGTCCTTTTCTTGGGTGGTGATTCCTAATGTGGAACCTTGCATCGTGTAACCGTAGTTTGGACGTATGGGGCTTGATATTGAGTTAGGAGGGCTATGCGCCGCTTCGGCATATAGCCCTCCCCACCGACCTCTAACCCCGGATATTTAATGTCAGGGTCATATGCGGCCCTGGCATTGAATATCCAGGATGGCCACACTGCCTCTCAGCCGCAGTCAGTAACCGGGCAGCAGCGATATTGCTGCTGCCCGGTTATCAATTGTTGCCACCTCCTTTCCTCCCGGAACACGTTCCGATGCTAAGCGGTTAGCATCAGGGCATGTGAGGGGTTAGAGAGGGGATATTCGGTTAGTGCCGTTGAATATCCCGGATAGTGCCTTGGATATCCCTGTAAACCGTGCAAATGCCTTTCAAATATTGGGCCCTTGATTTCCAGTTATGCAATTTTACAGAACATTCTGGAAGGGGCGGTTTTGGTTTTGGCAAGGTTATTGAATTTAATTATCAAAATTTCAGGAATAAGAGGGAAGACGTCCAGAAGTCTGAAAGTTAATTGGGGGGGGGGGTAGAAGGCTGAGGGTTTGAATAGGGCACCTAATACCCTTTCACAGGTCCATGCATTCAGATGTCAGAGGAAGCACATGCAGGAAATAAGTTTTGCTGTCCTCTGGCCAGTAGGGAGTGGGGGGAAGATAAAGTTACCAGATTTCTGATGGGTGAACCTGGTACACTTGTTCCCTATAGCGCAGTTCCACACCATTACAGTGATAGTGCCTTCAGTGTCCACTAGATATGAGCATGGTGTGACCTTTTGCACACAGGTACCCAACCTCCAACAATTTGTGCAATATTCCGGTAATGGCTTCATATGGACTGAGTCCCCAATATTTAGCTCAGACAAATCTCTTGCAGATATCTTGACTTAATGTATTGCTTCTGGTGTCAGAGTTTTTCTGTTACACCTTGGACCACACAGAGCTCAAGTAGCTTGCTGGCTTTTGGCAAAGACATCTTCAGTCTCCTTGACATCAGGCACTGCATTGGATTGCTATCCATGCCCTCTGTTGGTGTCTTCCTCCAGTGCAATATAGCTTTCCATGGGTCTTCACCATCGCTTTTGCTTTCTTCACTATCTTTACAGCAGATTCAGCTTTGCTATTATCTTGTGGGTACCGCGTTATCAGGCTGTCCATAGCGTGCAGACTGTACTTTGCGACACTTGACATGTCTGGGAACAGTTTTATTTCCCAGAAGTCTGAATAGTGACCCACTATCAAAGGGAACTGCCCCAGTTTTTAACACCTTCTACTTCCATCTATGACATTCCCAGTAGATTTGGCTCCATCAGGAAGAGAGACTCTGTTATGGAAAATTCTTTAAACATCCAGAATACTTTTACTAGAAATGCTACAGGTTGCTCTCATTCACTCTTTTGTCCTTGGGCAAGATGTAATATCCACACCTCATGCTTCATGCCCTTCTTTCCATATCTAAAAATAAACCTGCAGTTGTAAGCACTCTGCGCTGTACACTGACCTGCATTAACTGTGTCTGCTCCACCATGAGCTCCCATAAAGGAACCAAATTCATTGTAAACAAAGAAGGCTACGTTAGAAAGCTCTACCAAGGTAAGAACACTCCCGGGATCTTCTCAGCACTAACTGGAATGCACTTTGAAGCATGGTGCACACTCTTTGCACTGAATGTACTGAGAAAATTTTTTTTTCTTTAGATATTCTCTTCCTCTGTACCTTATTTTCTTTTGCTCCCATCCTCATGTGACTACCCAGGTAGCTTTGTTCTTTCACCGGCTGAGGATAGAAGGCACTGAAGCGCTTTCTAAACCATTCTGGCCAGCTTTATTTTCCATCTCTTCCCATCTTTCTTATTGTGTCTTGCACTCTGGTGATGCAGAAATGGTCTTGTATTGTCGAACTCTGTGGAAAGAGTGTTTTTTCTACTGACTGCTCAAGAAATTCTACATTTCAAGATCTGTGTTTGCTCCTTACCATCGATCTGTCCTGAGTGTGCATCTGACAGCTGAACTGTAAGCTCCGCCGAGTAGGGATGCCCTCTTCCACGTGCTTGTGAATTCCTGCGGTATAAGTGTTTAATAGTAGCAGTAGGCTGAAGCATCTGTGTCAGCCTCTGAGGGATGACAATGGGTCTTTGATTTGCAGGCAAACGTGTGGATTGGGTTTTATTGATTACCTTGTTTTGTGTTCTTAATTTGCTTCTCTCCCCCAATGATGCTGGCTAGATCTGTGTTTGTATTATTGTATTATGCTATTCAATTGTTTTTCTTTGATTTGTATTTTTCTGAGTTTCTCAGATTATTTTTCTGTTTTATGGACATGTGAATTATATCATTTAATTTAAAAAGTAGTGCTAGTACTAGGGAAGTCATCTTTTCTGTAATTTGCCAACAGGACATATTAAGGCACTCCATCTATCCATTTTATGGTACCTGAAAATACTTTTAACCAAGACAAATCCTGACCCGACAACAACGTTGTACGCTATGTACTTAACACAATTTACTTTTTACATTTGACAAATGTTTTTATCCTTTGTTCTTACTTCCCCTATGATTCTGTCTCAGCATTTTAACATGAGACCAGCTCAAGGTGCCTCCTAAAATTTTACCCCTAGCTGGGCAGCTCTGACTTCAGTAACCTAGCAGATCCCTCTGCATGAGAACTTTTTTTTTTTCAGCTGCAGATCCCTTAACAATACCACATTTAGCAGGTCTCCTAAAAGCTTTGAAAAGATTTGTTTTTGGAGGTGGTGGTGGTAGAGGGGAAGTTATGCGAATATCCTGGGTAACAATAATAACGTCTCAAAAATTAATTTTGGATTTATTTTCTTCCTCTTTTAGGAAAACGTATCACGAATGGCTTTTAAGAAAGATGGTGCCCACAAGAAATGGGCTGTCTTGAAGGAGAAGCTGGGGCCTCAGGACTCTGACCAGACAGAGGCCAACCTTGAGAATGCAGAGCCGGAGCTGTGTATCCGCCTCCTCCAGATCCCCTCGGTGGTGAACTACTCTGGACTGAAGAAGCGGCTGGAGAGTAGCGACGATGCCTGGATGGTGCAGTTTTTGGAGCTCAGTGGCCTGGACCTGCTCCTGGAAGCCCTGGACCGGCTTTCAGGGAGAGGGGTGTCCAGGATTTCCGATGCTCTTCTTCAGCTCACCTGCATTAACTGCGTCCGCTCCATCATGAACTCCCACAAAGGGATCGAATACATTGTGAACAATGAAGGCTATGTTAGAAAGCTCTCTCAAGGTAAGAACGTTCCTGGGGTCTTCTCAACACTAACTTGAATGCACTTTGAAGCATGCGGACGCTCTTCTGACGTACATTGTTTGTAATGAATATACTGAGAACATTTTGCGCTTTAAATATTCTCCTCCACACCTTGCCACCTTCATCAGTCTCTCATCCTCATGAGTCTACCCAGGTGACTATATTCCTTCATGGGCTGCGACTTGGACAAGCAGTCTCTTCTGAGACTGATCCCTCTTTTCCCCCTTCTCGACCCACTAATTCTTTTCTGGCAGTCGTGTTACTCCTGAGGTGGGAACTGTTATCCCTCCCAGCTGGAATCATGAGTGCTTCCCCTTCATGCCACTGCCACGCCTTGCCAAACATGAAAGTCAATTCTGGGTTTTTTTAATGACACTTTGGGGTATGTTTACTAAACTGCGGTAATGTTACATAACGCGCGTTAACGTTACTTAACGATCGTAGACATTCCGCGGCGCGGTAAAACACCACAGAAGGTGGAGAGAGGGCGGAGAGAAGGAGTTAATGGGCGGAGAGTGGGTGGGGAGAGGCTCCATTCACACTAACGTGCTGATCTGAAGAGATGAATCCTAACGCGATTGAAAACCTGCCGTTAGATGCACATTTGCAGGGGAGAGAAACCATTTAAGTGTCAGCAATGTACAGCATAGGCAGGGAAACCTACAAAACGTGATAAGTGTGATACATGTGCACAGAACAAAAGGGCACATAAACATTGAAAATGACCTCAACAGACTGGAAAAAAAACATAACCAAGATGGCCAATAGTGATATTAATGGGAAACATCAACCCACCCCCCCCCTAAAACTCCAAAAAAAGATATTAATCATGGAAGGGTCTGTGCTCCGTCCCCATACAAGGTGAATGAGCCCACAGTGAAATAGCGCTGATCAGGGCTTTCCCTTGTTATTGGACAGGTGTCCTATGGCGTGCACATGTCCCGCAACAGCAGGGTGGGCATGTCGGAATGGGCAATTGGACAGGCGGCACATGCTGTGGTGCAGCTGGGCCACAGTGTGGACTAGGGTGATGCCTAGGTGGCGCATACAAATGCTGAAACAGCAGAGCAGCCAGACAGCAACTGCTGAAGGCCCAACATGGGCATGACTGTGTTTCCCACAGTGTCACAGGGGATAGTACCCAGCAGCTACCCCCAAGGGCACGGAACATTGGCAGGCGGTGCTGGGGGGAAGCGTGGACACCTATGCAGGCACCCCTACCCCAGAACCCGCACCATAGGCAGCCGCCTACCCGCACACTGGATGGCCTGAGACTGCGCTCCACCAGCAGAAGGGCATGTCAGCATGGTGGCAGAGGGATACTGGTGGTGGAGGGGGCAGTGGCAGCTGCCCAGAGCAGACCGTGGCCTAGCCCTTTGTAAGTGGGTGCCATGCACTGCAACAGACAGGCCCTGTCCAACGAACAGTCATGGTATCACCAGGGAATGCACTAACTCTGCGACAACACGGTGGTGCAGTGCACAAAACCAGTGTATTCAGAAGCAGAAGGTCACAGGTTCAAGTCCCAGCTGTGGTTCCTGCCAACCCAGTCCCCATATTTTACCCACTACTAAAACGTGCTAATACAGACAGAACCTTTATTTCAGATGACGTAAAAATGCCCAAAACACCTACATTATACCAGAGCACAGACGCCATAAACATGCGCAGTACGTAGAGCAGAGTCTCCCAAATGCAGTCCTGGAGGGCCAAACACCATCCAGGTTCCATGCTGCCTCTAATAAAGATGCCTGTGCTGCATTTCTATGCGCCGCCCCCATGGTATGCAGAAGTATCTCATGCATATTCATGAGGGACAGCATGAAAACCCGAACAGTGTTTGGCCCACCAGGACTGGAATTGGGAACCTCTGCCCTAAAGCAGCTGCCAACAGGGGCAGACACACCAGCACCCACAGGCTCCATTATCCAATGCCTCCTGGAGCGGCAGGATGTTGGACCCTGCGTGCATCTCCCAATACTAGCACTTGCATACCTTGGCAATGCCACCCTAAACCTGGGAATACGGTAAACATTTATCAAACGGTTGCTATGATTACTGGTAGATAGCAATTCCAAAGTTAAGCACAATTTGCTGATTGAACTGCATCATAGCAACCTTTCTGATGTCTGTGGAGTGTGCTACAGGTCTTGTGTCTGACAGTATTTACCACCCTGAGGAGTAACCCCAACAGTATTGCGTACCATAGCCATGCCTGCACTGTGCCCAAGACTGGTGCGGTGGCCAGGGCTGCCAAACACCTCTATAGTTGCACAATGCTGGCATAGGTGTGGGGAGTGTGTGTCTGTCTGTCCAGTGTGTGGTAGCTGCCAACACCCTCCACAGCCCACACTGCTAGCACTGTTGCCAGTATTGGCCTGCCAATGTGCATAATGAGGAGCAAGTTACCGTGGGAATAGCCAGGATAGGATGGCCTGGCCTGGATCCATCTGTACATAGCATAGGGCAATGGCTCGGACATTGTAGTGGCCGGCCATCACCTGCACGGACAGGGTGGCCACAGCATGTCCTGCTGGGAGGTCACTCTCACCCTGACTGAGCAGTGACCATTTATTTATTTATTTATTTATATTCTCTTATATACCGCACTATTCAGCATCAGCGCAGTTCACATAGAACAAAACTCTCAGTACAGTCAACATGCATGAGTATGGTATGGCTAGGTTCCCCCATAGTGCTATATAGTATTTCTTTCATGTGATATTTATGGGTCCCTTTTGGGGCCCAATCACTGACTTATCTGCTTGGTGTGTATCCTGACATCCCAGTTCTGGGTACACGCATCTCCTCCAAGACTATGGACTAGCTAGCAGACTGTCTGAAGCTAGTATGTGTCTTGCTGGAACACCTTGCAGGGTGCAGCGGCTGGAGGCTTGCTGCTGGAGAATGTCAGATAGTGGTGGGTGGCAGCTGAGCATTTCCAGGCCTACTGTCTGTCTGTCTGCTATTGCTTTATGGATGTGTACAGCTCTGCATTGCCTGCTCTGTAGGGTGTCTGTTCCCCAGCAGGACTGGGGTTGATGGTCCCCTCTACTGCTACCATTGCAGGGAGGTAGAATGTGGATCTATTGGTACGTGATCCTGTTTCCCACCCTGAGCCCCAGAGGGTGGGTTGTGTGGTGGTACATAATCTGCCTATGAGTCCAAACACCCCCCTCCCCTCCCCTCCTCCCTCCCCCTCTCCCTCCCTCCCTCTCCCCCTCCCCCTCCCCTCCCCCCTCCCTTCCCCCTCCCCCCCTCCCCTCCCCTCCCCCCCCCTCCCCTCCTCCCTCCCCCTCTCCCTCCCTCCCCTCCTCCCCTCTCCTCCCTCCCCCCCCCTCCCCCCCCCCCTCCCCCCTCCCTTCCCCCCTCCCCCCCCCTCCCCTCCCCCCCCCCCCTCCCCCCCCCCTCCCCTCCCCTCCCCCCCCTCCCCTCCCCTCCCCCTCCCCCCCCCTCCCCCCCCTCCCCCCCCTCCCCCCCCCCCCCCCCCCCTCCCCCCCCCACCCCCCCCCGCCCCCCCGCCCCCCCCCCCCCCCCCTCCCCCCCCCCCCCCCTTCCCCCCCTCCCCCCCCTACCCTCCCCTCCCCCTCCCCCCCCCCCTCGTAACCATGGCACCAACACAGGATATGCACTATTCTGGGTGCATCATAGCCCATAAGGGCTAGACATGACCGAGAAATACAGAAGGACACAGATGTATCCTCGGTGTGTCTGCAGGAACTACCTATCACACACTGATGGGGACCTGCAGCATGGCGTATTTCAGCCATGAAAGGTGCTGTGGATCTGGTGCTGGGCGCCCCACCTCACCCTCAGGGTGAGCACAGTACCTGCACAATGTGACGGTCTGTGGCTACTCTGTGCCAGTACCACACACGGTCAGTTCCCCCTACCAGGCCGAGGTGCTGTGGGGGTGCATACCCCATCTTGTGCCCATCTATCGACTGCTGATTTGCATGTGCAGCGCATCATGGGTACGGGTGGGTTAACCCTATCCTGGTAACCACAGCAGACAGTTTGTGTGGTGACGTGCAGTCCTTCTGCAGCCAGCCAGGGGTTTGCTAGCAGCTGTAGCCCACTGGTTACTTCACTTCCTGTGAAGCCAGAGGTCATGGGTTCAAACCCATGGTGGGGTTATTTGATAGAGCTGTCTGAGGCATTGTCTATTTTTAATGTACATTAGTGCTGCCAGCAAAAACACCCTCAGAGTACTGTAACCTTAAGGTGCCTCATAAGGCGCCCTACCAAGCGCCTTATAAGGTGTCCTATAGGGGACATTATAGGGTGCCTTGACGGACAGTGCACTTTATAATGTGCCCTATGTAGTGCATTATGGGGTGCCTTATGCGGCACCTTAGGTTACGCCACCGTGAGGGTGTGTTTGCTGGCAGCACTAATTAAAATAAAAGTAAAATGCCTCAACAATCACTACTTAAACGTAAAGAGTGATGCCTCAGCCAGCCTTATGCATTAGGTACACTGGGGAATCAAACCTATGACCCCTGTACCATCAGTCAGTGTAGTAACCATTGTGCTACAGCTCTGTTTCTGTGTTTGCATGTCTGCGCGCCTTCTTAAGATTAACGCGCAGTAACGTGCCACGGCTCCATCATGTAACGCTCATTAATTTATGGCGCCTTTTAACGCGCGTTATCGGTAACAATGTACCGCCCATGTCCTTATTTGGGTATTTCTGCCTCTACCACGGATCCTAACACGAATGGCATTACCGCAGTTTAGTAAATATACCCCTTTGTTCTTATTGTGGTATTACCTCTGTCTTTTACTTAAATTGAAGCTTTGTACTTTGTTTCAGTTACCAGATCCTAGTTTAAACATATAAGTTGCTGTGGTTGAAATAAGCACAGTTTTGTCTTTGAAACTAAGGGGGATGTTTACTAAAGTGCGGTAATCGTGAATAACGCGCGTAAAGTACGTTTAACAATCGTTCGCACGTCCGAACGCGCGTTCTGTCGTGCGAACGATCGTTAAACGTACTTTACGCGCGTTAACCGCAGTTAACGATCGTAAACCTCCGCGGCGCGTTAAAACAGCGCAGAAGGTGGAGAGTGGGCGGAGAGAAGGGGTCAATGGGTGGAGAGTGGGTGGGGAGAGGCTCCCCTCACACTAACGCACTGAATTCGTGAGCTCAATTCCAACGCGAATGAAAACCTGTCGTTAAAGGCATATTAAAGGGAAGAGAAACCATTTCCGTCAGCAATGTACAGCAAAACCGGGGAAACCCACAAAACGTGAGCAGTGTGATACATGTGCACAGAACAAAATTTCACATAAAACATTAAAAATGACCACAAGAAACATTGTAAAAAGCATAATTCAGCTGGGCAACAGTGATAGCAATGGGCAACAAGGAACAACACTCCCTGGAAAGCACCAAAAAAAAGAAATGATGTTTGGAAGGGTCTACGCTCCGCAGACCCTTTCAAAGATCATTTCATTGTAATGGAGCTGTCCTGGGAGTGTTGTGTAATGTTGCCCAATGATATCATTGTTGCCCAGCTTGGTTATGGGTGTGTGCCCCTTTTTTGAGGTCTTTTCTGAGGTTTATGTGCACCTTTGTCTCCATACAAGGTAACTGAGCCCACAGTAAACTTGTGCAGAGCAGGGTTTGTGACTCGTCAGGCCGGTTTAACTAACTCCAGGGACTGCACTGTCTCTGTGGCCACAGTGTGGTGCAACAGACACAGCCAGTGCCTGTAAGACCAGAGGGTCACAGGTTCAAATCCCAGCTGGGGCTCCTGCCAACCCAGTCTCCATAGTTTTACCCACCACTAAACAGTGATAGTAAAAACACCCCTTTATTACAGAGAACATACGCATGGTTCATACACCTATATTTTACCACACCAGAAACAGGCGCATTACCCAGAGCAGAGTCTCGCAAATGCAGTCCTGGAGGGCCCCACACCATTCAGGTCCCATGCTGCCTCTAATAAAGATGCCTGTGCTGCATATCTATGCACCACCCCCATGGTATGCAGATGTAGCTCATGCATATTTATGAGGGACAGCATGAAAACCCGAACAGTGTTTGGAACACCAGGACCGGAGTTGGGGAACTCTGCCGTAAAGCAGCAGCCAACAGGGCCAGACACACCCACCCACAGGCCCCATTGGCCAATGCCTCCTGGAGAAGCAGGACATTGGGCCCTGCCTGTATCTCCCAATACTAGCAGTTGCATACCTTAGCAATGCCACCCTACACCTGGGTATATGGTACACAGCTATCAAACGTTTCCTGTGATAACTGGCAGATATCAATTCCTACGTTAAGCACAGTTTGCTCAGTGAGCTCCACCGAAACAAGCATTCTGATATCTGCAGTGTGTGCTGCAGGTCTGGTCTCTGACAGTGCGTACCACCCTGAGGAGTGACCCCCAACAGTCTGGCGTACCATATCCATGCCTGAACTGTGCCCAGGACTGGTGTGGTGGGTATGGCTGCTGAACACCTCTATAGTTGCACAATGCTGGCATAGGTGTGGGGGTGGCTGTCTGTCAATCCAGTGTGTGGTGGCTGCAAACACCTTCCACAGCCCACACTGCCAGCAATGTTGCCAGTATTGAGCTGCCAATGTGCATAATGAGGAGCAAGGTACCATGGGTATAGGCCGGACAGGGTGGCCTGGCCAGGGTGCATCTGCACAGGGCATAGGGCAGTGACAGGCACATTTTAGTGCCCGGCCACCACCTACACAGACAGGGTGACCTCAGTATGTCCTGCTGAGAGATCACTCTCACCCTGACTGTGCAGTGACCACAGCATGGCTAGGCACCCCCATAGTGCTATATAGTATTTCTCTCATGTGATAGATATGGGTTTCCTTTTGGGGCCCAGTCACTGATTTATCTGCTTGTTGTGTATGCTGACATCCCAGTTCTGGGTGCTTGCATCTCCACTGGGCACATGAATTATGGACTAACTAGCAGACTGTTTGCAGCTGGTATGTGTCTTGATGGAGTGGCTTGCAGGGTGCAGTGGCTGATGGTTTGCTGCAGGAGAATATCATATAGTGGTGGGGTGCAGCTTACCATATCCAGGCATAATGTCTGTCTGTGTACAGAGCTGCATTGCCTGCCCTGGGGTTGATGTTCCTCTCTACTGCCACCTTTGCAGGGAGGTAGAATGTGCATCTATTGTAAGGGGACCCTGTTTGCCACCCTTGGCGCTGGGGGGGGGAGGAACATGGGCCACCATGGGGCTACACCTGACTGCAAGGTGTTTGTGCAGAAACTACCTATCTCACACATTAACACTGCTTTGGACCTGCGCCATGGCCTCTTTCAGCCATGGACGGTGCTGTGGACCTGGTGCTGGGCGCCTCACTGCACCCTCAGGGTGAGCACAGTACCCGCACAATGTGACGGTGTGTAGCTACTCTGTGCCAGTACAACACACGGTCAGTACCCCCTACCAGGCCGAGGTGCTGTGGGGGTGCACATGGTCACTTCCCCCTACCAGGCCGAGGTGCTGTGGGGGTGCATTCCCCATGGTGTGTATCTGTGGACAGCTGATTTGCATGTGCAGTGCATCATGGGTGTGACTGGCACGATCCAACCCTGGGAGGATCCTGCGCCTGCTCACAGGCTCTGATAAACCATAGGCCATCACACGTACATCTGTTAGCATAATGCATAGGTGCAAGACACCCTAAAGTGTCTGTACTATAAGATGCCCACGCTGGTAAAAACACAAGTACCCACGCACGATTGTATGCATGCACCAACGCACGTAGCTATGCACGGGGCTACGCCCGTAACAACGCACGCAGCCACGCACGCATCAACGTACATGGCTACGTGCACTGCGAGAGTGTGTTTCAGTAACCACTACTGAACGTAAAGAAAAACATGCCTCCTCATTCCCTATGTGATGTACAGGGTGATGCCTGGGACAGCCTTTTGCGTTAGGCACACTGGGGACTCGAACCCATGCTGCCTGTAAGAGCGGTGAGTACACTAACCATTGTGCTACAGCTCTGTTTCAGTGATTTGTGTCTGTACGCCTTCATACGATTAACGCGCAGTAACGCGCCACGGCGCCCTGTAACGCTCGTTAGTTTTTGGAACGCGCGTTAGTGGTTACGATGTCCCGCCCATGTCCTTTTTTGGCTTTCCTTTCACTAACGCGGCTCCTAACGCGATTTGCACTAATGCAGTTTAGTAAACATACCCCTAAATATCTTTAGATTGTGATGTGAGTAAGGGATCTATGTGGGCTCAAGATTGACCTCTCTTGATCATTCTTGAGTTGGTCCGATAAATGATAGTAGCAGGTTTCTCCAGGTCTGACGTGTGTGTTAGAATTTTATTCTTCCTTTACAATGTAATATTTCTTTAGCCTCTGCTCCTGATTTGCTTTTAAGAAAACTTCTACATCTGGTTCAGGAAATGTTGCTCAGCTCTTGTAAGTAGACACATCTCAAACCTCATGGATGGAAAAGCCAGAAGCAAGTTTTTTTCCCCCCCTGAAGTATGTGATTGTTGCATTTGCCAACTTCTTCTTCTTGTTCCCCAAAATCTGTTTTTCTTTGCTACTCACCACAAAGTTGTGCAATTGCAAAGAGATGGACTGTAGAGTTGAGGAATGACCAATAACTTCATTTGGATATTCAAGAACAAAACAGGGGAAAGATAATATTTTATAAAAGGGAAATTTTTAAAAAAACTCTTTAAACATCTTAAAAAACATTTGGGCTTGGACTGAAAAGGTGTTCCCCAGGGTTTCTATGGTATCCTTGATATAGAAAAATGAATTTTCAATAGCTCATCTTGTGTGCAAAATACATAGCTATTTTAGCCAGTGTACATTGCATCAGTTCTGAAAGGGAAAGAACCTGTGGTGTACCCCTTTAAAAGTGAGCATAGGCAAAGTAGGTACACTAAAGGTGTCTTTGTGGTTGTGTCTGCTCTTTTGTAGGGGGAGCTGGTAGTGAGGGTACTTTGGAAATCCCATGTATGTGTTCTATTGTATTCCCCTAAGCACTCCTACAGGCATGTTTAATTTTAACGTGGCTAATAGTACACGTGCTGTGGAACTCGCCTGCAATTTTTAGTTAGATTTGAGTGAGACGGCATTCAGATTGTTTTACTCAGATAAGTATTAATCCAAGTGAATCTCGCGTAAATCCATGCTTAGGAACTCCTGTCTTAAGAATGCAAAGTTTAACTAGTGGGCAGGATTCCAATAGAGAACAAATACTAAAAACTGAACCAGGTGAGTTGATACACTCAAAAACTGGATGATCTATGGCCAGAGACTTCAAGTCATCTGGTTGAGCCTCAAGGGGATTTGAACCGCATTATTTCCATTACTTGCAGGTCAGTGTTGGAAACTCTGGGGCCTAGAGCCAAATTTGAGGATGGTCCCCCTGATCCTAGGTCTTCTCCTTCCTCTAATGGTCTACCCTGAGTCCGCATCCCCACCCCCAATTTATTCTTGAGTTTCTCATCTCCTCTAACTGGGACTTCTCCTGCTACTGCCACACTCTGTCCTGGGCCATATCCTTTTTCTTTCCTTCCCCCATGCCTCTCTTCCAGGTCCTGTTTCTCCTGTCCTGAGCTCCATCTCATGGCCTCTTCTTATTTATTATTTATTTATTTATTATTTTATTTACATTCTCTTATATACCGCACTATTCTGCATCAGTGCGGTTTACATTGAACAAACTGAAATTACATTGAACAGGGCATTATAACTTGGAGATAACTATTTTACAGGGAACATGGGCTATGGAGGGTTAAGTGGCTTGCCCAAGACCACAAGGAGCACCTGTGGGACTAGAAACCCCAGTCCTTCCGGCCCAAGGTTGCTGTCCTCTAGTGGGATTTGAATCCCTGACCTTCCGGCCTGAAGTACTAGGCCACTCCTCCACTCCTCTATATACTATGGCCCCCATTCCCAGACCTCACATCACCCAGTTTGTGTAGTTCTGGACCTGGCAGAGATTTTCAGGCCGAGGCAAGAGGAGGGAAAATTAGCAAGGAGTCTGTGTGCTCATGTCGACTGACAGACCCCATGCTGATTTTCCCTCTCATCTCCATTTGAAAATCTCCACCAGCGATAAATTGGCTCTCCAACTTATTTCTTTTGCCTCCAAGCTGGCTTTTGGTGTCATTTATGACATGCAAGCCCCAAGCAATTGCCCTGGTTGCCCCATCCCATAGTACCAGCCCTGATTACAAAGTATGTACCTTGATTTTTCTGGGGCAGTTTTGGCTCTGGCATCTGTATTTACTGTCCTTGTTGGACAATTGAATTCAGTACTAGGTTCCTGGTTCAATTATGCTTTAGGTTTGTATCTGAGACTCTGCCATGAATTCGGACAACTCATTTCTAGTCTACATTACTGCTCTTGTGACTCCAAGCCCATTGCCCACTGGCTTGGAATGCTTCCAGCCTTGGTACAGAATTCACATGCATGTATGAGACATAATCACATAGCTTAAAGTGCTGGCCAAGGGAACTGCAAATGTCAGAGAAACTGATTCCTGCTAGGTCTTGCTATAACTGCTCATAAGCTCCCAATTTTCCATTCTGGAAACATAGTAACCCAGAGACATTCAAGTTTTTTAAACCATAGACCAGGGGAGCAGAAATCCATGTATATGTGGGCTTTACAAACATTTTAGCATGTTATAGTATGATTTAGGTTCATTAGAATTTGTGAATCTCTTCTGAAATTGTGTCCTGATAGCCACCAAATATTTCTGCCTTGCTTTAGAATTGAGTGTGCTAGCTAATTGGGTAAAAAAAAAGATCTTTGCTTACAATTCCAAGTGGGCCACATCACGAGGTCAGGCAGGCCCCACATTTGATCCATGTAATAACCCTTTCATCATAGCTCCCCATTATGGGAGTTGGGAGTAAAAATGAGTGAAGGGAACCAAGTAGGCAGGATTTAGTGGGTAATTCCTAAGGGGGGGCCGCCTCAAGGGAGGAGTCCCAAGTTTGAAACTAGAGGCACTGCATATGCAACTGTCCAGATCTTTGAGTGGGAAATTATACTACAGCGTGTCACAGTGGAAGCAGAGAGCTCATGGTTAGTGCCAATGGTAGGCCGCTCTCCCAAGTGATTGGATGTCCTAAGCAGATATCTGCAGCTTAAGGCCAGGGCAGTTCTCTCAGTAGAGAGAGCATGCTGGCTGTGATTTGTTAGAATTTTTGTACTTACAACATTTGTACAGGAATCAGTGGTGTTGGCTATTGTTTTTTCTTGGTTATCTCAACACTGCCGGGCTGCTACCAAGGCAACTATCACATCCGGCATATGGCATTTTACAGACATGTTAATAACAGGATAAAAAAAACCCCATGACTGATGTTCTTTTTAATCTACAGTGAGCTCTAGGGTGCTTTTGCTGACCCATAGAGTGCAATTGGCCTGTCTGAAAATTGCCTCCTTTGCCGAGCTAGAAGCCTTCGCGGGCATCCACAGTGTGCATACTTCTATCTGCATTGAGAGGAGACTTTCCTGAGGGTGGGGTAAGGAGACGGAGGAACATAGCAGATGATGGAAGCTGATTTCATTGAGACATGAAATGAGTTTAGTTTCAGAAAGCACCTTTTCTTTTCTGGAAATGTGTAGAGCTAGAGTTCCACCTTGTTTTTCTTTGAATTCCATTTCACTTGTGTTTGTTTTTATTTTTCTGTTTTAGTCTCTTCAATTGTGGGGGTGATTTTATAACAGCGTGCCTATGAGTGAAGGGCAAGTAAGCACCTATCTTACAGAGAAACATAGGTAGCTATGTGTCTTTATAACATACCAGCACAAAACCTGCAGAAATCACAAGTAAAACAAACCCATGGACTCTGGGAGCTGGTTTAAAAGTGGGAACGAGAGTCACGTGGCACATGAGCGAGTGAAGACGTGTTTTCACTAGCTCCGGGGCTGCCTTGGCGAAATAGCTATAGAATCGATGTTTTGAGTGCCTGGCGGTGCATGTCGGAGGAGGGGGCGCCTACCCAAACGCTGTGTCACAACCCGGTGTGATTCTGTGGCCGGAATGCCGCCCCCGGTTCGTCGGGAAAAAGAGAAGGAGAAGGCGCCAAAATCAAGGGCCTCAGCCTCAGCCTCAGCCTCCACCACGATGTTACTACACCCCTCATCTCCCGGAGCGGAGAGTGGGGACTCTGCCACGGAAGAGCTTGCTAAAGAGGTGGCAAGACAGCTCGACCCCAAGTTGGACCGCATATTATCTAAGCTGGAGGAGATGGGGGAGGCGATCACAGCACAAGGGCAACGGATAGATGAACTGGAGCACCGCGTGTCTGCTATAGAGGATGAGGAGGGGCGGCAGGAGAGAATGCATGATGGCCTTCGTGCGCAAATTACAACACTCCAAGCTAAAGTGGAGGATTTGGAGAATCGCTCCCGCCGAAATAATATTCGGTTGGTGGGTATCCCGGAATCTATGAATGATCAGCAAATCTTGCCCCTCATTGAGAAATGGCTGCCGGAGGCATTGGGACTGTCAGCTATGGTCGGTGAGCTTAAGGTGGAGAGGGCCCATCGCATTGGACCTCGGCAGGATAACCGTTTGAGGCCCCGAGTGGTGATCGCCCGCATCTTGAACTTTGCGCATAAAGAACGCTTACTGCGAGCGTACAGGCAGCACGAGGGCCTAGTGCTGGAGAACTCAAAAATACTCCTCTTTCAGGACTACTCCACCGGAGTATCTGCTAAGCGCAAGGAGTTCTCGCCGGTATGTTCGCTCTTGTTTCAAAAGAAGATCCGTTTTACCCTTGCCTTCCCTGCGACGCTTCGTCTTCACCACCTGGGAAAGAACTTGGTGTTTACTACTGCTGGAGAGGCTAAAGCATACCTGGAGCGTTTGAGTGCGGCTTCCCCACTTCGAGCGGAGGGGCCGGCAGCGGCTGCGGAGATATAACGGAGATATAATGGAGAGTGTGCTGATCATGCCAGGATTCAGCGGTAAAACTGTCCTACCGGCATTGCCTGTACTGGGACAACCAACGTGCGGGCTGCTGCCCTCTCGGGCGAGTGGGAGGGCTGTTCGGCATGTACTGTAGGCCTTATCATGGGCCAACTGTAGGCCTCCCTAATGACTAGGTGCGACCCAGCACTGCCATGGGAGGGTTTGCCTACGGCCCTTTGAGGCATAGTGTTCCACCTTATGCCAGCTACCTGTGTCTCTACTGTTCTTGTGTTCCTCCCAGTGCTCCCCGTCCCCTGGGTACTGAGGAAGCTGTATTGTTACCATGATTATCTTGTTGCATGCCTGATTACTCTGCAGGATGGTATTATGCCTTTTTCTCTGTGGGACACTATACTCTCATCTGCCTTTATTGCATTATGTCTCTTTCCGCCTATTTATACCTGCTTCTCACCCTACCATGTTTATTGGGGTAACCGGATCAAGTATGGTTCGATTGTGGTGGGGGAGGGGATAAAGGGGGGTGGGGGAGTATGTGATGGGAGGCTTTCTGGGGTGGTCTTTTGTCATAGAAGTGATGTAAGCTTAAGTTTGGATTTGGGCCTGGATGTGCGTCGGGGGCGGCCCCGAGGTGCCCGTTAGTGACTTCTGTTCAGCTTTATGGCTGACGTAGGATGTGTGTTTTTTAAGGGGGTTGGGGGCGGGGGGGTTAGGGGGGAAGGGAGGGGGAGTAGAAGAGGGTATAGTGCTTTCGGGGGGGGGGAGGGGGGTGGGGGCGCAGGGGGGAAGGGGGGGGAGGGGGGGACTGCCAGTATACCCATACCCAGAGATCTCGGAGCCCTGCAGTCCTATGGTGGCCAGGGTCACACTTCTCCTGGAGACCGAGGCTGGGCGGCTCTGGGGGTCCGTATGGGAATATCTGTAGTGGAGGCTCACAATGCTCGGGTGCCTTAATCAGCAGCTTAAATTGATTTCCTGGAACGTAGGTGGCATCAACTCCCCCATTAAGCGTACTAAAATTTTACAGGCGCTTAAACGGAAGGGAGCTCACTTAGCCCTACTGCAAGAAACCCACTTGACCACTCAAGAGCATCAGAAGCTGGTGAGAGACTGGGTGGCGGGCATGTATGGGGCTTCTGCTGGGGGTAAAAGAGCGGGAGTAGTGGTATTGGTGAAAAAAGGCGTCCCCTTTGAGGTGAAACATGTTGACTCAGACCCGCAAGGGCGTTACGTCTTTATCCAAGCTAAATTGTACAATGAGGAAATCTGGATTGGCAATGTGTATGCCCCCAACGTGTACGATCACGCTTTCTTTAAGGGTTTACTGAGTTTTGTGCAGAAGGTAGGGGATGGTAAATTGGTGTTGGCTGGGGACTTTAATTGCCCTAGTGATCCTCGTCTAGATAAATCTGTGCTAAGTGCCCAAGGGGCATGGACCAATAAGGGCGTTAGCTATCTGTGCAGATTAGGAGGCCTTGTGGATGTATGGCGCCTTTTGCACCCGGGAGAGCGTGGGTATACACATCAATCGAGGGCCCATCTTACATGGTCCCGCATTGATTACATATTGGTGGGCGAGCGGACGATCTCTAGGGTGGCGCAAGCGGATATAGAACCCATATCCATTTCCGACCATGGAATGGTTTGGATCACTTGGGAATGCCAAGGGATGGGTACTGGGGGTTGGCGCTTTCCGGCCCATTTGTGGGAGGATGTAGATTTTCGATCCTTCTTAGAGCAGCAGTGGTCGGAGTATGTGCTTTTCAATGATACGCCTGGCTGTTCCCCCTTACTCTTTTGGGAGGCCAGTAAGGCAGTCCTGAGAGGCGCCATTATTGAATATACCGCTCGTAAAAAGCGTCAGCTTGACCGAAGTATTGTGAACATGGAGCGCAATCTCCGGGCTTTGCAATCCAAATTATCCACTTTGCAGGGACGGGGGGCTAAGATTAAGCAGCAGGAGTTTACTAGGGCCCAATTAGCTCTCAATGAGCTCCTTCAGCGGCGGGCGCGGATGTCTCTGCAGTATTACCAGCACAAGCTGTATCGCTTTGGTAACAGATCTGGGAAGCTCCTGGCTAGGCTGGTTCGGGACCCGGGTGGGGCACGCTTCGTTCCGGTGCTACGTGACACCCAGGGCAAGTTCTGTCACCAGCCCCAGCAGATCGCGGACATCTTTCGTGCGTATTACGCCCACCTTTATACGGCGGAAGACAATGCGGGGGTATCGGGTGTGGCATTTTTGGATAAGGTCAGCCTGCCACAACTTTCGACAGAGGCCTTGGCATCGCTGAACGCCCCTTTGACGGGAGCGGAGATCCAAGCGGCCATAAAGCGCGGGAAACCGCATAAAGCCCCTGGCCCGGATGGGTTCGGCGGGGAATACTATAAGATACTCTCTCTTCGGCTGGTTCCTAGTATGCTTGCTATGTATGAGGAGGTGTTGCATAAGGGAAGCTTTCCTCGGGACATGCGATGTGCTAATATCACACTTATTCCGAAGCCGGGCAAAGACCCGCTTGACCCGGCGTCTTTTCGTCCTATCTCCCTAATCAACACTGATACTAAGATTCTGGCTGCGGTGCTAGCCCAACGCTTAAATCCACTCCTTCCCTCTTTGATTGGGGATAGGCAGGTGGGCTTTGTCATGGGCAGAGATGCCACTAAGAACATTGTTAAACTCCTCCTGGGCATGGAATACTGCCTTGGACGGGACTCTCCGTTGCTCCTTGTAAGCCTCGATGCTGAAAAGGCCTTTGATAGAGTGGCTTGGCAGTATCTTTGGGAGGCGCTCGCACGCTTTGGGATTCGAGGAGAGTTTGCCCAGTGGACTCAGGTCCTATATCAGCTCCCGGCGGCGAGGGTGGGGGTCAACGGGATCTACTCGGCCCCTTTTACTTTAGAACGCGGTACCCGGCAGGGTTGTCCGCTGTCACCCCTCTTATTTGTACTTGCGCTGGAACCCCTTCTACAAGCTATACAACAAGATCCCCAGGTGGTCGGTGTTCAGATGGGGGGGGAGGAAATGAAAGTCAGTGCCTTTGCCGATGACCTGCTTCTTTGCCTGACTGACCCGATGACTTCTTTGCAGCGGGTTTTGCATCTTATACAGGATTTTGGCGGGTTCTCAGGCTTGAAGATCAATATGTCTAAATCTATGGCACTGGATGTTGGCGGGAAGGTGCGGGCGGCATGGCAAGGGGGGTTTCCCTTGGCGTGGGCTGCGGGCTCTATCAAATATTTGGGTATACAACTACCGGCAGACCCGGGGCGCTTATACCAAGCGAATATACCTAATATGCTGAGCAGGGCGCAACTTGTGTTTCAGCGTTGGCGAGTCTTTCCGCTGTCTCTTCGGGGCCGTATAGCGCTTTTCACTATGGTGGAACTTCCGCGGTGGCTGTATCTGCTTCGACTTCTGCCGCTTTGGGTACGTGCGAGAGATTGGAAACTTTTTGATAAGTACTTGACCGGCTTTCTATGGGGGGCCGTCGTCCTCGTATCCCTCTTCGAGCCCTGCGACGCAGACGTGAGGAGGGGGGGTTGGAACTTCCCTCGCTATCCCATTACAATCTTTGCTATTTGGCACGCCATATATGGGGTCTATTGGAGGTCGAAGGGAGCTGTGCGCCTACTCATCAACTTAGGGCTTTTTCACCCCCATTACACAGTTTGTTTCTTCTTCATCGTTCTAGTGGTCAGCGTTCGGGGGACGGGAAGATCCCCTCCTACTTACGGACCTTGCGGATGGCATGGCGGGTAATTTGTCGGCGAGTTGGGTGGGATCCGGAGTGCTCCTTGTTACTGCCTTTAGTTGGAAACTCCGATTTTGTGCCGGGTGGCGCGGCATTCTCGATCTTCCATGTTTGGCGTCGGAAGGGGATAGTGTGTTTGGGAGACCTTGGTAGAACTGACGGGGGCGCTTTGGAGAGCTTTCAAACCTTGAGCCGTCTTTATCATTTAGACCCAAGAGATTTTTACGGCTACCTTCAACTTCGCCATTACATTGATCAGTTGCGACACAAAATCCCCAACCTTCTGCTTACGCGGGACCCGCGCAAACTGCTCGGTGGCTGGGTAGGGAAGGAGCTTTTGGACCGGACGGAGCGGAAACAGTTGCTCTGCCCCTGGGCCGATTCGATGTACCTTCAGACTCTCACCCATAGATGGGTTGCTGATGGGCTGTCTGATCTGACCATAGACCTGATGCAACTCGCCTTTAATCGAGTCCCCCGAGGAGCAATGTGGATCTATTTGCAGGAGATGCAATTTAAATTTCTTTGGAGGGCGTACGCGAGTGATAGATGGGCGCATCGGGTGGGGTTACGGGATACCCCTATGTGCGGTTGGTGCCATCAGGTTGAAGGGACCCTGCTACACAAATTTTGGTTGTGCACCGCTGTGCAATCTCTTTGGCGGTCGATTCAGACCACCCTCGGGCAGTGGTTACCTGTGGGGGATTTGGGGCACTGGCAACTCTGTCTTTTTCACTGCTGGGGGGAAGTCGGGCTGTTGCCCCCGGCGTCCCACCGGGCTTTGCTGGATCGGGGTATTCTGGTGGCCAAGAGGGTGGTTTTGGAATGTTGGCTTATGAGCTCCCCCCCCCCCTACGAAATGTGGCGCAGAACCTTGCTGAACTTGATGTATATGGAAAAGCTTACGGCCAAACAAGTGGGGGGGTCTGGATGGGATCGTTTTCTTGGGATCTGGCAGCCCTTTATTAATACGCTGTCCCCTACAGAACGCAGTGCGGCGCTGAATATCTAATTCCTAGTGAATTGACCCACGCTGCCTATCTTCCCTATCTGAGTAGACCGCTGGGTGGGGGTCGAGGTGAACTTGCTCGGGTATCTTGCAGTGGGGTGTTGCGTGTGTGTGTCTGGGTTTGGGGGGGTTAGGGGGTTAGAGACTTTTGGTTGGATACTGGCTTGGCTTGGGGTGGTGGGTGGGGGGGGAGGGGCCAGGGGGTAGTAGATAGAGGGGGTGGGGGGAGGTGGGTGATGGGGGGGTATACCTAGTTGTGGGACTTTGTGGACTGGCGGTTGTACCATTATGCTTATCTGTACCAGCAACCTCGTTGCGCTCATATGTATAATATGTTTTTTCATATGCTTTATGTATGTGTATACGCCATGTTCTTGATTATGTACATGGCCTTAGTGAGGGCCTCGTTTTACGTGTATCCATCTGTTATCAATACTATAATTCAATAAAATACATTTTGAAGTAAATGTGGGAACGTACAGTACAAGCAAAGTTTCCTGTATAACGTCTTTGTATGTGCATATTTTATAAGCCTCCCTAAATCGCAATTCTTCCTGCATTTCATTCAAAATCCAGTCTCAAACATGGCTACACCTGAGCCACATAAAAGTATGTACATCCTTGTCATTGAATACTTTAACATAAGAATTGCCATACTGGGTCAGACCAAAGATTAATCCAACAGTGGCCAATCCAGGTCACAAGAACCTGATAAGACCCAAAGGCAGCCAGTTTATCAATTTGTTCCACTACATCTTCCAAGTTCACTGAGATATGGTTCCGCTCTTCAGACACATGACCATTAAATATTCTTTCTGGCATGGATATTTTCATCACATCTTCCTCAGTAAAGACTGAAGCAAATAATGAATTTTAGTCTCTCAGCTATGGCCTTTTCCTCCCTGAATTCCCCTTTTACCCCTTGATCATCTGATGGGCCAAGTGACTCCTTCCCCAGCTTCTTGCTTCATATGTATCTAAAAAAAAATTATTGTGAGTTTTTGTTTCTATGTCAAGCTTCTTTTCAAATTGTTTTTTTGCCTTCCTTACAAATGCCTTGCATTGACTGGAATGTGCTAGGGCTTATGCTGTTTCCTCTTCATTTGATTCCTTTTTCCGTTTTGTGAAAGATATTTTTTGGCTCTAATGGCCTCTTCATCTCACCTTTTAACCATGCTGTCATTTTGCCGCCTTTCTGCCTTTTTAATGCATGGGATACATCTGGTCTGGGCTTCCAAGACTGTATTTTTAAACAACATCCATGCCCGATGTAAACGTTTGACCTTTTCAGCTGCTCCTTTTAGTTTGTTTCTAACCATTTTCCTCATTTTACCATAGTCTCCCTTTTGGAAATTAAATGCTGACACTGTAGATTTCCTTTGCATACTCATTCCATTTATTAAGTTAAATTTGATCATATTATGATCACTAGTGCCAAGTGATCCCGACACAGATGGCTCTTATCAGGGGCGGCCCAAGGGGTGTGCAGGGCCCATGTGCGGAGACTCATTGCGGGGCCTCATTTGCATAAATATTTGCATATTGTTAACATGCACTAACTTTTAGTAAACATGCCTCTTAATGAGAGTATGGATAAAGAAAGACTACCAGATTTCTACATTACTATACTCCAGTGCTGATCGCCAGGCACCTTAGGAAGTACTATAAACACTGCCCATTTAGAACCCATAGCAAACCCACCGTATCATAACAGCACAAACCCTACCTATCAAATGGCAACACTGCAAATATTAAACCAATTCATCTCAGAGAATACTAATACATCTCCTACTGGGGAAAGAGAACAAGAGGCACTGTCAAATAGAAACTACATGAACAGAATACCTCAACTTGGTTACACATGCAGAATATAGACCATCGCTAAACAAAGAACAAGGGATCACAGTTTTAGAAATAGGAAGACAAAAATTAAACTGGGAACCTCAAAAGCCAAACTTGGGATGTACAACACTGGAGAAATAAAGCTATAAATTAATTTCCTCTTGTACTAAACAAAATGCAAAGAAGTCAGCGGTGCACTTTTCCCAGAGCTGACATATTCCAGTTAATAAATTCAAAATAAAAAAGTATTTTTCTACCTTTTGTTTTGGGCATTTTATTTTTTCATTTGCAATTGCTCTAGTCACTTTCTTCTGGTTTCTTCGTATCTTCTGCTAACTCTCCATTATCTGTTGTCCATTTGTCCTTTCTTCTCTTTCTAGTTTTTCCCGTTCTCTCTCTACATCTGCTTTAACATACGGATCTTTCCCCTTTTGCTCTTTCCTCCATTTCTTTTTTCATCTATTCAGATTTCACCTTTCCATCCTCAATCCCCACTTACTCTCCCAATACCCTGCAAATTGTAGATTTTTCTTCCCTTCCACACAAAATATCTTTTCCCCCTCTCCATCCTCATTCCCCCCAGCCCCACCCCCTTCTAGTCCTCCCCCAACATCAGCTCCCTTCTAGTTCCAGCCCCACCCAGCATTTGCTTCCTTCTAGTTCCATCCTCCCATCCCCCCACATCTGCCCATTTCCAGTCCAAGTCCCCCCATCAGCTCATTTCCAATCCTAGCCCCCATCAGCATTTCCAGTCCTATCCAAGCCCCCCTCCCCCGAAGAGCCCCACGCCTGTCTGACCTCCTTTAAAGGGAGCCGGGGAGGCCTGAAGCCCTAGCTCACCTCTGCACAGCCGCCCACGTGAAGAGCAGCGTGTTCCTCACTCCGGCAGCTGTATTCTCCTGTTGCCAGATGTTAAAGGGTGTTTCCTGTTTCCCAGCATTCAGCATGCTTCAAGAGAACACAGCTACCAGAGTGAAGGAACACGCCGCTCTTCACTCCAGCAGCTGTGCAGAAGTGGGCCGGGGCCTTGGGCCTCCCTGGCTCCCGCTGAAGCCAGCCCTGCAAACCGAACATGTGCGGAATTTAGTTGATGCGGGGTCCCCTGAAGTGCAGAGCCCTGTGCGAACAACAGTTTCGCACAATGGACAATGGCTCTTAGTCCTTTGCGGAACAAAGGATTTGGTATAAGTCTAAAAGAGCTCCTTCTTTTGGTTGGTTCCCGGACCAGCTGCTCCATGAAGCCGTCATTGATTTCATCTAGGAACTTTACCTTCCTATCATGTCCTAATGAGACATTTATCCAGTCAAATCGCCCATTATTATTATGTTGCCAACTTTTTTAGCTTTCCTAATTTCTGATAACATTTCATCATCGTTCTGCTTATTCTGTTCAGTTGGACGAGTAAACCCCCACTGAAAGAATGGGCAATTTAAAATCTTATACTGGCATATGCACATAAAAACTTCTTTTTAAAATTAAAGGTTTGGATGAGAATGAGATTTACTCGAGTCCATTTGTCCGTAGCAGAATTAGGATTTTATAAGCCTCCAGATTCCTTGTGCCTCCAAAAATAATGAGCTTTGGGCTTAATCCCACTCGAAGTATCACTGATTAGGAGTTTCCATCGTATTGTATGTGTGGTGCTTTTTCGTTTATTTTCAATTGTTTTGATTTTATTTTACTTGTTTGTTCATTGTATTTTGCTCAGAATTGTGAGTGATGCAAGTTTAAATTTATTAGTTAATGAAAATAATTTATAAAAATGTTTATGGCAGGCAAAGAGCAAAATGGCCCATCTGCCCAGTAAAGTGTTTAGGGTTCTGACTGTACAAATTATCCTCCTCCCCCCCCCCCCCAAATATCTTCTTAGAAGTCATTTCACAGTTGGTTGGAGTCACAATACTAAACACTTGAAGGGGAATTTTAGAAGAGACGTCGAAGTGCAATCTGTGATGTCTAAGCCAGAACGTCTGAAAGAAATGCAGGCACATCCAGGTGCAGACGCGATTTCACAAACATTTATGGACGTCTGCAGGGGCATCTACATCCCCAGAGCCATATTTTAGAAACTGGACCTCTAGGATAGGCTAATGATTAGAGTAGGAACAGGGCAATCAGGATTCAAATCTCACTGCTGCTATCATTGCCATTGTGCAGGGTACCGGGGATGATGGGGTGCTTTCTTTACACCTTCTGAAAGTTTTTCAGCAAAACAAGCACTTTTCAGATGCCTGTTTGTGCTTGAAGAAGGTCTAAACTTAGTCACGGCGCAAGACATCTATGACCCACCACACTGCCATTCAGACTTGGACGTCTCACCCTAGTAACATCCGCAGTCCTGGCTTCTAAAATGGCTCTGGAGACATCCCTGTGCTTTGGACGTCTCTATGCTCATTTTCAGACACCAAAGCACAAATAGGGCTTTCAAAATGACCCCTTGGTTTCTATCCTCTTACCATTAAGGGATCCTTTGTATATATCCTATTCTCCAGGAACAAGCAGGAAGTCAGTCCTCACATATGGGTGACATCAGCACCGATGGAGCCTGCCCGGAGCATTTCCCCAGCCTTCAACGAAAGCCTTTGGGAATGCTGCCATCTTACTCAGTCTCCTTTTTCCGTGGAGCCCTTCGGATGTGCGTCTCATCCCCGGAAAAAGTTTTTCAATTTCTAACTCTGTTTTTGCCTTTCCAGCCTTTGCCGGTCATCTTCCCGCATCTCAAGCTCCACTGCTTAGGCTCTCAGTCTTGGGATCCCTTTTTTGCCCTTCTTTCTTTCTCCCCATGCTTTTGCACCCTTTTTAACCGCTGGCCGCGTCGAGGATCTTCGACCTCGCAGGGGTCCTTTTTGCCCTGATGGCCTCCAGTTTAAAAAAATGTGATAGGTGTTCTAAGAACATATCGCTCACAGACACCCATGACTGTTGTCTCAGGTTTCTGGGAGCTGGCCATGCTCCCTCTGCAAGAAGATGGTCCTCCAAGGCCATCCAGAGTCGCAAGCAAAAACTAGATGTTCTCTTCCGCAAGGCAGCCCCGGTATGCCCAGTAGTCTCCCACTCCACGGTTCTGCAACCTCTGGAGTCCCGACCAGGGGTCGCCTGAATGCAAGTGGAAGAATAAGAAGGCGGCTGTGAGGACACTGTGGAGGTGCCAGACAAGCATGAGAGGTCATGCGCCCGGTCTCTCAGCTCCCCTCGGCAGACCCAAGAGTTGGAGAGGGAGCAGCCCAGAAAGGTACCTTGAACCAATACGGAGGCCTCCTTGCAATGGTGCCTGGTCTCCCAAGGGTCATCCCGGCAAGGCCCCCTCTCCTCCTCAACACCCAACCCGGTCATCCCGGCATCGGTGTGGCAGGGCCCCACTCCCAAGTGGGAGGCCCAAATGCTGGCCTTGGACAAAGCATTTCTGCGTTCCTCGCTGCCCAGCAGGTGCTGAAGCCAGGCCCCGCAGGGACCTCGACCTCAAGGATACCCCGGGCTGCCAAAGTGACACCCAAGAGCCAGAGGCCTCGTGAGAGTCCTCAGCGAGGGTCTCAATCTCTGTCCCGGTCCTCGGGCGCGAGATCTTTGTGGGAGAGCACCTCCGGCTCTGGTCAGGCTTTGGCCTCAGGAGCCCGGCATGGGTCTCCAAACCTTCTCAAACCACCCGATCCCGAGTCTGCCACAGACTACTAGGACTGGGAATCCGACGGGGAAACCTCTCCAGAGACCTGGTCCCACCGCGACCTCCCCTCAGATCCTTCTCCACCGACCCAGAGATGGCAATCCCCTCTCGAGGACACCTCCTTTTTGGAGTTCGTCTGGGATATGGTGCGGGCCCTGGCACTCGTCACCGAGTCGGAGTTAGTGCCCCGTGCGGAGGAGCTAGATATTCTTCAATATGAGGCTCCTCCGAAGGAAACCCTCGCGGTCCCGGTTTTCTCCATCCTCAACTGGCTCCTCTTCCCCATGTGGGAGACCTCGGTGTCTGTCCCTATTGTCAGCAAGCGCCTGGATGCTATGTATGGGGTCCAGCGAGGACCGGGGTTTTGGAAAGCCCAGCTTCCCCACACCTCTATGGTGGTCAAATCGGCCATGCAGAAGCAAAAGAGCCCGAAGGCTCACTCTTTGGTCCTACCGGGCAGAGAGTCTTGTACCCTCAATGCTTACTAGGGCTCCATGCTGGCATGCTGCATTCAGATTTACCAGTTGTACATTGGAATGTTCCTCTGTGACCTCTCTAAGGAGCTTGGAGGCTTTGCAGTGGGCCTCGATGGAGACCACCTCTGGCGTTTCCAGGCCTTCTTGAAGTCCATTGGAGGGTGTTCCAAGTACCTCACGCGGGCAGCATATGACAGCTTCGAGTCTTCCACCTGAGATTCATGGTCAACTACCCAAAATCCCACCTCACTCCGGTACAATCCCTGGAGTTCTTCTGGGCCCGCTTTGACACTCTGCAGGCCATGGCCTTCCTCCCCCAGGACAGAGCAGACCACCTTGTGTCCAGAGTGTCCGATGTGCAACACTGCAGTGCAGTCTCAGCTCGGTCGATGCTTTGCCTTCTCGGCCACTTGGCCACCACGGTCCGTGTCGTACCCAATGTCCACCTCAACATGTGGGCGGCAAAGTGGTGCCTCTGCGCACAGTGGACCCAAGCAATGGGCTGATTTCGAGATCCCATCTCAGTCACACCCTGCCTGGTGGCGTCCCTGACCTGGTGGCAGGATGCATGGATCCTGCTCCGAGTCATGCCCTTCCAGACCCTGGCACATCAGATGGTCTTGACGATGTATGCCTCTCTGTTGGGATGGGGAGCCCACTGCAAGGAACTGCGCACACAAGGGACTTGGTCCCCCAAGGAGATTCGGCAGCAAATGAATCTGCTGGAGCTCCGGGCCATCTTCCTTGCGCTCAAGGCTTTTCGGCACTGCCTACAACATCAAGCGGTGCTTGTCCAGATGGACAACCAGGACACGATGTTCTACGTGAACAAGCAAGGGAGCACTGGCTCTTACAGTCTCTGCCTGGAAGCGATGGCTCTGCTCCTTTGCAGTGAGTCAGAGCATCACCCTCCGAGCCACCTATCTCCCGGGCCAGGACAACGCCTTGGCAGACCAGCTTAGCAGGGTCCTTCAGCCGCACGAGTGGCGCCCGTGTCCCTGGATGGCACATCAGCTCTTCCAGCATTGGGGGACTCCAGACCTGGACCTGATTGCCAGCCCTGTGAATTCACAGCTCCCTTGATTCTGCGGCCTCCTCCCTCACCTGGGCAGGTGGCTCTGGATGCCTTCCTCCTGTCGTGGACCATCATCCTGCTGTATGCATTCCCCCCCATGCTACTCCTTGCTCGGACCCTTCTCAATGTCCAGTGGGAGAGGGCCTTGGTGATACTCGTGGCCCCAAAGTAGCCAGGCAACCGTGGTTTCCTCTGCTACTCTGTCTCTCGACAGAGCCCCTGGTTCCTCTAGGGAACTCACCAGAGCTGCTAACGCAGGAGGGGGGTCTGCTACTTCACCCCAATTTGAGGTTGCTATCCCTCACAGCCTGGTGGCTAAACGGGTTGCCCTAGCCTCCTACCATCTCCCCATGGAGATCGAAGACATTCTTTTGGCCTCTTGAAAGGACTTGACCAGGCAGGCGTACGCCTTCAAGTAGCGCCGGTTCTCGGTGTGGTGCTTGCAGATCAGAGCAGACCTGTTTTCCTGCCCTACCCGCTTGGTCCTGCAGTACCTTCTCCAGGCTGGGCTAAAGTCGAACTTGGTCAGGGTTCACCTGAGTGCCATCTCAGTGAACCACCATCCCATTGAGGGAAAATCCCTTTCGGGGCAATTGCTCGTCTCTCGCTTCAAGCGGGGCCTGCTCCTCTCCAAGCCCCCCACCCGCCCTCCACCTGCAGAATTGGACCTCGATGCGGTCCTCATGCAGCTCACCAAGCTGCCCTTTGAAACCATGGCTACCTACTCACTGCGGCACCTGTCATGGAAGGTAGCCTTCCTGGTGGCTCTCACCTCTGCCCAGAGAGTCAAGCAAACTCCAGGCGTTGATGGCCGAGACACTATATACGAGGTTCTAAAGGAACTTGGTGGTCCTGTGTACTCACCCCAAGTTTCTCCCAAAGGTTGTCTCGAATTTTCATCTCAACCTGGAGATAGTACTATTCACCTTCTTCCCGAAGACCCATGCTGACTGGGTGTCGGCAATTCTCCACATGCTGGACTGTAAGAGGGCTCTTTCCTTTTAGCTGCAGCAGACTCGGGACCACCGCAGATCTGGACAGCTCTTCATCTCCTATGAACCCAGCTGCCTGGGGCTGGTGGTCACGAAGCAAACCTTGTCCCCTGGACCGCTGAGTCATGGCGCACAATGTCCGAGTGATGGCGACGTTGGTCACTAGTCTGTGCTTGGTGTCACTGGCAAACGTCTGCCATGCTGCTACCTGGTCCTCCACTCACACCTTCGTGGTGCATTACTGTCTGGAGAGGGAGTCCCATTGGGACAGTGCCTTCGACCAAGCCTTTCTCCATAATCTATTCGTGGTTTAAGCAACTCCTGCCCTCCGACCCTTCTTGTTCTGGCTACTGGGAACATGGCCATCCAGGGACTCGGGATCCTCGGGCTGCCTTTAGTTTCACTGGCGACTGCTTACAGCTCTGCCGTGCTTTTTCCTACAGGTCCTCGGTAGCCTGTAAGCTAGGGAGTCCCATATGTGAGGACTGATTCCTTTCTTGTTCCTGGTGAAAGTGCTCACCTGGAACAGGTGTTCTTCAGGAACAGTCTTCACAACCCTCCCTCCTCCCTTGGAGTTGCTGTTCATTTTTGCCATCTTCTTGGTGGGGCTCTAGCTATGGCAACTGACTGATTAAGACGGCACCCTTGGGCGGGAAGGTGACCACGCATGTGTGGTAGCATTCCCAAAGGCTTTTTTTGAAAGCTGGGGAAATGCTCTGCGCGGGCTGCATCGGTGCCGACGTCACCCATATGTGAGGATTGATTCCTGCTGTCCCTGGAGAACACCTGTTACAGGTGAGTAACTATGCTTTTCTTTTTATAATTTCATCACCACTTCCTCTGGGAGGGCATTCTAGGTGCCCCCTACCCTCTCTATGTAAACATAATTCCTGACCTTGCTTCTGAGTCTACCTCCTTGCAGCTTCATGGCATGTCCCCTTGTTCTACAGCATCCTAGGTTTGTTTCCTGTGCTTTAAGACCTTTCAAGTATATAAACATCATTATCGTATCTCCCTTGCCCTCCTAGGGTACACGTATTTAGGTCCTTGTCTATCCTCTATCCACCATTTTGGCTGATTTCCTCTGGTCCGCCATTACCCTTTTTTATGGAGGTAATATTTATAACAGGTTACGTATAAGAATTTTGAAAAATAAATGTATTTTATAAAGGCAACATGTGCATGTTTGCACCTTGGTAAAATAGGCTCCTCACATAATTCCACAGTAATGCACATAAGCTCTCACACAAAAGTACATCTGCTCTCAGGCAGGTGCAGCTATGTTGTTATACATGTATGTTTTATAAAGCATACCTCATAGCTCCGCCCCAGCTTTGCCCAAACACAGTTCCCGGAATCACCTCCAAAACTCAATGCAATATTCCAGGTGGGTCCAGGTGGGTGTATAGCGTCAATGTTCAAATCTACACCAGCAAATTTCCGCCTTCAAAAGAAGCAGCTGCAGAATCCATGGAGACTTTGTTCAAAGAGATGCTTCCTGTAGCGTTTTCTTTTGTATCCATGGGACTGTGCGGACTGCCCGAAAACTGTCTTTATCATGTGTCTTAATATGTCTCATTTAATAAAATTATTTGTTTCTGTCATACATTAAGAGATCCTTCTAAGTACACAATGTTATTTTAAAGGGAAAAATATATTACATCAAAAATGAGGATGATTTCAGGAAACACAACTCCACTAGAAGCATGGCAAATGGCGGCAGATAAAGACCAAATGAACCATCCAATCCACCCAGCAGCAGGTTCTCCACTTTGGGTTATGAAATGCATGCCTTTGAGTCAATGCTGACTCTTGGTGACCCAGCAGCTCCTAGGTTTTCTTGGCAGTGTGACTGGAAGTAGATTGCCAGGCCTTTCTTCCAAGGCAATGGAGAGTTAAGCGAGTTTCCCAAGGTCACAAGGAGTGCTAGTGGGAATCGAACGCTAGTCCCTTGGTTAACAATTAGGCGGCCACTCCACTTTGGGTAGATATGTGTAAAAGCTCCCATAGGGAACCAAACACCCACTCTCTCCTCCATGTCCCTCATCCAACCTCTAACAGACCACTCCCTTTTAAAGTTGTAATATTCTAAAATGTGAATGGGGCAGGATGAGTTTTTTTTACTTTATATTTTTGAAAGAGGAGTATTTTGTAAATATTCCTTTTGTTCCTGTTCTCTTTTAAAGCTCTGGACACATCTAATGTGATGGTGAAGAAGCAAGTTTTTGAGCTGCTTGCTGCCCTGTGTGTGTACTCCATGGAAGGCCATGACCTGGCCCTGGATGCCCTGGATCATTATAAGGTAAGCACGCATAGATCTTCTGCCACTGATCTCCCTGACGCTGGGCCTGCATTAATGATTGCATAGCATTTTGTGGTATTTTAGAGGGAAGAGAGGCTCTGGCTAGAAGCTCCTCTCTTGTTCCTGAGCAGGTTCTTTGCCTGAATAAATCTTCTGTTAATGCAATGAAAACCTCATAATCCTCTGTGGAGAGTTCACTTTTCTCCAGGACCAGTATGATTCTTACTTTACTTATCTAAGTCTGTTTGTTTATCACTGATAGTTTATGGTTGCTCTATTGTTGCTATTATCTCTTTAAAATATAATTTTGGTTAGTATATTTGCACACATGAAATGCCAAATTTGGTGATATTAGGACCCTAAGGGGGTCATCCTGACCCACAAATAAGTTGCCTGTACATGCAAGATAGACGTTTATCTCATTAAAACGTCCAGAACCATATTCTGAACCTTCACGGCCCTGCATGTACACGGCACTTACATGGGGATCGCAGAACGTGGGTGGGAAGGGGCATAACGGTGGTGTGGTCAGCCACCGAGCCATATAAAGCTTATTCCAATCACACCTGTGTACGTCTGCAATGGGCCCCGCAGATGTCCCGCTTATACCTGCCAAACTGCGGAATAAAGGTAGGACTTAGAAATATTACTGCCCTCGCTCTAATGGTGGCGACTGGATGTCTAATCTACACTGTGCACTGGTGAGACTGCTATTAGGAAAACCACAGCATGTAGTGTTATGGAACAGAAAGCAGAGGTGAGGGAGGATGTACTTCAAAACAACAGAAATAAACACCCCCAGAAATGTATGCAGTAGACTGGAGCACTGGTGCTCAAGTCGGCCATGCTGCCATTTGCTGTGTGAGCTAAAGGGGCACAGCAAGGGCTCCCTAACAGTGCCCACGTCCTGGCAATGATACTGGTGACGGAGTCCTAGCACCCCATGTGAGCATGTAAGCCCCTGATGCAGATGAGGGCATATATGAATCGTATTGGAACGCTATATTTGGGGATATCTTGTGCACAGGTTACTGTTGTGGTTGTTTACATATGTGGGCCTATGATGTGCAATGTGCATATGGGGTTTGACCCTTGAGGCTGATATACTGGAAGAGCTGTTTGGGCCTACTGCAGCTCTGTATCTGCTAGAGGTCCACTATTGTAGTTATTGTGTATGTACATAGCCACATAGAAATGCAGTGAGCAGGTGTGATGCTGGGTTGGAAGCACTGATTGCTATGGTTTCCTTTCCATCAGCTAAGACATTCAGTGCAGGGCAGTCTTTTGGCAGATGGCTGTTTCTGTGGGACAGCAAGTGAGCATATGTGTGTGTGCATAGTTGGAGGGCTGCACAGGGGGGGGGGTCTAAATTGCTCATCCACATATCGGGGGGGGGGGACATGAATGCCTGGCAGGTACCTGGACTATAGGGCTGTCTGCAGCCTCATCAGGTGCCAGTGCATACAGGAAGGAGTGAGCAGTACAGCTCTGCAATCACTTCCCTGTCCAGATACTTCCCTGTCACTATTCGGGGGAGCTCAGAGGGAGGGTGTGCAATAGTGCACAGCGCAGTACGCCATTCCCAGGTGCACCAGCATTGGTCTGTACAAATGTGCACAGTTGTAGGGAGCGATAATGGTGCCTCTGGGCATGTCTGTGTGGTGCTCGCACTGCTGGCTGCTGTAATTCCACTGGCTCTTTAGTAGTGCAGGGGACGTGTTTGGGTGGTTCGCTATGGGGGGGGGGCTGTTCTGCTGGAATCATGTCTTTACTTAGCATTGTACAATCATGTTCCTGAGATGTTCACAATGTGCATACCTTGGGAGGTCGTCTGCTGCCATGTCTGTAGTGCTGCGCTGCCTCTTGTGCCAGTAGGTTCACTCTCTCCCTGTTTTCCTGCTACATTACTGTGCACTGTGATTGCTTTGAGTGGTCTGGGCTTGCCACAGATTAGTTTCTATTGTCTAACTTGCATCCACCTATGAGTTTCGCCAACTTTCATTGTCATTCAGACTCATAATAGCACTGTCCGTGCCCACAGCAGCATGTTTTAAAGGGGGCGTGGCTGTTCGCGGGGATGGGCAGGGTTGCAGATGTATATCTTTTCAGAATATGGTGAGTGCGGAGGCGTACAAAGATATTATCAGAATTTATGGTGAGCACGTCTTCGTTCAACATTGAGATGTGTGCGTGCTGCACCTAGAACGTCTGTGGGTCGATTCTGTGCACGCGGCTGCGTCTGTCCTATTCCTGCCCGTTTCCATTTGGACATGCTTTCAGCCCGGACATATACGTTTTTGGAATTGGCCACCACATGTTTGTAACTGGCCCTAGTAGATTTTCAAAAGGGCCAATTTAGGAGACTAAATCATTTGAAATTCAACCTAGTAACACCGAATATCAATGTTATATTCCTAGTTTGCATCCCCTAACCTGGACATGCTGATATATAGGTGCTCTGTAGACTTTGTGGCGGCGGGGGAGGATAATTTTTACATAATGAAGTAAGCACTTGGATCTCCCTAAGTTAGAGGTCTAGATAGTCTGAATGTAAATTACTTTGTATATTGGAGGCAATACAAAAACAGTATGACTAACTATCTCTCTCTAATCTCCCCCATTAGAAAGTACCCCACCGCTGCCACCATCCATTGCATAACCCTTTAACAGTTCCCTCAAACACCAACCATATAGCATCCCCCATAATGTACACAGGCAGGCCCAAATCCTCTACCCTACACCACCCTCTAAAGCAAATAACCTCCTCATACTGCCATAGGCACTAGCTTCTTACAACTAGGATCTCTCTTACTTATTAAATATTTGATGTTTCCAAAAAAATTCCTACATTTTTAAAGGGAAAAAATACAGCTTTGGAAGATTAGTTACTTCTGTCACATTACATTTGAAGAACTTGGAAAATCTGAATGAAACAAATGATAGCATGCCTACAAGGATTTCGTCCATCCCTCCTCCTCCCATCTGTCTGGAAAAGGTAAAGAAGGAGTGAGGGAGAGAGGGCTGGAGACTCCCCTTCTTCCCTTCTGTTCAAAAATGGGTCAGGACTTAGCTCGCTAATGTCAATTCCCACCACTATGCAGCTAAGTTTAGTGAGGAAATCCAGCCATACAATTGTACTATTTTGCCAGTCAAATTATGACCAGGTGGATATTCACTTCTACTTTTAAATGGATAAATAGCACTGAATATCCAGTTAGAGATCTAGGTAAAATCACCTGGTTCTCTTTTTCTGAACTGCTGCTGTGGAATGCCGGCACCAAAGCTTCTATTCTACTGATACCGTTTTGAGTTTTCAATGACAGGGAGAGAGGAATGAAGGAACGTGAAAGGCCATGGTGGCATTTTTTTTCCTACAAAAGATGGGAAGAAGGATAAAACTGGCCATGGGGGAGTTCACTAAATGAAATGATAGTCGTGAAGAAGGAATCTTCAGCAGAAGAGATTTTGTTTTTATTTAACAAGGCAGTTTTGAAACTAACCGCCAGGCTTACAAGCTCATTCCCATAGGAAGAGACTGCACGAAGTTTCCCTTTTGAAAATCCCAGCAGAAAGCCTCAAATTTACTTTCCCTCCCCTGCCCTGAGTCAACCCATTTTGCTGGCAGGTGAAAGGACCTATGCTACAACTACTGATAATGTATAGCACTACAAGGCGTACACAGCGCTGTGCAAACACTTGTAAAAGATGGTCCCTGCTCATCAGAGCTTACAATTTAGTCAAGACAGCAAAACACAACAGCTGAGGACAAGGATATGTCTAGGGGAATGGTAAGGAAACGCACAGGAGACTAAGCAGATCAGGATCCAAAAGCGGCCTCGAAGAGGTGAGTTTTCAGCCTGGATTTGAAAAGGGCCAGAGACAAAGCCTGACAAATAGACTCAGATGATTTGTTCCAGGCATAAGGTGCAGCAAGATGAAAGGAGCAAAGTCTGGAGTTAGCAGTAGAAGAGAAGGGCACTGATAGATGGGATTTGCCAAAAAGGCAGAGATTCCGAGGAAGGGTGTAGGGAGAGAGATAAGAGGAAAGGTAGCGAGGAGCTGCAGAATGAAGGCACTTATACCATAGGTCAGTAGGAGAAATTTGAACTGGATACAGAAACGGATAGGGAGCCGGTGAAGTGATTTGAGAGGAGGGGGTTATGTGAGCATATCGAGGCTGGTGGAAGATTAGTCGTGCAGCTGAGTTTTGAATAGACTAAAGGGGAAAGAGATGATTCAGACGGAGACCAGCAAGGGGAGGTTGCAATAGTCTAGACGGGAGGTGAGTAAAGAGTGGATGAGTGTCTTAGTAGTGTGTGTTGAAAGGAAGGGATGAATTTTGTCAGTGTTATAGAGAAAGATGCGACAGGTTTTAACTATCTGTTGGATGTGTGCAGAGAAAGAGCGAGTAGAGTCAAAGATGACCCCGAGGTTGCAAGCTGAGGAAACGGGGAGGAGTGTAGTGTCATCCACAGAAATCGAGAAGGGAAGAATGGGGAGGGGAGATGCTGGGACCATTGTGGGTACTTGTATCTGTGCAGAGGGTGGGGCGGGCAGTTTTATGTGAGTAAACAATGCCTTATGCATGTTAAAAAAAAAAAAAAAAAAAAACCCTTTGGGCCCAATATTCAAAGAGGCCAGCCATTGTCTACAGTACCGGCACTAAACCTTCTTCATACATTCAGCGCCACTATCCATTTAACTTGCGCTGCTCTCAGCCATGCCACCCCCACTTTAATGTTTAACTTAAACATATAGTTTGCTATATTCAAAGGCATTTACACGGTTTGTAGCCTCAATACATGACCCTGCATTTTTTAGCATTAAATCTTACTCTGGACAGTGGTCTCCAGCTCTGGTCCTGGAGGGCACCAAACCAGTCTGATTTTCAGGATATCCCTAATGAATATGCATGAGAGGTATTTACATGCACTGCCCCCCATTGTATTCATCTCACGCATATTCATTAGGGCTATCCCGAAAACCTGGCTTGGTGCCCTCCAGGACTGGAGTTGGAGACCATTGATCAGGCTTCACTAGATCGTGCTTTCATGTTTTCCACACCTTTCAAAGGTGCTGCAAGGTGTTGCAGATTTTGGGGTCATCCTCAAAAGACAAACATTTCCCAGTAGCTCTTTCACGATATTGCTTACAAAAATGTTGAAAAGAACCAGACCAAGGATCAATCCCTGCAGCGCACCACTTATCCTCAGAGTGAACTCCATTTACTGCCACCCTTGGTCACCACCAGTCAACTAGTTTCTAACAAAATGAGTCATCATAGTACCCATACCAAGGGTACTCGGTTTACAAGTCACCTATGCCAACCCCTGTCAAAAACCTTGTATCCTTGCAACCTTGAACCCTGAAATCGCATCTAGCACTCTCTGCTGATCCCAGTCAGAGAAATTGATCAGATTCATCTAACAAGACCTACCTCTGATAAAACCATGCTCCTCATATTCTGTAACCCACTGGATTCCCAGAATTGCACTATACTCTGTATAGTGCAAATGGAGAGTGATTAATCTGGTCCTGGAGATCGGTAGAGGAGACTTAATTACCTGAACAAAGCTGGATCTATCATTTAAATACATTAAGTCCCAGCAGTATAAATGTGGAGATCAATTGGATGACAGTGATATAAATCAAAGTCCTGATTGGTCACTTACAGAGCTCCTGATTGGTTTGTAGTTTTAAGATCTAAGACAGTCGGATGCTTGACGTCAGATGCTCAGACTGCATTTTGAATGAGTCGCATCTGTTTGATGAGAAATAAAATTGGAATGAAATTAAGATTGACTTATTGGAATAAGATCTTTAAAAAAAAAGATTTATTGAGCTGAACTGTTTGCAAAATAAATCAAAAAGTAAAATGGACTTTTGAGGTTCATATGAGTCGTGATTATTGTATCGTCACTGCTTTACTAAGCCCGACAGAAAAATATTTGCTCCTCCACTTTTTCAAGAGGGGGTTTTGTTGGAATTGACTATGCTCTGTTGTTAGGAGTGATTTTCATGAACTTGCCCACCACCGAGGTCAGAGTGATCAAGCTGCACTTCCCAGCCTCCCCCTTACCCCTGCTTCCTGCTGTGTCCGTCTACTGCTGCATTACTCTTGTGTCCTATAGGTGGATTGTTTATAATGCAGCCTGTTCCCACTCATTCTCCCTCCATGTCTTTCAGCTACTAACTGTTCTCATTAGGGTTGCTTATATGTTATAGCTAAATCAATTTAAACTGCCTTGATGTGGCCACATGGGAGGTATATGCAACCACATCATCTCTCGCAAAAGCCTCTTTTCATTTTATGATGCTTCTGAAGACCAATTACACCTACCTGTTCAGGCGCAAAGAACCCCAACAGAAGACGCATGTTGCAGGCTATAAGGATTTACAATTTCCTTCCACCTTTAGCTGATCCTCATTGGCTCAACTGTATTGTCCTAATTTTTTCTTTCTGTGCCAACAGACAGTGAAGAGTCAGCAGTACCGCTTCAGTGTAATAATGAATGAACTCTCGACTACAGACAATGTGCCTTATATGGTTACACTTCTAAGCGTCGTCAACGCCATCATCCTAGGGAGTGACGAACTGCGACCGCGCACACAGCTCCGAAATGAGTTCATAGGTAAAGTCTTACCTAAGATGCAACTCTGGTTGGGCTTCTCTCTGATGGTTTTATCTCATGATTTATTCATTCAAATATGTTTATAACTCATGTATCGGATCAGTCGTAAGTGTACCAGTTTTTAACATTCGTAAAAACATAGGATGTTGCGCAATTTTAACTTGAATGTGGAGGACTCTTCTGATCCTATAGTCGAATGTAACAGCATTGAGATCTGGACGTGCTGTAAATACATTTTATTTTAATGAGGGTTGTAAAATCAGTTTATTCCTCAGAAGAAATAAATTCCAGTCGGGCAGATTTTTTGCATGTGCACACAAAGTTCAGATATGATAACATTATATTCTCTGTTTAGTTTAACAAAATCTACAAAGGTCAGGTGCTCTGTAACTAAGCATCCTTTACAGTTGACATTAAACATTGGCTGAACTCTGATCTCCAGTAGAGATGTGATTTATTTGAAATGACATGGGAAAGGTCAGTGACATCTGCCACATCATTTCATGTCATTTTTAACTTGAAATTTTATTTATTTATTTAGACAGTTTTGTATACCACCTTATCCTTCAATCAAAGCGGTCACAACACAATTGGGGGATACATTTAACACAAGGGGATATGAGACACATAAACTAATACTTACAGGGAACATGGGCAATGGAGGGTTAAGTGGCTTGCCCAAGACCACAAGGAGCATCTGTGGGACTAGAAACCCCAGTCCTTCCGGCCCAAGGTTGCTGTCCTCTAGTGGGATTTGAACCCCTGACCTTCTGGCCTGAAGTACCTTGCCCCAACTACTAGGCTACAATCATCCATACTGCACACTGTTGCTCAAATAAGGTACTCTTTGAGCACTGGGGTGCATTGGTGCAATAGTGTGCGGTATTGATGACATTGGCCTTGAAACAAATTTTTAAAAGCCCAGAATAAAACAAAAAACCCATAAACAACATGGGAAACTAAATAAAACAAACTTTTGGCCTGTACACCCATAATCTCCACAAATATATGAAACTAGACAGCAGCTGATGACAAGAGAAGTCTGATTTGATGCTCAATAGTCTTTGAAAACGCCCTTGGATTCTTCTCTAGGAATGTTTGTAGCACTATGCTGGAGGCTGACCTAGCGAGTCCAAGACAACCTGGAGTTGGCAGCTCTAGTCTCACAGCAAGGGCTACCATGGAGACGGCGGCCATCTTCCTTCCTTCCCTGGGCTTGAGCATTCCAGCCTGTTTGCCCTGGCTGCCCTGGCTTAGTATTTAGGCAGCACTGATACTGCAACTCTACATTGTATAGCGAGAGCACAGGGCAGATAGTTTTGGATTGTTTTCAGTTCATTCAGGCTCTTCCCCCCCCCCCCTACTCCCCCCTATTTTGGACTTTATTTCATTCACTTTAACGTATCATGTTGTTTGACCTGCATTAGAATCTGATGCATAAGTTAATCAACTTAATGCAGGTTCATTTGTAGATTATTATGCATTAAATTGATTGTGTGCACAAAATCTTTGAAGCATGCTAATGAACCAAAAACACACTAAGGAACACACATCCCTACCACATTTATAACTTCTAATTAGCTTATTTTTAGGACTTGCCAAACAGTATTTTTGAACAGAAATTAGATTTTTAAAAACCTGTAACGATGTTGGGGCCAACGGGAGGCTGGCGGGTGAAGGCTATTAAGCGGCAGTATCCCGAGAATGCTGCTATATATTTCCACAGACCTCCTCGACACTGGTCAGTGCAGGGCGGCGTGAGGGCAGCGTCGGCGCTCTCCAGATAAGTGCCGATTTTATCCGGTAACTGGGATTTTCAGTTGGCATTTATCTGGGCGCCGTAGGCCACTTGAAAGGCTGTTCTACGTTGCAATCCGGATAAGTGCCGTCATTTATCTGGATAGCAGCGTTCAGCTGAGATAATCATTGGCATCTCCTATCCCAAAACTGCCAGCGAATATCCTGCTGATATTTAAGCACCATAGCTGACTGTCGGGGCATTTGAATATCAGCCTTTTTGAAAATTGGGCCCGTTGTGTTTTAGGATAACTTACAAAGGGCTTTGGTACATAAATCACTTCCAGAAAGTGGGGAGAATAGAGTAAAGGAGGGGAGACGGGATATCTGCTTTCTGAGCTAACCCTTCACACACCTCTACAGATATTGTTGCTTTCTGTTTCGTAGGTCTTCAGCTGTTGGATCTATTAAACAAATTGAGGTGAGTCCCTTTTCTAAACGGATCCATTTCCTGCTACATACTGAACAAAATCCAGTCTTCACATTTGTCTTTTTTTTATATATTTTTACGGAAGAGCTCTAGTTGTTCCATGGACTTTTGTGTGCCTCTTACTGAGCTGATGAGGAGAGCACAGTCTGAAACGCGGGGCTTGCATTAGATACACTGGGGCTGAGGCAGAATGTGCACCAAGGGGGTTATTTTAGAAGCCCTGTTTTGCGTATTAAAATCTGGATTTGGTGGCAGAAAAACGTACGAGCCACAGCCACATGCAAAACGTGATTTTGGAAAGGCTGCAGTTGAAATGTTTTTGCCCCGGGCATGTCTATATTAAAACGTAGGGTCAGGAGGTCTTCTGGGGCTTTTCAAACCGGGGCAAAAATCAAACATGTGTATTTCCCATTTCATATAGGAGATGCACGTGAACAACCTCAACTGCACACGTCTTAAGTTACACCTGCCCCCGATACGGACAAGTTTTGCAAAAGGGCTCCTTCTCTGGAGGGTGTAAGATGGATATCCACCTTAATCCCTCCAAATCGAAACAATGCGTATATCCGGGTCCTCTGTACTCCACTAGCGGCATCTACATGTCCAAGTTTCCCAAATGGCCGGGATGCACATGCGTGTTGGGATTTACACTTGTGTGTTCTGAAATGCTAGGACTTGTGCATGTAGCTGCCAGGGTTCCTCCATCTGTTTTATCCCACATGCAGGTTTGCAAGACTGCTTCTTCTGGAGGTCTGTATTCTAGAAATGGCGCCACCTTCAGCGACGTGATAGCTTCCACATCTCAATTCCGACTTCCATATTTTTCTAAAATGTGCCTTCAAATCAACTGTACATGCATAAAACCTCCAAATTAATGTGTGTAAAGTCGATTTATGTATGTTAAGACATTTGCGTGCATATTAATCACATTTTACACATATTAACTTCTGAAATGAACTGAAAAAATTAGAAAATCAGCTTGAAAATCCACAAATGATCCAAAAACGAACTGCAATTTTTTTTACTTGCAGACCCCTAGGGCCCAGTCAGCTGGGGACCTGGATAATTGTCCTGTTTGTTCACTCCCCTGCTAAAACTGATTATGCTCTGATTGGAAGTGCATTAAGTTTGTGCAGTGAAAAGGTTTCACCTGCAGCTTGGATCTTTATTCCTATATGCCCATCAGGATATCTTGTGAGCAGTTTCTGAGCTTTTCATACAGGGGCATCTTAAATGTGAGAAAAACTCAGAACCTGCCGGGAGTATATGACTGAATACACGACTGATGACGGACCAATAAGAAAAGAGCTTAAACACTAATTCTTGTAGCTTAGATGAATATCCAGATTGTTCTGTCCTATGAACAACTTCCTTCACTAGAAATATTAGGCCCAATATTCTTTTGGGACAGCTATGTGCTGCTACAGCACACAGCCAATGCTGCCAAACTTTAACCCTGGATATTCAGTGCTGCAGTCATATGCGGTCCCGGCATTGAACATCCGGGATTGCCGCACAGCCTACAAGCCTACAGAAGCTAACCGGGCACTGGCGATATTGAGCCGCTGCCCAGTTAGCTCCAATGGGTAAAGATAGACACAGCAAAAGCTGGCCTTTTTCCCCGCGGGTGCTAACTGGGCAGTGATGCAATATCGCCAGTGCCCGGTTAGCAACTGGTGCGCTCCCGGTATACCCAAACATGCCCCGATGCTAAGCGGTTAGCATCGGGGCTGTAGCAGGGGAATATTCATATTAGTGCCACTGAATATCTCGTTCAGAGACATTTACACAGTTTACAGGTCTGTAAAGCATGTAAATGCCTTTGAATATCGGGCCCATTCTTTCCAGCCACCAAAACTCAGGCTGTCTACTGCGAGCTCCAGAAGGAAGTTTTCAGTAGGACAAAGCAACTAGGAAGAAGAGCACTAGTAGAAATTTGAAAGAGTGAGATCCTGACTTACAAACGAGGTCCATCCCTGCTATGTTATGCACCAAACAAATCCATTTGGGACATTGCTCCAAGAGAAACCAGAAGTAACTTTCTTGAGTTGTAACTCTTCATTCTACTGGCCTCTAGTGGGTAAAGTGGGGCAATGCAGTATACAGCAGTCCATTTCTCTGTTCCACCATTTTAGGTTACTCCTGGCTGATGTAGAGCATAAATCCTTTGATTCTGGGTTTTGCTTTTGTTGTTGTTAATTTTTTTCCATACTGATTTTTCTTCAGAATTCACACTTTGCAGTCCAAGACAATTCACATTTTCAAGTTTAGGGATGTGAGGTACTGCTACTGAGCATTTGTATAGCGCTACCAGTCGTACGCAGCGCTGCACAGACATATAAGAGACAATCCTTGCTCATCAGAGCTTACAGTCTAGTCAAAATACAACAATCTAGTCAAAACAAAATACAGAAGGTGTAAGCAGGGGTAAAACAAGGAAGGGAAAGGAGATTAGGTGAGTCAAGATCCAAAAGCGGCAGCGAAGAGGTGAGCTTTCAACCTGGATTTGAAGAGGGTTAGAGAAGGTGCCTGGCGTACAGACGCAGGTAGTTTGTTCCAGGCAAGCAATACATACTCTTGCCCCTAAATCATCTTTAGTATGATTTAGAGTTGGCTGTGTCTGTCAAACAAATTTACTTTTTGTGTTTACTCTGTCTCCTCTTTTCTCCCATATCACACTGGGTATGTTGTTGAAATGAAGCAGCTTGTAATCAAATAACTTCTTCTATCATGGTTGACAACATTTTTGAGATGAGTGTCATTGGGGAGGGGGGGTGATTCCCCCAACATTAGGGTTGCCAACTGGCTCTAGATGCGCCCGACAGGCTTGATCCAGTCCTGGGTTTACCCCATGGCATGCAGTGACTTGTAGTTTTCCTTTTCTTATGGAGTGCAATGGAGAAATCAGAACTACAGATCCCTGCATACAATGGGGTAAACCCAGGACTGATCGAACATGTCGGGCGCATCTGGAGCCACTTGGCAACCCTACCCACCACATAATATGAACCAGCTGTATCACTGCTACGCTTCTCTGCCCTTCCCGCCCCTCCTAAATGCTGGCATTGTGAGCATTGCAAAGTCTGCAAGATGGCTGGGTTGGTCTTGAAACTGCTTGTGGTTCCAGAATTTGGGAGGGAGCAGCGTGTTAGCCAGGAAGGCTTCAGTGACGGAGGTGCCAGCGCTTACCAAGCCCAGCTCTACATCATTTTTATAATACTAGGCATCTGCATCAGCTGGGCTCCTAAATGGTGCCATTCTGGTAATTAAACTTTAACAAAGATCATTTACAGTGCTTAGGATTTATCACATTTCGACTAGAATTGCTCTTTAACCTTCATAAGTGCTTTACAGTAAAATGAACCATAATCATCGGTTGTATGATGATCTCTTAACATGCCATTTCTGCAACTGAATCCTGATTTAGAGACCTGGAGGATGACGATCTGTTGATCCAGGCTATTGTGTTTGAGGAAGCCAAGTCGGAAGATGATGAGGAATTACTCAAGATATCTGATGGGGTGGACATGAGCAATCATCGTGAAGTCTTCTCTGCTCTCTTCAATAAAGTGAGTGTGTGTGTGTTTGTTTGTTTGCTTTGGTGGGGAATGTGGTGTTTGTGCATCATTCTTTTGCTGGAAACCTTTATATCCGATATTTCAGTTACATTGTTCGTTGTGATGGCAACTGATTGAGATGATGCTTAATCTTGCTAAGCAGTCCATTTTTTTTTAGTGTGGGGGAGAAACTTGGTGGATTTTGGTATTGGTACAGGGCTGACTTCTAACTGAGGAACTGGTTTATAAAGATCAATAATTGTCTGCAGTTTCGCTTTGGAAGGGGAACTCCTGAATAACTCTGTAGAGTGTCCATGATCTGATCGAGGTTGCCCTTTATTTCAGGTAAGCAGCTCACCAGTCTCAGTGCAACTGCTGTCCATCCTTCAGGGCCTCCTGTGCCTGGACCCTTCCCATCACTCTGGCCCTTTGTTGTGGGAAGTGTTGGAGATCCTTGTCAATCGTGCTGGTCTGCTTACAGATGCCGGTGAGAATGGCATGATTCTTTTTTTCCTCAACCCTTTGGACCTTGACATGTCATAACTTTCATTTCTGACTGGATGAAAAGTGTAAACTACATTCCACATACAGAATTTTAGGCAGGGGGCAACTTATAAGCTTAGCTAAAGTCTCAGAGCCATGACTGCTAGCTATAGCTTCTAGCACAGGGGCATACAGTGCACCTTTTGTTCCAGCCCACCACACTAGCTGTGGATCCAAAAAAGTCTTAAAATGGAAGAGATGCCTCCCATTCTCCCACTGCTCCTCTGGTAAATACTTCCTGACAACAACATGCCTGGGACTCTGAGGCAGCAGACAGGAAGTCTGTGTTAGAAGGTCATCAGAAGGTGAAGCTCTGAAGCACCGCTAGCAGCAGGGCGTTCTGAAAGTTTACAGTTGCTATTAGTGTCCAACTCCCTTGGCACCCTAAAATCTGAAAAGGAAGACCATCTTCCCCATTTTTCTCATCTCTCCATGCATTATAATGCAAAGAGGAGGGTGCTCGGCCCTCTGGAGAAGGTGCAGTGGTGGCTGAGTCATTTACCACATGGTTCCAGGCCAGCTGGGAGAGGTTCAACTAGTCCTTGTTTTACCACCATTGCATTCACTGGATATAAAACCAACACTGGCTCAGCCTCTCTGCTGACCTAGAGTCATCTGGTAAGCCTTACCAAGGCTTCTCAGAACCCCACTGCCCTCCCCCCCCCCCCGCCCCCCACCAACCCCACTCATGGCTCCCAGTATGGATGGCCCTTGGGCCTAAATGTTCTAGCAGTTCCAAGGATCCTTTACAACAGCCAGATATCCAAGTCACATTTCATTTATACACACAGGAAAATACAAACTAAAAAAACTATGAAAAATGTACAGTATATTAAGTCTAAGTTAAAATAAATAGATTTGTTTTCTGCTTTGCCATAAACACATGCTGCTTTGCATCCATTCTGCGTGTGGATATAGGCAAATGAGTAGCCCTGTGGCTCAATTTATTTATAGTTGGGTAATAGCAATAACAATATTCCCCTTCTTTCTCCTGTTTTGGAAGGCATAAAACTGGTAACCAGAATTTCCACCAGAGGTGGCTGTATGCATCTTCTAGGAAAATGTGTTGGACATCATTTAGATGAAAGATATTTTGTACATTCAAAATATGAAGGGGTCGGTTCTCAGAGACGACTGCTGCATAGAGAAATATTTGATTTTTCTACTTATCTTTACACTTGATCATTCAGCAGCTATCTCAGTTTAGGTAGGACTGCTGAATATGTTATCCTAAATTTAAGATGGATACCATCCTTTTAAAGATAGGACTACCATTTTGGCTGCCCCTGTATGCATATATACTTCTCCAAATAGAGACTGAATAAATTTGTGTCTCTGAATAAATTTGTGGCTCTTCCTGTACTTAAATGGATAAATTGTGGCTAGAGATGTTTGTGAATATTGGCAGCTCAGGTTGGCGATCATGATGTTGACTTGTTCTCCAAGCTTGATGGTTTGATTGCAGACGTTTCGTCACCATTCGAGGGGACATCAGTGTGGGATTCCAGATAGTAATGTGCTTGAATGCTTGCCTTTGTACTTTTATTGGGGTTGGTGGTGACTCAGCTCTTTGGTTCGCAGGGATTAATTGGTTGGTTTCCCTGAGGGTTTCTGGGGTGTGGTTGCTGTTTCTGAGCCATGTTGGTGGTGTCTCAGCTCTTTGGTCCACAGGGATTGGTAGATTGGGTCTATGTCAATATTCCTGTTTATCAAGCTTGTGGTGGAAAACCAGGCTTCCAGAAATTCTCTTTCTCTTTTAGTTTGTGCTCATGCTATGATTTCAGTTGTGTTCCAGTTGAATTTGTGTCCTTCCACGTCTTTGTAGATTGCGACTGGGTAGAGTGGGTCATGTCTTTTGCTGGCTAGTTGGTATTCATGTAGTTTGGTGGATAGTTTTCTTCCTGTTTGGCTGATGTTCTTCTTGTCACAGTCATCGCATCCCCTGCAGACCGAAGAGATCACCAACAAGACTCAGAAACAGCAACCACACCCCAGCAACCCTCAGGGAAAACAACCAATCAATTCCTGCGGACCAAAGAGCTGAGTCACTAACAACCCCAATATAAGTACAAACGCAAGCATTCGAGCACATATTGTCTGGAATCCTGCACCAATGATGTCCCCTGAATGGTGACAAAACATCTGCAATAAATTGTGGCTGTCTGTCGACTTGTTTAGACAAATTGTATCCATTTGCTGATGAGAAATTAACCACCTAAAAGTCTGAGTAATGACCCTCAAGTTTCTTACACATAACTTATCTTGATTTTAAAGACTGCAATAAGTGATTGGTCTCTGGTCTCTTTGGTGTGTTATTAAAATTCTTCCCTTAGCAATAGTAATTTTTTTTCTACCATGCAGTGAAATTAAGGGCTTATGTTAAACTAAATTTTAGTTTCATGCACTTCATGTCTCTTTAATTCCGTTTTCAATCCATTATTTTTATAGCGCAGGAAAATACTGTTGAGGAAGTCATGGAGAGACTATTGGTTCAGAAGAACCGTTCAAGCCATCGCAGTGCAGGCCAAGATGGATCTACAAGAATCTGTAAAAGTACTCAAACTGAAAAGAGCAGTCAGGAGTCTCCAGTGCAGATTTCAAGCCTCCTCCATCCCACATATCAGCCTGAAGAAGCCAAGACATCTCCGCAGGCCCTTCCATTAGCATTACATTCCTCAGAAAATGCTCCATGCTCTCAGTCAATGGCCCCTTCCACTTCACAAGAGACACCATCGCCCCCATCTCCTCCACCAGCTCCCCCTCTGCCAACAATGGTTGCTGGTGGACCACCATCAGCTCCCCCACTGCCTGGTGAGCCACCTCCAGCCCCCCCACTGCCCAGCATGCTTGGTGGGCTGCCCCCAACTCCTCCACTGCCTAGCACAATTGGTGGACCACCGCCTGCTCCCCCGCTGCCCAGCATTTTTGGTGGGTCTCCTCCAGCTCCTCCACTGCCCTGTACACTCTGCGAACCTTCTTCAGCTTCTCCACTGCCTAGCACAATTGGCGGACCTTCTCCAGCCCCATCATTGCCTAGTGGACCTCATCCAGCTCCCCCACTGCCTGGCATGTTCAGTGGGCCACCTCCAGCTCCCCCACTGCCTGGCATGTTCGGTGGGCCACCTCCAGCTCCCCCGCTGCCTGGCATGTTCGGTGGGCCACCTCCAGCTCCCCCGCTGCCTGGCATGTTCGGTGGGCCACCTCCAGCTCCCCCGCTGCCTGGCATGTTCGGTGGGCCACCTCCAGCTCCCCCGCTGCCTGGCATGTTCGGTGGGCCACCTCCAGCTCCCCCGCTGCCTGGCACGTTTGGTGGGCCACCTCCAGCTCCCCCCCTGCCTGGCATGTTTGGCGGACCTCCTCCTCCTCCCCCGCTGCCTGGCATGTTTGGTGGAGCGCTTCCACCTCCCCCTCCATCACTGCCTGGAATGTTTGGTGGACCTCCTGCTTTTGTTGATGAAGTAGTGGTCGCCCATATGGATTATGCTCTGGGACATTCAAGACCATTATACCAGAAGATGGTGAAAAGGCCAACATTAAAAATGAAGAAACTGAACTGGCAGAAACTCCCCCCAAAAGTGGTGCAAGGTAAGTGGTTGCAGCGCAGCCAACTGATGTCCTGCCTAATTCTCATCAGCAAAAATGATTTTCTTCAAATCTTTCAGGACTACAGTAAAGGAGGAAAAGGAAAATTGTCCCTTTTGGTAGAGAAATCTGTATTCTCTTGAAACATTTGTGAGCAATCTGATACCTTTAAGCTTGTCTCTGTCTAAAACTACTCTGGTGGTTGAACAGCTGGGCCCATGCAAGGTATGAGACGCTCTAGGTGAACCTTCTACTACTACTACTACTGAGCATCTGTAAGGCACTACCAGTCGTACGCAGCACTGTACAAAAACGTGTAATTATGTCCCCTTACAAATAGCTTTCAGACCCCTAGCAACACCCCCCCCCCCCATCTCAACACCATCCCTCCCAGAAAATCCTATCAAAATGCATATTTGAACATCATACTTTTAAATATTAAACATTCCCTTGGAAACATGTACGTAATGAGGGAGATTTCTTACAGCCACTTACAAGGATAAACGGACTATTGGTAAACTGCGGGTAAAAGTTAGTTATGATGAGTCTTTGAGTTTGGGTGGCTGTCGAGATACATTGTTTTGCTTTGACAGTAGCTGCTCATTCTGCATCCCAGAACTGCTGCCCTAGGCAAATGTCTAGTTTGCCTGATGGTTGGACTGGCCCTGCTGAACAGGTATTGATCGTTCTTGAAATTTCCATGCAGTTGAAGGATACAGATGTTAAATTTCTTCATCAAACTTGCAGCTGGATCTTGAGTCCCAGTGAAAACTAATACAAGGGCTCAATGGGCTGGTCTGTCCCAACAGGCTCTGCGAGGGACCCAGAAGGCTGGATGTTTAATCAGTGGCCTCACTGGTATTGCTGACTATTTAAAGGAATACAGGTTTGTGGTAGGCGTGTTGGAGAGAACAAGCTGGGGATCTTGTGCTCTTTTCTTCACTGGCTGGGTTAACTAAAGACTTCTCTTCTTCCTTTATGATGACCTGGGACACCTGTCGCTGAAGTACAGTGGATTGACCAGCTAAAAATAGGAAACTTGGTTTTTATACCAAGCGGGTGTCCCTCCAACTGAGATCTCCTCCTACCATTACCTCACTGGTCAACAGAGTCGTTCCATGGTCTGGAAACACTGGATGGCATAAAAGGTCACAGTGCAATATTTTAGTAGAGCAGCTAGGGTTCTTTGCCATCCAAACAAGTGGTCTGTACACAAATATGTGAAAAGGGGCGGGGAGAAGTAAGAGTAAAACCCACACAGACTGAAAACTTTTGCCCTGTACACATCTCTATTCCATATCTGTCTCCTTTTTTTCTTCTCTTCCTGGCTTGGCCCTACTTCCTGTCCTCTAGCCTCCATCCTTCCTCCCCCCCCCCCCCCCCCATCCCCATCCCTGCTTTCCATGTTTGGTCTTTCCTTCCTAACATGTTCAGTTTATTAATAGCATAGTCCATTTTTGCAAGGCCCAGGGAGGGATTCAGGCTTTGCTCCCACGTGGCTTTTTAATGCTCTAGGGTTGTGACCCAGACACTCAGCAGAAGCCTATGGAAGTCCTGAAATGTGAGCCAAGTGCAAATCAGTAGAATCTATTGAAAGATGTCTCTTTTTCCCGTGATCTAACTGAGCTCTGTTCTTTGGCTTCAATTCTCTAAATTGAAATGCAAATAAGGTGAGGAATCAAATAAAAACAAAACACACAGAGAATTATGTTGAAAACAGTACTACTTAAGGCCTTAAGGGAGATGCCCACAGTCGTGCAAACATGAGCAGTTTCTGTAAATTCCCTCACCTTCACTAGGCCAGAGCACCTCATTTTATTAGGGAAAAAACTGTTACATGGCACAAATTCAGCTCTACGTCAAGCTTTGTTTATCTACATGTTATAGGTCAGAGCACAGACATACTGCCTAGCTTAATTAAAACAAAAGTTCATATCCTGCAAGATGTAATCTTGAATGTCTCTCTTTTTCATAAACACTCCCTTGTAATACTGACAGAAATATTCAGAGCTATTTTTCACACTTTTATATTAACTCTTTCAGAGGGCCCTGGTACCCCACCAAGTCCCTCGCAACAGTCCCCCCTCTGATTCTGTAAAAAATCACTATTAAACATGTCCAAGTCCAAAATAAATAGATAAATAAACAAACAAATAAAAACATAAATAGATAAATAAACAATTTAAAATAAATATGCTACAGTGGGGAATGCCTTCCACTTCACTTCAGAGTCCTAGGCACATCTGGTCCATGGTGAACTTCATCTTGCTGGTTGGAATAAGCCTTTATACATCTGGTCCATTTGACAATATAGAAAAAGGATTACAATCATTCTGAAAATTGGTCAAAACTGTGTGACACCGTTTGTCCTCGCTAGGTCTCAGTAAGAATGTGTACAGAGAGCTCTATCAATTCATCTCCAGGAACAAGCAGGAATGTAGTCTTTACATATGGGTATCGTTGGTACCGACGGAGCCTGCGCGTGAATGCTCCCCCAGCATCCAATAGGAAAGCTTTTGGGAGCATCCCACAGCGCCTGTGTGCTGCCTTCCCACCTTTCCAACTCTCCGTCAGTTTTTCGTTTTCCGCGGAGCCGACAGGACATATTCCTGTCACTGCAAAAAAACTATTCTTATTTTGTTTTTTTGTAGTCGCGTCTGCCTTCATTTGACGCCTACCGGTACCGCGGGTTCTCCTTTCTTTAAAAAAAAAAAAAAACTAGCTTCTAAAATCTTTCTTAGGAGCCTTTTCCCCTCTCGTGGTTAGGCGCCATTTTGGGCACTAGGTCCATTTTTCCTCAGACATGGAAAAACCAGCTAGTGGTTTTAAAAAATGTTCTAAATGTGGCAGTACCATATCCGTCACCGACACCCATGAATGGTGTCTTAAATGTTTAGGTCCTGACCATTCTCCATCGGAGTGTCTCTCCTGCAGAAAGATGACCAAGAGGGGCCTGTAGAATAGAGCTGCAAAACTCGGTACCCTTTATGCCGCTGACACGATGTCCGTTGCATCAACGTCTTCCAGGGCTTCATCTTCCTCCCATGGATCTCAGGTAACTAAACCCAAGTCTTTTAAGACTGGCCGGTCCTCAAAGGGTAGATCTCCTTCCAAGCATCGAGATGCCATTGGCGTTGACCTCGAGGAAAGTTCACCGGCAAAACAGTCCCGGCGGGAGACCTCAGTCTCCAAAGCATTAATGGGACTCCAGAATGTTACAGAGGCTTCAACCTCTGCAGAACTACTGATGCCATGTTCTGGGGTCGTAGCCGCTTCCACCGGTACTGACACCCAGACATCGGCAGAAGCGATGGATCAGAGATTCCTCGCTATCGAACGCAGTCTAGCGGCTCTCTTAGCAGCTTCGGTACCGCTAAGACCGCTACAGATGGTTCCACAGTTATCGGTACCGACATCGGTGCCGGTACTGAGTGCACCTGCCTCGGCAGTTATGCTTCTGCCCATGCCGAGCCTCTAGTCTATCTCAGGTACCAAAGGGCCGGTACCGAGACACCCCGATACCGACTTCGAGCAGTACCGGTACCGAGCATTGCACGAACACCGGTCACCGAGATACTTTGAATCTTCCGATTCCGATGATTCTGATGACTCTGCCAGTACCAGAGCAAACCTTCCGGAGGATCCATCTCCTCCTCCTCAACGCAGAATGTCTCCTCCAGAAGACATGTCCTTCCAGGATTTCATACGTGATGTAGCTCGAGGTCTTGCAAACACGGTGACTCCAGAGAAGGAACCCAGGGCAGAAGAATTAGAAATTCTTCAATACCCTACCTGGGGGCTTTCTTCACCCATCCCCAATGAATCTAGTTTAAAGCTAATCTACTGAAGAGGGTTTTAAACTAGATTCATTGGGGATGGGTGAAGGAAGCCCCCAGGTAGGTGATACATTAAATACCTTTATGGAAATGGGTAACATGGAAAGCAGTGTGTATAAATGCCCGTAGCATGGGAAATAAGATCCCTGATGTTGAAGCTTTGGTGGGAGTGGCTGACTTGGATTTAGTGGCAGTTACAGAAACATGGTTCACAGAAAACCATGATTGGGATGTAACTATACCTGGCTATACTTTATTCAGAAAGGACAGGGTAGGAAGAAGGGGAGGAGGAGTGACACTATATGTAAAAACTACTATTAAAGCTTTGGAATTACAGAGCTTAAAAGGGAGAGAGGAGGCATTGTGGGTTAAACTAGAAAGAGGCAAAGAGAAATCTATTTGCATTGGTGTGATATACAGACCTCCCTCACAAGAGGAAGAGGTGGACAGAGAGTTAATTGAAGACATACGCAGCATTCCTAGGAAAAGGGAAGTGCTACTGATAGGAGATTTCAATATGCCAGATGTTGATAGGCACATTCCTGCTGCAGTATCATCTAGAAGTAAGGAGATCCTGGATTCTCTACCGGGAGAACTATTCAGGCAATTGGTAACAGACACCACACGTGAAGGGGCCATACTGGACTTGGTGCTTACCAATGGTGAAAGCAGGGCCGGCCCGTCCATTGAGCAAGAATGTTTTTTGCACAGGGCCCCGCGTTTCGGGGGGCCCCGCGCAAAGAACATTCTGCTTTTTCTTAATTGAATTAAAAAAAAAAAAAAAAAGCTGGCCGCTGGCGCCGCGGCGGCATGGAGTGTCCCGCGGGGCTCCCTCTGCCCGGCGGAACTCTCCCGTCGCGGCTGAGCCCCTCTCTGCCGGCTTGCAGATACGCGAAGGGAGAGACATGTTTACTAAAAGTTAGTGAATGGTAACATTATGCAAATATTTATGCAAATAAGACCACTTATGCAAATGAGGCCCCGCACCAAGTCTCCGCACATGGCCCCGCACCCCCCTTGGGCCGCCCCTGGGTGAACGTGTTCCTGATGTTGTAGTGGGAGATCATTTTGCATCCAGTGATCACCAGATGGTGTGGTTCAGTATTAGGACTAGGTCTGTTAGAATCCATTCAAAGGTGAGGATCTTAAACTTTAGGAAGACTAACTTTGCCAAGATGGGCCAATACCTCAAGGAGTCGTTAGTGGGATGGGAACAGCTGGGGGATGTAGAAAAACAGTGGGCAAAACTGAAAGGGGATATTTTAAGGGCAACCAACCTTTTTGTTAAAATGGTAAATAAAGGTAAAAGGAAAAGGAGACCGCTATGGTTTTCGAAAGAAGTAGCTGAAATAGTGAAGAAAAAGAGGGAGACCTTCATGAAATACAAGAGATCACAGAGAGAGGAAGACAGGTATCTGTATTTGGAATAACTTAGAGAAGCTGGCAAAGTAGTCAGGAAGACAAAGATTCAAAAGGAGGAGGAACTAGCCAATGCAATAAAATGGGGGGATAAGACATTTTTCAGATATATTACTGAGAAGAGGAAGGGCAAAAGTGGTATTGTCAGACTCAAGGGTGCAGAGGAGGAATATGTAGAAGCTGATAAGGATAAAGCGGAATTGCTTAAGAAATATTTTTGTTCTGTGTTCACAGATGAAGAACCAGGAGCAGGACCTCAGAAAACACCCACAAACAGGAACAGAAGCAAGGGACATCTTGAACAATTTTCAGAAGACTGTGTTCGTGAGAAACTAGCTCAACTTAAAGTAGACAAAGCGATGGGACCGGATGGGATACACACTAGAATACTGAGGGAACTTAGGGATGTTCTAGCAGCTCCACTGACTGACCTTTTCAATGCCTCATTGGGAGTCAGGAGTGGTGCCAAAGGACTGGAGAGAGGCTCATGTGGTGCCTTTACACAAAAGTGGAAGTAAGGATGTGGTTGAAAACTACAGGCCAGTTAGTTTAACTTCGGTGGTGAGTAAATTATTGGAAACACTGCTGAAAGAGAAAATACTGAGGTTTCTGGAGTCCAGCGGCTTACAGGATCCAAGGCAGCATGGATTCACCAGAGGCAGGTCTTGTCAGACAAATCTGATTGATTTCTGTGACTGGGTGACAAGGGAGTTGGACCGAGGGAAGGCCCTAGATGTGGTGTATTTAGATTTCAGTAAAGCCTTTGACACTGTTCCTCACAGATGACTTATAAACAAACTGAGCATCCTAGGGATGGACCCTAAAGTTACTGCTTGGGTTAGAAATTGCTTGGGTGGGAGGCGACAAAGAGTATAGGTAAATGGAGCTCACTCTGAGGAGAAGGATGTTACCAGTGGTGTGCCCCAGGGATCTGTCCTTGGTCCGATTCTTTTTAACATCTTTTTTAGTGATATAGCGGAAGGGCTGTCTGGTAAGGTTTGCCTCTTTTCAGATGATACCAAAATCTGCAATAGAGTAGACACCCAGGAAGGTGTAGATAACATGAGGAGGGATCTAGCTAAGCTTGAAGAATGGTCTAGAATTTGGCAGCTGGGATTTAATGTTAAAAAATGTAAGGTCATGCATTTGGGCTGCAGCAATCCAAGGGAGCAATATAGTATAGGGGGTGAAGTACTTTTGTCCACTAAAAAAGAGCGGGACCTAGGCGTGGTTGTGTCTGATGATCTTAAAGTAGCTAAACAGGTAGAGAAGGCGACAGCAAAAGCTAGAAGGATGCTTGGGTGCATACGGAGAGGAATGGCTAGCAGAAAAAAGGAGGTGATAATGCCTCTGTATAAGTCTTTGGTACGACCTCATTTGGAGTATAGAGTGCAATTCTGGAGACCGCACCTTCAAAAGGATGTGAACAGGATGGAGTCGGTGCAGAGGGTGGCTACTAAAATGATTAGTGGTCTTCATTGTAAAGCATATGAGGACAGACTGAAGGATATTAATAATCTTAAGGATCTTAATCTTAGAGGAAAGGCGGGATAGAGGTGATATGATTGAGATGTTTAAATACCTCCGTGGCATAAATGTTCAGGGAGAGAGCCTCTTTCAATTGAAAGCAAGTTCTGCTATGAGGGGACATGGGATGAGGGTGAAGGGAGATAGATTCAGGAGTGATATGCGGAAATATTTCTTTACAGAAAGAGTAGTGGATCCGTGGAATAGTCTCCCAGTGGAGGTGGTAGAGATGAGGACAGTAACTGAATTCAAAAAAGCATGGGACAAACACAGAGGATCCCTAAAGGTATAAAGGGGACTGTTGTAGTTGTTGATATGGAAGGACAGACTAGATAGGCCATGTGGTCTTTTTCTGTCATCATATTTCTATGTTTCTATGAAACAGTGTCTCCACACTCCCGACGACTCGATACTATGTACCGAGTTCCAAGCTGTCCTGGTTTTCAAAAGACTCAGTTACCACACCATTCAATGGTAGTGGAATCGGCAATGCGTAGGATTAAGCGTGCTAAGACGCATTCCTCTAATCCTCCGGGCCGGGAGTCGAGGACTCTCCATGCCTTTGGGCGTCGATGCTTCCAATCCTCCATGTTGGCAGCCAGGATCAGCTCTTACATTCTCTGTATGGGAATGTTCCTCAAGGAAGTTACAGGAGACTTAGAGCTTATGAACCCTCTTCTTCCTGAGGACAAAAGAAGGGATTTTATTACTCTGGTCAAACATGCCCGGGATGTCTCTAAATTTGTGATCCTTCGATTGCTTTGAATGTATTAGCAGAACCTCTGCTATTTCAATCGGTGCACATCATATTGCCTGGCTCTAGGCATCGGACTTAGAACAATGGGTACAAGAGAAACTGGGAAATATTCCTTGCACAGGAGAAAATCTCTTTGGCAAGGATTGGTAGGACAAGGCAAATCAGCTTGAATCTGAAAATACTACCTTGAATAGACTATCTAAGTCTACAGCCAACCCAGCAAAGAAAAAGTCAGCCAAAAAACACTTTTTCAGTAAGAAAAATAAGTTTTACCCATCCTATACCCATCATACTCACTGTCCAGTTCAAAAGGGGCAACAACAGAACAGACAGCAGAGGAAGCCACAAGTTCCAAGAACTCAATCATAGAAACATAGAAACATGATGACAGAAAAAGACCACATGGCCTATCTAGTCTGTCCTTCCATAACAACAAATACAACAGTCCACTTTTTATCTTTAGAGATCCTCTGTGTTGGTCCCATGCTTTTTTGAATTCAGTTACTGTCCTCATCTCTACCACCTCCACTGGGAGACTATTCCATGGATCCACTACTCTTTCCGTAAAGAAATATTTCCGCATATCACTCCTGAATCTATCTCCCTTCACCCTCATCCCATGTCCCCTCGTAGCAGAACTTGCTTTCAATTGAAAGAGGATCTCTCCCTGAACATTTATGCCACGGAGGTATTTAAACATCTCAATCATATCACCTCTATCCCACCTTTCCTCTAAGGCGTACATATTAAGATCCTTAAGTCTGTCCTCATATGCTTTATAATGAAGCCCATTAATCATTTTAGTAGCAACCCTCTGCACCGACTCCATCCTGTTCACATCCTTTTGAAGGTGCGGTCTCCAGAATTGCACACTATACTCCAAATGAGGTCGCACCAAAGACTTATACAGAGGCATTTTCATCTCCTTTTTTCTGCTAGCCATACCTCTCTGTATGCACCCAAGCATCCTTCTAGCTTTTGCCGTCGCCTTTTCTACCTGTTTAGCTACTTTAAGATCATCAGACACAACCACGCCTAGGTCCCGCTCTTCTTTAGTGGACAAATGTACTTCACCTCCTATGCTGTATTGCTCCCTTGGATTGCTGCAGCCCAAATGCATGACCTTACATTTTTTAACATTAAATCCCAGCTGCCAAATTCTAGACCATTCTTCAAGCTTAGCTAGATCCCTCCTCATGTTATCTACACCTTCCTGGGTGTCTACTCTATTGCAGATTTTGGTATCATCTGAAAAGAGGCAAACCTTACCAGACAGCCCTTCCGCTATATCACTAAAAAAGATGTTAAAAAGAATCGGACCAAGGACAGATCCCTGGGGCACACCACTGGTAACATCCTTCTCCTCAGAGTGAGCTCCATTTACTTGTACTCTTTGTCGCCTCCCACCCAACCAATTTCTAACCCAAGCAGTAACTTTAGGGTCCATCCCTAGGGTGCTCAGTTTGTTTATAAGTCTCCTGTGAGGAACAGTGTCAAAGGCTTTACTGAAATCTAAATACACCACATCTAGAGCTCTCCCTCGGTCCAACTCCCTGGTCACCCAGTCAAAGAAATCAATCAGATTTGTCTGACAAGAACTGCCTCTGGTGAATCCATGCTGCCTCGGATCCTGTAATCCGCTGGACTCCAGAAACCTCACTATTTTCTCTTTCAGCAGCGTTTCCAATAATTTACTTACCACCGAAGTTAAACTAACCGGCCTGTAGTTTTCAACCACATCCTTACTTCCGCTTTTGTGTAAAGGCACCACATGAGCCTCTCTCCAGTCCTTTGGCACCACTCCCGACTCCAACGAGGCATTGAAAAGGTCAGTCAGTGGAGTTGCTAGAACGTCCCCAAGCTCCCTCAGTATTCTAGGGTGTATCCCATCCGGTCCCATCGCTTTGTCTACTTTAAGTTGAGCTAGTTTCTCACGAACACAGTCTTCTGAAAATTGTTCAAGATGTCCCTTGCTTCTGTTCTTATTTGTGGGTGTTTTCTGAGGTCCTGCTCCTGGTTCTTCATCTGTGAACACAGAACAAAAATATTTGTTAAGCAATTCCGCTTTATCCTTATCAGCTTCTACATATTCCCCCCCTGCACCCTTGAGTCTGACAATACCACTTTTGCCCTTCCTCTTCTCACTAATATATCTGAAAAATGTCTTATCCCCCCATTTTATTGCATTGGCTATTTCCTCCTCCTTTTGAATCTTTGCCTTCTTGACTACTTTGCTAGCTTCTCTAAGTTTTTCCAAATACAGATGCCTGTCTTCCTCTCTCTGTGATCTCTTGTATTTCATGAAGGCCTCCCTCTTTTTCTTCACTTTTTCAGCTACTTCCTTCAAAAACCATAGCGGTCTCCTGTTCCTTTTGCCTTTATTTACCATTTTAACAAAAAGGTTGGTTGCCTTTAAAATACCCCCTTTCAGTTTTGCCCACTGTTTTTCTACATCCCCCAGCTGTTCCCATCCCACTAACGACTCCCTGAGGTATTGGCCCATCTTCGCAAAGTTAGTCTTCCTAAAGTCTAAGATCCTCACCTTGGAATGGATTCTAACAGCCCTAGTCCTAATACTGAACCGCACCATCTGGTGATCACTGGATGCAAAATGATCTCCCACTACAACATCAGAAGCACTTTCACCATTGGTAAGCACCAAGTCCAGTATGGCCCCTTCACGTGTGGTGTCTGTTACCAATTGCCTGAATAGTTCTCCCTGTAGAGAATCCAGGATCTCCTTACTTCTAGATGATACTGCAGCAGGAATGTGCCAATCAACATCTGGCATATTGAAATCTCCTATCAGTAGCACTTCCCCTTTCCTAGCAATGCTGCGTATGTCTTCAATTAACTCTCTGTCCACCTCTTCCTCTTGTGAGGGAGGTCTGTATATCACACCAATGCAAATAGATTTCTCTTTCCCTCTTTCTAGTTTAACCCACAATGCCTCCTCTCTCCCTTTTAAGCTCTGTAATTCCAAAGCTTTAATAGTAGTTTTTACATATAGTGCCACTCCTCCTCCCCTTCTTCCTACCCTGTCCTTTCTGAATAAAGTATAGCCAGGTATAGTTACATCCCAGTCATGGTTTTCTGTGAACCATGTTTCTGTAACTGCCACTAAATCCAAGTCAGCCACTCCCACCAAAGCTTCAACTTCAGGGATCTTATTTCCCATGCTACGGGCATTAATGCACACTGCATTAATCAACTCCACAAGTTCAGCCTCCTCAGGGGCTTTGACTCCTTCCTAGAGAACTTAGTCTTTCTGCCCCTGAAAGGTCCAGAACCTCTCACCATTCCAGGAAGGTTATGCCATTTTGCCAGCAGATGGCAACAAATAACATCAGAAAACTGGACTTTGTCCATTGTACGAGAGGTGTACAGACTCCACATCCACAGCCTGCTCCCTCCTACAGTCATAAAGCAGCTCAATCCTCAGGTTCCTGTCACCAATCTCTTGGGTCAGGAGGTCACATCATTTCTTGCTCAAGGAGCAATAGAAGAAGTACCCATGCCCCAACAGGGTGCGGGGTTTTACTCCCCCTATTTTCTCATTCCCAAGAAAACAGGGGGACACAGGCCTAATCTGGACCTCAGAGAATTAAACAAATATCTGTTCCGAGAAAAATTCAAAATGATTTCCCTCGGAACACTCTTGCCATACCTTCAGAGTCAGGATTGGCTATGTTCTCTAGATCTAAAGGATGCATATACTCATATTCTCATCCATACAGATCACAGGAAATTATTTTGATTCCTTTTCCAGGGAAGACACTTCCAATACAGGGTTCTTCCCTTCGGGCTGGCTTCTGCCCCAAGAGTCTTCACAAAGTGCATGGCAGTAATAGCAGCATTCCTGAGAACTCTGGGAATATTCGTCTTCCCCTACTTAGATAACTGGCTCATTCGGGCACCAACAGCTCCAGAAGCCAGCTTTGCTCTTTATCGCACGATGCAAATTCTTCGCTACTTGGGACTGGTCATAAACCTCCCATAATCTCAGCTCACCCCTTCTCAGTCCCTGGAGTTCATAGGGGCTTGTCTAGATACCAGACAGTCAAGGGCTTTCCTACCACAGCCCCACTGTCTTCGTATACTGCAGCTGGCATCCCAAGCAGCTATGAAAGTCTTCCTGACTGCTCGGGAAATGCTTCAGCTTTTGGGGCATATGGCATCCACTGTCCATGTGGTTCCCTATGCTCGCCTTCACACGCGAGCAGCCCAGTGGACCCTCTCCTCTCAGTGGACACAGGCCTCGGATCACCTGTCGGACAAAATCAGAAACTCCACACGTCTCATTTCGTCCCTTCAATGGTGGCATTCTCTGGAAAACCTTCTAGTAGGCTCTCCTTTCCAGCAGCCTCTATTCCAAGCCTTCCTAACAACAGATGCGTCTAAGTTGGGTTGGGGGCTCACTTGCACGATCTCTCTACTCAGGGTCTCTGGACCCAACAGGAGGCTTGTCTTCACATAAACCTCCTAGAACTCAGAGCCATCCACCATGCTCTTCGAGTATTCCAGGCCCAGCTCAGCTACAAGACAGTCCTGGTTCAAACCGACAATCAAGTAGCCATGTTCTATGTGAACAAGCAGGGCGGAATGGGTTCTCTGTCATTATGCAACAAAGCTTTGCAACTGTGGGCCCTCGCAAGAGAGCTTTAAATCCACCTCCTAGTGGTATATCTTCCGGGCACTCAAAATCTTTGGGCAGACAAACTCAGTCAAATACTGCTGCCACACGAATGGTCTCTTCACTCAGACCAGATTGCTCGAGTGTTTCGAATCTGGGGAACCCCAGATATAGACCTCTTTGCAAGTCCACTGAATGCCAAACTTCCCCTGTTCTGTTCCAGAATTCCGGCTCAAAACTGTCAGGCAAGAGATGCTTTCCTCCTCCACTGGGGGCAGGACTTCCTCTCTGCCTTCCCACCCATTCACCTCATTCCCAAAATACTATTCAAGCTTCAGAGAGACAGAGGACATATGATTCTCATAGCTCCACGTTGGCCACAGCAAACATGGTATCCTCTGCTTCTATGTCTCTCTCAAGCCACACCACTGGAGTTGTGATACGCTCCAGATCTTCTTTCCCAGGAGAACGGGATGCTATTGCACCTGAATCCCCAGTCCCTACATCTCAGGGCCTGGTTACTGAAAGCCTAGAGCTTCCAGTTATTAACCTTTCTCAACAGGTAAAGGATATCCTGGTGGCCTCCAGAAAACCCTCCACAAGGTGATCATACGCTTTCAAGTGGAAAAGGTTCTCTGTATGGTGTTCTCAAAGGGGGCTTTACCCCCTTTCGCTGCCTATGGAATCGCTACTGGAGTATCTCCTCCATTTATCAAATTCTGGTCTTAAAACCAATTCAGTAAGAGTCCATCTTAGTGCCATTGCAGCTTTTTGCAAGCCTTTGGATGGACAACCTATTTCCTCTCAGCCATTTGTAGCAAGATTTATGAGAGGTCTACTCTTAACAAAACCTCCCATTAAGCCGCCACCGTTGGCACGGGATCTCAGTCTTGTTCTCGGGCAGCTTATCAAACCGCCCTTTGAGCCCTTAGCCACTACGGACCTGAAGTTTCTTTCCTGGAAAGTCATCTTCCTAGTTGCTCTCACTTCTGCAAGACGCATCAGTGAGTTGCAGGCCTTAGTGGCTGATCCTCCTTATACAAGATTTCACCACGATAAGGTAGTTCTTAGGACTCATCCTCACTTCATGCCAAAGTGGTTTCGCCTTTTCATTTAAACCAATCGGTTTACCTTCCTGTATTCTTTCCTAGGCCTCATGCCTCTAGTGCAGAAAGGAACCTTCGTACCTTGGATTGTAAAAGAGCCTTAGCTTTTTACCTTCAAAGAACTAAGCAGCACAGAAAATCTTCTCAGCTTTTCGTTGCTTTTGATTCTAGTCATTTGGGACTTCCAGTTTCCAAAAGAACTCTCTCTACATGGATTGCAAATTGCATATCCTTTGCATACGAGAGTAAGGGACTTTCTCTCGAAGGCCACGTCACAGCTCACAATGTGAGAGCAATGGCAACCTCCATAGCTAATCTTCATTCTGTGTCCATTGACGACATCTGTAGAGCAGCCACCTGGGCTTCAGTACACACTTTTACAGCCCATTATTGTTTAGACAAGGACTCCCTTCGGGATGCCTCATTTGGACAGGCTGTTCTACAGCATCTCTTTCAGACTTAGTACAACTCCTACCCACTGTCCTGGGGTTTTCGATGCCAGAGATCCATGGAAGGAAGAATGACCCATCTCACCAGAGATTCGCAGCTTGCTAGGGTCATCCTCCTGGCATCTCTCAGCTGGGGAGTCCCCATATGTGAAGACTACATGCCTGCTTGTTCCTGGAGATAGCGTAGTTACTCACCTGTAACAAGTGATCTCCGGGAACAGCAGGAATTAAGTCTTCACAACCCACCCACCTCTCCTTGGAGTTGTCTCTCTCTCTCTCTTTCTCTCCTTCTCTCCTTTTGTCTCAGCTATAAACTCAACTGACGAAGGAGAGTTGGATAGGTGGGAAGGCAGCACGCAGGCGCTGTGGGATGCTCCCAAAAGCTTTCCTATTGGACGCTGGGGAGCGTTCCCACACAGGCTCTGTCTGTACCGATGATACCCATATGTGAAAACTTATTCCTGCTGTTCCCGGAGATCACCTGTTACAGGTGAGTAACTACGCTTTCTTGCAAGCACTATTTCTAGCAATGGCCATCTGCTCTACATAGATCTTTTAGAAGTTTGCACCCACGTCATCTGCCACCGGTGATAACTCCAAGTTCTTCAGCATCTCCTTTCACTCTGGGCTGTGCTATGCACATCTTGGACAGAGCGTCAGTAACTGTCCACCCAGGCTTCATGGCTGCACATACATCTTTCTGCAGCATTGGTGGAATCACTGATCTTTGCTCCAATTCTGCTTTCAGTAGCACGGCAGACATTCTTTCACTCACAGCAGTCGTCGTCTTCGGCCCATAAGACTCAGTGCATGTAAAATATAATTTGCAGAACCATAGCTCACTACTACAATCATCCCTCAGATTCCTCACAATGGCAAACATGCACAGTTACTAATGGCAGTATAGAATTACTGAACAGAATTATCTTATCTAATCTGATGTTATTTCATTTCAATACATCTTCTGCTAGCATTAAATTATTGCAAATTATTTAACTATATGGAGACCAAGCTATTTTGCAACATACTTCTCTTTTGCATCTACATTCCTTAATGCATTCCCTTATCTACACGTTAATAGACACACCTCTCTTGTCAGGTGCACAACTGTACAAAGTATAGCTGATCTTATTTCTTAAGGGGGAACAAACATCAAAACATAACTGATAGTCTATGGCAATTAAATTAAACTCATTTCAGTTTTTACAAAAAAATTCTTAGGAAAGCACGTGTGTAGGTAATGGTTTGACTTACATTATTTTGAATATTGTCAGTCATACAAATATCTGATTAACACAGTTATCTCAGCTCACAAAGGAAGGACACCAGGATACAAAACAAAAGGAAACATACATATAGGTCATTACATAACCAGAATTGTGCTCAAGAAATGTTCAAAAACAGAGAATTTAAACCAATTAGAATTCAATTGTGATTGTTTACAGCTTCTCTTGGTTGACACTATTTAGCGCAAACAGCATAATAATAAAGAATCAATTAATCTCTTGCACGGAGAAATTTACACCTTGAATCTACCTCAGTCAGTGATACTATATTAATTTAGTTAATCAGTCTTAGTGTTTGTGATTTCATAATTTATTTACATTCTCTTATATACCGCGCTATTCTGCATCAGTGCAGTTTACATTGAACAAACTGAAATTACATTGAACAGGGCATTATAACTTGGAGATAACTATTTTACAGGGAATAATAACAAACTGAAACACACAACATGAGAATTTAAAATCCATTAGACTCTTGCAGGTACCTTAAAATAGTCGGGGACGGCCACCAGCATTCTCTTACATTTTCATGGATGTGATGTGTATCAGGATTTTCTACTAACATAAAAAGAAAACATTATAATACCACACATTTACCACTTTGGTTTAATTACTTGTCAGAATGAAATTCTATCACTCATTATTTGTTACTTGTAAAAGCTAAATCCCTAAAGATTTTTCTTTAATATTACATGTGACTTACTATACTTCTTGCACAATAAGAAACAAAAATAATAATAGACATCAATATTGCTAATCAGAAATCATGAATTGAAAATAAACCATCAAATCTTCATGACAACATTGGCACATGATAATCTGCACCCCCCCAGACTGAATCCACTGTATAGCTTTATTTTTATTAATTTTCTTTCTTCTTTTACTCATTTTTCCATTTTAATCAAATAAATTTGCTTTGACTTTTTTAAGCAATACAATTTTAACTTGTATCTGCATCTCCTTTAAACACCTTCATAGTTTTTCTTAGTCTTTGTTATATCATGCAAATTCACACAATTTAGCAGATATCTAAACACATCAAAATGCTTTCACACATTGGGAAGATCTTCAATCATTCACATCAATTAAAATATGTACTCTAGAGATTCTTATAAGAACATAAGATATGCCATACTGGGTCAGACCAAGGTCCATCAAGCCCAGTATCGTGTTTCCAACAGTAGCCAATCTAGGTCATACGTACCTAGCAGTTTCCCCCAAAAGACACAGGTTCCACAATGCTTGTATTGGGTCAAGCAGTGATATCCTGGGTCCCTTTTTAATAATGGTTTATGGACCTTTCCTCCAGGAACTTGTCCAAACCTTTTTTAAACCAAGCTACACTAACAGCCTTTACTACATCCTCCGGTAATAAATTACAGAGTTTGATTACACGTTGAGTGAAAAAATATTTTCTCTTATTAGTCTTAAATAGTACTGAATTATAGGAATGTGCTGGAATTGGTTCTGAGTGTAAGCTTGCATGTATGCCTGAGACAATAGGCAGAAAATGAGAAGAAGGCAGTGAACAAAATATTCATTTATCTGCAATTCCATGTTTGTGAACAAAGGTTTACTTACCTTAGGTTGACTCTTACAGGTCATGCATTCACGGGTTGAAGCTAACTTGCGGTAGATACACTGCTAGGATCCACGCTAAGGGCCACGCCTAAGGACCCTTTGGCGAGGCCCTTAGGCACGGGCGCTCCTGAAACGCTGAGTAGTTAAATAGGCTGTGGATCGCAGGAAATCATGCCAGAGAGGGTAGAGCTGGAGGCCAAGTGTAGTTAGTGTAGGGGAGGAGCCCCTACCTGCCCCGATGCAGTGACTGAGTAAGTTGATGTCCTGGAATCTGATGCAGAGGGCCCAGATGATCCCCCGGAGGTTGCCAATGTGCAGGTGGTAAGTGTACTTGCGCCTGAAGCACTGAATAGTTAAATAGGCTGTGGATCGCAGGAAATGATGCTGGAGGAGGACGGAGCTGGAGGCCAAGTGTAGTTAGTGGGTGGGGGGGGACGATACACTTAGTACTAGTGGGCAGCCCCCCTTAAATCATTGATTGCCATTTTATGTTTCAAACATCGAAGCTCCTCCTAAAAAGTCTCCGTCTAGTGAAATAACAATGCTTCATTTCCACTAGTCAGTGAATACCGTCGTGCTCCAGGGCTTTTGTAATATCACCATATCTACACATATACAATAAGACGGACTGCCTCTCTTAAACGCTAAAGCCCGTGACTTAGACTGAGTCTGTACTTCACACTCGCAATCCTCCGTCCTCTCTGCCTTGCCCTGAATGAAGAGAAAGGAAGATCCTGGCATGGCACCAACATCTTGGACACAGAGCGTCAGTAACTGTCCACCCAGCTTCGTGTCTGCACATACATCTTTCTGTAGCATTGCTGGAATCGCTGATCTTTGCTCCCCTTCTGCTTTCAGTAGCACGGCAGACATTCTTTCACTCACAGCAGTCGTCATCTTCAGCCCATAAGACTCAGTGCATGTAATATATAATTTGCAGAGCCATAACTCACCGCTGCAATCATCCCTCTGATTCCCCACAATGGCAAACATGCACAATTACTAATGGCAATATAGAATTACTGAACAGAATTAATTGCAATACATCTACTGCTAGCACTAAATTATTACAAATGATTTAGCAATATGGGAGACCAAGCTAGTTTGCAACATACTTCTGTTTTTGCATCCACATTCCTTAATGCACCTGCATCTATCTGCAGCCAGCAATGGTCGGGCTGCATTTCTCGGTACCATGAAGAAAAAAGGGTCTTAGGAATGGGCCTACTTGGTTTCCTAATTTAAAAAATATATCGTTCTGGAATATTTGGGCTATAAAGATGTGTTTATGGAACCAAATAGCCTACAAACTATGGACTGAAGTAGGGGTGTTGGCTAATTGGAGCTCCACATCCTGCAGCAATGTAGCCATGTGCATAGTCAAATTCTGTAGCCCCAGATTGAGAACTTTACTGGATGGATTAAACTGTGAAATCTGGTGGGGGAGGGTGGAAGGGCTTATGTGTGACTATCTGCCTTTTATAGTTGCTTTCAGTGTTTTTTAATTCTTGGGTTCTCCTATTTTCACAGCATTATCTCTTAGAAAATTGAGGGTTAAAAACTTGCTAGGTGAACTTACAGGGATGGGGCGAGGGCTCTTCTCAACCTTACAACAAATCTTGTGCCTTTTCAGACAGACACTCAATGTGGGCCTCTGTGAGCAGCAGCAGCGGCGAAAATGTAGAACCCAATTACTCCAGCATAGAGCAACTGTTCTGTCTTCCTCAGAAAAAAACGAAGGAGTTGGAAACGGCACCGGTGAGGAAGGAACCAAAAGAGGTACTTCTGCTTTCCCAGTTCTTTCGTGATCATTTTCAAGAACACTTTGAAAGGCTGATTGTAAAGTGGCTCTTTTTTTCTTTATAACTAGATCACTTTCCTAGATTCCAAGAAAAGCCTCAATTTGAACATATTTTTGAAGCAATTTAAATGGTAAGGATGTCTGAATTTATCAGCTTTAAAGGAAAACCTTGAAATTTTGTTTCCTTGAAAACCTTATATTCCGATTAGCTGATGCTGTTTTTTTTTAATTGTATTTTATTGGTGTTATCATGATTTGTATTGTGCACATCAGATGTCTGTAGCCCTGTGATTGACTCGAGTGTGTAGAATAGTGTCAGACTAAAATGTCCCAGGGCAGTACACATACAAAACAGATGCTCAGAAAATAAGGGTCGATTATTTGTAGCAGTAAATCCCATGGAAAGGAATATTTGGCTGCTCCCTCCGGACTGTGTTGCTGAATATTCTGTCGCTATCTGGATCATACCGGTGCAGTCTGGGGGCGAAGTGAGAAGTTCTCTTGATAGCCGAGATTTTTAGCGCTACCTTATGGATAGTTATACGGCAGGGGTCTCAAACTCAAATTGCTTTGAGGGCCAAATGAGGACTTGTAGAGTAACCCGGGGGCCGCACAAGACGCAGGCCTCATTTGCATAAGGGCATCATTTGCATAAATATTTGCATAATGTTACCATACACTAACTTTTAGTAAACGTGCCTCTTAATGAGTGTATGTATAAAGAAAGACTAAAAGATTTCTACATTACTATAAACCAGTGCCAACCGCCAGGCACATTAGGAACTACTAGAAACACTGCCCATAGTAAACCCGCCGTATCCTAACAGCACTACCAGGACTCACAAAGCACCATACCCTAACTATCAAAAGGCAACACTGCAAATATTAAATCAACACATTTCAGAGAATAACAATACATGACCTACTCGGGAAAGAGAACAAGTGGCAATGTCAAATAGGAATTACATAAACAGAATACCTCAGCTCAGTTACACATGCAGAACATACACCATCACCAAACAAGGAATCACAATTTAGAAACAGGAAGACAATTAAACTGGGAACCCCAAAAGCCAAACTTAGAATGTACAACACTGTAGAAATAAAACTATACATTGATTTCCTCTTGTATTAAATAAAGTGCAGATGTTAAAGATGCACATTTCCAAGAGCTGACATATTTCAGTTAATAAATTCAAAATAAAGAGATATTTTTCTACCTTTTGTGCATTTTTTTTTCAGTTGCAATTGTTCCAGTCACTTTCTTCTGGTTTCTTTGTGTCTTCTGCTAACTCTCCATCGTCTGCTGTCCATTTCTCCTTTCTTCTTTCCTAGTTTTTTTCCATTCTCTCTACATCTGCTTTAACATACTAATCATTCTCCTTTTGCTCTTTCCTCATTCCTATTTCATCCACTCAAATTTTACCCCTCCATCCTCAATCCCCACTTACTCTCCCAATACCCGGCCAATTGTAGATTTTTCTTCCCTCCCACACAAAATATATTTCCCCTCTCCATTTCACTCTCCCAGCCCCATCCCATTCTAATCGTCCCCCAACATCAACTCCCTTCTAGCTCCTGCCCAACCCAGCATCCGCTCCCTTCTAGTCCCCGCATCATCAGCCCATTTCCAGTCCTAGCTCCCTCCCCTCACAGCCCATTTCCTTTCCAAGCCCCCCTCCCCATCAGCCCATTTCCATTCCAAGCCCCCTTCCACTCAGCCCATTACCATTCCAAGACCCTGTCCCCATCAGCTATTTGCAGTTCAAGCTCCCCCTTCTACTCGGCCCATTTCCAGTCATAGCACCCCCCCCCAGTCCATTACCAGTTCTAGCCCCCCCCCCTAGCCCATTATCAGTCCTAAGCCCCCCAACAGCCCACTTCCAGGCCTAACCCTTCCATCACCCCATCTTCATTCTTAGCCCCCCATAACCCCATTTTCAGTCTTAGGCCCCCAGTCAGACCACCTCCAGTCCTAACCCCCATCTGTCCATTACCAGTCCTAACCCCCATCACCCCATTTTCAGTACTACCCCCCCCCAGCCCACATCAAGTCCTGCTCCCCCCCTACATCAAGTCCTGCTCCCCCCATCAAGTCCTGCTCCCCCCCTACATCAAGTCCTGCTCCCCCCCCCACATCAAGTCCTGCTCCCCCCCATCAAGTCCTGCTCCCCCCCCACATCAAGTCCTGCTCCCCCCACATCAAGTCCTGCTCCCCCCCCCGCCAAACATCAATTCCTGCACCCCCCCAATCAAGTCCTGCTCCCCCCCCATCAAGTCCTGCTCCCTCCCCCCCCCCCCCCGGGAAAATTAAACTTTAAAAAAAACCCGGCTTCTGCTGCTGCTGCCGCCGCTGCCGTGGCCAGCAATAGCAGCAATATCGCAAGTCCCGCGGGCTCCCCCCCACCCGGCAGATCCCTTCCTGCTTGCCTGCCAGTTCTCCGCTTCGGCTTTCAGAGCCGCGAAGGGAGAGCTTCTCCCTCGTGACTCTGTTAAGCCCGCTGGGGCAGATGGGAAATTTCCCATCTGCCCCGGCGAGCTTAACAGAGTCGCGAGGGAGAAGTTCTCCCTTCGCGGCTCTGAAAGCCGAAGCGGAGAACTGGCAGCATTGGCAGGCAAGCAGGAAGGGATCTGCCGGGTGGGGGGGGAGCCCGCGGGACTTGCGATATTGCTGCTATTGCCGGCCACGGCAGCGGCGGCAGCAGCAGCAGAAGCCGGGTTTTTTTTTTTCCCCCAATGCTTCGCGGGCCGCACAAGGGTCTCTCGCGGGCCGCATGCGGCCCGCGGGCCGCGTGTTTGAGACCCCTGTTATACGGATAGCTCAGGAAAGCTGTTCTCAGTGGTTATCTGGACGTCAGTGCTGGAAATCGCTGCTATGGGGATAGTGGCCAGCACTTGCGCATTATCAGGATATTTAGCACTAGTCAGTGTCTGGATACTGGCACTGAATATCCAGATTTAATTCAAACTCCGTGGCTGGCATCCCAAAAAAATAAAAAATCCCCGCTGACCACAGAGATTAAACATTGACCGGATAGTACCTACTTTTATATGAGAAACACGTGGAGGCCGATTCAGATCCCTGCATGCCTGGCCGCAGTGCACAGTGAAAACGGAGACATGCTTGAGATAGACCCGATTCTGCCACCGTGGGGCCCAGACCTACCCACAATGGCGGAATCGGGGACATACACATCTGAGTGCGCCCTATATGCCGAAGAGATTGACGTATGGGAAGCTGCCCCCCCATGCCGCAGCGCCATTGCTGGGACAACAGAGCAGTGGTGTCCTTGCACCATGGCAACAAGCTGTCTACATGGCCGCTTAGAATGCCACACCCCCTACAGACCACTGTCCGGGCAGCACCGGAGGTCCCTATGACCCGGATGGTGGGTGCAGGGGCATGGCGATGCCAACACCATGGGGTGCCGGTGGGCATGCGGCATGCGCAAGGCGAGGCCCCCTGGACTTATTCCATCATTGGGGTGGAATAGCCTGCACGTCCTTGGGGGTGCTGGGAAACGTACAGAGGCCTGGCCACTCTCCCGCTCTGCCCCTCCCGCCCACGTACAGCATTCCCCATGCAAATGCTGTGTATGTGTGGGGAGGCAGGGCAGCGGGATATGCCTTGGGGGCTATTCGCTGGTTGCCCATCCGCCCCACACATACACAGCCACTATTCGTGGCTCAGAATGTCCCCCATAGGCATGCTCAGAATGCACTTAACAACTTCAAATTCACATATATGCGTGCACACTTACCAAGATGCAAGTGCTGCAGAACAGCTGCAACTTTATGCAGGGACTTTGGGGGAAAGAATTTTATGAAAATATCTAGGCACATGTATGACGTAATCTGGGCCAGTGATGACGGCGTGAGCATATAGCATTTTCAAATCTTTGCATGCACGTTTCCAGCAAAATGCTGCCTGTAGAAGAAGCAGATGCAAGGGGCTGCAGGTACCTCGGACCCGTGCTGCAATCAGCCGTCCCACCAGACACTGGGCAATGATTTTGTCACTTCCGCCTCACTGATCTGTGGATTTCATCCTGATATCACGCGACACGCTTTAGGGGCTATATAGAATGCTATTTTGAAAAAAGCTTTGCCGCAGATGCAGACTGGGGGAAACCGTTTTAAAAACTGAGCCTGACCTGTTGTGGAGAAGTAGCCTAATGGTTAGAGCAGCAGACTAAGCACTATAGAAGCCAGAGTTCAAATCCCATTGATGTTCCTTGTGATCTTGGACAAGTCAATTCACCCTCAATTGCCTCAGGTACAAAGCTAGATTCCCCAAATTCAGAGGCTTAAAAATACCTATTGTACCTGACATAACTTACCTTGCACCATCAATAAAAAAGCACGAACTAGATATAAATAATATGCGGGTCATTTTATGCCACGAATAGCAGGGATGTGCATCCTTCCTGGACGTACATCCCCGCTATTCGTCCCCTTTCCACTCCTGGTGTAAAGGCTCCCCGTATGAACAGCGCTGTTCTATGGGGAGCCTTGAACGGGGGCGGGAGGGGGTGGTCTGGAGGCTGAGTGAGGGTGGGCCGTGACTCTAGACATACAGGGCCGATTCTGAGGTCAGCCCTGTAGGTCGGGGCTTGGCTTCAGAGATGGAATAAGTCCCCCTGAACGCGGGGTGACAGCGGTGGCTGGCAGCAGCGATGGACAGGTGAAGGGTGCAGGAGCATCCCTATAGCCCAACCTTGGCCATGGGTCGGGCTATGGGGAAAGGAGGCTTTTGGCAGCAGCCGGTGATCGCGGCTCCTGAATGGTGCCATGGCACTGTGGCTTCATTCAGGAGCCTAGCTGAGTTAGCTGGGTATGTGGCTGGGCGTGCGGCAGATTAGAATCAGGGCCCAGCCTGCACATCCAGGCCGTAGACCTGATTCTGATCCTGCAGGCACATCTAGCCCCCACAGGATGAGAATCAGGTGCTGCCGCTGCACGCCACAATTTTGACCGGCCGTACAGGGGCAGGACATCCACAACAGAATTGGCTTCTATGTGTTTAGTAATATATAACAAAGTTTCTGTACTGAAGAGGAAAATATTTATTCAGAGAGGTTCTAAGTCTCGGTGTACCCTTTGCAGTTCTAATAAAGAAGTCGTTGACATGATTGAAAAGGGAGACAGGACAAAGTTTGATGTTGAAATTCTGAAGCAGCTGGTGAAGTTACTGCCTGAAAAGCATGAGGTGAGTATAAGTTGAAATTCAGATGTATGCACTTATCCACTTATGAGTGCACAGAAAGTTAATTTGGTGATCTTCTCCATTTTTGTTTTCTGTGTCAGATAGAAAACTTAAAATCTTACAAAGCAGAGAAAGCAAAATTAGCAAATGCAGATGAGTTCTATCTGCTCCTCCTCTCTGTGCCATGGTAAGTGATGTTTTCCCAATTCTTTGTCTGGCCCCCACCTCCTTTAATGGCATTTTATGTCTGGGGTTTTTTTGTTTGTTTGTTTTTGACAGAGAAAAATTCTTTAGCTTTGATACAGTCATGCCCAAGTCTCAGTAAAAATGCTACGCAGACTGTCTGGCGCAGAAACTGCAGAAATGCACGATTGCTGGCTAAACACAGATCCTAGAAAACTAAATATCTTTTTACAGCCTCCGAGAACACAAAACCAGTTAGCAGGAAGATTTGTCACCTTCCTCTTGTATCATTCCTACTAGGGATGTGCACAGGCAAAAAGATTTCAATTAATTTTCCAGTCTTTCAAATCATTTCTAAATTTGCCGAGCAGGTTTTCTTTTTTTGTTTGTTTTTATTCTGGATATTCATTTGAATAAAAAAAAGCAAGCATTGGAACTTTTAAATATTAATACATCAGTTCTGCTTTTTAATTTGATTTGCAAACACTGTTGATATTCGAAAGGGTTTAGCTGAGTCACACGACCTGCAAACCGGTTAAGCCCTGGTGATCCCAGTATTCAGCAGGACAGCGGCACTGAATAGCCCCACAAACTGAAGGAAAGATGCCTGATTAAATCCGGTGTGATCTGTGGGTGGCCACTGCCGCTATCTGCTCAGTGGTAATATTCAGTCGCTAATCGGACAGCTAAACCACATAAAGTTAGGACAGTTCAATGGTTGTTGGTTTAGCTATATCACTGCTGACCAGATAGCTACCGTAATCGCTGGTGAAACCAGATATTCAGCACCAGATACTGGATAGGCTCTGACATGAATATCTGGTTTTACTTTCAGCAGCTGCTAGGTGCTTTAAAAGTGCTGCTAAATATGACCCCCTAAATTTTTTAAAGAATACTAACAAAGTGAATGTATGTTAAAATATGCAGACCTCTGTTTATTTAATGAGTTTTCTATACTGCCATATCTTAAATTCAAAGCAGTTTAAAATAAAACAACTAGAACTTTACATAGAAAGGGGAAGAAGAACCTGGATGCTTAACGGGGTACATTAGTAATATTGCAGGTATTATAGTAAGACAGAGTTAAAGTAAAAATTGTAATAGGGGGAATAGAATTACATTTAAACGTATTACATTGGTAATAAAGGTATTCTCCGGGAGCAAGCAGGAAGCCTGTCCTCACATATGGGTGACGTCGGTGCCAACAGAGCCCGCACAGAGCATGTCCCCAGCTTTCAAAGAAAGCCTTTGGGAATGCTACGTATGACCTAGATTGGCCACTGTTGGAAACAGGATACTGGGCTTGATGGACCTTGGTCTGACCCAGTATGGCTTATCTTATGTTCTTATGTACCACGCATACGTTGTCCCCTTCCTGTCCAAGGGTGCCAACTTGCCCAGTCTCCTTTTTTCCATGGAGCCCAACGGTCGCATGTTCTGTTCTCCTGAAAAAATTCCTTAAAAATTCCTTTAAAACTACCTCTATAGTTGAGTTTTTCCAAGTTTGCATACCGGATCCTCTTCCCGCCTCGAGCCGGCACCTCTCCAGCGCTATATCTTGGCTCCTTTTTTCAGCGAGGCTTGCCTTGACCGGTGTTCACGCCCTTTTTCACCAGGGGGTCGTCAACATGGCGGGACTTGGGAGACTCTGAGCAGCGCCCCCCTAAGGTCTCTAGGAAGGAGTGAGGCTCCCCAAGGCCATGGTCCTTGTCGAGGATGCATTTGCAAGAGTACCAGTGCCAGGCCCGAGACCCTTATCCAGCCAGCCCCTGGTCTCCTGGTTCCTACAGGGCTTTCTGCTATCCAAGCCTCCTATTCACCCCCCCCCCCCCCGGCGGCAGAATGGGACCTCAACATGTTACTGTCCCAACTGACTAGATCACCGTTTGAGCCCCTGGCCACCTGCCACCTCAGATATCTATCTTGGAAAGTGGCCTTCTTGATGGCCCTGATTTCAGCTCGCAGAATCTGTGAGCTTCAAGTGCTGATGGCGGATCCTCCGTAAACCAGATTCTTCAAGAACAGGATAGTACTCTGCACTCACCCTAAGTATCTCCCGAAGGTGGTATCCCTGTTTCACCTCAACCAGGAGGTGGTACTCCACACCTTCTACCCGCAGCCTCATGCTGGCAGGGAGGAGCTCATACTCTACACACTGGATTGTAAATGGGCCCTGCCCTTCTACCAGCAGTGGACCCAGGGCCATCGCAAAGCACCTCAGCTTTTCGTGTCCTACGACCCCAGCAGAGTGGGGATCCCTATAACCAAGCGTACCCTATCCTCTTGGGTGGCGGACTGTATCGCCCTTGCTTATGAGCATGTGGGCCTCTCCCTAGAGCACCAGATCACATTGCATCACGTGAGGGCAATAGCCACGTCAGTGACCCACCTCCACTCTGTGCCGGTGACAGAGATTTGCAGAGCCGCCACTTGGTCATCCATCCACACATTTGCAGCACACTACTGCCTGGAAAACAAATTCCGCAGGGACAGTGCCTTTGGCCAAGTAGTGCTGTGTAATATTTTTGGAGTGTAGGCAACTCCTGCCCTCCGACCCTTCTGTGTTCAGGTTACCAGAGTGCTAGTGTTGCTTGATGCTGGGGTCTTGCAGAGTCTCTCAGCAGGGACTCACCTTCTGCAACTCAAGGCCACCCAATGGATCGCCGTTGGTATTGTCGTGGTTCAGTCCTCAGCAGCCTGGAGCTAGGGAGTCCCATACGTGAGGACTGACTTCCTGTTTGTTCCTGGAGAAAGTGTAGTTACTCACCTGTAACAGATGTTCTCCGGGAACAGCAGGAATCGGTCGTCACAACCCTCCCTCCTCCCCTTGGAGTTGCTGTCCTTCTGTTTTTTATTTGACTTCTGTCTTAGCTATGTCATCTGACTGAGCAAAATGACACCCTCGGGCGGGAAGGGGACCACGCATGTGTGGTAGCATTCCCAAAGGCTTTCTTTGAAAGCTGGGGAAATGCTCCGTGCGGGCTCCATTGGCGCCGACATCACCCATATGTGAGGACTGATTCCTGCTGTTCCCGGAGAACACCTGTTACAGGTGAGTAACTACACTTTACAGTGTTACAGGCTTAAGGAAGGAATGTAGTATCTCTAGTCCCTCCTCTTCCTTAAGCAGTCCATTGGACTTGATCCAAGAGTTGTATGATTGATCAGGTCATTAGTGTACAACAAAGAGATGAAGATCTGACATCACGTTTACTATGCTGGTTGTGGGCACTAACTTTAATATTTTAAATCCTACAGCCTTGGTGGGAAAGAGGTAAAGATTGTAATTGATGCACAAGGATCTCTTAACAACACTAGATGCTTCTGATAAAAAAATGTATTTTTCCTCCGATTTCTTATTTTAGGTACCAGCTCCGAATTGAGTGTATGCTCTTGTGTGAAGAGACAGCCATTATCCTGGATATGCTACAGCCCAAGGCACAGCTGATTAAGACAGCATGTGAAAGTAAGTGCGACATGGCAGCTTCCGCATATTGCCCATGATCAAGCCAAGGTGTCAACTGCAGAATCACAGATAAAGTGCTAGCTCTTACGTTCGTTTTTTGTTTTTTTTCCTAGAGCTCCTTGCCAGTCATAGACTGCCGCCGTTCTGTCAATTGATTCTCAAAGTTGGAAACTTCCTAAATTATGTACGTAAGTTGTCTCTGTCCCTCGCTTGCACGAGGGAAATAACTAATGTCAGATATCATGAATATCGACAGCAATAGAGAAGCGGACACCTGTATTTATTCTCTCACTCTGTTTTATGCACGTTTCAGGGAAGCCACACGGGTGATGCAGATGGCTTTAAAATTAGCACCCTGCTGAAACTCACCGAGACAAAAGCCAACCAGACACGCATCACTCTGCTCCACCACATCCTGGAGGTACTCGTTGTTCTGGAGAATTGGGGGGGGGAAAGGTTCACTTACATAGCCAGAGTCTTCCCTCTAGAAATAAATCATTTGTTTTTGTTTTGCTCTGACTTATGATTCTGTTTCTTTCACCTTGAAAGTTCTGTAATCCCTCCCTGTTCTTTTTCCTGGTTGTTCCTGCGTTTTTTTATGCAGTGTTTATGGCTCTATCCTTATAGAATTTCTCCTGACAGAAACTTGCTTAGCATGGCTGACTAGATTCTGCTACAAATCATTCCTGATCCCTTGAAAACTAAACTGCCTGAATGTCATACATGTAGTAGGTTATGGCAAATATATATATAGAAAGGTAAAAAGGGTGGGGTGTACAGCCACCTGTGAATGCAGTCAAGAAGTGTTCAATGTGCTAATCACAACACCACCAAAAGCCTTTTGGTGCAAATAGCTTACAACCTATGTTGGCAGCAAACACACTAAAGGCCATTTAGCTGGAGGGCAAATACCCTGTAGAAAATGAATTGACTATAACTTCCTCTAGAGAAGAATGTGGTTATCTCTTTTCCTCCGACACAGGCCGTTTCCCCTTCTGGGTTCTTTAGGAAGCATTATATCCAGCAGAATTCATTCCAACGCAGGTCTCTAACCATATCGAATGTGAATCAAAACATAAGTAAGCAATTGTGGACACATCAAATATCTTCACTGCTTTTTGAGGAAGGGTTTCTACAATAATCAAAAGATAGCAGTATTAATAATGCATATAGGCAACCCAAACAATATATTACAGATTTTGTTTTGATTTTATTTTTAGCGCATCTTTTCGTTGGTAGTTCAAGGTGAGTAATATTCAGGTAGAGTAAGTTATTTCCCTTTCCTCAGAGGGCTTGCAGTCAAAGGGCTGCATTTAGTAAAGTGTGCAAACGCATTAATGTGCACTATTAGTAAATATGACCTTTGACAAATAACGCACACTAATGAGGTAACGCACATCAGTAAATCTGTCCTTTATCTTGTACTTGTGGCGATTTGTTCAAGGTCACAGTGAGCATCAGTTGGATTTGAACCCTGCTTCCACTGGGCTACTCCTCCCCTCACTGTGTAGAGCAAAGCAATGTTGACATGCCAACGCTGCAGATTTAGAGTGAACAAAAGTGGGCTGTTACCTGTCTGTGCCAAAAGGAGCGTAGACAAAGGTATAAACCAGTGATCAAGCAATAGCTAAGTGTCCAATGGAAATGAAGCTGTAGCATGGGAAGGACAGTTTTCTATGATTGCACTAACCATTTGTGCTCTAGTGAATGGAAGGAATGTTATCAGAAGCAGAGCCGTCAAAATGAGCAACCAGTTGTTGGAGGCTCTCGCTAAAAGGTTGTTTTGGTGGCAAAATATTTCTGGAGAGCATTCACAAGTGGGCATACAGTCCTCTTTTCACCTTTATCTTTATTCTATTTTCTATTTTTCCTTTGCATATGCGCTTGCTGTAACCTTTACCAAGGGATTCAACTGTTGTAGTTATTGATACTGTCTCATATGTGACCATGCACCCCCTATGTTTTTTGTGTAGTATGCATGGAATAGGACAGGAATGCTTTCCTCTGTTAATAAGAGTAAAACTGGACATACAGTAATTTAGAGGACCATTTTTGACATCTTTACTTGTGTGAGATATGCACTCAGCATGTGCCAAATCAATTTAACACACAATTTTATTTATTTATTTATATTCTTTTATATACCGTGCTATTCTGCATCAGTGCGGTTTACATTGAACAAACCGAAATTACATTGAACAGGGCATTATAACTTGGAGAAAACTATTTTACAGGGAACATGGGCTATGGAGGGTTAAGTGGCTTGCCCAAGACCACAAGGAGCACCTATGGGACTAGAAACCCCAGTCCTTCCGGCCCAAGGTTGCTGTCCTCTAGTGGGATTTGAACCCCCGACCTTCCGGCCTGAAGTACCTTGCCCCAACCACTAGGCCACTCCTCCACTCCACAATAACCTATGAGTTCATCTGCATAAAGCCGGTTCGCACACATTAAATTTTTATTACCAAACTTTGAAACCTACCAGAAGGCAACAGAAACTAGACAAAAACAATGTCAGAAAATAACCTGAAAATGGACCAATTTTTTTTTCGATGTACATCCCAATCGAATTGCGAATTGCTAGGTAAAATGACTTGCCTGAAAGCTTCCGTCCTTTGCTGGTTAAAAGCATGTGCTTGCTGTCACAGCACCTTCATTTAGCTGGATTAAAAAGAGAGGTTCTTAGGGATGTTCATTTCGGGAGAGTAAAGCGGCAGGTATACATTTGGGGGAGAATAATCAAACCTGTGGGTAATTTTAACCGGTGGGGTTTGCTGCAATAATGACAGTAAATGGCACAGGTAATTTTGCTTTCATTATTGCCTAATAAAAACTTACCAGAGAGATTTGCTCCTGCTTTCTTTGTAGATAATTTTTCCATCAGAAACAATGTACATCAGAGGTGTCAAACTCCAGTCCTGGAGGTCCACAAACTTGGAGTCAGCTGCCTGCAGGTGTAAAGGACATAGAGGATTTTGGCAAGGGTACCCTGTGACAGCTAATTTTTAAAAGGCAACAACATGGGTAGTTCAGCAGCAATGCACATGGAATATAAATTACCTGCATGCCTTGCAAACAATGTGAGCTATTCGGAATTGCCCCTAAATTCTCTTTTCTTTTTCTTTTAAGGAAGTTGAGAAAAACCACACTGATCTGTTGCATCTTCCTGATGATCTTGAATCTGTTTCAAAAGCAGCTGGGTACGAGTCCGTTTTGTTACTTTACTTTCTCTTGGAGAAAGGTGTGGATTTTGGGTTAGAGCAGTGAACTCAAAGTCAGAAAATCTTCTGAGATGGATCCTGGCTCTCCCACTGACCCTTTTGCCTTTCTGTGCCTTCACTAACACACTAATTGGGGAAATACAGTATGTACTGTATATCCTACTGTCTGTCAGTGCTGTACAAGCTCTGACCACAAGGGGGCCGTGCACACTTGCCAATGCATATACCTCACTGAGCAAAGAGAAGTAGCAGGACAAACAGACAGGAAGAGGATCCCTGTAGCTGAAGTGCAGGTACTAAGCAAAGCAGGGAGGGGACACAAACTCAGCCGTGGGATGAGAGGTAATAGACAGGACTCCCGCAGCGGGAGACCAGAGAGATTGGAGGGGGAAAGGGAAAGCGTACATGCGTCAGCCTGGAAAGCTGGAGGACACACGTTGCCATTGGATTTTTCACAGACTGCATCTAATAAGAAATATTCCTTCATTCCACTTAGTGTTGAAAGCTGTTAGACAGATCTAGTACCAAACTAATTGTATATTTTGTAAAGGATTTAATTTGCAAAGCTCCCTTGAATCCTGTTCGACCATATAAATAGACATCATTGTCTCTATAATCCAAAAATAATTTTTTTCCTGCAAGCAATGCTCCCGCCAAGCTGTGCAGGAGTCCTCCAGCCTCGCTGCTGCCAATAGGGGGAGATGCTCCAGGCTGGAGGACTCCGTGCAACATTTCCTGCAAGTCACAAGCAATTGACCTTCCATTACCCCTTAGCTTTTTGTCATAAGTTTGAAAACCCACAGCAAATAAATTGGTTGAAAGAAAGAGAACAGAGCAGTCGGGCAGCCTTGGTTAAAGATGCAAGCTTTCGAAACTTCTAACTAGCCCTTACTCAGACAGGATTCTTCAGCTCTTGAAACCCTCTGCAGTGCAGGGCTACGGCAGCTGTCTTGGTCCTGGAGAAAGCTCGAGCATATGTCATGCATTTGGGCTGCAGCAATCCAAGGGAGCAATATAGTATAGGGGGTGAAGTACTTTTGTCCACTAAAGAAGAGCGGGACCTAGGCATGGTTGTGTCTAATGATCTTAAAGTAGCTAAACAGGTAGAAAAGGTGATGGCAAAAGCTAGAAGGATGCTTGGGTGCATACGGAGAGGAATGGCTAGCAGAAACAAGGAGGTGATAATGCCTCTGTATAAGTCTTTGGTGCGACCTCATTTGGAGTATAGTGTGCAATTCTGGAGACCGCACCTTCAAAAGGATGTGAACAGGATGGAGTCGGTGCAGAGGGTGGCTACTAAATGATTAGTGGTCTTCATTATAAAGCATATGAGGACAGACTGAAGGATCTTAATATGTACACCTTAGAGGAAAGGCGGGATAGAGGTGATATGATTGAGATGTTTAAATACCTCCATGGCATAAATGTTCAGGGAGAGAGCCTCTTTCAATTGAAAGCAAGTTCTGCTATGAAGGGACATGGGATGAGGGTGAAGGGAAATAGATTCAGGAGTGATATGCGGAAATATTTCTTTACGGAAAGAGTAGTGGATCCATGGAATAGTCTCCCAGTGGAGGTGGTAGAGATGAAGACAGTAATTGAATTCAAAAAAGCATGGGACAAACACAGAGGATCTCTAAAGGTAAAAAGGGGACTGTTGTAGCTGTTGATATGGAAGGACAGACTAGATAGGCCATGTGGTCTTTTTCTGTCGTCATATTTCTATGTTTCTATGTCAGCTGTGATATCTTTCTACAGGACTAACGAAGAAACGTTGTTCAGCATCTGAGCTTTTTCAATCACACAAATCTCGTCAGATCAGACAGGGAAGAAGGGTCCTCCGAGGTGTTGAAAGCTCATATGCTGCAGCCAGTTAGCATGGGCGTACTTATGACTTCCATAGGTGGACGTAAGCACACTCGCGCTCTTTCTATGCCCCATTAGGGCAAGTGCACCATGTTAACTGCTGGGAACATGCTTTCAACGCCCCCAACAGTTACCCTGGGTGGTCTTGCACCTAACGCACTATGATTTGGTGCTATGGGCGCCTTAGGTTCAACACCATAACGCATGTAGGAAAAGAGCCCCTTTTGTGCTATTCCAAGCTTCTGGAACGCCTCCTTCCTCCCGGAGGCTATTCCAATTAACTTCCAAAAATGAATGTTCTAATAAAACTTAAAGGACACGTTTTTATGGCTCAACATACTTACGAGCACGGCATTTTCCTAGTATCACTCCCTAATGCGTGTGGATTTTTATTATCATAGTGATCATTTTAATTATGTGTTCTAATTAATATTTCATCATTCCAGAATTAACATTGAGAATATACACTCTGAAACAACTGGCAATTTAAAGAAACTACTGGATGCAAAGAGTAAAATTTCATCAAAAAGTGATATTCAAGCACAGTATGATAAACCCGTTCAGGTGAGGCACTTGATTTTTGTCACCTCTAACGCGATGCCCTTTCTACATTTCTTGCATTTTGTTTGGAATAGAATGGCTTTGATATTGGCTGATATAATTAGTGAATTATAGCAGACGTTTAGAACTAGGGCTTACTTTGAGTTATTTAGGTCTTGTATTTAAAACAAAAAAGATTGTGAAAAAAATATCATGCGTGTTCTTTTACCTGGTAAATTCCTTTTCTGTTAATGACTTTGGCCCCATATGCCCAAATGAATGTAGGGACTGAACTCCAGGTTTATCATGTGCAGCTCTTAACATGTAAAGAGAGTAGGTGCTATTCCTTCTCATTCTGAGGGCTCGGCTGTAATGTTGGCAAAACAATATCTTAATTACTATAAATTTAGGGTCTGATATTTAAAGTGATAAAGTAGTTACTACTATAGGCTACAAGGTGTACGCAACACTGTACAGACACATGTAAAAGACAATCTCCAGGAACAAGCAGGAATGTAGTCTTCACATATGGGTATCATCGGTACCAACGGAGCCTGCGCAGGAACGCTCCCCAGCGTCCAATAGGAAAGCTTTTGGGAGCATCCCACAGCGCCTGCGTGCTGCCTTCCCGCCTTTCCAACTGTCCCTCTCCAGTTCTTCATTTTCCACGGAACCAACAGGTCACATACCCTGTCACCGCAGAAAAATTTCGTCTTTAATCTTTGTTTTTGTGGTCGTGTCTGCCTTCCTTCGACGCCATACCAGTACCGCCGGTTCTTTCTTCTTTCTCTTAAAAAAAAAAATTATAGTTTCTGAGGTGTTTTACTTTAGAAACTTTTTTCCCTTGGTGCTAGGTGCCATTTTGGGCACTAGGCCCAATTTTTTTCCTTAAAAATGGAAAAACCTGCTTCAGGTTTTAAGAAATGTTCTAAATGTGGCTGTACCATTTACGTCACCGACACCCATGATTGGTGTCTCAAATGTTTAGGTCCTGACCACTCTATTTCAGAGTGCCTCTCCTGTGGAATGATGTCAAAAAGGGGCTGGCAGAACCAAGCTGCTAAGTTTAGCACCCTTTTCCCTCAGATGATGCGTCTGTTGCATCGGCGTCCTCCAGGGCCTCATCTTCCTCCCATGGATCTCAGGTAACTAAATATAAATCTAGCCGGTCCTCAAAGGGTAGATTTCCTTTAAGTATCGAGATGCTCCTGGCATTGCCCTTGAGGAATTTTCACTGGCAAAACTGCCCCGGCGGGAAGCTTAGGCTTCCAAAGCACTGACGGGGTTCCAGAATGTTCTCGAGTCCTCAACCTTGGCAGAACTACTGGCGCCATGCTCTGGGATTGTGACCGCTTCTACCGGTACCGACGCCCAAGCATCGGCAGCGTCAATAGACCAGAGATTTCTTGCTATCGAACGCAGTCTAGCGGCTCTTCTCACGGCTTCGGTACCGTTGACACCGCTTCAGACACCTCAACCGATACCAGTACCGACTGCATTAACATCGGTGGGTTCACCACCCATACTGAGTCATGCGTCTGTCTCTGGCATCGACAGATCGGTACCGGAACAACCCGATGCCGACTTGATCGATTCCGGTACCGTGCTTTGCACGATCACCGGGATCTGAGGTATTTTGAATCCTCTGATGAGTCTGAAGACTCCAAAGACTCTGCCAATACAAGAGTACTTCTCCCCGAGGATTTCTCTTCTCCTCAGCGCAGAATGTCTTCCAGAGGATATGTCCTTCCAGGACTTTATCCGTGATGTGGCCCGAGGCCTTTCCATCACAGTAGCTCCTGAAAAAGAGCCTAGGGCAAAGGAGTTGGAAATTCTCCAATACCCTAAGGCTCCCAAAGAAGCAGCTACTCTGCCTATTCATGAGATCTTACATGATCTTATGCTAAGGATTTGGGAAACACCTTTAACCACATCTCCTCATTCTCGAAGACTCGATACCATGTATCAAGTTCCATGGTGGTGGAATCAGCCATGAGAAGGATGAAAAGTGCAAAGAGACATGCATCCAATCCTCCAGGTCGTGAATGTAGGACTCTCGATGCCTTTGGGCGTGATGCTTCCAAGCTTCCATGCTCTCAGCTAGGATCAGTTCCTATATCTTGTATATGGGAATGTTCTTTAAAGAGGTCACAGGAGACTTGGAGCTTTTGAACCCCCTCTTTCCTGATGATAAAAGGCAAGACTATCTTACTATAGTCAAACATACTCAGGATGTTTCCAAGTTTGTAAATCGTGCAGCCTTTGACTGTTTTGAGTGCATAAGCAGAACCTCTGCTATTGCCATTGGTGCACGTCGGATTGCCTGGCTTCAGGCATCTGACTTGGAAATTTGGGTACAGGATAAATTAGGAAACATTCCTTGCACAGGAGAAAATCTCTTTGGCAAGAATTGGCAGGAGAAGGCTAAGATAGATGCTGACCATATCACTTTGGATAGATTGTCCAAATCTACAGCCGATCCTGCAAGGAAAAAATCCTCTAAGAAACCATTTTTCAATAAGAAAAAGAAGTTTTATCCTTCCTATACCCAACAGGGACACCGTCCAGGTCAGACTGCCCAAAAGGGACAACAGCAACAACCTAGACAACAAAAGAAGCCAACAGCTGCAAAACCTCAGTCAGTTCAGCAGGCTCAGCCTCCTCAGGGGCTTTGACTCCTTCCTAGTGAACTTTGCCTTCCTGGCCCTGAATGGTCCAGAACCCTCGACCATCCCAGGCAGGCTATGTCATTTTGCCCACAGATGGTATCAAATAACAGCAGAAAATTGGACTCTGTCCATTGTTCGAGAGGGGTACAAGCTTCATTTTCACAGCATGCCCCCTCCTACAATTGTAAAACAGTTCAATTCTCAGACCTCTCTCGACAGTCTCTTAGGTCAAAAAGTCACAATGCTCCTTGCTCAAGGAGCAATAGAGGAAATACCCATTCCCCATCAGGGTACAGGGTTCTACTCCCCCTATTTCCTTATTCCAAAGAAAACAGGAGGACACAGACCCATTTTAGACCTCAGAGAATTGAATAAATATTTGTTCCGGGAGAAATTCAAAATGGTCTCTCTAGGAACTCTGCTGCCATACCTTCAGAGTCAGGATTGGCTTTGTTCTCTAGATCTCAAGGATGCGTATACTCATGTTCTCATCCATCCAAATCACAGGAGATTCCTCCGATTCCTGTTTCAAGGAAAGCACTACCAATACAAGGTTCTTCCCTTTGGTCTGGCTTCTGCGCCAAGAGTGTTCTCAAAATGCATGGCTGTGGTAGCAGCATTTCTCCGCACTCTGGGAATATTCGTCTTCCCTTACTTAGACGAATGGCTCATTCGAGCCACTACAGTGCCAGAAGCCAGCTCTGCTCTGTTTCGCACAATGCGAATCCTTCACTCTTTGGGACTAATCATAAACCTCCCAAAATCCAATCTTGCTCCCTCTCAATCCCTAGAGTTCATAGGAGCTCATCTGGATACCAGACAGATAAGGGCTTTCCTTCCGCAGCCCCGCTGTCTTCGCATAGTACAACTAGCTTCCCAAGCAGTGCTCAAACCTTGTCTCACTGCTCGGGAAATGCTACAATTGCTAGGCCACATGGCATCCACTGTACATGTGGTTCCTTATGCTCGCCTCCATATGTGAGCAGCCCAGTGGACTTTATCCACTCAGTGGACACAGGCCTCAGGCTGCCTGTCGGACAAAATAACAAACTCAAACCGTCTTATTTCGTCCCTCCAATGATGGCAATCACCCAGAAACCTTCTGGTGGGGTCTCCTTTCCAGCAACCCCTATCCCAAGCCACCCTAACAACAGATGCATCACAGGTGGGATGGGGGAGCCCACCTGCACGATCTCTGTACCCAGGGTACCTGGACTCCACAGGAGGCCTGTCGTCACATCAACCTCCTGGAGCTCAGAGCATTCTTCTTTGCTCTTTGAGTATTTCACGCCCAGCTCAGCTACAAGACCGTCCTAGTTCAAACGGACAATCAGGTAGCCATGTTCTATGTGAACAAGCAGGGCGGAACGGGCTCTCTGTTGCTATGCAACAAAGCTTTGCGACTATGGGCCCTCGCCAGAGAGCATCAGATTCATCTCCTTGCGGTGTATCTTCCAGGCATTCAAAACTCTTGAGCATACAAACTCAGTCGAGTTCTGCTTCCACACGAATGGTCTCTCCATGCAGACCAGGTTGCCCGAATATTTCAGATTTGGGGAACCCCGGACATAGACCTCCTTGCAAGTCGGCTGAATGCCAAACTTCCCAGGTTCTGTTTCAGAATTCTGGCCCAATGTTGTCAGGCAAGGGACGCCTTCCTCCTTCACTGGGGTCAGGACTTCCTATATGCCTTACCACCCATTCCCCTCATCCCCAAAACCCTATTCAAGCTTCAGAGAGACAGAGGTCATATGATCCTCATAGCTCCACGTTGGCCACGGCAAATGTGGTACCCTCTGCTCCTACATCTCTCTCAAGCTCCGTCTCTGGAATTGGGATCCGCTCCAGATCTTCTCTCCCAAGAGGACGGGATGCTCTGGCATCCGAATCCCCAGTCTCTGCATCTCAGCACCTGGTTGCTGAAAGCCTAGAACTTCAGGATCTTAATCTTTCCCAGCAGGTAAAGGATATCCTTCATGCTTCTAGGAAACCTTCCACAAGATGCTCGTATGTCTTTAAGTGGAAAAGGTTTACCATATGGTGCTTGCAGAAGACTCTTAACCCTCTTGCGATACCTCTGGAATCGATACTGGAGTATCTCCTTCATTTGACAAATGTGGGTCTCAAGACAAATTCAGTAAGAGTCCATCTTAGTGCTATTGCAGCTTCATACAAGTCTCTAAGTGGACAACCTGTTTCTTCTCATCCTCTCATAGCGAGATTTATGAGAGGCCTTCTTTTAATAAAGTCTCCCTTTAAGCCACCACCGGTGGCATGGGACTTAAATCTGGTGCTCGGGCAGCTCATGAAACCGCCCTTTGAACCATTAGCCACTACATCTTTGAAATTCCTTTCCTGGAAAGTCATCTTCCTCATTGCAATCACATCAGCACGTCACATCAGTGAATTGCAAGCTTTAGTGGCTGATCCCCTTTATACAAGGTTCCACCATGATAAGGTAGTTCTTAGGACTCATCCACACTTTATGCCGAAGGTGGTTTCCCCTTTCCATTTAAACCAAGCAGTTTACCTTCCTGTATTCTTCCCAAGGCCTCATGCCTCCAGTGCAGAAAGGAACCTTCATACCTTGGACTGTAAAAGAACTTTGGCCTTTTACTTGCAAAGGACACAGCAACATAGAAAATCTTCTCAAAACTTTGTTGCTTTTGATCCTAGTCATTTGGGACTTCCAGTTTCCAAAAGAACTCTTTCTAACTGGATTGCTCAGTGCATATCCTTTGCCTATGAGAGTAAGAACCTTCCTCTTGAAGGCCATGTCACAGCTCACAATATGAGAGCCATGGCAGCCTCAATGGCTCATCTTCACTCTGTGTCTATTGATGACATCTGTCAAGCAGCTACTTGGGCTTCGGTACATACCTTCACAGCCCACTACTGCTTAGACAAGGACTCCCGCTGGGATGCCTTTTTTGGCCAGGCTGTTCTTCAACACCTTTTTCATACTTAATCAACTCCTACCCACCGTCCCTGGTAGGATGCCAGAGATCCATGGGAGGAAGTATGGCCCTTTCACAAGGGCTAACAACTTCCTGGGGCCATCGCCCTGGCATCTGCAGCTAGGGAGTCCCCATATGTGAAGGCTACATTCCTGCTTGTTCCTGGAGATAGCGTAGTTACTCACCTGTAACAGGTGATCTCCGGGAACAGCAGGAATTTAGTCTTCACAACCCGCCCACCTCCCCTAGGAGTTGTATTTCTCTCTCTCTCTCTTTTTGTCTCAGCTATAAACTCAACTGGAGAGGGACAGTTGGAAAGGCGGGAAGGCAGCACGCAGGCGCTGTGGGATGCTCCCAAAAGCTTTCCTATTGGACGCTGAGGAGCGTTCCCGCGCAGGCTCCGTCAGTACCAGCGATACCCATATGTGAAGACTAAATTCCTGCTGTTCCTGGAGATCACCTGTTACAGGTGAGTAACTACGCTGTCCCTGCTCATCAGAGCTTACAAACTAGTTAAGACAGGCAACACAACAGCTGAGGACAAGGATATATCTAGGGGAGTGGCAAGGAAACACACAGGAGACCAAGTGAATCAGGATCCAAAAGCGGCCTCAAAGAGGTGAGTCTTCAGCCTGGACTTAAAAAGGGCCAGAGATAAAGCCTGATATACAGACCCAGGTAATTTTGTTCTAGGCATAAGGAACAGCAAGGTGAAAGGATTGAAGTTGAGTTGGCAGTAGAAGAGAAAGGCACAGATAGAAGCGACCCACCAGAAGAGCGAAGACCCCGAGGAGGGGGTGTAGGAAGAGATAAAAGAGGTAAGATAGTGAGGAGGAGCAGCAGAATGAGTGCACTTATGGATCAGTAGGAGAAGTTTGAACTGGATATGGAAACAGATAGAGAGCCAATGAAGTGACTTGAGAAGAGGGGTTTTAAAAGTATATCGAGGCTGGTGGAAGATTAGCTGCATAGTTGAGTTTTGAACAGATTGAAGGGGAGAGAGATGATTCAGAGGGAGACTAGCAAGAAGGAGGTTGCAGTAGTCTAGACGGGAGGTGGCTAAAGAGTGGATAAGTGACTTAGTAGTGTGTTCAGAAAGGAAGGAACAACTTTTGCTGATGTTATAGAGTTGGATGTGTGTGGAGAAGGAGAGGGAGGAGTCAAAGACGATCCAAAGGTTACAAGCCGAGGAAAGGGAGTAGTAGAGTGTTATCCAGAGAGATTGAAAAAGGAAGGGGGGAAGTGGGTTTAGGGGGAAAAATAAGAAGCTCGGTTTTGGCCATGTTCAGTTTCAGACAGCAGTGAGACATCCAGGCAGCGATGTCAGATAGGCAGGCAGAGATCTGGGCCTGGATTGCCAGAGAGATAACTCGGTACCACAGGTTAGTAATTTCCGCACTAAAAGAATAACACAAGTTGCATTGAGCATTTCAAGGTGTGTTATTCCAAGGGGAAAATAACATCAAGCTAACAGGGTATGATTACTAAGCATGGTAGCTTACTATGCATTCAGCCCCAAACATTAGCACGAGTGTGGCACCAGCCCCGTGCTAATGAATGAGGACAGCACAGCATGTCCATGCAGTTAATGCAGCTCCACCCCTGCAGTATCCGCAGGTACTATGGGTGCAGTTACTGCCACTCCTTCAGATAGCGCAGGTGCAGTGATTGCTAACTTTAACATATACGTACAGTGAGCGTACTTTATTGACGCCCACAATGCGCAGTCCATGCCCATGTTCCACTCCTAACCACCCAGTATCCATCTCAACCCATGCTAGAAGTGTAGTGAGGGATTTTTAGCGTGGTTGCAATTTTAGCACATGCTAACAGTTTCCACGTGCAATAAAGCTCATGCTTACCATTAGATCACTTTAGTAGACATGCCTCAAAGAGAAGCAGACTCTACTGCAGAGAGTCGCAAAACAAATAAGGGGACCAGAAAAGGTAGAGAAACAAATGAGACTGGGCCATAAATAATAAACTAAATAAATAATGTAGTAATGCACAATAAATAGCAAATAAATGCTTAAAACCACAAAGTAGCATGTCAGTCAATAAATAGTTTATTTCCAAACAAAGACAGAGAAAACGGTTTAGAGCAACATCAACAAAGTTAATTTTCTGATTGTTCCAGTCTTACAAGACAGATCATGCGCCCAACATGTTTCGGTGTGAGGCCTGCCTCAGAGGACTTGACTAGAGATGACTTGATGTTGTATTAGACAGCCAAGACAAAAGACTTCGTAATGCCTACCAGGCAATGGATTGTTGGGGAAGAGGGGAAGTGGCTATAAAGAACTAAAAGACTCTCAATGGCACTAAAAAACTCTTTCAGGGATATGATAATCCTTCCCCCAAAGGAGCATCTTGTAGGTATAACGCCAATAGATCACAGATAGTCTTCAAAAAGATTGGATTAAGAAAGAGTTTTATTATTTTTAATTACTATGTATTTATTATCTAAGGGCCCGATATTCAAAGGATTTATGTTCAGTATTTTTAAGGGGCATGTTTACTAAAGATTAACATGTGTTAAGTAAAATTAACGCGTGTTAAGTCCTGCCACTGTTGATTTGTTTCTATGGGCCATTGCAGCACCTAACGCATGTTAACTTGACTTAACTTGCGTTAATCTTTAGTAAACATGCCCCTAAGAGTTATGCTCCTAAATTGGACTCTGAAAATTGACTAGGGCTGAGTGCCTAAATATTCTCTTAAAATGTCTCTGAACTCCTAAATTTAGGAGTGGGTGGCAACCGGAGGGATTTAGGTTGGAGACAAAAGTTAGGAGTTTAGTACTGATTTTCAGCACTAGGCACTAAACTAGACTCATAAATCTAGGCACATGAATGGCAGGCCTACATTTAGGAGCATAAATTTTAAGCTCCTAAATTAGGATGAATTTTCAGCTGAAAACATAGAGCCCTATTCTAGGAGGGTGACGTCCGGGCCGTCCAGATGTCCCTGCTGAAGATGGGGCCGTTAGGACCCGATTCTCGTCTGCTGTAACAAAACATTTCTTCAGGAGCCAGAATTGGGCCCGAGGACGGCCCAGCGTGCCCCTCCTGTCTGTGGGAACGTCCTCTCCACAGGCACCCCAGACTGCAGCTCCGTCCCCCAATATTCCAGCTGCCTGACCCACGGCTGGTCTCCCCACGGGGTCCCCCCCCCACACCCAGCCCTGGCCCCATGGGTGGCACCCCTGCCCCAATTCCCCTCAAAAAAACTGCTTATACCACCTCTGAGGTGGTATAGGTAGTACGGCCCAGCAGGCCCGGCAGCATGGCAGCGTGACCTGAATCGACCCTGTACATGCTGCCGGGCGTCCCGCCCCCACCGGCTTTCCTCGTCCTGAAACACAGGACGTATGGGGAGAGCCGGTGGGGGAATAGTGTTTAGGTGGATTGTGGGACGTGCAGCCTCTGCAACCTGCTTTCTAGAATGAGGGCCTAGGTTCCTAAGTGTGACTAAAAATGGGGCACAAAATTAGGAGCTCAGGTTTTTTTTAAAATTTGGTCCTTAAAAGCTTAGTCAGACATCGATAAAAAGAAGATTAATGTAATTGCCCACCAAAATTAGAAAGTAAAAAAATAATCTAAAGCAGGGAGTGAAAAATAAAGGAGGTTTACTGCCCAGTATTGTGAGGTTTAGCAATTGTTTTTGGCAGCTTGCTAAAAAGTAGCAATGCCCCTCTGCTGGACATCCTGTGCTAGTCTGGGCGGTGACTGGGCAGGACGGGGGCTTTCATCTCAGAGCTGCTCAGGCAGGTGGCTAAAGCATGTGCTGTCTGCGTATACCACAGGCAGAATGGATGCGGCTGATACCACCTCAGTGGGTGGCATTAGTTGCTCCCAAAGCGGTTTTGCCACAGCGACCCATAGTAACTCCAGGGGGAGGCTGTATTCACCCCCATGCAGCTGGTGTGAAGCTCCGCACTAGTAATGGGCCCATATCCACATTACCAGCACGAGGCTTAGTAAACATTCTCCCAAAAGAAATAAAAGATATTAATAAAAATAGTGCTAAAAGCTACCTTGTCCTAATGAAGTGTATCCTCCAAACTTAAAAACCCATATAGTACTTATGCGATAACAAATGGAAAATAAAAGGTGGCCACTATTGGGAATCCTAAAAAGTAAAGAGGCATGTTAACTAAACGATGGGCTTTGCCATGCACTAAGCGTGCCGTGGGAACTGATACTGTGAGCTAAACGTGCAGGCCATGCTAACCGCTTGGGGAGGGCTGGGGCGGAAGCTGGGTGGATTGTGAGGCGGAATGTGGTCATGGACTGCACACTGCAGTCAGCGTGGGTCACATACCAGCACGTCAGTGGGTGGCAGTGACTGCGCCGGTGGTAATCGCCGCAAAGTGTGGGATAGTGCTGGACATGTGCTGAGTGCACGGGGACGTCTCCACGCTAAGCCATTTGCCACTATTTTCATGGGCCAGTGACTTCCAACCATTGAGGTGACGGTAAGTGCACCCCCGCTACCCCTCATTCATAAGCACAGGTCCAGTACCACCTCCACGCTATGTTGTGCAGCTGAATTCATGGTAAGTTACTATGTTAGTAAATGTACCCCAAAAACAGTTAAAAATTGATAACACTAAAAAATGTTATAATAGTAGTAATAATTCATTTAAAAAAATGTATTGGTGGTGATAATAAGAAAAATAATAATAAAATTGGGTTAAACAGTTTATATATATATATGAAATAAAAAATTAAATTGATAATATAAAGAGAATTATTAAAAAAATAAATAAGAATAAAATAAAGCTAAGGGGCGTGTTTATTAAGCTGCACTAATGCTTAACTAGACATCGTGCGCTACATGCGATAGTCTGGCGCTGTCTACTGGGGGCATGTACAGAATGTGCTCAGTAGGTGCCGCACTGATTTGAACACGAGCCAGCGGCATTCATACTTAATGTAAATGCACTTAAATGCCACCCACTGAAGTGGCGTTAAGTGCATCCGTGCTGAGTGAAACAATGCGCATTAGCAACTCCTGCATTAACCATAATATGCAGTCATTGCCCAGGCTCCTCCCCTTTGTCCCCCATTTCCCTCCTTGTTGCGTGCTAAGCAGATAGCTCAGAACTGAGTATGCATTGTCTGTTTTGCGTTCATGCTGTTATTGTGGTTTAGACATGCAGGTTAGCGCGTGCTGAAGCACACTTTAACAGCACAGCTTAGTAAACATGCCCCTAAGAAAAGAGAGGCTGGGGATGAGGTCACTATTGGCTACCTAAATACTATGATCAAAAAAATGTGATGAGCTCCACTCGTTTACCATCTACCAACTTCTTATTATGTTAGTACATTTTTTTCCTGATAGCGATCAGATCTCAGAATCGAATGTGGCTATATACTGCATTAACTTTAAGGATGCAGTGAATTGCCTTCAATACATCAATGATCTGTATTATCGCTAGTTTTTAAGGTATTTTTTATTTTTTGTTATATTCTTTTTAATTATTCAAATAAAAACTACACTGCCATGCATCACCGGATCTTCTATGTCGTGAGTTTGTATCACTGTGTTGTCTATAACTTGCAGTACAATTTATTGTTGCAGGGTTCCCAATGTTAAATTCTCCAACTAAATTCTTACGTTAGAGTGTTCTATACACTGCCTTTCGTTTTTCTCATTTTTTTAAACCCAGTATTATATTGAGAATATCTTCAACTATATTGTCGTGTTCAATCATGCTGTCATTTTCGATCGTATCATTTGGCTTGTGTCATTGGGATGTTACTGCATACAATGTTGATTTAAAAATTCTCCACTATGTTGTAGCTCTCAATGTTGTATCGCTCAACTGAATTCATATAGCAAGGAACCGTCAACACTGCTTTCAGTGATGTCGGCTTTTTTTCAAAGTCCAATGTCTTCGGCAGGGAATTGATAAAATAACGCTGCCGAAGACATTGGACTTTGAAAAAAAGCCGACATCACTGAAAGCAGTGTTGACGGTACCTTGCTATATGAATTCAGTTGAGCGATACAACATTGAGAGCTACAACATAGTGGAGAATTTTTAAATCAACATTGTATGCAGTAACATCCCAATGACACAAGCCAAATGATACGATCGAAAATGACAGCATGATTGAACACGACAATATAGTTGAAGATATTCTCAATATAATACTGGGTTTAAAAAAATGAGAAAAACGAAAGGCAGTGTATAGAACACTCTAACGTAAGAATTTAGTTGGAGAATTTAACATTGGGAACCCTGCAACAATAAATTGTACTGCAAGTTATAGACAACACAGTGATACAAACTCACGACATAGAAGATCCGGTGATGCATGGCAGTGTAGTTTTTATTTGAATAATTAAAAAGAATATAACAAAAAATAAAAAATACCTTAAAAACTAGCGATAATACAGATCATTGATGTATTGAAGGCAATTCACTGCATCCTTAAAGTTAATGCAGTATATAGCCACATTCGATTCTGAGATCTGATCGCTATCAGGAAAAAAATGTACTAACATAATAAGAAGTTGGTAGATGGTAAACGAGTGGAGCTCATCACATTTTTTTGATCATAATATATAGGGCTCTGAAAAGTGACAACAACATAGATTTTGTAGTACCTAAATACTATACATAAGCCACACCAGCTGTGCACCCTCGCTGTTTTTACAGATCGTTAACTGAAACAATTAAGATGGCCACTCATCAAGACATAAAACCACTAATATTGCCATTAAGTTACTCAAGCTGAAAGAAGCCATCAAAAACCTCTTAGGGTGTATGTTTAAGAAACCAAAGCCAATGTTGTGGCTAGTGCTTTAAGGGAGCGCAAGGGCTGAGTCACCAGGAAACCAAAAGAAACTATAGTGTTAAAAATGAAAGTAAAACCAGAGGCCCAAGTCAGCAATAAAACATTTCAAGATCAATTCAAGGTTGTTGAGGCATAGGAGTGGGGGAGTAGCCTAGTGGTTAGAGCAACTGCCTAGTACCCAGAGAATCAAGGGTTTGATTCCCACTGGCACTCCTTGTGACCTTGAGCAAGTCACTTTACCCTCCATTGCCTTGGAAGAAAAAGCCTGGCAATCTATTTCCAGTGATACATTGCAAATGTACTCCATTGTTGAGGGAAGGGTTAGGACAGCAGTCATAGTTGGTGATTCGATCATTAGGCATGTAGATAGCTGGGTGGCTGGTGGACGTGAGGATCACCTGGTAACATGCCTGCCTGGTGCAAAGGTAGCAGACCTCACACGCCACCTAGATAAGGTGTTAGATAGTGCTGGAGAGGAGTCTGCTATCTTGGTACATGTCGGTACCAATGACATAGGAAAATGTGGTAGGGAGGTTCTGGAGGCTAAATTTAGGCTTTTAGATAGGAAGTTGAAATCCAGAACTTCCAGGGTAGCGTTCTCCGAAATGCTTCCCGTTCCACGCGCAGGACCCAAAAGGCAGACAGAGCTCCGGAGTCTCAATGCGTGGATGAGACAATGGTGCAGAGATGAGGGTTTTGGATTTGTTAGGAACTGGGGAACATTCTTGGGAAAGGTGGGTCTCTTCCAAAGGGATGGGCTTCACCTTAACCGGGATGGAACCAGGCTGCTGGCATTAACCTTTAAAAAGGAGATAGAGCAGCTTTTAAACTAGATAACAGGAGAAAGCTGACAGTCGCCCAAGAGCGGATGTTTTGGAAGAATGTATCCCTGAAGGATACTACCAAAAGCAGAGAGGTTCCAAAAAAGAGTAAAGTAGCCCAAATGCCCTCGAGTATGGAGCAGACAGAGCTTAAAGATCCCAAATTACCCATGTCTACCAATAGCCAGATTAATATGAATAAAATGCAGGCTCTAAAATGCTTGTATGCAAATGCTAGAAGTCTAAAAAATAAGATGGGAGAGTTAGAATATATAGCACTAAATGAGAGGTTAGATATGATTGGAATATCAGAGACATGGTGGAAGGAGGACAACCAGTGGAACACTGTGATACCTGGGTACAAACTATATTGTAATGATAGAGCTGATCAAATTGGTAGAGGGGTTGCGCTCTATGTTAGAGAGGGCATTGAGCCAGAAAGGATTAAAGTTTTGCAGGAAACAAAATTTGCTGTAGAATCTCTATGGATTGAAATTCCATGTAAAAAGGGGAAGGTGATGGCAGTGGGGGTGTACTATCGATCGCCTGGTCAGAGTGAACAAATGGATGATGAAATGCTCAAAGAAATCAAGGAAGCTAACAAAAGTTACAGTGCAGTAATAATAATGGGTGATTTCAATTACCCCGGTATCGACTGGGTCAGTGTCACGGCAGGACATGCTAGGGAGATAAAGTTCCTAGATGAAATAAATGACTGCTTCTTGGAGCAGCTGGTTCATGAACTGACCAGAGGGGAAGCCATATTAGACCTAGTCCTTAGTGGAACACCAGATCTAGTGCAAGAGATAAGGGTGTTGGGGCCACTTGGCAATAGTGATCATAGCATGATCGCATTTGATTTAATTAGTGGAGGAGGGATAGTAAGGAAATCCACAGTACTACCTTTTAACTTTCGAAAGGGAGATTATGATAAAATGAGGAAAATAGTTAAGAAAAAACTAAAAGGAGAAGTTGCAGAGGTTAAAGACTTACATCAAGCTTGGGTGGTGTTGAAAAATACTATCTTGGAAGCCCAGACCAGCTGTATTCCGTGCTTTAAGAAAAGTGGAAGGAAGTCCAAAAAACTGCCAGCATGGTTTAAAGGTGAGGTCAGAGAGGCTGTTGTTGCCAAAAAAGCATCTTTCAGGAAATGGAAAAAAGAGCCAAATGAAGAAACAGCACAAGCACTGGCAAGTCAAATGCAAGCCATTGATAAGTCAGGCAAAGGGAGAATTTGAGAAAAAGCTTGCTGCGGAAGCAAAAACGCGAAATAAAGACTTTTTCAAGTACATTCATAGCAAAAAACCTGTGAGAGAGTCAATTCGTCTATTAGATGATAGAGGGGTTAAAGGGGCACTAAGAGGCGACAAGGCGATAGCGGAGAGACTGGATGAATTCTTTGCTTCGGTCTTTACTGAGGAAGATGTAGGGATGTTGCCCATGACTGAAGTGGTATTTAAAGGTGCGGAAGAATTGAAGGAAATATCGATACATCAGGAAGATGTATTACAACTAATAGATAAACTGAAGAGTAGCAAATCACCTGGGCTGGATGGTATACATCCAAGGGTGTTGAAAGAACTGAAATATGAGATTGCAGACCTGCTATTAGTAATCTGTGAACTATCATTTGAATCATCTCTAATACCTGAAGACTGGAGGATCGCCAATGTAACACCAATTTTTAAAAAGGGTTCCAGGGGTGATCTGGGAAACTACAGACCGGTGAGCCTGATGTCAGTACTGGGGAAAAATGGTAGAAACCATCATAAAGAATAAACTTACTCAGCATGTAGATAGCCATGGCCTAATGGGAGACAGCCAACATGGCTTTAGACAAGGAAGATCTTGTCTTACTAATGTTATGTTTTTTTGAAGGTGTGAATAAACAGGTGGACAAAAGTGAGTCTGTTGATATAGTGTATCTGGACTTTCAGAAAGCCTTTTACAAGGTCCCCTCATCAGAGACTTTTGGTAAAACTGAAGAATCATGGGATAGGAGGCAGTGTATATTGTGGATCAGGAACTGGTTAAAAGATAGAAAGCAGAGAGTAGGGCTAAATGGCCAATTTTCCCAATGGAGAAAGGTGAATAGTGGTGTACCCCAGGGACCTGTGCTGGGTCCGCTGCTTTTTGACATATTCATAAATGACCTGGAAAGTGGAATAACGAGTGAGGTTATCAAATTTGCAGATGACACAAAACTATTTAAAGTTGTTAAAACCCAAGAGGATTGTGGAAAATTGCAAGAGGATCTTGATAAATTGGAAAACTGGGCATCAAAATGGTAGATGAAATTTAATGTGGACAAGTGCAAAGTTATGCACCTAGGGAAGAACAACCCAAACTATGGTTACACGATGCAAGGTTCCGCATTAGGAACCACCACCCAGGCAAAAGATTTAGGCGTCATTGTGGATAACATGTTAAAACCCTCGGCCCAGTGTGCAGCGGCGGCCAAGAGAGCAAATAGAATGCTAGGTATCATAAGGAAAGGAATGGAAAATAAAACAAAAGATATTATAATGTCTCTGTATTGTTCCATGGTGCGACCGCACCTTGAATATTGTGTGCAATTCTGGTCACCATATCTTAAAAAGGATATAGCGTTATTAGAAAAGGTTCAGAGAAGAGCCACCAAAATGGTAAAGGGGATGGAAGGATATGCCTATGAAGAAAGGCTAAAAAGGTTAGGGCTCTTTAACCTGGAAAAGAGACGGCTGAGGGGAGATATGATAGAAGTCTATAAATTAATGAACGGCGTGGAACAGGTAAACGTAGATCGATTGTTTACGATATCAGAATATAGAAAGACTAGGGGACATGCAATGAAGCTATAGGGTAAACTATTTAAGACTAATAAGAGAAAATATTTTTTCACTCAACGTGTAATCAAACTGTGGAATTTGTTATCGGAGGATGTAGTAAAGGTTGTTAGTGTAGCTCGGTTTAAAAAAGGTTTGAACAAGTTCCTGGAGGAAAGGTCCATAAATCATTATTAAGAAGGGACCCAGGATATCAATGCTTGACCCAGTACAAGCATTGTGGAACCTGTGTCTTTTGGGGAAACTGCTAGGTACGTATAACCTAGATTGGCCACTGTTGGAAACAGGATACTGGGCTTGATGGACCTTGATCTGACCCAGTATGGCATATCTTATGTTCTTATGTTGTTATTGTGAGGTGTTGCGGGAGGACCTTGGGAGGTTGGGGGACTGGGCGCTTAAATGTCAGATGAGGAAAGGAGGAGGGGGGAAGTGGAATGACACCCGGTGCCAGAAAAAAAGGTAACTCCGCAGCGTCTTTTTAATGTATTGCTGCCACTACACATCCTGGAGAGAAATGGTGGCAGCGACAATGGGCACCCCTGGAGGGCTGGTGCTCTAGGCGACCACCTAATTTACCTAATGGTAGCACCGTCCCTGGGGGGGCACAGAGAGGATAATGCAAGAAAGGGTATGGAGGAGGTATTAAGAGGGGAGAGCAAGTGAGTGAGAGTGCGGGCACAAAGAAGAAAGTAGGAGATTGTCTGTCTGCCTGTCTGTCTGTCTATCGTCCTCCCTTGGGGGAAAGAGGAGGGGAAGGAAATGAAAGAATCGGCACCACCCAAGACCATTTCTCTCCTCATTTTCTACTTCAGCCTTCCCGAACAAGTGAGTCACCAGCTGCCTGTGATAGCCACTGAATGTGCATGAGGATTCCCGTGCACTGGACCTCCAGTATATGTGCATATATCTCGTGCATATTTATTATGCATCTCCTGCAGACCAGACCTTTTAGACATGCTTCCAGGGCTAGAGTAATGAAACACTGTTCTAAGTTTGGGGCCAGCGTACTAACATTGTCAGTGCTGTGTGCTGTGCGCGCTTCCCCCTGCTGGCCAGGGCCAGGTATTGTACAATGCAAACACCTATTGGATGGGCTTATGGCCCATGATTGCAGGGTTCGAAGGAGGGTCTTGATGTCTGGAACCCAAACAATTTATTATAGTGGCAATGAGTGGAAGTGGAGGAGTAGTGGGCTAGAACCAGAGAAGCCAAGGGTTGAATCCTTGCGACCTTGGGCAAGTTGCTCAAACTTCCATTGCCTCAGGTACAAGCTTAGATCATAAGCCTTCCAGGGACAAGAAGATACCTGCTCTATGTGAATGGAATGCACCATGAACCTCTGAGAAAGATTATATAAAGTTGCAGAAAGAGTCCTGGTATTTGTGACTGAAGGCTTATGGTGCTGGAGACTTGTTCCAATTGCACTGGAAGAAGGTGAATGAAACTGCCCTTTCCTTCATAGCAAGGAAGGATTCAAGCAATAGTCTATGTGAAAGAGAATTGATCTGGGTTTCGATTTTAAATATCTCCAGGAACAAGCAGGAATGTAGTCTTCACATATGGGTATCGTCGGTACCGACAGAGCCTGCGCGGGAACGCTCCCCAGTGTCCAATTAGGAAGCTTTTGGGAGCATCCCACAGCGCCTGCGTGCTGCCTTCCCGCCTTTCCCAACTGCCTCTCTCCAGTTCTTCGTTTTCCGCGGAGCCAGCAGGTCGTTGTTCCTGTCACTGCAAAAAATTGTTTCCTTAATCTTTATTTTTTTTGTGGTCGCGTCTGCCTTCGACGCTATACCGGTACCGCCAGTTCTCCTTTCTTTTCTTTGTTTAAAAATAATAATATTCTTATTTTTTTTCCAAACTTTTCTTTTCAGATGCATGCGCCATTTTGGGCCTTAGGCCCAAAAATTTTCCACTATGGAAAAACCCACCTCGGATTTCAAAAAGTGCACCAAGTGTGGCGGTACCATCTCCGTCACCGACACCCATGAGTGGTATCTTAAATGTTTAGGTCCTGACCACTCTATCACCAAGTGTATGGCTTGCGCCATGATGTCCAAAAGGGGTCGACAGAACCGAGCTGCTAAGCTCAGTGCCCTTTTTCCTTCCGATGCTGCTTCGGTGGCATCGATGTCTCCAGGGCTTCGTCTTCCTCCCATGGATCTCAGGTAACCAAACATAAGTCTAGCCGGTCCTCAAAAGGTAGATCTCCTTCTAAGCATCGAGATGCCTCTGGCGTTACCCTTGAGGGTTCCATACCAGCAGAATTGCCCCGGCGGGAGGCTTCGGCTTCCAAAGCATTATCGGGGCTCCAGGATGTTTTCGAGGCCTTGACCTCGGCAGAACTACTGGTGCCATGCTCTGGGGTACCGGCTGCCTCCGGTACCGATACCCAGGCATCGGCAGTGTCAATAGACCAGAGATTCCTGGCTATTGAATGCAGTCTGGCGGTTCTCCTTGCGGCATCGATCCCCTCGGAACCGCGTCAGACAGTTCAACCGGTACCGGTACTGATGCCGATACCAGTGTCGGTACCGGTACCGATAGCATCGGTGTCGGCGTCGGCTTTGCCAGCACCCAGTCATGCAATGCCATCCGGTGCCGATGCCCCTCGGTACCGACTTCGATCAGTACAGGTATCGGGCTCTTCAAGAGCATCCGGACAGACGGTACTTCGAATCCTCTGAGGACTCCGAGGATTCTGACAGCTCTGCCGGTGCCGGCATACTTCTCCTGGAGGAGCCTTCCTCTCCTAAACGTAGGATGTCTCCTCCTGAAGATATCTCCTTTCAGGATTTCATCAGGGAGGTGGCTCGAGGTCTGTCCATTACTGTGGCTCCTGAAACAGAGCCCAGGGCTAAGGAGTTGGAGATTTTACAATATCCCAAAGCTCCTAAGGAGGCAGCTACTCTGCCTATTTATGAGATTCTGCATGATCTCATGTTGAGAATGTGGGAGACACCTCTTACCACCTCTCCTCACTCTCGCAGACTGGATACTATGTATTGAGTCCCTCCTTGTCCTGGTTTCCAGAAAACTCGGCTTCCTCACCACTCTGTTGTAGTGGAATCAGCTATGAGAAGGATCAGGAGTGCAAAGAGGCATGCCTCTAATCCTCCAGGACGTGAGTGTAGAACTTTGGATGCCTTTGGACGTCGTACGTTCCAGGCTTCCGTGCTTTCTGCCAGGATCAGTTCCTATATTCTATATATGGGAATGTTCCTTAAAGAAGTCACAGGAGACTTGGAAGTTTTAAGCCCTCTTCTTCCTGAGGACAAGAGGCAGGATTTTCTCACACTAGTTAAACATGCTCAAGATGTTTCTAAGTTTGTCAATCATGCAGCTTTTGACTGTTTTGAGTGCATAAGCAGAACCTCTGCCATTGCCATAGGTGCAAGAAGAATTGCCTGACTCCAGGCATCCAGTTTGGAGCTCTGGGTGCAGGACAAACTGAGAAATATCCCTTGTACAGGTGAGAATCTATGCGGCAAGAAAAGGCCAATGAGATGGATGCTGACAACTCCACTTTGGATAGATTATCCAAAGCCACAGCTGATCCTGCAAGAAAGAAATCTTTCAAGAAACCTTTCTTCTCCAAGAAGAAGAGGTTTTATCCCTCTTATTCCCAGCAGGGACATTCCGCAGGTCAGCTTGTCCGAAAAGGTCAGCAGCCACCTAAACAAAGAAAAGCAAAGACTGCCAAGACTCAACCATCTCAGCAGTCTCAGCCTCCACAAGGCCTTTGACTTTCATCTAGAGAACTTAGCCTTCCTGGCCAATGGTCCAGAGCCTTCCACCATTCCAGGAAGGTAATGTCACTTTGCCCCCAGATGGGGGCAGATAACAGCAGAGCATTGGACACTTTCCATTATAAAAGAGGGGTACAAGCTTCATTTTTTGTGCATGCCCCCTCCCACAATGGTAAGACAGTTCAATTCTCAGACCTCTCTTATCAACCTGTTAGGTCAGGAGGTCACTATGCTTCTTGCCCAGGGGGAAATAGAAGAAGTACCCATTTATCAACAGGGTACAGGGTTTTACTCCCCCTATTTCCTTATCCCAAAGAAAACAGGGGGACACAGACCTATTTTAGACCTCAGAGAATTGAACAAATTCCTGTTCAAAGAGAAATTCAAGATGATTTCTCTGGGAACTCTGTTGCCATACCTTCAGAGTCAGTATTGGCTTTGTTCTCTAGATCTCAAGGATGCGTACACTCATGTTCTCATCCATCCAACCCACAGAAAGTTCCTTCGGTTCCTTTTTCAAGGAAAGCACTACCAATACAGGGTGCTTCCTTTTGGCCTGGCCTCAGCACCAAGAGTGTTCACGAAATGCATGGCTGTAGTAGCAGCATTTCTCCGTACTCTAGGGGTATTCGTCTTCCTCTACTTAGACGACTGGCTCATTCGAGCCCCATCAGAGTCAGAGGCCAGGACTTCCCTATCCTGCACAATGCGTATCCTTCAGTATTTGGGTCTGGTCATAAACATCCCAAAATCCAGTCTAACTCCCACTCAGTCTCTAGAGTTCATAGGAGCTTTGCTGGATACCAGAAAAGCAAAGGCCTATCTCCCCCAGGCCCGTTGCTTCCGCATGGTGCAGTTAGCTTCTCAAGCAGTGCTAAAACCTCATCTCACTGCCCGAGAAATGTTACAACTACTAGGCCACATGGCATCTACAGTGCATGTGGTCCCTTATGCTCACCTCCATATTTATTTATTTACATTCTCTTATATACCACGCTATTCTGCATTGAACAACTGAAATTACATTGAACAAGGCATTATAACTTGGAGATAACTATTTTACAGGGAACATGGGCTATGGAGGGTTAAGTGGCTTGCCCAAGACCACAAGGAGCACCTGTGGGACTAGAAACCCCAGTCCTTCCGGCCCAAGGTTGCTGTCCTCTAGTGGGATTTGAACCCCCGACCTTCCGGCCTGAAGTACCTTGCCCCAACCACTAGGCCACTCCTCCACTTCTCCACATATGAGAGCAGCCCAGTGGACCCTATCCACTCAATGGACCCAGGCATCAGGGTGCCTGTCAGACAAAATAGCAAACACAGATCGTCTTATTTTGTCTCTCCAATGGTGGCAGTCCACTCAGAACCTGTTGCTGGGGTCCCCGTTTCAACAGCCTTTACCCCAGGCAACTCTCACAACAGATGCTTCACCAGTGGGTTGGGGAGCTCATCTGCAAAACCTCTCCACCCAAGACACCTGGACTCCATAGGAGACTCATCTACACATCAATCTTCTGGAGCTCAGAGCGATCTTCCTTGCTCTTCGAGTGTTCCACACCCTGCTCAGCTACAAGACAGTCCTCATTCAGACGGACAATCAAGTAGCCATGTTCTATGTGAACAAGCAGGGAGGAACAGGCTCTCTGTCGCTTTGCAACGAAGCTTTGCGACTATGGGCCCTCGCCAGAGAGCATCAGATTCACCTCCTAGCAGTTTATCTTCCAGGCATACAAAACTCTTGGGCAGACAGACTCAGTCGAGTTCTGCTTTCACACGAATGGTCTCTACATGCAGACCAAGTGGCCAAGATTTTTCAAATTTGGGGAACCCCGGACATAGACCTCTTTGCAAGTCCGTTGAATGCCAAACTTCCCCGGTTCTGTTCCAGAATTCTGGCTCAGGGTTCTCAGGCCAGGGATGCCTTCCTCCTTCACTGGGGTCAAGACTTCCTTTATGCATTTTCACCCATTCCCCTAATTCCCAAAACCCTGTACAAGCTTCAGAGAGACAGAGGGCGGATGATTCTCATAGCTCCACATTGGCCACGGCAAATGTGGTACCCTCTGCTTCTACATCTCTCTCAAGCCCCCTCCCTGGAGTTAGGGTCTGCTCCAGATCTCCTGTCACAGGAGGACGGAAGGTTATGGCATCCCAATCCCCAGTCTCTGCATCTCAGAGCTTGGTTGCTGAAGGCCTAGATCTTCGTGATCTTAACCTTCCTCAGCAAGTAAAGGATGTCCTTTATGCTTCTAGGAAACCTTCCACTAGACGCTCTTATGCTTTCAAGTGGAAAAGGTTTACCATATGGTGTTCGCAGAAGGGTCTTAACCCCCTGGTGTTATCTCTGGAATCATTACTTGAGTATCTCCTTCATTTATCCAATGCAGGATTTAAGACTAACTGAGTAAGGGTCCATTTGAGTGCTATTGCAGCTTCTTTCAAGCCTCTAAATGGAAAACCTATTTCCTCCCATCCTCTTATAGCAAGATTTATGAGAGGCCTTCTTCTAACTAAGCCTCCCATTAGGCCACCACCAGTGGCATGGGACTTAAACCTGGTTCTGGGTCAGCTCATGAAGCCACCCTTTGAACCCTTAGCTACTACCTCATTGAAATTCCTTTCTTGGAAAGTTATCTTTCTCATTGCAATCACATCAGCACATCGTATCAGTGAGTTGCAAGCACTAGTGGCTGATCCACCTTACACAAGATTCCATCATGACAAGGTAGTCCTTAGGACTCATCCACACTTTATGCCAAAGATGGTCTCGCCTTTTCATCTTAACCAAGCAGTCTACCTGCCTGTGTTCTTTCCAATACCTCATGTATCAAATGCAGAAAGGAATCTTCATACTTTGGACTGTAAAAGAGCTTTAGCCTTTTACTTGCAAAGAACACAGCAACATAGAAAGTCCTCTCAACTCTTTGTTGCTCTTGATCCTTCTCATTTGGGACTTCCAGTCTCCAAGAGAACACTGTCCAGCTGGATTGCACAGTGTATTTCCTTTGCCTATCAGAGTAAGAACCTTCCTCTGGAGGGCCATGTCACAGCTCACAATGTGAGAGCCATGAAAGCTTCAATGGCTCATCTGCACTCTGTGTCTATCGACGACATCTGTCGAGCAGCCACTTGGGCCTCGGTTCATACCTTCACAGCCCATTACTGCTTGGACAAAGACTCCCGCCGGGATGCCTTGTTTGGTCAGGCTGTTCTCCAACACCTGCTCCATACCTAATCAACTCCTACCCACCATCCCTGGTTGGATGCCAGAGATCCATGGGGGGAAGTGGAGCCCTGTCCCAGGGACACGCAACTTCTGGGGTCTCTCCCTGGCATCTAAAGCTAGGGAGTCACCATATGTGAAGACTACATTCCTGCTTGTTCCTGGAGATAGCATAGTTACTCACCTGTAACAGGTGATCTCTGGGAACAGCAGGAATTTAGTCTTCACAACCCACCCACCTCCCCTAGGAGTTGTATCTCTCTAACTCTTTCTCTTTCCCTCTCTCTCTCTCTCTCTTTGTCTCAGCTTTAAACTCAACTGGAGAGAGGCAGTTGGGAAAGGCGGGAAGGCAGCATGCAGGCGCTGTGGGATGCTCCCAAAAGCTTCCTAATTGGACACTGGGGAGCGTTCCCACGCAGGCTCCGTCGATACCGACGATACCCATATGTGAAGACTAAATTCCTGCTGTTCCCGGAGATCACCTGTTACAGGTGAGTAACAATGCTTTATCTACTCCCCTTTTTCCAAATCCAAGGTCAAGGTGAGTTGCTTACTCACATACAGTTGATAGGTCCCTGCTCAAGACAGCTTACAAGCTAAAAAGTACTTGAGGTAGTTGAAGGTAAAGTGATTTTTCCAAGGTCACAATGCGTATCAGTGAGCAAAACAGGATTTGAACGTTGATTTTCCTGGTTCTCGGCCTACTGTTCTAACCATTAGGCCTCTCCTCCACTCCATTGTATGCAATAGCTGTATAAATAGTTTAGTGGAAGCGGTTCCTGCTTGCTATGGTAACTTTGCTTTTATATTTATCCATCCCTATGGATTGCCTTAAGCAGCTTACAAGAATCTGTAAAATATGTTTGTATCTTCTGATCTTCCAAGCATTTGATATATCCCTTATGCCATGGGTGTGTGTCATCTGTGCAAAATACAGGTGCATATCTGAGAATGTGCTTAGAGTGCAACTGTGAGTGTAATAAATGTGAGAAAGAGAGAGGTTAAAGTTAATGAAGAAAAAGAAAAAGAGGCTTAGATAAGGGAAAGAGCATGAATGTTAAATAATGTAAAAAAGAGTAAAATAAAGCATCTTTGAAAAGGCGAGTGCTGCTAACGTCATTACAGAAAGCGACACTCGCCCTTTGAAAGTGACTTTTGCATGAGGAATTTTCAATAGTATTTAAAGATGAGAAAGCCTGTTATGACACTGTGTATATGTTGTCTGATAAGAGTAAGATGGGTTTTTATAGCTTCTCTCCTAGTTTTCAGAAACTGAAAAACATTTTAAACCTGCCAAGATCATTCCTGCAGAAAGTTACAGAAGCTGTGCAAGGGTGGCAACGCTCCTGTCCGGGTCTGGGTCTCTGGGCTGCCAGTGCATATGTAGGAGGATCGATAAGTGCTGCCAATAGACTGGATGATCCTGCTGTGATTCCTCTTCCTTCATAACTAAAAACATCTTTTATCAAGCTGTGAAAAGTATTTCCTTTGTGTTGCCAAGTATCTCATGAATATCTCCTCCCGCAGCAGCTACTGTTTGGCAGACCCAAGTATTTCCCACACTTTGCTTTTCCAAAAGCTGTGACTTGGATGAATTGAACCACAAACACCTAGAGGTTTATTGGGTTGCATTGTAAAAATAAATGAAAGATGTATATAGTGTTGCATTTAGATACTTGAAATGATAGTTGTCTCCATAAATGGCTCAACACCTATGATCGCCTGTAATCTGTGCGTGTTTAGATAATTTTGTAAGCTAAACTGTTTCTGATATTTAATGTGTTTCTAGGACAGTATAAGTGCATTAGAGGAACTTGAGAAGCAGCTTAAGGTCATCGATGAGAAGAGGATAGAACTTGCTGAATACCTCTGTGAAGATCTAAATCAGTTGTCTTTGGAAGATCTGTTTGCTACCATGAAAACCTTTAGGGAGCTCTTCCTTAAAGCGCAGAAGGTTTGCATTGTACAGATGTTGGTGTACTTCTTGAATTGTTCCTTAGAGAGGAGGCATAGAAAGGTCTTCCAGTTTAAGTGAAAGACACAAAGCCAGGCATATCATTTCAAGAAAGCCTGGCGTGAGTATAGAGGGTCCATAGTTACCAAGCAATGAAGGAAAACCAGAGATCCGCTGGGATCCAGGGCAACACACCAGGAATGAAATAGGGCCAACCAGATGGGTCTTGCAGTTCTTTCCTGCCATCATATTTTGTGTTTCTAAGTCATTGTACATCTCAAAAAGACCTTTGGGACAGTTAAATATATGTTTACGGTCCTATGCACGTCAAATCAAAATATTATTTAAATGAAAAGTGAAAGGGTGAAAACCTGCAGCTTTTTCCATCAGGAAAATCACAGCTATGTTTGGGGATTCTAAAACGTCTCCTGGACTTACTCCCCAAGGATGAAACATATTCTCCCATTTCCACCCCTACCATAATTGGTTTTGGAAGGCAGGAGATGGGTGATGTTCATTCCTTCCCTGGTCAGTTCACACCTCTTACCCAGTACAGGCCCTCACTCTTTCTCCATCCTTCACCGCATCCAGATGCAGTCCCCTTTCTTTCTCCTCCTCCAGTCTTCCCCTTACCACTCCTTTTCTCTCCAATGCTCTGCCTTCCTAGGCGCTAATTAAGGCAAAAAAAAGGGAGGCAAACAAGCAAGTGGATTTTCAAAACTCTGCATGTAAAAATATATATTGCAAACTACCATTTTATTAGGCCACTGCAAATGTTTTAGGTAGATATGCTGCTGTAGAACTTGGATCTTATTATGTTTAAATATCATTCTTCACACCCAACAGGTTTTTTTTAGCAAAAGCATGTCTAGCGACTTGTATATTTTAAGCTCGTTTAATTCACATTACTCTGAGGGATTCTATGAATACAAAGGAGTGAGGATAGATAGTTTTATCTGTTGGCATGCACCCTACTAGCAACTCAAACACAAGCATCAGAATGAAGCAAATGGAAACCGCAACCCTCACTACACACCGGCATTTCTGTGCACTCTTCTGTCATCGTGCATATCCAGTTCTTAGGCTTCCTTCTGTGAACACTCATACATAGTGCATGCAGAGATCTCATAAGTTATCCTTTGGTGATTGTAATGAATTTAGGAAGGCTCAGAAGAAACCTCTATTTCTTATTTGAGACTGACTGCTACAATGCTGACTGATGTGTTGCACCGTGAGCTGTTCTATAGGAATTAGTTAATTGCTAAAAGTTCCCCCGACAGGGTAGAGGGATGGTGCATGATGTCAAGCTGACGTTCCTACGTAAGACCTCACGAAGCCAAGAACTTCTGACTATTCCTTGACGTACTAGTGCAGAAGGCTGGTGCTCTAAACTTTCTTCTAGTAGAAACATTCTGGAAGAAATGCCTGAGTGAAATGGGCTGTAACGGTTGCAGTGTCTTCTAGTAAGACAGCACGTCCCTAACCTGTCCTGGGGACTCCCCCTGCCAGTTATGTTTTCAGGATATCCATAAAGACTATGCATGAGAGAAACTGAGGTAGACACAGAACATATGACATTCTAGCGTGTCTATTCATTGGGCTGTCCTGAAAACCCAGTTGACTCGGGGGTCCTAAAGACATAGCTTTGGGAAGGTCTGCTGTAAAGCAAAGCATGAGTTTCTTTCCTTTCCTGCTTGCTGGGACTGAGCAACACAGTTCCTTACATACTTAACCTTCTTGCACGTCTCTAGATGTCTTTAATGAAACAGAAACGTGGCTCTACCTTCTCAGCAGAAATGGAACCTGTCCGCCGGCCAGGAACTCGCCCAGGAACCCTCTATGTTCACGTCCTACATTTTATCTCGTTTTGATGCCCTGTTAAAACGTTTACATCCCAGGGAAGGTAGGTCATCTAAAAAATGTTTAAATATAAGTTTTATGCTGAAATACACTATCAATATTTTAATGTAGGATAACAAAGATAGAAAGGAACAAGCTGTAAAGGCAGAAAAAAGGAAGAAACAACTTGCAGAGGACGACGCCAAGAGGCAGAAGGGAGAGAATGGCAAGATCAGTAAGTTGAATGGAAAGTCCGCTGTATGGTGAGAGATGTAGAGGGAATTACTGGAGTTTCTGTTCTGCTGTTTCCCCATTGAAAGCACGGGGTTATTTCCACTGATAAATCTGGCAGTTGTCTCTTTGCCTACCTAATTAGATGCCTCCTCCTGAATTTAAGCTAAATGTTGGAGGGGAGGGAAATATGCACAAGCTATATCCCAGCAGATCTACTCCCCGGGCAGATAGGGCAGAAACATTCCGCAGCTGCGGTTAGCGCTTTAAAAGCTGCTAGCCACTGCCACGGAGACTGAAAGCAGATATTTAGCACCAGAGCCTGTCCAGAGCTGAATATCCGCTTTTGCTGCTGGTTTTGCCGCAATATTCAGCTGCTGACTGGATAGCAAGATCCACATAAAGTTAGGACAAGCAGTGACCTCTCTAAACTTTATAGTTTGCTGGTCCGGTTAGCAGCTGACCACCTGGACTGGCACAGCACTAAGCGGACAGTGCTGTGGCAGTCAGAGGGGTGAATATCCCTCTCAGTGGGGTTTAGCCAGTCATCAGGTCCTGCTGACCGCAAAACCCCCTTTGAATATTGGCCTGTCTGTTTTATACTTCATTACGTTCCCACCTGTTCATTGTAGCCATGATTTTAGCAGATTTTGTGCTGCTATTTTACCTATGTGTCCTTTTATAACATGACCTCAAAACAGGCATCCACTTGGCCTCCCCTTAGGCGACCGATTATAAAATTACCCCCTAAATGCTTGACTATCTCTCTAAGACTATTCATTGGGCAGAAGCGAGAACTCTGTTGCTCAGTCCCATAAGTATATGTGTGTATGTATATATGTACTGCTTACATGTATAAACCTCAAATATATTGACAGTATTTGGTCTTTCAGGGATGAAATAGCGATGTAATTATGAGTAAGAATAGTGAGGATGTTAGGTGGGTCAGCAGATCCAGGAGAATTTCTTTTCCTGGACTTGGCTTCGTTCCCCATATCAGCTGGGACTAGGGAACCAGCATCCATGGTTCTCGAAAGAAAGGACATCTCAGCTATTGCAAAATGGTGACACCTACTGGCCAAACTCATAGGAGGTACTTTTATAAAGTCAATCCCATGCATATGTGGCCACATAGATGCATACTTTGCCAGTGGGCATGCATATCAGTGGAGTTTGGGCAGAGTGTGGGCAAAGCACACAAGTATGTGCATAGACTATAAAATACTATAATTTACAGGTGTACTTCAAAAATATATTCAATAGTATTTACAGCAGTTCTAGGGCTTGTGTAAATGTTGCACCTGCAATGTAGTCAACATTAGGCCACTTACACTAGTATTTTTTATAAAGACAAGAAGGTGCTACTTATTTTTATAAAATAGGCTTCACATAGCCATCTTAAAACACACTTTAACTAGACACCCCCTTATAAAATTACCCTTGAACTGCACACATAGTGGGCTTCAGAGGAAAGCACAGTCTGTGGCCACTGGTAAAGGATTGTCACTGCTATAGTCGGGCTAGACGGGGATCGTAAAATAGAAGAAGAAACCCTTGTAGTTGCAAATGAAGTATCGGTTCACTGTAGCCCAACAGAGACTGGGTTGGAAGACCTAAAGTAGAGCAGAAGAAAAGCTGCCGGGCAAAATAATGAGAAGAAAAGGGAGAGTGAATACGCTGTGATCACCTGGGAGCTCATCCTTGGAAGCATGGCATTATGTGAAAGAAAAATGTGTTATCCAACCACGATGAGATTTCATAAGCTAAAGAAGCACAGTGACTAGGCAACAGGATTGCATCATCTGGCCATCTTTTCGTATTCACCAACATGGCATTGTATAGGCTATAGTAATTTGCCCCTCTGGCCACCTAACTTATTTCATTTCTTTATACTGATAGTTCGGAAAGGAGGCATTAAATTGGAGGAAGGCTGCATTATTGATGCCTTGCTGGCAGACATCAAAAAAGGTTTTCAGCTGCGAAAGACTGCGAAGGTCAAGGGTGATTCAGAGAGTGCTCCTAAACCAGCATCTGCTGACGCTCCCAATAGCAGAGATGACATTGGTAAGAGCAGAGCTGTGGAGACTTCTACTGTCTTGTCTCGTGTTTCTAACTTTCTGTCTGTGTTGTAAACCTGAGCAGTTTAATTTTTTTAAACCAATGCTGTTGTAATTATATGACATGGAAGAAAATAGCTAGTATTTATCTTGATCTCCAGGAACAAGCAGGAATGAGTCTTCACATATGGGTACGTCGGTACCGACAGAGTCTGCGCGGGAACGCTTCCCATCGTCCAATCAGAAAGCTTTTGAAAGCATCCCACCACGCCTGCGTGCTGCCTTCCCGCCTTTCCCAACTGCCTCTCCTCAGTTTTCGTTTTTCCGCGGAGCCGGCAGGACGTCCTCCTGTCACCGCAGAAAATTCTTCTTTTAATTCTTTAGTTTTCTTGTGGTCGCGGCTGTCTTCCCCGACGCCACCGGTACTGCCGGTGTTTGTTTTGTTTTTTTTTTTCTTGTAAAATTTTTCCTTTTAAGGGAATATTTTTTTCTCTGAGTGTCTTGCGGTTTTTCAGGCCTTCTAGGCCTCTCCATGTCCTTCATGGAACCACCAGCCACTTTCTCCAAGAAATGTTCAAACTGTGGCGGTACAACTTTATTTTTAGACTCCCAAAATTGGTGTCTAACCTGTTTGGGTCCTGACCTTTTTCCTCCGGAGCCCTCGGGCAACAGTATTGTGAGAAGAGGTTTTCAACATCGAGTTTCCCTCGATATGAGGTTCCCTTCCAACTTCAGGGCACCGACCATTTCTTCTTCTACACAGGATCAGGTAACCCACAAACAGTCTGTTAAGACTAGCCAACCCTCGAGTGGTAGGTCTCATGCACAGCATGTAGACCGCTCCGGCCTTGCCCTCGAGGGCCCATTGGCTTCAAAACCTCGGCGGGAGTCTTCAGCCTCCAAAGCCCATGTGGGGTTTCAGGTTGTTCCTGGGGCTCACCCCTCACAGAACATACCTGAGCCATGCCCGGTGGTGGCATCCGCTTTGAGCGGTACCGATACCCCGGCATCGGCACTAGTGTTGGACGAAACACTCCTCACCAGGGATCGTCGTCTGGCATCCTCAGTACCTACGGGACCGGTGGATACGTTCCAGACTGACTTTCCAGTATCGGTACCAGCACCGATACTACCACCAACGTCGGTACCCTTCAGACGTGCATCAATAGACTCGCTTCCTTCGATGCTGAGTCTGGAATCGATCTCTAGTCTGGAAGACTGGGTACCGACACGTCTTGGTACCGACACCTATCGGTACCGGACACTCGGTACCGAGGGTTACTGCCGAAGGCTTTCGGTTACCTCGGTACCGATTGGGCTGTCACCGATTGCTGCTCCGATGTCGGCGTCGGGTTCGGTTCCAACAGCGGTACCGGTATCCACAGTAGCATCGTGGCCAGCTCCTTCCATGCTTCTTTCAACAGGATCGCTCCCTTCTATACCAAGTTTAGAGTCGATACCTGGCATAGACGATGTGGTACTGACTGTCGCTGGTCCTGACCTCCAGTACCAGCCTCCATCCGTTAAGGATCCCATACTGCACCATGCAGTATCTTATATTCCTATATACTCAGATAGATCCTTCGGTGCCCAGGCTAGTTCTTCAGATCTAACCTGTCCAAGGGAGGTTCTCTTTGGAGACCCTTCTTTTCAGAGTTTCCTCCTGGTTATGGCAAGATTACTTGCCATTCCTATCCCTGGACATGATACTACACAAGGCTCTGTTTCTACCGAAGCAAAGAAGAACATAATGCTTCCTTTGCATCATTCCTTGCAGGATCTTCTTCTAGGAATGTGGGAAGCACCTTTAAGGGTACCCCCACCTTCCAGAGCAACTGATCTCCTATATCAGGTGCCCCCCTCTCCATGGTTTCAGAAGACTCAAATTCCTCATCATTCCATTGTAGTGGAATCAGCAATGAGGCGGGTGAAGAGTAAGAAAAAGCACTCTTCTTATCCACCAGGTCGTGAGTCTAAGACACTAGATGCCTTTGGACGTCAAACCTTCCAGACATCCATGGTTTCAGCAAGAATTCTCTCATATATTTTTTATATGAGTCTATCTCTTGAGGAGGTCACAAAGAAATTACATCTTTTGACTCCTTTTCTTTCAGAGCCCAAGAGTGCAGACTATTCCTCACTGCTTAGTCATATTCAAGATATCTCTTGGTTTCTTACTCGTGCTTCCCTAGACTCATTTGAGTCTGTTAGCAGGAATTCTGCTATAGCTATAGGGGCACGACGTAGAGCCTGGCTCCAAGCTTCAGACTTAGACAAATGGGCACAACAAAGACTGGGTAATACTCCTTGCACTGGAGAAAATCTCTTCAATAAGGAGTCTTTACGTCAGGTTACTCAGTGGTCCACTGACTTACCTGTTTCTAAGGGCTGTTCTATGCCTTCTTCTTTCCCAGTAGGTAGGAAATGTCCTACCAAACTTTCTTCCCCTAGGGGGAGAAGGTTTTATTCATTTTCTGCCCATCATACAGATGTTCCCAAACAGGGGAAACATCGCCCTGGTCTGAAGAATCCAAACACTCACCAGGCTCAGCAAACCCAGCAACCGCAGGGTTTCTGATTAATCATCATCATATTCTTTGTGCCTCTTGGGGTTTAGAACCTGCAGTTGGCTTCTTCTCAGTAGAAGCTTTCCACTGCTTTCATTCTAAACTCTAGGCATGGGTCTCTTTTCACAAGACATCCATTTTTCTCTGTTATACAAGCTCTTAGGATGTTCATACCTATAGGTCACAGGTTTCTCCTCTTCTTCCTGCTAGGAAAGAGGTTTAACAACTATCAAACGATAGTTTTCTGTACCAGCATGAATTTTTCCTTTCTACAGACTTACCACATTGTAAGTCTCTATTCAGCTCCATCTTCTCTACCCTCTTACCAAGCATTTCCTCTGTAAGAGTGGTACTATTACACTGGAGGGCTTCTTCTTCAGCCCCTCTAGTTTTGTCACTATTCCAGTGTGGAGTTTTCCTCTCCGAGTTAACTCCCTTCTTCATTTTTGCTTTGGGGCAGCTTATCAGACAGGTCCAGAGTTGTCTTACTCTTGTTCTGTCTGTTCTTTCTGTTTTTAAACAGAAAGGTTCTTTCTGCTGTCCTACTAGCAGCTGCCCATGCAGGAGCCCTAGTGATTGGACCACTGGTTCTTTCCACAACCACAGTTGTCCTCCACTAACATTCTTTCTGGCCTTAGTAGTGCCTCCAAGACAGTGGATTCATCTTTCTTGGGAAATCTTATCACTACAGGCTTTTCAGATTGTCTTCTATTCTTGCCATCTCCAATTCCCTTGGGTTTGGCGGCATAGGGGAGGAGTAGCCTAGTGGTTGGGGCAAGGTACTTCGGGCCAGAAGGTCAGGGGTTCAAATCCCACTAGAGGACAGCAACCTTGGGCCGGAAGGACTGGGGTTTCTAGTCCCACAGATGCTCCTTGTGGTCTTGGGCAAGCCACTTAACCCTCCACTGCCCATGTTCCCTGTAAGTATTAGTGTGTGTGTCTCATATCCCCACGTGTTAAATGTATCCCCCAATTGTGTTGTGACCGCTTTGATTGAAGGATAAGGCGGTATACAAAAACTGTCTAAATAAATAGTTGACGTAGGTACTGGCTTTTCCAATAGCCAGTTCTATCTCCTAATTCTCCTGCATCATGCTCTCTGCAATTCTACAGAGAAGCTTTCCACTATGGGCCCTTGCTAGAGAACATGGGGATTTTCTCAAACAGCTATCCTAGATGGTTGGAAAAGGCTCCCTCAGTCATGCCCCTCATGACTGGAAGGGTTCTCCCTACCCTACTATCTCCTTTTTAAAACAAAGGACATGGGCCTTTTCTTACGTGAAAGCTTAAAGAGTTGTTCAATTCCCTGGTTTGGTCCTCAGGATTCCCACCGGGAATATGCTCTTTTTCCTTGCAGCTCGTCCTCATGGTATCCTAATCCTTCATGGTCAGCGCAGGTTCAGCTAAAGAACGCATGATACCCTTATTTGCCCCTCAAGTAGGTCAACGTGGTATCTCATTCCTATGCGTCTTCTGTCCATTTACCATGCTAGAGTTCTGGAGGACTCGGGATTTGCTGCCTGCAGACTGATCTTATCCTCTGCTTTTCACGTAACCATCCTGGTTATTTCACTAACTAGTATTCTTGCAGCAATCTAGTCTGTTCCTTGTCAGGGAGACTTTTCCCCTGACTCCCTCCATCATAACCAGGGAGAATAGATTCTCTATATGTCTTCTCAAGTAGGTTCCACCTTCTTATTAGTAGATGAATCTTTTCTCTTCACATATCCTATGTGAATATACTTTCTATAGGCATATCTCTGTCTGCTTAATTGCAGACAACCATATATAGGCCTATATATTCATATATATATATATATATATATATAATCTGTATACATCTCTATAGATATATATGTCTTTCTTGTGTGTGTATATGTTATGCCTTCTATATCTCACTATAGATATATTCTTATATGTCTATCTATATATCTATATGTATATCTATATGTACAAAGAAATATATGTACAAATATATGTACAAAGAAATATACAACAACCACCTTAATAAATACAAAGAAACCCTAGACAGCACAAAGAAAGAATACTACTCTGAAATTCTGTCAAAATCTTACAACAGAACAAGAGAGTTATTCTCCATGGTCAGAAACCTAACCAACCCACAAACTTCAGGCACTGAAATTACAGACATCACAATACAAACTTTAGCTTGTCATTATCAAAACAAAGCAAAAACACCATCAATGATTATAGACCCCATTAATACATCCCACCAGCCATCAGACGAATGGACAGACTTTCATCCCATAACTAAAGAGACACTAAAAAACATCATCACTAGCCTAAACACTACAACTTCTTATCTAGACCCATGTCCAGTAACATGGATAAAAAACACACTGCCAATTTTACTACCCTACATTCTCTCAATAGTTAACCTCTCACTAACTCAAGGTTACCTCCCATCATCACTCAAACATGCACAAATACGCCCAATCCTTAAGAACAGCAAACTCGATAAAACATCCCCAACATCATATAGACCCATATCCAGCATCCCATTCTTAGCTAAAATAATTGAAAAAGTGGTCCAACTTCAGACACAAGATTTTCTAGACTCATCTTACCCGCTTTATGAGCAACAATATGGCTTTCGCCCCCGCCACGGAGTAGAATCACTCCTTACAGTTCTATTAGATGCGCTCCTAAGAGGCATTGACAACCAAAAGCAGGCTTTCATACTACTTTTCATTGATATATCAGCGGCGTTTGATAGCGTACACCACACAATAATGCTCAACAGCTTGAGACAAATAGGTTTAAACTCCATAGTACACAAATGGTTCTCGTCCTACCTAAACAATAGAACACAAAATGTAAGAATTGGGAACCAAACCTCCACTACATATAAACAAGAAATAGGATTACCACAAGGTTCAGCGTTATCAGCTCTACTCTTCAATATTTACATAAAACCCGTCTGCAAGATATTCAAAAAATTTGGAGTACAATATCATCTATACGCAGATGATATCATGATGTACATTCCATTCACGATACCCAATCTACCGCTCCAACTCCTATCGGACTGCTATAATGAAATTACAACTTGGCTTAAAGCTCAAAATCTCCACATAAATCACGCCAAAACAGAAGTCTTAATTGTGACTAAAAACAAATCATATATCCCACCAACACACATAAGACTCCAAAATCAGGAAATTAAAATAAAAAATGAAATAAGATACCTAGGCATTATACTAGACACACATCTCACCATGGAAACTCACATCAGCAATACGATAAAGAAAATTTACTTCAAACTAAAAACGCTCAAACAACTACGTCCCCTTGTATTCTCACAAGATTTCATTAATATAATCCAGGCTACTATAACTCCTCACTTTGATTTTGCCAATATAATACTCATGGGCATATCAAAACAAAACATCAAACGAATACAATTAGCACAAAACGCAGCTGCCAGAATTATATTGAAAGTTAACTCACTCCAACACATAACACCAATATTAGCTTCCCTCCATTGGCTTCCAATTCAAAGCAGAATAATTTACAAAACAATAATTACTTCATTCAAAGCCTTATACGATTTAGCTCCAACCACACTATGCAACCTAATACACAAAGAACCACCTAAACCCACACACAGAAAAGGCCAATTAAACAAACTAAAAACCCCAAAAGATTACACAAGAGCTCACAAATCAACAAACCACAGAGCATTTTCCCACGTAGCCCCCACCATCTGGAATTCCCTCCCCGAGGAGCTACGAACACTAACTGAGATCACGGAACTCCGCAAAAATTTGAAAACTTATCTGTTCACCAAATACTATAACTACACAGAGACTCTCCCACCTGCTTTAGATAAAGGCTAAACAGGCTCCTGGCTGTTCCAATTAAAATCCTTTCACCCAACATAGCTCTTAGTTACGCCCCTTGATGACTCCACATCTTATGCCCTTTTACTCCCATATGTGTATGTATGTGTGTGTGTGTGCATGTATGTATGTATGTATATATATATATGTATGTGTGTGTATATATATATATGTATGTGTGTGTGTATATATATATGTATGTGTGTATACACATCTATATATATATATATATCTGTAAATAGTTTATTCTGTTATGTTATATTATGTTATGTTCACATTGTTAGAATTATATTATAACGTTCCTTGTAAATTTAGATTTGGTTAATTATACTAACATTGACGTTCCTTGTAAAACAACTTGCATTGTTAAGTGTTGTTCTCTGTAAACCGCAACTGAACTGTGGAAGATGCGGTATATAAATGTGTATAAATAATATGTATATATATATATATATATATGTGTGTGTGTGTGTGTGTATCTGTTGAGATATTTTCATTCTAGGTAGATATGTATCTGCATACTTATCTATCTGTCTATGATCATATGGCTATATATATCCCTATATGATCCTGACAGATGGGCTCTACCCATACCCCCATACCTATGCTGTTCCAGCATGTTTGGGATTCTACACACACAACCACTTCCTGTGGTAGTTAACAACTTTTCTACCATAACCTTAAGGGTTAGGTACCTCTGAAGGTCTCCGTGTTCCAGTATCTCTCCTAGCTGACACCAGTTAGGAGAGACATTGCGGATCTTCAGTTAATCAGAGGCTCTAAACGCCTCAGGCATTTGTCCTTTCTTTTGGGATACAAGGGTTTTCCATACCTCTTCTTCCCACAAGGACTAGGCCTGTTTTGTCCAAATTGGTTAGCCTTTCCTCTTTTTGCTCCTAAGAGTGAGCCACCCTGCAGCCAAAAGGGTTTGGGCTTTTTTCATAAAGCCTTCCACTGAAGGCTTACCGTTTTCGTACTACCACAGTTCATCTCTGGGGTTACCTCTCACCTTTCAGGATTCTAACCTCCTCTGTTTGTCCTACAGGTTTATTACCTCCACTTCACAGTGAGGTCCTCCTTGAGGTTCCTCTACTGGATCCCCAGTAGATCCCATGAACCTCCATACTTTCCTGCAATCCTGTTAGGGAAGGTCCATATTGCAATATTTCATTTCAATATATTTGATGATAATTATCATCCACACAAGGACTCCTTGCCTGCAGTCCTATGCTAGGTTAGCTGTCTTACAGCACCTTTCTGTTTCAACTCCTACCCTCCATCCTGAGGATGCCTGGCGATATGAGGTGTAGCATGTTTCAATCTATAACATGCTGGGACTCCAGGCATCTTAGCTTGGGAGTCCCCATATGTGAAGACTCATTCCTGCTTGTTCCTGGAGATAGCACAGTTGCTTACCTGTAACAGGTGATCTCTGGGAACAGCAGGAATAAGTCTTCACAACCCACCCACCTCCCCAGGAGTTGTATTTCTCTATCTCTATCTTTCCCTTCTCTCTCTCTCTCTTTGTCTCAGCTTTAAAACTTAACTAAGGAAAGGCAGTTGGGAAAGGCGGGAAGGCAGCACGCAGGCATGGTGGGATGCTTCCAAAAGCTTTCTGATTGGATGCTGGGAAGCGTTCCCGCGCAGACTCCGTCAGTACCAATGTACCCATATGTGAAGACTTATTCCTGCTGTTCCCAGAGATCACCTGTTACAGGTAAGTAACTGTGCTTTCCACTCCCTTCTTTTGGCAGGTGGTGATGATTTTAATTTTCTGATACCTGTAGATCAGTTGTGTATTAGAAATTTAGCATAATTCTGTGTTCTTGGAAGTGCAGTTTGTTGCTTTGGAGATTCTTTTGTATTTTCAATCAGTTGCAGTTGATTGTGGTTATTGCAGCAGCTCGGCTCTATAGCAGGTGAATTAGCAAGTTCAAGGAGGGAAAATGTAGTTTTGTAAACCAGCCACCTGATATCACAGCAAGTGGTGAATCCTGTGCCAAGCAGAAGACTGGCGTGGTGATTTGTGAATGCACTAGACTTTAACTTCCAAACTTATTCTGGTTAGAGTAGCAGCTAACAAGCAAGGAAGCCAGAGTTTACATCCTGCTTCTAGAGCTCTACCAAGCCATAAATGCACCCTGTGCGACTTGCAAACCTGACGCCCCCACCCTCCAGTGACATCAGACTTTGTCATTTGCTCCATCTCCCCACGCCAAGCATAGCCCCTCTGCCCCTATCCGCCCATGCCCGTCATCTCCCCATCTTACCCTACTTCACCCCACCTCCTCATGTCCAGCTGGCTGCCCCCCCCCCCCCTGCCAGCCTGGCCTGGCCTGCCCTTACCCCGCTGCCACTTTTCCTGTTCCCTTGGTGGCGGTAACGGTGGCGGCGGTGGACCTCCAATTAAAAAAAATTACACTCTTTCTGACTCCGCACTTGCATGGCTGCTCTGATCTCTCCCTCCTCTGACGCATGGCTGCTCTGATCTCTCCCTCCTCTGTCGCATGGCTGCTCTGATCTCTCCCTCCTCTGATGCATGGCTGCTCGGATCTCTCCCTCCTCTGACGCATGGCTGCTCTGATCTCTCCCTCCTCTGTCGCATGGCTGCTCGGATCTCTCCCTCCTCTGACGCATGGCTGCTCTGATCTCTCCCTCCTCTGACACATGGCTGGTCGGATCTCTCCCTCCTCGAACACATGGCTGGTCGGATCTCTCCCTCCTCTGACGCATGGCTGCTCTGATCTCTCCCTCCTCTGACGTATGGCTGGTCGGATCTCTCCCTCCTCTGACGCATGGCTACTCTGATCTCTCCCTCCTTTGTCGCATGGCTGCTCGGATCTCTCCCTCCTCTGACGCATGGCTGCTCTGATCTCTCCCTCCTCTGATGCATGGCTGGTCGGATCTCTCCCTCCTCTGTCGCATGGCTGCTCTGATCTCTCCCTCCTCTGACGCATGGCTGCTCTGATCTCTCCCTCCTCTGTCGCATGGCTGCTCGGATCTCTCCCTCCTCTGTCGCATGGCTGCTCTGATCTCTCCCTCCTCTGACGCATGGCTGGTCGGATCTCTCCCTCCTCTGACGCATGGCTGGTCGGATCTCTCCCTCCTCTGACGCATGCCTGCTCGGATCTCTCCCTCCTCTGACGCATGGCTGGTCGGATCTCTCCCTCCTCTGTCGCATGGTTGCTCTGATCTCTCCCTCCTCTGTCGCATGGCTGCTCGGATCTCTCCCTCCTCTGACGCATGGCTGCTCGGATCTCTCCCTCCTCTGTCGCATGGCTGCTCTGATCTCTCCCTCCTCTGATGCATGGCTGCTCGGATCTCTCCCTCCTCTGATGCATGGCTGCTCGGATCTCTCCCTCCTCTGACGCATGGCTGCTCGGATCTCTCCCTCCTCTGAGGCATGCCTGCTAGGATCTCTCCCTCCTCTGACAAATGGCTGCTCGGATCTCTCCCTTCTCTGATGCATGGCTGCTCGGATCTCTCCCTCCTCTGATGCATGGCTGCTCGGATCTCTCCCTCCTCTGATGCATGGGTGCTCTGATCTCTCCCTCCTCTGACGCATGCCTGCTCGGATCTCTCCCTCCTCTGACGCATGCCTGCTCGGATCTCTCCCTCCTCTGACGCATGGCTGCTCGGATCTCTCCCTCCTCTGACGCATGGCTGCTCTGATCTCTCCCTCCGACGTATGTGCACGTTAGAGGAGGGAGGGAGCAGACAAGCCATGCAGGTGCGGAGTTGCAAAGACCCGCCTTTTTTTTTTTAATTGGAGGTCTGCTGCTGCCAAAGGAAAAGTGGCAGTGGGGCAAGAGCAGACCGGGCAGGCAGTGTGGGGGGGAACCAAGGCCGATGGTCGGCATCCTAACTGTGCCCCTATATTTTGTGCCTTCTGCAGCTGCACCGCTCGCACAAGCCTAGGTATGCTGATGCTTCTTGTGACCTTGGGAAATCACTTCAACCTCTATTTCTTCAGGTACAAATTTAGACTGTGTAAAGCCCTCTGGAGACACAGAAATAGAACATAAGATATGCCAAACTGGGTCAGACCAAGGTCCATCAAGCCCAGTATCCTGTTTCCAGCAGTGGCCAATCCAGGCCACAAGTACCTAGCAGTTTCCCCAAAAGACACAGGTTCCACATTGTTTGTATTGGGGCAAGCAGTGGATTTCCTGGGTCCTCTTTAATAATGGTTTACAGACCTTTCCTCCAGAAACTTGTCCAAACCCTTTTTAAACCCAGCTACACTAGCAGCTTTTACTACCTCCTCCGGTAACGAATTATAGAATTTGATTACGCGTTGAGTGAAAAAATATTTTCTCTTATTAGTCTTAAATTGGTTATGTTGTAGCTTCATTGTGAGTCCCCTAGTCTTTGTACTTTGTGGTGGCATTATATACTATGCTACTTAAACAATTGATCTACATTTACCCATTCCACTCCATTCATTCATTTATAGACCTCTATCATATCTCCCCTCAGCCGTCTCTTTTCCGAGATGAAAAGCCCTAACCTTTTAAGCCTTTCCTCATAGGGGTATCCTTTCATTCCTTGTACCATTTGTTGGCTCTTCTCTGTACCTTTTCTAATTCCGTTGTATCCTTAAGATATAGTGACCAGAATTGCACACAATATTCAAGCTGCGGTCACACCAGGGAACTATACAGAGGCGTTATAATATCCTTGATTTTATTCTTCATTCCTTTCCTTATCATTCCTAGGACTCTATTTGCTTTCTTAGTCGCTGCTGCACACTGGGCGGAGGGTTTCAACATGTTATCCACGATGATGCCTAAATCTTTTTCCTGTGTGGTGGTTCCTATGTGTAACCATAGTTTGGGATGTTCTTTCCTAAGTGCATAACTTTGCACTTGTCCTCATTAAATGTCATCTGTCATTTGAACGTCCAGTCTTCCAATTTGTCAATGTCCTCTTGCAATTTTTCACAATCCTCTTGCGTTTTAACTACTTTGAATAATTTTGTGTCATCTGCAAATTTCATCACCTCACTTGTTATTCCCATTTCCACGTCATTTATGAGGATGTTAAAAAGCAGCAGATCCAGCACTGTATCTGCTGTACCTGAATGTAACTTGCCTTGATCTACCACCGAAAAAGTGTGACCTAGTCCAAAAACAAAGAAATTACTTTTGAATTCATTTTTATGTCCTCCTAACATTCATCTGTTTAGTTGACGCAGTCTCTTTGTATGATATTTTGGTAATGCATACTCTGTACTTTCAAAGATCTTGTCATGCTCAGTACTAAACATGGTGTCTGGTTCTGATTTTAGAAGGGAAAATTGGCCATCCAGTGGAGGAAGAGGTGAAAGGAGTGTCGCTCGTACAGCTATCCTTGCTGAATGTAACACATCCCCAAATCGCTAATGGCGTGGCAGGTGCTCCAGCAAAGGTTACAGTCGAGGACGGCACACAGAAGCCTCCTTGCAAACCTGATGAAGAAATTTTCCCAGACCTGTCATGTCCTGAGAAATGTTCCTTAAAACCACATGGCAATTCAGACCTTAAACAAGAAACTAGTGTGGATGACGTCCAGCCCAAAGAGACCTGTAGGGCACAGAGTTCCGAGGAAAACGTTCACAGTAATTCCCCTAGCTTGTGCCCCTCTAGCGTAAGTGAAAATGGACCCTCTCTAAGGGAGTTTTCAGGTACTGACTCCAGCTTAATTGATAAAAGTGACGAAAACCATGCAGAAGCCGAACTCCTTCAACAAAAGGCTCTTGCAGAACCTGATGAAAAAATGATGCAGGCGGAGTGCAAAGCCAGAGAAAGGAAGAGTCAAGGTGAACCTGTAGCCGAAAGCCCTGAAGGTGCACTAGAGCTGGGCATGGAAATAAAGGCAGATGAGAAAGAGAACAGTGACCCTAGCCTTCAGCCGGCCTTGGACACGCCCCTGGAAAGATGCGTCGATGAAGAGCAGAGGACAGACTCCTTGGATTCTGCAGCTGCCACCCATTTGCAAGAAGGTTCTGAGAAACTCACCAAGAGAGGCTCTGGTAGACACAAACACAAAAAGAGATCCAGCCAAAGCGAAGAAGGTAATACTTTTACACCCGTGTCTCGCTCTTCTGGCTTCACTGTACTTTTGGCCTTGATAGGGGTTTGTTTTGCCTTTGCTGCTCTGTATGGCTGCTTTTTAGGACTTCAGTGTTTGGTTCTTCAATATTTCAGTCTTCGATTTTAACGCCCCAATGCTGGTTAGAGCTTGATGTGTTTATTGGTGGGGGAACAGTGAGCATGGTGACCAGTTTGAATGTTGGCTGATGCAGTAAACAGTCCACATTTTTACTCCCAAGCACGGCCTAATTAAAATGAACATAACATGTAATAAGCATCTATATAGCAAGCAGCCTTTATTCTAGGCATCGTATAAAATCTGACAATAAAGTAAATGATTAAAATGCAGTTACTTCTATGAAACATTATTAGAATCAATGACATATTGCATGCTTGAAGATTACTGTTGTGATGATGTATGGATGCGAGACCCCTGGGGCGTACGTAAGTGCCTGCTTTAGCCTACCACTGTGGATGCAATCAGCCCCTGGAAAATGATGGATGGCTAAATCAAACCTTCTAAGTGTAACTGCTCAACCTGGCTGCTGGATTTCCGCAGGTCTGACTGTGAAACATGTCAGTTTTCCAAAAAGAAAAAAAGAAAAACGTGAAGCCAGAAAATTAGAAGAAAAAAACCTAATGACATGATTATGTTGATTCTACCTTCAAAAGTGTGCATAGGCAAACTGAACCATTTGTGGAATCGTTTTTTCTTCAAAATGACCAGATTTAAGAGGTGCAACATTTTGAAACTGGCTATATGTCATTGTAGCAAATTTGAGAGATGCTTATTACTTTAACCCTTTCATCTCATGTGAGAAAGCATCTTCTAAAAAGAGGAATGTTCTACACTATCTAGCTGAAATGTTCCTTATGTAAAATTCTCTGTTAATAACTTTAATTTAAAAAGAAAAAAAGAAATCCATTTACAAATACTTGTCAGAATTGGTTTGTTCCTTATAATTTATAGTGTAACGTTTTAATAACTGATTTTCCTATGCAGAAAGAGGACAATGTATTCCAAACATGGAATCAAGAATTGTAAAACAGATGTCTGTAAAGCACGGTTCCAATACGCTAGCATATGATGATTATTAATAGCATGTTACGTGTTCTTTCTCTCAGTTCCATGTTATATTTGTGCTGCCACCATAAGCTATTTTATGGTTTCTTTCTTTCATTGAAAAACAGCCCTTGGGATTGATAATGCTGCTAATAGATCAAGAGGCTGTGAGATTCACTGAGGTTCAGGTAGGTAAGTACAGAGGTCCTTTGTCTTTGGGACTTCAGCTGCACTAAATGACATCCTCAAGAATTTGATCACTGAAACTAATCTTCTGTTTGACTAATACCTGTCTTTTGGGGTTTTTTAATTAATTTTGGTCTGTAATTAACATTTCTTCATCCTTCCAGTTACTGCTTCGTAGAACAATGTCAGCTAACCTTGATGTCCTGCTTTAAAATAAAATCAGTGGTGGAAATTCTCATTGCCACTTAAAACTGGCACGTCTAAGCATGGCTACAATTTGTTTTCTCTGCAAGGAGGCGCACCAAAATGCTTTCTTCTGGTGTCTTTGAAGTTTTCTTCTCAATTAACTTCAGATAATTAAGAGTCCCTTTTACTAAAGGGCGCTAAGGTGTTGCACCTAATGTGGCAAAAATGCCAAAACAATAGTGCGTTAGGTGCAACACCACCGCGTTGACTGTTGGGGGCATTGAAAGCATTTCCCCAGCAGTTAGCATGGAGTCCTGTCCCTTAGCGCACGGCACATAAGCGTGGGTGCACTTTATGCAGGTGGCGTTAGGTGATCCCGTGCTAATGCAGTTAGCCCATGGTGTGAACCCAGTGGCATCTACACGGAGCACACCACACCCACTCTCTGCCCCCACCCCACCCACTCACCACCCTGACATGAGTTAGACAGCTCAAGAATTGTCCCATGCTGACAGTCATGGCAATGTGTGTCCCAAAGCACATTCAGCATGCATCAGAAAAACTCTTTAGCAAAAGACCCCCTAAGTTTTGATTTTGTGCCTCACCTTCATGCCCTTGCTCGATCTGAGTTTTGTTTTCAGGTGGCCAAGGGGGCAAATACAGGGATTCTGGTGGCAGGCAGGCTCTTTGCGGCGCGTTCAGAACAGCATTTCCCAGCGTTCTTCACAGGAAGATGTGTAGACTCATTTACTTCCACCAAAACTTTGAAATGTGCTCCCCAAGAAGTGCCTTGCCTTTTAGAGAGTGAAGAATTCTCCATCTACAGTGTGCCTTCTCCTCGTGACTTAAAAGACCTCTCCCCACCAGCAGCAGCACGAACGAAGGACTCCCGTGCAGCTACCGGGGAAATGCCAGTTACAAGGAATGCTTTTCAAAGGTTTCTCCAGACGCACAAAATCAGGGTAATGTTCAAAGGCTACTGCTCTGTTTTCTTTTGGTTTCAATTACATACCCTTCAAAATAATAATAATAAAAACAGAAATGGAAACTTTCAAAGAAAACAACCAAAAGGAAAAAAAAAAGGTACACATGCAGAAGCCTACATCATGAGAGAACAGAAATACAAACTGCAGCCTCCAATAAGGACAAAGAAAAATCCCTCCTGTCCCCCGCCCTGTCTTCTCCCTAACCCCTTTAATCCCAGGAAATGCATCACAATAAACTTCTTCCTTTTTAAGAGAAATGTTTCCAACTAAGCAGGGTCCAGAAAGGCAAAACTACTACCCTGAAATCTCGTAAGGCACCTCTTGTTCTGATGCTTTACTTCCTTAATCACCTTCTATCTGCTTGTGTCCTTGCTTAATGTTTAACACACGGAACTTTCTCTATGTCTATAATACTTAAAGAATGTGTTTATCTGCTTAAGCTATGGACGAATATCAACAATTGTAAAAGGAGATAGTTTTTGTGTTGAATAGCTGGTGTATGCAGGAGAGGAGCCTTCCCAGTCATTCCCACCCACAAACACCCATTAATCACTTCCCAGACCCACTGGATGCAAATGTACTTACTGTGGCTGACTCTTAACTTTCCGTGGAAGCATTTTTGGCAGCTTTAAAACTATTTTTCATGCTTAGAAAACATAGCATAGTGTAAAGAGGAATTACAGAAGGAATAAACCTACAGCGTTAGGACCCAAGGGGACTGCCTGCCGATAACATATTGTGAGTCAGATCAGGGTACAGTCCAAAATGTGAATACTCTAGGTAACAGCTGTATGTATTTTTCCAGAGACATTCAGGGCCTTTGAGTCATGTTTTTTATATTTTTTAAGAAAGGGATTCAATTACTTTTATTCACCAAAATCACTAAAAACCCTTAGGTTACAAACATTTCTAAATCCTAGTTTTGGATGCATGGTGCCCATACTATTGTAACAGGCGGTGAAATAACTTCTGAAAGTGTTATGTTTAATCCAATGGGTATTTCTTTCTTTCTATGAAGGGAGAATATTTTTACACCTGGCAGTTCTCTCCTGCTCCGGTTTCTTCTAGTTCACTTAGAACCATGCTGGTAGGACAAGTTGCCAGATCGGGTCAGACCAAAGGTCCATCAAGCCCAGTATTCTGTTTCCAATAGTGGCCAATCCAAGTCACAAATCCCTTACAGGCAGAGCCAGCGCTACCATCAAGTGAACTAAGCTATCACCTAGAGTGCCACTGTCCGAGAGCGGCCCATTGCCATTGCCACCCCTCTCTGGGATGAGCGGCAGCGACAATTACTTCAAACAGCCCCTTGGCGCTACCCAAACCTCCAGCACTGCAGGGCTTTAAGTGCTTCTGCCCCCTCCAATAGACAATGCTGACTTCCATATTATCCCTCCAGTTCAGTCCAGACACATGGGTTATGCCCCCCAACCAGTGGTGGGAACTGAGCATGACCAGCTTTGCTGATGCCACTATACTAGGTATCACCCTCCAGTTCCCCTCTTCCCCCCTATTTCCCATTTCTCCCCTCCCCAAACTTCTGCCAACCTTTCTTCCTTCCCTATGGTCTCTGACGAGGAAACATCGCTCCTTCTCTCTTCCTCCAAACCTACTACTTGCTCTTCTGACCCCTTCCCCACCCACCCCCTTAGCTCCATCTTTTCATCTCTCGTCCCTTCTATTTCTCATATTCTTAACCTCTCTCTCTCCACTGCAACCTTCCCTTCTGTTTTCAAGCATGCTGTGGTTACACCCCTCCTCGAAAAACCTTCACTTGATCCCACTTGTCCTTCTAACTATCGTCCCATCTCTCTCCTTCCTTTCGTCTCTAAACTACTTGAGCGTGCAGTCTATCACCGTTGTCTTGATTTCCTCTCCTCTCATACCCTCTTGGATCCTTTACAATCCAGCTTCCGTCCCCTACACTCCACTGAAACTGCTCTTACTAAGGTCTTGAATGATTTGTTCTTGGCAAAGTCCAAAGGCTTTTACTCTGTCCTCAATCTTCTTGATCTCTTTGCTGCCTTCGACACTGTTGACCATAACCACCTTCTTATCACCCTATCCTCACGGATTCAAAGACTCTGTACTATCTTGGTTCTCTTCCTATCTATTCCATCGCTCTTTCAGTGTGTGCTTCAATGGCTCCTACTCCTCTTTAACCCCACTTACCTGTAGGAGTTCCTCAGGGTTCTGTCTTAGGTCCACTCCTCTTCTCTCTCTATACCCAATCCCTTGGCACCCTTATCTCTTCCCATGGCTTTCACTATCATCTCTATGCCAACGACTCTCAAATCTATCTTTCTGCACCTGTTATCTCTCCTGATATCCAGTCTAAGATTTCACTCTGCCTCTCTGACATTGCTGCCTTGGATGTCCCACCGCCGTTTAAAACTGAACATGGCCAAAACTGAGCTTCTTATCTTTCCCCCGAATGCTTCCTCTCCTCTTTCCCCTTTCTCTCTCTATTGATAACTCTGTACTTCTCCCTGTTTCTTCAGCACGTAACCTTGGTGTTATCTTCGATTCCTCTCTCTCTTTCTCTTCACATATCCAGCTCATTGCTAAAACTTGTCGTTTCTTTCTATACAGTATTTCAAAAATTCACTCCTTCCTCTCTATTGACACCACTTAATTGATTGTCCACTCCTTAATCCCCTCCCGTCTTGATTATTGTAACGTTCTCCTTGCCGGCCTCCCTGCAAACCACCTCTTTCCTGTTCAGTCAATTCAACACTCCGCTGCTCGACTCATTTTCCGCCAGTCTCGTTTTTCCCACATCACTCCTCTCCTCATGTTGCTTCATTGGCTTCCCATCTGTCTCTGTATCCGTATCCAATTTAAACTTCTCCTCCTGACCTATAAATGTATTCACTCTTCTGCCCCCCAGTACCTTTCATCTCTCATCTCTCCTTACACCCCCTCTCGGTTGCTTCGCTCTTCTAACAGTCTTCGTTTATCTGTGCCCTTTACTTGTACTGCCAATTCCAGACTTCGCACCTTCCAACTGGCAACACCCTTTGCTTGGAATAGTCTTCCTATCTCTGTGCACCAGGCGTCCTCCCTGGCCATTTTCAAGTCCAGACTAAAATCCCACCTCTTCACTATTGCTTTCCGTTCCTATCTTACCCTATCTTGATCTCTCTATCAACATTTGCTTACTTTGTCCTGTAAATTTTTGTTTTTTGTATTATGTAACTTATTTTGTTTTCTGTCTTATTAGATTGTGAGCTCTGATGAGCAAGGGCTGTCTCTCTTCTATGTTTGTACAGCGCTTCGTATGTTGCGGTGCTTTATAAGTCTTTAATAATAATAATAATAGCTACTGTGCACCAGGAAACATGTCAGTATTGCATAGTCTCCAGCAGGTGTGAGACCTCTCCCTGTGCATCTGAACTCTACTGTAGGGATCCGTTTGGGAGCTGTTTTTGCCTTGGGGTGCTTCTCAGAACTAAGTCTTTGAAACAAAGCTAATAAAAAAAAAGAAATAGTGTTTTGTTGCTGGACTGTTTTTCTGCTGTTTTAGTAAGCAAGGGCCTGAAGGGGGAAGCAGAAAGTCATTAGCGCTCAGTGCTGCACTCTTTTGACAAAAAAAAAAGTCAAAAATAGAGAAAGGAAGTCCAGCAGAGGCATCGGAGGCATAAGCTCAGCTCTTCTGTACGAGGAAATCGGCCTCCCCGCAACGAGAGTCATGAACCATCTCGGACCAGTGATGGCCTCGTTGGCAGCGGGGTGCACTCCTGGGTGCCCTGGGCCCCTCCTTCTGATTCCCCCCAGCCTCCCTGAGGGTCTTGTGTGTGAGCTTGTGAATGCTGTTTGCGTGAGTAGTTGTGTGCTGCCTTCTGGCCACATCGTGTTCTTGTTGCTCTTCATGTCGGCTGCGTGGTCTCCCCGCCAGGGTTTTCCCTTCCTTCTTGCCAGTCAGTGCTTTGGAGGATGGTTGCTTCAAAGCCCGCCTATGCAGCACAGTCTCAGCGGCTTTTACGCTGAGGAGAGTAGGCAGGCAGAGCACGTGTTGCACGCGGAGCATCAGTCGGGGTCTCCGCAGGGAGAAGAACAGGAATGTGACTGAGAGCTGCTTCCTTCTGTGCAACTCAAGTTTGGCGGCAAAGGTGACCATTTTGAGCCACGCAGAAGCGGGAAGAGCATTGGGGGAGACATTGAAAGGCTCTGGTGCTAAGGCCAAGAGGAAGTACAGAGCCTCAGAGGAGCAGGACTCGGGGATGTCCTTTTCTCCCGAGTTTGTGCTTCTGCACCATAAGACATTTTGCTTAAAGCAGGGCAGGAACGCAGGGTGCAGCTCAGGGGCTGCATCTGCAGAAGGCATGGCCAGAGAGTTGCAGCCGTTTCCACAGGTGAATGAGGTCCTGGCCACTAAGAGGAGGTGGGAGTCCACTGAGGTGGCACTCCTAGAGGAAATGGTCTCCCTGAAGTCCCTGCCATCATGGGAGAAGGCTGAGGGGGCTCTGGTGGGTTGGGAGGAGCAGGAGACCCTTGGGGCTTATGGAATGGGCCCACTGTCAGGTGAGTCTTCAATAAGGAAGAGCTGGCGGGTTTCATCTCTAATTCCCTGGGGGCTCTGAACATGTCTGTAGGGCCATCCTTGGAGGAACTGGTGCTGGAGGATCCCCTGCTGCAGGAACTCCAGGTAATTCAGGATTTCTTTCACAAGGTGATCAAACAAATGATTGACGCTGAATGGGAGGTGCCGGAGTCTAGTCTGCAAGGGATGCAGACTATGGTGTGCTTCTACCCGCTGGCTACAGAGGAGAGAGATCTCTTCAAGCTACTTAAAGTGTATGCCTTGGTGTCTGTGGTGACTAAAACGACTACCATCCTGGTGGAAGGGGGCACAGTTCTTTGGGCGCACAGGACCGTAAGCTGGAAACCATGCTCAAGCAGGCCTTTGAGATCAATGCCCTCACCCTCCAGATGTCTATCTGCGGAGCATAAGTGGCATGGGCATGCCTCCATTGGGTGCAGACTCTGTAGGAGCCCGGCAAGACTTTGGAGGCAGCCAGGCTTGAGTCAGGTGCTATCTACTTGGCAGATGCCTTCTATAACTTGGTCCAAGTGTCCTCTAAGAGCATGGCATCCATGGTAGCAGCTGATCATCTCCTCTGGCTTTGTAACTGATCGACAGATGCTTCTTCCAAGGTCTGGCTCACCAAGCTGCCTTTCAAGGGCAAGCTTTTGTTTGGCAAGGCTCTGGAGAGGCTAGTTCAGGATCTGGGGAGCTCCAAGGGGACCTGTCTCCCAGAGGACAATCCAAGGAGATGAAAGCCAGTGCAAGGTCACAGGGCCAGTCCAGAGACTTTCACAGATTCTGGGCAACTCGTTTCGCACCCTACTAGTGGGGAAAGTTTTCTGCTTGGGAGAACTTGTCCTTTTTGTGCCAGGATTCGGACAAAGGTTTCTACCTCTTGGCCTGCAGTGGTGCTAAGAAGCCACAGTGAAGTGAGGGGACCCAAAAGGAGGAGCGTGTCGGGGACAGGTTCTTTCTCTTTTATTCCGCTTGGTCTGAGTCCCACAGAACCGGTGGGTTCTGGAGATTATTTGGGAGGGATACATGCTGGAGCTGGTGCAACCTGTACCCAATGTCTTCCTGGTCTTCCTGCAGATCACTGGCCAAGCGGGAAATGGTGCGAATGACACTGGACTGGCTAGTCCAGTTGGGCGCAGTATGCTCCGTGCCAGCAGACCTGTGCCTCCGGTCGATACTCCATTTACTTTGTCATTCCCAAAAAGGAGGGCTCCTTTTGCCCTATCCTGGACTACAAGGCCATCAAAAGGCTGCTGCAGGTTCCGCGTTTTCATATGGAAATGCTGCGCTTGGTCATCATGTCGGTCCAGTGAGGAGAGTTTCTGTTGTCATTGGACTTGACAGAGGTGTACCTCCACATTCTGATTCGTAATGATCCCCAGTGCTTCCTGAACTTTGTGGTGCCCATGGGTCACTTCCAGTTCTGTGCTCTTCCCTTCAGGCTGGCCACAGCCCCGTGCACACTCACAAAGGTCATGGTTGTGGTGGCAGCGGCATTGCGGCAGGAGGGCATCTTAGTTCACTCGTATCTGGACAACTGGCTCATCAGAGCGAAGTTCCTCGAGGAGAATCAAAGGGCCACCCAGCGCATGGTGGTGCTTCTTCAGCATCTGGGTTCGGTGGTGAACCTCAAGAAGAGTCATTTGCAGCCCTCTGAGCGGCTGACTTGGGGGCGCTATTCGATACCACGTTAAGCCGGGTCTCCTTACCACTGGAGTGAGCAGAGAAGTTGTGGGACTTTGTGCGTTGCTTCTTGTGGATGGCGCAGCCTTTGGCGTGGCATTACCTGTAGCTATTGGGCTCCATGGCAGCCACCATTGAGCTAGTGCTGTGGGTGAGAGCCCACATGAGACTGCTCCAGCACTCCCTGCTGGCCTGTTGGTCACTGCAGAAGGACGCATTCTTGATGCAGCTGCCTTCTCCGAGGGAGGTTTGTCTCAGCCTTCAGTGGTGGCTCTCCTCTCCAGCTCTGTTGGCCGGTCTTTCCCTGGAGATTCCCACCTGGGCAATGGTCACAACCGATGCTAGTTTGAGCTTCTGGGGAGCTCACTGTCTGTTGCAGTTCACCCAGGACAAATGGTCTGAGGAGTAAGCATCTTGGTCCATCAACTGGTTGGAGTTAAGAGTGGTGTTACTGGCGCTGTGCCACTTCCACCTTCTCCTCAGTTGGGTGGTGCACATCTTATTGGATAATGCGATGGCGGTGGCCTACATCAACCGCCAAGGGGGCATGGCCAGTGCGACGCTAATGGGGGAGGCGATGCCTCTCCTTCAGTAGGCAGAAAATCATCTTCTTGCACTGTTGGTGGCACATGTAGCAGGCAAGGAGAACATCAGGCAGACTTCCTGAACCACCATCGTGTGGACCTGGCAGAATGGTCCCTGTTGGACTCTGTGTTCAATTGATCATGGAGCACTGGGGGCAGCCAGAGATGAATCTGGTGGCCTTGGGGACCAATGCCAAGGCGAACCACTTCTTTAGTCGGTGGTGCACATGTCAGAAGGTCTCAATGCACTGGTTCAGCCATGTCTACAGAATGTTCTTCTTCTTTATGTATTTCCTTTCTGGCCTCTAATTGGAAGGGTGAACCACAGAGTGGAGCGGCACAGGAGCCATGTCATTTTAATAGCACCAGATTGGCCTCAGCGGTCGTGATACATGGATCTCGTGTGCCTGCAGGCAGCAGCACCATGGTGATTTCCGGCAAGGCATGACCTGTTGGTACAGGGGCATGTACTGATTCCTCAGGTGGATTACTTCTCTCATATGGCATGGCTCTTGAAAGGGCATGGTTAAGCAGGTGAGGATACTGCCAGCAGTGGCGGTGATGCTTCTTAAAGCTCACAAGTGGTCCACCTCTCTGTCCTACACGAGACTCTGGAGAGTCTTTGAAGAGTGGTGTGGGGCCTGGGGAGTCTTGACTCTCTCAGCCTCGGTTCCGCATGTTCTTGCCTTTTTATAGGTGGAGCTGGAAAAAGCCCTGGCTCTGGGGTCTCTGAAACTCCAGATAGCGGCCTTGGCCTGCTATCATAGTAAGATCCAGGGGGCCTCTGGCTGCGCATGCAGATGTGTTGCATTTCCTGTGGGCCATGAAGCAGATGTGGTCTCCGTGAAGGCTGGTATCCTGCCATGGGACCTGAACTTGGTGTTGTCAGCGTTGATGAGCACGCTGTTCAGGTCCTTGAAGGAGGCTTCCTTGAAGGACCTGACCTTGAAGACAGTTTTTCTGGTTATTGTCTGCTCGGCGAAATTCATTTTGGAAATGCAGGCCTTGTCTTGTAGGGAGCCCTTCCTGGTGTTCCACCCATAAAAAAGTGGTGTTGCAAATGGTGCCTTCCTTTTTGCCCAAGGTGATTTCTGCTTTTCATGTGAATCAGTCAGTCTCTCTCCCCATGTTGCTGGTGGGAGAAGGGTGCCAGATGAGTTCTCTGTCTATATCTGAAGCGGATGGTGGCCTTTTTGGTGGTCTGACCATCTGTTTGTTCTGTTTGGCAGCGCACAACAGGGAGCAGCTACTTCCAAGGCATCCATAGGATGTTGGCTAAAGGAAGCCATTGCATCTGTGTATATCTTGAATGGATGGTCAGTCACATCAGGGCTGTGTGCCCACTCTTCTAGGGGGAAGGCAGCATCCTGGGCGGAGGTGAGTCTGGTCCCTCCTGGGGAAATCTGTAGGGCAGCCACCTGGGCTTCCTTGCATGCCTTTGTGAGGCATTACCGACTTGTGGGAGCCGGGAAAGATGCCCGTTTTGGGGCTCAGGTGTTGAGGACCGCGGCACCCTCCTGATGAAGTGTACTGCTGTGGTACATCCCATGCGTCTGGACTAGACTGGAGGGATGATATGAAAGGTATAACTGGGCCTTACCTGCTAATTGCCTTTCCTGGAATCCCTCCAGGACTCTCCCTGTTTTTCAGGTGATTCTTCGTACTATTCGTCCAGCTGGGCTGCAGATGTTTCTATTTGCTTTCGTGGCTTGTGTGTTTGTGATGGACTAATAAGAGAGGATCAAGAATGAATGAATTAAAAAAAAAAAGAAAGGAGGAGGTTGGCGAAAAGGTGGCCCTTAGGGCGTGTCCTCAGAGGCCTCATATTGCCCATCCTTTGTGTTTCAAATTGGTGGTGGTTTTCTTTGGTCAGTTTTTTGGGTGGCTTAAATTCTGCTTTGGCACTCCAATACTGACCGGTTTTCTGGTGCACAGTACCTAGTGGCATCAGCAAAGTTGGTCATGCTCCATCTCTACCTTCTGGTTGGGGAGCATAACCCATGCATCTGAACTGGACTGAAGGGATTCAAGAAAATGCAATCAACACGTAAGGCCTAATTATACTTTCCTGTTTGCATAGGGGTGGAAGCTGCTGGCCCAGTTCTGCAGGAATGTTTGAAGTAACTGCCACTGCTACAGGTCCCGGAGTGGGGTGGCAGCAGGGCAGGGGGCACAAGGAATGAGGTTTGCCCTAGAGCACTTTATATCCTGCACTGGCCCTACTTACAGGATCCCCTAAATTTGTAGGTTGTATGCTGCTTACTCCTAGGGATAAACAGTGGATTTCTCCAGTTCTTACTAATCTTTTATGTAACTTTTTTCCAGAAACCTAGTCTAATCCTTTTTTTAAAGCCAGCCATGCTAACTGCTTTTACCATATCCTTTGATAATGAATTCCAGAGCTTAATTACAGTGACTCGTACTCTGAGGTTTTAGCCACACTACCTGGAGCTTTATCCCCCTATTTTATATCCCCTCCTCAGTTGGGCATTAGCTTGATCCAGGGCTTTCTCCCTTCAGAATCTGGCAACCATGAGCATCTATTCACCCATCTAGGTCTCACTCTATGGCTACAACTCCCTCCTTGCCTCCACAGCATCTCCAGCCAAGATTGACCTGAGGAATGGAAGTCCTGACCTGGGACTTGAACTGGGAACTTTCAGTATTATTTATTTATTTATTTAGCTGTATTTATATCCCGCTTTTTCACCGGGTCAAAGCGGTCAATTGGGGGATACATTTAACACGAGGGGATATGAGACACATACGCTAATACTTACAGGGAACATGGGCAATGGAGGGTTAAGTGGCTTGACCAAGACCACAAGGAGTGCCTATAGGACTAGAAATCCCAGTCCCTCCAGCCTGAGATTGCTGTCCCCAGGTGGGACTTGAACCCCTGGCCTGAAGTACATTGTCCTAACCACTAGACCACCACTCCCTCCATGCATGACTTTAATCATGGCATTTAACCATCTGAGCTGCTTGGGCCAGCCCTGAATTCTTTCATTTCTACAGATCTTCAGGCAAGACACTGCAAACTGTGAACTTCAGAGGTGGGCATAAAAGTTATACCCAAGACAGAATCTTCATAGGATGGAACCTCGCATCTTCCAAACTGGCCCCAGCATCTATTTTTCAGTATAAGAAAAAAAAGCCACAAGCTGAATTTTATAAGCACATTGGTCACTTTTGCAGCTGAGGCGTTTTACCCAACAGAGGCACGTACTTTTAATTGTAAAAGAGAGGTGAAAATTTGCAAAATATAGAACTGAAACCCCATAACATGGCTTCCCATTCCTATCTTGGCAGTCAGGTTTTCAGGATATCCACAATGAATATGTGTAAAAAAATTGTCACATACCGGATTTCCAGTGTGTGCGCATTTATCTCCTGCAGATTCATTGAGGATAATCCTAAAAACCAGACCGGTTGTGAGGGTTTCTAGGACAGGTTTGAGAAACCCTCCCCATAAGCTATTCACATATCTAAGAGAATTATTAGGGAAAAAGCTAGCTCACGTGAGAATGGGGGTCTGGTGGGATGCTAAATGCCTGTGGGAATTTCACAAAAAGACCCAGACCATATACAAAAATGGGAATCTGTGCTACCAGGATTTGAGACAAACCAGTAGTGAATATGATTGATTTCTTTTTTGTATAGTAAATCAAATCTGTTACCACTATCCAAGCACTGCGGGAGTGATGAAATCCTGTTGTGTCAGCATGCACAGGTCAGCCAGGATCGGGATCTGAGGAATGAACTCCCAAAGCACTTTCTGTGTACTGTGATCTCGGGCTCTCCTGGCTGCACCAGGCCAGGTTTTCCTGCAGGCACCTGTATGTACCAGTTTCATAATGTAGTGTCTTTCGAGGTAGCTGGACAGAGACTTGTTTTCTCATTCTCAATTTGTTTTTCTATGCATTGTTTTCCACAGGCATGACAAAAAAGAAAATCAAGTAACGAAGACTCTGTTAAATACTTAGAAACCTGGCTGGCACTAGCTACAATCTGAAATTAAGGCTTTAGCGGCAAGTGGCTTTGAGAAACACTCCTGTTGACGGCTTCTCTGAACTAACGTAGAATTCATGTTCTCCTCTGCTGTTGCATTGAGCAATGATCAGACTAGTTTGATGCTTGATGACATCACTAAGTAGCTCGGCTGCACTACAAACTAAGCTGAAATGACCCAATATAGTGCAGAAAAGGAGGTGGAGGAACGGACAGCGGAAATCCTGAAATGGGATACTTTTGCTTTTAGAAAACAAAATGCCTTTTTAAAATGTATGTGGTGTTTTTGATGTTGTAGAACTTTTTATACGTGGAGTAAGAGTCTTTAGAGCATGTGGGTTGTACAGCAACCACCTTTGCTGGAAATGGATGGCTGCGCTGTAGTTGAGGGCACAAATCAGGCCTGGCCCGAACTACTAGGCGGTCACCTAGGGCAGCAGCAGTACAAAGCAAAACCGTAGATCCCGACAGCCACACAAACGCAAAGAGCCAGCAGCACATTCTTTTATCTGCAGGAGGAGCGGGCGGGCTCGTACATGTATACAAAGCAAAGTTTAATATTTCAAATTATGATGTTCAGTTATACATTTTAACAGGATTGTTGCGGGAGGGGTAATCTAGCGATGTCAGCTGTTAACCAGGAAGATGTTATTTGTTAAATACAGGGAGAGTGTGTTTTTGTTCATTGTACTTTATTACGATTCGTAACATGCCTTGAATTAATTTGCATAAAGGAGAGATATAAATGTTTTTTAAGTTAAATTACATCTAGGGAGTAAGGGCCGGGGGTTGCATAAAGCTGAAGGTTCGCCTAGGATACCTAGTACCATGTTCCGCTGCTGGCTCAGATGTAAATCTCGTTTGGTTGTGGAGGTGCAGTGAGCTCTCAAGCTGCAGAGTGATGTGTATCAGCTGTCCACGAAAGAGAAGGACGTCGGGACACCACCCCCCTGTGTACCTAAAAGAGCATTGGTATGTTGCTGGCAATGAAAAGACAATCACACATTGTTCATTATATCTACCATTAGCTCCTCCTTCCAAAAAAATGATTTCTAGAGTCTGGGTGGGGGGGGGGGGGGGTCTAAAGCAAGCCAGATGCATTGTGCATTGCCTTCTGCATTATGAATCGCTGGCCAGGGCTTGCTTTTCCCCACCACCAGCTGAGAGATTCCACTGCCAAGGCCAATCACAGTATATATATGTATAAGGTTCTACGGTGGACTATTCAGATTGTTTGAACCTCGCTTTACATGTGGAGCCCAATTCCGTAACTTGCATGTCCAGCCAACGGGCATGTCCAAATCAAAAACGGGCCTGATTTAAATGTGATTCCGCGTGGGGATGGGGATAGATGCAGATGCAGTTCCGGAATCAGGGACATAGACGCTTTTGGCGCAACATGAACAAAGCACTATGGAGCACGAGAGACTGGTATACGCTGCAAACGGCTGTGTACGTCCCCACGCACATCATATTCTAAAAAGCTGGATGCTTTTGATTCTGCCCGTCCCTGCTATATACCTGCGAATGGCCAGGACTCCTCTGTAAAACGTGGATCTCCTAAGCTGCTGTGCTCACTTGACCATGTTGTGCTGATGCAAACTACACATGAAAGCTGATGATACATAAATGTTGCTGCACAGTAGACTATATAAACTAGTCTGTAGCAGGCCCTTATTAGTGGCATGGATATGCCTTGACATTTACCGATGGAGAACCTTTTCTGATTTCTTCTGCCTGATCACACTGGCACCTGGTGATGCTGCAGTCATCCCTGCAATCCAGGTACCGGCCAGCCATTCATGCCCCCCCCCCCCCCACCGAGTTGTGAGTGAGCACACTAGACCCTCCCGTGTGACACTCAAAGCACATGCGTGCACACACGTTCTCACTTGCAGTCTCAAGAAAACATACGTCTGCCAGAAAGATGCTCTGCACTTATCAACAACAGCTAGTATAACATGGAGTCCCAGGACTCCATCAACAGTCCCATTTTTCAGGACGTAGGAATTGTTAGGGAACCCTAGATTTGCTCCTTTAGCACAAACAGCAAATGTCAGCATAGCCAGAATAAACACTGCTGTTCTTAATATTTGTGTGGGGGTTATTTATTAATGCTTCTTTGCCTTACAACCTTCCCTCATCTCTGCTTTCAGTTCTGTAAAACTGCTTCTTGTTTTTCCAGCCTGCAGACACACCAGTGCAAAACATCGTCACGGCCATTCTCCAGTATGGGATGTATTGAGGAGCAGAGCAGAGCATTTCCTAAGTCCTGCCCTTATTCCACATCTCTTCTGGAATAACATGGACGTATGCAGGAAACACTTAGTACGTACACAGGCCTTTCCTGAATATGCTTTACATGTCTCGTGGTTGACCACGCCACCGTTCTGTCCATTCCCACCCACATCGGAGATCCCCATGCTAGCGCCGTAGACGCACATGGCCACAGAGTTTCAGAATATGGTCTTAGACATTTTTGCTAGAAAAAAATCTAACCCACACGTATAACTGGCTTATTCGTGTTCTGGAATGACTTCCTTAGTAGGTACAAGTTAGTGTGACCCATATTCTTGATGCAGTGATACCACAGTACAAAATTTCTTACACACCAGTCTGAATAAAAACATGAAATGAAAAAAATGGAACCGGCATTGCCTCTCAGATAGATGCATCTTGATACTGTTTGTGTGATAATCAAATGCATAAGATCTGAAATTTTGGTCTGTGGCTCTTTAAGGGACTTGCTGCCATTAAATGTTGCAAAATAAGATAATTCAGATAACTTTTAATGCCACCTATTCAAAAATGTGTGATAGAATGGAGTGGAGGAGACTCAATGTACATAGTTCATCTATGTTACAATCTATATAGTTAAAATTGGTTCTATGTAACTTGTTGTTCTATGTAAACCACCCCTGATCTCTGGAAGGGACGGCATAGAAAATTGTCCAAAGAAATAAATTAGAGCAGGGGGCTAGACTCAGGGTAATGGGTTTGAATCACATTGTGGCACCTTGTGATCATGAGCAAGTCACTTCACCCTCCCATTGCCTCAGGTACAAAAATAAAGGCCGATGGTGTTAAAGTCGCATGCACAGGGTTTCGTAGTGCATGAGAACCCTAAACGTTATACACTGATAGGCAGCAAAGGAAACACATGCAATTGAGGTATTTATGGCGTAAAATAAGAGGCAGGGTAGACACACGCACAGATGACCAACACACTACCAGCCGTGTCCACACACATGCACGTGTTGCTTGCTTCTCTTTCCTTTTCCCCATTTCTTTTATGTCAAACTCTAGTCCGTGCAAGGGACAAAAAAGCCACCATTGGGTAAAAAGCAAAAGATAGCATTTCTGTCTTCTCCTACACGTCAAACCTTTCTCCTATAGGCACAAGTTTCACATCGAAGAAATGACTGTTCGCTGGCACAAACACACCAGAATGTGGCATAACCTCCAATGAAGTCTGAGAACGGCACTACTGAGCTCGGCACTCCACCTCCTAATCTTCTGCACGTTTCTCTGCATCAGGGTCAAGTACTTGACGGCTTCATTTGCATCTCATTTCAATACACACTGCTCATTAGGATATCATTTTAATGTGCGTTGCGCAAATCAGCGTGTCATGCCTCCATGGTAATAGTTACCATAGGCCCGAGCAGGTAGTTAGTACACTCTAGAAGGCATGTTAATTGCTTAGTGCACTGTGGTAAAAGGGGGCCCGTGTCTCTCAGTCTGGATCTTTGTAAAACCATACAAGCAGACTCACAACTCTTGAAATGCACAATTTGAAAAAAGAAGAGAGCATCTAAGTTATCTGCCCATTTCCAGGACACCTAGAATTGCAGTGCAGGAATTGAATGAACACCGAATATGCAAATTATATGCAAACACATACATTTAATATTCATACAGACTCTGTGGTCCTAACTTACCAAGCTGAGTTAATGCGATGTAATGCATATTAAATAACATAAGCTGCCTTATTATTCTCAGTGAAGCCTATTTACTAACTGCTTAACTCAGTCTTAAAAAGTAAACGCAGTTTAATAAATGAGGGACTGTATTTGGTAATCGGTGAAAGTTTTTCAATCTGCCACAAGTATTTTCATGATACTGCAGGAAATCCTTTGTACATGTATTCCAATGTCTTTTTTCTGAAATGTGAAAAATGTGTTTAGAACGATTCTTAATATCCCTCTTTTTATACCTGTACCCTTTAGGGAAGGGGAGGCATCGCAAAGCTTTGAATTTCCTTATGTCCCAATCACCTTCTTAATTATACTTTCCATCTATTAGATTAGTTCCAATTCTGTTTTGCCAAATGGTTTGAATATTCTGCTTTATATCTCAATAATGGATTGGACCACATTTTTTTCTTTGCTTTCTCTATAAAAGTGAATGCTTTGTAACCATAAACACTCGATAATTATATGTAGAAACTGATGGATTGGTAAATTCCCTACAGATGTTAATAGGATGGTAAACTATTAAGTGTATCATTTAGAATCGGAGAGGTTTTCAAAGAGAATTTGCTAGAACAACTGGTACACAGCTTTTTAAAATCAAATTATTGCTAACTTTTAACCAGTTTCTCTTACACAGAACAAACCACAGGATTGTGAAGCTTCTAACATGATTTTGTATGCTATTTATAAAAAAGAAGTATACTGTTTTTATGGAAACATGCTCAATAAAAATGCTAAATTTGCACTAAAACTAGATCATGTCAAAGCTTTAAAATAGGAAACGGTCTTAATTTTAAAAAAAAGTTAATAAAAATTTTATATTGTAATTAAGAGAACTCGCTGCATTCTTTACTGGCAATGTGAGCCAGAAGGTGCTAATGCACAACCATTTGTTTTGGCATTATAGAAACACACACATTTATTTATAAGAAGTTATAATCTGCACTATAGCTCTAGGCAGATTACAATACAACTCACATAAAATATGAGATATACACACACAATAAACAATATAGGCAATACAATCTAAAAAGATCTACCAAAATCTCAACATATATATAGTTTTAGATTGTATTGTCTATACTGTTTATTATGTGTGTGTGTGTGTGTGTATATATATATATATATATACACACACACACACACACACAGAGGTGCTTCTTGTGACCTTGAGCAAGTCATGTTACCCTCCATGCAGTTTCCTACCACAAACATGAAATCTTTGCGCCCCATTTTGAAGCAAAGCATACAAATAACACACAGTTTTTGCGCTGGAGCATGCTCACATGGATCTGCACTAGTGGCAACTATGTCTTGCAGACAAAACATTGTAATGGTGCTCGTCATATTGCTTCAAGTAATTACATCCATGCATATGATGGAATGCTATTCAGTGCATATAATTCTTGCACTGCCAATATTTATACATAGAACGGCGTTTTCCAGCACGCCTAATGTATATGCCTGCAACCCCGAGGAGTGCCAATACACATTTGTCAACAGTCCAGCACTTTCTACTCTTTGTTCAGTGCACCTTCCCTCTGCTGTTTGTTTGGTTTTTTTACCCATGATTTTCATAGAAGCCAGAAAAATGTTGCAGGTCCTGATGCGCACAGCAAAGGGAAGAAGCAGACATAAAATCCTCACTAATGCCACCATTCCTCAGACCTTGCGTTAAAGGCCCACTGTTGCTGTGCTGTCTTCTGCACATTTCAGCGAATATCTTTGATTTACATTTGTGGTCAAAATTATTGGCACTCTTATGGTTCAACCCCTTAATGTCTTAAAGAAAGTGGCCAGTGAAATGGCTTTGGATTATATATGCACAAATATTTGACACATAAAAGAATCAAATAAAACAAGACCAATTAAAAAGCAAATACTATAAAAACTGGGACATTGCTAGAACATGATTACTGGCACTATTATAAACAATTCAAATCAGTTTGAACAGAAGATCCACATTCCCATTGCAGTAAAGTTATCAACTGTCAGTACTCACATGACTTGAATAAACCAATGAAGGATGGTGCTAATGTTTAAAACAGCCACATTCACTCTGTTCTATTTTCACAATGGTGAAGACGAGAGCTGCCTGAGACCATCAGAAAAGCCATTATCACCAAACATCAAACTTCAAAGCTACAAGGCTATTCCTGTGTATACAGTTCACAATGTAATTAAGATGTTTTCATGGTGGGAAGAGGAAAATTTATCCAAGAAGTCTTCGAAGGTTAGTGTGAACTGTTGGAAAAACACCACATACAACATCCAAAGAGCTTAAGGTTGGCCTGGAGAAATCTGGAGTGGTGGTTTCAACCCACACCGTACACCGTGCACTAAACAAAGAAGGATTTCATAGACAAAACTCAAGGAGCACCCCACAACTCAAAGACAGATATAAAAAGGCACACCTGATCTTTGCCCAAACTCATGGTGAGAAACCACAATCCTTCTGGGAAAATGTCCTTTGGGCAGATGAAACCAAACTTGAGCTCTTTGGCAATGCAGACCAAGAGGACCTTGATAAATTGGAACACTGAATGTTCAAATGGCAGATGAAATTTAATGTGGACAAGTGCAAGGTTATGCACCTGGGAAATAACAACCCAAACTATGGTTACACAATGCAAGCTTCCACATTAGGAACCACCACCCAGGAAAAAGAGTTAGGTGTCATCATGGATAATATGTTGAAACCCTCTGCCCGGTGTGCAGCAGTGGCCAAGAAGGCAAATAGAATGTTAGATATCATAAGGAAAGGAATTGAGAATAAAACAAAGGATATTATAATGCCTCTGTATCGTTTCATGGTGCGACCGCATCTTGAATATTGTGTGCAGTTCTGATCACCATATCTTAAAAAGGATATAGCGTTATTAGAAAAGGTCCAGAGAAGGGCAACCAAAATAGTAAAGGGGATGGAAGGATATCCCTATGAGGAAGGCTTAAAGGTTTAGGGCAGAGGCGGCCGACTCCAGTCCTGGTGCACCACAATCCAGCCTATTTTTTGGATGCCCCCAATGAATATTCATGAGATATATTTGCATACAATGGAAGGCAGTGAATGCAAATATACCTCATGAATATTCATTAGGGACATCCTGAAAACCAGGTTGGATTGTGGTGCACTAGGATCAGAGTTGGCCATCCCTGGTTTAAGGCTTTTCAACTTGGAAAATAGACAGCGGAGGGGAGATATGATAGAAGTCTATAAATTAATGAATGGAATGGGTAAACGTAGATCGGTTGTTTATGCCATCAAAAAGTAAAAAGACTAGGGGATATGTAATGAAGCTACAATGTAATCCATTTAAGACTAATAAGAGAAAATATTTTTTCACTCAACGTGTAATCAAACTCTGGAATTTGTTACCGGAAGATGTAGTAAAAGCTGTTAGTGTAATTGGGTTTAAAAAAGGTTTGGACAAGTTCCTGGACGACAGATCCATAAACCATTATTAAAGAGGACCAAGGAAATCCACTGCTTACCCCGAGATGAGCATTGTGGAACTTGTGTGCCTTTTTGGGAATCTGCCAGGTACTTGTGACCTGGATTGGTCACTGTTGGAAAGAGTATACCTTGGTCTGACCCAGTATGGCATTTCTTATATTCTTAAAGATACATTTACAGGCGAAGAAATTAAGCTTTTAAGGGAAAAAAAACCCACACCTTTACTACTGTTAAATATGGTGGAGGTTCCCTAATGCTGTGAGGCTGTTTTGCTACCTCAGGAACTGGAGACCTGGAACGTATTAAACGAATCATGAGGTCAGAGGACTACCAAGGTATTTTGGAGTGAAATGTGCTACCTAGGGGTATGTTTACTAAACCGTCTTAACATCGCAGCAGTGGTATTAATGCATGATAAGTGACGTTATCGCGCTATAATGTAACATCGCGTGATAACGTCACTTAGCGCGTGATAACGCAGCGGCGGCATTAAGGCACACTAATGCTGTGAAATCCGGGTCTGAAGGGTGGAGTAAGGCTTCCCAGAGGGCGAAGATAAGGGGTCAATGGGCAGAGAGTGGGAGAGGAGAGGCTTCAGGCACACTAACGCTGTGAAATCCAGGTCTGAACACTAACGCTAGTGAAACCCTCGTGTTAAGGCACATTTGCAGGAAGGAGAAACCATTTCAGTCAGCAATGTGCAGCAAAGGCAGGGAAACCCAGAAAAGTAATAGTTGTGATACATGTACAGGGAACAAAGAGGCAAATAAACATATAAAAGGACCAGAACCACATCTAAAATCCCAATATCCAAGCTGGCCAATAGTGATATTAGTGATAAACATAAAGCAACACTACTGACAAAGCATATAAATTAAGATATCATGTTTGGAAGGGTCTATTCTCTGTCCCCCTACAAAGTGAATTATCCCACATTGAAATAGCGCTGATCAGGGTTTCTGTCATTTAGATTGGGTAACAAATTCCAGAGTTTGATTACATGTTGAGTGAAAAAATATTTTCTCTTATTTGTCTTAAATAGTTTACCCTGTAGTTTCATTACATGTCCCCTAGTCTTTCTAGGGGTGAAGAAAGCCCCCAGGTAAGTGATACATTAAATAACTTTATGGAAATGGGTAACAGGGATAACATATGGAAAGCAGCGTGTATAAATGCCCGTAGCATGGGAAATAAGATCCCTGATGTTGAAGCTTTGGTGGGAGTGGCTGACTTGGATTTAGTGGCAGTTACAGAAACATGGTTCAAAGAAAACCATGATTGGGATGTAACTATACCTGGCTATACTTTATTCAGAAAGGACAGGGTAGGAAGAAGGGGAGGAGGAGTGGCACTATATGTAAAAACTACTATTAAAGCTTTGGAATTACAGAGCTTAAAAGGGAGAGGGGAGGCATGATGGGTTAAACTAGAAAGAGGGAAAGAGAAATCTATTTGCATTGGTGTGATATACAGACCTCCCTCACAAGAGGAAGAGGTGGACAGAGAGTTAATTGAAGACATGCGCAGCATTGCTAGGAAAGGGGAAGTGCTACTGATAGGAGATTTCAATATGCCAGATGTTGATTGGCACATTCCTGCTGCAGTATCATCTAGAAGTAAGGAGATAACGGAGTTACTTACCTGTAACTGGAGTTCTTCGGGGACAGCAGGATAAGTCAGCCACACTTGGTGATGTCATACGACGGCACCGAGACGGAAGTACTCTCCATAGCTCAGAAGGGCTTTTAACCCTTCTGAGCATGGGCCAACTGGCCCCACCCCCCTGCCCGCCCCTAGCTAGCCAGTACGTCACTAGCTGAGCCTTTTGCCGCTAGGAGGCGGGCACCAGGACGGAGGCCGACCCCATCCCAGGGGAGGGGGGCGGGTGGGTATGTGTGGCTGACTTATCCTGCTGTCCCTGGAGAACTCCAGTTACAGGTAAGTAACTCCATTTTCTCCTAGGATAAGCAGGATGAGTCAGCCACACTTGGTGCCTCCCAAGCTGCCATGTGCTGTGGGGGATGGGGAAAGGCCAAGACCCTTATTCAGGTCTGGCATGACAGCATGTTGCGTGTTGCAACAAGAACATATAGGCCTATATATACGCCTGTAGAGGCGATGCACGCATGTGCAGACGTAGCGTTGTAAGAAACATATAGGTTGTAGGTTGTAGTGGCGGAGCACACATGTGCCATAGCAGGGTGCAGCTGCCAGGCACCGTGCGACGGCTTGCAGTCGCAATTGTAGTTAAAAGGGGGTGCCTCTGTGCGGTAGCAGAGGTGAAGACCCATCAAACAGTAGTGGTGCAGGAGTAACTGCAACGAAGCCGCAGCTGCATCAGTTGCTGGCATGAGAGAGGAACGCCACTAATAAGGGAGGAGTCTCTTTTCGCCTTATTTTTTTTTAATTTTTATTTTTTTTTTTGGACTTGCTTTTGAAAGAGTCATAAAACAGTGCGGAGGATAAGAGATGATCGGCATGGGGGACCTGTGCCGTTGGGAAGGTATGATTTTGATTGCCAGTGCTGGAAACAGAGCAATGGACGTGATGGCCTCATTTGACCATAATGGTGTACCATCTGGTCTATGTTATCAGTGAGGTGAATGGTGATAGCGAGGCAGCATCGGCTATGCTATAAGAGTGGTATGAGGTTGACCACTAATGCTGCAGTGCCCATAAGTCAGTTCCGAGCCGGGCGGCCTGTGGAGGTGGCAGCGAGGTGGGAGTTCAGATTGTTAGGGCTGTTTGGTCGATGAGAACTCACGGCCTTATGCCTTATACTTCTCAGTGAGGTGCACCCATTACTGATGGTGTTTGGTGCACGGGTGATGCGATAGTTCACGTTGCAAGGTCTTGGTGCCTTGCAGATGTGTGTTACATGAGCAGGACGAGGGAGGACCTCTGGGGATGCATGCAATGTGTGCATGCTTGCGTGCATGCCCTTGGCGTGGCTTGGGCCCTTGCCTGTAGCTGAGCCCATGGGCTCTTGCCTGTAGCTGAACCCTTGCTTGTATCCGGCATGTCTTGGGTCCTTGCCAGTGTAGCCGAGTTTCCTGTATCCAGGCAGCTGTGCTTGTGGGAGTGCCAGTGGGGCTTGGACCCAGGCTCGTGCCCATTCTGAGTATATCCCAGGCATGCCAGAGATCTATTCCAGGCCAACATGCCCTGGACGGCAGCGGGCTGTCAAGAGCAACGGCTATGTGGAGGCTGCTGCTCGTTCGTGTGAGCCGTTCAGTCGTGCTGATAAGTAGAAAACCACAGGCTCAGGTCAACAGGGTCAACAGGGTCTGGTGCTGGACTGTCAGCATGCAGATCTGCTTGTGATGAGGTCCACTGAACGAGGACGCCTACAGGTTGAGCTCCTGCATTTTTCCAAAGGGGAAGGACAGCCAGGAGCATCCGCTCCCTCGCCGTCCGAGCCCTGGAGTGCCGAGCCGCAGGCATTGTTGCACCATTGTAATTCCCCAATATGGTCCTTGGCCAAGTCTTGGACCTGCGAAACTAGCCTGCGAACCATTGGCCAGGTACACCTGCCTTTGCTGAGGCAGGTTGCTCCTGAGTAGATGATAAGGAAGATCCAGACTAGGGTCCCAGGCTGGCTATGAGCCTGTCACTCCGTCTTCATGCCTCCCGCGACGTTAGGTTCAATGCCACAGAGTTTGCTGGGGCAGGGTCTTGAGGAGGCTCCCCAGAAGGCTCAGGGATAATGGGCGGCCTGGTTGTAGGATCACAGCGAGGGCTCCAGATGGGTAGCGGTGGAGTCATCGCTCCAGATTCCCGGGCCGGCATGAGAAACCTTTGTTAGGCAGAAGAGGCAGCGCTGTCGAGTCCAAGAAGTGGGAGGGCATATCCCAACCTGATGGTGGGATCCCAACCTGATGGTGGGTAATGCTTACCTCAGACATTTGTCAGGTGGGAATGCCCAGGGACGCATGCAAATGTGGTAGAGAGAACACCATGTCTCGTCAGATGCCGGGTCTAGGATGTGCATCAGGCGGATGCTCCGGGGTTGCCAGATTGATGTATAAAGATCAAGTTGACGCTGCTTATTGGTTCTTGAGGTCATGCACTACTCAGAGGGAGTTGTCTCTGACAGCTTTACTAAAGGGGTGGAGGAGTGGCCTAGTGGTTGGGGCAAGGTACTTCAGGCCGGAAGGTTGGGGGTTCAAATCCCACTAGAGGACAGCAACCTTGGGCCGGAAGGACTGGGGTTTCTAGTCCCACAGGTGCTCCTTGTGGTCTTGGGCAAGCCACTTAACCCTCCATAGCCCATGTTTCCTGTAAAATAGGTATCTCCAAGTTATAATGCCCTGTTCAATGTAATTTCAGTTTGTTCAATGTAAACCGCACTGATGCAGGATAGCGCGGTATATAAGAGAATGTAAATAAATAAATAAGCCCACTGTGGGATTGAACTATGACGTCTGCCATTGAGATCACCACCTTAACCATTGTGCTACATCAATATGGGGTTTGGGTGATATGATTCTTCCTCTGGAAGACCCTGTGGGAACAGAGGGCATCATGATTGGTCCTACCCACAGTCAAAGTGGGGTTCTTAGTCTCCTTGTCTGAAGTAGGACATGCTGTGCAGGATCCCAGCTGGGATTTGAACCTGTGACCTTCTGTTAGATGACCCATTGACTATGTAAACATTGACTGTGTATAGTGCACCACCCCACTGCAATTGCAACTGGTGGTGGAATGTCAAGCTTCCTTAGTCTTCCTTGCAGGCCATCCTTTAGAGGCTACAAGGGGTGCAGGGAGTGGACCACTTATTGGCAGACAGAGTGCAGCCCCCCTTTCTGGAGGCCAGAGTGCAGCCAGGGAGTCTTGGTTATGTCACCGGCATTGGCAGTTGCCTGTGGGTTGTTTTTTTTTTATGCAGGCGTCACACGCTAGGCTATGGTATCAGGTAGTCCTGACAGTTGTCCATTGACAGCAAGAATAGCGCTGCATAGTCTGAGATGCTGTTGGGTCAGAGAAACTGGAAGGAGGGTCGCCAGCCTGAAGTTGGAGGTGATTCTCGCCTCAGGCGTTCTGGTCTCAGATCTCTATTTACTGTACCGCGGAGTAGCCACTTTCTTCTTGGACAACCCTCATTGGCTTACCCCGAAAAGGGGCAGGTTGCCGGCTGCCCTTGCTACTACCTGCTGCTGTCACCCACCTGATGCTGGGGTGATCTAACGGTGGTAGCGTATGGGTCAAACCATACTAGGTGGCTGCCTTGTAAGGTTGGGATGTATTGCTTCATACAGAGCAGAACACTGAGCGCCCTGGGCTGTTTTGGTTAGAGCCCCAACTAAACCATACCAGCACAGGGCAATGGCCACACCTTTTCTTCCAGCACTGCCCGTTGCGATGCCAAGTATTCCGGGGTGCAGCAGCGATGGGATGTTACAGTAAGAATCGGGAGCGCAATGCGAAGGGAGGCCTCTGAATCCCTGCCCATTGTCTGAAGTCTATTCCCAGTGCCTAGGCGCCGGGCTCACCATCACAGCGGGTATGCTCGAGGAGCAGGGTCTGGTGGAGCTCTGGTGGGAAATTTAAGGGCCAAAGAGACTTCTTAAGGCTCCTAGGGCTGAAGATTGGACCCAGGACTCCCGGGACTCCACCTTGGGCTTCCCTTGCACCCAGATAGTCAGCAGGTGGCAGGTGCCAGGTGTTGATCTGAAGCTCCGGGTGCCACTGCGGGCACACGCCCAACCCCCCCCCCCCCCCCCCCCAGTGCTGGGTTATAGTTTGCTGTTGCCGGGTTAGTAACCTGCAATTTAAGGGAGAACCTTCTTTCCTCCTGGCTCGGGTTCAGTGCTATGAGGCCGAATTCGGGATAGAGGGGAAGTGCAGGGCTCTATCCGTGAGGTTGCCTGCAGGCATTGCTTCCTTCCTGCTCAGGTCGTCTTTGTTCCGCTGTGACCCAGGCATCTGCCTTAGAAGTCTAAAGGGATCCCTTCTCTGTTTTGGGGGTCAGGTGCAGGACATCATCCGATGGACAATATGAGTTCAATCTCACCACGCCGTTGTGAGGCTGAGCGATGGGAAGTAGCTTTCCAGACCATTAGATTCCCAGGCTGTTCTTTTACTAATTATCAGGTTCTTGTGCCCTTCCGCGCGTCACCAGTGACATAAGATCAGAGCCGGTGCCATCTCTGCTAGCCAGTGCTGGGCTCTGTAAGATGTACTGGACAGACTCCTTATGCTGATCAATGGGGAGCTATAGCAAGAGCAGTTAGAGTAGCTGGGTTTTGGACAAGTTCCTGGAGGAAAGGTCCATAAACCATTGTTAAGGATGGACCCAGGCTACCAATGCTTGACCCAGTATAAGCATTGCGGAACCTGCCACTGCTGAAAACAGGGTACTGGGCTTGATGGACCTTGGTCTGACCAGTATGGCGTACTTAATTCAAGTTCCCGAGTAAGCTGCATGCAGCTGCAAGCATGTGGCAGCGTGGAGGTGCTAAGCATCGGGTGGTGCCGGTGCCAGCATTTCTTCTGGGGTCGAATGCGCCGAACTGTCTAGAGGCATAGAGAGAGAGCCTATTCTTACTGTTGCCGGTTATCCATGCATCTCCCAGAAGCAGTGTTCGGCATGAGAAGAAGCTCCCTGGCTGCTCCGGCATTGGCACGGAGAGCGGGAGAGCGCTGGGGCGGGGGGAGGTCTGTTGATGCTGATTGGCATGGGAGAAGAGCTCTGGCGTTGCATCGGGGTTTTGTCGCTGAGCTGGAGCCACTGAGAGCTGGAGTGGGGGGGGCACTCTGGTGCTCATCTGCTTCCCCTTGGCTCCGAGGCAGGCGCGATTGGTGCCGAGGCAGGCCTGCAGGTGTGATGGACGCCGGTTTCTGCGCCGACATGGACTGCCCCTGGATTCCATCATCATGGCGCCAGCCAAGGGGAACAGGTTCGGCTGCGACCTCTCTGATGCCTCCGTGCCGACGGCGATGGGAGTGTCCTCTGTGGGGTGGCTCCTCCTCCCATGATGATAGGATCGGCGCCGACCAATGGCGCCTCAGTGGGAGGAGCCGGGCCGGTGATGTAACCTGACAAGATGGCCGCCGCCATGAGAACCTCGTGGCCGCCTGGATCGGGATGCTGGAAGGCACCTCCGAACCCTCCAGGACCGGAGACACCTTGAAGACGTCGATGCGCCAAATAAGCAGAGAGGTCCGTGGGAGAGAGCCGATTGCACAGAGAGCAAGGCTGCCCACCGGAGGATTGCGGCTGGGGATGGAGGCCTCAGAGGCACATCCGAAGCTGCAGCTGACACAAGAGGGGATTCCGCTGGGCTAGGAGTGTCTTCTAAACAAGGTCTCTCGCTCCTCTTTGCATCAGCCGGGGAGAAGCACGGACCGAGGGCTCATGCCGCAGGAGGCAGGGCTGAGCATCGGAGGCCCGCGGCTGAGGATGGAGGCCTCGGAGGCACATCCCGAGTTGCAGCGGGTGTAGCGGCGGTAGTGACCTTCAAGTCCAGGAGCACTGCTTGAACCAATATCCTCCTGCATCCACCGCAGAAGAGCATGAGGACCGAAGGAATTGGCTTCACTACAAGATTTGGAGAAAACAGACAGAATAGAGAAAAATTAAGCAAAGTAAGTCAATTTGTTTGGAGAGTAGAAGAATCCGTCTTGGTGGCAAGGCGGAAGAACAAAAACTGGCTAGCTAGGGGCGGGCAGGGGGGTGGGGCCAGTTGGCCCATGCTCAGAAGGGCTAAAAGCCCTTCTGAGCTATAGAGAGCATCTCGGCGCCGTCGGATGATGTCACCAAGTGTGGCTGACTCATCCTGCTTGTCCTAGGAGAACCTGGATTCTCTACAGGGAGAACTATTCAGGCAATTGGTAACAGACCCCACACATGAAGGGGCCATACTGGACTTGGTGCTTACCAATGGTGAAAGTGTTTCTGATGTTGTAGTGGGAGATCATTTTGCATCCAGTGATCACCAGATGGTGTGGTTCAGTATTAGGACTAGGGCTGTTAGAATCCATTCAAAGGTGAGGATCTTAGACTTTAGGAAGACTAACTTTGCGAAGATGGGCCAATACCTCAGGGAGTCGTTAGTGGGATGGGAACAGCTGAGGGATGTAGAAAAACAGTGGGAAAAACTGAAAGGGGATATTTTAAGGGCAACCAACCTTTTTGTTAAAATGGTAAATAAAGGTAAAAGGAAAAGGAGACCGCTATGGTTTTCGAAAGAAGTAGCTGAAAAAGTGAAGGAAAAGAGGGAGGCCTTCATGAAATACAAGAGATCACAGAGAGAGGAAGACGGTCATCTGTATTTGGAAAAACTTAGAGAAGCTAGCAAAGTAGTCAAGAAGGCAAAGATTCAAAAGGAGGAGGAACTAGCCAATGCAATAAAATGGGAGGGATAAGACATTTTTCAGATATATTAGTGAGAAGAGTAAGGGCAAGAGTGGTATTGTCAGACTCAAGGGTGCAGGGGAGGAATATGTAGAAGCTGATAAGGATAAAGCGGAATTGCTTAACAAATATTTTTGTTCTGTGTTCACAGATGAAGAACCAGGAGCAGGACCTCAGAAAACACCCACAAATAGGAACAGAAGCAAAGGACATCTTGAACAATTTTCAAAAGACTGTGTTAGTGAGAAACTATCTCAACTTAAAGTAGACAAAGCGATGGGACCGGATGGGATACACCCGAGAATACTGAGGGAATTTGGGGACGTTCTAGCAGCTCCACTGACTGACCTTTTCAATGCCTCGTTGGAGTTGGGAGTGGTGCCAAAGGACTGGAGAGAGGCTCATGTGGTGCCTTTACACAAAAGCGGAAGTAAGGATGTGGTTGAAAACTACAGGCCGGTTAGTTTAACTTCGGTGGTGAGTAAATTATTGGAAACGCTGCTGAAAGAGAAAATAGTGAGGTTTCTGGAGTCCAGCAGATTACAGGATCCAAGGCATCATGGATTCATCAGAGGCAGGTCTTGTCAGACAAATCTGATTGATTTCTTTGACTGGGGGACCAGGGAGTTGGACCGAAGGAGAGCCCTAGATGTGGTGTATTTAGATTTCAGTAAAGCCTTTGACACTGTTCCTCACAGGCGACTTATAAACAAACTGAGCACCCTAGGGATGGACCCTAAAGTTACTGCTTGGGTTAGAAATTGGTTGGGTGGGAGGTGACAAAGAGTACAAGTAAATGGAGCTCACTCTGAGGAGAAGGATGTTATCAGTGGTGTGCCCCAGGGATCTGTCCTTGGTCCGATTCTTTTTAACATCTTTGTTAGTGATATAGGGGAAGGGCTTTCAGGTAAGGTTTGCCTCTTTGCGGATGATACCAAAATCTGCAATAGAGTAGACACCCAGGAAGGTGTAGATAACATGAGGAGGGATCTAGCTAAGCTTGAAGAATGGTCTAGAATTTGGCAGCTGGGATTTAATGTTAAAAAATGTAAGGTCATGCATTTGGGCTGCAGCAATCCAAGGGAGCAATATAGTATAGGTGGTGAAGTACTTTTGTCCACTAAAGAAGAGCGGGACCTAGGCGTAGTTGTGTCTGATGATCTTAAAAGTAGCTAAACAGGTAGAAAAGGCGATGGCAAAAGCTAGAAGGATGCTTGGGTGCATACGGAGAAGAATGGCTAACAGAAAAAAGGAGGTGATAATGCCTCTGTATAAGTCTTTGGTGCAACCTCATTTGGAGTATAGTGTGCAATTCTGGAGATCGCACCTTCAAAAGGATGTGAACAGGATGGAGTCGGTGCAGAGGGTGGCTACTAAAATGATTAGTGGTCTTCATTATAAAGCATATGAGGACAGACTGAAGGACCTTAATATGTACATCTTAAAGGAAAGGCGGGATAGAGGTGATATGATTGAGATGTTTAAATACCTCCGTGGCATAAATGTTCAGGGAGAGAGCCTCTTTCAATTGAAAGCAAGTTCTGCTCCGAGGGGACATGGGATGAGGGTGAAGGGAGATAGATTCAGGAGTGATATGCGGAAATATTTCTTTACGGAAAGAGTAGTGGATCCATGGAATAGTCTCCCAGTGGAGGTGGTAGAGATGAGGACAGTAACTGAATTCAAAAAAGTATGAGACAAACACAGAGGATCTCTAAAGTTAAAAAGGGGACTGTTGTAGTTGTTATTTATTTATTTACATTCTCTTATATACCGCGCTATTCTGCATCAGTGCGGTTTACATTGAACAAACTGAAATTACATTGAATAGGACATTATAACTTGGAGATAACTATTTTACAGGGGATGTGGGCTATGGAGGGTTAAGTGGCTTGCCCAAGACCACATGGAAGGACAGACTAGATAGGCCATGTGGTCTTTTTCTGTCGTCATATTTCTATGTTTCTATGTTTCTATATTCTGATAGTGTAAACAATCAATCTACGTTTACCCATTCCACTCCATTCATTAATTTATAGACCTCTATCATATCTCCCCTCAGCCGTCTCTTTTCCAGGTTGAAGAGCCCTAACCTTTGTAGCCTCTCTTCATAGGAGTAGCCTTCCATCCCCTTTACCATTTTGGTGGCTCTTCTCTGTACCTTTTCTAATAACACTATATCCTTTTTAAGATACGGCGACCAGAATTGTACACAATATTCAAGGTGCGGTCGTACCACGGAACAATACAGAAGCATTATAATATCCTTTGTTTTATTTTCCATTCCTTTCCTTACGATACCTAGCATTCTATTTGCTTTCTTGGCCGCCGCTGCACACTGGGCAGAGGGTTTTAACATATTATGCACGATGACTCCTAAATCTTTTTCCTGGGTGGTGGTTCCCAATGTGGAACCTTGCATCGTGTAACCATAGTGTGGGTTGTTCTTTCCTAGGTGCATAACTTTGCACTTGTCAAAGCATGATGTCTTTCTCTAATGACCTCTCTCTTCGCATGATGTGTCCAAAGTATGAAAGTCAAAGTCTTGTCATCTGAGCTTCTAAAGAAAGCTTAGGTTTGATCTCCTCTAGTACCGACTGGTTTGTTCTTCGGGCAGTCCATGGTATACACAGTATTCGCCACCAGCACCATAATTCAAAGGCATCAATTTTCTTCCTGTCTATCTTTTTCACTGTCCAGCTTTCACATCCAGATGATGTTATTGAAAATACCATGGCTTGAACAAGTCGAATCTTTCTACGGAGAGAGACATCTCTGCTCTTGAGAATCTTATCTAGGTCTTTCATAGCCATTCTGCCAAGAGCAATGCATCCTCTGATTTCTTGACTGCTTGTTGCTTCTTTATTGATAGTTGATCCAAGTAGGTTAAAGTTGTTCACGATTTCAATTTCTTCGCTTTCAATGATGAACCTGTTGATTATGCCAGTTGTCATGATCTTTGTCTTCTTTACATTAAGGTGCAGGCCCATTTTGAGACTATGTTCTTTGATTGTGAGAAGCAAATGTTTCAGATGATCTTCACTTTCAGCCAGTAATGTGGTATCATCAGCATAGCGAAGGTCGTTGATGAGTCTTCCACCAATCTTCACACCTCTGTTGTCTTCATACAATCCTGCTTCTCTGATGATTTGTTCTACATATAAATTAAACAGGTAGGGGGAAAGTATGCAGCCTTGTCTTACACCTTTGCTTATTTTAAACCATTCTGTTTCTCCTTGTTCCGTTTGAACTGCTGCTTCTTAATCAATGTACAGATTGTGCAAGAGTATGATCAGGTGTTCTGGTATACCCATGCTTCTTAATGTGGCCCAGAGTTTCTCATGGTTTACACAGTCAAATGCCTTGCTATAGTCGATAAAGCAGAAATAGATATCCTTTTGGTATTCTTTAGTCTTTTCAAGGATCCATCTCACATCCGCAATGATGTCTCTCGTTCCTCGCCCTTTCCTGAACCCTGCTTGCACTTCAGGTAGTTCTTGCTCCAGGTATGGTTGTAGTCTCTTCTGAATAATCTTCAGTAGAATCTTGCTGGCATGTGGGATCAGAGCGATTGTGCGATAATTTCCACAGTCAGTTGGATCACCTTTCTTTAGTATTGATATAAACACAGATCTTTTCCAGTCAGTTGGCCATGATGTTGTCTTCCATATTTCTTGGCAGAGCCTTGTAAGTACGGTAACAGCTGCATCAGATTGCTGTAATACTTCTATGGGAATGCTATCAATGCCTGGTGCTTTGTTCTTTGATAAGGCTTTCAATGCTGCTTTAACTTCTTCTTTCATCACCAATGGTTCCCGATCATAAGGTACAGGTTGAAACGGCTGTTGGTCCACTTGATCTTTATCATATAAAAACTCTGTATATTCCTTCCACCTTTTCTTGATCTTCTCAGCATCATTCAACATAGAGCCTTGAGCATCTTGTAACATTCCAATTTGAGGCTGGAACTTTTTCTTTAACTCTCGTAGCTTTAGGAAAGCAGATCTTGTTCTTCCTCTAATAGTGTCTGCTTCTATTTCCTTGCATGCGTCATTGTAGTACTTTTCCTTGTCCTGTCTTGCTGTACGTTGGAAATCTCTGTTGAGTTCTGTTATTGTCTTTCTTTCTCCTCTGACTTTAGCTTCTCTGCATTTCTGGCAATTTTCAGAGTTTCTTCCGTCATCCATTTTGGTCGTTTTTGCTTTTTCACCTTTTGTAGAGACTTCTCGCTTTCTTCTAATACAACCTTCTTGATGTCATTCCATAACTCTTCTGGAGCTCTGTCATTTGTATATAAAGCAGCAAATCGATTTTGCAGGCAGTCTTTAAATTCCAGTGGTATATTTTCAAGGTCATATTTTGCTGCATTCATGAGTGGTTTGCTCTTTTTCAACTTTAGCTTGAGTTTGCATACTAGTAGTTGATGATCTGTACCACAGTCAGCTCCAGGTTTTGTCTTTGTTGATGTTATAGAACTTTTCCATCGTTGACTTCCACAGATGTAGTCAATTTGATTTTTATACAATCCATTGGGTGAAGTCCATGTGTACAGTCGCCGCTTATGTTGATGGAAGAAGGTGTTTGAGATGAATATATCGTTGGTCTTGCAGAATTCTATCAGTCTTTCTCCAGCTTCATTTCTGTTGCCAAGTCCATATTTTCCAACTACTTTGCCTTCTTCTTTGTTGCCAACTTTTGCGTTCCAGTCACCCATGACTATCAGGATATCCTGTTTGCATGTTCTGTCAATTTCAGCTTGTACTTGTTCATAGAACTCTTCAATTTCATTCTCTTCTGCAGCTGTTGTTGGGCATATACTTGAATTATAGTTGTGTCCATAGGTATTCTTTGTAGACGAATAGAGATTAAGCGTTCACTGACTGCATTGTATTTCATTACAGTTCTTGCAAGTTTCTTCTTTATTATAAATGCAACACTATTTCTTCTTTGTCTTTCATTTCCAGCATAGTAGACCATGTGATCATCTGATGCAAGGTGCCCGATGCCAGTCCATTTCAGTTTGCTGACACCCAACAGATCAAGTTGTACACGTTCCATTTCATTCTTGACCACTTCCAACTTCCCTTGGTTCATGCTTCGTACGTTCCATACCTAAAATGTAAGGGTGCCAATAATGTTGACCACAACTGGAAATGAGCTCTGTGCTAATGTCCGCCAAGGCTTTACACAAAGCTATTTATTTATTTAGTGGTATTTGTTCCAAGTAACTGTGTTACTTGCTTACTAAGGTGTTAATTGTTCTATGTAACTGATCTTCTGTTCCCTATTAATTGCTTTGACCTAGTGAAAAGAGGAATATAAGCCTAGCTAGATAAAATAAATAAATAAATAAATGTAGCTCAGGCCTTTCCAGTAGTAGATCAAGGTGAGTTACCTTTGGGTACAGTAGGTATTTCCCCGTCCACAGAAGACTTGCAATCTAAGTTTCTAGCTGAGGCAGTGAAGGGTTTGTCCAAGGCCACAAGGAGCTTAGGTATCGGAAAGGTGTGGGCCACACCGGGCCTGGTCCCTATCAAAAATTGCGGCACAATAGGCAGCTGGCTGCCTGTGGGGATCCCATCCCCCGCGAGCAGAAGAGACATGGCAAAGACCCTTCCTGTCCGCCCACGGGGAGGAGTTAGTGCAGAATTTGGGCCCCCTCCCCCAAAAAAGGCCTTCCACCACCTCCAACAGTGAGTACAAGTGGGATGTGAACACTGTTCTTTCGAGTCCCAGGCTATTGCCCTAACCACTATACTACAGTTAGCTTGTGTACAAAACTCATTTCTATACAGAATATACAAAATTGTGCACAAAAGCCAAGCTAACTTGTGTGCAAAGTCTAGTGCATTTTACTGTATTGGCAGGACCGGCCTATGCACTAGGCGGGCTAGGCAGCCACCGAGGGCGGCAGGCCATGTGCTTCGGCACACATGGCCTGCCACTGCTGAAGCTCCTCTCCAACACAACTTCCTGTCAGAGGGGGATCAGAAGCGGCAGTGCCGTCACACTGAGCCCACTGATGGAATTGGTGGCAGCAGGGGGCAGTGGCATGGCTTGGAGGGGGGGCTGCTGCGTGGCTGAGGCTTCTGCCTGGGGCGGCAGAAATCCTTCGGCCTGCCCTGTTTACTGGCCCTTCAGTAACTGCCACCTAAGGGAGGATGAGGTGGCTTTCAACTCTGACCCCCCGGTGCAAAGCCCTAAGTCAGCTTCCTCAGGTACATACACTACCAGTACCCACATTGTACATATACACCCATACTCCCTGAACCCATATTCAGACTCTGTAAACCTAGCAGAAACAGAGAACAATGATGTCACATAAAGACCATCCAGTCTGTCCTTCCATTCCAACTACTACAGTCCCTTTTTCCCCCTTAGAGATCCTCTGTTTGTCCCATGCTTTTTTGAATTCAGATACACTCCTCATCTCTACCACCTCCACTTGGAGACTATTCCACACATCTACCACTCTTTTCATAAAGAAATATTTCCTCAGATGATTCCTTCATCCATTGTCCCCTCATTGCAGGCTTTTTTTCAAATGAAAGAGGCTCTCCTTCTTGCATTTAAATGTCTCTATCATATCTCTCCTCTCAAGTATATACAGGGTGGCCCAAAAAAGTGAAAACATCTCAAGTAAATTAAAAGCTTAAATAGTTTATTTATTTACCTATTTTAGCTATACAGCGTCTTAATTTTGACAATTTCTGGTCACCATCTTTTTTTTAAATTTGTTAATCGTTTACATCTGTCTTTTTGAATTTTTAAATAACTTATATGCTACGAGATGTTCTCACTCTTTTTGGGCCACCCTGTATATTGAAATCTTTAAGTTTGTCCCCATATCCCCTATGATGAAGCCCACTGACCATTTCAGCAGCCACCTCTGCACCAACTCCATCTCTCCATGTTGTTTACATTTTTTGATAAACCACCAAAGATACAATTTAAACTATACAATTTTACAATAAATATTTGGAAGCATTTTGAAAAATGTTCTGGGCTATTTTGTAAAACAACAAAGGAGGTGGCTATACACCAAACTAAATCCCTACAAGGCCACACTACATGTAAATACCAAGTTGCTTCAGGGAGCCTCAAAGGGAAAATAATAAACCTCACAGGGGAGGATGGGACAGGAAGCCTCAGACAGGAGGAGTTAACAGCTGTGCGAACGCTGCTTACAGCTGCTCAAGATAGCTCATTAACTGGCCCCCAAGCATCATTCATAGGCTTCTATAGTGTGGGGCTACTGGAAATTTTTGTGGCATTTAGGGGAGGGGACACAGACTGTGCTTGAATACTTCTTTCCTGTCGAGCAGGGCTTCTGCTATGGGTTACTTTACCAGTGTGGACTACGGATGTGCTGGGCTGTGGGTTCCTTGTAACACTGAGATACGCCGCGTGGGACCAGGTGCAGGCGCACACGAGCAACACTCCCGTCCAGATTAAAGGTACTGTGAGGGGGACGAGGGGATTCGGCCACCAGGGAATCTTGTTATTGGGTGCATGGGATCGGGCTGCTGGGCCACCAGGGAATTGTTTATCGGGCGGGAGGAGGGGGGAGAGGATTTGGTTTCAGTCGCGGAGGGGGGGGGGGGGGTCGGTGTCTGGGACTACCTTGCTTTCTGCATCAGAGAGCAAGCCTAGCTAGGAAAACGCCAGAAAATGCCACCCTAACCTTCTCTGCATTGGCCCTCCCTGAGGCAATGATTTTGGGCCTAATCTTCCATTGTCTGGGAATGAGAAAATATCTACTGTGCCTAAAAAATATATGCAAAGTATAAAGAAAATCTAAGCATCCCCAATAAACAATTGATGCAAAATTACTTGTTATGAAAGGACAGTAGAGATGAAGCCCTTTGATGTGCTCTATCCTCTTGAGCGCTATGGGTTTAAATCCAGTTTCTCTTATTGGTGCTTTGGTACTTTAGGTATTCATTTAGATTGTGAGCTCTTCATTATATTACTATATATATATATATATATATATATATATATATATATATATATATATATATATATATATATATATACTGTACTAGTAGGTGGTCTTTTGTTTGCAGTGCTTTGGTTTACAGTACTATCTAAACGCCAAAATAAATATAATGAAAACAGTACAGGAATTTTGACTAGTCTGTGCAAGAAAAAAGTTTACTTGGCTAGCTGAAGGGTCAGTACTGTACTTCTCTGGTTGGCAAGACACTTCCATTTCGTGAGGTAAACCAAGATTTGCATAGCTCGGAAAAGAGGTTTTCTATAAGCATTCGGAATGTGCAATTGGCACCAATGTCAGAAAGGAAAAAGTGTGTGTGCGTGGTGGTGGTGGTGGTGGTGTGTGTGTATGGGGGGGGGGGGGGGGTTGTTGTACTTCAGCTCGATGGCACAATCTCTCTCTCTTAAACAGGAGAAAGTCAGTCTAGACAGATGATTAGTTCTGGCGCTGCGCTGGCTAAGGATCTAGTCGATAATGCCTAGTCTAAAGAAATATGTTTTTAAAAGTGGGGGAGTGTAAAACAAATTACTAGGTCAAAAAATATTGGGGCAAATTAAATGAACTGTGGACGTATTTATTTGCATTACGGTGGCAGCGCTTGCTCAGTCCTGGATCCGCTTGTTAAAAACAACCTGGCAACTAATGACGTCACGAGCCATTTCTGTCCGCCTCCACGGCCCACCTACACAGTCGCGCGGATCGGGTGAAGCTCCTGCCCGTCTCGCGCCGCCAGCTGCTTATCCCGGGCACAGCCAGCCGCCCCCCTTTCCTCCTGGGCCCGTTCTCTGGTTGCTAGGAGAGCGACGCTGACGTCAGACGGGCGCTCCGGACTCTAGCACTAAACTCTGGGCTCGCGAGTGGACGTCACCACTCTAGCTAGACTGTGAGGGAATCTGGAGCGGCTGCTGCTCGGCAAGGTGGCGATGTCCGGCACGCGGGCTTCTAACAACCGGAGCAACTACCCTGGCTCCGGGGGCCACAAGAGACCCCGAACAGATGTGGTCAATAAAGTGACGGTGGTCCTGGGAGCTCAGTGGGGGGATGAAGGCAAAGGAAAAGTTGTTGACTTGCTGGCTACGGAATCTGACGTTGTGTGCAGATGCCAGGTATGTAAGGAGGAGGCCAGAGGGGCAGGTAGTCCCGGTGAAAGAGGAAGGTTTGTTCCAGTACAGCGTGGCACCATGCAAAGGAGAAAGAAAATGCATTCGCGCGTGTTCCAAATGCGTCAGTTTCCTCTCATTTATAAAATATCAAGGCAGAATATTTCTAGAGGTCCAAATAGTTGCAGTGCACGTGGGATACGATTCTTGCAGTAGCTTTGTTGATCGATTTTATTAATTTTAAAGTCTCAAGCCTGAATAAAGGGGAGAGAAGCGGTGAGTGCCTGAACTGCAGTTTGACTTCTGTCACACCACTTGAAAGGCTGTTTTGAACCATAAACAGAAATAGCTGATCCCTCCTCACTGTGCTTCAAATGTGGACCTGCTTTAGAGCAACACTGTTAGTCAATGTTTTAATCTACAGTGTTGAGAGAACTTGTAGGATGGTCTGTATTTTAGCACGAGTGGATCCTAATAATCTAAACCTTGATAAGAGAGAAGATAGGTTCTTGAATAAATATAAAGGGTTATATTTTGATTATTTATTCAACAAAAAGATTTAGCAATAAGTATTCTTATGTGGCAGCCTATGTGCAGGAGTGGCCTAAGGGTGACGCCAGGCCATGTGTGGAGATTTTTGTGGGGCCTCATTTGCATATGCACTGGATCTCATTTGCATAAATTTAATTTATTTAAAAAAATGTATATGTTGCCCATCTAACATTTTAGGCGGCTTTCAAAAGAGCCTTTCACAAGTCTCTTTTTTCTCCTGGCAATGACTTAGGGGCATGTTTACTAAATATTAATGTGCGTTAAGTGCCACTGCGTCAATAGAAATAAATGGGTGTTCCTGCACTTAACGCACATTAACATTCGTGAATGCGCATTAACTTTTAGTAAACACACCTCTTAAGGAATGTCTGAATACCATTTGCATGGGCAGTGAGGTTAAAGAAATATCACCAGATTTCTACATTACTATACTCCAGTGCCAACCGCCAGGTACATTAGGAAGTACAATAAACCATTTAGAGCCCATAATCCTAAACTAACTATCTTTGGAACTCCTTCAGGAAATACTAATTACACTTTAGTGACTTAGGTACACAATCCTGAGCTTTTGCTGCCCACAACACCTCTCAGAAACTTTCTTGCAAAAAGGTCCAACAAAAAGATTTATTTATTTATTTATTTGGTAAACATTTATAAGCTGCCACTTCCAGCGATCAGCAGCGGACCATGGTGTAAATACAGGGAGTAACTTATTCAATCAAAGATACAGTATGATTTGAGGGAAGGGTACACCAGAATCACAAAGAATTTCAAATATACATTACATTTTGATCATCCAGGTGTGAGTAACAAAAATGAGCTACAATCACATAGAATTACAAATATACATCATGCAGGTTTGGGCAACAAAGTGAGCTAATAAATAAACATTTGTTTGATCAGATTTTAAATATACATTACAGGTTTTTCAAGTACATAGAATACATTTGTATATGCAATCCTACTAACATTGACATCGGGTCTATTTTGTCTCCTAAGCTTCAGGGGTTAGGCAACTTGGGTAGTGAGATAAATTGTATCTCTGAGAGTGTTATGGTAACAAAAGTTTAGGATTGTATCTAAGTCATATAGAACCCATAGCAAACCTGCTGTATCATACAAGGACTCACAAAGCACTTAACCCTACCTATCAAAAAGCAACACTGCAAATATTGAACCAATACATCTCTTATCTCTCCTTTCATTCTTCCTCGGGAACTCTGGCTAATTGCTTCTATTTATTTATTTAGTTATTTATTTAACTGGTTTAATATACCATTTTTCTTCAAGACATCAATCTTTGCCTTTCTCTTCTATTGCTAACTCTCCAGACTTCGCTCCTTTCACCGTGCTGCCCTTTATGCTTGGAACAAACTAATCCAGGCTGAAAACGCGCCTCTTTGCTGACATTTTCGAATGTTGATCACCTAGGGTTGCCAACTGGCTCCAGATGCGCCCGACAGGCTCAATCCAGTCCTGGGTTTACCCCATTGCATGCAGGGACATGTAGTCTTGCTTTTCTTATGGAATGCAATGGAAAAATCAGAACTACATGTCCCTGCATGCAGTGTGGTAAACCTAGGACTGGATCAAGTGTGTCGGGCGCATCTGGAGCCAGTTGGCAACCCTATGATCACCTGATCTCCTTTGTGTTTCCTTACCATTCCCCCTAGATCTGGGGTCACCAACCTCCAGAGGGCCGCGGGCCGCACAGCCGACTACCGGGAGCCTCGCGGGCCGCACCCCCCTTCTCCCCGCCCCCGCAAAAAAAAACAACAAACGCAAAATTATGAAAACAATGGCTGATCACCTTTATTGAATTTAATGAGATGGCTGATGATTCATGCTAGCAGACAAACGCTTAAAGTCCGGCTTCACAGATGACACTGACAGGAGAAGGGACGCTTGCAGGTGGTCGTCGGTGAGCTGTGAGCACGTGGATACAATGGTGGGAATCCTTGGCGGGCCGCACGTAATGTTAACCGGGGTAGAGCCTCGCGGGCCGCACGAAGGGACCTCGTAGGCCGCATGCGGCCCGCGGGCCGCAGGTTGGTGACCCCTGCCCTAGATGTATCCCATGTCTAGAGCTACTGTGTTGTTTGTCTTGACTAGATTGTAAGCTCTGATGAGCAGGGACCATCTTTTACATGTGTCTGTGCAACGCTGCGTACATCTTGTAGCGCTATACAAATGTTAACTAGTAGTAGTAATAGTACATCTCAGAGAATACCAATACATCTCCTACTGGGGAAACAGAACAAGTGAGACGGTCACATAGAAACTACATGAACAGAATATCGCAGCTCGGTTACACATGCAGAACATAGACCGTCACCAAACAAAGAACAAGGGATCACAATTTAGAAATAGGAAGACAATAATTAAACTGGGAACCCAAAAAGCCAAACTTGGAATGCACAACAACACTGGAGAAATAAAACTATATTATTTCCTCTTGTACTAAACAAAACACAAAGACGTTAGCGATGCACATTTCCCAGAGCTGACATATTCCAGTTAATAAATTCAAATTAAAAAAGTATTTTCTACCTTTTGTTGTTTGGGCATTTTATTTTTCAGTTGCAATTCCTCCAGTCACTTTCTTCTGGTTTCTTTGTGTCTTCGGCTAACTCTCCATTGTCTGCTGTCCATTTGTCCTTGTACTGATCTTTACCCTTTTGCTCTTTCCTCCATTTGTTTCTTTATTCCTTTTTCATCCCTTCATCCTCAATCCCCACTTACTCTCCCAATACCCGGCCAATCGTAGATTTTTGTTCCCTCCCACACAAAATATCTTTTCCCCTCTCCATCCTCACTCCCCCCAGCTTCTTTTTTTCTCTCACCAGCCTCATACCCTTCTAGTGCTCCCCAACATCAGCTCCCTTCTAGTTCCAGCCCCTCCCACCATCTGCTCCCTTCCAGTCCCATTCTCCCCCCCCCCCCCCCACATCAGCCCATTTGCAGTCGTAGCCCCCAGTCTTCTTCCAGGGCCAGGAGCTCTCTTCTCCTCCCATCAGCCCATTTCCAGTCCTAGCCCCCCCCCCCCCATCAGCTCATTACCAGTCCTAACCCCCCCAATCAGCCCATTTCCAGTCCTAGCCCCCAGATCAGCCCATATACAGTCCCCACCCAATTCTAGTCCTAGCTCCCCCCAAGCTTCCCCCCTCCCCCCCGGAAGAGCCCCACGCCTTCCTGACCAGCTTCAGAGGGAGGCCCGAAGCCCTGGCTCACCTCTGCAGAGCTACAAGAAAGAACGGCGTTCTCCTTCTTTCCCGCGGCTCTGTTAAAGTTGAGCCCGCCGGCGCACTGAGTGTCAGGAGGTTAAATTTCCTGTCTCGTGCAAGAGAGGAAAATCCTGTTTAACCTCCTGGTACTTAGCGTACCGGCAGGCTCAGCTTTAATAGAGCCGTGGGAAAGAAGGAAAACGCTGTTCTTATCTCCTGCGGCTCTGCAGAGGTGAGCCGGGGCACCGGACTTTGGGCCTTCCCAGCTCCCTCTGATGCCGCTCAGGAAGGCGCGGGGCCTCCCGAGGTGAGGGGCCATGTGTCGGCACATTCCCACACAATGGACGGGCTGGCTCTGCCTATGTGAACCCTTCATTCCCTAACCCATGACGTCTTCTTGGCTGCAGTAACTTCTTACAGGTCTCATGCAATTGTTAATTAGTCTCTTACATTGTCCTTGAGGGATTATGGCCCAGTCTTCCTTACAGAACTCTTTCGATTGAACAATTTGCTTCTGTTCTTGCTATGACATTTCAATATGTTTTAGGTCAAGGTTTTGACTTGGCCAATCCAAAGCATGTAGTCTTTCCTCAGCCATTCTGTTGCAGATTTCCTTGAATATTTCGGGCCCCTCACTTTCAGCCCTGCCTGAGCTGGTGCACTGAATGCCCTGATTTGACATTCTCCTCTAGGATTTTAGGATCTATATTAAACTATGCACGTTTTTGCCAGCCGAAAGGAAGTTTAATTTATTTACCATGCAATTTAGCTCTTACCTGTTTTATGTGAACAGGAATAATCTCAAAGGCAGCGCCGTACTCAGCCCTGTGCGAGTGACGCAGTCACACAGGGCGCAAAGGCTTCGGGGGCACATTTCAGCTGCCTGCTGTTGCCCTGCCTCTGCCACTTTTTGTTCTCTCAGCTGTGGTGGCGCCAGCAGCAGCTGAGCAGACCTAAAATAAAAAACCCCAAACCACGTGGCTCTTTCCTCAGGTCTGGTCCCTCCCTCCTCTGACGTGACGTGAAAGCAGGGAGGGATCACATCTGTTTAAAGTGTGGGGTCAAAAGACCTGTTGTTTGGGGGGTTTTTTACACATTTTAAAGTTAGGTCTGCTGTGCTGCTGCTGGCGCTGCCGCGGAGAAAACAGAGCGGTAGCAGCAGGGCAAGAGCAGGCAGCGGCTGGACGGAGTGGGGGGGGGGGCGTCCGATGTGCAAGTTGCACAGGGCGCAATTCTGGCTCAGTACAGCCCTGCTCAAAGGAAAGCAGGGTATTTGCGAGGCAGTTTCAAGAGGGAAAGGGTAAGAGTTCAAAGAAAGAGGATTTATCTGTAGGTTAGAACTAGAATAAGAGCTACTGTATATGTTGAGGCCTGCTATGATTTTAAAGCCTGAGAGTTGCTGATGGCCACGAGTAGTTTTGCTCACCAGAAGACATTCATAGGCTGCAGTTGTTTCGTTCACTATAGGCTTGCTCAGGGGCCCTTTCAGTGGTGGCTCATGGAGAGCGTCTTCTCTACAAGATCTCACTGGGTCGGAGTACCTATGCCTTTCGCTTATACACTCTTGAGGTGGTTTAGCAAGCAGGTGCATCAGCAGGAAATTTCCACGTGCTGTCATCAGGCGTTTGGAAACAGTTTGAGGTCAACATGCCAAGATCTGTTGAAACATTATAGTGGAAGAAACAAATGTCTGTCTTACTAGAAATCCTATTGATCTTTTTTTTTTCCAGCAGTCAAACTGAACCAGCACAAAACTCGTCATTCTAATTTCATTCTAACATGTGTGTGCTGCCTTTCTTAATATAGACTCAAGGAGGGAAATAATACTAATTGCAAATAGCAAAAATGTATTATGTATATTAACGTTGTAATATAATAATATCACCTTGTTATCCTTTTATGTTATTTCTATGTATTTGTTCCTTTTTTCCTAACATATTTAGGGAGTTATTTTAGAAGCTTTATTCACAAATACCAGCACTTACACATCTAAATAGCATCACGTGTAGACAGCAGTCTTAGGAAAGGCTCAGTTTACAAATGGAGGTGACAAGAGAGCGTGGCCAGGCCGTGTTAATAATCTACAGATGTATTCCCTAGTTCGTATAGGGAATACCTGTGTATGAACAAAATTGTTCACATCGGGATTTATACCTGCTCCCTTGCATGTTTAGTTTTTTAAAAAGTGCTCGTTTTGGCCAGGCCTTTACGGGGTGTGTGTGGGGGGGGGGGGGGGAATTGAGGGGCTTATCCTCCTTGATGCCCTGTTGTTTATTTTCCCCTCCGTATTGAAATTAGAAAGAGATGGTGGCATCTGTGGCTAACTAGCAGTCTTTACATGAGAGGCTTGCAAAATGGTTCACATATAGGTGTCCGTGCACTGCACCTACATGTGGAAGTTGCAGAGGTGCTGGCACTTATACATGTATGAAGCTGTGTTTCCCTCTGTTTTCCCATGAAGTAGCTCTTCCCGCCCTGTGTGGCCGCAGATCCACATACAAGCCAGCACTTCCTTCCAGGTATTTTAGAAATGGCTCCATATTTAGCAGAGTCCCTTTCTAAAATACTGTCAGAATTGTTTCTAAAATGTGCTTTTTCATTTTTAATTTAATTTAATTTTTTATTTTTATATTTAACCATATTAAGGGAGGGCAACTTTCAAACTGCCAAACTCAACCATGCTCTCTTTAAAATTAAGATGCGTTAACAGTAACATATAGTACTCTGTTCACATATGCTAACTGCTGTGTTACCAGCACACTAACTTCCACATTAACAGCTAATGAGGCTTAATAAATAGGCCAGAAAGGGCTTTATTTAGTCCCATAGACACGGAACTGAAGAAACCTTATGGGGCCTATTTACTAGAAGCTCTTACTAAGTTGCATGTTAAGAGTGTATTGATTGATAATTGGTACTTTTGGTTATGGTTTATTGCATTGGATATACTGCCCTTCATAAATATCAGAGCAGTGTACAAAATAAAATTAATTTTAGCTTTTAAACAATAAACACTAGTAAAACATCCCAATGTAAATACATTTACACAGGTGTTTGTTGGTAGCATCCCCTAGTACCCCTCACACTTCCCCTGGCTTGTCTTGTGTCCTCCATGAAGCTTTTGTCCCTTTCTGCACTGACAAGCATATCTTTGATCTCACTGGAAAAGGTACCACCAGTAGTGCCTGTGGGGGTGAAAGCAGTGGTAAAGGCTGATTTTTGCACTCCCAGAGAAGCCCTAATTAAGTGGAATATGAACGCATCAGTTTGCAATTTATGAACATCGAAGAATAGAAACCTTGGGTCCAATATTCAGTGCTGGCAGTTGGCCACTGGCACTGAACAGTAAACCTGCATATTCAATGCTGGGGTCATATCCCGGGTTAGTTAGCCACTCTTGCCGATCGGTAAGCGGGCAGTGCTGATATTGAGCCGCCGCCCAGTTAGCGATATGCGATGGACGTTAGGCTAGGGTTACCTGTGTCTGGCTTCCACCGCATATCACTAACCGGGCAGCAGCTCAATATCGCTGCTGACTGGTTACTGATCAGTGCCACCTCCGCTCTGCCCTGCAATGCCCGCGACACACCCTGATGCTAGGCGGTTAGCATCGGGGGATAGAGAGCCAGCAGCCGCGGATGTTCAACAGCACTAACCGTGTGTGCTGCTGAATTTCCGATTCACCGCAACTAATGCGGTTAGAAACTCTGCTAAACGCAATAATCACTTTGAATATCGGAGCCTTTATTTAAAACCTGCTCATCCAAAGTCCTAGGCAGGGAACAGCAAACATAAAATTACCAAAACAAGCAAACCAGCAATGTCGACTAAAACGGCTGCATTATTTACGGTTGATGGGGATTCAGCGATTACTGTTAACTGGTATAATCCATGCTTCAAGGCTAATGAAATGAACTTATCCTGACCCTGGTGAATGTAGCAAGGCATGTAGTCAGTGAGGGATGTTCTCCAGAATAATCATGTAATATCTTTTCGGAAGCTTTGTCATAAATATAATCTTTCTTTATCCTGCTAGCCAGTCCAAATGAGTGGGTTATGCCCTGCAGTCAGCAGGGGGAGGCAGGTTTGAGCAACTGTCAGTGATCAGGCAAGGAGCGGAGGGCACAAAACCACAGCCACACTATGTAAGGTTAACAGGAGGTATTAATTTATTGAGGACTTGGTATATCCACTGGTGCAGCACTGAGAGAAGCCAGTATTTGTCTGCTTCCAGCAGGTGACAAGGCGGCGAGTGCAGCAGTGAAAAGACCTGTCTCTCATGGCCCAAACCACAGTACTGTAGTCTGTGTGATTGAGTCCTGTAGGCTCAATGTTTGCTTGGACTCACGTATTCCTTTGTCTCCTCGAGCCAACAGCTGGCTTGTGTCAAGTGCTGTTTCCCACAGGTTCCAACACTGGTGGGCCAGAGAACAAATAGGAGGACCCCATGGGGTTCCTAAGGGGGGCTGGTAAGTTTGTGCCCAGGTCCCCTTCCCTCTTGCTGTCCACTATCTGCTTGCTGAGTTTTCTATTTTTTCTGAATATTTTTCTGTTCCTCCATTCAATTCAGTTGGCTGTTTTTGGCTGTCTTTTGGCCGCTTGCAAAAAAAGCAGCTTCAAAAAAAAAAAAATCTTTCTTTGGCAGTTGGGCTTCTGAGGCCTGTGGGGGGCAACTGGGACAGCCCTTCTCAGGTTTCCCCAGCTGCTTGATAAGTGCTGGGACTTCCTTTTCAGGATTCGTTTTTTGCTGGGTTTTTTGCTCTTTGCATTTTTTTCCTATGGCTTTGCAGTGCTTATTTGCATTCCCATGCAGCCTGTGGCCTTCAGTGATTTTTCCTGTAGCTGCAGTCTTTTGTCCTGGAGCAGTGGGAATGCCTCAGGGCATGGGGGGCGGGGGGGTTGGCATGTGGGGCCCAATGCCTGTTCGCACCTCTGCTGCATTCCTCCCTTTTTTTTCTCACCTGCAGGTTCCACAGCTTTTTTGAATGACTGCAAGGTACCTGCAGAAGGGGGACATGGTGAGGTGTCTGCAGCCTCAAATTCATAGGTCCCTGAAGGTTCTTTGGGGCCCCGGAGCCCTTCTTTTAGTTGGCTTGAGCAGCAGCTTCTGAAATAGCTCAAGAACCTTTTTCAGTCCTTACTATCTGCTTGGCAGCTTCCTTTGCAGGGAACCATGGCCCAGGCCTCTCCTACAGGAGATCCGGGACCCTCAAGTGCCTTTAATTACTGATGTCGAGGGGATTAAGTGCCCCTTTTACCCATCTGTTCCTCTGGGAGCTCAGCTTTATCCCCTATGGAAATTGTTTGCGATACAGGTGAGGAATCCTTTTCTCCAGAGGGTAAGTCAGAGGGAGAAGGGGAAATTCCCAGCTGTGGAGATGAAGGACAGCTCATTTCCTGTAAGAAACCAGGTTGTCCTAAGGCGAGGATCCATCCTTGATTCGTTTCACAGAGAGGACCTTCCTATTTTCATTCAGGATGCCTTCTCCCATGCAAGTTTCTCAAGTGTACCCTATTCTAGAGGGTATCTGGCATTCTTCTGGATTTTTTTCCTCTCCCTGAGACTCCCAAGCTCCTAAGGTTCTGTCTCAACTGTACGCTAGATCAGCATTGTGGGTCCCTCGGGTGGATGCCCTCGTCATGGCCGTGACAGAGCATACACCCATCCCGGCACTGCACTGAAGGAGTCTCATGATAGGAGGGTGATGGGCCTCCTTAATGCCTTTATAGCTTCTGCCATAGGCCCTCAAGCAGCATTGTGTCCAGGCTTGATGACCCCAGCCCTGTTAAGCTGGTTCCAGCAGCTGCAAGACAGCCTGGAGGCTGAGAGATCGGAGTCTGGAGCCATTTATGTAGCTGATATCTATATGATTTGATCAGGATTTCTTCCAAGTCTATGGCAGTAGTAGTAGTGCCTAGAAGTGGCTTTGGCTTCGCAATTGGACAGCTGATGCTGCCTCAAGACTCCCCTTCAAGGGCAGGTTGCTATTTGAGCAGGACCTGAAGAAGTTAGTGAGAGATCTTGGAGAAGCTTACCAAGAGACTCCCAGAAGAGAGGCCCAGGGGCATTAAGAGTGCCTCTTGCAGGGCCTTATGTGGAGCATGGAGATGCCCTCAGACTGCTAGGAGTCCGAGTAAGGCCTATTCATCCCATGAATCTGCACCCAAGAAGAGTCAGCCTTTTCAGTGCTTTCAGCATTCTCGGGACTCAGCTGCAGCAAACTTTGGAGCCAGTGAACTGCCCACTATTTGGTCCAAGGGTTCCTTCCGGTTGGGGGGTGGCTCTGGCTGTTTCTCTTGATGTGGATCCATATCATGTCAGACCAATGGGTTCTCAAGGTCCTTAGTCTGGGTTATGTGCTGGAGTTTGCAGAGCCTCTACAGGATGCCTTTTTAGACTCTGCCCATGGCTCCCCACTGAAGTGGATGGCAAACAATTTTAACCCACCTCAAACCCTCAACATCCTGAATCACAATATACCAATAAAGGATGAGATGAAGTACTTGGGCATCACCCTAGACAGGAACTTAAACCTTCACACACACATAAGTAAAACTGCTGCAAAAGCATTCCAATGATTAAAACTCATCAGGAGTCTCAAACCAATACTCAGCCAAGACCATTTCCGAACCGTATGCCAGGCAATTATCACACCAGTACTGGACTACGGAAACTCAATATATCAAGGACTACCTAAGCAGGCTACTCATCCACTCCAACTAGTGCAGAACACTGCAGCCCGCATCATTACCGGCACGGCCAAGAATGAACACGTTACACCTATACTTCGGAAAATGCACTGGCTACCAATAGTTGTGCGAGCAAGGTTTAAAACCATCACAAACATATTCAAGATCATGCACCAATGCACAGCAGATGTTCTCCATTGCTTAATAACCAAAGACACAAACAACCGACCCAGACGAACTAGCAGCAACAATAAACTACGAACACCAGCTGGATATTATAAAACAAAACAAGCTACCTCTAGTAAAGCCATATCACTATCAGTGCCGGCCCTTTGGAACTCTCTCCTGGATGAACTGTGGGCCATAAAAGACTTAAAGGATTTCCGCAAATCTCTTAAGACCTTCTTATTTATGGAATACTATTACTAAGCAGCCTAAGAACTCCACTAACCACGCATCAATGTAATGATAAGCTCTACCACTTTATCCCTTTGTAAGTTATGTCATGCCTTATTCAATGTAAACCCATTTCGTGTAACCCACCACATTGATTGAAAGAAAAAGTGGTATACAAATCTGGATAAATAAATAAAATAAATAAATAAATAACTCAAGGAAACTCTACAATGCATCCTGCAGTTGCAGGCTATATTCTGCCCATGCCTTCTGCAGAGCAGGACCAGAGGTTTTATTCCTTCTACTTTATGGTGCCCAACAAGGAAGGTTCCTTCCAGCCTATTCTGAACCTGAAGGCAGTCAATACCAAACTCTTGAGTCCCTCATTTCTGCATGGAGACCATCAGGTTGGTCATTGCGTCAGTCCACAAAGCAATTAGGTCTCTTACTGAACGTGTTTCAAAATAACAGAAAAACTGGTACGTTCAACTCCAACTCTGTAGAAAAAGTCTACCAATTTATGAAGACAACAGCACTCTAGATTACATATAGTGAGTGAAACTAAGGTCTCAGACTTATTCAGCACTCAATCTGGACTCGCGTCCTTTCATATGGTGCTTGTTTGCATCAATGACCTTATACTTAAGTAACTCTTCGCCACTCTTTATCACTGTGCTTATAAAATACGTTTGTTCTGCTGTGCACTTATTCAACTTTCAATGTCTCTTCTTTGCAAGCAAAAAGACTCCAAAATGCCACTAACTCCAAACTTAGCTGGTTTTTTCTGCTCGTGATGAAAATTTTGGTGGCTATTTCGTGTTGTCTATCAAATACTTAACTGCACTGCAGTGTTACACCATCAGTTAGTTTCGCTCACTATATGTAATCTAGAATGCTGTTGTCTTCATAAATTGGTAGACTTTTTCTACAGCGTTGGAGTTGAACGTACCAGTTTTTCTGTTATTGCGTCAGTCCAGCAAGGGGAGTTTCTAACCTCTCTGGATCTTGCCGAGGCATACATTCATGTCCCCATCAGGGAAAAACACCAATGATTTCCCTGCTTCTGTGTCTTGGGCTGCCATTTCCAGTTCCAGGCCCTACCTTTTGGCCTGGCCATGGCTCCTTGCACCTTTTCGAAGGTCATAGTGGTGGTGGTGGTGGTGGCATTCTTGTGCAAGCAAGGAATCTGGGTCACTTATACCTGGATGACTGGCTGATTGAGTCAGATTCACTGGAGAAGTCCAAGAATGACATAGATCTAGGGATTCACTGGCTAGAAAGGCTGGGGTTTGTGATCAACTGCCCCAAGAGCAGCCCGATTCCTTCTCAGGACTTAGTGTATCTCGAGGCTCGATTCAGCACTCTCCTGGGTCGTTTTCCTTACACTGACGAGGTAACTCAAGCTGCAGAACCAACTCAGGGAATTTTATGCTCAATCCCCGAGCTGGGGCTACCTCCAACTCCTGGAACTGGTTCCTTGGGCCTAGGCACATATGCACACCTTTAAGAAGACACCTGCTTTCTCTCTAGTCTCTCTGTTTTCAGTTGTTCGACCAGACCCGTCCTGTCCTGCAGAAGGTCAAGGAGCAGTTAGCATGGTGGTTGCAGTCTGCCATCTGATGAACAGGATGCATCTGGAAGCACCAGATTGGATGATAGTTGCCACGGATGCTGGGCTGGGGAGCACACTGTATAGATGAGCTTGTTCAGGGACTTTGGTCCCTTAGGAGACCTCCTGGTCAGTCAACCAGTTAGAGGCCAGAACAATCTACCTACCTCTGGGATGACTCTGGCCCCTCCTGTGTGTTCTCAGATAATGCCACCATTGAGGTATATGTCAACAAGCAAGGCAGAACCCAAAATGCTGGATTGGCTCTTGAGGTTGTGCAGCTGTGTTGATGGGTGGAGAAGCATTTGATTGCCCTACCTGTAGCCCATATGGCAAGTGTCAACAATGTACATGCTGACTTCTTGAGATGGAACACTGTGGATCCTAGCAAGTGGCAGTTAAGCCCTCATATTTTTGAACTCAATAGTGCAGAGGTGGGGACCTTCCTGTATTCAATTTGATTGGAGTAGGTGAGACCAGCAGGTGTGCAGGTAGTATTGGAAGACCTGTAAGTGTGCAGGTTGGAAGGTCCACCACCGTGTTGATAGTGGTTTGCTCTGCCACTGTCTTACCGCACACTTGGGTGAGAGGGAAGGGAACAGGAGATGCTGGACACCTTAGGGGGGGTAGGATAGGAAAGGGGAAATGCTGAATTCTTGGGGGGGAAGAGAAGGGGAAATACTGGACTATTGGGGGGGTTAGAGGAGTTGATAGACTTTGGGGGAGAGGTAGGACTCTGAGGTGCTCAGGAAGTGGGGGGTGATTGGCGGAAGGTTTGCTTAGGGCAGCAGATACCCTTGGGCCTGCCCTGCGGCCAACTCCTCCATTGCCCACTGGATTAAAGAGGTTATTGTTCAGCATACCTTCTGGCTGGAAAGGCCTTCCCTTGGGTGGAGTTTGCCTTGGTGTCTCCAGAGGATATCAGTAAGATGGCTACCTGGTCGCCTCTGAGCATCTTTGTGAAGCACTACTTGTTGCATATGGGAGCCACAGCAGATGGCACCTTTGGCAGGGCAGTTCTTCTTCCCACCCTGGGTCCTAAGTGCTGCGTACATCCCAATAATCTGAACTGGTCTAGCATGACGATAAGGAAGAAAACATTTTACATACCTGATCATTTTCTTTCCTTGAATTCTGTTAGACAAGTACGGGATCTTCCCTGGAAGACTCTTCCTACAGGTTTGCAAGCCCTGTTTTAGTGCCTGATGCAGAGTTATTTGTGGTAAGAGGGTCAAGTACTTGTTCCAGGTTATGGTTGTTGGTTAATAGCATTCATAGTTTCTGAGTTTTCCAGTCTTGCTTACTGCTTGAGAAATGTCATACTGATTTCTTTGACTGCTGCACCAATGGATATACCAAATGATGACATCATTGAAAGTTGCTCAAGTCTGCCTCCACCTGCTTTCTGGAGAGCATAACCCACTCATCTGGACTGGTATAGCAGGATTTAAAGAAAGAAATAATCAGGTATTGAAAATTTCTCCCTTTTGCAGCTGTCACATATTTTGTGTAAGTGGTGAAGTTCTTATTGTGGTCTACTTACCACTTCTTCTTTAATTGACTTGTGTTATCAGATTTCTGTTAAGGGAAGGACCAGGCAGTCACCTAGAGCAGCAGCTTCTAGGGGCAGCAAAGAACAGCATCACTCAAAGCAAAACAATAGATTCTGACAGCCAAACAATGTGGTCAGTGGAAATAATCAAAGGAAAGCAAAATACAGATCAGAGTCTATACAGTCAGAAACAAACTAACCCACATCCCCAGTCCACAAGTAGAGGGTGAATATCAAAGGAAATCAAACAAATGAATCATGAAGGAATAGACCAGAGAAAATAAAGGTAGCCTGCATTTTTGCATGATTGTTGGAAGGGTGGTGTTCAGATGATCATGATTGTTGAGTTTAATTATGACCATTTCAGGGCAGGGGGAGGGGGCATAAGGCTGAAGCTCTGCCGAAGGTTTCCACTATCTTGCACCAGCCCTGGTTAAGGTCCATGTGGCGTCTGCCTTCTACTCGAGGATCTGTCTGTAACAAGAGCATGGGCCTTTTAAGAGTATGGGAGAGAGATGCTGCTCAGCAGATGCCGGTCAAGGTCTCGGGTCAGTTTTGGAAAACAATTATTCCTTCTTCTTCTTCAGCATCAATTCTGGCACATTGAGTGGTTTGGACACTGCTAAAGCTTCATAGGATTGATCAGAATACATCCAACTTGTGTTGGATCTTGCTTGTCTGAGATTGGATTCTTTGATATGTTGCTTTCAATTGCTTTGCAAACTGTTTTAGGCTGCTGAAAAAATAATGTGTTGCTTAGTATGTCTTTTTGGTGGAATCTGTTTGTCTCATTTATAAATATGAGTCAGAAATTGCAGAGAAAAAGGGAAACTTTCAGTCATTCTTAAAAATCTGTGCTCCGGTAAAAGACTATTTTGAAAAGCATATGTAACATCTGTAATTGTTTTTGGGTGGGCCGAACGCACTTTATTGTGTTATATGGCTGTGTGTTGGGGTTACAACCATCTGTGACTTTTACTTGCTGAATATATACTTGTATATTGTACTTTCTTGAAATGACAATAAATATTGGAACTTGAAAACCTTTGGCGACCCACCAAATCCTCATAGCGACTTCATAATGTCGGTCGTCCTGTTGATGTGAAGTCCATTTAGGTACAATTTGAAATGGCCAAGTCCAAATGTCCAAAATTCAGTGGAAGGGGCAGCAGAGAAGGTGGGCATGTGTAAGTGATATCCAAAATCGATGCTTCTCCATCCTCAAAGAGAAATGTCTCCCACAAGAGAGACAATAATGGGTCAGACATGTGCAGGTTTTTGACTGATTTTAGAAACTTGCATGTGTCAGAGATGGATGGGTCTGGGTCCGGGAACACACACGTGTCTGCAGTGCTATTTCAGAATGCGCACATGTATCTCTTACCACATACACGTCCCGGCTTGCCATTTAGAAACATAGAAACATGACGGCAGAAAATGACCACATGGCCTATCTAGTCTGCCCTTCATATCACCCACTACAAGAGCCCCTTTTTTTCCTTTAGAGAGCCTCTGTGTTTGTCCCATGCTTTTTTGAATTTAGATACTGTCCTCATCTCTACCATCTCCACTGGGAGACTATTCCACGGATCCACCACTCTTTCCGTAAAGAAATATTTCCGCATGTCACTCCTGAATCTATCTCCCTTCACCCTCATCCCATGTCCCCTCGTAGCAGAACTTGCTTTCAATCAAAAGAGGCTCTCCCCCAGTGCATTTATGCCATGGAGGTATTTAAACATCTCAATCATATCACCTCTATCTCGCCTTATTTCTAAAGTATACATATTAAGGTTCTTAAGTCTGTCCTCGTGCTATATAATGAAGACCATTAACCATTTTAGTAACCACTCTCTGCACCGACTTCAACCTGTTTATAGTCTTTTGAAGGTGCGGTCTCCAGAACTGCACACAATAAGTTCGCACCAAAGATTTACACAGAGGCATTATCACCTCCATTCTTCTGCTGGCCATTCCTCTCCCTATGCACCCAAGCATCCTTTGAGCTTTTGCTGTCGCTTTTTCTACCTGTTTAGCAACTTTGAGATTGTCAGACACAATCACGCCTAGTTCACATTCTTTTTTCGTGGACAGAAGTACGTCACCCCCTATACTATATTGCTCTGTTGGACTGTTGAAGCCCAAATGCATGACCCTACAATTTTTAGCATTAAATTTCAGCTGCCAAATTCTAGACTATTCTTCAAGCTTAGCTAGATCCCTCCTCATATAATCTACATCTTCCTGGATTTCTACTCTGTTGCAGATTTTGGTACCATCTGCAAAGAGGCAAACCTTACCCGACAGCCCTTCCGCAGTATCACTAACAAAGAGATTAAAAAGAATTGGACCAAGGACAGATCCCTGCGGCACTCCACTGGTAACTTCCTTCTCCTCAGAGTGAGCTCCATTTACCTGTACCCTTTGTCGCCTCCCACTCAACCAATTTCTAACCCAAGCAATAACTTTAGGGTCCATCCCAAGAGTGCTTAATTTGTTTATAAGTTGCCTGTGCTGAATAGTGTCAATCTAAATACATCACATCTAGGGCTCTCCCTCGGTCCAACAACCTGGTCACCCAGTCAAAGAAATCAATCAGATTTGTCTGACAAAACTTGCCCCTGGTGAATCCATGCTGTCTCGGATCCTGCAATCCGTTGGACTCCAGAAACCTCCCTATTTTCTCTTTCAGCAGCATTTCCAATAATTTACTCATCACCAAGGTTAAACTAACCAGTCTGTGGTTTTCAACCACATACTTACTTCTGCTTTTGTGTAAAGGGACCACATGAGCCTCTCTCCATTCCTTTGGCACCACCCCCAACTCCAAAGAGGCATTGAAAAGGTCAGTCGGTGGAGCTGCTAGAACGTCCCCAAGTTCCTTCAGTATTCTTGGATGTATCCCATCTGGTCCCATTGCTTTGTCCTCTTTTAGTTTAGCTAGTTCCTCACAAACAAAGTCCTCTTAAAATCGTTTGTGATGCCCCTCGCATTTGTTTCTGTTTGGAAGTGTTTTCTGAGGTCCTGCTCCCGGCCCTTCATCTGTGAACACAGAACAGAAATATTTGTTAAGCAATTCCGCTTTATCCTCATCCCCTTCACCCTTGAGTCTGACAATACCACTTTTGCCCTTCCTCCTCTCACTAACATATCTGAAAAATGTCTTATCCCCCCATTTTATTGTATTGGCTATTTCTTCTTCTTTTTGTGCCTTTGCTTTCCTGACTACTTTGCCAGCCTCTCTGTTTTTCCAAATATAGATGCCTGTGATCTCTTGTATTTCATGAAGGCCTCCCTCTTTTTCTTCACCTTTTCAGCTACCTCTTTTGAAACCCATAGCGGCTTCCTTTTCCTTTTGTTTACCATTCTAACAAATGGTTGGTTGTCCTTAAAATATCCCCTTTCAGTTTTGCCTACTGTTTTCTACATTCCCCAGTTGTTCCCATCCCGCTAATGAATCCTTGAGGTATTGGCCCATCTTGGCAAAGTTAGTTTTCCTAAAGTCTAAGGCTCTCGCTTTTGAATGGATTTTATCAGCTCTAATCCTAATACTGAACCACACCATCTGCTGATCACTGGATGCGCGATGATCTCTTACTATAATATCAGAAACACTTTCCCCACTGGTAAGCACCAAGTCCAGTATGGCCTGTTTACGTGTGAGTTCTGTTACCAGTTGCCTGAATACTTCTTTCTGTAAAGAAAACAGGATCTTCTTACTTCTAGATGACACTGCAGCAGGGATGTGTCAATCAACATCCGGTATATTGAAATCCCCTGTCAGTAGAACTTCCCTTTCCTGGCAATGCTGCATATGTCTTCTATTAAATCTCCATCTACGTCTTCTCCCTATGATGGAAGTCTGTATATCACACCAAATCAAATGGATTTCTCTTTCCCTCTTTCTAGTTTAACCCACACTGCCTCCTCTCTCCCTTTTAAGCCCTGTATTTCCATAACTTTAATATTATGTTTACATATAGTTTACATATAGTGCCATTCCTCCTCCCCTTCTTCCTACCCTGTCCTTTCTGAATAATGTATAGCCTGGTATAGTTATATCCCAGTCATGGTTGTCCGTGAACCATGTCCTTGTAACTGCCACTAAATCCAAGTCAGTCTCTCCCATTAAAGCCTGAACATCTGGGATCTTATTTCCCATGCTATAGGCATTTATAGACATTGCTTTCCAAATGTTGCCCCTTTTACCTATTTCTACAAAGGTATTTAATGTTTCATTTACCTGGAGCTTTCTTCACCCATCCCCAATGAATCTAGTATAAAGTCCTCTTCAATAGGTTAGCCAGTGAAGACATGTTGACCCTTCTTGGACAAATGGATGCCATCTCTGCTCTGCAGCCCTTGGAACAACATCCCATGGTCTAGGAAATCAAGATGCTCTTGATGACACCATCCACGCAACCATGCATTTATCTCCAGGATGCAAGATTCTCTGCCCTGGCCTTTACCCTCAACAGAGAGGATTGAAGAGAACAACACCTGTGCCACTATCTGCTTCACCCTCTGTCCCAGAGCCATGAAGTCACTCTTGATACACTCAGAGAGATACCTGGCAGTATCATTTGTGCCGACATGGATGAGCAACATCAGGTAATAGTCAGTAGGCTTGATGAGTCTCAGCAAACTCTCCATAACATCTTGGATTTTGGCACCTGGCAGACAGCATACTTCTCTGGACATCAAGTGGACACTCCTCGAGCTCGCAGCAATGACCATGAACACAGTCGCATACAGCCTGCTCCCACTCAACCAATTGTATATGTGTACGTTACCTCACCACCCCCTCTCTTCTCTCTTTCCCCTATCTCTTTAAATGTACCCCAATCAATTTACACTGTAAACCACTTTGAAGGATAAGGTGATATATAAAGTGGTTAAATAAATAAATAAGTCTGGTCTGCAAATGGATACCTCAGTAACCCTCAGAAGAGAGTCACCAAGCACCACTACCCTTCGCTTCGTAGTGGTCACTGATTCAGCAGCTTTGGGGTGTTTGAGCTCTGGTTCTTTCCTTTCCTGGGATGCCTCCATCTCCTCGACTTCCAGGGCTGCATAATGATTCTTCAATTCAAGGGCTTGAGGAGTTGGTCTGGTGATTCTGCAGGCCCTGGTGACACGTGTCCAACTTTGGTCCTTAGGAAGGCTTCCATCCTCGCCTCTGCTGGAGAGCTTGGATGTTTCAAGAAGCATCTCTTCAATGTACCTCTCACTGTCTCAAACGTTTCTCTGCCTTGCCACCTCTTCTCTGAGCTCCTCCACCTGCTTCCTGAGAGCTTCAGCATGTGGGCACCCTGCACAAGGAACCAATCCTTCAGCTGGCATTGAGATCTCTGTCCAAACAATATGCAGTAGTGTGGCAGAAACAAATATCATAGAGAGCATGAGAGGGTATTCTCCTCTCTTCTGTACAGTTGTTATGTTGCCGAAACAAGCACTTTTCAGATGGCTAGGAGCAGGTATAGACACGGGTATGTCTGCCGGCGGGTTGAGACATGTGGCGCTGTTCCAAGACTGGGTGCACATGTGTATGTCTTTTGGAATGCCCCTGACACGCCTCCACCACACCCCATGCGACATAGACTTGATCATACAGGACATATGTAAATTTGGGGCTTTCTAAAATGGCTCCTGGGACGTGGCTGTGACTGGCACATTTGAATGGGTGTTTCAAATGTGCAAATCACAAATAGGGCTTCTAAAATGACCCCCTTAGTATTTATAGTATGTAAAGATCATCATGTGAAGTTTTATAAGTCAGGGTAAAGTATTTTTGGGCCAGTGATTATTACTAGTTGATGCTATGAGTGCTGCTTGCAGGATGGAAAAGCAGAGGCAGCTTCTTTCAAAGTCACCCTTGCATGCAGGATGAATAAAAGGTCTTGAGCTATATAAATCTGATCTGTAGCATGAAAAGCAAAATGGATCTTGGCTGTTTTCTAACTAATAAAAGATGCACAGGCTTACACACAGAGATCGAAATGCTGCTTCTGCATCTTGATAGACGATTTGGACAAACATAGGACACAAAAAGGTGGAAAAGTCTGTAAATCTGTTTACTTTGCCCCACATCTAATTTCCTGTAATTTCAAGAAGAGAAATAAAGCTACAAAAAATTCTGCAGGCAGGCAGACAGGCTAGAAAGGCTAAAGTTAAGAATTGAGAAAAAGCTGGTGAGGGGTAGGAAGTAAATGAGGAACTAGTCCATTTTCCTAGAGGAAAGAAGTGAAAGATGGGGTGCCCCATTGTCTGCTGTGACAGATGTTGTTTAACAATGCGAGCAGTGATTTAGGTGATCAGGTTTGCACATGATAGAGAACTCTTCAGAGTAGTTAAAAACTGAGCAGATTGCAAGCCTGTGTAAGGCATGCTGCAGCCCAAGACAGAAATTTGGGAGGAGGCCCCAAAGTGTGCCGGCTGGCTGTTCCTCCTTCAGCTTTGGCCAGTCTTGGGGGAGGGGGCCTGTGGCATGGGGAGCCAGCGTGATTTCCCTGGTTGCAGACCCCTAATGCCGGCTCTGACAGACTGTACAGAATTGCAGGAGGACTTTGCAACACAGGACGCATCTAAAAGAAAATAGAAGCCCACCAACTCTGCCTGTCTGTACCTGCCTGCTGTTTTGTCACTGTCTCCATCACTTTGCCATTCTAGTCCATATAAAGGTAATTTTAAAAGGAGCTGTGCAGAGTTACATGCCAATGACGCTCATCAATCACCTAAGTTCCAGGATTGATGCACGTGGATGGGCCTTTACGCATGTACTTTAGCCAGTCGCTGTTCTGTAAGTGTGTAGTTTCACTGTGGCCATGCACATGGGTGGAGTGCAAATTTATGTGCATAAATTATAAAATACTATAATTTATGCACACTCTTGAAAAATCAAGGTGCAGGCGTTTCCACCAGCTATAGGATTGATGTAAGCGCTTGCTGCAGTATTTAACGTGCTTTTTACCACTTATGTACGTCCTTAACCTTATAGGAGGGGAGGAGTGGCCTAATGATGAGAGCAGCAGGCTAGAACAAGGGAAGCCAGGGTGCAAATCCCATTGCTGCTCCTTGTAATCTTGGGCAAGTCACTTAACCCTCCATTACCTCAGGAACAAACTTAGGGGCTAGTTCACTAAACAGCAGTAGCAGCTTCCGACCGATACCAGAGCCACAGTCCCTTAGATTGTAAACCCTCCAGCAACAGAGATAATGCCTACTGTACCTGAATGGAACTCACCTTGAACGTCTGAAAAAAGGGGTGAGCTAAATCCAATAAAATAGGTGCAACAGATGCACAGCAATCTGCACATTAGCTACATGCAACCCTATAAGATTGACCTCCACAGTCTGTTTGTGCACTGATCAAAAAACTACTTTCTTAAAATTGTTTTAAATTTGCTGCCGGTTAGTTTTAGGGAATGTCCCTTGTCCTCATACTAACTGATCATTCCCTATTAAATTGCTCAACGCCAAGCATGATTTGCTAAACCTCTGTCATATCCACGCTCCACCATCTTTTCTGCGAGCTGTCGAGAGGTTACCTGCACTTATACCGGAGTGGAGCACTAACTAGACTAGCGCTGAGACCCAGGGCTCACTTCGCATTGACGCTGCTTGCAATCTGGAGCAAGGCCCTTCACCCTCCATTTCCTCAGTTAGAATTAGAGTGTGAGTCCTTTGGGAAAAGGGAAATACCTATTACACCTGAGCTATCACTGAAAAGGCACAAGCTAAATCTGAATAAAGGGGCTTGTTTCACACCCTTCATCATTTCGTTGCCTTTTCTAGTTCTGCTGTATCATTATTTAGATGGAATGAATGAGCATCAAATATTCAATGTGTGGGCACACCACAGATCCATATGGAGGCAGGATTATAATATCCCCAGTTTTGTTTTCTGTTCCTAACAATTCTTCACATTGTATTTGCCTTTTCTTTTTTTACACTGCTGCACCCTTTGCTGAGAATTTCAATGCAGTGTGATTCCAAAGCGCTTTTCTTGAGTGGCAACTTCTAACAATGTGGGATCATCTTGCCTTATGTTTATCACTTTACACATGCCCATATTACATTTTCATTAAATGTGGTTGATCTGGATTTCAGTAAAGCCTTTGACACAGTTCTGTATAGAAGGCTATTAAGGAAGGTAGCCAGTCTCAGAGTTGAAACAAAAATTATAAACTGGATGAGAAATTGCTTGAGCAGCAGGACTCAGAGAGTGGTAGTGGGGCCCATTCTGGTCACCAGTGGAGCCCCCCCAGGGATCGGTGCTGGGCACAGTCCTCTTTAATATTTTTATCAGTGACATTGGGGAAGGATTAGAAGGGAAATTGTGCCTGTTCACATATGATACGAAAACTGCCAACAGCCTGGACATTTTAGGGGGTAGTAAAAAAAATGAAAGATGATTTAAAAAAAAACCTGCAAATATGGTCAAAGACATGCAACTATGCATTAAGCCAAGAACATACAAGACCGTGGATCTGGGATCTTCTGGGTACTTGTGACCTGGACTGCCCACTGTCAGAGCCTGGATGTTGAGCGTGGCAGGCCTTGTTCTGACGTAGCATAGCTTTTCTTATAATCTTATGTTTATACATTTGGGATGTAGAACTCCAAAGACCAGGTATCTTTTTGCAGGTGAGTAAATGTCATTCACTAAAGACCATGGGGTCATCATCTCTGTTGACCTCATGATAGCTAGTCAATGTGCCAAAGCAATTGGGAAATGCTAATAGAGTGCAACAGGAGAACTATCATTAGTAGAAAGAGGGAAGTAATATTATGTTTTTGCAGATCTCTGATGAGACCTCAGCTCCAGCATGTGTCAAATGGCTATTATGCCCAGGGGCAGGTATAGACATGGATATGTCTACTGATGGGCATAGACGTGGTGCATTGCTCTAAAATCAGCCAAACGCATATATTTTTTACAGAATGCCCCAGACATGCCCTGCACCATGCATTCGTGTGGCATAGACATGATTGTGATGGGCTTGTGTAAATTTGGGCCTTTCTAAAATGGCCCTTGAGACATGGATATGATTGGCATGCCACAATGGGCTTTTTCAGATGTGCAAATCACGAACAGAGCTTCCAAAATGACTCCCTAAAGAAATACATGTGAGGGGTCAGGCTGGCTCAAAGGCCCCGCTCTAAATGTTTGTGGTGTTTTTTTCTTGCTTTCTCCTATCCAGCAAAGTCCCAACACCCCAGGTGCTGGATTAGATTTAGCCCTGGGAGTTGTAGGGAAGAGGGAGGAAAGACAGAGGGAAAGAGATGCTACCTGGAGTGGGGGGAGGGAACAAGGGAAAGTGAACGAGAAGAGGATATTGGGACAGGGCTGGCTGAAGGAGATGAACCTCATCCCTTGCACCCCCTGTCCGCTGGTGCCCCTCTCTGGAACATGTAGCAGTGGCAGTGGGCACAAACAGCCCCACGGCGCTTACCTTTAAACTTCTGCCTGCTGCCTGCTGCCAACTTCCTGTTTGCAGCAGGAAATCAGCATCGGGCGACGGAGGGGCAGAAGCAAACAGCCCCATGGTGCTGAAGTTTAAAAGTAGGTGCTGCGGGGCTGCTTGTGCCCATTGCCACTGCTACGTGTTCCAGAGAAGGGCGACGGCAGCGGCCGTGGGTCCCCTGATGGCTGCAGCAACCCTGTATTGGAAAGGGGCTGTTACTGGGCAAGGGCAGAATTAGGACTGATGAGGCTGCTGGTGGAGTGAAGGAGGAGGAAGAGGAGCTGAATGGGAACAGGAGGGACAGAGAGGATAGAAACATGCTATATATTAATTATGGGGTCAAAGGGACATATCTGAAATATTTTCTCTGACCACCTGAGCAGTGTCCAGCTAGTGCTGTAGCAGTCCAGGGGCAGGGCGAATGCAGAGAGAGGAATTGCCCATATGGCAGCAGTTTTCAGGGCTACGGTATGGATAGTTATCTCAATAATTTAGGACAGCACGAAGCTTTGCTAAATTGCTGTCTAGATAGCTATTCATAAAGTGGCACTGGAAACCTCTGCTATACGGGGCATAGTCACAGCTGACTCCACTATCCAACCTCTATCTGGACTCCAGTGCTGAATAGCTGGTTTTTATTAATTGCGATAGTAGCCATTTTTTTTAAGTTGACCGTCGTGGTTAACTATTGACTCACTTGTACATCTTCACATAGGGCCAGATGTAGTAGATTTTTCTCTCCGTGTTGAGTTTGTGGGAAAATGCTTAGAACAGAGGTTCCCAACCTTTTTATTTGTGTGGATCCCTTATTAACCTCCAGAAAGTTCAAGGACCCCCTCCCCTCAGCAGTAAACCTCTCCCCACTAGCCCTTCATCTTGCCTCAACCAGTCTCTCTCCGTCCCTACAAACATATTTTTTCTCTTCTCTGTGTCTTGCAGACGCTCTACAGTGTTTTTCCCATGGAACCACTGTCCTAGAGCACTAAGCATGTAGCATATGGGTGTGCGCATGTATATGCATGTTTGTGTCCATCCGTGTGAATGTGTGCCTGTGTTTGTTCATTATTACTACTGTTATTACTATTTAACATTCCTGTAGCACCACTATGCACACCCAGCGCTCCACAAATAAATATAAGAGAGTCTTCTCTGTGGAGCTTCAGTGAGGTCCGTATTGAACAGGCACCTAAGTTAGGGAGCCGCTCCTATCTGAGGCACCCTAAACAAGAAAAGGAGGAAGGGCCCTCTTATCCCTTATACCCCCCCCCCCAACCCCCTGCAGCTTGTAGATCTTCAAGAGCATAACTTCCAGCTCAGATTGTACAGGGATTATCCCCCTCCTTACCTCAAGGACCCTCTGTGAAATTTAAGGATCCAGAATGTAAACTTGTACCACTGACTTGTGCTGTTTTCATACTTTCCCTACACATGAACAGTCTAATAAAGTCAAGAAGGCAGCAGCAAGGTTTAAGGGTGGTAGCATTGGCTGGAACAGGCGGCAGGTCCTCAATCACCCAGTATAACACCAGTTAGCTTGCGAGGAGACAGAATGACACAGCTGCTTTAGATATGAGTTTCTCCTTTGAGTATCAGTAAGGTCACTACCACACAGAAATATAAATAATATAGCAGAAGGTCAGGTTTAAAGTTACTGAATCCATTGCAGCAAAACAAGACCCACTCTTTCAGTGTCCTTCTAAAATCAATTAGGATGCATATGAAAGGCCAGAGTAAAAGAGATCTCAGCACGTCCAGAAATGTAGCACCTGCCTTCTGTCTTTTCTTGTTTAGAGTGATGATTATCAAGAGTTGTTCTTACAGAAAGCTTAGAATGGAAGAAAAGTATTAAATTTAGCCCTAAAATACAGGTAGTGCTATTTTATTGAAGTAATCACTGCCGAGAAACTGGTCAAATTGCCAGTATGTATCAGCATTAGCTAGTAATGGGTGCATTCCAATCCCTTGTAGAAAACAAGGATCCTGGCCACAAAATAAATGTTTAACAACTTATGAATGATTGATGTGTGATGGGCATCTGTCAAACACATAATTAAATGCAAGACATCAGAAATTATCATTTTATTTTCTTCTTCCACTTTTGGCTAAGCAGTATGTGGAAATATTTTAAGTCACGCTACATCGACTCAATAGCACTTAACAACAACAGCTCTCAAAAACCCAAATGCTGTATGTATCTATGCGTTTATCAACCAGTCAACTAGCTTGACTTAAACCATTTGGTAAAGTGAATCTATACATGTCCACTGAAATCCTGCAGTGTGCACCATAATCCCGATGAGATGAAACTTAAGGACTTTGACCGAATCTCTTCATAAAGGCAGTTAGTTAATTAATTAGGCATGCCGTAGAAGAGAAGAGGAGGGATATGAAGGAGACATTTGAATACATCAAACATATAAATAACGCAGTAGGGGGCAGGTTTACTAAGATACGCGCTGGTAGCACATGATCAGTCCCAAAAATGAGTGTGGGGGTAGCGCTTGACCTGCGCGATAAAATGGAGGCATGCCCAGCATGTCGTTATGCTGCTAGCATGGGTTTGCTTCACCTCACCCTCCTGCTATTTGATGCGATCACAATTGAGGCGGCAGTGAACGCAGTCATTACTAGGGAGTGTGCGCCCAAAACACCCGTGCTGCACCCCAGAACCACACAGTCTCCACCCCAACTCGTGCTGTTCAGGTAGCATAGGGTTTGTAGCATGGCCACATTTCTAGTGTGTGGTACGTTTTACCACCGTGCAGTTAGCGCATGCTGAACCCTGTGCTACCCGGTAGAATACTCTAGTAAACATGCCCCTAAAAAAGCACTTTTCACTTGGAAAAAAAGCAGTTTTATAATAAGGGATCATAATAATGCGGTCCAAAGGGAGTAGACTCAAGCATAGCATTAGAAAATATTTATTCAGAGAGCAAGTAGGGGATGCATGGAACAGCTTCAACAGAATTCAGGAAAGCCTGTGGTAAGCATTACATGCAAGGATGGGAGGGTGAAACTTCAGAGATGATAAGCTGTGTGGTAATGTATCAAACTAGATAGACTTGCGGTTCTCCTCTGCCGTCATATTCAGTGTTTTCTTCCATTTATAAGTCTATTGTAGAGAGTGAGAAGAGACTGAGAGATGATGGGGTGGGGAGGAGAGAGAGAATGTATGTAAAACACTTTTTTTTGTTTCCCCCTCCATATTGAAATTAGGAAGACAGAGGTAGAATTAATTGGACAATACATGAGTCTTGCAAAATAGCTCACATGGAAGTGTGAATGCACTGCACTACACGTGGAAGACAGCAGCCTCCATGTGCAAGTGCCGGCACTTGTATGTACATGTACCTGGGTTTCCGCTTATAGGCTTGTAACCTGGCCCCTCCCACTGTAGATCCGCGTACACCCCGGCACTTTCTTCTAGATATTTTAGAAATGGCTCCACATTTAGCAGAATCCTTCCTAAAATACCGCCGGCGTTGTAAACGTCACTACCTTAACATCTCCATTCCAATCTCCGCATTTTTCTGAATGTGCTTTTTGGGGGCCTGTCTACTAAAGGTCTTTTGCCATTTTGTGCCTATGGGGGAAATGCTTAGTAGGCAGGCCCCCTAGTGTTATAACCATGTGGTAACTCTTAGCACAGCCATGCAGTAACAGCTTGCACTAATTCACATTTTAGCTGCTTACTACGCTTTGATAAACAGGCCCCTACATTTTGGATGCATGTATGGGGAGAAGGAATAGAGTCTAGAGAGAGGTACCTTTGCATTAGAACGTTGATGGTGCAATTTTATAACTGTGCGTACAGGTAAAAAGCATTCACATGCTTCCCTCTGCGCAGACTTTGCTCTTTGGTGTGTGCAAATTTTCAGGGTTAAATTTATGCACAGACACTCAAATTTTATAAAGTCTGTACATATGTGCAAAACTCTCCCCAATCCAGTCATTTTAGACAGACAGGCAGCACATTGTGCAGAGGTTTACTCACATACTGAGTGGGCTGTGGGCACTTTTCTATGGTTACATTTCTCTGCCAATTGTTAATGAACATATCAGGGCTGATTTTAAGGGAGTTGCATAAGGTTATGTGCAATTTACACACTGAAGTCCCTATTTTAAAGGACTTGTGCATGCTGTAACATATGCTTTAGTTGGGCGCTATTTTGTAAGCATGCCCATAAGTGCTATCACGTGTACTTTAAGTGTGGGTGTGCACAGGGTCAGGGCTTGGGTAGAGTGTAGGCAAAACAAAATTTTAATTTATGCACATTTCTGAAGAATCTACATGTGGGCATTTACACCTGTTCTGGAGACTAGATTGATGTGCACCTTAAAATGTGGGCGCCATTGAGTCCATGCTAATTCCTGGTGAACCAGCCCCTGAGTTTTCTTGGCAAGGTCCAACAGAAGTAGATTGCCAGGCCTTTCTTCCCATAGTGAGTCTACAGCATCTGGTCTCCCATCCAAGTGCTAGCCAGGCCTGACCCTGCTTTGCTTCTGAGACCAGGCTCATTCAGATTGGCAAAGCCAGAGTTAAAGATGTAGTATTGCTTTGCAAATGAATAAAGACAAATACTGGTAAAACAATAGTTGCTTTTCTTTGGAGCCTTTGAAAGGATACAGACCTAGCGGAGGTGATATGGGTAAATCCTCTGGGCTGAAAGCTGCTAAAAGTGTGCACATGGGGTTCACAGCACCTGTCCTGGGAAAAGGGGTGGTGCAGGAGGAAGCAGGACACGGATTTCTTCCTATTGACTGGGCTACTTGGTTTTATTTCTCTTAGGCTTGTTTGTCATGAAAGCAGTGTCAGGATCAGTGCACTGGCATTGAGGCTCCAATGTTTGAAAGAAAGGGCTCAAGGAGTGTGAGAGCGAGAAAGCCTTCAAATTGTGTGACACACTCCTAATGAGTGAGACTTTGCATCTTTGCATTTACACTTGAAAGTCATTTACACATGTAAGTGTCAGTATTTACATGTGTAAATCCTGAATAAGGCTTCTGAAATAATCCCCTTAGAGTGCGTTAAATCATGCGCTAAGTTCTCACCGTAGAAGGGGGTGAGTAATGGGAGGAGACTGGGCAGATTATGGGAGTGGAAAGCACCTTGCAGTCAGTATGCAGCAGATCGAGTGGATGCACTTACCCGGCCCTGAATGTGGAGCAGTAAGTGTGTCCATGCTCTCGAACTGCACATATCACGGCACTACCTGTGAAACGCTCCCCCACTACCAGTCTCCAACAGCTTGTAATTACCAGGAGAGGCCCTGGCGATTAGTGGGGGAGAGGGGCAATCCCCAGACATTCCTGCCCCATGGGTTCAAAATAGCACCTCTGACCCCTAGTAGTAGTATCACAGTAGATGCTGCCAAAGGGGAAGGTGGTGAGAGAATGAAGGAAAGTGAAGAAAGAGAAGAGAATATTGGGTATGGAAGATGTGGGAAATGGAGAATGCGATGAAGGACTTTTGCTGGGTAGAAAGAACGCTGGGATATAGAGAGAGACAGGGCAGATGCTGGGATGAGATTGACGAAGCTGCTGATGGAGTAGAGTAGAAGGGAGGGGACATGAGAATGGGCGATGAGGAGCAGGAGAAATGAAACCCGTAAGTGGTTAGAAACATGACATATTGGCATAAAGGCACTTATCTGGATAAGTGCCATCTGAATAAGTACTGACCAGATCGATAGTCAGCAGCACTTTCTAGATAGGCGCCTACTTTCTTTCTAAAAGTAGGTGCCTCATGAAATGATCCTAAGTGTATTATCTCTGTGTTAATGGTAAGGGAAGATGCCGAATACACCCTCAATAAATAACAAAGAGACATTGCAGTTACTGCGCATTCATTTTGGCCATTAATGTGCAACATTTTAATGAACTTTAGTAAAAAGGGTCCCAAGTTCTTATTTGATTATAAGAAAGGTAGCCTGAAAAGCTATGTTATTCTATGAAGACTACAAAACAACTAAAAAGTTCAGAATATTCAGTCTACACACAGTATCAAATTTATTTATTTAAAAGGATTTATAACTCACACAAACACTGAGGTGGGTAACAAAAAACATAGACAATAAATAATAACATATCAATAAGATTATACAAAATAATATAACACAATATGAGATTAAAACGAAAAAAAAAATTAAAAACAAAAAAGACCGCCATCTCAAAACCAAACTGGATTAGTTTTACCATAAATATAAGTGCCCACAGCATTTCATCTACCAATCAAACAAATTTAGGGAAAGCCTGCTGAAATAAATATGTTTCCAGTTTTTGCCAAAAACCCATCAACTCTGCTCCTCATTCGGAAGAGAGTTCCAAATAGATGGAGTACGTATAGAAAAAAAATCCTCGTACATATGGACTGAAGATGAATCTTGACGGACTACCAAAAGGGACTGCTACAACTGGAAATAAATTTACACTTGTGAGTATATTCTTCTGGAATAAACTCTGAATCTTGGGGAAAAGGGACTCCTTGGGGTTAAAGTTGATAAATCTGTGTATTTTAGAATTCAGTGTTTTTGCTGAGTCAGTCAGGTCTTAGTGCCACCAAAAAGCTGTGTATTTACTAAGTAAAAGCAGAATATAACTTAGCACAGAATATAAAATAAGATTAAATAGACTTTGAAATAAATTTGTTTCTAGAGAGTTTTTCATTTAAATTAAATCAGATATAGCTTAACTTAGAAAGTAAAATAGAGTAACTAGTTACTGAAATAAAGTTTGTTTCTAGAGAGCTTTTTTATTTCAATCAAATCAGAGTATAGCTTAGCATACAAGTAGAATAGTCTCTAAGTAAACTTGTTTCTAGTGACCTTTACAAAGAGGCCTTGTATTTAGGAGGCAAAAGATCTATAAAGTTGTCTTAAATAGGTGTTAAAGGCAAGTAACAGATCGAAAATGCAATTTTTAAGGCCCCTTCTATCAAAACAAAGGGCTGTGTGAATCATCCAGGAAATTGGTAAGCCTTTACCTTAGAAACACAAGACAGAGCACTGTGTAGCAGCCAACCTTTAATAAGTCTTTTTCCCTCCCTCCTCGACTCTCATCCACCCCTGGGATAATCGTAGCTTTATAGGCGCTTAAACCTCTTAAAGGGAAGTTGATGCTCATACTCACTCTCAGGTACAGCTGTTTATCCTCATCAGGCATACATTAAGGACCTGAGATTAATTATTCTTGAGATGAACAAAGTCCATTAAACATTGTAAGTAGAGTTTTATTAGTATAAATATCCCAGCAAAGCTAGGTAAGTAAACAACTTAAATACCTAAACACAACCTTAAAACTAAGATGCAGACAGCAGTCCAGCAGCAAGATGGGAGCTTTCCAGTCTTTTGCATTCAGTGTCACATGTATGATTTTCTCTCACTTGGTGAGGGGTCTTACATGTGCACTAGGTGCAAGAAGATTTTTGCTCTCAGGAAACAAGTCCAATCTCTGGAGGCTAGAGTAGAAGACTTGGAGGACATAAGGAAGACAGAGAGGTACATAGACGAGATCTACAGGGACATAGTACTGATTCCCACCTCCAGTCTGGCAGCATCCCTGTTGCCATGGAGGAGAGAGGTCACGTGAGAGGAGAGCATCACCCTGGTGTGGCAGGAAGTGATCCTGTAGTAAGGACCTGTCCTCCTGGTGATGTAAAACCCTCTTGTACTGAGGAGGATTCTCCAGGGAAATGTGCCCATGAGGGAAGGGTTAGGACAGCCATTATAGTTGGTGATTCGATCATTAGACATGTAGATAGCTGGGTGGCTGGTGGACGTGAAGGTCACCTGGTAACATGCCTACCTGGTGCAAAGGTAGCAGACCTCACATGCCACCTAGACAAGGTCTTAGATTGTGCTAGGGAGGAGTCTGCTGTCTTGGCACATGTTGATACCAATGACATAGGAAAGTGTGGTAGGGAGGTTCTGGCAGCCAAATTTAGGCTTTTAGGTAGGAAGTTGAAATCTAGAACTGAAATGCTTCCTGTTCCATGCGCAGGACCCAAAAAGCAGGCAGAGTTCCGGAGTCTCAATGCATGGATGAGACAGTGGTGCAAGGAAGAGGGTTTTGGATTTGTTAGGAACTGGGCAACATTCTGGGGAAAGGAGGAGCTTTTCCAAAGGGATGGGCTCTACCTTAACCATGATGGAACCAGGCTTCTAGCATTAACCTTTAAAAAGGAGATAGAGCAGCTTTTAAACTAGATAACAGGAGAAAGCCAACAGTTGCCCAAGAGCGCATGATTCGGAAGGATATATCCTTGAAAGATACTAGCAAAAGATTGAAGTTAGGGCAGATTGACAGAGAGGTTCCAATAAAGACAAAAGTAACCCAAATGCCCTTAAGTACAGAGCAGACAGAGCTTAAAGATTCCAAATTACCACTGCCTACCGATAACCAGATTAATATGAATAAAATACAGTCTCTAAAATGCTTGCATGCAAATGCTAGAAGTCTAAAAAATAAGATGGGAGAGTTAGAATATATAGCACTAAATGAGAGGTTAGATATGATTGGTATCTCAGCGATATGGTGGAATGAGGACAACCAGTGGGACACTGTGATACCTGAGTACAAACTATATTGCAATGATAGAGTAGATCAAGTTGGTGGAGGGGTTGCGCTCTATGTTAGAGAGGGCATTGAGTTACAAACGATTAAAATTTTGCAGGAAACAAAATACACTGTAGAATCTCTATGGATTGAAATTCCATATAAAAAGGGGAAGGCGATGGCTGTGGGGGTATACTATCGACCGCCCGGCCAGAATGAACAAATGGATGATGAAATGCTCAAATAAATCAGGGAATCTAACAAAAGTTACAGTACAGTAATAATAATGGGTGTTTTCAGTTATCCCGGTATCGATTGGGTCAGTGTCATGGCAGGACATACTAGGGAGATAAGTTTCTAGATGAAATAAATGACTGCTTCTTGGAGCAGCTGGTTCATGAATCTTCAAGAAGTTGAAGCCATTTGGGACCTAGTCCTTATTGGAACACAAGATCTGGTGCAAGAGATAAGGGTATTGGGACCACGTGGCAACAGTGATCATAGAATGATCTTGTTTGATTTAATAAATGGAGGAAGGACAGCAGGGAAATCCGCAGTACTACCTTTTAACTTTCAAAAGGGAGACTATGATAAAATTAAGAAAATAATTAAGAAAAAACTAAAAGTAGCAGTTGCAGAGGTTAAAGATCTACATCAAGCATGGGTATTGTTTAAAAATACTATCTTGGAAGCCCAGACCAGCTGTAGTCCACACTTTAAGAAAAGTGGAAGGAAGTCCAAAAAACTGCCAGTGTGGTTTAAAGGTGAGGTTAGAGAGACTGTTGCCAAAAAAGCATCTTTCAGGAAATGGAAAAAGGAGCCAAGTGCTGAAAACTGGAAACAACCTAAGCACTGGCAAGTTAGATGAAAGGCATTGATAAGGCAGGCAAAGAGAACCTCCTATCTTCTTGTCCAGTTTGGCTAACTTTGAAATAGTCTCATTTGAAACCCCCCCCCCCCCCACACACACACACACACAATTGTGTATCAGTTCCTGGAAGAATGCACTTAGTCCTGGTGACCATTCTTCAGATGTTCTCCAATGTAGCATCTTTCCATAAGAAGAAATTTCCATATTTTTCTCCTTATGGGGGGAGAGGGGGAAATAGCAACTGCTAATGTGATTCCTTCAAGATCCTTCATGGCTCTCTAACCTGTGTTATGCTGTTGATATCCACCACACCCTTTTTTCACCCAATATACCATCATCGATAAATCTGTCTTACGTAGCATCAGTAAATCACCACTCAGACACTACAGCACACATCTGGGCCTTTTTTGTTCAGCAGTTCTGGAGTTGGCATCATCAGCTGAGGCGAAGGGGTCCTAATGCTCAAGCTCAAAGAAAATTCAAGCTCCCTAGAAGAATCCAGTAACAATTCAGTTTCTGCATCTAGTTCTATATTCCATGGGATCGTGACAGCATGATGATCCATTGGGCTGCAAACTGAGGGATCTAGCCTGAAGGATCATGGTTTTGCCAGTAATTTTCACCAAGAAATGAACAGAAGGTAATGACTTTGGCTTTGGCTCCTAGCCATGGTAGCCATCTTACCCTCCAGAAGACTTAATATTTTTAAATAAGAGGTTCAGTCTTCCCATTCTAGCAATATTTATTATATCATTGCATCTTCAGTGGAGGAGGGAGCGTTAATCCTATTTTTACCATTTTGTGCAGGTTTTCAGTCTCAGCCAAAAGACCAAAAAGGGACATTCAACTCATGGCTTGCTTTCAACCTCTCCTTGTTTCAAATCCATGACAGGAGTACAGCAATATTCACAGATTCATAGGAAATCTGACAGAAGCTGCAATGTGAAAAGTTCTGCTGGAACTGGATTGAGACCTCCATTTCTCAGTCGACAACAATCAACATGGCTTCCACCCCTACCATAGTACTGAAACGCTACTCACCCCCTCCCTCCTAAGTATACTGTGACAGAGACACCCGTCTTGAACCCATGAGAATAGAAAAGGACATGGAATTGGACTTAGGGGGGAGCCCAGTTGTGTATTTCAAGGGTAACCTGAATCCTGCGTACACCGATACCCATGAAATCCCTGCCTGGCCTGGATCTCAGGCCCCGCGAAGGGAGAGAAAGAAGAGAGAGAGAGAGTCCAGGTTGCCACATCCAGACTCCTATGAGGTCTCTGCAGGCATGACAAGAGATTATTATCACCTGGGAAGGGCCGGAAGGGAGGAGGAGGGGCTGGAACCCTGGAGGTGGAAATATAAACCCCTGCTAAGGCAAAGAGAGGGAAGGCTAGAGAAACAAGGGGAGCTGGAGAAACAAGGGAAGCTGGAGAAACAAGAGGCTCAGGAGAGTCAAGAGAAGCTGGAGATGCAGCGGAGCCATAGAGGAGAGCCCTGGGAGCAGCTGAATCACAGGGAACACAGCCAAGGAGATGAGCCGAAGGCTGAAGGTACTGACCGGCTGTCTCGGGTAGAGCTGGGAACAGGAGTGACTCTAGGACCCAGGGGGGAGCTGTTTACTGAGCACTGCTTTGAGAACTCAGAACGGGACCCTGCTTCAACAATTGAAGATATGCAAGTCGATACTCCTGAGGAGGACTTGAGGGCTATGGATATTCCTATGGACTGTACTTTATGCCAAGCCAGGTGCGTTGAACCATTATGCTGAGGGCTAACACTTTCTGAGAAGGTCTCCTAAAGCTGGAAATAACAAGACCCAGAGAACCGAGAGGAGGCCGGGGATACTTTTGCTAGCACCTGGAGGTTTGTGACGCAGCCAGGAAAACTTGCAGGGAAGCTAAAAAGCTTAGTGAATATTTGCTGCCCGTGTCTCCCATATTTTGCTTTAAACTTAATTCGGGAAGGGAGTTAAGAAGAAGCTTTTCTTCCAGTGGAACTAAGTTTTATTGTTGCCATTAATTGTTTTACAAAGCAAGGCTAAAAAGAGGCATTTTTACCCTTGCTAAAGAAGTGCTGTTTTTTCACTGAGAAACGTTTGAAGCAGCTGTGTGTGTTTGAAGCTTGTGAAGCAGTTATGCTATTCTAGTGCTGTATTGCCAATAATCCTGCATAAGAAGGAATCCTGTGTACAGGGTACTTGAACTTTTGCGTAAGAAATAAAATTCTGTCATTTTGCCTTCCCTCCGGACCATGACTACAACTTCTTCTTGAAGCCATTTTTAAGGCAAACTACATATCCCAAGATACACCTGGGGAAAGTTAGTTTGCCCAAGCCAATCGAGAGAGAGGTTCCTCCGATACCACGCCCCTCTAGGCTAGAGGCGGGTGGTGAGGGCGTAACAATACTTATAGCTGGAACTGAAAAACCCCTCTCTGGCTTCGTGCTGCTATTTCTCAACATTTCTGCAGCATTTGACACTGTATCCCACCAGACTCTATTAAGTCAGCTCAACACTGTTGGTGTTCAAGATGCCCCCCTCAAACGGATCCACTCCTACCTTTCCCAGCGCATCCAACTGATAAGAATCAGTAACCAATCATCAATGCCTTACATCCTTCCCCAGGGAGTCCCTCAGGGTTCTGCCTCTCCTCCCTCCTCTTCAGTATCTACATTCAGCTCCTTTGCGATATCATTCAGAGATTCAATGTCGGATACTAACTCTATGCCAGCGCATAATGATCTTCACTCCATTCCACACCACTTCCACCAACTACTCCATTCTTACCACCTGTTTAGGAGAAATTGTCTCATGGCTACAAGCTCCACAACCTTGCAGTCAACTTCAACAAAACTGAGATCCTTCATGTGTCCAGAGATCCCAACTTCACACCTCCTCAAAGCATTAAACTCAGAGACACCAAAATACAAGTGAAGCCTCAGATCAAATACCTTGGCGTTATCCTAGATCGCCATCTAAACTTCCAACTTCATATTATTAATATCACCAGAAACATCTATTTCAAACTCTGAATTCTTCGTAACCTATGCCCTCTCCTATCGCCTGACAACTTCACAAAGTTTGCCAAGCCTCCATCACTCCACTACTTGACTACTGCAATTCTGTCCTCCGTGGACTTCCCAAGGCCACCATTGCCCCCCTGCAGCTTGCCCAAAACACTGCTGCGCGAATTATAGCCGGAGTCCTCAGACACTCCCACATCACCCCTATTCTAAAATCTCTTCACAGGCTCCCTGTCGCATCCTGAATCAAGTTCAAGGTACTTGCAATCACCCACAGTGCACTCTTCAACACCTCTGCCAAGCAACTCCAACTATTAATCAGATGTCCTGACAGTAACAGACTCCATCGTCAAAATGCATCAAAATTTCTCCTCCCACTAATGCAGATTCACAAGAAGTCTCAACAAACATGCACAAGAGCCTTTGAATTCTATGCTCCCATCACATGGAACCAACTATACCCCACAATACACTTCATTCAATCCCACACCCTATTCAAAAAGCACCTCAAGACGCTCCTCTTCAAAGAACACTATGGTGCATCCACTATAACAAACCCTCAGCAAGAGTATCCTCCACTCCCTCATACCATTTCCATCACCCCCTCCCCTTAACCACCTAGGATTGCTCAACCCCCCCTTTTCCACTTCCCACCTCAAATACCCTCCCTCGTCTGCCCCTTCCTGCCCTCCCCAACCTCTCATTACATCTTAAGCATTATGTAATATAGGTTTGAAGTTTTATCTTCCCTATATCTTATCTCTCCCCCCATGTTAAATGCTGTTTATAATTTAGTTGTATCTGTATAAAGTTGCTTGTACATATTTTCAATTGTTCCATGTAAACCGTTTTGCCTGGTAGAAAAACGGTATATTAAAACCAGTTAAATAAATAAATGCATTTCACATGGCTGAGATTTTACACACAGTCTAAGTTAAAAGGCTGAGATGCAAATAGCCATGAAAGGGGTAGTTTTATAAATATTTCTGCATGTAAAAGGGCTTTTATGTTTATGTTTATTCCATTTGATAAAAACCGCCTTTCTATAATAACCAAGGCGGTGTACAATAAAAAATCTCAATAAAAGAAGGCCAATGGCCAACGAAAAGGAAAGGAAATGTACAATATCTTAAAAGGACAGTAAAGAAAAGGAGGAAGACAGGACAAGACGTAGGTAGGGAAGACCTCAAGAAGGGGAGAGAGATGGGAGAGGGTGAAGGTCACACGAAAGGAGAGGGAACATTGAACGCTAGGGAAAACAGGTGAGTCTTTAGGTTTTGTTTAAATGTAGTGTATTGAGGTTCCAGACGGAGGGAAGAAGGGAGAGCATTCCAGAGGGCAAGACCAGCGAAAAAAAAAAAAGCAGAGGAACGGGTGGACTGCAAGTGAGCACGAGAGGGGGAGGGAAGGGAGAGGCGATTAAGATGAAAAGAGCGAGGAGTATGTCTGGGAGAGTGAAAGTAAAGGAGATCTGTTAAGTACTGTGGGATGCTGGTGTGAAAGGCTTTATGAACCAGAATTAGTAGTTTGAAAGTGGCACGGAAGGGAACAGGCAACCAGTGAAGGTGAAATAATTGAGGGGTTATATGATCCCGGGGGGAGGTGTGTGTAACAAGGCGAGCTGCAGTGTTTTGGATCCGTTGAAGGCGAGTTAATTGGTTTTTGGGAAGACCAATGAATAATGAATTGGAAAAATCAACACGGGACATAACTAAAGATAACACCAGAGTGGTGAGGGCTGAGGGGGAAAGGAAGGGGCGAACAGAGCGAATTTGACGAAGGAAGAAAAAGGATGTTTTGGTGATGTGTGAAATGTGGGTGTGAAAGGATAAGTCAGAGTCGAAATGCACACCAAGATAACGAAAAGTAGAGACCAAAGGTACGGGAGTGCCGGAAAAAGAGGGGGCTACTGAGGGGGAGGGACTGCTGTGAGAGAACCAGATAGCGATAGTCTTGGTAAGATTTAGGTGAAGACAATTGAGCGTTAACCAGTTTGCCACGGCTGAGAGGCAAGAATCCAATGCTGACAGATCTGGGCAGGAGGGGGAAGTGTGATGGAGTAAAAGAATGTCATCAGCGTAAAAGAAAGCGGATATGCCAGACTGCTGTATTAAGGAAGCGAGGGGGGCCAAGAAAAGGTTAAAAAGAAGCGGGGCAAGAACGGAGCCCTGAGGAACCCCACAGGGAAGACGGTGGGGGTCTGAAGGGGGGGTGGAGGATGAGGAGGAAAGAACCGCACAGGACCTAGAAGAAAGAAAAGAGTGAACCAACAGTGAACTGTGCTACAGAGACCTGCGTCCCGTAGACGTTGAAGGAGAAGGGAGTGATCAACCAAATCAAAAGCAGCAGAGAGATCCAAAGCAACCGCCACCGAAATGTCACCACGGTCGTGAGCTACGTGTATAGCATTTGTAAAAGCCAAAAGAACAGTTTCGACGCTGTGACCCTGACAGAACCCGGACTGCCGAGGGTGAAGGAAATTAATAGAATCCAGGTGATGAGAGAGTTGTGCAAAAACGAATTTCTCTAAGAGTTTAGATAGAAAAGGGAGGTTGGAGACAGGACGATAGTGAGCGGGAACTAAAGGATCGAGTGAGGAGTTCTTTAGAATGGGGCGTATCAAAGCATGCTTCCAGGGTCTAGGAAAAGTCCCTGTGGAAAGACTAGAATTAAACATGGTGAGAATGTAGGGAAGGAGTCCCAGGGAAGGGGTAAGAAGCCAGGAAGAAGGAATAGGATCGAGTGGACAGGAAGTTTTCTTGGAGGAGGAGATGAGGCGATGAAGTTCAGGAGCTGTGATGGGGTCAAATGAGGCCCAGAAATGAGAAAGTTGTGAAGTAGGCGGGGGAGAAGGAGCGGGGGGGGGGGGAGAGGTAATAGGAGCAGGGCAGGAGGGTAAGGATGCTCTTAAGGACGTAACCTTATCACTGAAGAAGGAAGCTAGTTGTGAGGGAGAAGGAACGGGATGAAGCGGGGAGTCTGATGGTGGAGCATGTAAAGAGATAAGAGATTGAAAAGTAGAATAGAGATGCCGAGTCTGGTTCGGGGCATTGGAGATAGCATTAAAAAAATAAGAGCGCTTGGCAGAGTGCACTTTAGACCGGTAATAAGAGTGATGAGAGTTGAAGATTGCTAGAGTAGTTGGGGAGGGGGCCTATGGGGTGCGCCTGTAAAAAGTATGCATGGTGACAAAACAATAGGTACTTTTATGGGATCCATGTGTAGGTATGTTCTTGGCTAAGTTTGGTTGGAGCAAAGGCAGAGATGAAAAGTATGTGTGTTATTTATAAAATACAGTCACACTGACTGAATCTGCATAAATTTACATCAGCTGCATAACTGGTGTAAATCTCTGTTGCTTCATTCTAGCTATGATTTCTGCTGGTGCACCTCTAGTATTTTATAAAGACACATAGGGGTATGTTTACTAAACTGTCTTAACGTCGCAGCGGTGGTATTATCGCACGATAAGTAACGTTATCGCGTGATAATGTGACGTTATCGTGCGATAACGTTACTTATCGCGCAATAACGCTGCAGCGGCGTTAAGGCACAGTAACGCTGTGAAATCCGGGTCTGAAGGGTGGAGTAAGGCTTCCCAGAGGGCGGAGAGAAGGGGTCAATGGGCGGAGAGTGGGAGGGGAGAGGCTCCAGGCACACTAACGCTGTGAAATCCGGGTCTGAACACTAACGCCAGTGAAACCCTCGCGTTAGGCGCATTTGCAGGAAAGAGAAACCATTTAAGTCAGCAATGTGCAGCAAAGGCAGGGAAACCCAGAAAAGTGATAGTTGTGATACATGTGCAGGAACTAAAAAGGCAAATACCTCGTAAACATATAAAATGACCAGAACCACATTTAAAATCCCAATAACCAAGCTGGCCAATAGTGATATTAATGATAAACATAAAGCAACACTACTGACAAAGTGTAAAAATTAAGATATCATGTTTGGAAGGGTCTATGCTCTGTCCCCCTACAAAGTGAATGATCCCACATTGAAATAGCGCTGATCAGGGTTTCTGTCATTTAGATTGGGCAGGTTTGTTATGGTGTGCACATGTGCAGAAACAGCAGAGTGGGCACGTAGGAAAGGGCAACTGTACTGATGCTGTAAATGGGATACAGGGGGCTGCAGGCGGCACATGCTGTGGTCCAGCTGGGGCACAGTGCGGACTAGGCAGATGCCTAGGTGGCACATAGGAATGCCGAAGCTGTAAAGCAGCAAGACAGCAACTGATGAGGGTCCAACATGGGCACGAGTGTGTGTCCCACAGTGTCACAGGGGATATTACCCAGCAGGTGTCCCCAAGGGCACATAACATTGGCAGGCGGTGCCGGGGGAAAGCGTGCATGTCCATGTACGCACACCTACCCGAGAACCCACAACATAGGCAGCTGCCTACCGGCACACTGGATGGCCTGGGACTGTGCACCACCGGCATAATGGCATGGTAGCATGGTGGCGGAGAGGTGCTGGTGGCGGAGGGGGCAGTGGCATCTGCCCACAGCAGACCATGGCCAAGCCCTGTTTAGGTGGGTGCCATGCACTGCAACAGACAGGGTCTGTCTGACGAACAGTCATGGTATCCCCAGGGAATGAACTGTCCCTGTGGCAACAGTGTGGTGCAGTATACACAGACATTGTGTTCAGGAGCAGAAGGTCACAAGTTCAAGTCCCAGCTGTGGCTCCTACCAACCCTGTCCCCATATTTTACCTAGTACTAAACCATGGTAATAAAGACAGAACCTTTATTGCCGATAAAATAAACATGCCTGAAACGCCTATATTTTACCCTACAGAGCACAGACATCATAAACATGTGCAATCCCTAGAGCAGTTTCCCAACTGCAGTCCTGGTGGGCCAAACACCATTCAGGTTTCATGCTGTCCCTAATAAATATGCCTGTGCTGCATTTGTATGCGCCGCCCCACTGTATGCAAATGTATCTCATGCATATTCATTAGAGACAGCATGAAAACCTGAACAGTGTTTGGCCCACCAGGACCGGAGTTGGGAACCTCTGCCCTAGAGCAGCGGCCAACAGGGGCATAACACCCACACCCACAGGCTCCACTATCCAAAGCCTCATGGAGTCAGGCTGTTGGGCCCTGCGCGGAGCAGCATCTCCTAATACTGGCACCTGCATACCTTAGTACTGCCGTCCTAAACTTGGGAACACGATCCACATATATCAAAAGGTTGCTATGATTAAACACAGTTTGTTGATAGAGATTCATCATAGCAACCTTTCTGATATCTGTGGAGTGTGTTTCAGTTATTGATTCTGACAGTGTTTACCACCCCGGGGAGTGACCCTAACAGTATTGAGTACCATAGCAATGCCCGCACTGTGCCCAGGACTGGTGTGGTGGCCAGGGCTGCCACAAACCTCTATATTTGCACAAAGCTGGCATAGGTGTGGGAGTGTGTGTCTGTTTAGCCAGTGTGTTGTGGCTGCCTACACCTTACTGAGCCCACATTGCTTGCACTGTTTCCAGTGTTAGCCTGCCAATGTGCATAATGAGGAGCAAGGTACCGTGGGTATGGCCCGGACAGGGTGGCATGGGCAGGATGCATTTGCACAGGGTATAGGGCAATGGATGGGACACTGTAGTACCCGACCACCACCTGCACGGACAGGGTGGCCACAGCATGTCATGCTGGGAGGTTGCTCTCACCCTGACTGAGCAGTGACCACGGCATGGCTAGGTTCCCCCATAGTGCTATGCAATATTTCTCTCAAGTGATATTTATGAGTTTTCTTTTCTGGGTCCCAATCACTGACATGTGTGTGCGTGTGTGCTCGCTCGCATCCCAGTTTTGGGTGCACACAGTTCTTCCAGGAACATGCACTATGTACTAGTTAGCAGACTATCTGCAGTTAGCATCTGTATGGCTGCACCACCTTGCAGGGTGCAACAGGTGCACACTGACTATCCTCTGCTGGTGAATGTCAGATTGTACTGGGGGGCAGTTGGGCTGACTGGGCCCACTACCTATCTGCTAGTGGTCCTGTCCCAAGTGCAGATCCTTAGCATCTGTCCGTTTGCCACCAGGACTAGGGTTGCTGATCCCACAGCCTGTCCTCTTGTACCTCCACTGCCCCCCTTGCAAAGGGTGAGAGTGTGGGTCTGTTGGGGGCAGATCTTTTCCCCCCACCCTGACCCAGAGAGGGCGGTTTGCTAAGTACATTGTCGCCATGTGAGCCCTAACACACCCCTGCTCCCTAAACAGGTGACCATAGCAAGCACAGTGGATATGTACTATGTTGTGTGCATCATGGTCCACAAGGGCCAGACATGACTGGCAATTACAAATGGACACAGAGATCTCCTAAAGGTGTCTGCAATAAATACATCACACACTGACACTGATGGAAACCTGCAGCACAACCCACTTCAACTAACCCAGGTACTGCGGACCTGGTGTTGGCCACTCCACCTCACCCTCAGGGTGAGCACAGAACACGCACATTGGCATGGCCTGTGAGTACTCTGTGCCAGCAACATGCACGGTCATTCCCCCCTACCAAGCTGACGTGCTGTAGAGGTGCATACCCCATCTGGTGAGCAGATGTAGACTGCTGTTATGCATGTGAATTGCATTATGGGTACTATTGGTTCTATCCTATCCTGGTAGCCACAGCAGACAGTTTTATGGTGACGTGCACTCTTTCTGTAGCCAGCCATTGGTATGATAACTCCCATAGTGATGTAGCACAATGGTTAATACAATGACTTCAGTAGCAGAGGTCATGGGTTTGATTCCTCTCTGTTCCCCTTTTTTTTAATGGCGTCCTACACAACTATGTTTCATTCGTGTAACAGTCATATCTGTGCAGATCTGTGCTGCCGCCACATTATACCCTCATCACTGTTGCCATCCATCCTTCTGTCCATCTATGTGTGTGTGCCAGCTGTGTGGCATCCTGCCTTAATGTGCAGGCCACTACCCCATGTCCTGCACTGACACACTTTTCTGCATTGCGGCTCTTCATGCTTGCCTCTCCTGTGTCTGCTCTGCATGGCACTGCTCTCCTCTGTCCTCCTGTCATTGCACTTATCCTGCCACCTCTACCTCCTCTGGTGGACACGTATCCCCATCCTCTGCCACACACTGTCATTGTTGCACTGTACATTACCATCACCCTGTACATCGGTACAGCTGCCCCCGATATGTTTCTCCACTTTACCTGCTGCCACATGGGCTGCACGCAGATTTGGCTGGTCCATGAGCTCCGCCATCTACTTTCTTCCATCACTTGTTCATTGCCTTTCCTTGGTGCTCTGTGCAGTGTTATGGTTACATCTGTGTTTGAGCCATACATTTCATGCTTGTGACTTTGGGGCACCTTTGTGCCCCTGGGCACCATCTCCTGTGTCACCTTGGCATCCCTGGGGCATCTTTTGCAGCACCTTAGGTTTGGCCAGCTTATGGGGTGCCTTATATGCTGCCTTGGAGGATGCCAACTGAAGAAAACCCCATGATCTGGCCACAATACCACGGCTCTTTTGGTCTCTGGTCCCTCAAGCAGTGAGAAACAGGCAGAGAGTAATACAGAACACAATCACACACAAAGTGCTACTTTCTTTGAGCTCAGAGGGAAACCCACAGACGGTCTATGGACACACATAGTTCCACGTCTGCCGAATTCAAATTCTTCCTCCTGAAAAGCTCCTTTTACTAAAGAAAAAGGGGAAGTAACAGTCATTTATTATAAACATGAAATAACACAAGGTGTCGCCAAAGTTCTTTTTACAGAGTAAGATCTGATTATAGTGTATTAGATGAAATTTACTTGATTATGACAAAATTATGTATAATTGCAAAGTTGCAAAAATTATGTTGTGTCAGCATTGATTGTACAATGAACTATAGTTGCGCAGTTCATAGCCTATGTTTACTCTTTATGCTTGCGTTAACAATGTTCCATACTATTTTAAAGACGGTTACACAGAACTCATGATCATGACATCCTATTCTATTTAAGAGGAAGTAGGTGAAAAGCCAAACTTCTAAACACATTCTGTATCAAGAAATTAATCTATCTTCAATTACATATTGGGGATTCTGGTATCCCCGTTATCTGTCCATTTCTACACCAACCTTTCCTGCTGCCCTCTGGGGCACATTATGACCTGCCTTGGATGACGTGGTGCTTTATGATGTGCCTTATGGTGCGCCCTAAAAGGTGCATTAGGTTGCAGCACTGGGGTGAGGCTTTTTTGGCTGGCAGTGCAAATTGTTGGGATGTGTCTGACTGTTACAAGCAGGAAAAGGGATTGCCTCAGACAGTCTTTTAACTGAGCCCACTGAGGGATCAAACTCATGACCACTGTATCAGCAGTCAATGTATTAACCATTGTGCTACATCTCTGTTGCTGTGTTTGCAGGTCAGCGCACGCCTAATTAAGGCTAATGCGCATTAACATGCCACGGCTCCCTCTATCACGTGATAACGGACTTTATCGCACGATAACCCGAAATGCTACCTTAAGACCGGAACGCCCACTACCTTATATTGCATTCGTCACAGTAAGACTGCAACTAACGCCGGTAACATTAAGACAGTTTAGTAAACATACCCCATAGAGCCCGATTCATGAAGGTGCCGTCCGGATGTCCCTGAGCAAGATGGGTTTGTTAGGACCTGATTCTAGACCGCGGGAAGAAAACGTTCCCGTGGTACACAAAATCAGGCCCGAGGACAGCCCGGCATGCCTCTGCCTACCCACAGAGACGTCCTTCCTGCAGGCGCCCCTGGCTTACGCAGCTAAGACCCCTTCATCCCTGCCGCCTTACCCACGGCTGGCCAGCCGGGGCCTGGATCAGGCAGCAGGGACACACCCACACCCGGCCCCAAGGGGGGATTCTCGGGCCCGATCGCCCCACTGGTGCTGATTATTCCACCTTTGAGGTGGAATAATCAGCATGTCCCCTCTGACCTGGCAGGACATACAGGGCCATGACCTGAATCGGCCCTGTACGTACTGCTGGTTCAGCCCATCCCCACTCTGTCCAGATGCTGCCCCCTGCTGGCTGTCCCTGTCCTGTGGCTCTAGCCATGCAGGGAGAGCAGGAGCCCCGCAACATGTGACTCAGAATCATGAAGGCTAAAAATAGGCACTGGCTAATCCTCTTAATCCAGGCAGCCTGATAATAAAATTACCCTCAATGTCTGCTGAATTATGAACAGCTAGTTGGAATAAGGCATTAGCTTATGGGTAATGTTTATTTTTTTAATCTAAAATCCCTTCCAAATCCTTTAATACATATGTAGTTATGCAGTGCATCTGGCTACAACTTGCCTTGAGTTACCAGTGGAAAGTGAGCTTTCATTTGTATTTTGTCATTATTTTTATTGTGATTGTTGTTTTATGTTGTTTTTATGAATTGTGTCCTGCTTAGAATGTTTTACAAATTAGTCGTCTATGAATGCTTTTGAATAAATAAATTCAGATTAAAAAAATAGAATACGGAACAATTCCTTTCAAACATAATGTTATGATGAACTGCATTTTTTTTTTCTCAGAATTCGAGTGTACTGAAAATAGATGCAAATATTATTTTGAGGGGCCTGCACACTACTTCCTCTCATAGAGTAAATGGGAGAAAGAGCAGAAGCAACGTGGTACCTGTAAAGAGTTTCTTGTTCTGTTTTGCAGCATCTTCCATGGGTTGCCATTGTAGAGGCCTCAAAGTAGCCTCAACAAACCAACGTTCCTGCAAAGCTGCGTGGGAGTTCTCCGCCCATGCTGCTGCCGGGAGGGGGAGGTTCTGCGCTATTGCACTTTTTGTCACAAGGAACAGGCAACACAGAGTGTGATATCGCAGCACCTTCCCCGTCCGCAGCAGCATGGGCAGAGAACTCCCATGCAGCGTCACAAGAATGTTGCAACAAACAGGATGCAGCTATGCTATACAAGCCCAAAAAGCAAATAGCTTCCCACAGTATTGAACTGGGCATCCACAGAGCTTGATAATGTCTCTGCAGTAGAATTGCCAACTGGTTCCAGATTTGCCTGACATGTTGATTCAGTCCTCAATTTGCCTCATTGCATGTAGAGGGAATTGTAGTCTGACTTTTCTGAGGAACTGCAATAGGGAAATCAGAACTACGGAGCCCTGTATGCAACGTGGTAAACCCAGGATTGGGGTAGTCCTGCTAAGCAGAAATGAAGCTGTTTAGCAACGCTGCTGTTCTGCACTGCTTAACAGTAACTAGGGTTGCCAACTGGCTCCAGATGAACCCGACAGGCGTGATCCAGTCCTGGGTTTACCCCATTGCATGCAGTGCCTTGTAGTTCTCCTTTCTTATGGAGTGCAGTGAAGAAATCAGAACTACATATCCCTGCATGCAATGAGATAAACTCAGATCGAACCTGTCAGGCGCATCTGGAGCCAGTTGGCAGCCATAACAGTAACCCTTCTATAACTGTGATCATCCCCCACACCACTGCTCATTCATTCTTATTGCTGGGTTTAATATTCTTCTAGTGGGAACCCAACAAAAAAGATGTAAAAGATTCTTGAGTAGTTTGCATTGAAGAAAAAAGCATAACAAAAGGTTTGCAGAGTTGCCAAGTTATCCAGTTCCAGGAGTGAGATTTTAAGCCGGTCCTGGATTTCTGACAATCTCATTCTGATGCATTATAGGACTTGCAGCACTGATTCCAATGGGTGAGATCAGGGACTACAAATCACATACTGCACTGCAATACAAATTTAAAACCAGAACTGGTAAAATATCTTACTCCTGGAACTAGGTAACTTGGCAACTCTGAGTTTGTGTCTAAAGGAAGTTGGTGTTTTAAACCATTGTGGAAGTATTAGGGAAACATCTTTGAACTTCCTCTTCTCATCATTCAAGTCCTTGCCCCTGATCTGAAATTGCGTTGACAGAAGAATATGCTGTGCAGCCCAGGCCCTACGTCCCTTCACATTCAGGCATGACTCCTCTCAAGGCAGGCACAAGCAAGGATAACTGTCAGCCCTTGGGTCACAACTAAATTTATCTCTCGCACTGCTATTAAAAGTGACTTGTTTCCTTGTGGCGAATATCTTCGCTTCAGCCAAGGTCTCAGATGGCTGGGACTTTTCAGACTAGCATTGTGTGACAGGCTGTAGGATCAGTGGCATAAAGTGAGCTTCTAGAGTTTTCCAGTCATCCCTTTACTCATTGAATGGTTTTTCTGGTGACTAGTACCCTACCTTGATTGAAAAGTGAAGCATTTGGCTTTTTGGGCGAGGGAGGGAAGCCCTGGCAGCTTATCAATCTTAGGAAGTGCAAACCACCACTTGGGCCTAATTCACAAAGGGTTTTCTGCTATTCTTCATCTACAGGGACAATCTTAGTAAGTCAGGCCCAAATTGTGTTCTAACAGGAATAGACTACTTGATGTATCTTTCTTATCTACTTATCAGAAACATATGGGTCAATTTTCAAGTGGGGTTATATGTTCATATGGTTGCCAACTGACTCCAGATGCGCCCGACAGGCTTGATCCAGTCCTGGGTTTACTCCATTGCATGCAGGGACTTGCAGTCTTGCTTTTCTTATCTAGTGCAATGGAGAAATCAGAACTACATGCCCCTGCATGCAATGGAGTAAACTCAGGACTGGATCAAGTGTGTTGGGCGCATCTGGAGCCAGTTGGCAACCCTATATGTTCACCAATGCCAGGGAAGATATGCCTCTGCTATACATCTATTTTCAGCCACTACATAGATAGTGATAGACTGAAAATGCGTCTTACTGCTCTGCCACTGCCCATATAATGGAGGAGCAGAGAGAGGGCTGTATAAAAAAAATATCCATATGGTTCCTCCTGGTGCCAACTAACTTGGAAAAGTTGCATGAATCAACATTCATGAATTTGGTTTTATTTTGCACATATGGCCAGATACACTGGAGCCAATCTGGAAGGGAGAGGAGGTCAAGGAGGCCTCACTAGCAGCCAACACGAGGCACATGAGCCAATCATGCTGCATATCCTTGAGAGGCAGCCAGAGAAATGTATCCCTGCCTGAGTTCTGCAGATCTCATGGCTGATGAGGTCACAGCCAGACTGGAACACACAGCCCAGCCCAAGCTCCAGAGAACTATTTTGTCTCTGATTTTCAGAAAGTGAGAAAGAAATGATGGCTGGATCTTAAGATTGGAAAGGAGAAAATAACTGCTGCTTGGCTGGGGCTTGCTGGGGTTTAGGATTGGAAATAAGATAAAAATAGTTGCATGGCTTGGGCTAAAGATTGGGAAGGAGATAAAAACGATGACAGCTTTGAATCTGACTTTGAACCACTGAGGAGGTAATAGTGGCTGGAGCTTGCTTGTTATTTTAAAAAAAACACAGATTCAGAAAAACACAGTCTGAGAGTGCTCTTGCCTCCCTTAGTGCTGCAGTGGCTGTTTTCACAACTAGATGCTTGAAAGTGTTTTAGTGAGACTGAAAATGCCTTTATAGTTTCCCAATTCAATTGCTTTTATTCCTAAGCATTTGTGGAACAAGGTATGCTGTGCTGTGTGCAGTTTATTTATAGAACACAGTCAGTGGCATTGGTGGAAGGAGGGGTTACTGTATCTATGTCTGTTAGAGCAGCTGTGGAGATAGGAAGGCACCTTACTGTATTTATCCCATCCCATGTTCATAGAATATAGTCAAATAAAGCTAAAAAATAAGTAAAAAATTAAATAAAAGCTAAAAGACAGGTAGACCCTGCTCCCCAGAGCTGTGAATCCAGTCCCATAGGAGTATTAGCGGGGCAAACACGGCCCCCTTTTCCCCAGTCCTTTGAAGTGTCAGCAGGCAGGCAGCATAACTGCGCAATGCAGGTCCTACCCCAGGCCAGGTGATTGACCCTGACAGAAAAGCACCCCACCTGCAGTCCGAAGAACACACAAACAAAGGCAGGCAAACGAGGTCCCTTGGAAGAAAACAGCTTTATTAAGGTCCTCCCTACAAATGTTTTGGCCAAACTGGCCTTTCTCAGGGAACTGTGACCACAAAAGCTGAGAATCAATTATTATGTAGCAACAAAGGGTAACTAACCAGATTGCAGAGAAAAGTGAACTTCACAAACATCGAACAATGCTACAGTGGATTCAAACCAAAGGCCAGTTGGGTGCGGAAGGGTGCTAAAAGACAGGCAGTCCCTGTTCCCAAGAGCTTGGAATTCAATCCCATAGGAGCATTAGCTGGGCAAACAAATACCCCCTCTCCCCAGGCCTTTGAAGCATGTCAGCAGGCAGGTAGCATACCTAGGTAGTGCAAGGCCTACCCCAGGCTAGGCAGGTGACCTTAGGTACAATATCTGAGATAGTGCACTTGAGGTGACTTTACCCCAGGACTGTTCAGGGTGCTAAAAGGAAGTCCCTGATCCTAAAAACATGGAATCCAGTCCCATAGGAGCATTAGCAGGGCAAGTGCATCCCTCCTCTCCCCAGTCCTTTGAAGAGTTCCAGCAGGCAGGCAGCCTAACTAGGCAGTGCAGGGCCTACCATAGGCATATCATAATGCCTGAAAAGGATGTGTCTGGTCATAGAAGGAAAGAAGGGAGAAAAGAAGAGCAGTACTGGCACAAATGCACAGAAAGAGAAAGGTCATTCCCAAGGTATGCTTATGGGCTACTCTAGTCTGTCATCCAAGTTAAAGAGACATGTCTTTATAACAAGATATAAAAAGTTATAGCTTCTAGTGAAAAGGTGGATGTCTAGTATCCTCTCCACAGAGGGGAAAAGGGAAGTTGATGCGGTGCAGGGTGGAAGGACACAAGAGAAGCAGCAGATGAAGGCAACTCATCTGGAAAATGGTGTGCATAAATGCATGTAGTATGAGAAATAATATCCCAGATGTTGAGGCTTTAATGGAAGAGGCTGACTTGGACTTAGTGCCAGATATGGAGACATGGTTCACGGACAACCATGACTGGATGTAATTATATCATGACTATACTTTATTCAGAAAGGACAGGGGAGAAAAAGGGGAGGAGGAGTGGCATTATATGTAAAAAAATAATATTAAAGCTATAGAATTACAGGACTTAAAAGGGAGCAAGGAAATTACAGGACTTAAAAAGGGAGCGAGGAGGCACTGTGGATTAAACTAGAAAGGGAATGGGAAAACCATTTGCATTAGTGTGATATACAGATCTTCTTCATAGGGAGAAGAAGTGGACAAAGATCTAATAGAAGACATACACAGTATTGCCACGAGAGGAGAAGTGCTACTGATAGGTGATTTCCATATGTCAGATGTTGATTGGCACATTCCTGCTGCAGTGTCATCTAGAAGTAAGGAGATCCTGGATTCTCTACAGGGAGAACTATTCTGGCAACTGGTAATAGAACCCACATGTGAAGCGGCTATACTGGACCTGGCGCTTACCAATGGGGAAAGTGGTTCTGATGTTATAGTGGGAGATCATCTCACATCCCGTGATCACCAGATGGTGTGGGTCAGTATTAGGACTAGGGCTGATAAAGTCCATTCAAAAGCAAAGGTCTTAGACTTTAGGAAAACTTTGCCAAGATGGGACAATACCTCAAAGAGTTGTTAGCAGAATGGGAACAGCTGGGGGATGTAGAAAAGCAAGGAGCAAAACTGAAAGGGGATATTTTAAGGGCAACAAATCTTTTTGTTAGAAAGGTAAATAAAACTAACAGGAAAAGGAGGCCACTATGGTTTATGTTTATGTTTATTACATTTGATATACCGCTCAGGCCAAAGCATCAGAGCGGTTTACAATATTACATAAAAAATACTGAAAATATGAAAAGAACGCCATTGATAAAATAAGACAGAGTAAGAGATACAGTGATAGTCAAAGAAATAGAAGAGACAAGAGGAAAGGCTCATTATAACATCCAGAGAGACAGAATATCATACCATCACAGCTCAGTCCTTCCAAACAGACTTGACCATAATCTTATCTCATCACAATTCAAGCCAGGCAGGAATATATTTGGCACAGCTCTCACTCACAGCCTGCGACGCCGACATCATCATCCCTCCACTGACCCGATCGCCACGGCAATCAAACCACATATAGCAGATTACCCGGTCCCACACGGTCCAACGCCTAAGGGCCACGCCAAAGGGTTCTAAAAAGAAGTAGCTGAAAAGGTGAAGAAAAAGAGGGTAGCATTCATAAAATACAACAGATCACAGAAAGAGGAAGACAAGCATCAATATTTGGAAAAACATAGAGAAGCTAGGAAAGTAGTCAGGAAAGCAAAGATACAAAAAGAAATAGAAATAGCCAATGCAATAAAATGGAGGGGACAAGACATTTTTCAGATATGTTAGTGCAAAAATGGTATTATCAGACTCAAAGATGAAGGGGAGGAATATGTGGAAGCTGATGAGGATAAAGAAGAATTGCTTAACAAATATTTTTGCTCTGTGTTCACAGACGAAGGGCCAGGAGTAGGACCTCATAAACACCCACAAATAGAAACAGAGATGAAGGGGATCTTGAACGATTTTCAGAAGACTGTGTTCAAGAGGAACTAGATAAACTAAAAGCAATGGGGCCAGACGGGATACACCCAAGAATATTGAAGGAACTTGGTGAAGATCTAGCAGCTACACTCTGACCTTTTCAATGCTTCTTTAGAGTGGTCCCAGAGGACTGGAGAAAGGCACATGTAGTCCCTTTATACAAAAGCAGAAGTAAGAATGAGGTTGAGAACTATAGGCCAGTTAGCCTGACCTCTGTGGTGAATAAATTAATGAAAACCCTGCTAAAACAGAGGATAGTGAGGTTTCAAGTCCAATGGTAGCATGGATTTAGCAGAGGCAGATCTTGTCAGACAAATCTGTTTGATTGCTTTGACTGGGTGACCAGAGAGTTGGACTGAGAGAGAGCCCTAGATGTGGTGTACTTAGATTTCGGTAAAGCCTTTGATCGTTCCACACAGGCGACATAAATAAATTGAGCACCCTACGGATGGACCCTAAAGTGATTGGGTTAGAAATTGGTTGAGTGGAGGTGACAAAGAGTTCAAGTAAATGGAACGCACTCTGAAGAGAAGGATGTTACCAGTGTATGCCATAGGAATCTGTCCTTGGTCAGATTCTTTTTAACATTTTTGTTAGTTATATTGTAGAAGGGCTGTTGGGTAAGGTTTGCCTCTTTGCAGATGATACCAAGATCTGCAATAGAGTAGACACCCAGGAAGGAGTAGATAACACGAGGGGGGAATCTAGCTAAGCTTGAAGAATAGTTGAGAATTTGGCAGCTGAGATTTAATGCTAAAAAATGTAGTCATGCATTTGGGCTGCAAAAATCCAGGGGAGCAGTACAGTATAAGGGGTGAAGTACCTCTGTCTATGAAAGAAGAGCGGGACCTGGGCATGATTGTTTCTGATTATCTTAAAGTGGCTAAACAGTCAGAAAAGGTGACGGTGAAAGCCAGAAGGATGCTTGGGTGCATAGGGAGAGGAATGGCCAGCAGAATAAAGAAGGTGATAGTACCTCTGTATAAGTCTTTGGTGAGACTTCATTTGAAGTATTGTGTGCAATTCTGGAGACCACACCTTCAAAAGGATATAAACAAGATGGAGTCTGTGCAGAGGGTGGCTACCAAAATGGTCAGTGGGCTTCTTCATATGATATATGGGGACAGACTTAAGGATCTTAATATGTATACATTAGAGGAAAGGTGGGATAGAGGAGATATAATAGAGACTTTGAAATACCTCCATGGCATAAATGCACAGGAGGAGAGCCTCTTTCAACTGAAAGTAAGCTCTGAAATGAGAGGACATAGGATAAGGGTGAAAGGGGATAGACTAAGGAGTAATATGTGGAAATATTTCTTTATGGAAAAGTGATAGATGTGTGGTAGAGCTGGCAAAAGCAGAAGCCGGTAGTAGTGTGCATTTCACCATGACATCTGGAGTAGTCAGAATGCTACACACACCTCCCTGACTGCACAGTGGTGGCAGCCGGACAAGGTAGGGCCAGGCTGTAGGTATAAGAGAAGAGCAACAGGAGGAGGACATTAGTGGGTTGTGCTGCATAGTCAGGTAATGGTAACTTGGACCCATATCTTAGCAGCAATACAGACAATCGTGCAGGGCTGGCACACAGGACACAAACAGCACACTGTGCTTCCAGGTTTCTTTGTAACAGATGATGGGACAAACATGGTCAAGGCAGTGAAGGAGGGGAGATTTTGGAGGATCAAATGCTTTGCACACTTGCTGCACCTGGTTGTCGGAGATTCCCTAAACCTGGGGAGAAAAGAAAGTGAAAGCCCTTCCCGAAGCAACTGATCGAAAAGTGCTGAAAAATAGCAGGATATTTTCACTAGAGTGTGAAAGGTGGGTGTGAGCCATGTGAGAAGTAGGAAGCAACACATCAGCTCAAGCGCTATGTTGCCACCAGGTGGAATTCCACTTATGACATGCTGGAGAAGTTAATGGAGCAATAGATGGCCCTACATCAGATAACAATAGAGACCAAGATCAATTTGACAGTTTCATGAGTCGCTAGGATTTTCCAAATAGGCAGGTGACAGAAGTCCTAAAGCCCTTTAAGGGTGGCACAGTGTTACTGAGTTCCAGAAGGGCTACCCTAAGCCTTCTCGTCCCTGTAGTGAATATGGTTCTGCAGAGGTCAGCCCTCCCTGCTGACTTCCGCAAAACCAACAAATCAATGAGCAATAGAGCCTTTGCATACAGGAGCGGTTCTATCATTAGGCCACCTGAGGCGGATGCCTCAGGCGGCATTTTCGAGGTGGGCGGCACTCCAACAGTTGTGGCTGTATTTGTTTTTGATTTTGCCGCCTCTGGTCTACCACTGCTTTCTCGTCAAGAGTAGTTACTCACCTGTAACAGGTGTTCTCCAGGAGCAGCAGGAATCAGTCCTCACATATGGGTGACATCGATGTCGATGGAGCCCTTGCGGAGCATTTCCCCAGCTTTCCAAGAAAGCCTTTGGGAATGCAGGCACGCATGCGCGGTTCCCTTCCCGCCTAAAGGTGCCATCTTGCTCAGTCAAATGACATAGCTAAAAACAGCACACAAAAATGTAAAAATAAACTATGTACAACTGCAACTCCCAGGGGAGGAGGGAGGGTTGTGAGGACTGATTCCTGCTGCTCCTGGAGAACACCTGTTACAGGTGAGTAACTACTCTTTCTCCAGGACCAAGCAGGAAGTCAGTCCTCACATATGGGTGACTCCCTAGCTCTGGGCTACCAAGGAACCCAGGCTGAACAAGAGAACTCCCTCTAGTCCCAGCATCAAAGAAAGGCTTTTCACTGACAGAACCTCCACCGGTAGCCCAATGGAGGGCTGGAGGGCAGGAGTTGCCTAAACCTCAAAGAGATTCCGGAGTACTGCTTGGCCAAAAGCACTGTCCCTACAGGACTCCCTTTCCAGACAGTAATGGGCTGCAAAGGTCTGGCTTGAGGACCAAGTTGCAGCCCTGCAGTTGTCCACCAACGGTACAGAGCAGAGGTGAACCACTGAGGCAGCCATTGCCCTGACATGATGGGCCGTGACCCGACCCTGCAAAGGAAGGTCAGCCGCCCTGTAAGCCCAGGTGATACAGTCAGCTACCTAGGTGGACAAGGTACGCTTGGACACAGCTAACCCCAAATTATTAGGGTCAAAAGATATGAAGAGCTGCATATGCCCCTGCATATGGTCAAGGTAGAAGGATAAAGCCCTCCTACAGTCCAGGGTATGCAGAACAGCTTCAGCCTGGCTTGCATGAGGCTTAGGGAAGAATGTTGGAAGAACCACCCCTTATATAAGGAAGCAATAAAAAAAAAAAGGTAATCAGGAGTTAATACTCCTTATATTGTATGGGCTGGCCTCTCTCTCTTGATGTGTTTCTTGTTATGTGATTTAAATTATTCTATGGATCATTTTGATGTATTTTTCATTTTCTTAATGATTGTGTTGTATTCAAGAAAATAGCATAAATAAAAGATATTAAAAAAAAAAGAAAAAAGGAAGAACCACCCCTTGGTTAAGGTGGAAGGAGGAGGCAACTTTTGGGAGGAACTTTGGATGAGTCCTAAGGACTACCCTGTTCCTATAGAAGCTGGTGTAAGGCCTGTCACAGACCAGGGCCTGAAGCTCAGTCACTCGCCTGGCCAAGGTTAGGGCTATCAAGAAGAGTGTCTTCCAGGACAGGAAGCGGAGAGGACAAGTAGCCATCGGCTCAAAAGGTGGGCGAGTCAGTTGCTGCAAGACCACATTCAACTCCCACTCAGGAGCAGGAGGATGGATTGGAGGCTTGAGCAAGAGCAAGCCTCTGAGAAACCGGGACACCAAGGGGTGAACCGACAGAGAATGTCCTTCCACCAGTCAGTGGTGAGCTGCTAGAGCTGAGAGGTGGACCTGAACAGAATTGGACTTAAGTGCCTGATTTGATAAGTGCAGTAAGTACTGAAGCACTACTGGTACAGTATTTATTTATTTAGACAGTTTTGTATACCGCCTTATCCTTCAATCAAAGCGGTCACAACACAATTGGGGGATACATTTAACACATGGGGATATGAGACACATACACTAATACTTACAGGGAACATGGGCAATGGAGGGTTAAGTGGCTTGCCCAAGGCCACAAGGAGCATCTGTGGAACTAGAAACCCTAGTCCTTCCGGCCCAAGGTTGCTGTCCTCTAGTGGGATTTGAACCCCCGACCTTCTGGCCTGAAGTACCTTGCCCCAACCACTAGGCTACTCCTCCCTCATCTGTACATAGCTGACACCACACAGAAAACCTTTTCCATTTCAGAGCATAGGTTTTCCTAGTGGACTGTTTCCTAGAGGCTAGGACAACCTCCTCAACTTCCTGAGGTAGGCCCCAGGGAGCCAAAACTACCCTTGCAGCCTCCAGGCCATCAAATTGAGAACTTTGAGATTGGGGTGCAGAAGGGAACCCTGATCCTGAGAGAGAAGGTCGGGTTGCAACCCCAGAGGCAGAGGGGGATCCACTGCCAGCTGAAGCAGAAGTGGAAACCAAGGTTGTCTCGGCCACCTGGGAGCCACCAGCAGGACCGAGGCCTTGTCCTGAAGAATTTTGAAGAGGGTACGGGCCACCAAGGGCGTGGGAGGAAACGCATACAGGAGGCCCTGAGACCAGGGAATCAGAGAGGCATCTGCTGCTATCCGCAGAGGATGCGGTTGCCTGGAGCAGAACTTTGGCAGCTGTTTGTTCAGTGGACTGGCAAACAGATCTATGGATGGAAGTCCCCATTTCAGGAAAATCTTCTGAACCACCAAAGGATGGAGCTGCCACTCGTGGGACTGCAGAATCCTGCTCAACCTGTCGGCCAGGTAGTTTTCCTGGCCAGGTAGATACACAGCCTTGAGGAGCATGTTGTGCCTGAGAGCAAACAAGCAAAGGTCCTGTGCTTCCTGACAAAGGAGCCTGGACCCAGTTCCGCCCTCCTTGTTCACATAAAACATGGCTACCTGGTTGTCTGTTTGAACTAGGACAGACTGATGAGCCAGGGTTGGAGAGAAAGTCTTGAGGGCTAACCGAATAGCCCTGAGTTCCAGTAGATTGATTTGCTGTGCGGCCTCCCAGGGAGACCACAGGCCCTGGGTGCACTTGCCTAGACAATGAGCTCCCCAGCCCTGCAGGGAGGCATCCGTGGTCAACACCACTGTGAACCCAGGAATCTGAAAAGGCACCCCTTGCAGTAGATTGGGTGGGTGCAGCCACCAGCGGAGGGAGTTCAGGAATTGTCTGGACACCCTTATCCTGTCTCTGAGGCTGCCTGTGGCCTGTGACCACTGAGCCCGAAGGCACCACTGTGCAGGCCTCATATGGAGCCTGGCATTGGGGGGTCACATGTACTGTTGAAGCCATGTGGCCAAGAAGCCTCAGGCAGAGTCTGGCGGAGACCAGTGACCTGCTGAGAAACTGGTTTGCTAAGTTTATCAGTCTTTGGGCTCTGTCTTCTGGCAAGAACGCCTTTGCCAGCAGAGAGTCTAACCTTGCCCCTATGAACTCCAAGTTCTGGGAGGGGAGCAAAGTGGACTTTGCGAAGTTTATTACAAACCCCAGGTTTTGAAGAAGAGCAATAGTCCTGAGGGTGGCTTGTCTGGCCTCCTGGCACGTCTGACCCCTGATGAACCAGTCGTCCAGGTAGGGGAAGACAAAGATTCCCTGATTTCTCAGGTAGGCCGCCACCACTGCCAGGCATTTGGTAAAGACCCTGGGAGCGGAGGTGAGGCCAAAAGGCAGTACTCTGTACTGATAATGGTTTCCTCCTACAATGAACCTGAGGTACTTTCTGTGGTCTGGATGAATGAGGATGTGAGTGTACGCATCCTTTAGATCTAAGGAGCATAGCCAATCTCCCTGCTGGAGGTAGGGCAGAAGTGTTCCAAGAGTAAGCATCTTGAACTTTTCCTTCTCTAGGAATTTGTTGAGATTTCTGAGGTCTAGAATAGGCCGGAGGCCACCGGTTCTTTTGGGTACAAGGAAATACCTGGAGTAGAACCCTTGACTTTGTAGGTGGGGAGGCACAGGCTCCACTGCCCTGTCCACCAACAGACCTTGGAGCTCCTGAAGGGGAAGATCTGTGTGCAGGGGAGGCCTTGGAGGCTCCCCTGGAAAGTATGGAGGAGGCAGCTGTTGGAAGTGTAGCAGATAGCCCTTGTGGACTATGCTTAGCACCCAACTGTCTCCAGTGATGAGTGGCCACTTGTGGGCAAACAGGGCAAGGCGACCTCCTGTGCAGGGTTGGGAGAGCAGGGACGGAGAGGCTATGCCTAAGGAGTCAAAAACCCCCACCCTGCTGAGTGGGAGCAGGGGCCGGAGGCTTGGGAGTCCTCTGCCTATGGGGCCCATTACCCTGCCCCTTGGCCTGCTGACCCTGAGGGGGAGCTTGGGAGGCCTGGTACTGTGGGTACTGTTTGTAGGCAGTGCCCTTCCTCGGGTAAAAGGGCTTTTTACCCGAGCCCTTCTTTTTCTGAGAAGGGGCAGAAGGCTTTCTAGACAACCTTGTCCTCGTGAGGTGCTCGGTTTCGAGCTGTGTGGCCTTCTCAGTCATGGGCTTGCCAAAAAGGTTCTCACCTCGGCAAGGGACATCGACCAACTTGTCCTGAACCCATGGCTCGAGGTCCGATGACTGCAGCCATGCCTGACGTCGAGCCGCGATGCCGGCTGCCGCAACACGGGCCGAAGCCTCGAAGCCATCGTAAGCAGCGCGGGACATAAACTTGGAGCATTCCCGGATCCCCGAGGACAAGGACTTGAACCTCTGCAAGGGTTCCCCGGAGAGACAAGCAGAGAACCCAGCAAGCTCCTTGGCCAGGTCCCGCAAGTACATGCTCATGTACAGCTGGTAAGACTGGACACGGCAAGCAAGCATCGAGCCCTGGAAGCACTTTCTACCAAAACCATCCAGGTTCCGGGCCTCCCTGCCAGGGGGCACCGCGGAGTTCATCTTCTGACTTTTCAGGCGATGCATGGTCGATTCCACCACCATGGAATGGTGTGGCAGCTGCGCCTTCTGAAAGCCAGGCCTCTTCCAGAGTCGATAGATAGAATCGACCCGCTTGCTTAGAACCGGCGCCGAGGCCGATGCCTCCCACATCCGGAAGAGGAGCCGTTCCAGCATCGGAGGAACCGGAACAGTAAAGGCCTCCTTCGGAGGAGAGTCATACTGTAGGGCCTTGAGCTCCTCGGCTCGAGGCTCCTCCTCGGGTCCGCAGGGATAGCCAACACAGTGGCCATATCCCGGACGAACTCCGAGAACCGGGTATCCTCCGGAGGGGATCTACTCCGGGGCTTTCTCCGTCTCCCAGGCGGACTCGTCCAATGAGGAATCGGGGTCCGACCGCGCGGGGCCTGTGAGCCCCCGCCCCGACGCCGAAGGCACCAGTGTCAACACCCTCGGTCCCGAACGGGAGGTCGAGGGAGACCGCGACCGAGGTCGACCTCGAGCCTTCATGGTCTCGAGTATCGGCTCGGTCTCCGGGGTCGACTTCGATGTTGATGTCCCGGTGATCGGGGCAGATGTGCCAGACAGGCCGGCCATCAGTGCCCGCTGCTGTTCCATGAAGACAGACAATCTGCACTCCAAGGCTGTCAGCCTGAGACCCAGCTCAGGAGACTCTGCAGCCACCGACTCGGGCCCCGGCGGCACCGGGCCTGACATCGGCTCTCTGGGAGGAGAGTCCATGAGGATTACAGGACTTACGTGTCCAGCAGACTCCAGCTCCACACGAGGTACTTTTGGAGGCTTCTCCTGTTCCAAGGACCCGGGGCGACGGTCGGGGGTCTGAGACCTAGCTCTCGAGGAGCCAGGGACCTCTTCCGATGAAGCCCTCGCGAGCCGCTTCTTCCTCTTTCGTTCCCATCCGGGGGATCCCCTCTCCGAGGAGCCCCGACGGTGCTCAGGATCTGATTCCCGAGATGTTGAGGCCTCAGACGAGGTCCGGGCCTGGCCGGAGGCCAAGTCGGAGAAAAGCCTTTCCTTTTGGTGCTGACGACTTCGAAGCGCCTTGGAAGACATCTTTCCACATGGTCCACAGATCTTAGGATCGTGGTCAGGACCCAGGCACCGAAGGCAGCAGTCGTGTGTGTCGGTGAGAGACCTTAGTTTCTTGCACCAATCACACTTTTTGAAACCACTGGAAGCCATTGGGGAAAAAAGAGTCCCCGCGAGGTCAAAGGACCGGCCTTCCAGGGAAAAAGAAAAAAAGGGCATGAACGCCAGCCACGAAGGGCAAAAACCGAAAAATAAGATCGGGCTCGATACCGGTGTACCGAACCCAGCAGGAGGGGAACCAGCGTCGAACCGGAGAAAAAATAGCGAAGGAATCGCAAAAAAATCCAACTATTTTCCGGGAGGACTAGGACACACGTCCGACGGGCTTCACGGAAAAAGAGAGACTGAGCAAGATGGCACCTTTAGGCGGAAAGGGAACCACACATGCGTGCCTGCATTCCCAAAGGCTTTCTTGGAAAGCTGGGGAAATGCTCCGCAAGGGCTCCATCGACGTCGATGTCACCCATATGTGAGGACTGACTTCCTGCTTGGTCCTGGAGAACTATTTTTCCCCGCTCAAGCTCATCTGAGAGAGAAAAAAAGCAACAGGAAGGCAGTGTCAGGTCAGAGGCGGCAAAATCAAAAACAAACACAGCCGCGACTGCCGGAGTGCTGCCCCTCCTCCCCCCCTACCCGCTCTACTTTCCCCACTCAAGCTCGGGATGAATCAGCGTTGAGTGAGGAGGAATTAATAATCAAGGCCGTGGTATCTAATGAGGTATGAATCTTTCGGTATCTTTATATTACATTTTCTGTGTCTCTGATAGCGCCTCTTGTCCTTGATGATTTTTCTCTCTTGGTGCTTGCACATTGTTTATTTCTTAGATTTGTAATCTGCCTATCTGTATTATCCAGATAAAGGGAGGGCAATAATGAAAGCCATTTCTGTGGACAAAATAATAATTTCTCCGTGGAAATGAATGTACTCTTCGCCCAAGGATAGCCAAGGCAAGTCGAGGAGCAGGGAGAAGATGGATCAGTGGCAATGTGTAGTTTTTCTATAATCAAAACTATAGGTGTGGTTTTCAATGAAAAAAACATACATACAGAGAAAGCAGCCACAATCTCCATGAGTAACTTTTCCAGGGAAAATAATGAAAGCAAAAGCCACTGCAGATTTGTGCCTTATTATGAGTACAAATCCTGCAGGTAAAAATACCCCGCTAAGGCAGGCTGTTTTGATGATTGCTCCTAGAGGGTAATTTCATCAAAGGCTGTCTAGGCAGTCAAGGTACACAGGTGCATATGAGGGATAAGCTTTCATTTTGAAATGAAAGCTGCAATAGTGCACTCTGTTAAAAAAATGCAATGTGTACTTTTGAGTCAATGCTGACTCTTGGCGGCCCAGCAGCTCCTGAATTTTCTTGGCAATGTGACTGGAAGTAGATTGCCAGGCCTTTCTTCCGAGGCAATGGAGGGTTAAGTGACTTGCTCAAGGCCACAAGGAGTGCTAGTAGGGAATTGAACCCTGGTCTCTTGGTTACCAAGCCAGTGCTCTAACCATTAGACTACAAAACAATACCAAGACAAACAAAAGAAAACCCCCAATGAAACAAAGGGTTTTTTTCTGCACACCTCTAGAGCATATGTTGAACCTCTTTCACTAAGGCAGCATAGGTTCCAGGTATGGTTCTATCATTAGGCTACCTGAGGCAGTCGCCTCAGGCAGCATTTTCAAGGTGGGTGGCGCTCTGGCAGTCGCGGCTGTATTTGTTTTTGATTTTGCCGCCTCTGGTCTACCACTGCTTTCCCGTTGCTACTTTTCCTGCTCAAGCTCATCCGAGAGAGAAAAAAAGCAACGGGAAGGCAGTGATAGGTCAGAGGTGGCAAAATCACAAAACAAACACAGCCACGACTGCCGGAGTGCTGCCCCCCTCCCCCCTACCCACTCTACTTTCCCTGCTCAAGCTCGGGACAAATCAGCATGGAGTGAGGAGGAAAAGGCTGGGTGCCCAAGTGTTCAAAATCTTCCTCCTTCTCCTACCATGAGTCTTACTTGTTATCTCATTTTATATGGGCAGGGGGTGTCTACTTTATTGCAGGGCGGTTTGTACACTTCCTGAGGGTCTGCGGCCTGGTTACATACATGGGGAGAGGCACTGAGAAAGCTGACTGGTAATGTGGGAAGGTAGGAGAAGCAAGGCGGTTGTTGCCTGGTGCTCATACCCCATATTTACACCTGGTATCTCCCATTCTCGCTGGAGAAGAGGGACAGAAAAGGGACCTACTCCCGGGGTGTTGCATTTATTTTTCAGGGATGGGCAATCAGAAGCGGTATGTATCTGCGCCGTCATTCGTGGTAAACATGATTCTCTTTCGCTTATAATTACTTTGTTTTACTGCCCATCCCCAGATGATTTTGTTCCTTAAGTAGTGCTGAAGATTTGTGTGGAAGACAGGGGAGTTAGAGTTAGTTTGCCTAGATAAGTGGAGAACAAGCAGAATCTCAGCTGGGCAGACTGAATGAGCTAATTTGCTCATCTTCTGCTGTGATTTACTGCAAAGATAATATTATGTCCAACCTGGCAAAGCTCTTGAACTTGGAAAAGAGATGGCCAGGACCATATTGAGCCCTGTGCGAGCGGTGCGGCCGCACAGGGCGCAAAGACTTAAAGGGCGCATTTCGGCTCTCTGCCGTTGCCTGCCACCACTTTTTTGGTGGCAGGCAGCAGCAGCGAGACGAAATACGCCCCTTAAGTCTTCGCGCCGGCACACTAAGCAGGTATGGTCTCTCCGGGAGGGACCAGACCTGCTTAGCATGCCGGCGACTTGTAAATTGGGCGCGCGCCCCCCTCCCGCACCCCCATAAAGTGTCTAAATGGAGGTGCGGGAAGGGGGGCACATGCCCGATGTGCAAGTCGCACAGGGCGCATTTCAGTCTTGGTACAGCCCTGGAGATGGCTGAAGGGAGATATGATATAGGTCTATAAGGTAGTGAGTGGAGTGGAACAGGTAGATGTAGATTGGTTGTATACTTTTTCAAAAAGTAGAAAGACTAGGGGACACACAATGAAGCTACAATGTAGCACATTTAAGACTAACTGGAGAAAATATTTTTTCATTCAACCCATAAGCAAACTTTGGAATTCCTTATCAGAGGATGTAGTAACAGTTGTTAGTGTAGCTGGATTTAAAAGAGGCTTGGTAAAATTCCTGGAGGATAAGTCCATAAACCATTGTTAAAGAGGACTAGGGAAATTCACTGCTTACCCATTGGAGAAGCAGCATGGAATCTGTCTATCTTTTGGGAACCTGAGAGATACTTGTGACCTGGATTGGCAGCTGTTGGAAACAGGATACTGGGCTTGGTCTGATCCAGTATGGCATATCTTATGTCATCAGGTGGTCTGGGGCTGTGATCAGGAACATCACAGCTGACCTCAATCACAGCAGGGATGGCAGTGGAGCATCAAGGAAGGGGTCTCTAACATGCCTGACTCCATTTCCACCCCCACCCCCCACCCCGCACCGGGAAGAGCCGTGACATCCGCGGCCTTCCCTGCTGTTCTACTGCTTTCCCTGCTGTGATCGGGGGGCAGCAGCGATGTTCCCAGTCACAGCTCCAGCCCTCTCAGTGACTTCCATTCAAGCCTCAGAGCATGCCACCACAACATGACTCTCTCTATAGGCCCAAGGGCTCACATCAATTTTCTCTTTTTTTCTTTTATATGCAAAGTAAAAAAGCAACGCGGCTGAAAATCACAGCCACAGGTCACTGGCAAACCCCCGATGCCATTTTATTTAAACAACATGTTGGCTTGTTCTAGCTTCCCCACAGCTACAGAGAAGGAGTTTTGAGAAAGCTGCTTCGGTGGGGGTGGGAGGGCAAGGGGCGGGAAGGTGGGGGTGGGGGGCGCCATCTCATCCCTCGCCTCAGGCAGCAGATTGCCTTGAGCCGCCCGTTTGCATATTATGCCCCAATCCAATAGAACAGTCTCCCACCAAAAATAAGGAACATATGAGACCTTGTGGACTTCCGAAAGAGTATCAAGACTCTACTCTTCACAGAGCACTATGGGACACATCAAATAGAACTAGATACATACCCTACTTAAGTACCATGCACTTGACTCATCAAATATACTTGCCCTCCCATCGAATGTAAACAATTACTGGATGTTAGCAAACCCAACTAGTTGCACTGTAAATGCAACTAGTTACTCTGTACATGGTTAATAACGGGTTTGATGTACTTGGTTAACCCTGTTATGATGTAATTGTTTGAGTAAATCTGTAAACCACTTTGATTGACTGATAAAGTGGTGCATAGTAAAAAGGTTTAAATAAATAAATAAGTTAGGGGGTTTTGAGCAACAAAAATTACAGCAGAGGTTTTGGTGTTGGTAGACTTCCTGCAGGGTCAAGTGGAAGAAAGGTTGCAACCACCTATGAAACAGGACGGTCTCTGTGACCCCTGGGTGAAGGGACCTATTTCTCTGCAGTGACTTACTGAAAGGAAAAGCTGGTGATGGAGGTGGAGAAAAGGGAAAACCCGAAGCAGGGGCGTGGCAGCGAATCTGGCAATGGTGATGGGCATATTGGCAAGCAGTACTGGTACCATGAGGACTGCCCTGTCACCTACCACTCCCCCCCCCCTTCATTTTAGGGCAGTGGTTTCCTATGTGCCCAGAGTCAGCCTTAGCACTAGGCAAGCTAGGCAGCCACCTAGGGTGGCAAAGGTTTAGGGGCAGTGTGCAAGTGCTGCAGGGGTATTATCTATTTGCAGCATTTTCAGCCCTGTTAAACTCAGTCAGGCTTTCAAGTCTCTTCTCACGCGGCTTACGGTGCAAATCCGTTACCATTTTGGTCACTTTCTTCTGAACTGCTTCAAATCTTTTTATATCCTTAGTGAGATACAGCCTCCAAAACTGAACCCAGTACTTCAAGTGAGGTCTCATCAATGACCTGTACAAGGGCATTATCACCTCCTCCTCCCGGTTACTTTGCCCCTGTCCATGCAGCCTAGCATCCTTCTAGCTTTGGCCACTGCCTGTTCACATTCTTTTGGCACTTTGAGATCCTCAGACTATCACCCTGAGGTGTCTGTTCTGATTGGTGCATGTCAGCTTCTCATCCCCATCTCATACCGCTCCTTTGGATTTCTGCACACAGGTGGATCAAGTCGCTTTTCTTCGAATTAAATCTTAAGTATCAAGCATTAAACCATTCTAGTTTTTATAAATCATTTCTCATGTTCTCCACTCCCTCAAGAGTATCCTTCCTGTTGCAAATATTTGTGCTGTCTGCAAAAAGGCAAACCTCTCCTTGCAACCCTTCAGCGATGTCGCTCATAAATATATTGAACAGAATCAGCCCCAGGACTGATGAGAAACTCCACTGCTCACCTTTCTTTCTTCCAAGAGAATTCCATTTACCACCGTTCTCTGTTGTCTGTCCGTCAACCAATTTCCAGTCCATTTCACCACTTTGGGTCCTAACTTCAGGCTGCTCAGTTTCCTCATGAACCCCTATGAAGAACAGTATTAAAAGCCTAGCTGAAATTCAAGTAGACCACATCCAGAGCACATCCCTGATGCAGTTCTTCAGTTAGCCAGTAAAAGAAATCAATCAGATTCGTCTGGCATGATCTGCCTTTGGAAAAATAATGAGGCCTTGAATCTTGCAATCCATTAGTCTGTAGAAAGTTCACTACCTTTTCTATCAGCAGCATCTCCATTACTTTTCTAACCACTGAGGTAAGGCTTACGGGCAACATCCAAGTGCTAGATTTAAAAAATGTAGTAAAGCAAGTGGAATAAGTCCAAGTGAAACAATGAATGAACTCCAGGTTTGCTCCCATTTTGTGTCTATAGGTAAGTGTATAGTACACTGCTTCCCAAATGTTTCTCCAATGTGATCTCATTTTAATACTTAAAAATTCACGTGATCCCCAGATGATGATTAAAACAAAATAACAGATTTCCACTTCCCTCCCCACTTTCCAATGCATGAAACAGTAGCAAGAGCAGTGGGAAGAGTCGGCGCATGACCCTGTGTTTCAGTGTGCACTCCCAGATCCCAGTGTGCACTCCCAGTACTATGCATTGGTTGCCAGTCTAACAGGAAACCCAAACAAGAAGAGGCGGCAGAGCCTGTGAACATTCACTGATTCACAGGCTCATTTTTGACTGCCACTGCTGGGCACAGTCCAGAGAGTGGCGGAGCAACCCCTTTTTCTGTTGCCCCATCCACTGATGATGTGACCCCTTTTGAGGTTCTAACCCACAGTTTAAGAACTACTACCTAGGATGCTTAGGGCTAGATTTACTAAAGTGTGTTCCTTCATTCGTGCACACTAATACCATTAACATGCATTATTAGTAAATAGGTTCACCGCATAAAATGGGACCTGCATGAAATAAAACACATTAATGCATATTAGCATGCGACATCTTGGTGGCACCTTTTAGTAAATCTATCCCTTGTGCTTTATTCACATTTCTGCCTAAGGGAGAAGACCTTAGGACACAGGAGCCTTAGTCCATTAAAAAAATTACTGACACAGACAAAAATAACTTCTATTAAACATTTACTCCTTTAATAAACTCAAGATGTTCTGGAAAAAAAAAACCCTTAGCCTTGTACATCTGTCTGCTAATCAGATAACAAATGCATTTTAGACATGTTCCTCCACAGTAGCAATGCATCTGTAGCAGCTTAGTTATTAATTGCTAAGAGGCCTCTTAAGGGACTTAATATTTTATTTATACTGCTATCCAGCTGTTGTGTTTGCTTCTGCATTGAATCTACAGCGCTTTTACGGTAGCTCGCGTCCACTACATTGCATCCATTGAACCTTTCCAGCATGAAAACTATGAGCTGTTCCAAAATGCTCGATGTCAAATATAGCTTCTGAGATTCCGCAGGAAAATGAAATACTAATTTTTCTATTGTCAGCATCTTCACATGGTGTTTTTGATACTCAATTCATTTGAGAGGCAAAGGGGCTCTTTTACTAAAGGGTGCTAAAACTCTCAGCAGCCAGAATTAATGCATTGTAACTGCAAAGCTTCCACGCTGACTTCTGGGGCGTGCCCAGCATCTGCCCGCACAGGTAACACAGAGGCAGTACACTTACCGCACATTAGTTGCACTGCACTTAATGTCACCTATTGAGGTGGCACTCAAGGTTCGGTGTTATCTGCTGTATTAACAGTGAACATGTGGTAAGCCACTGTGCAGTAACGGCAAGGCACAGTCCATGTCCATACCTCGCTATGATGTTAATGTGGGAATTAGTGCACGCTACATGTCCAACTGCTCTGTGTACTGTAAGCATGTGCTAATTCTCACGTTAACTGCTTAAAGGCCCCCCAAAGTCCCTGAGATGCACTTGCATCCTTGTCTAAAGTCTTGCAGTGTTGAATGTCAGATGAGGCATTTTGCATGCCCTGTGTTGGGAAAGTGGAGAGCAAGTATATGTTTAGTACATTGTATTGTCTACTAGGGGTATGCATGGCCAAAGAAAATTTGATTCATGCTCATTGTAAGCACAGTTTTCCCAATTCTCGGGCCTTTTTTCTTGTTTGTTTCACCTCTCGTACTTTTGAGTGCACAGTTATTTGCACTAAAACTTTGTAAGCACACAGACTGACAACGCATATTAATTCATAGGTATACATACCTATAAGCGATCTGTGCACACTCAAATAAATCAAATGTGCACTCACAAATACACACCCCTATTATTTATCTAACTGACTGACCTGATAAAGGGAGCACAGCTCTCAAAAGCCACTCACAGATGCATCGAGTTAGTTCTATGAAAAAGGTATTACCTACTAAAATTTGTTGAATCTTACTTCAAAATATTCAGGTAGACTGACACAGCAAGATACTGCCTGATGATATTGTTTTTTTTTCCTTCAGGGAGGAAACAATGCAGGTCATACTGTGGTCGTTGATGGAAAAGAGTACGATTTTCACCTCTTTCCAAGTGGCATTATTAACACCAAGGCCATATCATTTATTGGTAAGTTAACACGGCTCCGTATGTAACGGGCCCAGCCATAGTCGGGATGTCTAACCATGATCAAATTCTCATTTTGTCACAAGAGTAACACTGGTTGGGGTATGGCAGTTCCTAATCTATCATAGCTTCTATGAAAAATAAAACATTTACAACTTTATTAAATCATTGCAAACCATCCTTTCAAAATGTTTTCATGGTGCAAGTTTGTGTATAAAGTGGAAAAATTCATTGTTTTGCCTAAGGGGCTGCCACATTTCACGGCCTTTGGAACTCGATTTTTTTGCAGGTTCTGATACTTTTATTTGACCAATATAACAGTAATACAAAGATAGTATGAATACTTAGACCCCCATCTTCAGATGTCACAGGAGAGACCAGTGGTTTCCGATAGTCGTGGACAGCATCTGCTTTGGATGGTCCTTAATGCTAATTTAGAGAACATAACTTTTCAGGACTCTAGGACAGGTGACATTAGCAATCCTAAAAGCGAAGGCAAGCTCCAACCCTATCAACAGAAGCAAGGAGGAGGGGAACCGGCGGACAGCAGCAGGTGTGATCTCAGTCCTCTTACTGGGCAGACCAAATGGGCTATGCTGGTCTTTATGTGCCACCACAATCATTCAAAAATGACTAGTGCATAAAAAAGGAAATGTTTTCTTTTTATAAATGCAAATGAAAAATGGAAGGAAAAAGACCTCGGGTAATAGCCATGAAGCAGTCAATCAGTTTACCAACAACCTCGTAGGTCAGAAAGAAATTTCCATAACTTCATAAATTGTCTCAGTACCAAAATCTAACATCAATTAACAAAAAGCAAATAAGTGATTTCTGATCTGTACGTGCCCATTGCACTCTGCTGCTGTTGGCGTTTTGCAATGCTGTGTCCGGGGGGCCTGCGATTCTGACCACCACATTCTCTTTACAAGCTGCTTCTCACGGAGGTCCATAAAGAGAACAGCCATGTGCAGTACACGTGGGCCTGATGGGAAGTAAACAAACCTGCATGCAGGGCACTAGGGTAAGGATGAAAGACCTCAGATGGTTTTAGTTTATATATCTGCTCCGACATCTCACAGCATAGGTACTCTATTAAACATGCTAACATAGTATATGACCACAGATAAAGACCAGTATGGTCCAACTAGACTGCCCAGCAAGGTGGCTAGAGTGGTTGTAACTACCGCAGGTCAGCCTCTCCTCTATTTATTGAAGAATAAAAGATGTTTAAGGGGCTTGTTTACAAAGCCGCGTTAGCGGTTTCCGATCGTTATTGGAGCCGCGGCCCCATTGATTTCAGTGGGGCCGCGGCTCCGATAACGATTGGAAACCACTACCGCAGCTTTGTAAACAAGCCCCTAAGTTTGATTTCATCCTCTTGCTGCAAAGGGATCCACTGTGTCTGTCCCAGACCATTTTGAATTCTGTCACTGTATTTGCCCCCACCATTTCCATCAGGAGGGCATTCCAAGCATCCACCACCCTTTCAATGAAAAAGTATTTCCTGACGTTGCCTTTCAGTTTACTCCCTTGCAGCATCATGTTATGCCCTCTAGTTTTACAGCTTCCCCGTCTTTGGAAGAGGTTTGCTTGTTCATTATTTCTCTTTAAGGTCTGAATCATATCTCCCCTATCCCTCCTCTCCTCCACAGTGTACATATTTATGTTCAAGTGTCTTCTCATACGTCTTCTGGTACAGGCTCCAAATCATTTTGGTTGCCTTCCTCTGAACCGTTTCCAGTCTTTTTATATCCTTTGTGAGATACAGTCTCCAAAACTGAACACAGTATTCCAAATGAGGCCTTGCCAGCGACTTGTACAGTGGCATTAGTACCTCTTGCTTTCTGCTGGTGATTCCTCTGTGTATGCAACCCAACATCCTCCTGGCTTTTACCACCACCTTGTCACACTGTTATCTCCAGGAACGAGTCTTCACATATGGGTACGTCGGTACCGACGGAGTCTGCGCAGGAACGCTTCCCAGCGTCCAATCAAGAGCTTTTGGAAACATCCCAGCACGCCTGCGTGCTGCCTTCCCGCCTTTCCCAACTGCCTCTCCTCAGTTTTCATTTTTCCGCGGAGCCAGCAGGACGTCCTCCTGTCACCGCAGAAAATTCTTGTTCTTCTTTCTTAGTTTTCTTGTGGTCACGGCTATCTTCCCGACGCCACCAGTACCGCAGGTGTTTTCTTTTCTTTTCTTGTAAAATCTTCCTTTTCCACGGGATATTTTTTCTTCATAGTGTCCCACGGTCTCTTAGGCCTCTTCTTTTTCCTTCATGGAACCGCCAGACACTTTCTCCAAGAAATGTTCAGACTGTGGCGGTATAACTTTATTTTTAGACCCTCGAAATCAGTGTCTAACCTGCTTGGGTCCTGACAACAGTTTGGTGAGAAGACGTCTTCAACATCGAGGTTCCCTCGATACACGGTTGCCCTCCAACTTCAGGGCACAGTCCCCTTCTTCTTCCACACAGGATCAGGTAACCCATAAACAGTCTGTTAAGACTAGCCAGTCCTCGAGTGGTAGGTCTCATGCACAGCATGTAGACGGCTCCGGCCTTGTCCTCGACGGCCCACTGGCTTCAAAACCCCGGCGGGAGTCTTCGGTCTCCAAAGCGTATAAGGGGTTTCAGGTTGTTCCTGGGGTTCACCCCCCCCCCCCCCCAGAACATACCTAAGCCGTGTACGGTGCTGGCATCCACTTCGAGCGGTACCGATACCCCGGCATCGGCACGGGTGTTGGATGAAACACTCCTCACCAGGGATCGTCATCTGGCGTCATCGGTGCCTTCGGGACCGGTGGATACTCCCCAGATTGACTTTCCATTATCGGTACCAACACCGATACTACCACCAATGTCGGTACCCTCCAGATGTGCATCGACAGCCTCGCTTCCTTCGATGCCGAGTCTGGAATCGATCTCCAGTCTGGAGGACTGGGTACCGACTCGCCTTGGTACCGTCTCGGGGTGGTACCGAAGGCTCGGTTCCGATGACTCGGATCCACAACTCTCGGTTCCCCCGAGGCCGATTGAGTTGCCACTGGTTGAGCTTCATTCACCGGTATCAGACACGGTACCGATGTCTTCATTACCCTTACGGTCGGTGTCTTCCATGCTTCGCTTATCAGGCTCTCTGCCCTTGTTGCCGAGTTTGGAATCGATCTCTAGTCTAGAAGACTGGGTACCAATAACTTTTGGTACTGACACCGATCGATACCGGTGCTTCGGTACCGAAGATAGTAGCCGGAGGTTTTCAGTTACCTCGGTACCGGTTGAACTGTCACCGATGACTGCTCCGATGTCTTTGTCGGGCTCGACTCCGACATCGGTACCGGTATCCACAGTAGCATCGTGGCCAACTCCTGCCATGCTTTTTTCAACAGGATCGCTCCATTCTATACCAAGCTTGGAGTCGATACCTGGCATGCACAATGTGGTAAGGACGGTTGCTGCTCCTGTCAGCCAGTACCAGCAACCATCCCTTAAGCATTCCACACTGCACTCTGCAGGATCTTCTATTCCTATATATTTGGATAACTCTGTGGGTGCTCAGGCTAGTTCTTTAGATCTAACCTGTCCAAGGCAGATTCCTGTTTGGGATCCCTCTTTTCAGAGTTTCCTCCTGGATATAGCAAGATCCCTTGCCATTCCTATTCCAGGACATGATCCTGCACAAGGCTCTGTTTCTACCAAAGGACAACATAATGCTTCCTTTGCATCATTCCTTGCAGGATCTCCTTCTAGGAATGTGGGAAACACCTTTAAGGGTACCCCCACCTCCCAGGGCAACTGATCTTTTATATCAGGTACCCCCCTCTCCAGGTTTTCAAAAGACTCAACTTCCTCATCATTCCATAGTAGTGGAATTAGCAATGAGGCGGGTAAAGAGTAAGAAAAAGCACTCTTCTTATCCGCCAGGTCGTGAGTCTAAGACACTAGATGCCTTTGGACGTCAAACCTTCCAGACATCTATGCTTTCTGCAAGAATTCTCTCATATATTTTTTATATGAGTCTTTCTCTTGAGGAGGTCACAAAGCAATTACATCTTTTGACTCCTTTCCTTACAGATTCCAGGAGTACAGACTATTCCTCACTGCTTAAGCATATCTAGAATATCTCTTGGTTTCTTTCTCATGCTTCCCTAGACTCTTTTGAGTCTGTTAGCAGGACTTCTGCTATAGCTATAGGGGCACGACGTAGAGCCTGGCTCCAAGCTTCAGACTTGGACAAATGGGCACAACAACGGCTGGGACATACTCCTTGCACTGGAGAAAATCTTTTCAACAAGGAGTCTTTACGTCAGGTTACTCAGTTGTCCACTGATTTAACTGTTCCTAAGGGTTGTTCTACACCTTCTTCTGTCCCAGTAGGTAGGAAATGTCCTACCAAACTTTCTTCCCACAGGAGAAGAAGGTTTTATTCATCACTTGCCCATCATGCACATGTTCCCCAACAGGGGAGGCATCGTCCTGGTCTGAAGAATCCAACCTCTCACCAGGCTCAGCAAACCCAGCACCTGCAGGGTTTCTGATCATCATCAGATGCTTGTGACTCTTGGGGTTAGAATCTACAGTTGCTTCTTCTCAATAGAGGCAATCCACTGCTTCATTCTAACCCCTACACATGGATCTCTTTCCAAAAGACATCCATTTTTTCTATATTTCTATGAGCTGTCAGGATATTCATGCCTATAGGTCACAGGTTTCTCCTCTTTTCCTGCTAGGAAAAGAGGTCTGACCACTATCAAATGATAGGAAAAATACATGCTGGCACAGGAACTTTCTATAGACTTACTACTTGATAAGTCTTCTTCAGCTCCATTCTCTTCACCCTCTTACCACTGTAAGAGCGGAATTACTTGCTGGGGGGCTTTTTCTTCAGCCTCTCTAGTTTTTGTCACTTTCCAGTGCGGAGTTTTCCTCTCTGAGTTACCTCCCCTGTTTCATTCTTACTTTGAGGCAGCTTATCAGACATGTCCAGAGTTTTCTACTCCTGTTCTGTCTGTTCTTGAACAGTAAGATTCTTTCTGCTCTCTTGCTAGCAGCTGCCTATGCAGGAGCCTTAATGTTTGGTCCACTGGTTCTTGTCCACAAACAACCAGATTTGTCCTCCACTAACATTCTGTCTAGTCTTAGTAGTGGCTCCAAGTCAGTGCTTTCATCTATCTTGGAGATTATCTCACTACAAGCTTTCTAGATTGGTCTTCTATTTCTGCCATCTCCATTCCCCTGGGTTTGGCAGCATAGTTGGCAGAGATACTGGCTCTCTAGCAGCCAGTTCTATCTCCTCATTCTCCTGCATCATGCTCTCTGCAATTCTACAGAGAAGCTTTCCACTATGGGCCCTTGCTAGAGAGCATGGTTTTTTTTTCTACAGCTATCCTAGATGGTTGGAAAAGGCTTTTCAGTCATGCCTCCCATGACTAGAAGGTTCTCCCTTCTTTTACTATCTCCTTTTGATATAAAGGACATAGGCCTTCTCTTACGTAAAGGCTTAAGGAGTTGCCAATTCCCTGCTTTGGTCCACAGCATTCCCAATCGGGGATATGCTCTTTCTCCTTGCAGCTCGTCCTCATGGTAAGAACGCATGATACTTTTTGCCCTTAAGCAAGTCAACATGGTATCTCATCTCTATGTGTCTTCTGTCTACTTACCATGCTACAGTCCTGGAAGACTCGGGACTTGCTGGCTGCAGATTGATATTATCCTCTGTTTTTCATGTAACCATCCTGGTTATTTCTCTAGCTAGCATCCTTGCAGATCATAACCAGGGGGGATAGATTCACCATATATCTTCTCAAGTAGGTTCCACCTCCTTGTTATTAGATGAATCTTTCCTCTCCACATATCCTATGTGAATACCATGCTGTAGGCATATCTCTGTCTAATTGCAGACACCCATATTTAGGCCTACATATTCATATTTATCTTTTGTGTGTATTTTATGCCCCTCCATATCTCACTATAGATATATTCTTATATGTCTATCTATATGTATATATATATATAATTATATATATGTATCTGTCGAGATATTTCATTATAGATAGATATGTCTCCACATACTTATAGCTATATGAGAACAGACAGTCAGATAGATATTTTTCTGACAGAGGGGTTTTACCCATACCTATGCTATCCAGCAGGTTTGGGGTTCTACGCACACAACCACTCCTGTGGTAGTCAACAATTTTTATACCATAACCTAAGGGTTTAGGTACCTCTGAAGCTCTCCGTGCCCAATATCTCTCCTAGCTTACCCCAGTTAGGAGAGACATTGTGGATCTTCAGTTAATCACAGGCTTTAACGCCTCAGGCATTTGTCCTCTCTCTTTGGGATACAAGGGGTTCCCATACCCTTTCTCCCCACAAGGACTGTGCCTGTTTGTCCAAATCGGTTAGCCTTTCTCTTTTTGCTCCTAAGAGTGAGCCACTCTGCCACCAAAAGAGTTAGGTTTTTGTCATACAGCCTTCCGCTGAAGGCCCACCGTTTTTGTACTACCCCAGTTTTTCCTACTGGGGTTACCTGTTACCTTTCAGAATTCTGACCTCCACTGTTTTCCTACAGGTTTTTTACCTCCACTTTACAGTGAAGTCCTCTTCACGGTTCCTCTACTGGGTTTCCCAGTAGATCCCATGAACCTCCATACTTCTCTGAAATCCTGTCAGGGGAGGTCCATATTGCAATATTCTTGGCAATATCATTGATGACAATCATCATCCACACATGGACTCCTTCTCTGCAGTCCTATGCTAGGTTAGCTGTTCCACAGCATCCTTCTTTCTTCAACTCCTACCCTCCATCCTCAGGATGCCTGGTGTTCTGGGAGATAGCATGTTCCAGCCTATGACATGCTGGGACTCCAGGCATCTCAGCTTGGGAGTCCCCATATGTGAAGACTCATTCCTGCTTGTTCCTGGAGATAGCACAGTTACTTACCTGTAACAGGTGATCTCTGAGAACAGCAGGAATAAGTCTTCACAACCCACCCACCTCCCCAGGAGTTCTCTCTATCTTTCCTTTCCTCTCTCTCTCTCTTTGTCTCGGCTTTAAAACTTAACTGAGGAGAGGCAGTTGGGAAAGGCGGGAAGGCAGCACGCAGGCGTGCTGGGATGTTTCCAAAAGCTCTTGCTTGGACGCTGGGGAGCGTTCCCACGCAGACTCCGTCGGTACCGACGTACCCATATGTGAAGACTTATTCCTGCTGTTCCCAGAGATCACCTGTTACAGGTAACTGTGCTTTCTTTTTCTGTATACTTTTCTGTGTTCCTCTTTTTGTGATCTTCTGAATTTTGTGAAAGCTGTGTTTTTTGCCTTTATTTGTGCAGCCACTTCTCTGGTGAACCATATCAGTTTCCTTTTCTTTGTGTTTATATTTACTTTCCTTACATATATATCTGTTTCCCCCTTTATTGCCTCTTTTAGTTTAACCCACTGCAATTCCACTTCCCTTACGTCCTCCCACCCTGCCAACCTCTCCTTCAGATACTTCTCCATTGTACTGAAGTCAGCATTTTTGAAGTCTGAGACTGAGTTTGCTGTGATTGGACTCTGCCTTGGCTTTTACCTCAGTGAATGGCATATGTTGTTTTTATTGTAGGATGTTGTAATAGGGGGGGGTCTAAGCTCTCCGATGTGGAAGCAGATGCAAAAATTAGAACCATCATCCATTTGCTTTTGATCTAGTTGTCACTCCTGCGCAGTGAACATAAACCCATCCTGCTTGGCGATCAGGAACTGAACCAGGGACCTTCCTTATGATGGTAGCCAGTACTTATCATCAGAGCCACCAGGCCTGCCTTCCTGCACCCTTTTATTTAAAGCTGTTTAACATGGGAGCTACCACATGCTAATCATACAAACCCATGCTAACAGTTAATGATGTACTTTGGCAGCACATGGTAATTCCCACATAAAGCAGCTAATGTAGATGGGGACATGAAACGGGCAGTTGACATGGTGACCACTACTATGCATTAACTGTTAACATGCCAGGTAATTCAGAGTAAGAGGCAAGGCTAATGAGTTACAGTCCGGTACAATAGTAATTTTTCTATCCCCAGAGGGTGTATGATCTAAGTTTGTACCTAAGGCAATGGAGGGTTAAGTGACTTGCCCAAGATCACAAAGAGCCACAGTGGGCTTTGAACCATGGTTGCCCACATGCTAGCCCACTGCTCTAACCATTAGACTACTCCTCCACCACATTACTGGTCATGCAGTTAACGTGTAGTAGTGATTTTTTTCTCTGCGTTAATATCATGGCAGAATGCTGGGGACACCCCCTACAGGTGATACAGAAACATTACACTTACTGCACATTACTGTTGGCAACTACTGCACATTAAGTGTAAAACCTTAACACAGCTGAGTACATGAAGCCCAAAATGCAACAAGGCAGTGCTCACAGAATGATTTTCAAATGAAAACACATGAAACTACCTGGCCACATTATTGTAGTTTATTTTCTGGGAAATCACTCCCACAGCTACCATATATCAGCCCTAATCACCTGAATGCTGTGCTTGTTTTTTATTTCATAACCTCATCTACCCTTTTCCATGTCCAAGTGCTTCAGTACTGTTGAATAATAACCAAAGTGGTTGTAAATAATTGTCTTGCACCTTGGCAGCTGTTTTCTGCCAAGACTAAAGAGGAACCTACATTATTTGAAAGTTTATAGAAATACTAATTCTCTTATTGCCTGTGTTCATACAGGTAATGGAGTTGTAATACATTTACCAGGATTGTTTGAAGAAGCCGAAAAAAATGAAAAGAAAGGTAAGTATGAATGCATTTTACTTTCTTAAAACTGCCCAGTAAACCATAAAATCTTTACCAGCTGAAGAATGAGTAGACATAACTAAATAATACTATAACTATGTTTTTGTGCAGTAACGAGCCCAGGGATTGTTTTCTAGGTCGCAGCGGAGCAGATACCTTCTAGAAACATGTTTCTTGTGGAAACAGTTGAAGCCACGTTGTTGCTTTTAAATGCATTGTATATGTTTATTGGTGTATTTGCTATACTGCCTTTCATAGAATAGCAAAGTGGTTTACAATGGTTAAATATAAAAAAGATTTAGGAAATTCCATTAACTGACAGGAAAGGATAGGTGAAGTAATAGATTTGAAAAAGTAGGATAGACGAGTTCATAAATTTAAAGGGATTAGATAACAGACATGCAGATCTGCCATACTGTATATAAGTTGTTATGTATAAAGTTAACCTGTAACTGTTATCATGCTATAATGTAACAAGTTAACTTGTTATACTGTAAAACGCTTTGACTAAAGGATAAAGTAGTATTAAAAAAAACAAAAAAAAATGTTAAATAATAATAAACACTGGTCCTGGTAAGTGCCTACTGACCACCAAAAGTCTAAATGAATAGATGAGTTTTAAGGGCAACTCTGAATTTCTTATAAGAAGATTCACATCGTATTGAATGATGTAGACCATTCCAGAGGGCAGGTGATTTAAAAAAGAATGCTGTATACCCGTATCTAATAACCTCAAGTCTTGCACAGCTAGCCAGCAGAACCGAAGGTCAGCTCTCAGGTACAGAGCAGAGAGAACAGCTGGGGTGATCAGAGACGAAGGGGATGTAGGGATCCCTCTTTTACAAGGCTTTGTGGGCCAGGACCAGAATTTTGAGTGACTTCAGTAAAATACCATATGCCAATGATACTGTGCTAATAGTGACGATATGTGGTCAAAGTAAGTGTGTGAGAGAGAATCCTAATTGCTGTATTCTAAACTGTCTGGAGACGTTTTAGGTCAACTGATCGAATACCTGCATAGATGGAATTGCCATAGTTGAGGTGCAAAGTAATTAAAGCATTTTGGGTTGCAACATCCAGATAAGAACGCAAACCACAGAACTGACAAGGGGCAAAGAAGGCAGCTGTTTAAACGGCAGACACATGATTTTCTAAGAACAGTTCAAAGACTATAACAATGCAAGGTATTAGAAGGTGCCGCAAGTTAACGAGAAGAAAAGTTTGTGACTTTGTATGTGTGTGGTCTTGTGTTTCTGGCAACAGAAAGTTACACATGCACGTGGAAAAACATGGACAGAAAACAGCAGGGGAGACTACAGCAAGTTCCGCAGTGGAGTTAGTGGGATTCCCCAGGCCTCACAAGCCAAAGAGGAGAAGAAGGATTTAAAGAACACCTCATATGAAATGTTGTCTAGTCCCTGGAATATACTGTCCAATCTCATTTTACTAGTTTGAAAGCTGTTTCTAATTCCCATGCTGAAGAAAAGCTAAACAAGGACTGTACTTGGATTTCATAAACCTCCTTTAGTTGGTGAAGTTTGTTAGTGGTGATCCAGGGTACAAAATAAGCCAGCTTGCAATTTTAATTAAGATGTTTTTGACTGTGGTGTTTGGCATCTTTTTGCTTTACTCTAACTTAACGTCCTGCAGTCCTAAAACGCTGGCCATAATAGACATCTCCGAATGTTTGAGTCACTTAACACAAGAATGGGAAACACTCACATATAAAAATGAGCAATTGTGTAAATGATTCAGCATCAACATGAGAACTATTTTTTAATGTGTTTCAACAGGACTAAAAGACTGGGAGAGAAGACTGATTATATCAGACAGAGCACATATCGGTAAGTATTGCATGGTAGCAAAGATTTGATGGTCTTGTCATCTCAAGAGCTCCTAATGCATGCTGCACTACACAGCACTAAGTAAACACTACCGAGCAAATACTCCTCTTATCATTTGTTCCCTAAAAGAGTTGGTTTGACTGTTTAAAGCATATTAACAAATCCAAATGAGCAGTTTGATGATTTTTGTACCGTAAAGAGCTTCTATACTCATGCATCCCCTACAGTTACCAGGCTTCACTGCGATAAAATGGTCATTGACACTGTTCCCTCTAAGCTGTGCGCGTGTGCGCACGCACACACCTCGCCAAGCGAGTGCACATACTTTACAACAGAGCGCACAAAAATTATGGCTCTTGATTCTGATAGAAAACAACACAGACGTCTTAAAATTTAAAAGTTATGATTGTAATTACTAGAAATTTCCTGCTTCATTTAGTAATCATCTATTTTCATTTAATTTGATTAAAATCAATGTGGTGTACATACTGTATTCTGACGTGTAGTCAAATTTTAAAGTATATAACTTCGAGTGTCGTTATGTGGCGCACAAAAATTTAACCTTCCTTCAAAAGCTGCACACAGCTGATATTTTATGCGCACACAGCCTACAGAAAATTAGAGGGAACATTGGTCATGGATGCAGTTAATGTCGCCCATGGGCGTTTGTATCCCACTCAGGTAGTGCGGGATACAAATGCCCATCTTAGCTGGGCAGCCACAGGAATGCCTTTTGCCATCCAATTATCACCCCAATGCACTTTACCGTGGTAGCATGGGGTTTTAGCTGGGGCACCGCTCTACATTTTACCTCAGTGCCCAAATTGCACCCTCAACCACGCGCTTCCAGGTAGCGCGCTTTAGTAAACATACCCAATAGTACATAATAAATAAGAACCTATTTAATCAGTCCTTACCTGTTTTATTAACCAATTTTAGGTTGATAACTAAATAATAATATGCATAATGCAGTAATTACAGTGCATGCACGAGGACCACAGTATATAGTACATATTTTCACTCGGCAATATTATGCTTTCTTAAATGAGCTTTTGTGTACCCTTAGTTGCTGTGTTGGCCATTGATTTCTAATTTTTTTTTCTACATTGTGTTTTTTTGTATTTTGATGAGCAGTGTTTGATTTTCACCAAGCAGTTGATGGACTTCAAGAGGTACAACGTCAGGCACAAGAAGGGAAAAAGTAATTGTACATGTTTACTTACATACCATTAGTAACTTTAACATCTAGAACACTGATAATAGGGAGGGCAATTTTCAAAACCATTTGCACAGGTAAACTGATCGGTCTTAAAATTTTCCTCCTCTGTTTGGCTGAAAGTACACATGGGCTTCCATTGCATCTGGGCTTTTAGCAGGGATAAAAAAGAAGCATTTCTGGGGCATATCTGGGTTGGGGGAGTAAACCGGCACACATACATTGAAAAGCAAGACTGAATCAAGCACATTGGTAGGTAATTTCATCTGGCAGCACCAGGAGAGAACAATTTTCCTGAAGCTCAGAAGCTATGGGGAGTTGTGAGTATGCCTTTCCTGGGCATTGCAGTCCCCTTGATGTCTTCGGTTTTGTTTTGTTGCACTCTGTTAAGTGGACATGAAACAAAGCTCTTCCTGTTGTTTTAATGAGGTTGTTTTTTTTGTTTCATTCATTCTTATTTTTGTTACATTACTTCTTTTCAAAACATTTTTCCAGTTATTTTTGGTTTTGTTTGGACAATTCATGACCATGGCCCAAATATAGCCAAGCTTCAGGCCCTGCCCATCCTGCAGGAGAAAGATTGCCAATCGTGACCCTCTTAAGCTTTGTGTCATTTGTGTGCATTCAGTGCACCGCCAGAAGGGCTGCTACGTATGTGAACACCTGCCGACACACCTCATACACCACTGTGATTCTTATGAGGTAAAAAAAGAGATTCTTAAGAAAAGTCTTCTGTACAGAAGTTGGTTAACTCTGCACAATCCAGCAGGTTGTTCTGCCTGGATATAATCTCACGACCTCTGCCTGTAGTGAAAAGGCAGCACCATAACTCTTCAAAGACGGTGCCAGATTCAGCTGAGACTTCTTGATCTAGAATGCAGATGTCTTCAGCATAGTTGCACAGGTTTCAGCAGGTGGTTGTGTTGTTAAGTACCGTCAAGCCAATGTTGACTCGTGGTGACCCTTAGATACTTGTCTTAAACAGTGTTCAGTCTTCTGTCAGACAGCTCATTGTTGATAGATCGATACAACAGCAGCAGCTATGGATGCCACTCTATCTCATTGCTGGCCTTCCTCTTTTGTGTTGATCTTCAACCTTGCCAAGCATGTCTTTCTCTAATGATCTCTCTCTTTGCATGATGTGTCTAAAGTATGAAAGTCAAAGTCTTGTCATCTGAGTTTCTAAAGCAGTGCTTTTCAAACTTTTATTCCATATGACCCCATTTTAACAACTGAAAATTCACGTGACCCCAGATGATGATGATGAAATCAAAATAGCAGATCTCCAACCTCTTTCCCTTCACTTCATTCGTCTAAAGCAGAAAAATTAACGGCAATAGTAGTGGCAAAAGCAGCAGCAGACAGCATATAGTGTCCTTTGTGTCGGTGTGCAATATGTGCTTACAGACCCCAGTACTCAGCATGAATTTCCAGTCTAACAGGAAGCTTACCCAGGATGGGGCAAGGGCCTATGAATGTTCATTGGTTCACAAACAACATGCTGACTGGCGATTTGCCACTACCTGGCAAAAGTCAAGTGAGATAGAAGGGGAAATAATCATGTTTCTATAACCCGCATCTACTGATGATGTGACACCATTTGGGATCCTGACCCCAGGTTTTGGAATCACTGTTCCAAAGAAAGCTTAAGTTTGATCTTCTCTAGTACTGACTGACTTGTTCCTTAAGCAGTCCATGGTATACACAGTATTCTTCGCCAGCACCATAATTCAAAGGCATCAATTTTCTTCCTATCTTTTTCACTGTTCAACTTTCGCATCCATATGATGTTATTGAAAATGCCATGGCTTGGACAAGTCAAATCTTTGTATGGAGAGAGACATTTCTGCTCTTGAAAATCTTGTCTAGGTCCTTCAAAGCCATCAGATTTCTTGATTGCTTGTCGTTTCTTTATTGATTATTGATCCAAGCAGGTTAAAGCTGTCTACTATTTCAATTTCTTCTCCATCAACGATGAACTTATTGATTTTGTCAGTTGTCAGAATCTTTGTCTTCTTTACATTAAGGTGCAGGCCCATTTTAAGATTATGTTCTGTGATTCTGAGAAGCAAATGTTTCAGATCGCCTTCATTTTTAACCAATAATGTGGTATCATCAGCATAGCGAAAGTTGTTGAGTCTTCGACCAATCTTCACACCTCGGTGGTCTTCATACAGTCCTGCTTCTCTGATGATTTGTTCTGCAGATAAATTAAACAGATAGGGAGAAAATTTGCAGCCTTGTTGAACACCTTTGCTGATTTTAAACCATTCTATTTCTCCTTGTTCCATTCGAACTGTTGCTTCTTGATCAATGTAAAGATCAATGCAAGAGAACTATTAAGTGTTCTGGTATACCCATGCTTCTTAATGTAGCCCAGAGTTTCTCATGGTTTGCACAGTCAAAAGCCTTGCTGTAGTCAATAAAACACATATACATATCCTTTTGGTATTATTTTGTCTTTTCAAGGATCCATCTCACATCCACATGATGTCTCTTGTTCCTCGCCCTTTTCTGAATCCTGCTTGCACTTCAGGCAGTTCTCGTTCCAGGTATGGTTGTAGTCTCTGCTGAATGATATTGAGTAGAATCTTGCTGGCATGCGGGATCAGAGCAATTGTGTGATAATTTTCAAAGTCAGTCGGATCACCTTTCTTCATAATTTGTATAAACACAGATATTTTCCAGTTAGTTGGCCATGATGTTGTCTTCCCAATTTCCTGGCAGAGCCTTGTAAGCAGAGGCGACCCAAGGGTGATGCGGGACCATTTGCAGAGACTCGTCATGGAACCTTATTTACATAATCACTGGACCTCATTTGCATAAATTTAATGTATTTTATTTTAAGATGTATATATTGCCCATCTAGCCCTTCACAAGCCTCTTTTTTCTCTCCTGGCAATGACTTAGAGGCTTGTTTACTAAATATTAATGTGCGTTAAGTGCCACTGTACCAAGAAATGGGTGTTCCTGCATTTAATGCACATTAACGTTTGTGAATGCGCATTAACTTTTAGTAAACATGCCTCTTAATGAGTGTCCGAATACCATTTGTATGGGCAGTGAGGATAAAGAAAGACTACCAGATTTCTACTTTACTATACAGTGCCAACTGCCAGGCACATTAGGAAGTACCACAAACCCTGCCCATTTAGAACCTAACACAAATTCACAGTATCATAACATCACTACCAGGACTCACAAAGCACCAAACTCTACCTATCAAAAGGCAACACTGCAATACATCTCAGAGAATATCAATACATCTCCTACTGGGGAAAGAGAACAACTGAGACTGTCACATAGAAACTACATAAAAAGAATAACTCAGGCTGGAATTTTTTCTTTAACTCTCGTAGCTTTAGAAAAAAAAATAATCTTGTTCTTTTCCTAATTTTTTCTAATTCTGTTTCCCTGCATGCATCATTGTAGTACTTCTCCTTGTCTCGTCTTGCTGCATATGTTGGAAATCTCTGTTGAGTTCTGTGATTGCCTCTTCTCTGGCTTTAGCTTCCTTGCATTTTTGGACAAAGTTCCTTCAGTCATCCATTTTGGCTGTTTATGCTTTTTCACCTTTTGTAGAGACTTCTCACTTTCTTTGAGCACAACTTTCTTGATGTCATCCCATAACTCTTCTGGAGCTTTGTCATTTGCATCCAAAGCAGCAAATCGATTTTGCAGGCAGTCTTTAAATTTTGGTGGTACATTCTCAAGGTCATCTGTTGCTACATTCATGAATGGCTTGCTCTTTTTCAGCTTTAGCTCAAATTTGCATACTAGTAGCTGGTGATCTGTACAGGAGTCAGCTCCAGGTTTTGTCTTTGTTGATGTTATTGAGCTTTTCTATCGTTGACGTCCACAGATATAGTCAATTTGATTTTTGTACATTGGTGAAGTCCATGTGTGCAGTCACTGCTTGTGTTGTTGGAAGAAGGTGTTTGAGATGAATAGATCGTTGGTCCTGCAGAATTCTGTCAGTTTTTCTCCAGCTTCATTGCTGTTGCCAAATCTGTATTTTCAAACCACTTTGCCTTCTTCTTTGTTGCCAACTTTTGCATTCCAGTTACCCATGACTATCAGGATATTCAGCTTGTACTTGTTTATAGAACTCACCAATTTCTTCCTCTTCTGCAACTGTTGGGGCATATACAGGCAGAAGCACCGGCCACACTGCCCCCCTTACAAGCCGTGCTGCCTCCCTCTCGCACCAAGCCAAACCACCGCCCCCGCTGCTGCCAATTCCGTCAGTGGGATAGCTCGGCTTTGTGCAGCAGTAGTGGCGGCAGTGGCCCATGGCAGGCCATGTGCTTCAGCACACATGACCTGCCGCTTCTGATCTCCCTCCAACACAATTTCCTCTCAGAGGGGGTCAGAAGTGGCATATATGGCCTGCTGTCCACAGAGGCCTCCAACTTCCCTTGTTTCATGCTTTGTACGTTCCATGTCCCAATATGCAAGACATCTTTGCAGCTTCTGACTCTCATTTCATGCACAGCTGCATCAGCAGTCAGACTTCAAGGTGTTTGATCTAACCACATCATAAATGCTGTCTTTACTCTGAAAGGTCTTCAGCTCATCCCCAGTAGCCAGTCGAGTGCCTTCCAATCTGGGGGTTTCATCTTCCTGCACTATAGAGCAATTTTTTTGTTGTGACTATCCATTGGGTTTTCATGGCAAGATACGGAAGTAGATTGCTAGGCCTTTCTTCCATGCAGGTAATCCTGTGTCACCAACACTTTCCTATTCTGCTGCTGCCCCGATGAGTGGTTTGTCTTAATCTGACACCTCAACTGAGATGTGTCCAATTTTGGGAGACCCTGCCAATAGTTAAGCTACCGATAGCTTAGCCCTCAGCATCATGGATGCACACAAGCTGCAAAGCAGGAGAAACCTATTTTATTTTTATTTATTTATTGCTTTTATATACTCTTTAAAATCAGTGCGGTTTACAGAGAACATTTTTGCACAGAACAGGGGGGGCCTGTTATGCACTTACATTGAACGGTTAATACAACTTGGATTTCAAACTGGGGTAACTATCTACAATATAAACATGAATCGCTAGTTTTATGTACAAGGTTGTCTATTATTTACAGTTGGCTAGCTGGTGATATGGGAGGTGAGGTTGCGCTACTGGGCTGTGTGTAGGAGAAAAAGGTGGTGCTTTAGTGCTTTTCTGAATTGAGCAAGATCAGTGATCGCTCGGACGGTAGTAGGGAGTGCAACCTACATAGTTTAAAGCTACATCACAAAGCACCATCACGTCAGGGCAGAAGACAGCAATAATGGCACCATCCTGAGTCATAAGAAGTTAGAAAACACTCTTGTGCCATCATCTACACATAAAAAGATACTTTACAATTCAAAGGTAGACAAAAGTGTGGCACCAGCTGGTACATTGCGGTACAACCAGCTACACAGAGATATTTCCAGGGCAGTGCATTTTGCCAGATTTTCAAAGCAAAATCATTGTGTATGTTAACTTTAAAATAAGTCCAAGAAAAATACCCACATACATTTAGACCTATTGACTTGTGTGGATCTCTTTTCGAGTTAAAATAAAAGTGCATGCATACTTTAGAAAATTCAAAAGTTATTTATTTTTATCTTTGGACCCAATATTCAAAGGCAGATTACACAGTTTGCAGACCAGAAAACCATGGAAATGCCACTAAGCGGGATATTCATCGGCACTAGCTGTGAATATCTGCGGGTGCTGCCGCTACATGCCGGGGGCGTTCCAGGGCAGCACTTGTTGCTAACCAGGCAGTGGGTCAATAATGGCACTGCTCAGTTAGCGCCATTTGGTGTAAGTCAAGCACAGGAGAGACTCGCCTAACTTTCCCCATAGAAGCTAACCAGGCAGCAGCTGAATATCACCACTGCCCGGTTAGCTTCTCGGCAACCTGGCTTTGAATATCCAGGTTTAAAGTTCAGTGCCAGCTGTTAGCCGCTGTAGGAACACTAGCCGATAGTGCTGTATAGCAGGCCCTTTATTTTTTATTATGCAAGAATATACCAAGCAAAGCAGGGCCATACACCTCAATCATTACCCCAACTCTGCTACTTCCCTGTTACATTCCAGTAAATTCCACTCCGATATAATTTCCCATCTGGCGATCTCAATTCCAAGCCAATAGGTACTCAAGTGTCCAACTCTATTATTATACCCCTTGTTCCCAAGCCCCACCCATCATCTATTAACCTTTTCCCTGATTCAGGATTTCACAAATACTGCCTTTGCTTAGCCATACAGAAACCAAACCAGTAATATTTCCATCAATACCGTATTTCCCAGATTATAAGACATGGTTTTTTACATTGAGAAAGGATGGCGTGACCTATACAACAGAGCAACTTATCTAGTAAAGTTACACAATGGACCATGCCCCTTGATCTGCATATATATATACTCCCACCTGGGCAATGGGCAGTCTTTATCTCTGGGCCCTCCTCTCTAAGTCCAGTGCTTAAGAACATAAGATATGCCATACTGGGTCAGACCAAGGTCCATCAAGCCCAGTATCCTGTTTCCAACAGTGGCCAATCTAGATCATACGTACCTAGCACTTTCCCCAAAAGACACAGGTTCCACAATGCTTGTACTAGGCCAAGCATTGATATCCTGGGTCCCTTCTTAATAATAGTTTATGGACCTTTCCTCAGGAACTTGTCCAAACCTTTTTTAAACCCAGCTACACTAACAGCCTTTACTACATCCTCCAGTAACAAATTCAAGAGTTTGATTACACATTGAGTGAAAAAAATATTTTCTTTTATTAGGCTTAAATAGTTTACCCTGTAGCTTCATTGTGTGTCCCCCTAGTCTTTCTATATTCTGAAAACGTGAACAATCGATCTACGTTTACCCGTTCCACTCCGTTCATTAATTTATAGACTTCTATCATATCTCCCCTCAGCCATCTCTTTTCCAGGTTAAAGAGCCCTAACCTTTTTAGCCTTTCTTCATAGGAGTATCCGTCCATCCCCTTTACCATTTTGGTGGCTCTTCTCTGAACCTTTTCTAATAACGCTATATCCTTTTTAAGATACGGTGACCAGAATTGCACACAATATTCAACCATGGAACGGTATTAGAGGCATTATAATATCTTTTGTTTTATTTTCCATTCCTTTCGTTATGATAGCCAGCATTCTATTTGCTCTCTTGGCCGAGGGTTTTAACACACTGGGCCGAGGATTTTAACATGTTATCCACAATGACGCCTAAATCATTTTCCTGGGTGGTGGTTCCTAATGTGGAACCTTGCATCGTGCAACCATAGTTTGGGTTGTTCTTCCCTAGGTGCATAACTTTGCACTTGTCCACATTAAATTTCATCTGCCATTTGGATGCCCATTCTTCCAATTTATCAAGATCCTCTTGCAATTTTCCACAATCCTCTTGTGTTTTAACAACTTTAAATAGTTTTGTGTCATCTGCAAATTTGATAACCTCACTCGTTATTCCCTTTTCCAGGTCATTTATGAATATGTCAAAAAGCAACAGACCCAGCACAGATCCCTGGGGTACACACTATTCACCTTTCTCCATTTAGCCCTACCCTCTGCTTTCTATCTTTAACCAGTTCCTGATCCACAATAGTACACTGCCTCCTATCCCATGACTCTTTAGTTTTGCCAAAGGTCTCTGATGAGGGACCTTGTCAAAGGCTTTCTGAAAGTCCAGATACACTATATCAACCGACTCACCTTTGTCCACCTGTTTATTCACAGCTTCAAAAAAACATAACATTAGTAAGACAAGATCTTCCTTGTCTAAAGCCATGTTGGCTGTCTCCCATTAGGCCATGACTATCTACATGCTGAGTAATTTTATTATTTATGATGGTTTCTACCATTTTTCCCGGTACTGACATCAGGCTCACCGGTCTGTAGTTTCCCGGATCACCCCTGGAACCCTTTTTAAAAATTGGTGTTACATTGGCGATCCTCCAATCTTCAGGTATTAGAGATGATTTTAATGATAGTTCATAGATTACTAATAGCAGGTCTGCAATCTCATATTTCAGTTCTTTCAACACCCTTGGATGTATACCATCCAGCCCAGGAGATTTGCTACTCTTCAGTTTATCTAATAGTTGTAATACATCTTCCTGATGTATCGATATTTCCGTCAATTCTTCCGCACCTTTAAATACCACTTCAGTCATGGGTAACATCCCTACATCTTCCTCAGTAAAGACCGAAGCAAAGAATTCATTCAGTCTCTCCGCTATCGCCTTGTCGCCTCTTAGTGCCCCTTTAAGCCCTCTATCATCTAATGGACCAACTGACTCTCTCATAGGTTTTTTGTTACGAATGTACTTGAAAAAGCCTTTATTTCGCATTTTTGCTTCCGCTGCAAGCTGCTTCTTCTCAAATTCTCCCTTTGCCTGCCTTATCAATGCCTTGCATTTGACTTGCCAGTGCTTGTGCTGTTTACAGGTTTCGTCATTTGGCTCTTTTTTCCATTTCCTGAAAGATGCTTTTTTGGCAACAACAGCCTCTCTGACCTCACCTTTAAACCATGCTGGCAGTTTTTTGGACTTCCTTCCACTTTTCTAAAAGCGTGGAATACAGCTGGTCTGGGCTTCCAAGATAGTATTTTTCAACAACACCCAAGCTTGATGTAAGTCTTTAACCTTTGCAATGGCTCCTTTTAGTTTTCTCTTAACTATTTTCCTCATTTTATCATAGTCTCCCTTTCGAAAGTTAAAAGGTAGTACTGTGGATTTCCTTACTATCCCTTCTCCACTAATTAAATCAAACGCGATCATGCTATGATCACTATTGCCAAGTGGCCCCAACACCCTTATCTCTTGCACTAGATCTGGTGTTCCACTAAGGACTAGGTCTAATATGGCTTCCCCTCTGGTCGGTTCATGAACCAGCTGCTCCAAGAAGCAGTCATTTATGTCATCTAGGAACTTTATCTCCCTAGCATGTCCTGCCGTGACACTGACCCAGTCGATACTGGGCACTGTTCCATCTAAGCTGTGCGCGTGTGCGCGCGCACACACCTCGCCGAGCGAGCGCACATACTTTACAACAGAGCGCACAAAAATTACGGCTCTGAATCTGATAGAAAACACAGACATCTTAAAATTTAAAAGTTTTATGATTGTAATTACTAGAAATTTCCCGCTTCATTTAGTAATCATCTATTTTCATTTAATTTGATTAAAATCAATGTGGTGTACATACTGTATTCTGACGTACAGTCAAATTTTAAAGTACATAACTCCGAGTGTCGTTATGTGGCGCACAAAAATTTAACCTTCCTTCAAAAGCTGCACACAGCAGATATTTTATGCGCACATAGCCTACAGAAAATTAGAGGGAACATTGATACCGGGGTAATTGAAATCACCCATTATTATTACTGCGCTGTAACTTTTGTTAGCTTCCTTGATTTCTTTGAGCATTTCATCATCCATTTGTTCATTCTGGCCAGGCGTTCTATAGTAAACCCCCAATGCCATTGCCTTCCCCTTTTTACATGGAATTTCAATCCATAGAGATTCTACAGCAAATTTTGTTTCCTGCAAAACTTTAATCCTTTCTGCCTCAATGCCCTCTGTAACATAGAGCGCCATCCCTCCACCAATTTGATCAGCTCTATCATTACGATATAGTTTGTACCCAGGTATCACAGTGTCCCACTGGTTGTCCTCCTTCCACCATGTCTCTGATATTCCAATCATATCTAACCTCTCATTTAGTGCTATATATTCTAACTCTCCCAATCTTATTTTTTTAGACTTCTAGCATTTGCCTACAAGCATTTTAGAGACTGTATTTTATTCATATTAATTTGGCTATTGGTAGACATGGGTAATTTGGGATCTTTAAGCTCTGTTTGCTCCATTCTCGAGGGCATTTGGGCTACTTTACTCTTTTTTGGAACCTCTCTGCTTTTGATAGTATCCTTCAAGGATACATTCTTCCGAACCATCCACTCTTGGGCGACTGTCGGCTTTCCCCTATTATCTAGTTTAAAAGCTGCTCTATCTCCTTTTTAAAGGTTAATGCCAGCAGCCTGGTTCCATCCCGGTGAAGGTGAAGCCCATCCCTTTGGAAGAGCCGCTCCTTTCCTGAGAATGTTCCCCAGTTCCTAACACATCCAAAACCCTCATCTCTGCACCATTGTCTCATCCACGCATTGAGACTCCGGAGCTCTGCCTGCCTTTTGGGTCCTGTGCGTGGAACGGGAAGCATTTCGGAGAACGCTACCCTGGAAGTTCTGGATTTCAACTTCCCACCTAAAAGCCTAAATTTAGCCTCCAGAACCTCCTTACCACATTTTTCCTATGTCATTGGTACAGACATGTACCAAGGCAGCAGACTCCTCCCCAGCACTATCTAAGACCTTATCTAGGTGGCGCGTGAGGTCCACTACGTTCGCACCAGGCAGGCATGTTACCAGGCAATGCTCACGTTCACCAGCCACCCAGCTATCTACACGCCTAATGATCAAATCACCAACTATAATGGCTGTCCTAACCCTTCCCTCATGGGCACATGGCCCTGGAGAAACTTCCTCGGTGCGAGAGGGTTTTACATCACCTAGAGGACAGGTCCTAGTTACAGGATCACTTCCTGCCACACCAGGGTGATGCTCCCCTGTCACCTGACCTCTCTCCTCCATGGCAACAAGGATGCTGCCATACTGGAGATGGGACTTCAGGACTATATCCCTGTAAGTCTCGTCTGCTTGCAAGCAGACCCTCCAATCAGCAGACTGGTATGTACTTGGACTGTAGTCACAAATAGCATACTAAAGTAAGCATTTAGGCAAATTTCAGTATCAACACAAAGATGAAATTAGACTTACCTGCTAATTGTTGTTCCTTAAGGAACTCCAGTCTAGTCCCGGACATCTGGGGTCTTGTATCTCTTCTAGCAGCTTTGTAGACTGATTACATCATCCTTTTTTGATGACCCTGGTATGTATAGCTAAGGGACCACCTCCTTGCTCCAGTAATCTATTAACAAAGCAGACTCACCAGAGCAACAACTAAGTAGCAACTTCAAATAACAAATACTATCCTAACTAAAACTTAACTAGGAGGACATCTCCCCCCTTTTGTACCAAACTCTTGGACTAGCCGAGATCTGCCCTCACCCATCACTGAGAACCAGACTCTGTGCTTCATTCCCATCCCACTCCTACCACCTCCTGGAACCATAACCTCTGCAGTTGCTCCACTTACCTGAACAACCACACAGTCTTCTTCGCTTCAGGCTGCAGTATCAAAGAAGAAAAAAATGGGAAGGGAAGTGGGACTAGACTGGAGTTCCTTAAGGAACAACAATTACCAGGTAAGTCTAATTTCACCTTCCTTTTTGTCCCTCCAGTCTAGTCCCGGACATCTGGGGATGTAACAGAGCAGTAAAGAGTTCAACAGGAAGGACCCACCAGACCAGCCTGAAGCACCGCTGATCTAAACCGAGTATCCCTGTCCGCAAAAATATCCAGCCGATAATGCTTGACAAAGGAATTCAGCGATGACCAGGTTGCTGATCTACAAATGTCCCCTGCTAGCACCGTACTATACTCTGCCCACGATGATGCCTGCGCCCTTGTCGAATGAGCCTTCAGCCCTTCCGGAACGGGCTTACCCTTCAACAGGTATCCTGATGCTATAGTTTCCTTGAGCCAACTGGCAATAGTCACCTTAGAGGCCGCTTCTCCTTTTCTTGGTCCCCCAAACACCACGAACAGCCTATCCAACTTGCGGAAACTCGCGGTAACTCGTAGATACTTTTTAAGGACTCGGCGAACATCTAGGAAGCGCAGGCTCCCTGATGCCGCCACTCCGCTATCTTCTGCAAAAACCGGTAAAGACACCACCTGATTGACATGAAAAGGCGACACCACCTTAGGTAAAAAGGAAGGAACTGTCCTTAATACCACCTTCCTTTCGAAAAAAAGACAGAAATGGCTCCCGACAAGATAAAGCCTGCAACTCTGATATCCTGCGAGCCGAACAAATGGCTACCAGAAACACCACCTTGAGGGTAATATCCTTTATGGAAGCTGCAGACAAGGGCTCGAATGGAGCCTCTACCAACGCTTCCAACACCACCTGCAGGTTCCAGGTCGGCACCGCTGTTCTCAGGGCGGTCACAACACTGCCACCGCCTTCAAAAATCGCTTAACGTCCGAATGAGTCCCTAGGGTTTCCCCATGAATCTTACCTCTAACAGGCTAGCGCCGCCACCTGCACTCTTAACAAGGCAGCTGCCAAACCCTTCTCATAACCTATCTGCAGGAAGGACAAAATTTGAGGCACCGAAGCTTTCAATGCCCGAAACTGACGTTCTTCGCACCACGCCTCAAAAATATGCCACACCCGGATATATGCCAATGCTGTGGATCTCCTCCTAGCCTGCAGCAGAGTCAAAATCACTAAGATGGTGGCAGTTGGCAGCTCCGTGTGAGCACGTTTTTTTTTTCTATGGGGAGAAAGCGTAAGGGGAAAGGTGGGTTGGTGCCCTCCCAACCCCCCTATACCTCAACGCCAGTTTCCGTAGGTCCTTTGGACGCTTTTATGCGCTGCTCGGGACCCAGTGGATGAAGGGGGAGTTTTCCGAGCATCAGCTGGGCAGGAATTGGATGGTTCGGCGGTTGAGTCGGTTCCATCTTCTTCCCCTTTGAGCCCTGCACTGAAAATATATAGGGACCAGCCCTTACCAATAGGCTTCTTGGAGCTTGTTCCCTCCTCGTTGAAGGGAGAGGATGGAGGCTCACGGGGGCCAGGAGCAGTAGGGCTGCAGAGCCCTGAGAGCGCAACCATCGAGTTGCAGTGTTCAGCATCATTATCGGTGCCGATTGGGGAGAAGCACTCAGGGCAGGAATTCTCTGAGGTGCGCCGAGGAAAAACGCCGGTAGAAATGGAACCTGATTTACCTTCTTTAGAGTTGGGTCTGGTTTTCTCGATGCAGCGTCCTGCTAATTTTGCTCTGGAATCAACTTGGCAAGCTATTCTTTCCCTTGGAGAAGCCTTAGTTCCAAAGATTACATCTTTGACCCAGAAAGTGGATAACTCTGTGACTTGAGTGGGGAATTTGGAATGGAAGGTGCAAGGCTTGCAGTTGGAAGTTGGAGAGAACCGGAGGAAGACGGAGGCCCTTGAAGAGCAGATGGAGGCATTGAAAAAGAACTTTTCCTCAGTCCAAGTTAAGTCAGAACATTTGGACAATTTGTCCAGGGCTAATAATTTACGACTGATTAATTTTCCGAGACTCCTTTCTGTGTCCCCTCGAGATATGTTTAAGCAGTATTTGGTGGAGGTTTGGGGGGTTTCCTTGGAGTTAATTCCACCTTTAGTAAAGATTTACTATTTACCTAAGGCAAAATTATCACCTGGGTTGGTTAATATTGGTGGGGACCCGGAACAGGGGAATGTGTTGAATGTTACAGACATGTTAGAGCAATCTGTTGAGGAGTCTCCGGTTCCCTCTACTCTATTGATTACATTTGCTTTGCTCTCCGACAAAGAATGGCTATTGAAACTTTTCTTTCGTAAGCGGAATTTGTTTTTTAGAGGTCTGATAGTTCGTATGTATCCAGACCTGTCCAGAAAAACCCAGAGACGTCGTAGAGAATTTCTTCTATTACGTCCTGGTGTTCTCCAGTTGGGCGGTCTCTTTTTATTGAAGCATCCGTGTAAGTGTTTAGTGAAATATCACTCTATTTCCTATGTTTTTTATAATCCCTCCCAACTTACAGCTTTCGTTTCTGCTCAGAGGTTGGAATCCTCTATTGGGGCCTCCCCGAGCTCGCTTAATGTTGTAACTCCGGGTTTTGCCTTTGCCCGATTTCTTTCATGTTTTGTTTAACAATTGCATCTTCCTCCCTCTCTTTATTGTGGGTTAGGGTGATTAGATACGTTGTTTCAATTATTTGAATTGCTTATTTGTATCTATTTTGGAGGTATTATCTAATTGTATCTACTCTTTTTTCTTTTTCAAGATTGTTCTATGGAACATTCTTGTTATAAGTTGTAAAACTTCTATAAATATTAAAATTTTAAAAAAAAATCACCTCTGAGGAATAACCCCTCGCCCTCAGCCGTGCCCTTTCAAGAGCCAAGCCATAAGCGAGAACTGATCAACCTGCGGCATGTGCAGAGGACCCTGCGACAACAGGTCCCTTCACATCGGAAGCCGCCACGGCCAGTCTACCAAGAGTCTCATCAGTCCGCATACCACGGCCTTCGCGGCCAGTCCGGCACAATCAAAAATACTTGACCTTTGTGAAGCTCTATCCTTTGTAGCACCCGACATATTAGCACCCATAGAGGAAACATGTAAAGAAGTTGATCCTCTGGCCACCTTTGAATGAGCGCATCGAGACCCTCTGACATCCTCTCGCGCCTCCTGCTGAAGAAACGGCTGCTTTTTGCCGAGTCGTATGTTGCCATCAAATACATCACAGGAGTCCCTCATCGGTCTTCCACCATCTCGAACACTGCAGGATGGAGAATCCATTCCCCTGGGTCTACCTTGACCCGACTCAAAAAATCGGCTTCCACGTTGTCTACTCCCGCGACATGCGCCGCCGACAAGGCTACTAAATTCAACTCAGCCCACGCTAACACTTGATCTGCCTCCGTTTCCAGTGCCACGCTGCTTGTGCCCCCTTGACGGTTGATGTAGGCCACCACGGTCGCGTTGTCGGAAAATACTCGAATCCGCCTTTCCGTGGAGGTAAGGGCAAAATGCTCTTAGCGCCAGCGTCACCGCCTGCAACTCCAAGGTGTTGATAGCACAATCCTTTTCTACCAGAGTCCAGGCTCCCTGGGCGAAGTGACCTTCGAAGTGTGCTCCCCAGCCCGAGAGACTGGCATTGGGTGTCAGTGGCACCCAGGCCGGCAGCTCTAACGGCATCCCTTTTTCTAGATTTCCTGCCTGCAACCACCATTGCAATGCTCTGTGGGTCTCCAGCAGGCAGGGCAGCTTTCGAGACAGCGGATCTGACTGGTGCGACCATCTCTGCAGCAGAGCCCTCTGCAACGGTCTCATGTGAGCTCTTGCCCATGGCACCATATCGAGCGTCGCCGCCATGGTTCCCAACAACTGTAGGTAATGCCATGCCATCGGCATCTTTCTTCCCAAGAAATCACGGACTAGCTGTCTCAACCTCTGAGCCTTCAGGCGTGGAAGAAAAACCCTCGCCACGCTCGTGTCGAATCGTGCCCCCAAGTATTCCAGGGTTTGAGATGGAGTCAACCTGCTCTTTGCCATATTGACTACCCAACCTAAACTCTGCAAGAAGCTGACCACCCAAGCTGTAGCTGACTCGCTTTCGCTCTTGGACTTTGCCCGAATCAACCAATTGTCCAGATAAGGGTGCACCAGTATTCCGTCCTTTCGCAATGCTGCCGCCACTACCACCATTACCTTGGTGAATGTCTGCGGCGCCATCACCAAGCCAAACAGCAGAGCTCAGAACTGAAAATGACCCACAGGAACTGCAAATCGGAGATATTTTTGATGCTCCACCCAAATTGGCACATGTAAATAGGCCTCCGATAGATCCAGAGAGGTCAGAAACTCTCCCTCTTACCGCTACAATAACCAACCTTAGCGTTTCCATATGAAAATGAGACACCCAGAGGCACCTATTCACTCCCTTGAGATCCAAAATTGGTCGATAAGAGCCCTCCTTTTTTGGCACCACAAAATCTATCGAGTACCAACCGCAGCCGTACTGGGCTGACGGTACTGGTACCACTGCTTGCAGCCTTAAAAGCCTTTGCAATGTCTCCTGTACAGACTTTAACTTGAAGCTTGCTTTGCAGGGCGACTGAACAAAAGACTCGCGGATCGGACATTGAAACTCTAGCACATGTCCTTCTTGAATCACCTCAAACACCCACTGATCTAAGGTAATCTGGACCCAGGCAGGTAGAAACTCCCGTAACCGACCCCCTAAGGGCACTAGCCCTACCTGGGTCCCCCTGACTTCATTGTGACTTTCTACTGTTTGGAGCTGAGGAACCTCCAAACCCCCTGTTTGCTCCTTGAAACCCCTGAAACCCCCGATTCCTGTATGAAAAACATCCTCTTTGAAACTGGCTGAACCTCGGAGATCGGAAGCATCTAAACTCCCTTTGTGGCCCCTTGGTCTGGGGATTTTGCTTATTCAGCTTTGGTTTGTCCTCCGGTAAGCATCCTCCCTTGGACTCCCCGAGGTCCTTCACTAACTTGTCCAAGTCCTCTCCAAAGAGCAACCTGCCTCTAAAGGGGATATTACTCAATCTGGCTTTGGATGAACCATCTGCTGCCCAATTCCAAAGCCACAGATACCGCCTCACCGCTACCACCGAGGCCATACTTTTCACTCTGCCACAAATAAGATCATAATGAATATCTGCCAGATAAGCCGCCCCTGTCTCCAATCTGGTGGCCTCTTCGGTCGCGTCCTCCACCTGCTCACCTTGTAGTCTCTGAGACCACCGTAGACAAGCTCTCGCCACCCATGCCCCACATATAGACGCTTGCATGGAGAGAACGTTGACTTCAAAAATCTGCTTCAATAAACTGTCCAGCTTCAGATCCTGGGCATCTTTGAGAGCGGTACTGCCTTCCACCGGGATAGTCGTCATCTTGGTAACAGCCGACACTGCGGCATCCACCTTGGGGGATTTGAACAACTCACGATCCTGATCCGCCGGGGATAAAGCCGGCCCATTACTCTGGCTCCTTTCAGACCTGCCTCCGGCAAATCCCATTCATCCTGAATCATTTCTCAAAATACTCTATGCACTGGAAACACCCTCTGGGCTTTCTGCACTGCCTGTAGCACGGATCCTCCAAGGAGGCATCCTCCTCCGGCCCCGCCACCAGCATATTAAGAGTCCTCAGCATCTCTGATATGAGCGCCAGCAACTCTTCCCGCCTAAAAACTCTAACTACCCGAGCCTACTCCTCGCGGTCCACAAGCTCACCTTCCTCAAGCTCCTCCTCCATTTCAACATCCGGATCCACATCCTCTCAGCATGGTGTCTCAGATGCCACCAACTGCTCCTGCTGGACCTGGGCCATCCTAGACCTCTTGACCGGAAGCCCCCCAGCTCCTGCGTCCATCACACTGCCTGGGCGCTTTCCAGACAGCGCTCCTATCGCCGCACCGTCCCCCAACCCCTTAACAAAGGACTGTTGCAGCAACAGCATAAACCCCGGAGAGAAATTTGACGCTAAACCTCCAGGCCCAGGCACCGGAGCAGACAGAGGAAGATCGGGTACAGATGACGGCCCTGCCACGGGCTCCAGTGGGGCCAAAACGGGCGGCCTGGGATCCTGTCCACTCATAGAGGTCCCTCTCTGACCCCCAGGAGTGCTCTCCAAGTTCTGTTCCATAGGAGAGGCTTCCTGGACACAGTCTCTACAGATCCCCTCTTCACTCTGCATACTAGACAGAGATCCTTAGAAGGCATCTCAAACTGACAGTATTGCTATGTGCCTTAAATAACTGCAGACTCCCGCCTGCACTCCGTTGCCTGCCCCACACAAAAACAAAGCAACCAAACTCCAGTAAACGTGCCCTCTGTTTTTGGTTTTTTTTTTACTACCGCCCAGCCAATCCAGGGAGGGAAATCCCCGTGAATCCCCCCTCAAATCATCGAAAAGCATGCTGCAACGAAGCTCTGACACCCTATGGCCCCTAACAGAAACCGCCGTGCAAACAGCTTTTCCCACACGAGACACACGCGGCCGGGCCTGCGTAGACGCGCTGAGTGCAGACTCTGTCTGCCAAACTGACAGGTATGCAGCCCCTTACCTCTTAGAAGTCACTCCCCAGATACTGCAATCTGCTTTACTGTCCGGGGCTGAGGCGGCTATGCAGTCTCGCTTACTCTACACATGCTCAGCCGGTGCCAGCGGCTTCAGCGTCGTGGAGGAGCGAAGTGAATTCTCCCAGAGCTGTTGCAGCGATTCCCCTGCTCTATCTGGCTTACCGCTGCTCTGCTTCTGCTCCCGCTACCGGCTCCTCACCCAAAATCGTGGGTTCGGGAGCCAGAGCCTTCCTGCCTCATAGCAATGTACTTCACCCAGGGAAAGGCCAGGAAGTGAGGGGGGAGGGAGGACACTAGCACACACCTCACCACAAAAACACTAAACTTAACCTAAACACTCTTTTATTGTCCTTTCAGTGAGTCCTGCACCTCTGGGCTCACCACTCCTAGCTGCTTGGAGACTGAAATACTGGAGCAAGGAGGCGATCCCTCAGTTATATATACCAGGGTCATCAAAAAGGATGACGTAATCAGTCTCCAAAGCTACTAGAGGAGATACAAGACCCCAGATGTCCGGGACTAGACTGGAGGGATGAAAAGGAATCTTCCTTTTAAACCCACAGAAATTGTAAAAATGGTGACACTGAAGGAGCGAAACTCATGCACAGCAGAATTCAAATTGAAACAGAGCCACCAAGTGAAATTTTGGGAAACTGAGAAATTAGTTAGAGACTGGAGGAAGGCGCAGGGAAAACTAACCTTGATGAAATGGAGCAAGAAGGCAGATCACGGCCACAAAGCATGGTAGCCTGAATTAGAAGCACCACCTATGATTATATTCAAAAGGAAGATGATGCCTCATGAAACTCTACCACCCAACGTTGTTGTTGATGTGAATGAAAAAGGAAGGATTGAAGGATGAGAGCATGATGGTGAAATGGCTGCAGCGCTGCTTTAGTAAGCGGCCGGACAGATTTTTCAAGAGACAGAAAGCACTACTTGTCATGGATAGCATGAGAACCCATTTCACTGAAGACATAAAGAAGAAAATAAAATCTCTGAACGCTGTCCTGGTTATTATAACTGGTAGTATGACAAAAATGCTTCAACCACTTGACAGTTCCGCCAACAGAACATTCAAAACTGTGTTGTGTCACCTATGGGAAAACTGGATGTGCCATGGACAACACAGTTTCACGGCTACCGGCTGCATGCGCCATACCATGTTTGCAAAAGTCTGGGTGGGTGGCGACAGCTTGGTGGTGGGGAAGGGGGGGGTGAGTGATAAAATAATAAAATCCGGTTTTGTGAAGGCTGAGATACTAAAGAGCTCCGATAATCATGAACATGAAGAAGACAATAATGAAAATGAACTGGCTCCTGAAATTGCAGAACTATTTCACAGTGATACTGCAGATGAAGGCTTCAACGGCTTTCCCGAAAGTGATATAGAACAAATCTGATGTAGAATGAGCTATGTTGTTATGCACTTTATTCAAGAGTGTTATTGGAAAGTGAGTGAAACAGAATAAAATCGGGTTTTAAAAAAACAGCAGTGTTGTCTTGCGCTTTAGTCTTAGGCCCTGCGACTTACATAGCAGGGTGACTTATATTATGATTTTACCAGCAAAATGCTTCATTTTTCTGCAACTTATACTCAGGAGTGACTTATATGGTATTTGTGCAAGTGCAAACCCCTCCTCAAACTGTACCTCCAGGAATGCCTCTTCAAACTGTTGGGTAACTTACACACGTACCAGTCCTATGGGCATAATTTTATAATAGATTGCCTATGTGAGAGGTCCAAGGAGGCTCCTAGTTTAAGCCTAATTATGAAGCAAACATTGGTGCTTATGTGTCTTTATCAAATAGGCTCCCAGAACCAGCCCCAAGAGCATGCAAATGCCGTAAACAAGTTTACTCCTGTTTTGAAAAAAGTGCAAATGCGTGCATGTCCTCTATATACGTACCGCTCATTTTATAAAATACGTGTGCATAGCTCATCCCCGGGACATGTAAAAGTAGATGCCCTCTTTGGAGGTAATTTGATATGAAGGCACCTAGGTTAATAGGGCAGGAAGGTACCTATTTTATAAAAACAAAGTAGGCACCTACTTGTCTTTATAAAATACTAGTGCAAATTCTTGCACAAATCGTGCCTGATCGAGAGCAGCTGTAAATGTCAGTACGTACTTTACAAGCGCATATGCATATTTTATAAAATATGGGGATTCTTCATAATTCTGCCCATACGCCACCCCTGTGCACCCATGCATACTTTTATGCCCAACCTAATTCTATAAGAACCCATTGATGCACCGAAAATAGCACATATATGGTCATGCAGGTTTATAAACGCCATTTTTCAGGCTTTACCCATGGAAATAGTTTATAAAATTATCCCCTATGGGGGTCACTCCGGTGCAGGAATAGCGGCGTTGGACGTCCAACCCACAAGCTGCTCCTGGACCCTATTCAGACCCCTGCACTCCCTGCATGTACAGAGCCATTGTGCATGGAGCGCTGGATGAGGGCAGGAGGGGGTGGCAGTGGGGTGGAGCCATGCGCAGGGACATACAGAGGTCATTCAAGTCCAGCCTCCGTACATCCCCTGGCGCTGAGATGTACGCCCACCTTATTCCACCCCGATGGTGCAATAAATGCCAGGCAGTGATGGGAATGCAGCCCCCCCTCAACCCCAATGCACCGCCGTGGGAGAGCATCAGCCATGGGGGCACCCCGGCAGAGGGTCGGACAGCAGGGTGAAGGGTGCTCGGGGTCCGGCAATTCTGTGCCTCCAGCAGGACATGCGGCTGCCATGGCAACGGGACACCATGGCACCAGCACACCAGCTGGAGCATTGGGATGGCTGGCCAGATAGTGCACAAGATATCTCACTGGGCAACATTGGGTGCACACCGGGCCGTTTAAGTGCCCTGATCCTGCAACCACGGGAATGTATAGCTACCATGGTAGTGGAATCAGGTACAAATGGGCCCCAAAATGTCAGAATCAGCCTCCAAATGCTTAAGGTCCCCTTTTACTAACCCTTAGCTCGAGCTGCCTGCTGCATGGCTCATTGTAGCTTGAGCTAAGAGTTAGCAAAAGGGGCCCTAAGTTTAACCCATTTGCACAGGTAATGCACTGTGTCAGTGGCAGAAATGGCTTTTAAAATTGCCCTCCCTGTGTAATTAGTCTCTTTGCTTATGGTTTTCAATGTAACACACATTCCAAGCTGCAAGAATTGAACATTTGCCCTCTACCTGTTTTCTGCAACGACAAGCACATTTTCCTGCACCTTATCTTTTCCCCTCTGCTTTCTCTTCTTTCCTTTCCTTCCCTTCCCTTTTCTAACATTTAGCCTTGCCTCTGTAAAATCACAGATAAACATCTGCATAGCCTTTATTTTCTCTGCCCGCTGAGCTCTTACAAATTAATTTTTCTCCCACATTTTATTTACAGGATAAGTTTTAAGCATGTTTTCATGAAATAAAAGACATACTTATGTTTTCACTGCTATCTGTTCGTCCATCCTGTCTATGCCAGTGATGTGAAAGATGAGGCCACAGGCAGAACTAGCAGGCGAGCAAAATGAAAAAAAAAAGCTGAAATAAAAATGCCAGCCTAGCAGGGATGCCAAGCTCTGCCAGTTACAAGAGGAGTCTGGCATATCAAAAGAAAACTGACCAGCAGGGACCCACAGTCCCTATTAGATAAAGATTCATGTTGCTGCAAAGAGAGAAAGGAAGTGCCGACAAGGATCCTCAGATCCCACCAGATGAAGATCTAGAGGAGAACGGCTTCCCCTGAACATGCAGCCCTTCAGCTGCCAATGCTGTCTGCCTTAAAACTTCTCTTTGGCTACCAGCTGCACTCTTTGCTATGTGGTGGGCAACAGAGTTAGGAGGGACAGCAACTTTGTGGGGAGTAAGTGAAAGAGAGAGAGAGAGAGAATGGGCGAGGAGTAAGTGGGGGGGGGGAATGGGGGATGAGTGAGTGGGGGAGGTAAGTGAACATGAGGGGTGAGGGGTGGGGGAAAGTGAGTGAAGGAGCAGGAGAGAGAGAAAGTGAGGGAAGTATGGGGGGAAGAGAAAACAGGTGGTGGAGCATGGGAGGAGCACTGAAGAACTATAAAGTATCTCCCGTGGTAACCAGCACATCTGATGGGCCTTGCGGGAAAAAACAGACTGAGGCAGGCAACAGGGAAACAGCATGCATGTGTAATGGAGCACTTCCAAATACTTCCAGAAAGAGCTGGGAAGTTGTTCCCACGGGGACTTCTCCAATAACATCACCCACGGAGAATAGGCTTTCCCTTCCATAAATTCCTCAGTAGATCTAGACTCTTAGAGTGGCGGTATATAAGACTAGTTAAATAAATAAATCGTAAAAGTCAGTGGAGGATACTTTCAGGATTAGAAATGTATTCCTCAGAGCTCCCTGTCTCCCTCCCTTTCTTTCCCTACCTCTTGACCTGCCTTTTCCTTTCCTCTCTCTCTCTGTCCTATATGATAATGGCGTTCCTTTCCCCTTTTCTTTCTTTCAGTGCAGTCCTTTGTATTTTGTACACCACGTTTATGCTCCGGCCTAAGCGGTCTATCAAGAACCTAGATAAAGATAAAGCTGCACAGATACTTCCTGCTGCACACTTTTTGTTTCACTTTCTATTTATTCCTGTTCCCTGTTTTTGTCCATATATCCAGACTCTTCTTTGCCCAGATCTGGTCTATCCCTCAAAATCCTCTTTATTGACCTCATGTGTGTATGTGTCTGTGTAACTGTGTAAGAGTGGTGTGTTTGTGTTGAAATGTTTGCGAGGGGAGTCTGTTTATATATATATATTTGTGTAAGTTATCATAGGTTATACTTTTGCACTGCCTTCCCCAAAACAAGTTTAATCCAAAGTGGTTTCCATCAATTAAATACAATAATCAAATACATCTTAATAATACATCAGTACAATACATTACATAATACAGCCCTAAATAGATAAACAAATACAACAAATAAAATAATCTTGAACAATAGTTCAATCCACTCCTCTTACTCTGTGTGTATATGCCTGAGACACTTGACAGCCAACCATCAATACACGCCAAAACCATTACAAAATGAATCAAATTCATCCTAACCCACAACTACTTCAGTTTCAGTTCTCCTAATGGTAGCACGGGCCCCTGCATACACCCACTACTCTAGGAAGATGAATGACTGAAATACATATTTCCTGCTCCAAAAGTGTTGACTTTCCAACAGCCACAAAATCTGAAGCAAAAATGAGTGAAAAGCAGGCTCCCAGTGGAAGCTCAGAAAGAAGAGAATGGTGCAAGTCTCTGCAATATACCAAGCTGCAAATTGTGCCAGCAAGTATCACAGACACCACAGTCACCCAGAAGAGAAAAACATTCAATGCAAGTGAATCCTACCCATGTTTCTCCACAAATGTAACATATTATTCAATGCAGAAAGCATGATGAAGAATGCTATGTTGGAGCATGGACATTGTTTAAAAGTACTATCTTGGAAACCCAGACTAGATGTATTCCATGCTTTAAGAAAAATGGAAGGAAGGCCAAAAAACTGCCAGCATGGTTTAAAGATGAGATCAGAGGGGCTATTGTTGCCAAAAAAGCATCTTTCAGGAAATGGAAAAGGAGCCAAATGATGAGCACAGGAAACAACATAAGCATTGGCACATTAGATGCAAGGCATTGATAAAGCAGGTAAAGAGAGAATTTGAAAAGAAGCTTGCCATGAAAGCAAAAATGCATAATAAAAACTTTTTCAAGTACATTCATAGCAAAAAACCTGTGGGAGAGTCAGATGGACCACTGGATAGAGGGGTAAAGGGGGTGCTAAATGAGGACAAGGCCATAGCGGAGAGACTGAATGAATTCTTTGCTTCAGTCTTTACTGAAGAAGTTGTAGGGAAGTTACCCATGCCTGAAATGGTATTTAAATGTGATATATCGGAAGAAATGAAAGAAATATTGATAAACTGTGAAGATGTATTACAACTAATTGATAAACTGAAGAGTAGTAAATCACCTGGACCAGATGGTATACTTCTAAAGGTGATGAAATGACTGAAATATGAGATTGCAGACCTATTATTAGTAATCTGTGAACTATCATTAAAATCATCTGTAGTACCGGAAGATTGGAGAATGGCCAGTGTAATGCCAATCTTTAAAAAGGGTTCCAGGGGTGATCCAAGAAACTACAAGCCAGTCAGCCTGACGTCAGTACTGGGCAAAATGGTAGAGACCATAATAAAAGAATAAAATTACTGAACATTTAGATAGTCATGGTTTAATGGGAGAAAGCCAACATAGATTTAGCCAAGGAAAGTCTTGTCTTACTAATATGTTATATATTTTTTTAAAGGTGTGAATAAACAGGTAGACAAAGGTGAGCTGGTTAATATAGTTTATTTGGATTTTCAGAAAACCTTTGACAAGGTCCCTCATGAGAGACTCTTGGCGAAATTAAAAAGTCATGGGATTGGAGGCAGAGTAGTACTATGGATCAGGAAATGGTTAAAAGAGAGAAAGCAGAGAGTGGGACTAAATGGCCAATTTTCTCAAACGAAAAAGGTCAATATTGGCGTACCCCAGGGATCTGTGCTGGATCCACTGCTTTTTAACATATTCGTAAATGACCTGGAAATGGGAATAACGAGCGAGGTAATCAAATTTTCAGATGACACAAAATTATTCAAAGTTGTTAAAACGCAAGTGGATTGTGAAAAATTGCAAAAGGACCTTGATAAATTGGAAGACTGGACGTCCAAATGGCAGATGAAATTTAATGTGGACAAGCGCAAAGTTATGCACTTAGGAAAGAACAACCCAAACTATGGTTACACAATGCAAGGTACCACCTTAGAAACCACCACCCAGGAAAACAATTTAGGCGTCATCGTGGATAATACATTGAAACCCTCTGCCCAGTGTGCAGTGGTGGCCAAGAAAGCAAATAGAATGCTAAGAATCATAAGGAAAGGCGTTGAGAATAAAACCAAGGATATTATAATGTCTCTATATCATTCCATGGTGCAACCGCACCTTGAATATTGTGTGTAATTCTGGTTACCATATCTTAAAAAGGATAGCAGAATTAGAAAAGGTACAGAGAAGAACAACAAAAATGATAAAGCGGTTGGAAGGATACCCCTATGAGGAGAGGCTTAAAAGGTTGGGGCACTCCTAACTTGGAAAATAAACAGCTAAGGGGGGATATGAAAGAGGTCTATAAATTAATGAATGGAGTAGAATGGGTAAACATAGGTTGGTTGTTTACGCCATCAAATAGTAGAAAGATTAGGGGACACACAATGAAACTACAATGTAACCCATTTAAGATTAAAAGGAAAAAATATTTTTTTACTCAATGCATAATCAAACTTTGGAATTCGTTACCGGTGGATGTCGTAAAAGCTGTTAGTGTAGCTGGGACATGCAATGAAGCTACAGGGTAAACTATTTAAGACTAATAAAAGGAAATATTTTTTCACTCAACGTGTAATCAAACTCTGGAATTTGTTACTGGAGGATGTAGTAAAGGCTGTTAGTGTAGCTGGGTTTAAAAAAGGTTTGGACAAGTTCCTGAAGGAAAGGTCCATAACCAATTATTAAGAAGGGACCCAGGATATCAATGCTTGACCCAGTACAAGCATTGCGGAACCTGTGTCTTTTGGGGAAACTGCTAGGTCCTTGTGACCTAGATTGGCCACTGTTGGAAACAGGATACTGGGCTTGATGGACCTTGGTCTGACCCAGTATGGCATATCTTATGTTCTTATGTTCTATGTTCTTATGTTAAAAATAATTTGGACAAGTTCCTGGAGGAAAGATACATAAACCATTATTAAAGAGGACCCAGGAAATCCACTGCTTACTCCAGGACTAGCATTGTGGAACCTGTGTGCCTTTTTGGGAACCTGCCAGATACTTGTGACCTGGATTGGCCACTGTTGGATACTGGGCGTGGACCTTGGTCTGACACAGCATGGCATTTCTTATGTTCTTATGCCAAGGACAAGAATTTATTTTATTTAACTAGGCTTATATATTGCTTTTTCTACCAGTCAAAGCAGTGTACATTTGGGTACTGTATATATATTTTTCCCTTGTCCCTGAAGGGCTCACATCTATGTTTTAGTACTTGAGGCAACAGAGGGTTAAGTGGCTTGCCCAAGGCCACAAGGAGCACCTATGGAACTAGAAACCACAGTCCTTCTAGCACAAGGTTGCTGTCCTCTAGCAGGATTCAAACCCCTGGCCCTCTAGCCTAAGCAACTTGCCCCAACCACTAGGCCACACCTCCCTCAATTTGACACACTAAAAAAAAGGACGTAACAAAGATCTTGGTTCCTATCACATTATAAACCATATATTTTGACTTGTTTGTAACCTTCTGATCACCCTTCAGCTCTCCCACTGTTTCCACGCCCCCTCACTCCCTGAGAACATCACTGAAATGCTTTTAGGATTCACTTATATATTTTAGTATTGTCTTCTTTTGCTCATAGTGTCATGACCTGAAGGAGGTTTTAGCCTTTGAAAGCCAGTCAAAAAATGTATCGTTAGTCTAATAAAAAGGTATTACAGGATCTTATATTATTTTTTTGTCTTTCTTTTTTATTTCTAAACCATCAAAGTGAACTAACAAGACAACCACACTACTTTTTCCAAGGTGCCAGTCACCAACAGCACATTGAACTCTGTTTAAATATTATTTTTGTAGAAACCCATGGCCATGCCACCCTGCATACACCCAATCTCATCTGATGTTGGAAGCTAAGCAGCGTCAGGCCTGTTTAGCACTTGGATGGGAGACCACCTTGGAATACCAAGTGTTTTAGGCTTACTGTATGGAAGAAAGGCCTTGCAATCTACTTCCAGTTGCACCTTGTCAAGAAAATCAGGGGATAGTCACACTATGGACACCTATATACAGGGATGGCACTTAACAGGACCACATGATTCTCTAAAAACACTTAAAATTCTCCAGAGATCTCCTTCATCTCACAGATTCATTTTAATTATATAAAATTAGTAAGAAGTCTTACGTTCTCAACTACTCATCTCTTCGTCAAATGTCCAAACTGGTACTGTGTTTCTCCTATACAATATCACTTTATCTAAAAGTGCCTCATTACTTATCTACATTTTCAGACCACCAACTTTGCATCACCATTACAATATTGTTTTATCTAAAGCTATATTACTTATAAGGAAGACATGTGATTTTGAAGTACCAATCAGAATCATCTCTTTTTAAACTCAGGTATACCATTCCAATTTTTAATTTAAACCTCCCAGGGCAACTATGTACAAATGCTATATCCAAAATTATCCAATCATCTCCTCACCAATGCTTCTCCACCTTTTCCAAAATAGAAAGGCTCTGCATCATGTGTGTGGTGACTGTGGTCAGTGTTCAGTTAGCAACTGTTCTTACCCCAGAAGAATCTGCATGAGGTGACCGATCAGAAAGATTAACTGCATGAACCCTCAACCAGGGACCCACACAGGCATCCAACCAACCATACAAAACTCTCTACCATTTTCTAGATCTCACTAACTACACATGTTCTCTGGTATTTTCCACACAAGGTGGCATGGTCTCTTTCTAGCAAAAATATTTATGCATTCTGTGATCCATTACACAGGTACACTACCAAAAAACTGCCTCCAGTTTTGCAACTGATTCCTATAGATTTTGGGGTGCTGAATCCAGGAAAAATAGCCAAAATGTTCCATCACGTCACGTTTTCTTGCAAAATTAGATTTCTTACCCATATAAGGAATGTTCACATAATTTCTTTTTAGCCGACTGCAGTTTATTTTCTTGGCCCAAAACAGAGGTTGTAATGGTTAACTAACTAGAAACACTCCCTCATGATATTTTAGAGTGTTTTGTATTCATTTTATACATTAACAGGACAATTGGGAGGCTAAATCCAGTACTCGCGCTGGCGCATGTTCTTTCCTGTTCGCCTCGCCTCGTTCACTCGCTCAAACACGGTGGTTGCGACATGAACGTTCCTGTCAAATTTCAGTTTCTTGCAAGTTCATTATTACCTTTTGTTTGCTCAGTCATAATCCAGCTTTATTCCGAAGTGGTTCACTACAGTTGTAGTTTGCAGTGCTGTGTATTTGTGATGGCTCACAGAGCCAGAGGTTGCGTCAACTCTCCGGACAGTTTTTGTTTTAATTTGTGGGGAATATACCGTGAAAAAGCAACAGAGGAACATTTCTGCATTTATTAAAAAAGTATATTTCGCCTATTTCGGTTTGAAGTTAGGCGATCAAGACAAACCGTGGGCTCCTCACAAAGTGTGCAAGACATGTGAGGAAGATCTACGCTTATGGATGAAAGGTAAAAAACAAGCATTTCGTTTCGGAATACCAATGATGTGGCGTGAACAAAGAGACCACAGCAGTGACTGCTATTTTTGCTCTTGCATTGTGAAGGGATACAAACTTAAAAAATAAGAACGTAATAAGTTACCCCAGGGGTGTCAAACTCAAATACACAGTGGGCCAAAATGTAAAACTTGAACAAAGTCGCGGGCCAGCATTGAACAAATGAACCTTTTAATATGGACCCAAACAAGATTTGCTTTAACATTGAATATGAAGCAACACTTATTACTATACAATTTATAACTTAATAGTTCAGATATGCAAAAACCAATTTCAAATAAAAAAAATCATCAATGACATTCATTTATTAAATAAGATTTAAATAATAATAAATAATAATTTTTAAAATAAAACAAAGAAAAAGTGCATAAAGAAAACGTTAATTATTGCTCAGTTTGCTGCACACTGATCTAATCTGATGTGCCCAAGCCAGATACCTGGCATCTCTTCTTGGATGATAGTTCATCAATGTCTGGGCTCAGGCTTTGAGCTGAGGAAATCCTCAGTATCGAGCGAAGGTGTTCATCAGTCAGATGTCTCCTGTGAGATGTTTTAGTCATCTTCATCGAGGAGAAAAGTTGCTCACATAGATAAGTGCTGCCGAACATGGAGAGCATCTGAGCAGCTTGGGTGCGGAGCTGAGGCATTGTGTCAGGGATGAACTGTGGAAACTGGGCGGCGCCCACAGCATCATACTTTGACTTCAGCGTGTCATTACACTGGAGTTCAATTAGCTCCATTTGGAGGTTGGTTGGTGCGTTTTCCACATTAACTGCAAAGGGATTACTGAGCAGTTCAAACCTACATTTCTGGACATCAAAGTCGGCAAATCGCCGGCTAAACTCAGCGCCGAGTACACTGAGTTTTTCAGCAAACTGTGCGCATGGGAACAAGTTGGTAAAGAACTGCGTTTTCATGGTTTGGCAGCAGGGAAAATGGCCAAGGTTTCCTTGCAGCATCTGATTCTCCCACAGGCACAGTTTAGTTTTAAAAGCCCTCACTGCAGCGTACATGTCTGTGATGATGCGCCCCCGCCCCTGAAGCTGCAGGTTCAGCGCATCGAGATGGCTCGAGATGTCACACAGAAAGGCCAGCTCACACAGAAACTTTTTCTCCCGAAGCTCTGCTGTGTCCTTCCCTTTGCTTTCCAGAAACTGACATATTTCCTCATGCAGCTCAAAACATCTATTCAGTACTTTTCCTCGGCTTAACCATCTCACCTCTGTGTGATACGGCACGTCTGCGTATTCCGAACCACACTCCTCCAGAAAAGACTTAAACTGGCGGTGATTCAGACCTTTGGCTCTTATAAAGTTAAGTACTTGTGTTACTGTGGTCATAACATGTTCCATCTTTAGGGCTTTGCCACACAATGATTCCTGATGTATGATGCAGTGATAAACAGTTAGTTCACCTGCACAGTTCTCTTCCTGCATCTTCTCCCAGACCCTACCCACCAGTCCACTTGTTTTACCGCACATCGCTGGCGCACCATCTGTCGTTAATCCCACGAGTTTATCCCACGGCAGCTTTATTTCAGTTACGCATTTGGAAACCTCCTCAAAAATTTCCTTTCCTGTGGTTGTGCCATGCATTGATTTGAATCCCAATAGCTCCTCCGTAACACACATATTTGAGTCCACTCCACGGATGAAGACTGACAGCTGAGCAGTATCAGATGCGTCGCTGCTCTCATCCACAGCAAGGGAGAATGCAACAAAATCTTTTCCCTTTTCCAAAAGCTGGTCATACAGATTGGTGGCAAGATCACATGTGCGATCAGCTACTGTGTTTCTGCTCAGGCTCACGTTTGAAAAGGCTTGCTTTTTCTCTGGGCACACGATGTCACAAACTTTCAACATGCACTTTTTCACAAACTCTCCCTCATTAAAGGGCCGGGCTGATTTTGCGATCTCTGCTGCCACAATATAACTAGCCTTTACAGCAGCCTCACTTTGTGATGTGGCTTTTTTGAACATATTCTGTTGTGAAACCAAACTTCTTTTCATCTCCTCCACTTTCTGGCTCCTTTGAGTCATGTCCAGGTCCTTGTACTTGTCATGGTGTTTTGTTTCATAGTGTCGTCGAATGTTATACTCCTTAGTTATAGCCACGTTGACTCCACAAATCAGACAAACAGGTCTGTCTTTTACATATGTAAACAAATATTCTGTCTCCCACCTGTCCAGAAAGTTCCTGTTGTCTGCCTTTCTTTTTGCCAGTTTTGGGAAGGGGTTCCACAGTGACAGTTGTAGCTTGAGATCGCTATGACTTCTGTCACACAGGAGAGGGCGTTTCTGGGACCTGTCCTGATTGACGCGCCAAAACAGCAAGGCATTATGGGATTTGTAGTATTAGCGATGAATAAATGCGCTGTATAATACCGGCGGGCTAGCTCTAGTAGTCATTTGGTATAGCCTCGCGGGCCAAATATAATTACACTACGGGCCAAATTTGGCCCGCGGGCCAGAGTTTGACACCTATGAGTTACCCCAACCTTCCCTCAGCAATTAGGCCTATGCCTCATAGCAACGAAGTACCTGTGCCTGAACCACCAAAATCTTTGGATCATATTTGTGTGGACGGTTCTGATCATGATGAGACTCATCAGATGGCTTTTCCCGATGAGTCCAGTACTTCCGAGTTTGAAACTGAACCAGATCCGAAACCTGAACTTTTCTCTCAAGCTGAATTGAATGATTTAGTCCGGGATTTAGGACTCCCAAAAAGATGCTGCCCAACTGCTAGGTTCTCGGCTTAAACAGAAAAATCTATTGTCACCAGGAACAACTTTTTATTGGTACCGCAACCACGAGACACAATTTTTGAAGTATTTCAGCAAAGAGGAAGATTTGGTATTTTGCAACGATATATACGGAGTGATGGAAAAGTTTAAACTCAAGTATGATCCTGCTGAATGGCGGCTGTTCATTGATTCGTCAAAAGACAGCATAAAAGGTGTTCTTCTTCATAATGGCAACACATTCGCTTCAGTTCCTATTGCTCAATCTGTTATTCTCCAAGAAAAATACGAGAATTTGGCCCTGATTCTTCAGAAGATTTGTTATGATGAGCATAAGTGGATGATTTGTGGAGACTTTAAAATTCTATCCATGCTATTAGGGCAGCAATCCGGTTTCACCAAATATCCCTGCTTCCTTTGCTTGTGGGATAGCCGGGCCGACGACCTACACTGGGGGAAAAAAGACTGGCCAATTCGGGAGTATTTGAGACCCGGTGAGAAAAATGTTCTTCATGAGAGCTTGGTACCTCGTGATAAAATTCTATTACCACCTCTCCACATTAAGTTGGGTCTCATTAAGCAATTCATCAAGTCCCTTCCAAAAGATGGTGAGTGCTTTCAGTACCTTTGCTCAAAGTTCCCCTGACTTTCTGAAGCAAAGCTAAAGGAAGGAGTGTTTGTTGGCCCTGATATAAGGAAACTCATTTCAGATGGAGCATTCGCTGAAACGATGTCTGAGAAGGAAAAAGAAGCCTGGGATTCCTTCAAGGATGTTGTTCTCAAATTCTTGGGGAACAGGCGGGATGAGAACTATAAGGATATTGTTGCCAGGATGCTCAATGCCTTCAAAGAACAAGGCTGTAACATGAGCCTGAAAGTCCATTTCTTGCACTCCCATGTGAACTACTTTCCCGAAAACCTGGGGGCGTACAGTGAAGAACAAGGTGAAAGGTTTCACCAGGACATCAAGGACGCAGAGAGAAGGTACCAAGGAAGCTGGAACACCACTATGATGGCTGATTTCTGCTGGTTGCTGCTGCGGGAAACCCCAGATGAAAAATACGCCAAGCAGCGCACCAAGAGAAGCATTCGGGGGAAGAAGAAACGGGCCCACCAGGAGATTGATTGACCCAAGAATGACTTTAAAATCTAAACTGTGTTGACAAATATCGTGTTTTTACTAAACTTTGAAATAAAAATTTGCTAGTTATTACCAGTGTCAGATCTCATTTATTAGAATTTTATTTTCACACCATCGGGTGTTTGTCTTCATGTATTGCAATGGTGCGGTTTGCGTTTTCTATTCTTACATACATACCTGTACAACATTTTTTGCACATTTCTTTGCTTTGCTTTGTGTCTAACCTCGCTCTTATATGCTCAATGTTTGTGCACATGTATGTGGCTGTTTTAAGTGCAATTTTGCTACCATCACAGTGTGTTTTGTTGACATTACTCTATTCTTATGTGCTGCCTTGTTACAATTTTCTTTATTCTTATTTGAATAACTACTAAACAATTAGTATAAAGAATTCATCCAAGAAACTTTTATCTCGATCGCACTCAATCTGAAACGTTCACCTCAAACTGCTAACCCAATGTAGCAAAACTTCTGTACGTGATGGAGCAAATTGGTTACCAGATTTGGATTCTGCGCACCAAAAAACGTAAAAATCAATCGAAACATTAGAGGCAGTTTTAAAAAAACTTTTTTTAGTGTACCTGTGTTATTAATTATACTCTTCTGTTAGAAATCTCTTTCTCCTCCATATGTACCTGGGCATGAATCAGGTCTTGATAAGATGTGCTTTTGTTTCACCAGTATTGGCACTACAAAGAAAGGAATTGGACCAACATATTCATCCAAGGCAGCCCGAACAGGCCTCCGCATATGTGACCTTCTTTCCGATTTTGATGAATTTTCATCAAGGTATCATTAAAATCAATTCTAAGCAAACTGAAAATGGTAAATGTTCTTGAATGTTATTTTAAGGGGTGGATATTTCCATGCTGGAAGTAAATAAATCTCTCAAAGACACTGTGAGATCTATAAGCACTGCTCACTCTACAAATGTAGCTAGAATTACAAATTATGAATTAATTGCCATTGGACTGCATAAGTTAATCTTTGGTGTTATTTTTGTTTATACTATATTTTTATATGGCCTTCCTTGAAACTACTACTATTTCTTAGAATTTCTATAGTGCTACTAAGCATATAGACATGTAAGAGACAGTCCCTGCTCGACAGACAAACGGAACAAACAAGGGACTAAGGGAAATGATTAAAAAATACAAGCGTATTAAACATGCTAGTACTACATAAAATTGGCAGCTGAATTTAATGCTAAGAAATACAGAGTCAAGCGTTTGGGCTGCAAAAACCCAAGGGAGTGGCACAATATAGGGGGTGAAGTACCTCTGTGCACAGGAGATGAGCAAGGACCTGGGGTGATCATATCTGATGAGTCCAAGATAGTCAAATAGGTAGAAAAGGCGAAGGATGCCCAGTTGCATAGGGAAAAGAATGGCCAACAGAAAAAAAGGAAGAGATATAGTGCCTTTCTACAAGTCTCCAGTGAGATCTCATTTGGAGCACTACGTACAACTCTGGAGACCGCAACCTCAAAAAGATTCAAAAAGAGTGGAATTGGTACAAATTTGATCCAAAGCACTTTAGAGCAATTAAATACAATAATCAAGTGCATCAAAATAATACATCAATAAAGCACAGCAGAAAAAGACCATATGGCCTATCTAGTCTGCCCCTCCATATCAACTACTATAGTCCCTTTTTTTCCTTTAGAGATCTTCTGTCTTGTCCCATGCTTTCTTGAATTCAGACACTGCCCTCGTCTCTACTACCTCCACTGGGAGACTATTACAAAATATTTCCACATATTACTCCTGAGTTTGTCCCCTTTCACCTTCATCTTATGCCCCCTTGTTGCAGAGTTTTCTTTCACTTGAAAGAGGTTCGCCTCCTATGCATTTATGCCATGGAGCTATTTAAACAACTCTATCATATCTCTATCCCACATTTCCTCTAATGTATACATATTGAGATCTTCAAGTCTGTCCCCATATGGTTATAACAAAAGCTGACCATTTTGGTAGTCACCCTCTGCATTGACTCCATCCTGTTTATATCCTTTTGAAGGTGTGGTCTCCAGAATTGCACACAGTGAGGTCTCACCAAACACTTATACAGAGGCATTATCACCTCCTTTTTTCTGCTGGCCATTCCTCTCCCTGTGCACTCAAGCATCCTTCTGGCTTTCACTGTCACCTTTTCTACCTATTTAGTGACTTTAAGATCATCAGAAACAATCACGCCTAGGTCCTGCTCTTCTTTCATGGATAGAAGTACTTCACCCCTAATACTGCACCTCTCCCTTGAATTTTTGCAGCCCAAATGCATTACCTTGAAATTTTTAGCATTAAATCTCAGCTGCCAAATTCTCGACCACTCTTCAAGCTTAGCTAGATCCCTCCTCATGTTATCTACTCTTTCCTGGGTGTCTACTCTATTGCAGATTTTGGTATCTTCTGTAAAGAGGCAAACCTTACCAGACAGCCCTTCCGCAATATCACTAACAAAAATATTAAAAAGAATCAGACCAAGGACAGATCCCTACAGCATACCAGTGGTAACTTCCTTCTCCTCAGAGTGAGCTCCATTTACCTGTACCCTTTGTCGCCTCCCACTCAACCAATTTTTAACCCAGTCAGTCACTTTAGGATCCATCCCTAAGGTGCTCAATTTATTTATAAGTTTACTGTGCAGAACGGTGTCAAAGGCTTTACTGAAATCTAAATACACCACATCTAGGACTTTCTCTTGGTCCATCTCTCTGGCCACCCAGTCAAAGAAATCAATCAGATCTATCTGATAAGACCTGCCTTTAGTAAACCCATGCTGCCTTGGATACTGCAATCCATTGAACTCCAGAAACCTCACTATTCTCTGTTTTAGCAGCATTTCCATTAATTTACTCAACACAGAGGTCATACTAACTGCCCTGTAGTTCTCAAACTCACCCTTACTTCCACTTTTGTGTAAAGGGACCACATATACCTTTCTCCAAACCTCTGAGACCACTCTCAACTTTGAAGAAGCATTGAAAAGGTCAGACAGTGGAGCCGCTAGAACGTTCCCAAGTTCCTTCAAAACTCTTGAATGTATCTCATCTGGCCCCATCGCTTTGTCTACATTTAGTTTATCTAGTTCCTCATGAACACAGTCTTCTGAAAATCATTCAAGATCTCCTTCACTTCTGTTCCTGTTTGTGGGTGTTTTCTGAGGTCCTGCTCCTGGCCCTTCATCTGTGAACACAGAACAGAAATATGTATTCAGCAATTAGAGCAGTTACTCACCTGTAACAGGTGTTCTCCAGGAGCAGCAGGAATCAGTCCTCACTTATGGGTGACGTCGGCGCCGACGGAGCCCTTGCGGAGCAATTTTCCCCAGCTTTCACTGAAAGCCTTTGGGAATTGCAGCACACATGCACGGTCCCCTTCCCGCCCAGGGATGCCATCTTGCTGTCTGATGACATAGCGGAAAGACAGCAAAAAAGTTAGCAAAGCTATGCAATAAGGGTGACTGCAACTCCAAGGGGAGGAGGGAGGGTAGTGAGGACTGATTCCTGCTGCTCCTGGAGAACACCTGTTACAGGTGAGTAACTACTCTTTCTCCAGGACCAAGCAGGAAGTCAGTCCTCACTTATGGGACCCAAGCTTAAGGCTAACGGAGACCTCAAGCCTAAAGAGCTCCCCCAAGCTCAACAGTACAGAGGGAAGGAATCTTCTCTGAATACAAATCCGGCCGGTAGCCCAACACCAGGGCCGGAGGGTAGGAGTTGCCTAAACCTCAAAGAGATTGTGGAGGACTGCCTGACCGAAAGCACTGTCCCTGCGGGACTCCCTCTCCAGGCAGTAATGAGCAGCAAAGGTCTGGCTTGTAGACCAAGTAGCGGCCCGGCAGATGTCTGCCAATGGAACAGAGCAAAGATGAGCCACAGACGCAGCCTTCGCCCGCACACGATGAGCCGTGACGCGACTCTCCAAGGAGAGGCCGGCTGCCCCGTAAGCCCAGGCGATACAGTCGGCCACCCAGATGGACAGGGTACGTTTAGAGACAGGTACCCCCACCAACCGATTGGGGTCAAAAGAAACGAAAAGCTGGACTGCTTTTCTATGCTCTCGCGTACGATCAAGGTAGAAGGACAAGGCTCTTCGACAGTCCAGGGTATGCAGAACAGACTCAGCTCGGCTGGTATGCAGCCTGGGAAAGAAGGTCGGAAGAACCACCTCCTGGTTGATGTGAAAGTGGGAGACCACCTTTGGAAGAAACTTAGGGTGGGTCCTTAGGAGTTGAGGAGTGGCCTAGTGGTTGGGGCAAGGTACTATAGGCTGGAAGGTCGGTGGTTCAAATCCCACTAGAGGACAGCAACCTTGGGCCGGAAGGACTGGGGTTTCTAGTCCTGCAGGTGCTCCTTGTGGTCTTGGGCAAGCCACTTAACCCTCCATTGCCCATGTTCCCTGTAAGTATTAGTGTATGTGCCTCATATCCCCTCGTGTTAAATGTATCCCCCAACCGCTTTGACCCGGTGAAAAAGCGGGATATAAATGCAGCTAAATAAAATAAAATAAATAAATACCCTATTCCTGTAGAACCTAGTGTACAGGGGCTCCGACACTAGGGCTTGTAGCTCACTTACGTGCCTCGCGGAAGTAAGGGCTACCAAGAAGAGAGTTTTCCAGGAGAGGAAACGAAGAGGGCAGGTAGCCATGGGTTCAAAAGGCGGACAGGTAAGCCTTTGCAGAACCACATTGAGGTCCCAGTCAGGGGCTGGAGGGCACAACGGAGGTTTAAGCAGAAGGAGGCCTCTAAGAAAACGCACCACCAAGGGGTGCGAGGAAAGAGGCTGACCTTCCACCGGTGAATGGTGCACGGAGAGAGCACTGAGGTTGACTCTGACAGAGTTGGATTTGAGGCCTAGATCGGAGAGGTGAAGCAAATACTGCAGTACCACCGATACTAAACAGGCGAAGGGGTCCTCAGATGGCTGAGAACACCAGACCGAGAAGCAACGCCATTTAAGGGCGTAAGACTTCCAGGTGGAAGGACGCCGAGACGCTAGGACGACGGCTTCCACCTCCTGGGGTAGCAGAAGCGGAGCTAGGACTACCCTTTCAGCAGCCAGGCCATCAGGTGCAGGGCCCGGAGGGTGGGGGTGCAGAAGAGTACCCTGATCCTGGGTCAGGAGATCGGGCCGAAACCCCAGAGGAAGAGGGGTGTCCACTGCTAGCTGTAGAAGCAGAGGGAACCACAGTTGTCTCGGCCACCGGGGCGCTACCAGGATCACGGAGGCCCTGTCCTGGACAACTTTGAACAATGTCCAGGACACAAGTGGTGTGGGAGGGAAGGCATACAGCAGACCCGTGGACCACGAGATGAGGAAAGCATCCGGCACTACTCTGAGCGGATGCGGGTGCCGGGAGCAGAACCTGGGAAGCTGCCGGTTCAGGGGACTGGCAAAGAGATCCACGGTGGGAGAGCCCCACCGGCGGAAGAGCTGCTGGACCACTGCGGGGTTCAACCTCCATTCGTGTGGCTGCAGAATCCGGCTCAGTTTGTCCGCCAGGCAATTGTCCTGCCCTGGCAGGTAAACCGCCTTGAGGAGGATGTCGTGACCGACTGCCCAAGAGCACAGTCTCCGAGCCTCCTGACATAGAAGGAGGGAGCCCGTGCCCCCCCAGTTTGTTCACATAGAACACTGCAACCTGATTGTCCGTCTGCACCAGTACAGACTGACAAAATGTGAGGTGAGAGAAGGCCCGCAGAGCTAGGCGGATCGCCCGGAGCTCCAGGAAGTTTATCTGCTGGGCGGCTTCCTAAGGTGTCCAAAGGCCTTGAGTGCATGTCCCTTGACAATGCACCCCCCATCCCAGGAGAGAGGCATCTGTCGTGAGCACCCGGGACGGTGGGGGAGACTGAAAGGTCATGCCGAGCACCAGGTTGGGCAGGTGAAGCCATCATTGAAGGGAGGAGACCAGACGGTCGGAAATCTGTATCAGGTCCGACAGCCTCCCTGTGGCCTGATGCCATTGAGTGCGAAGGCTCCACTGAGCAGGTCTCATATGTAGATGGGCATTCGGGGTGACATGGACCGTGGAGGCCATGTGCCCGAGCAGCTGCAGGAACTGTCTGGCAGAGTCCGGCGACATGCTGTTGAACCTGCCGGCTAGAGCTATGAGCCTGTTGGCCCGTTCCAGGGGCAAGAAGGCACGAGCCTGCAGAGTGTCCAGCCGTGCCCCTATGAACTCGAGATCCTGAGAGGGGAGCAAAGCGGACTTTTCGAAGTTTATGACGAAGCCCAAATGCTGAAGCAGAGCCACTGTGCGTTGAGTGGCCTGAGTAACCTCTGGAACAGACGATGCCCGGATGAGCCAGTCATCCAGGTATGGAAAGACGAAGAGGCCTTGAAGCCTCAGGAAGGCTGCCACCACTGCCAGGCACTTCGTGAATACCCTGGGAGCGGAGGACAGTCCAAAGGGCAGTACGCGGTACTGATAATGATTCCCTGCCACCACAAATCTTAGATATTGCCGGTGGTCCGGATGAATAAGGATGTGTGTATAAGCATCCTTTAGATCCAAGGAGCATAGCCAATCTCCCTGCTGGAGGTAGGGCAGTAGGGTTCCAAGGGTAAGCATCTTGAACTTTTCCCGCTGCAGGAACTTGTTGAGGTTGCGTAGGTCCAGAATGGGTCTGAGGCCTCCTGTTCTCTTTGGAATCAGGAAGTATCTCGAGTAAAACCCGTGACCCCACAGGTGTTGGGGCACTGGCTCCACAGCCCGTTCTTGAAGCAGACCTTGCAGCTCCTGAAGGAGTAAGTCCCTGTGCAGAGGGGGTCTGGGAGGCTCCCCTGGAAAGTAGGGGGGAGGCACCTGGTGAAAATGTAAGAGGTAGCCCTTTTGAACCACCTGCAGCACCCAGGAATTGGATGTTATGGCTGACCACCTGTGGGCAAAGTGGGTCAGCCGGCCCCCCGTGCTGGGCGAAGGCCCCTGAGGGGGAGAGGCTATGCGGACATAGTCAAAAACCCCCACCCTGCTGGGCCGGGGCCTGCGTAGCGGGCTTGGGGGCTTTCTGCCTCCGGGATCCGTTACCCTGCCCCTTAGGCTGCTGCCCCTGACGGGGGGTTGCTGAGGCCTGATATTGTGGGTGGTGTTGCTTATAAGCAAACACCTTCCTTGGGTAAAAAGGCTTTTTCCCCGAGCCCTTCTTCTTCTGTGAAGGGGCAGAGGTCTTTCTGGAAAGGCGAGTCCTGGTGAGGGTCTCCGACTCGAGCTCCGCCGCCTTTTCGGCCATGGGTTTGCCGAAGAGGTTTTCACCTCTGCAAGGAACATCGACCAACTTGTCCTGCACCCATGGCTCGAGGTCGGATAACTGAAGCCACGCCTGGCGGCGAGCCCCGATGCCGGCTCCGGCCACCCGAGCCGATGCTTCGAAGCCATCGTAGGCCGCTCGAGAAATGAACTTTGAACACTCTCGAATCCCTGTGGACAAGGCCTGGAACCGCTGCAAAGGTTCCTCGGAGAGACCGGCCGAGAACTCCGCAATTTCTTTCGCCAGGTCTCGAAGATACATGCCCATATACAGCTGATATGTCTGGACTCGACAAGCAAGCATAGAGCCCTGGAAGCACTTTCTACCGAGGGCATCCAGGTTCCGGGCCTCCTTACCCGGAGGCACCGAGGAGTGCATCTTTTGACTCTTAAGTCGATGCATGGTCGATTCCACCACCATGGAATGGTGTGGTAGTTGCGCCTTCTGGAACCTGGGGCTCTTGCGGACTCGATACATGGAATCGACCCGCTTTCTCAACACCGGCGTCGAGGCCTGGCTCTCCCACATGCAGAAGAGAAGTCGCTCCAGCATCGGGGGAACCGGTACAGTAAAGGCCTCCTTCGGGGGAGAGTCATATTGAAGGGCCTCGAGCTCTTCGGCTCGAGGTTCCTCCTCCGGATCCGCGGGGAAGGCCAAAGCCTTGGCCATATCCCTCACGAAATCTGAGAACCGGGTATCCTCCGGGGGGGGGACCGCCTCCGAGGCTCCGACTCGGGCGAGTAGGAGGGGACGCACCGAGTCTGAAAAGAACCGGGTGACTCGTCCTCCTCCGTGTCCCAGCCCGATTCCTCCGAGGAGGAATCGAGCTCCGTGCGGGCGGGGGCCAGAGACCTCCGCCCCGATGCCGAGGCTGGCGTCGAGGGAGACCTAGGTCGAGGATCGACTCAAGCTCGTATGGACTCGAGGATCGACTCGGCCTCCGTGGTCGACTTGGGCATCGACATCCCGGTGGTCGGGGCAGATGCACTGGCGAGGCCGGTGATCAATGCCCGCTGCTGGTCCATGAAGGCAGCGATACTGCGCTCCAAGGTCGTCAGTCTGAGACCAAGCTCAGAAGACCCAGCAGCTGCCAACTCGGGCCCCGACGTCGGCTCTCCCGGGGGAGAGTCCAGGAGGACTATAGCACTCACGTGTCCAGACGACTCCAGCTCAAGACGAGGAAGCTTCGCAGGCCTCTCCCTCTCCGAGGACCCGGGGCGTCCGACGGGGCTGAGCGACCTGGCCCTCGAGGGACCAGGAGCGTCCTCCGACGCCACCCTCGCGGGCCTCTTCTCCCGACGGTGTTCCCGGCCGGGGGACCCCCGCTCAGAAGAACTCGGACGATGCTCGGAGCCGGAGCCACGAGACGTCGAGGCCTCTGACGAGGTCCGGGCCAGACCGGACGCGGAGTCAGAGAAGATTCTATCCCTTTGCGACTGCCGACTCCTTAGCGCCTTCGAGGACATCTTGCTGCACGGACTGCAACTCATAGGGTCATGTTCGGGCCCGAGGCAGCGGAGGCAGCAGTCATGCGTGTCAGTAAGAGACATGAGTTTGACACAACGATCACACTTTTTAAACCCGCTGGCAGCCATCAGGGGAAAAAGGGCCCCTGCAAGGTCGAAAGACCGCGCTGCCAGGGAAGAAGGAGAAACAGGTGGGAACGCCAGTTGGAGAGAAAAAAATAAAATAAAAACTGTGAACGGGCCCCTTAGGCGAGGCCCGGCGGGAAGAGGACACACGAACCGAGAAAATAACAGAATAAACTAAGAAATCAACTTTTTCAGCGGCGACAACAAACTACGTCTGAAGGGCTCCGCGGAAAAAAGGAGACTGAGCAAGATGGCATCCCTGGGCGGGAAGGGGACCGCGCATACGCGCTGCAATTCCCAAAGGCTTTCTGCGAAAGCTGGGGAAAATTGCTCCGCGAGGGCTCCGTCGACACCGTCACCCATAAGTGAGGGCTGACTTCCTGCTTGGTCCTGGAGAACTGTTTTATCCTCATCAGCTTCTACATATTCTTCCCCTCCATCCCTAACAATACCACATTTGCACTTCCCCCTCTCGCTAGCACATCTGAAAAATGTCGTCCCCACATTTTATTGCATTGGCTATTTCTTTTTCTTTTGGTATCTTTGCTTTTCTAACTACTTTCCTAGCTTCTCTAAATTTTCCAAATATTGATGCTTGTCTTCCTCTTTCTGTGACTCAATCCACCCCACTCTGACTAGATCTACCTATATATTTTCAAATAACTGATAGTAACTCACCATAAAACCTCACCGACCCAACTTCTCATGTGCTTATAAAACCCCTAAACCTCTTTCCAGTTCACTGTTTGCTACTGAAGGAGCTCCCGTTCACCCCTTCATGAGCAGCTTGCCCCAATGTCAGGGTGATCATAAGAGGCCCCTTTAGATTAGTAGGAGACATGGCTAGCAACAATATGAATATGTGGAAAAAGAGTAGCTGCGGAAGATGTAGATTGTCAACTGTAACACAAGCTTGGCCCCAGGTTCAGTAGCAGGTTCCACCATCAGCAAGGCATTTAAGGCCCGATATTCAAAGGCATTTACACAGTTTACAGAGCTGAATATCCCTGAGTAATGTCACTAGACACCCCGATCGGGACATGTTGAGGCGTTCCGAGGGTGGTACCCAAGGATAACCATGCAGTGGCAATATTCAGCCGCTGCCCTGTTATCCCTCAGTGGCAAAAATTAGTGCAGCAAAAGCTGTCATAACTTTCACCACCAGAGCTAACCAGGCAGTGGCTGAATATCGGCGCTGCACAGTTAGCTTCTGCACCATGTGCGGCAACCCTGGATGTTCAATGCTGGTGGCCAAATATGGCCCCGGATAGAATATCTGGGGTTACATTTTGGCGGCAATGTCTATTGTATCAGTCCTTTGATGTTCTCAGTTTTATCTATCACCTGTTATCTTGGGACCAATTTTAAAGAAATGCATGGCATATAACTACATTAAACTCACTAGATACAATTATAAAGGTATTACTTAAAATACCTGTTATACAATATGTATAGAGAATCAAAGCACTGCAATGGTATACTCCCTCGCTACTAAGCATAGAAAAGAGTGAATATTTTTATTGATCATTGTGTTGCCAAAATGTTGGAAGATTCTTGGTATATGAATTTCTGGCTACAATTTGTAGGTTACTTGTGGGTTATTTAATGTCTCATAGATTTAAGATCCTGGCACACCAACACCAGTCTATGTTCCCTACTTTGGAAATAGACATAGAAGCACAACTCAGAAAATTAAAGGTAAAAAAGTTGCTTCAAAAGGTATACTTTTATTTTCATATGTTCTCATTGGCTTCACATGTCTAGTCAAGCAATTGGTTTGTTATTCTATAGCTCTGCTGAAACTGTTTTGTAGACATTTGAATTTGTATTGAAAATTTCAGGAGTTAGCTGAAAAAATAAGACCCATGGTCCGAGATGGTATTTATTTCATGTACGAAGCTCTTCATGGTTCGCCAAAGAAAATTCTGGTGGAAGGAGCCAATGCTGCACTACTTGACATTGACTTTGGTATGTTGATTATGAATGTGCAAAGTATTATCAGGCAGAATGTGTAGCTAGGACATCAACGCCTGAAGGTTCATCCAAGATAATAAGGAAAAGAAATGAATTTTTTCATTCCTGTTCATGCGGGGTGTAATTTTATAGGGGGGCACCTAGTTAAAACACGTTCTAAGGTGCCTATATCAACCTATTTTATAAAGACAATTAGATGCCTACTTATCTTTATAAAATATTAAAATGAGTGGCCTAATGCATGACTCCTGGAGCTGGTGCAAATGTCCACGCCTACATTTTTCAAATATGTGCATAAATTATAGTATTTTATAGTCTATGCACATACTTGCATGCTCTGTCCAGACTCCGCCTGTGTGTACATCCATTGGCAAAGTACATATCTTGATGCACCCGTCTTCTAGACCAGTCGGTCCTTTATAACAGGTCAGTTATGCATGTATGTGGCCATATACATGTAGAAATTACTTTATAAAATCACTTAAAAATATATTTGTCAACGTCTAGTTTATATGTTCTATTCTAGTTAGAACTGATCTTACACAAAACTATAATGTGTGTCAGGTTGACAAATACCACCTGGGTTATAGTAATTGAGTAATGCACTAACATTTGTATGTGGTACAGTTCTAAACTGATGTACAACATGTCTGTATAGCTTATTTTATGACTTAAGTTTTACAAGGGGTTTCATAGGCAAGAGAATAGCTTTATAAGCTATTTACCTGGGTAAAATGACTTGTCCAGAAATTGCCCTCTTTTGGCCAGCTGAAAGTATGCACAGCCTTCCTTAGCATGTCTCCTTTTAGTTGTGCTGCGAGGAGACATTCCCAAAGGCATGTTTAAAGTCATGGAAAGAAAAAGGCATGCATGCATGACATTTTTGCAAATATGCATGCTCTTTTACCATACTCAGCCGCTGGCACAAAAGAGCAAATCCAAAGTACATGGGTACTTTTAGCACGCAGACTTTATTTCAAATTTTCACAGAGAAACAAAGTGGGTAGTCTGTAGTTGAAAATGCGCATGAAGTATGTGTTTTAAAAGCACTCCTATAGTTGGCAACTATGCAGGCTATAGGGAAGTCATCTCCAATGTTTTCCTATTAGGGATGTGTATTCATTAACCCACATTTAGATCATTAAAATGCCTTAAACAAAAAAAAGTAAGCGCACACAAAAACAATTTAATACACATTACCCTGAAAATTAGAAAGTTCTAATGCAAGTTAAAACATGTTTTATCAACACAAATATATCAATCCATGCTGCAACTACACTTTGAGGTATGTTTACTAAATGGCGGTAGCACCTTCCATGCGATATCGGAGCCACGGCCCAATTGAAATCAATGGGGCCACGGCTCTGATATTGCACAGAAGCCGCTACCGCCATTTAGGAAATATAACTCTTTGATTATTGGTTTGCCTTCTCTTAAAAAAGATAAAGTGGAACTAGAAAAAGCTCAGAGAAGGGTGACAAAATGATAAAGGGAATGGAACGGCTCCCATGTGGAGAAAAGCTACAGTGGTTAAGGCTCTTCAGGATGGAGAAGAAATGGCTGAGGGGAATATATGAGAGAGATCTATAAAATCATGAGTGGGATGGAACAGGTACATAGGGAACGGTTGTTTGCCCTTTCAAATAGTACTAAGACTGCTGGATACTCCATGAAAGTAATAGGTAGCACTGTTCAGACTAACTGGAAGAAGTGCAGACCTGTGGATACTTCCGGGTGAAGCATGGATGTTCCACCTAGTTATCCGGATAGCAGCAATATCCAGTCCACTATCTGGATAACTAACCGCATAAATGTAGGCTCTGTACATATATTCAGTGTCATTCACAATCCAGATTGCAGTGCTGAATATACATATTATATTTAACTGCTGTGCTGAATGCGGCATTTAACCTTTTCATGGCTGTTGTTGCCATATGGCAACCTTCAAATTTTCCCCAAAATTTTTCACCGGATTCTATATTTCCAAAAACTCCGCACACTGTGTGCGAAATGTGATGTGCATCTGTGCTTGACATCTGAAAAAAACCTGTTATTTAAACTATCACACCCAGCAGTAAATGAAACTGATGCCAAGACTTTTTAATTTTCAGCCATTCAGGACCGTAGTTGCCATATGGCAATAGTAAATATTGTTTCTTAAAAATAAATTTTTTCAAAAAAACTTTATATTCTGCATCATTTAGCTCAAATCTTAAAAAAAAAACCCCCAGAAAACAAATTTCAGTTACAAAACAATTATGTGGACGCGAAAGGGTTATATATTAACTCAATTGTTCCTCATTTGTAATGCTTATCTGCTGCAACTAAACAAAGTTCTTACAATGTTTACATGTAATGGTTAGAGTTCAAACTAATAAACAGAGCATCACTTTTGACTTGGAAAGGGGAATTAAGACATCCAGGTTGGGACGTAGAAAATTCCTACTGTATTTTACAAAGGCTCTGCTGAACATGGAGTCTCTTATGAAATACGGAAGGGCCCTTTTTTGGGAGCTTGACCCCTGGCAGTAGTACCATGAGATTACTGGTAGGGGTCTTGGGCAGCACTGTGATGAGCGGGAGCAGCCAGGGATCACTCCTGCTCCCACCTTACTAACAGAGGCCCTTTGGAGCTGAGATCAGGGTGTTGGAGTGGTCTTTTGGGGCAGGGGAGCACCATCGGGGAGTCTTCATGTGGAGAAGGGGTCATCATTGGAGGACCTAAATGTCAGAGATAACCATCAGGGAAGGGGGTTCATCATTGGGGGGGGGGGGGAAGATTGACGTCAGGGGAACACCATCGGGGGTCTTGATGTGGTTGGGCACCATGGGGAGGGGTTCTTAAGGTCAGGGAGATGTCAGGTGTGGGGGGGATTGCTGCTGTTGTTGGAAAGGTAGCCTGATTGAAGACCGAACACAATTTAGGAAACTATCCAGAGGGACGCCATGAGTTGACACTGACTCGATGGCACTTAACAATAACAACAATGGGGGGGGCTAGTGTCAGCCTTTGCACCAAAGGTAAGGGGGGGCTAGTGTCAGCCTTTGCGCCTGTGTGTTCCTTGGGGCAGGTGTAAAAGCTGACATGGAAATCTTTTGCTTTAAATATGTATTCATAGATTTTCATCCCAACCAAACCATGCACTATCCATGCCCAAAATACACCTCCTTGCAATCTGGACATGGTGTAATCCTCCACACGGAAACAACAGCTTTCTAAAATCACATCTACACATGTACTCCAGTCTACAAGTTTCAATACCACTATATACACCTAGCGATGCTTCTAAATAACCTCCTTTGTCTGAGGTTCTTACCACATGTAAACTGTTATGACAGATAACATGGAGTTCCTTATTGTTCCTCCAATTCAGTCCTCCACCACTGGATAGTGTATGTCCTCCTGCAGCATGGAGACTGGACAAGTCAAGACTGTGACCTCACTAGTTGTATCCTGCTGGACTCTCATCTTCCCCAGTGTGTCCAGTCTCCATGCAGCAGGAGGACGTAGTGAGCCTAGGTGCTGGGCTCACTAGAGTAACAGATAAGGAGCAGCGTAGTTTAGGTTTAATTGGTTCCTTTTATCCCTCACTTTTCTGTTCTTTTTCCTTTTCTTAGTACCGTTGCTTCCATTGCTTAAAAAAAAAAAAAAAAAGGTGGTTAGCCAGTGGGGGGAGGGGCCTTTCTCTTCTTGCCTCCTCCGTTGATTCCGGCCAAAGTGACCTGGGCTGCACTCCCTTCCTAGTCGGTACAGAAGGGAGCTGTGCAACAGACGATGGGCCTGCCCTTCTGCCCCGGACCTCGTGGGGAGCAGTCACGGACAGCGTGAAGTCCCGGGAGTGGCATCTCTGCTGACGCAGCTCACTTTGGGTTTGAGCAGCGCTGTGGATTGAAGGCTGGCAAGGCAGACTGGCGCGGCAGCCGGCAAAGCAGCTGTCGGGGTCAGCTGAGGTTGACGCCGAAGGGAAGCTCCTCAGCGGCGCTCAGGGCCATGCTCGGGGAGCCAGCGTTTCGGCACCAAAAAGCCCGGTGGCTCGGCAGTTGGAAAATTCCCGTGCTTTCAGCCGCAAGGCACGGCAGCGCGTTCAGTCTAGCAGCGGGCTCAGACTCTGGCAAAGGGGGGCTTTAGTGCCTTGCTAGTTATACAGACTCCCTGTAAATTAGTTACATTTGTTAAATTGGTTGCCTTTCTGGGTTTCAATTTTGTTTTCTTTGTTTTGGGGGGTTTCTCTTTAGGTCGCCCTCAAAGAAAAAAAAAAAAATACCAAGCTTACAGCCCATTGTTTCTTTTTGTCTTGTAGGTAGAGCTGGGCTGATAGTCAAGAGAGGTTTCTTTGAGAAATTATTAGAGGAGCCCTGTGGCTAATGCCTTCACGGCCGTGGTGCCTGCTCTGTGGCACACGCAGAGGCAAGCTCTCGGATGCAGGAGTCTGCAGAAGCTGTGCTGCCGCATCATCAAATATGGAGCAGGAGCTACAGGAGTCAGCTTCTGGGGGAGCCCCTTGCCCAGTGGAGAGGGTCAAGGGTGACTCACCACAGGAGGGGCCTGTGGGTCCTAATTTAGAGAGCCCAGCAGGGCCTTCTTCAGCTGGGTCACCGGTGGCTCCAGGGGCCCTGGGGCGCTCTCTCCAGATTTTGTACTGTTGATGCATCAGGCGTACTGCCTGCATCAGCAAGGTTCCGTGTCAGGTCCTTTGCCTCTGCCGGGGCCAGTTCTTCAGCCCGGGCAAGACGCACTGTCTACGGTGGGGAGACCGCCCAAGAGGGCTCGTCCAACTCAAGAGCTTCAGTCCTCGTCGTCTGATTGGCCTATGGAGGAAGATGTGGAGTTGGATCAGGAATCCAGGATGGACGAGCTGGAAGAAGGGGAGATCCCAGACCCTGAGGATCAGGCGAGAATCGTCCGAGTATTTCGTAAAGAGGAGCTTACTGCTCTCATTACGGAATCCCTCTAGGCACTCAACCTAGCTACCATCCAGCCTGCAGAGGAAGCAGATCTGGAAGACCCTCTCATTCAGGTGGTGAGACAGACGCAGGTGGCGTTTCCGGTCCACAGGGTGGTAGATCGGATGATCCAGGATGAGTGGGATGTGCCAGAGGCAGGGCTTAGGGGAGTTAGGGCAATGAAGAAGCTCTATCCCCTAGCTGACAGTGAGAAGGAAAGGTTTCGCTCTCCGCAGGTAGATGCAGCGGTAGCTCCGGTTACAAAGAAAACGACGATTCCAGTTGAAGGTAGCGCAGCACTGAAGGATGCGCAGGATAGAAAGGTTGATGGGTTGCTAAAACAGGCCTTTGAGGTTAATGCCCTCACCTTGCAGGCCTCAATTTGTGAGGCGTGGGTGGCGAGAGCTTGCCTCCGTTAGTCCCAATGTTTGCAATAGCCTGATGCGCAAGCGCAGGAGTGTATGATAGAGGTAACTCATCTGAAATCCGGTTCGGCTTACTTAGCAGATGTCCACTATGATCTAATTAGGACTCTGGCAAATAGCATGGCCTTCTGGTAGCCGCGTACCGCCACCTGTGGTTAAGAAATTGGACGTCGGATGGTTCTTCTAAATCCCATCTCGGTAAGCTCCCCTTTAAAGGGAAGTTGTTGTTTGAGGAAGATCTGGAGAAGTTAGTTAAGGACTTGGGGGAGCCCAAGGGCAGTAGGTTGCTGGAGGATAAACCTAAGCAGGGCAGATCTCCCCAGGCCAATCGAGGACAGCCCAGGGACTTCAGAAGGTTTTGTACCTCTCGCCTGGGAGGATTTCAAAGAGGTAGATTTCCCTCCCGGTCCCAGGGGTTTCGTGGGTTCAGGGGAGCAGGCAGAGGCTTCGCAGCTTCCTCATCCTCGGCAGTCAGGAAACCACAATGAAGTGAGGCGGACCCTGGTAGGGGTTCAACCGGTAGGAGGACGTCTTCGGGAATTTCTTTCTGCCTGGGTCCAAATAACTTTCGACCAATGGGTACTGGAAATAATACGCGAAGGTTATGCTCTCAAATTTGCCCGTCCAGTGCTAGATTCGTTCGTAGTGTTGCCTTGCAGGGGTCTTCAAAGGTCGCTTGCTGTGTGGCAAACAGCAGACCGTCTTTTACAGTTGGGAGCCGTAGTGCCGGTGCCGCGGGAGGATTACGGCGCCGGTCGCTACTCTATTTATTTCGTAGTGCCCAAGAAGGACGAAACGCTTTGTCCCATTCTCGATCTAAAAGGGGTGAATCGCTGCCTTAGAGTCCCGCACTTTCGAATTGAAACGCTGCGTTCAGTAATCGTGGCAGGGAGAGTTCTTGACGTCCTTAGATCTCACCAAGGCTTATCTGCACATTCCCATCAGACCAGCTCATCAGAAATTCCTCAGGTTTGCTCTCCCCTGGGGTCACTTTCAGTTCCAGGCCTTGCCCTTCGGTCTGGCAATCGCTCCGCGTGTCTTTACCAAGGTGATGATGGTGATAACGGCGGCATTGCGAAAGGAAGGTAATTCTGGTTCATCCCTATCTCGACGATTGGTTGATTCGGGTGAAATCCAGGGCCGAGAGTGTGCAGGTCACAAACAAAGTAGTAAAGTTTCTGCAGGGTCCTGGCTGGGTGGTAAATGCTTCCAAGAGCCGCCTGCTTCCGTCTCAGGTCCTAGAATACCTGGGAGTGCGCTTCGACACGAGCAAGGGGTTTGTGTTTCTTCCGGATCGAAGAGCTCAGGCCCTCAGGCTCTTAGTACGCACGTTCCTTTCTACTCTGGCTCCATCTGCCTGAAGCTACCTGCAGATGCTGGGAATGATGGCTGCAACGCTGGAGGTAGTTCCTTGGGCCAGGGCTCACATGCGGCCATTGCAGAGGTCCTTACTGCGGTGGTGGTCACACCAGGACGACTCACTCAACAAACGACTACCGTGTTCTCTACGGGTCAGTCACTCGCTTCAGTGATGGCTCCATGGGCAGGTCGGCATGCCGCTAGAGCAACCTCAGTGGTTCCCGGTGTTGACGGATGCGAGCCTCGTAGGCTGGGGGGCGTATTGCACGTATCTATTCGCCCAGGGAACGTGGAACAAAGCAGAGGCGCAATGGTCGATCAATCGGCTCAAATTGAGAGCGGTCTTTCTAGCGCTTCAGGCATTCGAGTCAACGTTGAAAGGTCAAGCGGTGCAAGTACTCTCGGACAATTCAGCGATGGTTGCTTACCTCAATCGGCAGGGCGGCACAGGCAGCACTGCCATGGAAGAAGAATCAGAAGCGCTGTTCGCCTGGGCGGAAACCTGAGTGCGGGCAATTTCGGTGGCGCACATTGCAGGAACGGATTTCCTCACCAGAGTCCGGGTGATGGCGGATTTCTTCAGCAGAGTCCGGGTGGATGCCGGGTAATGGGAGTTTCATTTGGAAGTTTTTTGCTCAGATAGTCCGCAGATGGGGTCCACCGGTCATGGACCTGATGGCAACATTCAACTCAGCCAAGTCAGGTTGGTTCTTCAGCAGAAGAAGAGAAAGAATGTCGGAAGGCATCAATGCTCTGATGCAGCCTTGGCCCCCGCAGGGTCTGCTCTATGTCTTTCCCCCATGGGCACTCATAGGCCGAGTGGTGCAACACATAGAGGCCCATCGGGGAAGAGTGGTGCTGGTAGCTCCAGACTGGCAGAGGCGCCCATGGTATGCCGATCTTATCAGGCTCCTCGACGGGGATCCCTGGAGGTTGCTGGCCAAGGAGAATCTGTTGATCCAGGGTCCGCTCCGAATGCCTCAGGTAGATTGGTTCTCGCTTACGGCTTGGCCCTTGAAAGGGCTAGGTTAAGGAAGAAAGGTTACTCAGGAGCGGTCATAGCGACCTTACTCAAAGCTAGAAAGCGGTACACTTTGCTCAACTATATGCGTACCTGGCGCATTTTTGAAGATTGGTGTGCCCAGCGATGGATCCAGCCTTCCGTGGCTTCCGTGCCATCGGTGCTCAGTTTTTTACAGGACGGATTTGATAAGGGCCTGGTGGCCAGTTCTTTAAAGGTTCAACTAGCAGCCCTCTCTTGCTACAAGGGTAAGGTCCAGGGAGTGTCCCTGGGATCTCACGTTGACGTGGGGCGTTTCCTGAAGGCGGTCACTAGGTTGCACCCTGCGCGTAGAGTGGTGGTGCCCCCCTGGGATCTTAACCCAGTCCTGGGGGCGTTGTCCAGAGAACCTTTCGAGCCCCTGCTCCAAGCTTCTGTCAAAGACTTAACCTTGAAGACGGTGTTTTTGGTGGCTATTTGTTCAGCTAGGCATGTTTCATAGTTGCAGGCCTTGTCCTGTCGGGAGCCGTTCTTGTCGTTTTCTAAGGAAAAGTTGGTGCTTCGTCCGGTTCCCTCTTTCTTGCCCAAAGTTGTTTCTCCCTTTCACTTGAATCAATCGGTTTCTCTTCCAGTGTTAGGCCAGGCAGATGGCTCCTCTTCGGACCGTAGTCTGCGCGTCTTGGACTTGAAGAGAGTCCTGCGCCAATACCTGAAGGTTTCAGAACCCTTCCGCAAGTCAGATCGCCTGTTTGTATTGTTTGGAGGGCCTCGGAAAGGGGAAGCGGCATCAAAGGCTTCAATTTCCAGATGGGTCCGTGAGGCGATAGCGTCTGCTTACTTGTTATAGGGTCGTCAGGTGCCCGGGGGACTTCAGGCTCACTCTACAAGAGCACAAGCAACTTCCTGGGCGGAGCACAGTCTGGTGCCACCAGTAGATATTTGCAGAGCAGCCACCTGGTTGTCTCTCCATACTTTCAGTAAGCATTATCGCCTGGATGTTCAGGCGGTGAATGATGCCTGTTTCGGATCGGCGGTCTTGCGATCCGAATGGGCAGGTTCCTCCCACTAATTACTGCTCTGTTACATCCCAGTGGTGGAGGATTGAACTGGAGGATAAGAACGATAAGGAAAGTGAAATTAGACTTACCTGCTAATTGTAGTTCCTTGAGGAACTCCAGTTCAGTCCTCATTCCCACCCGGTGATGGTTTGTCCACAGGTCCATTGGTGGGAGATGATGGTCAGGCACTTGGGGCGTAGGAACTCTTCCCTTTGCCGGAATTACGGGGATTCTTCTGCTCTAGTCTTGCTTCCTGTAGTTTTTTACTTCCAGTTTCTCTCTCGGGGGGAGGGGGGGGGAATTCCTGGAGGGACAGCTAAAGAAATGTATCAGTTAAGAATTGAATTTGTAGTTTGGCTGCTTATTTGTTGCTCCTTTGAGTCTGCTTTGTAAATAGTACACTGGGGAAGATGAGAGAGTCCAGCAGGATACACCCAGTGAGGTCACAGTTTTGACTTGTCCAGTCTCCATGCTGTAGGAGGACATACACTACCCAGTGGTGGAGGACTGAACTAGAGTTCCTCAAGGAAAGAGTAGTTACTCACCTGTAACAGGTGTTCTCCAGGAGCAGCAGGAATCAGTCCTCACATATGGGTGTCATCAGCGCCGATGAAGCCCCAGCGGAGCATTTCCCCAGCTTTCTATGAAAGCCTTTGGGAATGCAGGCACACATGTGCGGTTCCCTTCCCGCCTAAAGGTGCCATCTTACCTCAGTCAAATGACATAGCTAAGAACAGCACACAAAAATGAAAAAATAAACTATGTACAACTGCAACTCCAAGGGGAGGAGGGAGGGTTGTGAGGACTGATTCCTGCTGCTCCTGGAGAACACCTGTTACAGGTAACTACTCTTTCTCCAGGACCAAGCAGGAAGTCAGTCCTCACATATGGGTGACTCCCAAGCTCTGGGCTACCGAGGAACCCAGGCTGAACAAGAGTACTCCCTCTAGTCTCAGCAGCAAAGAAAGGCTTTTCAAGGACACAACCTCCACCGGTAGCCCAACAGAGGGCAGGAGTTGCCTAAACCTCAAAGAGATTCCGGAGTACTGCCTGGCCAAAAGCACTGTCCCTACGGGACTCCCTCTCCAGACAGTAATGGGCCGCAAAAGTCTGGCTTGAAGACCAAGTTGCAGCCCTGCAGATGTCCACCAAGGGCACAGAGCGGAGATGAGCCACTGAGGCAGCCATTGCCCTGACACGATGGGCCGTGACCCTACCCTGCAAAGGAAGGTCAGCCGCCTTGTAAGCCCAGGTGATACAGTCAGCCACCCAGATGGACAAGGTACGCTTGGACACAGCCAACCCCAACTTGTTGGGGTCAAAGGATACGAAGAGCTGAGTAGCCCTTCTATGCCCCTGCGTACGGTCAAGGTAGAAGGATAAGGCCCTCCTACAGTCCAGGGTATGCAGGCCTGCTTCAGCCTGGCTTGAATGAGGCCTAGGGAAGAATGTTGGAAGAACCACCTCCTGATTGAGGTGGAAAGAGGATACAACCTTTGGCAGGAACTTTGGATGAGTCCTAAGGACTACCCTGTTCCTATAAATCCTAGTGTAAGGCCTATCACAGACCAGGGCCTGAAGCTCATTCACTCGCCTAGCCGAGGTAAGGGCTATCAAGAAGAGTGTCTTCCAGAAGAGGAAGCATAGTGGACAAGTAGCCATCGGCTCAAAAGGTGGGCGAGTCAGTTGCTGCAAGACCACATTCAGCTCCCACTCAGGGGCAGGACGACGGATTGGAGGCTTGAGCAAAAGCAAGCCCCTGAGAAAGCGGAACACCAAGGGGTGACCTGACAGAGAATGTCCCTCCACCAGTGAGAGGTGAGCTGCTAGAGCTGAGAGGTGGACCCAAACAGAATTGGACTTAAGTCCCTGATTTGATAAGTGCAGTAAGTACTGAAGCACTACTGGCACAGTACAGGAGAAAGGATCCTCTGTACGTAGCTGACACCACACAGAAAACCTTTTCCATTTGAGGGCATAGGTTTTCCTGGTGGACTGTTTCCTAGAGGCTAGGACAACCTCCTCAACTTCCTGAGGTAGGCCCCAGGGAGCCAAAACTACCCTTGCAGCCTCCAGGCCATCAAATTGAGAGCTTTGAGATTGGGGTGCAGAAGGGAACCCTGATCCTGAGAGAGAAGGTCGGGTTGCAACCCCAGAGGCAGAGGGGGATCCACTGCCAGCTGAAGCAGAAGTGGAAACCAAGGCTGTCTCGGCCACCTGGGAGCCACCAGCAGGACCGAGGCCTTGTCCTGAAGAATTTTGAAGAGGGTTCGGGCCACCAAGGGGGTGGGAGGAAACGCATACAGGTGGCCCTGAGACCAGGGAATCAGAAAGGCATCTGCTGCTATCCGCAGAGGATGCGGTTGCCTGGAGCAGAACTTTGGCAGTTGGTTGTTCAGTGGACTGGCAAACAGATCTATCCAAGGGAGACCCCATTTCAGGAAGATCTTCTGAATCACCAAGGGATGCAGCTGCCACTCGTGGGGCTGCAGAATCCTGCTCAACCTGTCGGCCAGGTAGTTCTCCTGGCCTGGAAGGTACACAGCCCTGAGGAGCATGTTGTGCTTTAGGGCAAATGAACAAAGGTCTTGAGCTTCCCAACAAAGGCGCCTGGACCCAGTCCCACCCTGTTTGTTTACATAAAACATGGCCACCTGATTGTCTGTCTGAACCAGGACAGATTGATGAGCCAGGGCAGGAGAGAAAGCTTTGAGAGCTAGGCAAATAGCCCTGAGTTCCAGGAGATTGATCTGCTGTGCCGCCTCCCAAGGAGACCACAGGCCCTGGGTGCACTTGTCTAGATAATGAGCTCCGCAGCCCTGCAGGGAGGCGTCGGTGGTCAGGACCACTGTGTACCCAGGAATCTGAAAAGGCACCCCCTTTAGTAGATTGGGCGGGTGCAGCCACCAGTTGAGGGAGTTCAGAAATTGTCTGGACACCCTTATCCTGTCTCTGAGGCTGCCTGTGGCCTGTGACCACTGAGTCCTAAGGCACCACTGTGCAGGCCTCATATGGAGCCTGGCATTGGGGGTCACATGCACTGTCGAAGCCATGTGGCCAAGCAGCCTTAGGCAGAGTCTGGCGGAGACCAGTGACCTGCTGAGAAACTGGTTTGCTAAGTTTATCAGTCTTTGGGCTCTGTCTGCTGGCAAGAAAGCTTTTGCTAGCAGGGAGTCCAGCCTTGCTCCTATGAACTCCAAGTTCTGGGAGGGGAGCAAAGTGGACTTTGCGAAGTTTATTACAAACCCCAGGCTTTGAAGAAGAGCAATAGTTCTGAGGGTGGCATGTCTGGCCTCCTGGCACGTCTGACCCCTGATGAGCCAGTCGTCCAGATAGGGGAAGACAAAGATTCCCTGATTTCTCAGGTAGGCCGCTACCACTGCCAGGCATTTGGTAAAGACCCTGGGAGCGGAGGTAAGGCCAAAAGGCAGTACTCTGTACTGATAATGGTTTCCTCCTACAATGAACCTGAGGTACTTTCTGTGGTCTGGATGAATGAGGATGTGGGTATACGCATCCTTTAGATCTAAGGAGCATAGCCAATCTCCCTGCTGGAGGTAGGGCAGAAGTGTTCCAAGAGTAAGCATCTTTCTTTCACTAGGAACTTGTTGAGGTTCCTGAGGTCCAGAATGGGTCAGAGGCCACCGGTTCTTTTGAGCACCCGGAAATACCTGGAGTAGAATCCGTGACCTTGCAAGTGGGGAGGCACAGGCTCCACCGCCCTGTCCACCAACAGACCTTGAAGCTCTTGAAGGAGGAGGTCTGTGTGCAGGGGAGGCCTTGGAGGCTCCCCTGGAAAGTATGGAGGAGGCAGTTGGTGAAAATGCAGTGCATAGCCCCTGTGGACTATGTCCTACACCCAACTGTCCCCGGTGATGAGGGGCCATCAGTGGGCAAAGAGGGCGAGGCAACCTCCTGTGCAGGGTTGGGATAGCAGGTATGGAGAGGCTATGCTCAAGGAGTCAAAAACCCCCACCCTGCTGAGTGGGAGCAGGGGCCGGAGGCTTGGGGGTCCTCTGCCTACGGGGCCCATTACCCTGCCCCTTGGCTTGCTGACCCTGGGGTGCAGCTTGGGTAGCCTGATATTGAGGGTACTGTTTGTAGGCAGTGCCCTTCCTCGGGTAAAAGGGCTTTTTACCCGGGCCCTTCTTTTTATGAGAAGGGGCAGAGGTCTTCCTAGACAGCCTTGTCTGTGTAAGGTGCTCTGTTTCGAGCTGGGCGGCCTTCTTGGTCATGGGCTTGCCAAAAAGGTTTTCACCTTGGCAAGGGACATCGACCAACTTGTCCTGAACCCATGGCTCGAGGTCCGATGACTGCAGCCATGCCTGGCGTCGTGCCGCGATGCCGGCTGCCGCAACTAGGGCCGAAGCCTCGAAGCCATTGTAGGCGGCGCAGGACATGAACTTCGAGCAGTCCCGAATCCCCGAGGACAAGGACTTGAATCTCTGCAAGGGTTCCCCGGAGAGTCCAGCAGAGAACCCGGCCAACTCCTTGGCCAAGTCCCACAAGTACATGCCCATGTACAGCTGGTAAGACTGGACACGGCAAGCAAGCATCGAGCCCTGAAAGCAATTTCTACCGACGCCATCGAGGTTCCGGGCCTCCCTGCCGGGGGGCAGCGCAGAGTGCATCTTCTGGCTCTTCAGACGATGCATGGCCGATTCCACAACCATGGAATGGTGTGGGAGCTGTGCCTTTTGAAAGCCAGGGCTCTTCCTGAGTCGATAGATCGAGTCGACTCGCTTGCTTAGAACCGGCGCCGAGGCCGGTGCCTCCCACATCCTGAAGAGGAGCCATTCCAGCATCGGAAGAACCAGGACAGTAAAGGCCTCCTTCGGAGGAGAGTCATACTGCAGGGCCTCAAGCTCTTCAGCTCGAGGCTCTTCCTCAGGGTCCGCCGGGATAGCCAACGCAGTGGCCATATCCCGGATGAACTCCGAGAACCGAGTATCCTCCGGAGGGGATCTACTCCGGGGCTCAGGCTGCGGTGAGTCCGACGGGACGCACCGAGTCTTGAACGTATCGGGGGACTCCTAATCCTCCGTCTCCCAGGCGGACTCGTCCGACGAGGAGTCAGGGTCCGACCCCCGCGGGGCCCTGAAGCACCCGCCCCGACGCCGGAGGCACCGGCGTCAACGCCCTTGGTCCCGAATGGGAGGTCGAGGGAGACCGCGACCGAGGTCGACTTCGAGCCATGATGGACTCGAGTATCGGCTCGGTCTCCGGGGTCGACTTTGAAGTCGATGTCCCGGTGGTCGGGGCAGATGCGCCAGACAGGCTGGCCATCAGTGCCCGCTGCTGCTCCATGAAGGCAGACAATCTGCTCTCCAAGGCTGTCATCCTGAGACTCAGCTCAGGAGACGCAGCAGCCACCGACTCGGGCCCCGGCAGCGCCGGGCCCAACCTCAGCTCTCTGGGAGGAGAGTCCTCGAGGACTACGGGGCTTACGTGTCCAGCAGACTCCGGCTCCACATGAGGAACTTTGGCAGGCTTCTCTTGTTCCACGGGCCCGGGGCGACGGTCGGGGGTCTTAGACCTGGCCCTCGAGGAGCCAGGGACCTCCTCCGACGACGCCCTCATGAGCTGCTTCTTCCTCTTGCGTTCCCGGTCGGGGGACCCCCTGTCCGAGGAGCTCCGACGGCGCTCGGGATCCGAATCCCGAGATGTCGAGGTCTCAGACGAGGTCCGGGTCCGGCCGGAGGCTGAGTCTGAGAAAAGCCTTTCTTTCTGCTGCTGGCGACTTCGGAGTGCCTTGGAAGACATCTTCCCATATGGTCCACACGACTTAGGGTCGTGATCAGGACCGAGGCACCGAAGGCAGCAGTCCTGTGTGTCGGTGAGAGACATTAATTTCTTACACCAATCACATTTCTTGAAACTGCTGGAAGCCATCGGGGAAAAAAGAGTCCCCGCGAGGTCAAAGGACCGGCCTTCCAGGGAAAAAACAAAAAAGGGCGCGAACGCCAGCCACAAAGGGCAAAAACCGAAAAAGGAGAATCGGGCTCGATACCGGTGTACCGAACCCGGCGGGGGGGGGGGGGGGGAGAACAGGCGTCGAACCAGGAGAAAAAACAGTGAGGATTCCCAAAGAAAAATCAGCTTTTATCCGGGATGACAGGACACACGTCCGGTGGGCTTCTCGGAAAAAAAGAGACTGAGGTAAGATGGCACCTTTAGGCGGGAAGGGAACCACGCATGCGTGCCTGCATTCCCAAAGGCTTTCATAGAAAGCTGGGGAAATGCTCCGCTGGGGCTTCATCGGTGCCGTTGACACCCATATGTGAGGACTGACTTCCTGCTTGGTCCTGGAGAACTACAATTAGCAGGTAAGTCTAATTTCACTTTATTAATGCCACTAACTGCAATGCAGTTAATGCGCGGTAAAAATATTTCCTCTGCGTTAACTGTATGGGAAGATGCTAGGAATATCTGGACCAGCTAACAGCCATAAGAATTAATGCAGAGATTTGGCAGTTACTGTGCATTCATTTTGGCAGTTAACATGCTTTTAATAAAAAGACCCCTAAGCATAATAGACTCCTGCAAGGATCCAATAGACAAAAAAGATAGATTGTAAGCCCTCTGGGGACAAGGGGGAAATATATGTATACAGTACCTAAATGTACACCGCTTTGACTGGTAGAAAAGCGGTATATAAGCCTAAATAAAAATAAATAGTATGCATGCCTTCATCTCCAATCTTTTCTTTAAAAAGCCTGCTGGACTGTAAAATAAAAGGACATCGTTCTTTCACTGTAGGTTTACTCCATCTCTTGCTAGCATGCAATAAAGCTAAATTAAAGGGCATTGAAAAAAATGCTTCTGCCTCCATTTTGTGATTTCAGTAGTGTGCATATAATTCTTCAGAGCAATAAAACTCCATAGGACCGAGTCAAATATCCTTTGAGACGGATTTCTCTTTTCTTTACAGCAAGAGGAAACATTCTAGGCCAGATTTCCAGATATATTTAACCATTTCTGTAGTTCAGGAATTCTTCAAAAGAAAGATGAATATAATGAAATTTAGTCTGTAAATGAAAGGATTGCTGCTGACCCAGTGCTATATGTTCTTGTAGGCACGTATCCTTTTGTGACGTCATCAAACTGTACTGTAGGAGGCGTCTGCACTGGACTTGGCATTCCACCACAAAACATTGGAGACGTCTATGGTGTTGTGAAGGCATATACGACCCGGGTGGGAATTGGAGCTTTCCCAACAGAGCAACTCAACGTGAGTCTCCTGCTTAATGGCAAAGTCTGTGAAAGTTTAGCTTCCTGCCAGTCTGGGTAACCCAGATATGACCCTGGCACTGAATATCCGGTTTAAGTTTCAGTGGTGGTGGCTATCCGCTATTGCTGAATATCCCCCCTATAACTCACACATGTTCTTCACAAATCTAGGCACAGGCATATCCGCCAACCCTAGGACTGGCGATCGCCCCTAGATTTTCCGTGTCTATCTCGCCACTTCCTCCCCTAGTTTGTAAAGGAAGCTATGCGCGTACTTTATAAAACTGTCATGAAATATGTGTGTTGTATTGCACATTAACTGCGCAGGAGTTTATAATACTCCCCCTACATATATTCGGCATCGGACACTATCTAGATAGCAATGCCAAATATACATATACTGCCGCAGGTGGCATTTAGAAAACATCAACCCTGATGCCTGAATAGCGGCCCATTGGTGCTAGGAAGGGAGGAAGAAGATGGAGAATTGAAGAATGGGAAGGGGTCTCTGGGACAAAGGAGAGGGGGGTCTTAGAGGAGGGAAACAGAAAAGGGATCTCAGGCAGGAGGTGCAGAGAGAGGGGAGCATAGTGGCTATCAGAGAGCAGAGGAAGATGTGGGAAGGGAAATTAGAAGAGAAAAGGAGATCAGGGAGGAGGAGGAGGAGAGGGGATCCAGGACTGGGGAGGGGGTTTCTGACAAGAGAGAAGCAGTGCATCCATAACGTCACTCACACCCCACAACATTTTTGTTCCCCTTGCTCACTCTCTTGCCCCCCTTCCCCTCACTCATCCTCCCTCTCAGCACGGCTCCCAACCCCTCCCCTCCCTCCCTCACTTGCCCCTATTCTGGCTTGGCTGTAGGAAGAGGACAGTAGCAACTCAGAACACTTCTTTCTCCTCTGCTGCCCAGGCAGCTTCTAATACAATTTCAGCTGATTATGATGATGTTAGTACAGTCTGTTCTATAATCTGAGAACCAGAAGTGGATATATGCACAACACAAATCTATCTCTGTTAGCAAAACGCGCTGTTAAGAAAGCTGCTTTTCATTCAGATGTCTGGTTGTCCTGTTGCAGGAAGTTGGTGATCTCTTACAATCTCGTGGCAGCGAATGGGGCGTAACGACAGGCAGGAAAAGACGCTGCGGCTGGCTAGACCTTGTCATATTAAGATATGCGCATATGATCAATGGATTCACTGCGTAAGCATCATGGGTATCCAGCTGGGTGTTAGTTTAAGTATTTTCCTTCTGAAATTATTTAATATTTATATTGAGTCCAGAACAGGAAAGTGTAGATTTTAATACATATAGGGCTAGCTTTATCAACATGTACTAAAGCGTTAAAGCACTAACACTTAACGCTAGCCATTAAGGTATAGTTACGTGCAGCCAGACTGCAACGCATGACAATTGCCCCTGTGCTAACAGCAATGTGCTGTCCATGCCCACAGTCCACCCCTAACCCGCCCATTCTTCGTCCCATTGCGCGATGTGCAGCGACTGCATGAATTAGCGCATGGTTGCTGCCTGGCCTGCATGGTAACACTTACCAGGGGCCATTACCACATGTTAAAATGCGTGAGCAGCACTTAATGGGCCCCTGTGTCTTTAAAATGGGACTCAGTTTGGCAGCATCATTACAAACTGGAAATATGAACATGTATCTACTGTGTTTTAATCCTTTTTCAAATAATTGCTTTGAAACCAAACTATTGAAATGCTTAACGCATTAAATAGATTTCAGATAAGAGTATAATACCTTCTTGGTCTCATCAGAAAATACAACTAACGGAACTAAAAGAAATGTAAAAAGCTAGTAAATTAATTTAGACTGCATTAATTAGCAGTCAGACTCTCGGATAAGTACATGAGCATTGCACGTCTGCTCTAGTGTGTTATTAGGGCCTCACAGGTTAGTGTGACTAGTTACCGTTAGCTCTCAGCCATTTTCGAAGTAGGCTTAAAGTTACAGACTATATTAAGCACGTTACAAACATGGTGACATGGAGGGGCCAAATGAAAATGACATGGTCTGTTCAGAGCTGTGCTGCAGTGTACAACCCCAAAAATTGCAAGTGACATTATTTATCAAGCTGAATCCCATTATCTGACTAGTGACTTATCCCTCTAACTTTTTATATTTCTAAAAGTGTGTCCAGTGGTTTTACTGCATACCTTTTCTCCCTTTATGAACCCCAACGCAGTCGTCATCACCGTTTCCGTTAGATTCTAACATGTTATTTCCACTGCTGCTGTACTGACTGCAAGGGCAGATGAATCAGGTGGGTGAGGGGAAAATGGGGGGATTGGAGGGAATGAATGAAGAGGAAAGCAAAATGGATTCATCTTGTTCCTGGAATCTTGCTTTAATGTTTTCCTGTTCAGACTGGCATTAACTAAACTGGATATTCTGGATGTCCTGGATGAGGTTAAGATTGCGGTCGCCTACAAGCTGAATGGAAAACGAATTCCACATTTTCCAGGTAAGTTATAAAAATCTATAATATGCCAATATTTGGTCTAATAGCACTGGAATGAGGTATTTTGGGTTCTCGAACATGTCGCAGGAAAACACACCGTCCTAATGTGACTGCTCTACTCTTCCCCCTGCAGGGCAGCACCATAAGGGTCCTCTAAAGCAGTGGTCCCCAACCCAGTCCTATGGGGCCCACCGGCCAGTCAGGTTTTCGGGATATCCCTAATGACTATGCATGAGATATATATGCATTAGAGATATCCTGCCAACCTGACTGGTTTGTGGCCCTCCAGGGCTGGATTTGGAGACCCCTGCCTTACATCTCTGTCATTTAAGATTGTGAGTGGGCAAGGTGCAGATGTCCAAGACATCAAAAAGGTTAGATAGAATTTGTCACACTCCTCCTCACTTCTCACCACCACCAAAAAATTGTCTATTAGACAACTTTTTGGTGGTGGTGAGAAGTGAGGAGGAATGTGATACATTCTATATACCCTTACGATGTCTAGGACATCTGTACCTTGCCCACTCACAATCTTAAATGACAGAGGTATAAGGCAGGGGTCTCCAAATCCAGCCCTGAAGGGCCACAAACCAGTCAGGTTGGCAGGATATCTCTAATGCATATATATCTCATGCATAGTCATTAGGGATATCCCGAAAACCTGACTGGCCGGTGGGCCCCATAGGACTGGGTTGGGGACCACTGCAAAAGTACGGCACAAGAGGCAAAGCCCTCATCGTTCTGCCCTAGATCCAGCCTGGCTAATGCATTTACAATAAAGTTTAACATTGCTACTTACCACACAGGCTGGCCTGTGTTTTCAGATATATAACAGAAAATGAAATACAAGAGAGTCCACTGGTCAAACTAAAAGATACAGTCAGCACTAAAAAAGCTATACTTTAAAGTTGCGGTCCTTATTAACTGAAACCTTTTGCAGCTAGAATGAGCTGGTTTTCTTAAAATCAGAGTAGTGCACCACTTTCTAGCACTATGTCTCAGCTGCCTGAGCAGATCCAGCAACTACTATCACAACCCCAAGAGACTACAAAGCTTAAGTTACTAAATTTACTATTTTGGCTGGTTTTGATATAAATTTTCCTTGCCTATTTATTACCTGTTTATATTCTCTTAGATCTGAGTGTGCCCTCAGTTCATAGGTGGTCTACTGGCCAGGGTCACTTAAATTCCCACCCAACCTATCCCTCACTCCACCCACCCCAGGGTTGCATTGCCTATATAGTATCATATAGACTGACATCTGTCCTCCAATTAGGTGTAACACCCATCTTTTCTCCTTGGAACTCTTTTTAAAAATTGGCATTACATTGGCCATCCTCCCAATCTTCAGGTTCAACAGATGATTTTAATGATAGTTCACAGATTACTAATAGTAGGTCTGCAATCTCATATTTCAGTTCTTTCAACACCCTTTGATGTGTACCATCCGATCCAGGTGATTTGCTTCTCTTCAGTTTATCAAATAGTTGTAATACATCTTCCCAGTGTATCGATATTTCTTTTAATTCTTCTGCGACATCACCTTTAAATACCATTTCAATCATGGGTAACATCCCTACATCTTCCTCAGTAAAGACTGAAGCAAAGAATTCATTCAGTCTCTCCACTATGGCCTTGTCCCCTCTTAGTTCCCCTTTTTTACCCCTCTATCATCTAATGGTCCAGTTGACTTTCTCACAGGTTTTTTGCTATGAATGTACTTGAAAAAGTCTTTGTGTGTTTTTGCTTCCACAGCAAGCTTCTTCTCAAATTCTCTCTTTGCCTGCCTTATCAATAACTTGCATCTAACTTGCCAGTTATTGTGTTTCCAGTTTTTGTCATTTGGCTCCTTGTCCTATTTCCTGAAATATGCATTTTTGGCAACAATAGCCTCTCTGACCTCATCTTTAAACCATGCTGGCAGTTTTTGGACTTCCTTCCAGTTTTCTTAAAGTGTGGAATATAGCTGGTCTGGGCATCCAAAATAGTATTTTTAAACACCACCCATGCTTGATGTAAAATCTTTAACCTTCACAACTGCTCCTTTTAGTTTTTTCTTAACTATTTTCCTCATTTAATCATAGTCTCCCTTTTAAAAGTTAAAAGATAGTACTGTGGATTTCCTTACTGTCCTTCCTCCTTTTATTAAATCAAACACTATCATGCTATGATCACTATTGCCAAGTGGCCCCAACACCGTTCTCTTGCACCAGATCTTGTGTTCCACTAAGGACTAGGTCCAAAATGGCTTCCCCTCTGATTGGTTCATGAACCAGCTGCTCCAAGAAGCAGTCATTTATGTCATCTAGAAACTTATCTCCTTAGCATGTCCTTCCATGACACTGACACAGTCGATATCGGGGTAATTGAAATCACCCATTATTATCACTGTACTGTAACTTTTTGTTAGCTTCCCTGATTTCTTTGAGCATTTCATCATCCATTTGTTCACTCTGACCAGGCATTCGATAGTACACCCCCACTGCCATCGCCTTCCCCTTTTTACATGGTAGGCTCACTTACAAGACCATACTGCTGACCTTTAAGGCCATCCACGGACTTTCATCCTCTTCACTCTCAAATCTCATCCATGTAACTCCATCTACTAGATCCAGAAGACCGACGGCTATAAACACACTAACACTTCCTAAGGCTGTAACAAAATGCACCCAGATAACGGCAAGCAGATCTTTTATATTCTACGCCCCAAGATGCTGGAACGCCTTACCACCAAGCGTTCGTGCCATTACCGACTTAACCCAATTTAAGAAAGCACTTAAATATCACCTTTTCCTCATATACTACCCACCAAACATTACCCCCAGCAAAAGCCCCCCCAAATAAGAGACACACCTTATCTTCAAATAGCCTCTCCCACTTTCTCAGTAAGATTACTAGGACTTTTGTGTTGTCATGATACCTTTTATATAATCATGTTTGTAATAAGTTAACCTTATGTTACCCAAGTTTATATACCTGTTTGCTGTAAACACGGAATAGCCTGTCATTCTGTTGATGTTGTTGTATGTGAACCGCGCTGATATCAAATAGCGCGGTATATAAAAGATTGTAATAAATAAATAAATTTCAATCCATAGAGTTTCTACAGTGAATTTTGTTTCTTGCAAAAAACTTTAATCCTTTGTGACTCAATGCTCTAACATAGAGTGCAACCCCACCACCAATTTGTTCTGCTCTATCATTATGATATAGTTTGTACCCAGGTATCACAGTATCCCACTGGTTGTCCTTCTTCCACCATGTCTCTAAGATACCAATCATATCTAACCTCTCATTTAGTACTATATATTCTAACTCTCCCATCTTACTTTTTAGACTTCTGGCATTTGCATATAAGCTTTTTAAAGGCTGTATTTTATTCATATTAATATGACTATCGGTAGGCAGGGGTAATTTGGAATCTTTAAGCTCTGTCTGCACTATACTCAAAGGCATTTGGGCTACTTTTGTTTTTATTGGAACCTCTCTGCTGATATGCCCTAACTTCAGTCTTTTGCTGGTATCCTTCAAGGATATATTGTTCTGAATCATGTGCTCTTGGGTGACTGTTGGCTTTCCCCTATTATCTCATTTAAAAGCTACTCTATCTCCTTTTTAAAGTCTAATGCCAGAAGCCAGGTTCCATCCCAGTTAAGGTGGAGCCCATCCCTTTGGAAAAGCCCCTCCTTTCCCCAGAATGTTTCCCAGTTTCTAACAAATCCAAAACCCTCTTCCTTGCACCATTGTCTCATCCACGCATTGAGACTCCAAAGCTCTGCCTGCCTTTTGGGTCCTGTGTGTGGATTTCGGAGAATGCTACCCTGGAAGTTCTGCGTTTCAACTTCCTTCCTAAAAGCCTAAATTTAGCCTCCAGAACCTCCCTACCACACTTTCCGACATGTACCAAGACAGCAGACTCCTCCCCAGCACTATCTAAGACCTTGTCTAGGTGGTGCATGAGGTCCGCTACTTTGCACCAGGCAGGCATGTTACCAGGCGATCCTCACATCCACCAGCCACCCAGCTATCTACATGCCTAATGATTGAATCCCCAACTATAACGGCTGTCCTTACCCTTCCCTTGTGGGCAACATGGCCCTGAAAAAATCTCCTCGGTGCGAGAGGGTTTTACATCTTCTGGAGGACAGGTCCTAGCTACAGGATCACTTCCTGCCACACCAGGGGATGCTCTCCTGTCACCTGTGACCTCTCTCCTCCATGGCAACAGGGATGCTGTCAGACTGGAGGTGGGACTTCAGTACTGCATCCCTGTGAATAATGGGTGAATGAATCTCTTCAGAGATGGAGTGGAATGGTGAAAGATGGCCATGCTTGTTCCAATCCGTCCTAGCCAAGAGGAAGAAAAGGCTGAGAGTCCTGATGGCAAACATTGGGTAAGAAGCGGGTCCTCCCCCTCATGGAGTCAGGTTTCACTCACAAATATCAAGAGAATTCTGTAAGATCACATCGTGAACCAGAACAGCTTTAGATCAAATGAACCGGCAGTTAAGAAGGGCAAGACTAAGGAAAAGCTGGGAAGGCAGGAGCTGATGCAAAGGGGGCCGGGGGAGGGGGAGTGGTGGAAAGACAACAGGAAAGTAGGTTGGCAGTGGATCGGGAAAGGTGGAAGTCAATAACCTGCAGTAACTCCTCAACAGTGCAGGATAGAGACCCCTGTGTTAAATGAATAACACAACTTGCAATCAACTTCACAAGTTATTTAAGTTTATTCCGCGCCCTTGGTGCCATCTTAAAGGGGCCAGTAGCTGTAAAAAAAATCTCATGGACTCTTTCTTCCCCCAGTCTAGAACCCCACCCCTGAAGAGAACCTGTGGACACTCCCTCCTGATCCCCCCTCTAAGAAAACCTTCTCACCTTTCCGAAGACCTCCCCCCAATATCTTCCCCACTTTGAGTAGGCCTTCCTGGGCCCACCTCAAGCAATCCCTAGTGGTCTAGAATAATGGGGTAGGCTCAATCTTTACTCTCTCCTATCCTTTTGGTGTCAGGTTGAAAATGGTGCCAGCTGGCATCTAGTAGTAGTCTCTCAGTACTACCATTAGGAGTCATGCTGCATTATAAGGCGGCCATCTTTTGGGAGGAGAGGGGTCCAGAAGAGTTTTTACAGCTTTAAGACGGTGTCTGGGTGCATCATTTGGTGCAATGTAGGGAAAATTCCTTCTCTATGGGCTTGCAACAATATGATTTCTAGAACCCTGAAATTATGGGTCCTAAATCTACCGATCAAGCATAGCTATGTGATGACTAGGGCTTCATCCAGGAGTTGTGAATGCTGCCTGTATGGCATCTCAAGCCCTGGCCAAGCCAGGGAGTAGAACTAAACCAGGAATTGAACCCACATCCTTCAGTCACTGAACTAGCCCCGGTGTTCTTCTTAAATGTTCAAATAATTCTTTCCTTCTGGGCTACTGAATACTAGGAGACCACTGAGCTGCAGAATGCAGAAAGCCTGCAGGCAAAGAGTTCTGACAATAGAAAAAATATCTCCAAAATAGCAGAAAATCAAAGAAATATATAATTTCAATAGCAGTTTTTTATGTATATGTATTTCATGCTGTGATTTCACATATCACAGTGGAATTGAAAAGAGACCTCAGCATCATGTATGACAGGACTATATTGGCATGGCCCATGAAGGATATCAGACCATATACATACCCCTTATTATGAGCACATCACAGGTTTGCTTCTATATTCCAATCTTTCCAATCATTATATTTTAATTTTGCTTATTCAAAACGTTTGCACTTATCTCTGCTTATAAGTGATCAAAAGATGTTTCTACATGTCCTAATACCTCAATTCCGTCAGCATTTCGCCGATGCTTCCTCGGGAGGCTCTCTTAGGATAACTACTGCAGAGAGAAACACCAAAATCCATTTATTAGAACTATCACTTACAGAAAACCTTATTCAAAATAGTGGCTATATTTTTTATATAAATAGAAATATACCTTGAAGAAACCCCATCAAATATTACAAACCAAAAAAGTTAAAAATAACTCACCACAATTATTAAAACAGTCTTAGAAAATCAGCGTATCCAAACGTTCACCGTTATATCGTTGGACAAAGCAAAAAGAAGTCTATCAAGCAGTATAGCCCATAACATCTCTTTTAGATGCTCATTACCTACTTGAGTCACTTGAAAGTCACTACAGTATTGCTCTAAGCAACAATCTCAGCTGTGCCGTCACTGTATCAATTAAAAGTTTAGTATCTTAACTCTCCTGGATTAGTGTCTTATATAGCAAATGTTTCCCTTTCAAACCAAACCGTCCAATCTCCTATTAGCTCTTAACCAATCACTAGGCTCTAACCATTCAAAAGCCATCCAATCTATGTAAAATCACTCATACACATAGTGTCACCAGTGGCCTACCCTGGGTCCTAGGGCACGCAGAGATGGTCAGGCTGGTGACTATCCTGAGCCAGGAAGTGGGGGTAGTGCAGGCGTAGTAGTACACACCCTCTGGGTAATGAAGTCCCAAACACTCCCCAAGCAGAGGAATAGAAGTAACAAAAGTGGTAAGGTCAAAAATGAGGTTTTATTTCCCCGTCCCGGGGTTTGGTAAGCACAAAGAACTTAGGACAAAATAACCATGCGTCTGGTACAAAGAAAAGTAAATCAGGAACTGAAGAAAAATAACTCCTTTTTCTTCCAGCTTTCACTATACAGTCCTTTAACACAGGAATCAATAAACGTTTCTTTTCAAAGGCAGCAATGCTCACTTTGCTTCTCAATGCTGTTCCTACAGCTTTATACATCCAACTCAGCAAAGTGATTCTACATTATCTGCTATAGTCAGTGTACAATCCATGGGCTCATCAATTATACATTCCTCTATGGATTCAACTTGCATATCTTCCAGCCCTTCCCCCGCTGGATACATGGGAACACATTCACACAGGGATTTAAAACAATTCTCTTTACCTTTAAGAGAGTCCCGGAGAGCTTTACTATCCCAGAGAAAACTGGTATTCTTTGTTTTCTCCCTGTTCCTTTTACAGAGACGACTGTCTGGCTTTTGCCTATAAAGTTTACTTGGCAGCGCTTCAATATCAGCAGAGTCTAGAGATTTGTACCTTCCCCTCACCGGAGCTTCTGGGCACACCCAAACTGACTTTCTGCGTGGCTTTTCTCTCCAGTTACCTTCAACACCAGGCTTTAACTGAGAGTAGCTTTCCTGTAGTCTTAGGGTTTGAGTTCTCTGTACCTTTTCAGCTGAAGCTTTTCCTGGTCGGTTCTCAGGGCTGCTTAAATCACTCTCAGCCTCTCTGCTATCAGTCCTTCTTAACAGCTCTCCTTCCAGTTCCCGTTTCAGTTCTCCTTTCAGAACTGCTTCCAACTCCTACTCCAGCCCTCTCACTGCTTTCTAATGAGTGCTTTTTATCAGCCTTAGGGCTTAACTTCGTTCCTCCCCCACCCAGGTGAATCCTATTACACTCAGGGCACGGGGATTGTTTGCAACTTGGGCGGGGCTGCTGCACTCGTGGCTGGGTTTGTTTATATCTCCCCTGGCAACCTGTAGCCATGTGCTTTACTTGGCTGTCAGAATCTGACGTACTTTCCTCAGTTTCCTCTGACTGCATGGCAAGGGACGGATCTTCCCCATTACAATAGTTTCCTGTCAAGTCCAATGTTATCTTTAAAGGGACCCAACAATTCATTATATCCATTTCTGCTAAGCTGCTAATCTTACTTAAAGAAGTTTTAACATACTTGTACAAGTCATTCACCGAGCCATCTGGCTCTCAGGACTAGCGTTCTTAAACAAGTGTGATTCTCAAAACTGTCACTGCCTTACTGATTCGTATCTATACCATTCCAGTCTCAATCTCATCACAATCTTCCCAACACTGAAAACATCCATGAGCCACATCCAATGAGCTCTAGACTGCACTCCCAAACTTCATCCAACTGTCCATTCCAAATCGCAGCCTCACGGGACACACCAAACTAACTTCCACCTATGTTATTTATAACAGAAGCACAGCAGGACCCAAACCCTCCACCTTTTCATTCCAATTTCCATATTCATGTGGTAATGAATAGGGTTTAGCGGTCCCTCTGCTCGACACCTAATCGCTCCCTCTCCTCCACATCCTTGATATTTAAACCATAGTACCTTACAATTTCAAACCTTATGTGCTCTCCAGAAATTATAATAGGCTGTCATTAGACTGCTCTTAAGATTTTTTTAATATTTCAACTTATTTATTTTATTTATTTATTTAGTATACACTTAAATACCGCTACTTCCAGCGATCAGTAGCGGTTTGATTACAAATTTGGGAGTTTGTCAAATAAAGACAGAAAATTTGGGCAAAAATACACATAGATTAGAGGGTATGGCACATCACACATAATTAAGGACTTAATGGCTAGGCTTTACATATTTACACTTTTACATATTTACAGAGAATATTTCTACATATCTACATATCAGATTAATGTTTTGTTTGTTTTATGTGGTGGTCCGCTGTGATTTACATTTGGTTGTAGTGACATTGGAAAAGATGGGTTTTTAGTTTCTTCCTGAAAGCATTAATGTCTTTAATTGTTCGTAGTTCGTATGGTAGTCAATTCCAGATGGTTGGGGCAGAGAATGAGAATGCTCTGCGGCTAGTACTGGCTTTTACTGATCTGATGTTATTAGGAACTTGTAGTGTGCCTGTGTTGATAGTTCTCCTGTCTCTGTTGGTTGGTTGCGTGCTGACAAGGGTTGAAAGGAATGATGGCGCTAGGTTGTGTATGAGTTTGAACGTGGTTACCAATGTTTTATATTGTATCCTGGCAGCAATGGGTAGCCAATGTAGCTCGATCAATACAGGTGTAATGTGTTCAGCAATGCTTGCTCGCATGATGATCCTTGTCGCCACATTTTGGGCCATTTGCAGGATATTTAGAGCTTTCTTTGGCAGGATATTTAGAGCTTTCTTTGGCAGACCCTGCAGGATGGCGTTGCAGTAGTCTAGGTGAGGCATAATGTGCTTGCGCAACAGACCGAAAATCACAGGGTTCGATTAAGTTCCGCAGGGGTTGTATGACTAAGTTTGTGGAAAATGGCCTTGTTGGTTTTGCGCAGGTGTTTTTCCATCTTTAGCTTGCTGTCGAATGTGACTCCCAGGTATTTGATCTCATTCTTTGTGTTGTACGTGTTGTTACAGAGGGTGATTGTCGGAGGAGGTTCAAAATTGGGTTTACTTGATATATACATCACTTCAGTTTTCTTGTGGTTGATTGTCATGTTATTTTGCTGCAGCCATGCTAACATCTCGTACAGGCAGGCTTCAAGCTGGGTATACTTCGGGTCGGTGGTGTCCAATTGTGTGTATAGCATAATATCATCTGCATAGATATGGTAGTTGATATTATGTTTTTTGAAAATGTCACAGAGGGGCTGCATGTAAATGTTGAAAGGTAGCGCCGAGAGGGCCGAACCCTGAGGTATGCCTTGAGTTTGTGTGAATGCTTCTGCTTTTTCGCCGTTGAATTGGACCTGTGGCCTTCTGTTCGTTATGTAGGAGGAGAACCATTTAAGGGGGGTTCCCAAAATTCCTATTCACTCCAGTTTGTTCCGTAGGATTCCATGACGGACAGTATCAAAGGCGGCAGAGATGTCAATGAAAATGAGTAAAAACATTTTCTTCCTGTCTTCAAGGCCTTTGTGGAGGCTGTTAAGCAGTGCTATTAAAAGCGTTTTGACCCCATGGTTTCGTCTGAATCCGTACTGTTGCATGTCCAGTGTGTCACGGTCGTCAAGGTGCTCTTGAAGTTGTATGAGGGCTGCTTTTTCGATGATTTTTGCTAGGAAAGATATGCTGGAGATGGGACGGTAGGATGTTGGGTCTGCTTTGTTGAGTGTGTTGTTCTCTAGTACTGGCCTTATTATGGATTTCTTGAGCTGGTCGGGCATAGTTCCTTGCTGCAGCGATAGGTTTACTATGTGTGAGACTTGGTGGACTATATCTTTTTTCGCTGCCTTGACCCAAGCAGTAGGGCAGGGATCTAGTGGGGAGGTGGTGGTATTGATGTTAGTTATTATGTTGATTGTTTGTTGATCATCAATCTTATTCAAAGGATCATCAATCTTATTCAAAGGATCTCTTCATAGGCAGTTGCTGCCAGCATAAAAAGGACTTAACTTCACTTATATAGCAAAACAATCAAACAACAGAGCCAGATCACTGCCCCTCTTTTCATACTACTGATAAATTCTACAGTAGTATGAAATTCTTAAATTCTACAGTAAAAAAAAACTTAAAAGTGAATATAAAACTTTAATGATGTGCCTCCTGCAATCCTATATTCATAGGAATCGATGAAATAACAAAGATGCCAATCCAGAGTATTATTAAGGACCCTCTAGATGGATAGTGCTCACTGTAAAGATCCAGTATTGCTCCCTACAGACTAGCAATCTATTTCTATCACATCCTCGGTCATTTAAAGAGACATAGTCCAAACAAAAAACCTGCAAATCTCCACATAAGTGCCCCTGAAACAGACAATGCTGCACTATTGGAGTCTCAAGTGTTTAGCAATTAAGGGGTATGTTTACTAAACGGTGGTAGCGAACTCCATGCGATATCGGAGCCGTGGCCCCATTGAAATCAATGGGGCCGCGGCTCCGATATCACACGAAGTCCGCTACCGCCATTTAGTAAACATACCCTAAGTGTACTTTTGTGTTCAAGTAGACAGACTCAACATCCGAGCAGTTTTCCCTATACGAGGTCTGTCCAAAAAGAAACCAAACTTGCTAAAGAGGGTGCCAGCGAGCCAACACAACAGACTTGTGATATGTAGTGATGACCTTGAGCTTTAGCCTCCCACTTGCTCGATCACGCCACATGAACTAGTTATGCACTACATGCAGTAGTGTGAACTCGTCTCATGTGCCTTTTGCTATTTCTGAAATATGTCATAACAAGTGACCTTTCAGAGTGGATTTCAACTTCAGGAACAAAAAGAAGTCCGCAGGGGCCAAATCTAGAAAGTAGGGAGGATGCGGGACTAGAGACATCTCATGCTTTGCCACAAATTCACAGATAATGCGCGAGAGTTATTGTGACACAGTTTGCTTTTTGCTCATCTGTCCAGAGACATGGGACAAATTTTGCAGCAGCACAATGCATCTGAAGTTTTTCAATCACAATTGTGTGACGAACTTTTACTGATGCCTTCAGCAACTTTATGGACAGTTAGGTGATGATTTTCAAGAATCAAAGTACGCATTTTCTTAACATGATCATCATTCATTGGCATGGAAGACCAGAGAGAGTTTTGGGATCATCTTCAGTGGACGTTCTGCCCAATTTGAAACATCGGTACCATTTGTAACATTGTTTCCAATTTAAACAATCCTCTTCATAAGCTTTCTGCAACATCTGAAAAGTCTCGGTAAAAGTCAATTTCACACAGCATTTCACACAAACGCTTTGCTTTTTAAGATTCTTCATATTTCAGATAAAAGAATCAAATAAAACAAGACCATTATAAAAAAGGAAATAGTATACGAGTAATTGCCAGGACATGATTATTCCAAAACATAAAGTGAAAACCCTTTCCAAAACATTAATACTCCCTGAAACTGAGCTAATAATTCTAAGCAATTCTAATTTTTGTCGGCTTGCTTGCTGGTGAGGAAACTTCTCTTGTAGCAAGCTCTCCTTTTTATCTTATAATGCAGGCAACTTATCCTAAAAAGTAATCAGGGGGACAGCACAAAATGTGAAGCCCTCGCAGATAAACTTAGCTTATGGTGTGCTCTACTCAGTTGCCGTCATGATTTAAAGTGCTCCCCAGAAACCTCTTCCCACCTTGCTGAACTTGAAACAGCACTAGAAGTACGTCTCTGTATTTCTCTGAAAAATATCAAGGGGTAAATTTATGGTCTCCGTTCAGCTCAAATCCTGAGCATATTCCTATGTAACTCATGTAAATTTCATTTCCAAAAAATGTCCTTGATCCAAGGCAACAAAGCACTTTATTATTATTAGCTCAGTTTCAGGGAGTATTAATGTTTTTGAAAGGGTTTTCACTTTAATTTTTGGATTTACTAGCAGTGAACCTGTTTAGTCTTTTTTGAGGAAATAAGGATATGATTATTGGCACCCTTATAAACAATTCAAATCAGTTTGAACAGAAGAACCACATTCCCAATGCAGTAAAATTAGACCCACCTGTGATCAATTGACAGTACTCACATGACTTGAATCAACCAGTGAATGATGGCTCTAATGTTTAAAATGGCTACATTCACTTCCTGTTCCATTTTCACAATGGAAAAGACAAGAGACCATCACCAAACTTCAAAGTGGCACAAGGCCATCTCCAAAAATCTTGTGATTTGTGTCTACAATTCGCAATGTTGTTAAGCAGTTTTCTACTCATGGAACTGTCAAGAACCTCCCAGGACGTGGTGGGAAGAGGAAAATTAATCCAAGAAGTCTGCAAAGGTTAGTGCGAACTGTTGGAAAAACACCATGTACAACATCCAAAGAGTTTAAGGCTGACCTGGAGCAATTTGGAGTGGTGGTTTCAACCTGCACTATATGCTGTACATTAAACAAAGAAGAACTTCATGGGCGAAGGCCAAGGAGGACCCCACTGCTCAAAGACAAACATAAAAAAGCAACCCTGATCTTTGCCCAAACCCACTTGAGAAACCACAGTCCTTCTGGGAAAACATTCTGTGGACAGATGAAACCAAACTTGAGCTCTTTGACAATACAAACCAGCGATACATATACAGGCAAAAAAATTAAGCTTATAAGGAAAAACACATCCTTCCTACAGTTAAATATGATAGAGGTTCCATAATGTTGTGGGGTTATTTTGCTGCCTCAGGAACTGGAGGCCTGGAACAAATTAAGGGCGTCATGAAGTCGGAGGACTACCAAGGTTTTTTGGAGTGAAATGTATTACCTAGTGTCAGGAAGCTAGGTCTGAGTCAAATGTCATGGATTTTCCAGCAGGGCAGTGACCCAAAACATATATCCAGAAGTACAAAGGAATGGTTAAAAAGGAACAAATGGACTGTTTTAAACTGGCCAGCAATGAGTCCTGATCTCAATCCAATTGAGAATCTTTGGAAAAAGCTGAAATCTGCCATTCGTAAAAAGGAATCCTGGAAACATTCATGGACTGGAAAAATGTGTAGTTGAAGAGTGGGAGAAACTACCAGCAGACAGATGTACGAAATTTACAGATGGCTACAAGAAATGTTTGGAGGCTGTCATCACTGCCAAGGAAATCAAATACACAGGTACACTACCAAAAAACAACTGCCTCCAGTTTTGCAACTGATTCCTATAGATTTTGGGGTGCTGAATCCAGGAAAAATAGCCAAAATGTTCCATCACGTCACGTTTTCTTGCAAAATTAGATTTCTTACCCATATAAGGAATGTTCACATAATTTCTTTTTAGCCGACTGCAGTTTATTTTCTTGGCCCAAAATAGAGATTGTAATGGTTAACTAACTAGAAACACTCCCTCATGATATTTTAGAGTGTTTTGTATTCATTTTATACATTAACAGGACAATTGGGAGGCGGGGGGCTAAATCCAGTACTCGCGCTGGCGCATGTTCTTTTCTGTTCGCCTCGCCTCGTTCGCTCGCTCAAACACGGTGGTTGCGCCATGAACGTTCCTGTCAAATTTCAGTTTCTTGCAAGTTCATTATTACCTTTTGTTTGCTCAGTCGTAATCCAGCTTTATTCCGAAGTGGTTCACTACAGTTGTAGTTTGCAGTGCTGTGTATTTGTGATGGCTCACAGAGCCAGAGGTTGCGTCAACTCTCCGGACAGTTTTTGTTTTATTTGTGGGGAGTATACCGTGAAAAAGCGGCAGAGGAACATTTCTGCATTTATTAAAAAAGTATATTTCGCCTATTTCGGTTTGAAGTTAGGCGATCAAGACAAACCGTGGGCTCCACACAAAGTGTGCAAGACATGTGAGGAAGATCTACGCTTATGGATGAAAGGTAAAAAACAAGCATTTCGTTTCGGAATACCTATGATGTGGCGTGAACAAAGAGACCACAGCAGTGACTGCTATTTTTGCTCTTGCATTGTGAAGGGATACAACTTAAAAAATAAGAACGTAATAAGTTACCCCAACCTTCCCTCAGCAATTAGGCCTATGCCTCATAGCAACGAAGTACCTGTGCCTGAACCACCAAAATCTTTGGATCATATTTGTGTGGACGGTTCTGATCATGATGAGACTCATCAGATGGCTTTTCCCGATGAGTCCAGTACTTCCGAGTTTGAAACTGAACCAGATCCGAAACCTGAACTTTTCTCTCAAGCTGAATTGAATGATTTAGTCCGGGATTTAGGACTCCCAAAAGATGCTGCCCAACTGCTAGGTTCTCGGCTTAAATAGAAAAATCTATTGTCACCAGGAACAACTTTTTATTGGTACCGCAACCGCGAGACACAATTTTTGAAGTATTTCAGCAAAGAGGAAGATTTGGTATTTTGCAACGATATATACGGAGTGATGGAAAAGTTTAAATTCAAGTATGATCCTGCTGAATGGCGGCTGTTCATTGATTCGTCAAAAGACAGCATAAAAGGTGTTCTTCTTCATAATGGCAACACATTCGCTTCAGTTCCTATTGCTCACTCTGTTATTCTCCAAGAAAAATACGAGAATTTGGCCCTGATTCTTCAGAAGATTTGTTATGATGAGCATAAGTGGATGATTTGTGGAGACTTTAAAATTCTATCCATGCTATTAGGGCAGCAATCCGGTTTCACCAAATATCCCTGCTTCCTTTGCTTGTGGGATAGCCGGGCCCGCGACCTACACTGGGGGAAAAAAGACTGGCCAATTCGGGAGTATTTGAGACCCGGTGAGAAAAATGTTCTTCATGAGAGCTTGGTACCTCGTGATAAAATTCTATTACCACCTCTCCACATTAAGTTGGGTCTCATTAAGCAATTCATCAAGTCCCTTCCAAAAGATGGTGAGTGCTTTCGGTACCTTTGCTCAAAGTTCCCCCGACTTTCTGAAGCAAAGCTAAAGGAAGGAGTGTTTGTTGGCCCTGATATAAGGAAACTCATTTCAGATGGAGCATTCGCTGAAACGATGTCTGAGAAGGAAAAAGAAGCCTGGGATTCCTTCAAGGATGTTGTTCTCAAATTCTTGGGGAACAGGCGGGATGAGAACTATAAGGATATTGTTGCCAGGATGCTCAATGCCTTCAAAGAACAAGGCTGTAACATGAGCCTGAAAGTCCATTTCTTGCACTCCCATGTGAACTACTTTCCCGAAAACTTGGGGGCGTACAGTGAAGAACAAGGTGAAAGGTTTCACCAGGACATCAAGGACGCAGAGAGAAGGTACCAAGGAAGATGGAACACCACTATGATGGCTGATTTCTGCTGGTTGCTGCTGCGGGAAACCCCAGATGAAAAATACGCCAAGCAGCGCACCAAGAGAAGCATTCAGGGGAAGAAGAAACGGGCCCACCAGGAGATTGATTGACCCAAGAATGACTTTAAAATCTAAACTGTGTTGACAAATATCGTGTTTTTACTAAACTTTGAAATAAAAATTTGCTAGTTATTACCACAGTGTCGGATCTCATTTATTAGAATTTTATTTTCACACCATCGGGTGTTTGTCTTCATGTATTGCAATGGTGCGGTTTGCGTTTTCTATTCTTACATACATACCTGTACAACATTTTTTGCACATTTCTTTGCTTTGCTTTGTGTCTAACCTCGCTCTTATATGCTCAATGTTTGTGCACATGTATGTGGCTGTTTTAAGTGCAGACAATTTTGCTACCATCACAGTGTGTTTTTGTTGACATTACTCTATTCTTATGTGCTGCCTTGTTACAATTTTCTTTATTCTTATTTGAATAACTACTAAGCAATTAGTATAAAGAATTCATCCAAGAAACTTTTATCTCGATCGCACTCAATCTGAAATGTTCACCTCAAACTGCTAACCCAATGTAGCAAAAAATCTGTACGTGATGGAGCAAATTGGTTACCAGATTTGGATTCAGCGCACCAAAAAACGTAAAAATCAATCGAAACATTAGAGGCAGTTTAAAAAAAAAATTTTTTAGTGTACCTGTGATATTAGTGGAGGGTGTCATCACTGCCAAGGAAACCAAATATTAGTGAAGGGTGCTATTAATCCTGTCCAGGTTATATTTTGTTGTTTTTTTTTCCCAGAAATTACTTCATCTAACTCACCTCTCATCCTTGTACCATCCCTGGCTGCACCTTTCTTCCCCAAATTCTAGAATCCTAGGCAACTGCTTAGGTGCATCTAGTGGTAGGGCTAGCCCTGCCTGGGCCTCTCATGAAAGGGGTTAAAACAGTGTCTTGTGTCTCTGTTAAGTAAAGAATCAGCTGATATCTGTTCCTGTTTCAGGGGACTGAGCTGTAAAATATCAATGGAAAAATCAAGTAGAATGAACCTCCTCCAGAATTATATTTACTGAACAGCTTATGCCAACATGTATTATTGGCCAAATATTACATATGAAGCATTTCAAAATCACTTCTTATGTCTTCCTAAGTTCAGTGAGAAGATTAATAATTTCTATAATAGCGCAAGCTGTACAGTCAAGATAATTTTGGAGGATGTATGTTCTTTTTAATTTGAACTGCTTTTTTTTTTTAAATTTAGAATTTTGTTTTTACAGCCAATCAAGAAATTTTACAGAAAGTGGAAGTGGAGTATGAGATGATGCCAGGCTGGAAGATGGACACAACTGGTGCCAGGAAATGGGATGACCTCCCACCAAAGGCGCAGAATTATGTCCGATGTGTGGAAAACCACATCGGAGTACCAGGTGAACACATCTTAAAATCTTTGTGCCAAGCCTGACAAAGGCTACAATGGACCTGATTCTGGGACGCGGGTTGCGGGGCTGCACGTCCCCGTGGGACGTACAGCCCTGCAAGCCATCCGGGCCCAATTCCCCTCCAGCTCTCCCTGTATGTCCTGAAAATCAGGATGGGGATAACTGACGGGAGGGAGCAGACCAGCCTGCCAGGATGTACGGGGCTAATTCAGGTCACGGCCCTGTACGTCCTGCCAGGTCAAAGGGGATGTGCTGTTTATTCCACCTGGAAGGTGGAATATACAGCATAGACCTGGTAATCGAGCCTGGGGATCCCCCCCCCCCCCCCGGGGCCAGGTGCGGAGGGGTCCCTGCTGCCGATCCAGGCCCCAGCAGGCCAGCCATGGGTCGAGTGGCAGGGAAGAGGGGGGCCGAAGCTGCAGGAATCAGGGGCACCTGTAGGAGAACATCCCCACAGGAGGCAGGGACACGCCAGGCCATCCATGGGCCTGATTCTGTGCACTGCAGGAATGTCTTGTTCCCGCAGTCCAGAATCAGGTCCAAACGGGCTTGTCTTGCTTGGGGCCGTCCGGACGACCTGGACCGGCCCCTATGTGAATCGGGCTCCACGTGTATGAAATGGATGGGCAGGCGCAAATAAGGAGAAACTGTTCAAAGGAGATTTTCAAATACAGAATTAGCATAGAAAGACAATTCCAGATCTCACCATACCAATGTTCAGTAGTAGTAGTAAAATGCAGGAAAGCTTAGGCTATCATTTTAACTAAAGCACATGCAAACTTATTTCTCTATCTCTCTCTCTCTCTCTACCACACACAAACATATTTTGCATATTGAGGACCCCCTGATCACTTTTTTCTCATTCTGCATCTGTGAAATTACCTTGATGAATGAGGCCTTCATATCAGCTTTCAAATTTGCAAAGTCATTTCTGCAGATAAAGCATTTTACTTGCAGAACTGAACTTTTTGAAAGTCTGCATACAACAGAGGCATTCCTGGGAGCAAGGAATGTAATAACACGTGTAGTTTATTTATCCAAATTTATTACCTGCATTATCTATAAAGCCTAAGTGAGATTCAATAAAACATACACAATTATATTTTGGATTTTGCTCAGAAAAAGATACCTGCAGAAAAAGTAAACACAAATCTCTACGTGCATTTTTCCTACAGCAATACAACAGTTACCTGTAGCAGGTGTTCTCCCTAGACAGCAGAGTAAGTCCTCATTCATGGGTGATGTCACAGACGGAGCCCTGCACAGGAACCTTCTCAACTCCTTCTAGAAGCATTCAGAATGCTCTTCATGCATGCATGCCTGTTCCCGCCTGTCACCACCAGTCACATTCCTAGCTTAGCCGAACGGCTCCATGAGGAAGAGGGTAGGTTGTGAGGACTTATCCTGCTGTCCAAGGAGAACACCTGCTACAGGTGAGTAACTTCACTTTTTCTATGGACAACAGGAAAACTCATTACTCATGGGAGTCCTGTGCTACAGGCTGCCTCTAATGAAAAAGGTGGAACTATCCACATTGCAGCAAGCTGGCAGAAACTGAAAACTGTTTTTGTTTGCAGCAGGCCTTTTCAGCACTTTATATGTTTGTTTTGTTTTTTACATATATCTTTATTTTTTTAAGAGGCAGCCTGAACAGAAAAGAAAGGCCTAGGAGGGAAATGGAGTTAGATTCTAAACCTCTGACATATTTGGAAGGACAGATTGACCGAAAATGCTGTCGCATTGGCAGTTCTTCTCCAAACAGGAGTGAAATGTACATGTGTAGACTAAGTTGCAGCCCTTCAGATCTCTTCCATGCAGGCCAACCTCAAGTGGGCCACCAATGCAACCATGACTTCGGCATTATGCATTATAACATGACCCTCAAGCATCAGACCTGCTTGGGTATAAGTGAAAGAGATGCAGTCTGCTAACCAAACTGAAAGAGTAGTTTGTTCATGGCAGCTACCACTCTGTTGGGCGTCAAAAGAAAGAAAAAGCTGTGTGAACTTCCTAAGGGCTTTATTCTGCCTCAGATAGAAGCTCTCTTGTAGTCCATTGTGTGCAGGCCCTTCAAGGTCTCAATTCTGCATTGGGGGTGGAAGCAGGAGCTGCAAGCCCCTCCTGCTCTCCCCACCAAAGCCCAATCAGGTAACCAGCTGAAAGCATTTAAAATAAGCATGCTGCACAAATGAAGCCTCTTCGCCAGACAGTTCACCTCACTGGCACTCAATTCTGCATCGGGAGTGGAAGTGGAAGCTGCAAGCCCCTCCCGCTCCCCCCGCCAAGGCCCAGTTGGGGAACCAGCTGAAAGCATTTACAAGAAGCATGCTGTGGGCGTGCCCGTGCCTGAGGGCCCTTTGCCGTGGCCCTTAGGCGGGAAAGATATCATCAGCCATGCTTGTACTCCTTTTGAGCTTACAACTGAACAAAGGAATAACAAGCTAACAAGACCCCGAAGCACAAGACAACAGCACCGAAAATACCAACTACTGAAAACTGAGTGCTACTGAATCATGAGTAAACCCTAATGCACCACGTAAACTGTGCAACCACGTAAGCCCTCTTTAGGCATACACAGAAGTACAAACCACACTCAACCATCCTCTCTGCCACTTTACATGTTACCTTCACCTCAATGGCCCCATTATTCACTAAGCAGAAAGTAAAGCAAACCTACACAATGACAAAAAATCTGATTGCCTTAACCCTCTCCTTGAGCTCTTGCTCCTCAAACCCACATATGTAAATGCTGGAGAAATCACTGTGCTCTCACCAGCTCAACTGATCCCAGTCATACATACAAGGAGATATGCAGCCCATAGGATAGATCCAAACCAAAACCACCATAGCAGACCAAGAAGGATAATACACATAGCCTCCACTACCTATGCACAAATAGTCCCTTCCAAAATGCTACTTCATACCCCACTCAAATGTACACTAGCCTATGCTCAATCAATCCAGAACAAATTCCAAATGATAATGGATTACATATAAAACCAGAATATAGATATTATGTGCATTACGGAAACATGTCTCTCCGATGCAGACAATGTAATTATAAACCAAATTACCTCACAACAATACACACCTCCACGAAGAGATGGAGAAGTGCTAGTCATAGCAAAGGCACACCTAAACTTCAACACTACCTCCTCCTTTCACTCAAAAGGAAGCAACATGATAACAGTTTCAAACAGGCACCTAGTATTATGCCTCATATACAGAGCCCCAAGTACTGATGAAGATGAACTATCAACCATCTTAGAACAGGTCTGCTTCCACGCTACACAGAACAAACCTCTCTTCATCCTAGGGGGTCCTAACCTCCCATCGCTGCCTCAGCACGATGAAGATACCTTTTTGGAAGCAATGAAAGATCTTCAATACACCCAAATGGTAAACACTCCAACCCACAAGAAAGGAGGCACCCTCGACCTCATCTTTGCACCCAATCAATATATCATCCAAAAGCTAGTAACACGCATAAGTCACGCCAATCCCATGGTCAGACTACCACATAGTTACCTTCTCCATTAACACACCCATAAAGGAAAGAATATCTGAAACAACCCTGAAGAAAAGAAGAAGATTTTGAATATTCAACAAGGAAAAATTCCTAGAACAAATACTACCAGAGCTTGAGCAAAAAATGACTAACCGACTCCACAATAACCAACTGGAACAAAACACTCAACAATGCAGCAATAGCAGACCAAATCAATTCAAAATAATAGATGGAAACACAATGCTCCATGGTTCTCAAGTGAGATCAACGAACAGAAGAAACAACTAAGAAAATTGGAGAGGCTATGGTGTCAAACCAAAGACCAACACCATCTCATGAGATACAATGAAATACAAGCCATATACCACAACATGATAAACAACTGTAAGAATGAATACCATACAAACCTGATAATGAAATCCCTTAACAAACCAAGGGAACTGTTCAACATAGTAAACAGACTAACGAAAGAACCAGTGGTACCATGCGATGTGAACTCCATAACCCCACAAGACCTGGCAGATTTCTTACAGTCAAAATATACATCAAATTCATTCGATAAACCAACCCAACCAAACATACAAATCTCTCATCACACCAATGGAGAAACATGGGACTCATTCCACATCCCCTCGGAGAAGCAACTTGACTATTATAGCCAATATTAATACAACTACCTCACCCATAGACCTTTGTCCAGTTAGCTGGATTAAACATATAAGAGAATACTTAACGCCATATCTACTAAAGATCACCAAATCATCACTCACACAAGGATACCTTCCCCCGCAACTCAAACAAGCATCCATAAGACCTATTCTGAAGAACAAGAACCTTGATAACAAAGACCCAAGCTTCTTTCGACCAATATAAAGCCTCCATTTCATAACCAAGGTAATTGAAAAAATAGTCCAGCAACAACTACAAGATCACATAGACAATCACGTTTCATTGGACCTACACCAGTACAGATTCAAAGAGAACCACAGCGTGGAAACGCTAATTACCTCACTCATGGACACCCATATAATGGGCATAGATAACATACAGAAAGGCTTTGTTCTATGCTTCATTGATATCATTGCAGCGTTTGACTCCATTAACCATAATACCCTGCAACAAAGGCTGCAAGAAACAGGGATTCATGGTACAATACTGGAATGGTTTGGTTCATACCTATCCCACCGTAACCAGCAAGTGGGATCTGAAAACCAACAGTTGAGACCATTCATACCAAAACAGGGTGTTTCGCAGGGCTCGGCCCTCTCAGCACTGCTTTTCAATATATACCTTCAACCACTATGCAACATCATAAAACAGCAAACATTCAATACAGAATATACACAGATGACATCATGGAATTTACCCCTATCAACATCGCACATCCGGACTACTCACAAATCACCACATGCCTTGAAATGATGACAAATGGCTCAAAGAATAAAATCTCTCAATAAACTTCAAAAACTCAGAAATTCCACATACCATCCCCACCAAACTCAATAAAGAGCCTAGCTTATACCCTAACAGAAAAAAAAAAGAAGTCAAATACCTCAGAGTTACGTTTGACCAGCAACTCAACTTCCAACCTCATATAAGAACCACCAGGACAGCCTACCACAAACTAAGAGCAATACACAAACTCAAACCTCTACTTAGTGATAGGGATTTCCGAACAGTATTTAAAGCCATAATAACACCCACAATAGATTACTGCAACATAATCTACCAGGGACTTCCCAAGAAAACAATTCTCCCTCTACAACTGGTGTAAAATACGGCAGCCCGAATGATTACTGGAACAGCAAGACATAGCCATATTATCCCCACACTTCGACAACTACACTGGCTCCCAGTCACCGTACGATTCAAATACAAGACAAAATACAACTTATCACCTCTTATCCTTCAGCCAATGATCAAAAAAACACAAGAGACCAGAACAAGAAGAACATCTAATAACACCACCTCGGATATCCCAACAAGTAAGATGAAAGCCAGACAATCTACTTGCAAAAGAGCCTTCTCCATATATGCTCCCCCACTATGGAACAAATTACCTGCCGCTATACGAGCCATCAATGACGTAACTAATAGATTATAGGAAAGCTATAAAGACTCATCTCTTTATGTAATACTATGGACCCATCCCATTATCATGCTGATCAAACATATCAAACTATATGAAAGTTACAAAGTTTCATCTCATTATGGAACACAATAGACCCACCGCACGAGCAGACTGTTCAAGCATATCTTAGTTAAGCCCCCCCCCCCTTGGACTATACCCTTAATCCATACAGAACTACATTATATTCACCCTCACTGCCTGCGTGTAAATAGTTTATTGTTTATTTATTTATTTAACAGTATTTCTAAACCGCCTTATCATAATAATCAAGGTGGTATCACAGCAAACAATCTGGTAGTGTGAGTGTGTTATACATGCAGTGCGGGTGAGGATTTTGTTTAGTGTGTGTTGTATTGTGTGCTAGATTGGTTTGAGCTATGTACAATGTGGGCTATATACAGTGGTGCTAAAGACATTTATATACATACAGTGTTAGGCGGTTAACATGTGCTGCTATACAGTCAATTAGGTTATGTGATGTGTCCATAGTGTTCTATGAACAGCATGGTTTTCAGCTGTTTTCTAAAGTCTTTGAGGTCTGTGGTTGCCCTCAAGTCGTCCGGTAGTTTGTTCCATATTGTTGGAGCAGCCATGGATAGTGCTCTGTCTGTTGTGTCCTTGCGTGTGTGTTTGTATTCACTTGGGGTGCTGACGCGGTTGTGTGTTTGCTTTCTTCTAGGACGTGTGCTGGTGTCTGGTTGTATGAGGGAGTGCAGGCTGTTGGCTGATGTGTGCTGTTTTATCTTGAATAGGTTTATGATAGTTTTGTATCTGATGCGTGCACCGATTGGAAGCCAGTGTAGGTCCTTTAAGGTGGGTGTGATGTGCTCCTGTCTTGCAGTTCCGGATATGATTCTTGCTGCTGTGTTTTGTGCCAGTTGGAGTGGTTTGATGGCTTGTTTTGGTAGTCCAAGGTATATCGGATTGCAGAAGTCCAGTAGTGGGGTTATCAGTGCTTGACAGACGGTACGGAAGTGTTCTGGGGCGAGGAGTGGTTTCAGTCTCCTGATGATTCGCATCTTGTAGTAGGCTTTTTGGATGGTCTTGTCTATGTGTGGCTTGAGATTGAGTTTATTGTCCAGAGTAACCCCGAGGTATCTCACTTCTGACCTTATTGGTATGGTAGTGCTTTGAATCTTTATATTTGGTGGGTGTATGAAGCCTTGGTTCCGAGTGATGATTAAAGCTTCAGTCTTGTTGTAGTTTATTGCAAGGTTGTTGTTTTGACACCAACTGGTCATTTGGGTAAGGCAGTTTGTTATCTTAGAGAAATCCGGGTTGTCGATTGATATCGGGGTGTATATCATGATGTCATCCGCATAGATTGTGTATTGAATGTTGTTCTCTTTCATGATGTTGCATATTGGTTGGATGTAGATGTTAAATAGGAGTGCTGAGAGCGCAGATCCTTGAGGTACTCCTTGTCGGACTTTTATGGGTCGGGAGGTGATGTGTCCCACCTTGACCTGTAGCTGTCTTTCGGTTAGGTACGAGTGGAACCATTTCAATGTGATACCGTGTATACCAATGTTCTTTAGTCTTTCCAGGAGCATGTTGTGGTCCACTGTGTCGAAGGCTGAGGAGATGTCGATGAAGATCATTATGATTCCATTCCTGGTGTTGTCAATTATTCTTAGGATGCTGTCGAAGAGATGGATCAGTAGCGTTTCGACTCCATGGTTGGGACGAAATCCGTGTTGGTTGTCGTCTAGAATTTCGTGTTTGTCGATGTGATACTGAAGTTGTAGTTGAACTGTTTTTTCGATGATTTTTGCGAGGAAGGGTATGCTGGAGACTGGTCGGTATGCTGCTGGATCTTTTTTGTCGGGAGTTGTTTTCTTTGTGATGGGTCTTACTGAGGCAAGTTTTAGTTGCTTTGGCATGAGTCCTTGAATGAGTGAGTTGTGTACCATTTTATGTATGGTAGGGATGAGGCTTGATTTGGTGGCTTTGACCCATGACACCGGGCATGGGTCTGTGGGAGCAGTGCTTGTGTTGATTGTTGAGATGATGTGGGATAACTGTTCTGTTGAGGGTGAGGCGAATGTGCCCCAGGTTTTGGAGTGTACGTTCGTCCTGGTGGTCCTACTAGGCATTGTTCGTTCTGTGGAGTGAAATTTTTCTTTGATGTGGTCGGCGAATTCCTGTGGATCAACTTGTACTTCCCCTTCTGTTGTTTGCTCTTTTGTGAGGATTTTCACTATTTCGAAAAGCTCTCTGGGTTTGTTGATGGAAGTGTTTATCAAGTTTGTGTGGAATTCCTTCTTTGATTGGTTGATGTGTTCATTGTATTGCTTTTGCTTTGTTAGATAAAGATGCTGGTCGACAGTTGCTTTGTTTTTTCTCCATCTCCGTTCAATCTTCCTGAGTTCCCTCTTTTCCTGTCGTATTTTTGCTGAGTACCATGGTTTGTTTTGTCTCTTGTTGTGGTGTTGTTTCTTGGTCCCGCCATCAGATGGTTTGGCGGCGTTGGCTAAAATGCTGTTCCAGCTGGAAACATACAGACTGTTTAACATACAGACTGTACCCCATATAATCTTCCACATTCAATACCCTGTTCTATGTAAATGTTGGTTTGTTGTGATGTTCTCTGTAAACTGCCCTGAATTAATGATAGGGTGGTATAGAAAACCTGTTAAATAAATAAATTTAAATGTTGACCTGTCTTCCGCAAGCATGCAGAGAGTTTCAAATATTGGCTTGGTGCTGTGCAACTTCTGCTTCAGTACCTTTGGAGCAGTCAGCTCCCGCAGAGAAAGCATCATCATAAGCTTCTCCACCATTCTCTTTGCCAAGCGCTCCTTGAGGGCTGCCATGAACAGATATGAAGGCCTCAGACGTTTCAGTCAATGTCTCCAGAATTTGTCAAGGAATCTCGGCAAGGTGGTTGTCACAGACCCTTCGAGACTGGTGTGGCCCCCTCTGATGTCCTGGAGGATGAGTTCTCCTCATGTCGGGGCTGCTTCAGGATTGGGATTATCATCTGATTCCCCTAGTGCTCCTGGCAATATGCTTCAATGAACTCCGATGCCAAAGCAATGAATCCTCCACCTGATGCTCAACATCAACATTTTTTGATGCCTTGTAAGTCAAGGATGAATTCTCTCTCTTCTTCAAGGTGGAATCGGTAGATGACTGATCCCAGGGCTCCCTACTGGTACTCAGTTTCAAATGAGATCTGCCCCTTGATGCCAGTGCACCGCCAGCATCCAGTGCAGCTCCGGAGTCCCTGGTGACCAATGCCACTAATGCTGATGTTAATGAGCTAGTCTTCTCAGCACTAAAAAAATATACCTCACTTTTCTCGAGGAACAAGCAGGAAGTCAGTCCTCACGGGTGACATCGGCACCAACGGAGCCCGCACGGAGCAATTCCCCAGCTTTCAAAGAAAGCCTTTGGGACTGCTGCCACGCATGCTTGGTCCTCTTCCCGCCCAAGGGTACCATCTTGCTCAGTCTCCCTTTTTCCGCGGAGCCCTTCGGACGCACGTCCTCGTCCCATGAAAAAGTGTTTCTTTCTCGGTCTATGGCCCTGTGTTTTTCCAGTTGCACCGGTCCTCTACCAGTCCTCCCTTTGCCCCTGTTCCTCTGTGGGTGAAGAAACTCCTTTTTCTACCATTTAACCATTTTTTCTCTTCGGGCCCTTTCACGCCCTTTTTTCTCCCAAACCCTGGCCTCGAGGGTCTTCAACCTCGCAGGGGTCCTTTTTGCCCCTATGGCCATGGATTTCAAGAAATGTGACAGATGCTCAAAAAACATGTTGCTCACAGACACCCATGACTGCTGTATGCGGTGCCTGGGGGCTGACCACAACCCAGAGCTCTGCTCGCTGTGTAAGAAAATGTCCGCAAAGGCCCTGCTAAGTTGTAAGCATAAGTCCGATGACATTTTCTGTAAGGCGGCCCTGGAATCCCCGGCGGCGCCCCAAGCTGTCCCACCACTTGTCGGATTCCCTGTTGAGACTCCGCGCCCAAGGCAGCACTCCAACCAGGGGTCCCCCGAAATGGAACGGCATAAGAAGAAGACCTCGAAGTCGTTGTCGGGGGCACCAGACAAGCGAGAGCGTTCTCGTGCTTGGTCTCTTAGCCCCCTCCCGGCGTTCTCGAGAGTCGGACAAGGAGCGGCCTTGAAAAGGTACCTTGTATCTATACGGAGGCCTCTGGCGAAGGTGCCCGGTCTACTGAGGGTTGTCCCTGTGATGATTCCCTCTCTTCCTCCACGCCAGACCCGGTAACCCCAGCGTCGGCATCTCAAGGGCCTACCCCTGAGTGGGAGTCCTGAATGCTGGCACTGAAGCACAGCATTTCTGCCTTCTTAGCTGCCCAGCAGGCACTTCCGCCCAGCATGGCTGGCTCGTGCCCTGAGACCACAGGACCCTTGAAGCAGGGACCCTTAACTACCCTGGAAACCCCCAAATGCCATGGGCCTCGTGCGGGTCCTCTGCACCAGTCTCGCTCGCCATCCTGTTCCTCTGGGACGAGGTCTTCCAAGGCAAGTGCCCATGGCTCCAGAAGGGCCTCGGCTACGGAATAGGGTGACCAGCCCAACTCTGAGTCCTACTCTGACCTCTCAGACTGTGAATCGGACAGGGATACTTCCCCCAAAACCAGTGCCCATAGGGATCTGCCTTCTGATCCATCCCCCCGAGGATACCTCATTTTTGGTGTTTATATGGGACATGGCCTGGGCCCTCAACCTGCAGACACAGACCGAGGAAGAACTGAGAGCCGAGGAATTGGACATCCTACAGTACGAGTCCCCGCCTTGGGAGTCCCTCACGGTCCCAGTGCCACCCATTCTGGCTCAGCTGCTCCTACGCATGTGGGAGACACCTGTCTCAGTTCCCATTGTCAGCAAAAGGTTCGACGCCATGTATAGGGTTCAGTGAGCTCTGGGGTTCAGGAAGACCCAGCTTCCCCACACTTCGATGGCAGTCAAGTCTGCCATGCAGAAACAAAAAAGAGTCCAAAGTCACACTCTTCGGTCCCACCTGGCAGGGAGTCCCTTGCCCTCTATGCCCTTGGATGCAAGGCCTATCAAGGGTCCATGCTGGCATGCCGCATTCAGGCCTACCAACTTTACATGGGCATGTTCCTGTGTGACCTCGCCAGAGAACTCGGCGGGTTTTCAGCGGGCCTCGGGGAGCGACCACTTTCTCAGGTTCCAGACCCTCCTGAGGTCAGTCGCGGACTGCTCGAAGTACCTCTCCTGCGCTACATACGACGGGTTCAAATCCTCGGCCCGGGTGGCAGCGGCTGGTATTGGGGCCCGGTGCCAAGCATGGCTCCAGTCCTCGGACCTGGAGCAGTGGGTCCAGGAGAAGCTCCTGGATGTGCTCTGCCTCGGCGAACAGTTGTTCGGCAAGCCCATGGAGGACAAGGCGGCCGAGATAGAGACAGAGTTCGTAACTCACATGCGCCTCTCTTGGAAGACTTCTTCCCTTCCGCGGAAGAAACAGCAGACTAAAAAGCCCTTCTACCAATGGAAGGGGTTCCCCTACCGAGGATACCCGCCATACCCGCACACACCTGCCATGCAGGGCAAGGGAGGGAACCAGGGTCACTGAAAGCCGAAAGGGCCTAAAACCCAAACTACCAGCGCCTCCTCAGCTAGCCCAGGGGTTTTGACGCTGAGCGCATAGCCTCTCGCCCCCTGATGGCATCGCTGTCCTTGAGAGGATGCCTCTCCCTCTTCGCACCCAATGGGCAAAGATCACATCAGATACCTGGATCCCCCAGGTGATCTGAGACGGTTACCATCTTTGCCTAGCCAGGCTCCCTCCCACCTTCTTCCCAGCCGAGCTTTCTCGGCTTCCAGTGCACGAGGCGGTCCTGCAGCAGGAGTTGGACAATCTCCTCGGTCACCAGGCAGTCGAAAGGGTACCGCACCACCTCCGAGGAAGGGGGTTCTACTCCCAATACTTCCTCATTCCGAAGAGGACAGGGGGCCTGCGCCCCATCCTCGACCTCTGGAACCTCAAGTTCTTGGTGCGGGAGAAATTCTGAATGCTATCTCTTGGTGTCCTTCTGCCCTTCCTCTGGAAGGGCGATTGGCTATGCTCATTTGACCTCAAGGATGCTTATGCTCACATACTTATTCACCCCAAACACAGGCAGTATCTGCGCTTCAGGGTGCAAAGGGAGCACTACCAGTACAGAGTGTTCCCCTTCATGCTTGCATCCGCTCTGCGGGTCTTCACAAAGTGCCCTTTCCGCATCTGCAGCGCACCTCTGAAGGCAGGGCATACCTGGCTTCCCCTACTTGGACAATTGGCTCATCAAGGGGGAGTCCGCAATGGAAGCTCACCTCGGGGCATCCTGCACAGTCCTTCTCCTCGAACATCTAGCTTCCTGATCAACTACTCCAAGTCCCACCTCGAGCTGGTACAGACTCTGGAGTTCATTGGCGCCCTCCTCAACATGGAACAGATGACTGCCTTTCTCCCTCGAGCCTGCGCGGACCGTCTCTGCGCCCTGGCGGCTGAGGTTCAAGGCAGGGAGAAGAAGCTGGCACAGACTATGCTGCGCCTCTTAGGGCACATTTATTTATTTATTTATTTAACAGTTATTTATATACCGCTCTTTCCCTAGTATCAAGTGCGGTTTACATGGAACAGTAGGTTAATTGGTATGTAATATACCAAGTCAGTTTACATAGAACAGATAATTATAATTTACAAGGAATGTTGTAACATTAAAGGTATAACATATTAGAACATATATACATTGTTAGTTTAAATCTATAATCATCATGTGAATGAGAGTGTGGTATGGTTAATAGTGTATTAGTGATATTTATTTTGAAAATAGAGTATGTAATAATAATGTATAAATGTTAGCCTGTATCTATTTGAGTATTCTGTTCTGAGGGTGTATTGTAGTGTAATATGAATAAGTGAGTTTTTAATTTTTTTCTAAATTCCTTTATATCAAATAGCAGGCGAATGTTGTCAGGTAGATTGTTCCAAAGAATTGGAGCAGAGTGTGAGAAAGCTCTCTTATTTGTTTGTTTTCTGGCTTTTGTGAAATCTTTTGGTATTGTTAAGGTATTTAAGTTTCTGCTTCTTTGGGATCGTTTATCGATGTCTATATTAATCAGTGTATTGAGTGCCGATGGTGCAAGATTATTTATAAGTTTAAATGTAGTGACAAGAATTTTATATTTGATTCGGGAGTAAATAGGTAGCCAATGAAGTTCAGCCAAAATTGGTGTAACATGTTCAAGTGGGCTTATATTCATAATCATCCTGGCAGCTATGTTCTGAATTATTTGTATCTTTTTAATATTTTGTTTTGAAATGCCATTAAGTATTGTGTTTGCATAATCAAAATGTGGGGTGATGATAGCATGAATTATATTAATAAAGTCTTGTAGATGAATCAATGGTCTTAATTGTTTTAGTGTTTTGAGTTTGTAATGTATTTTTTTAGTTAGATATTTTATATGTGAATCCATATTTAGATTATTGTCAAGTATTACACCTAAATATTTTATTTCTTTTTTTGTATTTATTTCATGAGTATCTAGTGTGATCGTGTTTGGGGGTATGTATGTTTGATTTTTAGTGATGAATAATATATCAGTTTTAGTAAAGTTGATAAGTAGATTTTGTTCTTTGAGCCATTCAGTTAGTTCATTGAAACATTCTGTTATTTTTGAAGAGGTGGGTGTGGGATTTCAAATGGGAGGTAGAACATTATATCATCAGCGTAGATATGATAATAAACATTGTGACGTTTAAAGATGTTACAAACTGGTTGTAAGTAAATATTAAATAATAGCGCAGATAATGCAGAACCCTGCGGGAGACCCTGAGTTTGTTTGAAGGTGTTAGAAATTTGGGTGTGGATTCTTACTGTTTGAGTTCTGTTTGATAGATATGATTGGAACCAATTATAAACAGTAGATGTAATTCCAATTTGTTGAAGTCTGTTTAACATTGTTAAGTGATTAACACTGTCAAATGCAGCTGATATGTCAAGGAAAACAAGAATAAAGGCTTGTTTAGGATTATCAATACCTCTTAATATTGTGTCATAAAGGATCGTTAGCAAGGTTTCTACTCCATGGAAGGGTCTAAAGCCATATTGATGTTCATCAAGGAGGTTTAATGTGTCAATAAAGTCTTGTAGTTGAATTTGTACAATTTTTTCAATAAGTTTGGCCATAAAAGGAATACTTGATATGGGTCTGTATGATTTTGGGGATAATTTATCTAATGTGTTATTTTTAAGTATAGGTCGTATTTGAACGTGTTTGAGAGATGGTGGTAAGTAGCCTTTTTGTAAGGATAGGTTCACTAAGGGTAGAATGAAAGAAGAGAGTATTGAGAAAGTCTTCTTTATCCAATCAACTGGGCATGGATCAAGGTATGAGGTTGTTGCACATGGCATCGACGGTTCACGTCATTCCCCATGCCCGCATGCACATGCAGACAACACAGTGGTGCCTAAAGACGCAATGGACACAGGTCTCAGGTCACCTTCGGGACCTCGTCCGGGTCTCTCACGAGGTACGTAGCTCCCTGGATTGGTGGCAGAGTCCCCAGTGTCTTCTCCGAGGCATGCCTTTCCAGGCCGCGCAACACAAGCTCGTCCTCACAACGGATGCCTTGCTGTTGGGCTGGGGAGCCCACTGCGCTGACCTATGCACCCAGGGGCAGTGGTCCCTCGAGGAGTTGGAGCAAGGAGTCGGAGCAACAGATCAACCTGCTCGAGCTCTGGACAGTCCGGTGGGCCCTAAAAGCCTTTGAGCCTGGAGGGAAAATCTATACTGGTACAGACTGACAACAAGGTCATGATGTTTTATATAAACAAGGAGGGAGGAACGGGCTCTCGCCTCTTCTGCCGGAGGCGGTCCTCCTCTGCTCCTTCGCTGTGCGCCGAGGTATGACCCTCAGAGCAATCTACCTCCCAGGCCAGGACAACGTCCTCGCAGACAGACTCAGAAGCTCCTTTGACCCCACGAGTGGCGCCTGAACCCAGAGGTGGCTTTCCTCCTTTTCCAGCAGTGGGGGGACTCCGTCCCTGGACTTGTTTTCCAGCCCAGCGAACACGCATCTTCCCCGCTTCTGTGGGCCGGTCCCGCATCCCCACAGGGTGGCCCTAGATGTGTTTCTCCTGGACTGGACCCCCGAGCTGCTGTATGCCTTCCCTCCCACCCAACTTATCGCGAGGACCCTTCACAAAATCCAGCGGGACCAAGCCTCGGTGATCCTCATGGCTCCCTCATGGCCTCGACAGCCCTGATTCCCACTTCTTCTGAGTCTCTCCTTGGAGCCTCTGATCCCTCTGGATTGTGCCCCAGACCTCCTAACACAGGAAGAGGGCCAGATGCTTCACTGAACCTCACCTCGCTATCTCTCACAGCCTGGCGGCTGAACAGGTCTCCTTAGCCCCGCTGCACCTCCCGGGGGAGGTCGAGGAGACTCCTCGTGTCGAGGAAGGACTCGACAAAGTGGGCTTATGCCTTTAAGTGGCAGCGGTTTTCGGTCTGGTGCTCCGATCTCTAGATCGATCCATTCTCCTGCTCTACCAGATGGGTTCCCCAGTACCTCCTTCACCTCTCACAGGTGGGACTGAAATCCAACTCAGTCAGAGTTCACCTGAGTGCCATTTTGGCCAACCACTTCCCAGTTGAAGGCAAGCCCTTCTCGGGCCAACCCTTGGTTTCCCACTTCATGCAGGGCCTCTTACTCTCAAAACCCCCCATCCAGCCTCCGCCGGCGGAGTGGGACTTCAACATCGTGCTCATGCAGCTGACAGTCACCCTTCAAGTCGATGGAGACATACTTACTTCGGCACCTCTCCTGGAAGGCCCTGACCTCGGCTTGGCAAGTCAGCAAACTCCAAGCCCTCATGGTTGAGGCCCCCTACACCAGGTTCAATGGGAACAGGGTGGTTCTCCTTACCCACCCCAAGTTCCTACCGAAGGTTGTCTCAGACTTCAACCTCAATCAAGAGATAGTCTTGCCGACTTTCTTTCCGAGACCTCACACCAACTAGGCATCGGCGGTCCTGCACACACTCGACTGCAAGATGGCTCTCGCCTTCTACCTGCAGCATACCCAGGGTCATCGCAAGTTAGATCGGCTCTTCGTCACCTGTCTGGGGTTAGTAGTCACCAAGCGAACCCTCTCTGTCTGGGTGGCAGACAGCTGGGGCCCTGCTGAATCGGCAGGTCACCGTGCACGGTGTCTGCACCAAGGCAGCCTCAGTGGCTTTGCTGCACTCAGTGCCTCTGACGGACATCTGCCGGGCTGCAACCTGGTCTTCAGTGAATACCTTTGCCTCGCACTTCTGCTTGGAGAGCGAGTCCCACTGGGACAGTGCCTTTGGCCAGGCTGTACTCCGTAATCTGTTTGGGATATAAGCAACTCCTGCCCTCCGATCCTTCTGCAGCTACTGAAAGCTTGGCCCCGAGGACCAGACGTCTCGGGCTCCTTCGGGCATCAGCTTCTGCTCACGGCCTCGTGGAGGCGTTTTAGGGTTACAGGTTTGGTAGCCTGTAGCTGGGGAGTCCCATAAGTGAGGACTGACTTCCTGCTTGTTCCTGGAGAAAGCGTAGTTACTCACCTGTAACAGGTGTTCTCCAGGGACAGCAGGAATCAGTCCTCACTACCCTCCCACCTCCCCTAAGAGTTGCCATTTTTGTTCTTCCCTTGCCATCTGCTTAGTAGGGCTCTAGCTATGGGACCTGACTGAGCAAGATGGCACCCTTAAGCGGGAAGAGGGCCATGCATGCGTGGCAGCAATCCCAAAGGCTTTCTCTGAAAGCTGGGGAATTGCTCCGCGCGGGCTCCATCGGTGCTGACATCACCCATAAGAGAGGACTGATTCCTGCTGTCCCTGGAGAATGCCTGTTACAGATGAGTAATTACACTTTTCTTGCAACCCTTTTTTCATCTATGAACATAAATGGTACAAAGAGTGATTATGGTCAGGCCCCAGACACTGCAAGCACCATTTATGAGTGTCTGTGATGGAGATGATGCTGTAGTACCAGGTGCACTTCTAGGACATATCAAACAGAAAAATAGCCACAGTGAAATCAAATGTCTCAATTTTTGACGGAAAAAAGTAAATATGAACCCGACTGGGTGCACCTTAGACCTAAATGTGGCCGATGTGATGCTGATGGAAAAACAAAGAAAACCTGGAAAATGCTGAAAAACCTGACTAAAGAACACTAATAGAAAAAAAAATGTGAAAATGTGACAGAAGGAAGAATAGTATAAAGTACCACTTACTAACAAGAGCATCAAAAAAACCTAGTGACGCACACAATGCTAAAACTGTGTGGTTGGTTCCAGGGAAAAAGAGAGACTGACGTCAGGTGTGGTGGCAGCAGGCAGGAATGGGTGGACATGTGCAAAGAGCTTTCTAAAGGCTTCTAGAAGGAGCTGAGAAGGTTCCCATGCAGATAGGGCCAGCCTATCCACTAGGCAAGCTAAGCAGCTGCCTAGGGAAGCTGCCCGGGTGGGCAGCTTTATGCCGCCATTTTGTTGCCTGCGGCAAGCCATGTGCTTCGTCACACATAACCTGCCGCTTCTGATCTCCCTCCGATGCAAATTACTATTGGAGGGAGGTCAGAAGCAGCAGGCCAAGTGTGCTGAAGCATATGACCTGCAGCGGCAAAAATACTGCTGCTGCTGCCTGCCTTCCCCAAGACGGAATTTGCAGCAGTGGGGGCGGCTTGGCTTGGCTCAGCTTGGCGGGGGAGGGGGGAGCGGCACAGCTGGGGTGTTGGCCTAGGGTGGCAGAAACCCTTAGGCCAGTCGTGCATGCAGGGCTCCACTGATGACATCACCTATGAGTAAGGACTTAACCCAGCATTATCCAAAGTACACACACAGCTTTTCTTTAAATAGTAGTAGCAGCATTGGTGCAAACCATGTGAGTAGAAAAATTACTCTTTTGTGTGCAGCAAGATGGGCAGTTTAATTATTTCCTTCAAGTTCTAATCACCAGTTCACCTCTGAAAGTGTTCTAGGTGATGTATTAAACAGCAAAAGGTTTTGTAGATGGAAGCCATAGGAATTGAAATATGCAATTTATCTTGAAATGCACAAATATGCTAGCATTTTTGGGGTTTGCATGGTTTTTTTGCACATAGGGTTAATTTGTCATGCAAGTAATTGTCCACTACATGTGAAAATTCTGAATTAGTGAGGTGCTGCAGTGCCATAACATGCAAAACACCTCATAATTCAGAATTTGGTGAAAACCAGCACTGTTTCACTTCACAAGGTATAGTTATTTTTTGGCCATCCCAGGAGTTCAAGTTTGCACACAGGTTTTCTTTTTTTATTTATATTTTATAAACAGTTTACAAACACATCAAACAACGCTAAGATCACATTTCTCTCAACAGCCAACATCATATGGTGCCAGATACATTTCTAACACCCACCCACAAACCAACATTCCCTAAACATGCTGCTCCCCCCAACCTTAAGTTGACAATGTCCCCCCTCTCCCCTACCCCCCTAGTATTTCCTTCAGCCCTGATCCGTAGCCTCCCCCCCTCCCCCCTTCCACCCCCTACCCTCCCCCCCCCCTTCAGTACCTCCGCATTCTAGTCGGAGGTACCCCAGCACCTTGCTCCATTGCTTCTCAAATCAATCTATCTTTTATCGCCGTACGGCTGTTAGCTTTTCCATTAAATATACCTGCCTAAGTCTATCCACACAATGTGCCACCTGTGGGGCTTCCTTCTGCTTCCATCTATATGCCACCTCGCAACGAGCTGCACTAAGGCAGGCCATATCTGCCTCTTGTCTTGCTCCGGGCCCCCCTCGCTCCACCATACAAATCAAATACCCGCAAGGGTCGAAGGCCACCTCTCGTCCTCCCACCACCTCCCTAATCCAATTCTGAATTTCCCTCCAAAAACCCCTTATCTTAGGGCAGTTCCACCATACGTGGAAGAAGGTTCCCTCCTCCCCACATTCCCTCCAACATCTACTGGACACTCTGGGGAACATTTTATTCAGGCGGGTGGGTGTGTAATACCAGCACATCTCCACTTTATACCAATTCTCCTGGATAGCTACTGACAGGGGCAAGTATCGTACCTGATCCAGGATACTTCTCCACTGTCCATCTTCCAGCTCCCTTCCTAGGTCCCTTTCCCACTCACACATATACCTGTGCTTGCCAACCCGTGGACCCTGTATCGCCGTGTATAGCGCCGAGGTTAAGCCCGCCGAGAGTTTTTTCCCATACCACACTGTCTCCAGTGGCGTATAGTCTTGCTCCAATCCCTCCCGCCCTAATTTCTTCCGAAGAAAATGCACCACCTGCCCATAATAGAACCTATCCGCTGCCCGCAAACCAAACCTCTCCCGCAACTCGTCAAAGGAGACCCAATCCCCCCCGTCCACAGACTGATAGAAATACTTCAAGCCCCCCCGCGCCCACCTGCTGTAGCCCCCCCCCCCTCCTGGCCCGGGCAAAACTCCTCCGTGTGGCACAGTTCCCTCATCAGCGAAAAATGGGCCCCCCCCCCCTTTCACTCCTGGTTCCTAATTTTATCCCACTCTTGTAAGACATGCATGATATAAGGATTATCCCCCTCCTTCACCCCCCGCTCCCCCTTCCCCATCCACGGGAAACAGGCCAACGGTCGCCCTGTTCCACTCCCCTTTTCCATTTCCACATAATTCTTCGGCTCCCTCCCTTCCTGCCAATCCATCACATGACGTGCCTGCACCGCCCAGTAATACCCCTGTAAATTTGGCACCCCCAGTCCCCCATCCTCCCTGTGTCTATACATCACCGCCCGCGCTATCCGGGGCGGTCTCCTCTTCCAAATATACTGATTAACCTTCCACTGCATCCCTTGTAAATGCGTCCCCGGGATAGGGACCAGCAGAGCCTGAAAATAATACAATAATCGTGGGAGCACATTCATTTTGATCGCTGCTATTCTACCCAACCATGAAATCTCCAAGCGCTCCCAGCGTTGCAAGTCCCGCCCGACCTTCCTCCATAGAGCTCCATAGTTTGCCTCGTACAAACCCTGTGGCTGGGCCGTAATATTAATCCCCAAATACTTAATAGCTTTCGCTGCCCATTTAAAGGGGTACCCTGCCCGCAACCTCTCTGCCATCGGCTTATGCAAACTAACACCCATCTCATATACTTGGGGCCCATTCCCATCTTTCTCATTACCATACTACGCTGATGATATCGTCCTCCTACACCACACCTCCCCTTCTCACCCCGATCTTTCCCCACTTAATTCCTGTCTTTCCATTGTCGCCGATTGGCTGTTACAAAACTGTCTTCACCTTAACCTCACAAAGACTATCGGTATCTGGTTCTTCCGCGGTGGCCCCTCTCCTTCCCTAGCCCCATCTTTCTCAGGCTCCCCCATTCCACTGGTTTCTTCTTTCCGTTACCTTGGCGTTTTCTTTGATTCTAATCTATCTTTCCATGATCACATCTCTCACGTCACTAAGACCTCCTTCTTTTTCTTGCATCAAATTCGTGCTATTCGCCCCTTCCTCACCCCTCCAGCACTTGCTACATTACTCCTATTTTTGGTCATGTCCCGTGTTGACTTTGCTAACTCCCTTTTTCTTGGTATTTCAAAATCTCAGCTTCATCAACTTCAACGCATCCAGTACACCGCTGCCCGCATTGCTACCCACTCCTCTGCCCGCGATCACGTCTCACCTCTCCTCTCCCGTCTCCATTGGTTGCCTCTGCCTTTCCGTTCCCAATACAAACTGCTCACGCTGGTACATCGGGCCTTTCACGCTAGCACACCACAGTATCTGGCAGACCTTCTCACCTACCACACCCCCAGGCACACACCTTGTTCATTTCACCTTAACCGTCTCACTCTCCCTTCCCCCTCTCTTGCTCACCTTCAGTCCACCCGCTCCTCCGCTTTTTTTTTTTCGCAGCTCCCGCCCTTTGGAATTCTCTCCCCCCTTCCCTCCGCCTTGAGCCCCACTACCTTACTTTTTAGTGTAATTTGAAAACCCACCTCTTTTCCCTTGCCTTTGACCTTCCCTCCCCTTTTGCTTAAGTTCTTTTTACTGTGATTTATGTTGTGTTCTTTTCTCCTCCCTCTTTCCTATCCAGAGATTGTAACTTCCTTTTCCTCTCTTTTAGCTTAATATTTTTATTATTGTTTTTATGGCTGTTTTATGATTGTTTTTATATTATAAACCACTCTGGTCCCCCTAAAGGGCGGTATATCAAGCTGAATAAAACAAACAAACATAAACAAACAAAGACTCCCAATCCACCCTATCAAACGCTTTCTCAGCGTCGACAGACAGCAACATAGCCTGCTCCCCCTGCTCCCTTGCCCCCAAAGTGCCTCCAACACCCGTTTTATATTATCGGAGGCCTGCCTTCCCATTATGAATCCAGTTTGGTCCAGCCCTATCAAGCCCAGTAACAACCCTGCCAATCTCCTGGCCAACACTTTCGCGATAATTTTCACGTCCACATTCAGCAAGGAGATTGGGCGATAAGACCCACACTGCGTCGGGTCGCACCTCCCCTTCAACAATACAGTAATCCCCGCCGTAAGCATTTCCAAGGACAGATGCCCCCCTTCCTGCTGTATCCCATTAGCTACATTCACCAGCTCATCCAGCACCTCCTCCCAAAATGTTTTGTAAAAGGCTCCCGTTAGGCCATCGAGCCCCAGGGCCTTCCCCTGCGGTAACTCCCCAAAGGCCTGCTCAACCTCTGCCCTAGTGATGTCACCCTCCAATCCCTGGATTTCCGACTCCCCTAACCGAGCCAGCTCTATCCCTTCCAAATAATCTTCCCCCTTCTCTATCCCCCCTCCCGCCATCTTCTTGTAGAGCTCCCGGTAAGATTTGCAAAACTGCTCCCCTATAGCCTTCTCAGATCGTAAAATCCCCCCCTTGTCCCCCTTTATCCCTTCTATAACCGTCTGCATCTCCCGGTTCCGTAGTTTTTTAGCCAGCATTCTCCCCGCCCGGTCCCCCCACTCATAATAGCACTGCTTTACCCTTTCGAGCTTAAACCCAATCTCCTCTACCTGTAATTTATTTAACTCCATCCGAAGCTGATTTAGCTGCCGAAGGTCCTGCGGTTTGCCCCGGGCCGTATACCTCTCCGCTACCTACTTTATCTCCCTGTGCAAGGCCTCCTCCCGGGCCAAGCGTTGTTTTTTATACCGGGCCGCCCACATCACCAACCTCCCCCGCACCACTGCCTTCATGCCTTCCCAAAGTCCCACTCTCCTCACTTCCCCATTATCATTGATCGCCCAATATTCTTGGAGGCAAAGCTTAACGTCCTTCACCACTTCCTCCCTTTTCAATAAGCTTTCGTTAAGTCTCCAAAATCGCACTCCCCCCCCCCCAAGCTATGGCCAATGGTCACCCACGTTGGTGCGTGATCGGACCAGGTGATATTCCCAATCTCTACCTCCTGTACCAGATTTCCCCACCGGCCATCAACCAGGAGGTAATCAATTCTACTGAAACTGTCATGGGGGGAGGAATAAAACATATACTCCCTACACCCCTCATGGTGCTGTCGCCACACATCACGCAAATGATATCTCTTCATTATACGCTTCAGCACCCTTTGGGCCTGGTTCCTTCCATCCCCCCCTCCCCCTTAGCTTGTCTGTCCCACTTCGGGTCCAGGGCCAAATTGAAATCGCCCCCTAGAATAAGTCTCCCTTGGGCATGTTGAGCCAATAAATCACTCACCCCCCTCCAAAACAGGACCTGCCGCTCATTTGGCGCATAGACATTGACCAAGGCTACAAGCTCCCCCTGCCATTCCCCGCCCAACAGCAACACCCTACCATCCTGGTCCCGGGCTTCAACTCTCACCTTGAAGAAGCTACCCTGCCGGAGCAGTATGGCTACTCCCCCCTTCTTGCTCGCCTCTTCCCCCCTTGGGCCCCCAAAGTACTGGTGCGGGTACTGCACATTTCGCAGCAACCCATCATTTTTCCGCCGCAAATGAGTCTCCTGCACCAGTACTACCTCCCAACTCAATCTCATAGACTCCCGAAACAACTAGTGCTGTTTGCGTGGATCATTCAACCCTTTGGCATTAATGGACCCTACCTTCCCCCTACCCCCCATGGAAAGTTTCGTCCTCCCCCAATACCGTCCATATCCTCAGTGTGCTGGGCTCCCCGTCCACCCTCCCCCCCACCCCCCCATTACCACTCCCTCTGGAGCCTTCACCATTGCCCCAGTGACCCCCCGTGGCGTTCACTCCTGTCTCCCTACCTGTACTGCCTCCCTGCCCTCTCCCTCCCCTCTACCCCCCAGCCTAGTCTTCTTCAATATAGATCAGCAGTGCGCTGCCTTGCCCTTACCATTTTAAACACATTACCAATATCCTTCCCCTCCCACCCTCCAGAGCAGCCGTCTCCGCAAACAATACAATAAACCCCCCCAAACATTCTAACATATTCCCCCCTCATTCAACACATCTGCAGACATTTAACAAACAAGCAGAATAGTACCGAGTACCAAGGAGCCTAATGCAGGTTCCTCCTGCCACGATAAACTGCACCAGCAGGCCTCCTCCCCCCTCAGTCTCCAGTTGCCCCCTCCACAGGTCTCTGATGATCATGCTCTCTGGACAGTCTGGTAAGCCGCCTGCTCTTATTCTCCACCCGTTGCCACTTCATCCCCACATTTCGGGGTTGTACCCGCTGCTCCCGCGGCTGTCCTCGCAGCTGGCTCTCCGGGATGTTCTTCACCCCCAGCTCTTTCAGCACCTGCCAAGCCCCCTCCGCCTTCTGGATCTTGCGCGAGGTACCCTGCACTGTTACCAAGAGTCCGAAGGGATATAGCCATTTATACCGCCATCCCTCTCTGCGGAGCAACGCTGTTACACCTCTCAGCTCCCACCGCCGCTGCAGCGTACCGGCAGATAAGTCCTGGTACAGTTCAATCATGGCCCCCTCCCACTTGAAGGGCCCGATCTTCCGCACCGCTGCCAACAGCTTCTCCTTCGCTTTAAAGGAGCTCAGGCATGCTATTATGTCCCTGGGTTTATTATCTCGTGCGGGGCCGAGGCTTCGGTGGGCCCTTTCCATGCTCAGCTGAACCTCCTCTCCCGTGAGATCCGCCACCTTCAGAATGGCTCCGAACAGCTGTATTAGTGTCTCCTCACAGTTCTTAAATCTTTGCTCCTCCAGCACTCCGCGCACCCGCACATTACTCCGCCGTGATCTGTCCTCCAGATCTTTGGTCTTCGCCTTCAGAGGTTCTTGCACTTGGGCCAATTCCGCCCACCCTGCGCGCAGATCACCCACCATGCTCGCTTGATGGTCCAGCATCTCTTCCACACCTTCCACTTTGGCCCCTAGCTCCTGCACCTCCTGCCGCACTGCACCCAGAGTCTCCTTCAGCTCCTTTTGGTACCTGCTCATTTCAGCCTTCAGCTCTTCCTTGAACTCGGTCAGCCATTCCTTTAGGCCCCCTAAAGAAGCGGGGTCCAGGCTCTGCTCGCCCTCGGAGTGCTCCAGTCTCTCGTCCGCCATCTTGTCCGCATGGTCGGCGCTCTCCATATCCCCCTGCTTTGCGTAAGGGGAGCGGTATTCCGCCAAGTGCTGCTTTACCGACTTGCGCTCTGACACCTTAGTCATCTGCCTGCTCCGTCCATCCCCTAATGCCGGGGTAGGGTCCACTCGTTGCTAGCTTCCTCTCCGAACGCCCCGGAGCTCGCTCAGAAAGCTGCCATCTCGCTTCCTGACGTCACCAGAAGTCCTGCACACAGGTTTTCTAACCATCACAGTGGTAGATATTCAAATAAAGGGCTCTCAAGATAACTGAAGAGAGCCGCCTGAGGACAGATCTTCCTAAGAAGATATGGGATCTGCTACAAGGGGAATCCCTCCTTCCCTAGGTTCCTGCAATGCCGGGACTGCTTGACTAAAAGGAACTATCCCAATCAGTGAAACCAATAAACAATAAATAATATAAGAATCACCATAAAAAAACCTGCTGAACTTATCTTTTTGTTGGAGCAAGCCGAAGGAGGGAAGGCATGGAAACCCATCCCACACCAGACGGCAGGCTTCTTTTATGCTTGACTGGAATTTATGCCACTAACCTAGCTTATTTGTATGGGTAACAAAGATGCGTGTGAAAAGAGCTGCTAACCTGCAGGAAATCCCACAGGTTAGTACAGGGGTGTCAAACTGCAATCCTAGAGGGCTGTAAAATGTCACTTTGTCAGGAAACCCCTAATGAATATTCATGAGATGTATTTGCATGCACTTCCTCAATTATATGTAAATATATCTCATGCATGCTCCTGGAAACCTGACTAGTTTGCATCCCTCCAGGATTGCAGTTTGACACCCCAAGGCTAATACATCAGCCTCAAAACATATCCTGTCTCCAAATAATTGCTCAAATCATTCATATTCTCATATCAAATTCTCATTTGCCATGCCAATACAACCCCCCATTATAGAACCTAAATCCATTATTTACAAAAGCACGTTAAAAAAATTGGATAAAGATGCATTAATAAAATCTATCATTTCTCACACAAACACAGAAACAACAAATCTTGACGACCTAGTAAAACAATGGAATAATGGAATAGAAATGGTCTCGAAACACACATCCAAAACCCCTCCTAATGTAAATTCCAAATTAAGAAATAAAACTGAACCCTGGTACACTTCAGAATTGGCTAAAGCAAAGAAAGACCTTAGAAGAATGGAGAAAAATGGAGAACAAAAAAGTCATCAGAAACCAAAGCTCAATACCTACAATTACTTACAACCTACAAGGAATTAATAAACTCCACAAAAAGAGCTACCATACTAATAAACTAAATAATGCTATAAATAGGCCTAGAGAACTGTTCGAGATTGTAAAATCCTTTATAAAACCCCCTAAAGACAACAATATTGAATATCAAATAACACCACAAGCGCTTGCTGACCACTATTCCAGCAAACTCAACCCCACAGATGAAAACTGCACCCATATAGTAATTGAAAACGACTCATTGCAAAAGACAACACAGATCGTAAACCCCCCAGAAATATGGGAAACATTTCATAAAACAGATCTGAAACAAACACAAAACATAATCACAATCATAAACACCACCACATCCCCACTTGATCCCTGCCCTGTAGCCTGGGTCAAAATCATAAAATAGTAATTACACTTACCTGGTAATTGTAGTTCCTTGAGAGACGACAGCTTAGTCCTCTACGTATGGGTTGTGCACCTCCTCCTGCAGCATGAAGACTGGACCAATCAAATTTCAGCATCACTGGATACAGCATCTCTGCCATCTCATCCATCCCAGTGAACTACTGTCAAAGCAAACTCAGAGAAATAGCTAACCTTTAAGCAGAGAAACCATCAGCAGAATGCAAAGCCGTGTCTATTTTCTTTTTTTTTTTTTTATCATTTAGCATATTAGTCAATTGAAAAGAGACCCAAAGAAAAGGTCTCACCACTGCCGCCGCAGAAGCAGCCAGAGAAAGAAAAGAAAAGGAAACACACTCACCTGTGAAAAACGACATCTGAATCAAAGGCGTGCCGAGCCAAAAAACTCTACAAGGGAGGGCAGGAGGACTAAGCTGTCGTCTCTCAAGGAACTACAATTACCAGGTAAGTGTAATTACTATTTCCTTATCGTTCCTCCAGCTTAGTCCTCTACGTATGGGATGTAACAAAGCAGACTAACGGGCGGGATTATTCCAGCCGGCACGCAACACCGCGGAACCAAAACCGGCATCGGCCGCCGCCAAGACGTCAAGCCGATAGTGCTTACTGAAAGTGTGGAGAGAAGACCATGTGGCCGCCTTACATATCTCCACCGGCGAAACCAAGCTAAACTCCGCCCAAGACGCCGCATGCACTCTGGTAGAGTGAGCTCGCAGACCGACCGGCAGCACCCGACCTTGCAACAGATAGGCCGAGCCAATCGCCTCCTTAATCCAGCGGGCAATGGAAGCTTTCGCCGCCGCCTCACCTTTGCGAGGCCCTCCAAAGAGAACGAACAAACGATCGGATTTGCGGAAATCTCTAGTGACTTTCAAATATCGACGCAAAACTCTCTTAAGGTCCAACCGACTGAGCCCCCGATCGGAACCCTGTTCCCCCGACGCGGGAAACACTGGAAGCGACACTACCTGATTCAAATGAAAGGCAGAAGACACCTTAGGCAAAAATGAAGGCACTGGGCGGAGAACCACCTTCTGATCGGAGAAAGAAAGGAAGGGCTCCCTGCAAGAAAGAGCCTGAAGCTCCGAAATGCGTCGAGCTGAGCAAATTGCCACCAAGAACACTGTCTTAAGGGTCAAATCCTTTACCGAACTCCGCGAGAGCGGCTCAAAGGGAGCCGCACTGAGAGCATGCAAGACTAAGTTGAGATCCCACGCAGGGACAGAAATCCGGCGGGCCGGACGCAGCCGGGAAACGGCCCTCAAGAAGCGTATCACATCAGCATGGGCCCCCTGCGCCACGCCCTGAATTTTACCTCTGTAGCAGGAAAGCGCCGCCAACTGCACCCGTAAGGAACTGGCGGCCAAACCTTTGGCAAACCCGTCTTGCAGAAAATCTAACAACAGCGGAAGAGAAGCCGTAGCCGCTCGCACCTGACGCCGAGAACACCAGTCCTCAAAAATACGCCAGACGCGTACATAGGCTAGCGAAGTGGACCTCTTGCGAGCTTGAAGCAGAGTTGCTATGACCGCCTTTGAATAACCTTTCTTCCTTAGCCGCGCCCTTTCAACAGCCAGGCCGTAAGAGAGAATCTCCCCACTTGCGGCATGCGAAGCGGACCCTGACACAACAGATCCGGGCCCAGGGGAAGACGCCACGGGGGGCCTTCCACCAACCGCATGAGATCGGCATACCAAGGACGACGAGGCCAATCCGGTGCTATTAACAGCACACGACCCCGGTGAGACTCGATTCGCTGAATCACGCGCCCGAGAAGCGGCCACGGCGGAAAGACGTAAAGAAGACCCCTTGAAGGCCAGACCTGCAACAGAGCATCGATGCCCTCCGACATCGGCTCCCGTCGGCGGCTGAAGAATCGAGCCGCCTTCGCAGACCGGAACGTGGCCATCAAATCCATCACCGGCTGCCCCCAACGCAGAACCACCTGTTCGAACACCGTTGGATTGAGTTCCCACTCTCCGGCATCCACGTGGACTCTGCTGAGAAAATCCGCCATCACGTTGTCCTTCCCGGCAATATGCGCTGCCGATATGGCCTGTAGCCTGGGCTCTACCCATTCGAACAGCGACCGGGCTTCCATTTCCAGGCCTGAGCTGCCGGTGCCGCCTTGTCGATTTATGTACGCCACCGTCGCCGCGTTGCGGAGAGAACCCGCACCGCCTTGTGCGATATCAGGGTCTCGAAGCTTTGCAACGCCAACCGGACTGCCCGAAGTTCCAAGCGGTTGATCGACCAACCGCTCTCCTCCGTAGACCAGAGGCCCTGCGTCACTTGAGCGCCGCAGTGCGCGCCCCAGCCCGTCAGACAAGCATCCGTCAACAGCCACCATGTCAAATCCCGACGCACCATCGCCGGGCAGCGAAGACGCCTGCTCAGGGAATCGGACTGATTGGACCAACGACGCAGCAAGGCCCGCTGGAGCAACCGCATGTGAAAGCGCGCCCCCGGTACTACCTCTAATGAGCCCGCCATCGTTCCCAGCAACTGAAGGTAGAGCCAAGCCGACGGAGCTGGGACTTGCCGAAACCGGCATACGAGGGACTGAAGACCCAGCACTCTGCGTTCGGGAAGAAAAACGAAGCCCCTGTGAGTATCGAAGAGCACCCCCAAATACTCGAGGGACTGCGTTGGAACCAACTGGCTCTTCTGCGGGTTGACGACCCAGCCGAGGGACTGCAGCAGTCCTACCACCTGCGCTGTCGCCGACAAGCTCTCCGAACGAGACTTTCCTCGAATCAACCAATCGTCCAGATAGGGATGCACCAGCACCCCGTCTTTGCGCAATGCCGCTGCCACGACCACCATGATTTTGGTGAACACTCGAGGAGTGGTTGCTAGGCCGAAGGGCAAAGCCTGGAACTGGAAGTGACCCCACGGAAGAGCGAACCGGAGATAGCGCTGATGCGCCTCCCGAATAGGAATATGGAGATAAGCCTCCGTGAGGTCGAGTGATGAGAGAAACTCGCCCTTGCGAACGGCCACAAGCACGGACCATCCGAAAGTGCGGCACCCGCAGGCAGCGGTTCACTCCTTTGAGATCCAAAATGGGACGAAGAGTCCCACCTTTCTTTGGCACCACGAAATAAATGGAATACCTCCCGAGACCATATTCCTCCGGAGGCACGGGAACCACCGCTCCCAGCCGAAGCAGATGATCGAGGGTCTGCCGGACTTGAGCCGTCTTCCGAGCTCCGCGGCAGGGAGACACCACAAAGGAATCGAGCACGGGTCTGGCCAAGTCCAGGGCATACCCGTCTCGAACGATCTCCAAAACCCATTGATCGGACGTTATCTGGGCCCAAGCAGAGAGAAAACGTCGAAGACGCCCTCCGATCGCTGGAATCTCCGCCTGGACCCGCTGCCCTTCATTGGGGCTTACGGGCGGCGGCAGGGGTAGCTGCCGCGAATCCGCGACTGGCTCCTCGAAAACCCCCGAAAGCTGGAGGTCCACGAGACATATCGACCGCGCTGAAACCCCCCATAGCGGGGAGAGCGAAACCGACGAAAGTCCCGAGACTGACCCCGAGGGACAGAAAGGAACCTTCCCCTTTTTGGCCGATCCTCCGGCAGACGACCGCCCTTGGATTCCCCCAAATCCTTGACTAACCTGTCAAGATCCTCACCGAACAGCAGCTTACCCTTGAAGGGCAGTCTGCCGAGCCGCGATTTGGAAGAACCATCCGCTGCCCAATTCTTTAACCAAAGGGCTCTTCGGGTAGCCACCATGGACGCCATGCTATTGGATAGCGCCCTGATAAGGTCGTAATGAACATCCGCCAAATACGCCGAACCCGACTCCAAGCGCTGGAGCTCACCGAAATCTTCGGCTTCCAAGGCCGGCACCTGTCGAAGCCGCTGAACCCAGCGAAGACAGGCCCAAGCAATCCAAGCCCCACAAACGGAGGCCTGCAGCGCAACCGCGTCCGCCTCAAAGGACTGTTTCAATAGACCATCCATTTTCCTGTCCTGCGGCTCCCGCAACGCCGCACTACCTTCCACAGGAATAGTGGTCTTCTTAGGCACAGCCGAAACCGCTGCATCTACTTTGGGAGAGCGAAACCGCTCGAGGTCCGCATCGGCCATAGGATACAGCTTGCGCATAACTTTTACTCCCTTGAGGCCAGATTCAGGGGTATCCCATTCCGCCTGAATCATCTGATCGATGACCTTGTGGATAGGAAAAAACCACCTGAGTCTGCCGCACCGCTTGAATGATGGGGACGACCCCGTCAGATTCTTTGACCGGCGGCGCAGGCGCCAAACCGAGAGTTTGAAGCGCTTCAGCTACGAGCGCGGGCAACTCCTCCCGGCGAAACACACAAATAATTTTAGCCTGATCCTCAGGCTCCGGGAGTTCGCCTTCCTCTAAGGCCTCCCCATCCGCTTCCAAGTCGAAGTCCAGATCTTCGCCCTCCGGCCAACTCGCCTCCGACTGAAAAGGTTCATGCAAACACTGGCGTTTGGGCGCTTTGAGACCTGAAGACGCAAGCACAGGCGCAGGGGACTGCGCGGTCGCCCCCGGACCACCGCCCATGCTCTGACGCCTACGACAGAACGCCTGGTGCATCAGTAAAACGAAATCGGGAGAAAAAATCCTCCACTGGCAAAGCCCCGAGCTCTGCCTGCTCTCCAGCACCCAAAGGTACCGCCGAAGCCGTCCCCGACGGACCCTCCAGGGGGGACTCCAACTCCACAGCATCTGAGTCCTTCTGAGATGCAGCAGCCAAGGAACTCTCCAGGCGCTGCTCCATAGTAAAAGAGACAGAGGCACAGCGGTGACAGACGCCTGTCTCCGGAACCACGCCCCTCCGGGACCCACAAATAACACAGAGAGATCCCGCTGGCATGGAACCTCACCCCGCAGCTCCCCAAGTGCAGACAAGGAAGGGCAAACACTGGTCCTGCACCAGAAGACCCAGGACGCAAGGTTGGAAAGAATGCCTCAGCCAGCTGCAATAAAGGGCACCGTGGGGAACGGAACCCCAGACCCCAGCTGCCTTGTCAGGCTGAACCAGGGCGTAGTGGCTCTGCTCTGTCTCCCGGCTATCACTAGGTGTTTTTTTTGTTTTTTGTTTTTTTTTTATATCAAGTTCTGATGCCTGTGTTTAACTGGTCATGCCCATTTGCTGCTGAAAGCTCCAAAACAGCAGCGAAATGAAAGCCAGCCCTCTGCTCCCGAAGGAGAACAGAGAAAGAACACGACCCCTCCCCCTCTCCCGAGGAAGGGACTCCGAGGAAAAAGAAAAGGAAATAAAACAAGAGGATAAAGAAAAGCAGAAAAGAAGAAAACAAAACAAAACAGGCGGAGGGGAAAAACCTCTGACGGCGCTCCCGTGTACCGGGAGACAAAAAGAAATCAGCCGCGTGTGCCGCACACGGAAAGCAAACCGCGGCTCACAAAATGGCCGCGGTAAGGCAGAAAAGCATTTTGGCGCGCTTTCTCTCGGCGACGGGAAAAAATCACCCGGCCGAGGAACCAACGCCTGAGGCGGCCTACCCTACACCCGCAGCTCAAGAAACTCGGGTGCAGCCAAGAACAGACCCAAACTGCCGACGAGCAGAGGAGAGGCAGCTTCCCAGCGTTTGCACTGCACTCTGCCGCCGGAATCCACCGGTACTCCCCCAGCGCACACCTTACCTCTATCGGAGGGGTGCTGCTGTGCAGTCGCCGCCGGAGCTCTGCCCCGAATATCCCTGGGGCAGAGATCCTTAAATTAAGGAGGACAGAGCAAGAAAAAAGCAGCCGCTTAGGCAGAACAGAGGAGAGACCTCCCTCGGGTGTCCCCCCCCCACGGAGAGCCGATGAAATCAGCAAATTTAAAGCAACAAGCACCCCTTAAGCTAAGAAAGCAATAGAAGCTCTAATAGAGCCCAAAAAATAAACCACAAAAAGGTTAGCTACAGACTAAAGACCTAACTGACTAACTAGTGAGCCCAGCCAGGCTCACTCACGTCTTCCTGCTGCATGAAGACTGGACACACTGGGATGGATGAGATGGCAGAGATGCTGTATCCAGTGATGCTGAAATTTGATTGGTCCAGTCTTCATGCTGCAGGAGGAGGTGCACAACCCATACGTAGAGGACTAAGCTGGAGGAACGATAAGGAAAACTGAATTGGCACCTATAATTCTAAACATAGTAAACCAGTCACTAATTCAAGGATCTATGCCAGCAGATCTAAAAAGATCACTCATTCGACCTATATTAAAGAACAAAACACTCAACAAAGCTGACCCATCCGCATACAGACCTATATCAAGTATACCATTCATAGCAAAAATCATTGAAAAGACAGTCCAATTCCAACTGCAAGACCATATCGATTCCACAAATGCACTTGATGAACACCAATATGGTTTTCAACAATCTCATGGAGTAGAAACACTCCTACTCGTGCTATTCGATAAACTATATAAAGGTATGGAAGATTGCAAGAAGATGTTCATCTTAATATTCTTAGACATTACAGTGGCTTTCGATTCGGTAAACCATAATACCCTCATAAAAAGACTTGAATCAATTGGAATAATGGGGACACCCTTAAAATGGTTCACTTCATACATAAACAATAGAGTACAGCAAGTATACTTTGACCAAACCCTATCCAGTACCTTCCCACAAAAGCAAGGCATTCCTCAAGGTTCTGCATTATCAGCCATATTATTCAATCTTTACCTAAGGCCCATTTGCAAAATATTTCAAAAACACAAAATAAACTATCATCTATATGCACATGATATAATGCTCTATACTCAACTGGATATACATCACCCAGATTATACCCACTTAGAAAGATGCCTAAACGAAACACTGTTATGGCTTCATCAAAACAATTTGAGCATCAATCATAAAAAAAACAGAAGTAATGTTTATCTCTAAGAACCCTGAACTTAAACATCCTCCCACAATCATACTAAATAATACTTCGTATAACATTAAACAGGAATTAAAGTACTTAGGTGTAACTCTCGACAAGACTCTTAGCATGGAAGCACACCTGAGACTTTTAAACAGATTTTCTACAAACTCAGAGTATTACAACCACTACGCAATATCATTGAACACTCAGATTTCAGAACAATAGTACACTCATAACTCCACATCTGGACTATTGTAATGGTATTCTTGTTGGTTTACCTAAAAAAACAACCAACGTACTCCAAATGGCCCAGAATGTCACAGCTCGGATACTAATGAATGTGCGGATTTCAGACCACATCACACCTATCCTTCGAGAACTCCACTGGCTACCTATACAAGCACACATCAGATACAAAATAGTAATTACAACTTTTAAGCTAATACAATATCGCCCCATCCTTCCTCACCACACTCAATACCCAATCACCTAATAGAAACAGACGAAGGCATAATCTAAATATGCTGCAAACTCCAATTTCTATACACAAGGTAAAAATAAACACTAGCAATAGAGCTTTCACTTACATAGCCCCCTCACAATGGAACAAGCTCCCAGAGTCACTAAGAGCTAACAAGGACCTCCAATCATTCCGCAAAAACCTCAAAACACATCTATTCCACAAATACTACAATGAATGAAATAACCTAATTCCCAATTTAAACCATAGCCTGATAGATACCTAACAACCTAATCATAATTCACTCCAAACATATCACGAGTATATTATAAACTTACTAGACACACGATATCTCATCCTATTTGACAATGTAATTAGTTTTGAGTCCTCGAACCCCTATACTAACCTTGACTTATACATAAGCTATTTACTGTCTACTATGGTTTTGATCAACTGTTATCCTTATGATGTACATAGTTTAACTAATGATACCGCTGTTAATTGTACATAGTTTGTTTTTATTGCTACTGCTGTTATATGTAACTGCTATTGTTGCAGAACCAATTTGTTAAAATGTAAACCGCGACTGATCGTTGGAAGGAGCGGTATAGAAATTTATGCAAATAAATAAATATTCTATTTTATTTCCAGTTAAATGGGTTGGTGTTGGAAAATCAAGAGAATCAATGATCCAGCTGTTCTAAGCAAAGAAAACATCTGTCCTAAGATGCCCAATTCTGCCTTCAACAGAACCAACAAGCTGTGATGGATAGTCTGTTACAGAAAAAAATGTTCTGCAAAAATTAGTAAAAATCAAATATAATGTATTGTGTTTTTCCTATTCACAGAACAGTTCTCAGCAAATGAAATCTGTATGAAATGAAATACACAAAACAGATAAAGTAGAACGATTTTTTTAAAGGAGGAAGAGGTTTTTTGGGGCCGATATTCAGAACCCTTGGCCGGTTGGCCAAAGAAAGACTGTCCAGTTAAGAATGCTGACCATGATATTCAGCGACGCCATCGGAATGGTGCCATGGAATATCTCATCACTGTTCAGTTTGTTCAGGGGTGGTCTCTGGATGGAGAGGCCAGTGTTGATGCTATCCAGATAAGCGCCAACTTTCTCCGGTTAACAGGATTTTCAGTTGACGCATCTGAGTAACTTACGTCGCATGAAAAGCTGACCTAAGTTGCAATATAGATAAGTGGCAACTGAAAATCACACTAACTGGATAAAATCAGAACTTATTCAGATAGCGCTGCTCAGCCCGGAATTCAGCAACAGCTCCTAGCCGGACACTGCTGCTGAATGACCCTTCAATATTTAAGCACCACAACTGACCACCATGGCATTTAAATATCGTCTAGTTTGAAAATTGGGTCCGGTAGTTTTACTTTAGCAGAATTTGATATGTTATAATAATATTTCTCCTTAATAGAGCTTTGTTTCCTTGGAATATTTGATATACTGGAAATAAGTCAGGAGTAGCAATTACAGTTTGTTCTGAACCTAGGAAATGTATCTAGATTTAGCTCTTCACGATTATATTTGAGAGCTGAAGGGACTGAGAGTCTCTGGGGCAGGGGATATTCAACGCAATTAACACGGTTAGCTGAATATCCCCCGGTGCCACCACGACACTTCCTAATGCTAGTCAGTTAGCATCAGAGCGTTCCATGGACCCAGTGATAACCAGGCAGCAGCGATATTGAGCCACTGGCCAGTTATTGCTAAGTGGCTGACCTAACTTTTACCACAGAAGCTAACTGGGCAGTGGCTGAATATCACCATTGCTCGGTTAACTTCCTGCTTCTCCAACTAACACCGATATTCAATGCCCGTGGATGGATATGGCCTTGGCATTGAATATCTGGATGTTATTTTCAGCAGCAGCGGCTTGCCCCTGTAATTGCACTATCCAATGCCGCAGAATATCCCCCCCCCCTCTTTATATCTTTGCTTTGGTAATTTACCCATTTAGTGCCAATGTAAGTTCAATGAGATTTCACAAATTGCCTCAGTTGTGAACTTTATGGCGTCTAAAGAGTAAGAACTCACTCAGTTTCAATGCACTGTTTAAATTTAAGGACCTCAGAAGGAGGGATGTAGAATGTCAAATTTACCGTTTAAAGTGAAACCCTGTTTTTCATACTCTCCAAATCACTTCAGTCATTGGTTCATATTAATCCCTAAAGTTATTGCTATTTTTTACATTTTCCAAATTTTTAAATTGCAAATAAAATTGATAGTTGGGTCAATTTAGTCAATTGAGCACATATTTGAACAGGGTTAGTGCTAGGTTTCTGATGCCCCTACCCTCCTCTGTGCCACTGAAAGTAGGAAATCAGTGCAACTATGCTATTGACTTCCTGACAGCCAGTACAACACAGTAAACAGAAGTGAGGTAAGCACAGGGCCCCCTCTGAAATGCTGGCAGCTCCTGCTGTGCCTACCTCACTTACTGGGTTGCACCAGTATCTGAATGTCCAACACCAACACAAAGCCCCTCTTCCCAACTTGAGTGTCAGAAAAATGATTACTTCCGGGGTAAATCTTGTATAATTACTGGAGGAAGCTTCTCTATCAGCTTTCTTCTAGTGTTACTGCATTTCTTCCGGCATCTCTATATTCAGTGTATAGGTCACAAAATCTGCTGTATTTGCAGTGCCTCAACTCCTTGCCTCTCATTTCTACCATTCCAAATCTGCTACACATACATGTGGAATCTAAATAGCTAATCCCTATGGTGAAATTTGTGCTTATTTGCTAATTCCCTTTCCTTAGGTGCTGCTAGACCAGTCCAGATCAGTGAGTTGTATTCCTCAACCAGGAGATAGAGAAAACACAAAGTTTCAGTGATGACATCAATCCCTTAAGGACTGGTGCACCCTGGAGCTTGCCAGTATACTTTTGCCAAAGCTGAAATGCATTCAAACCCAAACTTTCCTGGATCCAATTAAGCTAACAGTAGAATAAAGAGAACAGAAGAAGAGGCAAACTCAATCTGTCTCATATTTCAATGCCCACTACAACCCCTAAAAACAGAATGCCAAGAAGCCAAGTCTACCGGATGGGTCTCTGAACTAGGTGGGTCTAGCAGGACTCAAAGAAAAGAAATTAGCAGGTAAGCACATATTTCACCTTCCTTATTATCCTCCTAGACTAGTCCAGAGGGACATACCAAAATTCTACAGTCAGGTGGAAGACAAGGCCTCACTTAAAACTGCTTTGCCAAAAGCCAAATCCTCCCCAATTTGGGAGTTGCTCCTTTACCATCTTTTATTTTTGCCTTATTTTAGCTATGTTATCTGACTGAGCAAGATGGCACCCTTGGGCAGGAAGGGGACCATGCATGCATGGTGGCATCTCCCAAAGACTTTCTTTGAAAGCTGGAGGGATGCTTCCCTGAGGGCTCTGTCAGCACCAACATCACCTATATGTGAGGACTGATTCCTACTGTCCCCGGAGAACACCTGTTACAGGTAACTATGCTGAATATCCCCTCCAATATCTTCATAGTCAAATCTTTAACTGAAGCTTAACACAACTGTTCAAAAGGAGACTCCATCAGAGCTTTGAGAACTAAGATGAAAGCCCACTGCACCGCCATAAGCTGCCAGAGTGGATACAGCTGTTTTACTTCCTTCAGAATCCTACTACAGTACATCTGGATGAGCTGCCAGAGCATCACCACCCACCTTGCCCCAATAGCAGGCTAGGGCTGTGACCTGCATCTTCTGGAAATTGAAAGATAAACTTCACTCAAGACACGCCTGCAAGAAGGCCATGATCAGGGGCCTTTGCCTTCCATGCTTGCCCCCAACAACAAAGCTCAAAGAGATGCCAAACCCTGGCAAAAAACAAGAAAGTAGAAACTATCCATGCCTTTAACAGAATAGTAATTATGGTCATGGAATAATCCTTGCGTGTTAATCTATGCCTCTTAATGATCAGGCCATAAACCAAAGGAGTCTGGGATCATTAGAAGTGGACCCTGCTATCAGATCGAATACCAGGCAACCCCCATGTTCCACTATCAAGTTGATTGCTTGAGTCTCCAACTCCCATTCACCTGGGTCCAGCTGCTGATGGTTTACATGTTTTCAATCCCAAAGATAAGGGTCGCTGACAGTGCCCACAGGTGAAACTCCACCCACTATCTTGATCTCGGCAGCCATTGCTACATTTTTCATTTCCCCTTGGCAGTTAACATAAGTCACCACCATTGCATTGTCTGATAGCATCTGGACAGTGAACCTCTCAACAAGGTGAACGATCCTCTCCAATGATATACAAATCACTCAAGCTTCCAACTGGTTAATTGAATAAGAGGCCTCCTGTTTCAACCAACAGTCCTATACTACTTGCAGCCAACAATGAGTTCCCCATCCGGATGACTGGAATTGGTCATTACCATTACTCAGTTCGGGGTTACCAGAGACATTCCCTTCAAAACAGTGTGAAGAAACAAGCCACTCTCCAGATCCTTCCTGACCAAGCATGGCAGAGGTAGACAACTCTTGTACTCCTGCAACTGGGAATACACGTGGTCCTTTGCCTAGGATACTAACTCCAAAATTGCTGCCATGGCTCCAAGAAGCTGAAGATACTCCCAAGGTTTGGGTGACACCTGGGCACAAAATCTCTGGAACTGAGACAAGAGTTTGTATACTCTTTCCCTGGTCATAAACATTTTTCTCACTTTGGTGTTGAACCATGCCTCCAGATATTCTATCATGCTGTAATTGGCCACTCATCTACCCAATACTACCCATCTTTCACCCACTTTCTAGTCTCCCATTTCCTCTCTGTACTCATCCCCTCTCCAGCCTCATCTACCTTCTTCTGCCTCATGTCGCCTAATCAGACCCAGCATCAGCTCTACCACTCTCAACCCATTTCCAGTCCACTACCTGCACCAATCCCAGTCATTCACCTCCTCTCCCCCTGCCCCCTACCCGAAGGCAGAATTAATGTTTTACGCAGCTGTGGAAACACTGCCCTTCACTCCTGCTGCTTTGCTGTGCTGCAGCTGCCAGCACCACAGTGTTTTAAAAAGGCAAATACAGGCACTTCTTTTCTTGCATGATGCCTGCGGCTGCATCACAGCAGAACACAGCTACAGAAGCAAGGCAGTGAAGTAAGATTCCGGCATCCTTAAAGCTTGGGCATTCCAGGCCGTATCTCACTGGCTTACGCCTTAAGCGGCCCTGCTGCGGTGTCACCGAGGCGAGATACAGTATGCAAACGCTGCCATGTTAGAAGGATGGCATACATCTCAGGGTTCTGAAAGAAACGAAATACGAGATTGCAGACCTACTTTTAATAATCTGTGAACAATCATTAAAATCATCTGTAGTACCTGAGGATTGGAGAATGGCCAGTGTAAAGCCGATTTTTAAAAAGGGTTCCAGGAACGATATGGAAAACAACAAAACGGTGAGCTTGATGTCTGTACTGGGAAAAAATGGTAAAAACCTTTGTAAAAAAAATTACTGCAGTGAGATGAATAGATACAGAAACAGCAGCTATGGATGCCGCTTTATCAACAATGAGCCGCCTGACTGAAGACCTCCTAGGGCTAGGCCAATCATCCAGAGGATCGCCATGAGTGGACACCGACTGGACGGCACTTGAGAGCAGGTTTGCTCTAATGAAAGCAGTGCTCTCGATCAGTTCGCTAGCAGTGAGGCTCCAACGCTTCAGAAAAGGGGCTCAATGAGCGTGAGGAGGCCTCTAGGAGCGTGACACATTCCTAAAGAGTGAGACTTGGCGTCTCCGTAACTCTACTTGCTTGGGGGTCCTGAGAAAAGCGTTGTGCTTCAGATCCTCATCTTGTAAGAGCTCAATAAACAGCCGTTTGTGCCCTCTGAACTTGCCTAATTTGGCTTTAATCCTGCGCGGCCCATCACCGGCCAGGCGAAACCTTAAGGTGCGCGCATATCAATCTCCTCACCTCTGCACCGGCCGTGTTAAAGCGGGGGCGGGGCGAACGCTCCAGGCCGGGCGGTGATTGGCTGTGTTCTCAAGGATGTCACAGAGGTCAGGGTTGAAAGATGAAGGCGGGAGACAGCTAGGAGGGGGAAAAAAACGCAGCACGCAAGCTTTCCTAGCTGTGTGTGGCCTCAGCGCCTCCCCGTAAGATGCCGAAGCGGTCGTACCCCTTCGGGGACGTGGCTCCCTCGCAGCTGAAGACGCGCGTGGGCCTCAGGGAGCTGTGCGAGGGCGTCTTCGGGGAGAAATATAAGCGGGAGGTCTTCGGTAAGCGCTCCCCGTCCAGGCCTGTTCCTTTCACGTCAGCATCCGTGAGGGCGGCCGCCTGCCCCACCCTCTTTCGGTTTAAGCGGCTTTGGGGTTCCTCGGGGCCCCCCTTCCCCCGTTATTATGCGCGGGCACGGCTGGGCCTAAAGTGCCGCTTCTCCCCCCCCCCCTCTATTTTTTAGCCTTGAGTTATCAGCTCGCTGTTAGTTGACGTCCTCCCCTCCCCCTCCTGTATTTTGTTACCATGTCGTGTCCGTATCATTGTTTCTTATAGAGAAAACCAAGAAACTGCTGTTCAGCGGCGCCCAAGCCTATATGGACGGCCTGTGGAGCGGCGGTGCGAGCCGTGGCGGCGCCGCCGCCGAAGCGCCGGGCAGGAGCGGCGGACACAGACTCCTGCACGGACAGGCTCGCATTGGCCGCGACGGTAGCTTGGTGAAGGGCTCGCCTGCTCCCGAGAATCTTGAAAGCTTGGTGCCAGCATCAGGTAGCGAGGGGTTTAAGGCTTCTTGTATCGCTTGATCTTCTCTAAGGGCTTAGGGCGCGGGTCGCTGAAACTAAAACAATTCTCCATGTAGGCGTAGAACGAAGAACTGTTAAAAGGCTCAAAGTAAGTTATTCACTGAAGAATGTTCTAGGTATAACTGTTGTGGAGTGTTGCTGAAATTGATGTCTTGTCCTTCCTAGCGGTTGATACAATATTGAAAGACTGAAATATTCCGTGCAGATCCCCATCCGAGCTTTGTTTACAAAAGAAACTGCGATACATGACTTTGGGGGGAAAGCTACAACCTGTTCTAATTACAGCAAAAAAGTAGATGTTTTGAAGTTATAACGGGTTGTTTTCAACATTAACTGACTCCTTTTTAGTACGCGATTATTAGTAAATTTGAGGTAGCAAGGTAAGCTAGATACCTGTACATTTGGTACAGGAATGGGCAAGTGGTGTGGCCATACAAGTATCATTACTGATCTTCCAGGGCACCAGATTAGTTAGTAACACAACACATTTCTAGCTTGGTACAGTCCTGAGTGGGTATGTTTATACCCAGAGGGTTAGCATAAGTTTGTACCTGAGACAATGGAGGGTTAAGTGACTTGCTCAAAATCACTAGTAGCAGCAATGGGCTTCAAACCTGGCTTCCATGATTTTAACCATCAGGCTACTCTGTGTCGCAGGTATTCATCCACTGTGCTGTATTCTCATTGCTTTTTAAGATGCAAGACATATAGTGGTTTTTGTTCTGTTTTTAATAGTATAATTCTGTAGTTGCCTCATCCGTGTGTGCTTTTTGACTTTCATATTGCTGTAACTTTTTTTTTTGTTTGTTTTTTCCTTTGCACTATACTTGTGTAATGCTAGACATGGATTTTTGTTAAACATCAGTTGGCAATGTCTGGAGTTTATTTTGTAGTTAAGTCTTTTTATTTAAATGTTTCCATAGCAGCTTTGCCAGTGGAAGTTTCCAAAGCTTGCAGTTCCTGTGTACGGTCTGTTGGTGAAAAAGAAGCATGCACTCAGTGTGAAAGATTTGTATGTCAAAATTGCAGCAAACTTTGCAGCTGCTGTAATGCAAGTACCTGTTCCTTCTGCTCTGTTGAGTAAGTGTCAGGGTTGTGGGGTGTTTTTTTTTTTTTTTTTTTTTACATTTGCATAACTAGGGTGCATAGCATAAATTTAAGGGGCATCCATATGCACTGTTTTTGAAAGTGCAAACAACCTTGATTATGTATGGTCATGAATGTGGCCAAGTTGAGTAGTGTGGTGGTTAATAGCTGTGTAGAATTTGTCATATTTCATTTTAAAATTTAAGAGCTTTATGGATGGTAGGAAACTCCTAGATACATCCTATAAAAGATGTTTAATACAATTAAGTCAAATTATTATTTTTTTCTCCTTACAAAGTAAGAGCTTTATTAAGCATCTGAGAGGAGGTAAGTTATGGACTAGTGCCATGTTACAACCATAGGTTTTTGGCTTGGTGTGCTTTTTGGACACTTAAAACATTAAAGATTGTGTAAGCCTTCTGACTAGCATAACTCTTTAGTAGTTAATCTCTCCTCTCCCCATTATAGCAATGTGTTCTGTAAAATGTTTGAGCACCAGGCCCTTCAGATGCTGAAGACCTCTTTAGAGTCTAACATTACTAATAGTCCATCCAGGCCAGTCAAGGTACGCATTGGTTGTCGTCGTTCACCAGCAGCTGAGAACTGAGCATGACAGATTTCCAATAATGCGGTATATGAGCTCCCCCTTCAACTCCCTGCACCACTTTCTGTTCTTAGCCTAGTGAGGTGTCGTTGCCTAGTGGATTCACTAACAAGACTTAAACAAGAACAGCAACAAATAAAGGGAAATATTTTTTTTCTTAGGGTAGTTTAGGTTGGCTATTGTGTTAATTTGGGAGGGGGGGAGGTGGCTTCCATGTGGAGGGCAGATCAGAGAGAGAGAGTGCAGAAGCTTGGCACTGGGGAGTAGAGATGATTGGTGTGACAGTCTGCCCAGTGTCCAGACCCTCAGGAGCACACTTTGAAGTAAACCCCAGATTCTTTCCCCAGCCAGAGGCCATAATCCTATAAGCTACAGGATGCTGCAGCCTTATGTCCTTCATGTGTGTGCTGTTTCTTCCCACCTGGAGCCAATTCTTTTGCAAGCAGCAGAGGTAGCATGTTGGGCCCAAAGCGAGGTATCAGGGCTCCCTTCCTTGGCAGGTGGTCCAGGTGACAGTTGCAATGCTTATTACAGCTGGGGGCTGTCATATTGGTACCACCGAGAGTGCGGCACAGGTCAATATTTGATTTATTTCATGGTTCCCAAAAAGGAAGGGTCCTTTCAGCCCATGCTAGACCTCAAGCATGTGAACTGAGTCCTGCACATGCTGTGCTTCTGGATGGAAACCTTGAGGTCTTTCATCCTCGTGGTAAGGCAGGGCGAGTTCTTAGCTGCTCTGGACCTCAGAGGCATGTCTGCATATTCCAATCTGACTGGACCATCAGCGGGTCCTTAGTATCGTGGTGCCCATGGGCCACTTTCAGTTCTTAGCACTGCCCTTTGGGCTCGCTATGGCTTCCTACACCTTCGCCAAGATCATGGTGGTGGTCACAGAGGTGGCACCAGTATACCTTCTTTGCACAATGCCGCTATCTGGACAACTGGCTCATTCAAGCAAAGTCTGAGGCCAAGGCACTCACTGCCATGAACCAGGTGGTGGAATTCCTGCAGGGGCTGGGTGGTCAACCAGGCCAAGAGTCAGTTGCAACCCACCTAGCCGTTGGTATCTCAGGGCACAAATTGACACCCATGCGGATTGTTTGTCTAACAGTGGACGGTGCACCTGGGCCTGAAGCTCGTGTACAGTGTTTCTTGCAAATGGTGGTGCCGGTAGCATTGTTTTATCTTCAACTACTGGATGGTGGTAGTGCTAAATTTAGTACAGTGGACACAAGTGCATGTGGGCCCTACCAATACGCTGGTTGCCCCTGTCATTCTTTTGTCCCGGCAACAACAGTGTGCAGAGAGCACATGGCAGAGTCTTGACTTGTGGTTGCAGCGGGAGTGCTGCTGGAACAACCATGATAGATCTTGGTCACAACAGATGCTAGCCTCACAGGCGGGGGGGGGGGGGGGGGGATGCAATGCAATGCAATGCAATGCAATGCAATGCAATGCAATGCAATGCAATGCAATGCAATGCAATGCAATGCAATGCAATGCAATGCAATGCAATGCAAGTCAATTCAAGTCAAGTCAAAGTCAAGTCTCAGGTGATACAGCAGCAGTGGACTCTGGAGGAGAGCGCTTGATCCATAAACTGTCTGGAGATGAGAGCAGTGTTCTAGCCCTGCAGCTTTTCCACTGGGCAGAAGAGAACTTTGTGGTGCTGTCCGGTGCTCTCAGCAACTCATGTAGCAGGCAAGGACAATGTTCAGGTGTATTTCCTCAGCTGAACATAAGATATGCCATACTGGGTCAGACCAAGGTCCATCAAGCCCAGTATTCTGTTTCCAACAGTGGCCAATCTAGGTCATACGTACCTAGCAGTTTCCCCAAGGGACACAGGTTCCACAATGCTTGTATTGGTTCAAGCATTGATATCCTGGGTCCCTTCTTAATAATGGTTTATGGACCTTTCCTCCAGGAACTTGTCCAAACCTTTTTTAAACCCAGCTACACTAACAGCCTTTACTACATCCTCCGGTAACAAATTCCAGAGTTTGATTACACATTGAGTGAAAAAATATTTTCTTTTATTAGTCTTAAATAGTTTACCCTGTAGCTTCATTGCATGTCCCCTAGTCTTTCTATATTCTGATAAGGTAAACAATCGATCTACGTTTACCCGTTCCACTCCGTTCATTAATTTATAGACTTCTATCATATCTCCCCTCAGCCGTCTCTTTTCCAGGTTAAAGAGCCCCAACCTTTTTAGCCTTTCTTCATAGGAGTATCCTTCCATCCCCTTTACCATTTTGGTGGCTCTTCTCTGAACCTTTTCTAAAATCGCTATATCCTTTTTAAGATACGGCGACCAGAATTGCACACAATATTCAAGGTGCGGTCTCACCATGGAACGATATAGAGGCATTATAATATCTTTTGTTTTATTTTCCATTCCTTTCCTTATCATACCTAGCATTCTATTTGCTCTCTTGGCCGCTGCTGCACACTGGGCCGAGGGTTTTAACATGGTATCCACAATGACGCCTAAATCTCTTTCCTGGGTGGTGGTTCCTAATGTGGAACCTTGCATCGTGTAACCATAGTTTGGGTTGTTCTTCCCTAGGTGCATAACCTTGCACTTCTCCACATTAAATTTCATCTGCCATTTTGATGCCCAGTCTTCCAGTTTATCAAGATCCTCTTGCAATTTTCCACAATCCTCCTGGGTTTTAACAACTTTAAATAGTTTTGTGTCATCTGCAAATTTGATAACCTCACTCGTTATTCCACTTTCCAGGTCATTTATGAATATGTCAAAAAGCAGCGGACCCAGCACAGATCCCTAGGGTACACCACTATTCACCTTTCTCCATTGGGAAAATTGGCCATTTAGCCCTACCCTCTGCTTTCTATCTTTTAACCAGTTCCTGATCCACAATAGTACACTGCCTCCTATCCCATGACTCTTTAGTTTTGTCAAAAGTCTCTCATGAGGGACCTTGTCAAAGGCTTTCTGAAAGTCCAGATACACAATATCAACCGACTCACCTTAGTCCACCTGTTTATTCACTCCTTCATAAAAACATAACAGATTAGTAAGACAAGATCTTCCTTGTCTAAAGCCATGTTGGCTGTCTCCCATTAGGTCGTGACTATCTACATGCTGAGTAATTTTATTCTTTATGATGGTTTCTACCATTTTTCCCTTACTGATGTCAGGCTCACCGGTCTGTAGTTGCCCGGATCACCCCTGGAACCCTTTTTAAAAATTGGTGTTACATTGGCGATCCTCCAATCCTCAGGTATTAGAGATGATTTTAATGATAGTTCACAGATTACTGATAGCAGGTCTGCAATCTCAAATTTCAGTTCTTTCAACACCCTTGGATGTATACCATCCGGCCCAGGTGATTTGCTACTCTTCAGTTTATCTAATAGTTGTAAGACATCTTCCCGATTGTATCGATATTTCCTTCAATTCTTCCACACCTTTAAATACCACTTCAGTCATGGGTAACATCCCTACATCTTCCTCAGTAAAGACCGAAGCAAAGAATTCATTCAGTCTCTCCGCTATCGCCTTGTCGCCTCTTAGTGCTCCTTTAACCCCTTTATCATCTAATGGATGAACTGACTCTCTCACAGGTTTTTTGCTACGAATGTACTTGAAAAGGTCTTTATTTCGCGTTTTTGCTTCCGCAGCAAGCTTCTTCTCAAATTCTTTCTTCGCCTGCCTTATCAATGCCTTGCATTTGACTTGCCAGTGCTTGTGCTGTTTCCAGGTTTCATTGTTTGGCTCTCTTTTCCATTTCCTGAAAGATGCTTTTTTGGCAACAGCCTCTCTGACCTCACCTTTAAACCATGCTGGCAGTTTTTTGGACTTCCTTCCACTTTTATTAAAGCGTGGAATACAGCTGGTCTGGGCTTCAAAGATAGTATTTTTCAACAACACCCAAGCTTGATGTACGTCTTTAACCTTTGCAACTGCTCCTTTTAGTTTTTTCTTAACTGTTTTCCTCATTTTATCATAGTCTCCCTTTCGAAAGTTAAAGGGTAGTACTGTGGATTTCCTTACTATCCCTCCTCCACTAATTAAATCAAAGGTGATCATGCTATGATCACTATTGCCAAGTGGCCCCAACACCCTTATCTCTTGCACTACATCTGGTGTTCCACTAAGGACTAGGTCTAATATTGCTTCCCCTCTGGTTGGTTCATGAACCAGCTGCTCCAAGAAGCAGTCATTTATTTCATCTAGGAACTTTATCTCCCTAGCATGTCCTGTTGTGACACTGACCCAGTCGATGCCGGGGTAATTGAAATCACCCATTATTATTACTGCACTGTAACCTTTGCTAGCTTCCTTGATTTCTTTGAGCATTTCATCATCCATTTGTTCATTCTGGCCAGGCGGACAATAGTACACCCCCACTGCCATCGCTTTCCCCTTTTTACATGGAATTTCAATCCATAGAGATTCTACAGCAAATTTTGTTTCTTGCAAAACTTTAATCCTTTCTGACTCAATGCCCTCTCTAACATAGAGCGCAACCCCTCCACCAATTTGATCAGCTCTATCATTACGATATAGTTTGTACCCAGGTATCAGTGTCCCACTGGTTGTCCTCCTTCCACCATGTCTCTGATATTCCAATCATATCTAACCTCTCGTTTAGTGCTATATATTCTAACTCTCCCATCTTGTTTTGTAGACTTCTAGCATTTGCATACAAGCATTTTAGAGACTGTATTTTATTCATATTAATTTGGCTATTGGTAGACATGGGTAATTTGGGATCTTTAAGCTCTGTCTGCTCCATACTCGAGGGCATTTGGGCTACTTTACTCTTTTTTGGAACCTCTCTGCTTTTTGTAGTATCCTTCAAGGATACATTCTTCCGAACCATGCGCTCTTGGGCGACTGTCGGCTTTCCCCTATTATCTAGTTTAAAAGCTGCTCTATCTCCTTTTTAAAGGTTAATGCCAGCAGCCTGGTTCCATCCCGGTTAAGGTGAAGCCCATCCCTCCGGAAGAGCCCCTCCTTTCCCCAGAATGTTCCCCAGTTCCTAACAAATCCAAACCCCTCATCTCTGCACCATTGTCTCATCCACGCATTGAGACTCCGGAGCTCTGCCTGCCTTTTGGGTCCTGCGCGTGGAACGGGAAGCATTTCGGAGAACGCTACCCTGGAGAACGCTACCCTGACACCAGTTGGACCTAGGCAAGTGGGAGCTTAATGTGGCAGTGTTTCATGACCTCGCCCAACAATGGGGGCAGCCAATCATGGACCTGATGGCCATGCTGGACAATGCCAAGGCCAACTTCTTACAGTTGGTGCAGGCAGAATGTCTGAGGGTATTGACACGCTGGCTCAAATTTGGCCAACAGAGGGGCTTCTGTATGTATTTCCACCATGGACAGTGATAGGTTGCCTTCTGTGGACAAGGAATTGGTGATCCCCCATTGAGCCAGATTGACCTTGTAGACCATGGTATTCGCATCTCGCATGCCTGGCTTCCCAACTGGGTCAATCTGCTGTCCCAAGGACCATTTCTGATGCCACAGGTGGATTCTCTTATGGCCTGGCTCTTGAGCAGGCACAATTGCAGTGTTGTGGCTACTCCCCAGCAGTCATAGATACTCCATAGATACTTCAGATGAAAACTTGGAAACAGTCCGCCATGGTGGCTTATGTCTTGAGTCTGGTGAATATTTGAAGACGTGCGTGTGTGTCTCAATACATTCAGTCATTTTCCTGCTCACTACCAACTTGCTTGCTCTTCCTGCAGGAGGGTTTGGACAAAGGGCTGGTACTTAACTCCATAAAGGTGCATGTGGCAGCCCTTTGGTGTTGGGGACACATGCAAGGTTGGTCCTTGGCAGCACACCCAGATGAACATGTTTCACTGCCCTGAGAAACTTCACATCTGGCCAGACAGCAGACAATTTCTCCCGTGGGATCTGAAGTTTGGTACTGGCCACTTTGACAGGGGTACCTTTTTAAGCCACTCACCAAAGCTTTCTGCGACCATGTTGATAGCCATTTTTTGTTGTTGTTGTTGATCTATTCCGCTCGTTGCATCTCAAACTACAGGTGCTTTCATGCAGGGAGCCCTTTCTGGTACTTTCTAAGGAAGGTGGTCTTATGATCAGTACAGTCCTTTCTGCCAAAGGTAGTTTCATGGTTCCACCTGAATCAAGTAGTTTTAACTGCCTGGGTTCCACACGCAGGGGAGTTTAGCAGGTGCAGCTCTTCTTCCTCTGGTCTTGTGCAGGGTGCTATGGTGATTTCTGAAAGAAACTGTATCCCTTAGAGGCCCTTGTAAAGGGGAGGTGGCCTCCAAGGCTTCGATCGCCTGCTGATTGAAGCAGGCTATCAGTTCAGCCTGTGGGGGCAGAGTGCCCCTGAATGGGCTGAAAGCTCATTTGATGTGTGCTCACGCAACTTTGTGTGTGGAATGCAGTCTGGTTTCCTTCCCCACCCCCCCTCCCCCCTGCAGACACTTGCAGAGTTGCGACATGGTCATCATTCCATACTTCACAAGACATTGCTGGAATGCTCAGGTTGGAATGCTGATGTTTGGGGCTTTGGTGCTTCAAACTGGTATCACAGGTCCCTCTCATGTGTTCCTGGAGGGACAATTAGGAAGGATAAATTGTACTGTACCTGCTAACTGTCTTTCCTTGAGTACCTCCAGGCCACTCCAGGGCCATCTCTAAACTCAACCTGGCTGGGACTGGTGACCTAGATGAGGAGATGCTGTGTGGGACCAGTTTTCTATCAGAATCATACTTTGGCAAGTATATCTCTAATTACTGGTCTGGTTCTTATGATTGCATAAGTCATGTAATTTTTGAAATATATAGTATTGAGTTTCTGCTGTTTTCTCTTGGGAATTATGTTCTCAAGGCTAGAAGTTGTTAAATTTTCTTAGGTTCTTGTAGGCTGCTTTTGTCAAGAGGAAACTGGTGTGGGGAGCTGAAGGGGGAGCTCTTGTACTGCGTCATTGGAAATCTGTCATGCGCAGTTCTTAGCTGCTGGTGAACAGTGACAACCCATGCGTACCTGGACTGGCCTGGAGGTACTCAAGGAAAGACAATTAGCAGGTCAAGTTCTTCCATAAACACATACCTATTCACCAACTATTTTGGCACCTCAACCTAATCCTCCATATATATTTGTACATAAGCTCACACTTGAGGGAACTCAACTATTGTATATGTTTATAGATTTTTATATGTACATAAGTTAAACATTGTAGTATAACAATATCTAACTTTGTTCAATTTAATCCACTTTGACTCGGTAAAAAGCAGTATATAAACAATGCAAAATAACGTTATAAATTTAGCATCTGGAAAATGTTACAGCGTTTAGTTTCTCAGAAGTCTGGGTATAATTTATCCCCCTACCTTTTGTACAATGTAATCACAAGGCAGTGTATAATCCTTATAACAGGTTAGATGGTATGGATGGGGAGACTGGATAGGCTGTATGGTCAGGCATCTTGTCATTTGCTATCAAATCTGGTCTACTACATTTTTAAGTGGTCTAAGCTATCAAAGTGAAGCGTGAATCTTATTAGAAATGGCTAACTTTTTTTTTTTTTTCTTTCTTCCCCCCCCCCCCACCCTCCCTTTTCTTGCCAGAGAGAGTGGCCTTGGTGAGAGTATATTGTGCTTTACCTGCTCGATGTTTGAAATGTGAAAATCTGGAATCACAGCCTGCATTGGACTATGCTAATACAATGAAGTCTTTTAGTAGTGTATTAGTGTGATTGAGAACTCTGTATATATGGTACTTTTTATGTTTGACTTTTTAAATTGTATTGTAAAAGGGTAAAAATAAACTTTTTTTAAAATATTTGAAACTTTCTTGCCATCAAGTCTATGGGAATAGTAAACTGTCTTGCTGGGATGGAAGGGAGGATTCTCTATATCCTCCTAAAGAGCAAGAGTGTGGGGTGTTTTTTGAAACATTTATTTATTTACAATTTCTTCTATACCGCACTATTCGGCATCAGCACGGTTTACATGGAACATAACAAACGGGTACATAAGCCTGAGTTTACAATTAACAGGAGAGCCAACTTGGATAACTAAAGATAACTATTTACAAAAAACAGTGTCATAGAAAAACAAAGTGAGATTTAATGGTCAAGGACCTCTTGCATGGTGTGGTCCTCTGGCTGACAAGGTGTGTTGGAACAGTTGTAAGAAATTGAGTGGGAATGTGATTCATTGTTCTCTAGGAAGTATTTGAGGAAAAGGAAGTGTTTAAGGGCCTTCCTAAACTGGATTACGTTGGTGGTTGACCTGATGTTTAAGGAGTTCCAGTCTTGGGGCGCAGAGACTGAATGCCCTGTTTGTAGTTGCCGAGGTGCATCTTGTTAATTCTCTTGGCATTCCATTTGTTTACAAAACAAAAACACCAGAAATGAGTATCACAAAATTGCATAATACAAAAATTTTAGGAAAAACTATCTCGCAAGCCCATATCCAGAAAACTAAATAAACTGAAAACAGATTACCCAATAAATACATGAACCCATTTTCAACTAAGCAAGCTAGCAAAATAAGCATTTAAGTGAGTCATTTTGAGCTGCAGAATGAGATTTCAAAAATGTGTTCTAATTGTGATACTTCTACAAATACATAGCTGGACCGACTTCCCTCACAACCTCCAATGTCACCAGGCATTTGCAGAGAAACTCTTCCTTTTTTACACTCTGGGCTTGGCCTGAGTTTGCCTGGAGATGTCAGGGAAGATACCTTCTGCCCATAAAAAGCACACTCTGCATTTTCAAAAGAAAAAAAAAATCGTATTATCTATTTCTGAACTGAGGGATAGGAGCAGAGTAGCAATCTCGTCATTCAAGGATTCAACAAAATCAGATACATTCAGACTTCATACTGGAATATCTTGCCCCTCCCTCCCCTCACTAACAACTTTCATTGCACGAGGCAGATAATACAAATTTATTAATAGAAAGTTTTTAGCTAGATCCTGATAATCCAACACATCAGTCAAGTATTTTTAAAAAATTAACAGTGACAAGTAATGGGGAAAACTTTAAGACATCTAAGGTTCTTAGCTCAGGAGCCATTTTCAAGGAACTCGTATTGCTGATGGAGAATAGGGCTGTCCTTAATAAAAGATGTAGAAGTTCTTGCAAGGTAGAAGCCTGAGTTTCAGCCTTCTGTAGGGGAGAGTCCAAAGCAGTAAGCTTTAAATCATGTTGTGCTAACTTTGCCACCGTTTCTCACAAACTCCAAAAATTGGGAGATTGTCGCCTCTTTTGAGTGGTACTATCCATGACAATATTTGCCAAATATCTAATAGGGAAATTTCAGGATGCTTATCACCAGATGCTAACAATCCTGAGAAATTTTGTATAGTTAGATGCCTCTGGGATCCATACAGTTTTGCTGCCCCGCTTTGTACCAGGCTTATGCAAAGCACCTGAGGCTCCAGCTGTGCAGGATAAATCACAGGAGCATGACCCTCTCAACAATTGGAGAGGAAATCACAGGACCCAGTAACCCATTGCTAGCTGGCGGGTTGGATTATCCCCTGAGGCAGGCGGATAGCCAACTAAAGAGACCAGGCTTTTTGGAGGATGGCAAAGAAAGTTCTCCCGGTCTTACAACAGTTACCACAACATGTTTGTCCTTAGGGCCAATGATCTTAACAGTCTTTGGCAGGATTAGATGTATTCACATTTCTTATTTTTTTCTGTTTGTCCATTCCAAAAACCAAAACCTCTTGTGCTCCTGTGTGCACAGAAGGGGTGTGTCCAAAGGGGCAGGATGTGCCCCTTCAGGCATGCCTGCACCTATGCCCTGCAGTACAGGGGTGTGTTTTTTTTTTGTTTTTTTTTTTTTAATGCCTGCCCCTCTTTTTCCCTTCTCCCCCCCCCCCCCCCCCAACCGATGATGTAGAGGCCTGGCGCAGCATGGTGAACCAGGCAGCAGAGTGTACTCCAGCCTACAACTTGCTTCACACAGCGTGCTGGTCTGGGTAAGCAGCATATACCACTCAAGGTAAAGAGCTCCCTGCAAGGTTTATTTTATGTCTAGCTGGGCTTCAGGAGCAAATACATCATCAATTAGCTCAAATTTATTATAGTTAAGTGAGGCATTGTACTGACTAATGCATGATACTGGCAGACTCCTTTCAATACATCACTCGCTACAATGCAAAACACTACTTCAGGTATTAAATTCTTCCATATTTCTGTAATAGTAAAAACACCTTGTTTGTTCAGTTTAAGATGTGTCCAGAGAAGCTCCAAAGTATGTATTCTTGAAACTGATAAAGTTGGCACCTGTCACTAGCCCCCAGCCTGGAGAGAAACGGCGCTGGATTTATTCTCTGCTCTCAAAAGGCAAGCTGTAGAAAGGGAGCAAACTTTTTTTTTTGTCTCTCTCTCATAGTAACAAACACAATATTAAGTGTAAAATAAGGGATTTATACTCCTTGTTATATTACTCAACTTCTCAAAACTAATGCACTTTAAAAGAAGAAACTTAAAGGGTATATCAGTAAGTACTAAATTATAAGTTCTTAAAGCAATTTCTAGAACTGCACCAATACTTATGCTCATATCAGGTGCTAAAGAATTACCTTGTAAACCTTCAATGGCATATCTCATAAGGTCAGCTGGGGGGCGAGACAGACAGCAGTATATTAAGGGAAGGGGGTAGTCAGCTTTGAGCTGCAGTGGCAGCTCTACCCAGGCATTTCAGGCTGATGCCAGAACTATGCTGCCTGAATAGCATCACATCCTGTTCCTCCCCCATTCCTGCTACCATAGCAAATGGGAAGAATAAGTCTTTGCGCTGTAGTTTGTATGTGGCCTGATTTGCAGAAACATAAGTAGCAGACCAGGAGCTACTATATTAAATGTTCTATCAGGCCTTTTCTCTTAAATTTCTGATGTGGAGGAACAGCAGGAGGCTCGGCTCTGCTCTAAACAAAATATTAAGCCTTGCTCAGTTATTAGCACTGATAAACCAAAGCTTACTTTCTATACGAGAAGGAACTCAACAATTGTGGAATGCAGATTGACAGTTGACATTCTTGTTAATGATATTTAATAATCTGTAGTGCTGAGAAAATGCTTGAACATCAACTATGAGAATTATGTTCTTAGTGTATTCGATTAACAAGTCGTTTTTTTATTTTGTTTGGGTTTTTTTTCCCCTCTTATGAAATCAAGGATCTGAATTAAACAGCTCCATGTTTTGAGGTCACCAGTGCTGTTGGTGGGAAGGCATAAAGGAGGCCTTCTGTCCATGGAATGAGGAATACATCTGCTGCCACCTGGGACAGGTGGGAGCAGAAGCGGGGCAACTGTGTATTGTCTGAGCTGGTAAATAGGCCCACTAGGGGGACACCCCAGAGTCAAAACAGCCGGGAGGTCATGTCGGGATCCAGGTGCGGCTGGAGGACTCTGCTCAGCTTGTCTGCTAGGGCATTATCTTGGCCCAGGAGGTGCATCACTCTGCATGTCACATAGGAGCAGAGGGAGTACAACCCCAAGCCCCCTTGTTTGTTCACATAGAACATTGCAACTTGGTTGTCAGTCTGGACTAGCACCAACTGATGCTGCATCAGGTGGCAGAAGGCTCAGAGAGCAGATTGATTTGCATCTGGAGGCCCTCGCAGTGTGCTCCCCAATCCTGTAAGGTGTCCATGGTGAGGTTGCTGGGGGGAGGGGGGGTGGATGCCTGGAAGGGCATCCTGGCATGAAGTTGACAAGGGATCTGCCACCATCTGAGGGAGTCAATTTAGCTGGTGGGTCATTCTCACTCTGTCCCGGAACCTGCCTGTAGCTTGTGTCCACTGAGAGTGGAGGTACCACTGGGCTACTCTTGTGTAGTTGGGCATATAAGAACATAAAAGATGCCATACTGTGTCAGACCAAGGTCCATCAAGCCCAGTATCCTGTTTCCAACAGTGGCCAATCTAGGTCATATGTACCTAGCAGTTTCCCCAAAAGACACAGGTTTCACAATGCTTGTACTGGGTCAAGCATTGATATCCTGGGTCCCTTCTTAATAATGGTTTATGGACCTTTCCTCCAGGAACTTGTCCAAACCTTTTTTTAAACCCAGCTACACTAACAGCCTTTACTACATCCTCCGGTAACAAATTCCAGAGTTTGATTACACGTTGAGTGAAAAATGTTTCTTTTATTAGTCTTAAATAGTTTACCCTGTAGCTTCATTGCACGTCCCCTAGTCTTTCTATATTCTGATAAGGTAAACAATCGATCTACGTTTACCCGTCCACTCCGTTCATTAATTTATAGACTTCTATCATATCTCCCCTCAGCTGTCTCTTTTCCAGGTTGAAGAGCCCTAACCTTTTTTGCCTTTCTTCATAGGGATATCCTTCCATCCCCTTTACCATTTTGGTGGCTCTTCTTTGAACCTTTTCTAATATCGCTATATCCTTTAAGATACGGCGACCAGAATTGCACACAATATTCAAGGTGCAGTCTCACCATGGAACGATTTAGAGGCATTATAATATCTTGTTTTATTTTCCATTCCTTTCCTTATCATACCTAACATTCTCTTTGCTCTCTTGGCCGCCGCTGCACACTGGGCCGAGGGTTTTAACATGTTATCCACAATGACACCTAAATCGTTTTCCTGGGTGGTGGTTCCTAATGTGGAACCTTGCATCGTGTAACCATAGTTTGGGTTGTTTTTCCCTAGGTGCATAACTTTGCACTTGTCCACATTAAATTTCATCTGCCATTTTGATGCCCAGTCTTCCAATTTATCAAGATCCTCTTGCAATTTTCCACAATCCTCTTGGGTTTTAACAACTTTAAATAGTTTTGTGTCATCTGCAAATTTGATAACCTCACTCGTTCCACTTTCCAGGTCATTTATGAATATGTCAAAGCAGCAGACCCAGCACAGATCCCTGGGGTACATCACTATTCACCTTTCTCCATTGGGAAAATTGGCCATTTAGCCCTACCCTCTGCCTTCTATCTTTTAACAAGTTCCTTATCCACAGTAGTACACTGCCTCCTATCCCATGACTCTTTAGTTTTGCCAAAAGTCTCTGAGGGACCTTGTCAAAGGCTTTCTGAAAGTCCAGATACACCATATCAACTGACTCACCTTTGTCCACCTGTTTATTCACACCTTCAAAAAAAGCATAACAGATTAGTAAGACAAGATCTTCCTTGTCTAAAGTCATGTTGGCTATCTCCCATTAAGCCATAATCACAAAAACTTTGCTCCACTCACTAACCACAGCAAAAGTACCATAAAATAGTTAGGGAATGGGTCTCAGACTAGATCAGGGAAGATGCCTGGGAGGAACTAAGCCTCTATGGCTATCCAACTCCTATGTTGCATCAAGGACCCAATAAATTTCCCATATGGATATTACAAAAAATGTTTTCAAACAGGCTTATCAAAAACGTTCAATATGCTTAAATCTCTACTAATTCCAAAAGATAGCTGAACGCTTATCTTTTGGAATTAGTAGAGATTTAAGCATATTGAACGTTTTTGATAAGCCTGTTTGAAAACATTTTTTGTAATATCCATATGGGAAATTTATTGGGTCCTTGATGCAACATAGGAGTTGGATAGCCATAGAGGCTTAGTTCCTCCCAGGCATCTTCCCTGATCTAGTCTGAGACCCATTCCCTAACTATTTTATGGTACTTTTGCTGTGGTTAGTGAGTGGAGCAAAGTTTTTGTGATTGTGATTTATATTGCTCTAACAAACCCACCGAATTTCTGGTTGTTCCCATTAAACCATGACTATCTACATGTTGAGTAATTGTATTCTTTATGATGGTTTCTACCATTTTTCCCGGTACTGACATCAGGCTCACCGGTCTGTAGTTTACCGGATCACCCCTAGAAACACTTTTTAAAAATTGGTGTTACACTGGCGATCTTCCAGCCTTCAGGTATTAAAGATGATTTTAATGATAGTTCACAAATTACTAATAGCAGGTCTGCAATCTCATATTTCAGTTCTTTCAACACCCTTAGATGTATACCATCCTGCCCAGGTGATTTGCTACTCTTCAGTTTATCTAATAGTTGTAATACATCTTCCCAATGTATCAATATTTCCTTCAATTCTTCCACACCTTTAAATACCACTTCAGTCATGGGTAACATCCCTACATCTTCCTCAGTAAAGACCGAAGCAAAGAATTCATTCAGTCTCTCAGCTATCACCTTGTCGCCTCTTAGTGCCCCTTTAACCCCTCTATCATCTAATGGACCAACTGACTCTCTCATAGGTTTTTTGCTACGAATGTACTTGAAAAGTCTTTTTCGCGTTTTTGCTTCCGCAGCAAGCTTCTTCTCAAATTCTCCTTTTGCCTGCCTTATCAATGCCTTGCATTTGATTTGCCAGTGCTTGTGTTTCCAGGTTTCGTCGTTTGGCTCTTTTTTTCCATTTCCTGAAAGATGCTGTTTTTTTTTGTTTGTTTTTTTTTTGTCAAAAACATCCTCTCTGACCTCACCTTTAAACCATGCTGGCAGTTTTTTGGACTTCCTTCCACTTTTCTTAAAGCGTGGAATACAGCTGGTCTGGGCTTCCAAGATAGTATTTTTCAACACCACCCAAGCTTGATGTAAGTCTTTAACCTTTGCAACTGCTCCTTTTAGGTTTTTTTTTCTTAACTATTTACCTTATTTTATCATCCTCATCTAGGCATGGACCCCCCCATTCCCCATGGTACACTCCTGCTCTCCGCCTCCAGCGAACGCAGCTCCGGCACATACAACGACAGTGGGCTCGCCACCCCTCTCCTGAGTTGCGCCTTCACTTCCAGCAGCTTTTCTCTGCATACTGCCAGGCGATCCAAGCTGCCAAGCGGGATTTTCATGAAACCGAAATCACCATTGCAGCAAGTTCATCTAGGCAACTTTTTCACCATCTTGCGTAGACTCTCTGATGTTAGCTCTGTACAGCAGCGTTTGGCCGTGGCCCCTAATCCTCAGTCTCTCGCTACATTTTTCTCTGATAAAATTCTCCATCTTCGTTCATCCTTCTCACAGCCCTCCCCCCCTTCACCTCTATCCCCACTCCATCCTACCCTGCCCCCTGCCTCATCTAACCTTGCCTTAGCTCATTCCTGGTCTTCCTTTCACTCTGTCACTCCTGCTGATGTTTTACAGGCTCTAGCAAAATCAAATAAAACCACCTGCAAACTAGACCCAATTCCTTCTTCTTGGCTGTCTGAATCCTCTTTAGAACTCATTCCTATCATTACCACCATTATCAATACCAGTCTTTCCACTGGCTCGTTTCCTTCATCATGGAAATCTGCTATTGTTCGTCCTCTTCTGAAACAGTCTTCTCTTGATCCCTCTGTTCTTTCCCACTGGCGTCCGGTTTCTAACCTTCCTTTCCTAGCTAAGCTCTTAGAGTGCCTTGTCTTTGCTCAATTTAATTCTTACACTGAATCCACCAATACCCTTCACCCTCGCCCGGCTGGCTTTCGTCCTGGGCATAGCACAGAAACAGTTCTTTTGGCACTCCTTAATGATGTGCATGTTGCACATGATCGTGGTGATATTTCTCTTCTGGTGTCTCTTGATCTATCTGCAGCTTTTGATTTGATTGACCACCGCACTCTGCTCTCTCGGCTATCAGATATGGGGCTACAGGGCTCGGTTTGGCAATGGTTCGGTTCTTTTCTGACGGCTCGCTCTTTTTCGGTTCACGTTGGTACTCAGTCTTCAGTTGCTTTTCCCCTCACTTGCGGTGTTCCACAAGGCTCTGTTCTTTCTCCTCTTCTGTTTAATATCTTTCTGGCTCCTTTATCCTTAGAAATTCAACAGTTCCCTGTATCATTCTATATGTATGCAGATGATATTATCCTATTGTTCCATACCTCTCCCCTGTCACTAGACATTACCCAGTTAAATCTCTGTCTTTCTCGGATCTCTTCTTGGTTGTCCCAAAATTTCTTGCACCTGAATCCATCCAAATCCACAGCTATGTGGGTTTCACTGACTGGTTCTTGCCCTTCCTTGGCCCCTCTGCTCGACTCTACTCCCCTCCCCCTTGTGTCATCTTTCCGCTATCTTGGTATAATCCTTGACCCTACACTGTCTTTTCACCAACATCTTACTTCCCTTATTCGTAGGTCCTTTGCCACTCTCCGGCAGATTAGGGCTGTCCGCTCCCTTCTCCCTGTCTCTTCCCTAGTCACCCTTGTCTTGGCCTTAGTTGTTAGTCGTTTGGATTATTGTAATGTCTTTCTCGCTAACCTTCCAAAGTATCAACTCCTACGCCTACAACGCATTCAAAATACTGCTGCCCGTCTCGTCACCTTTTCGCACCGTTTTGACCATATTACACCTATCCTTCTCTGGCTGCACTGGTTACCTCTTTGTTTCCGTTTTCACTATAAGTTTCTTATTCTTATCCATCGCGCTCTTCACACTAACACTCCTCTCTATCTTGCAGATCGAATCTCCCTCCACACTCCCTATCGGCAACTTCGCTCTCTCCATGCAAACCGCCTGTCCCTTCCTTCCCCGTCACAGGCACGCCTTGAGCAGACCCGTCACGCTGCTTTTTTCTTTCTAGGTCCAGTACTCTGGAATGCCTTACTGCCGTTTCTCCGTCTGGAACCCTCATACCCCCAATTTAAAACGCTACTAAAAACCCATCTATTTCAGCTAGCCTTCCATCTCTCTCCCGATGGTCCTCCCTGATGTTCTCGCAGTTCCCTGTCTCTCTGTCCATTTTGTCTATATGTTTTGTTTAGTTGTGTCTTTTGCTTAAGTATGGTTTGGTTTTGTCTTCCCTTTTTTGGGCCTTTTTAATGTTTGTTTTTAAAGAAAATTCTGTTAATTTATGTTTTAATTATGGGCCCTCAAATTCGTCCTGTATTGTTTTTGGTCCTTTTGTTATTTTCCTGTCTATGCCTGTATTCTTTATACTTGCTTTCCTATTTTACTTTGGTGTTCCTTTCTTGTTTGTGCACTACCAACCTTTTATTGTACACCGCTTTATGTTGCGACGAAAAGTGGTTTATCAAATTTTAAATAAAGATAAAGATGGTCTCCCTTTCAAAAGTTAAAAGGTAGTACTGTGGATTTCCTTACTATCCCTCCTCCACTAATTAAATCAAAGGTGATCATGCTATGATCACTATTGCTAAGTGGCCCCAACACCCTTATCTCTTGCACTAGACCTGGTGTTCCACTAAGGACTAGGTCTAATATGGCTTCCCCTCTGGTTCATGAACCACCTGCTCCCAAGAAGCAGTGATTTATTTCATCTAGGAACTTTTATCTCCCTAGCATGTCCTGCTGTGACACTAACCCAGTCGATACTGGGGTAATTGAAATCACCCATTATTATTACTGCACTGTAACTTTTGTTAGCTTCCTTGAATTCTTTGAGCATTTCATTATCCATTTGTTCATTCTGGCCAGGCGGTCATATGAACTGTGGAGGCCATGTGGCCCAGCAAGTGGAGGAGAAGCTGGGCAGGTAGCAGCCGGCATCGCTGTACCTCTGCAGCTAGCCCCCTGCGATGTTGACCTTTTCCTGAGGGAGGAAGGCCTTGACTTGGAGGGTGTCTGAGCACCTAATAAAGTAGAGGCATTGAGCTGGAGAGAGGTGGAGCTTGGGGTAGTTTATGAACCCCAGATGCTGGAGGGCATTGATGGCGCACCCTGTGGTGCATTGTGCCTCTGCAGCTTTGCCTCCCCTTATTCAGCCAGTCATTCAGGTAAGGAAAGATGAAAGCCCCTTGGAGATGGAGGTAGGCTGCAACCACCATGAGGCACTTGGTGAAGACCCTTGGCAATGAGGCCAGCCCGAAGGGCAGCACCCTGTACTGATAGTGCTTTCCTCCCACTACAAACCGGGGGTATTTTCTGTGGCTGAGATGGATCAAGATGTGTGTGTAGGCATCCTTTAGGTCTAAGGAGCATAGTCAGTTTCCCTGCTGGAGGAATGGCATCAATGTTACATTTTGAACTTTTTTTCCTTATCAGAAACCTGTTCAGATCCTGCAGATCCAGGATGGGTCTGAGGGCTCCTGTTCTCTTGGGGACAAGAAAATACCTGGAGTAGAAGCTGGCGCCCCAGGGTTTTTTCAGCACTGGCTCCACTGCCTTGTCCTCAAGGAGACCTGTGAGCTTGGTGAGGAGCGATCTTATGGGCTCTCCTGCAAAGTAGGACGGTGGCATCTGCTGTAGGTGGAAGTAGCCCTCCTTGACCACTTGTAGGACCTAGTTATTGGTGGTGATAGTGGACCACCTGTGGGTAAACAGGGCTAGTTGTCCCCCTGTGGGCTGTAGAGGACTTCCTGCGGGAGAGGTGTTCATGTCCAGTGAGTCAAAAGCTCCCCCAGGCTGAGTTGGGGCCGGTGCCTGGGATTGGAGGGGGGGTTGCTTTACAGGGGCCATGCCCCTGTCCCTTGTGCTGTGGGGCCGAGAAGGCCTAGAACTATGAGGTGTTGCCAAAGCCACCCCTTTTCCTCGGGAAGAAGGGCTTCTTTCCCGTGCTCTTCTGATGCAGCTGCACAGAGTTCTTTTTTGAGATTCTAGTCCTGGTTAGGAACTCTGTCTCTATCTCTGATGTTTCGTCTGCCATGGGTTTCCCGACGAGGTTCTCTCCGATGCAGAGGACATCAATATGTTTGTCCTGAACCCATTGTTCAAGGTCAGATTGCAGCCATGCCTGGCGGCCACCACCCTGACTGACTTGAAACCGTCGTAAGCTGCTCAAGATGGGAACCTCAAGCACGCCTTGCCCTGAGGCCAGAGATTTGAACCTCTGGAGGGGTTTCCCATCAAGGCCTGCTGAGAACCCACCTAGCTCCTTAGACAATCTCTTTGAGGTACATTCCGATGTAGAATTGGTAGGACTGGACCCTTCTTGTCAGCTTCGAGCCCCAAAAGGCCGCCTGGCCGAGGGCATCAAGGGCCTGGGCCTCGGCCTCGGCCTCCTGCCAGTGAGCTCCAAGGAATGGGTCTTTTGATTTGAGTCTGTGCATAGCGGATTCAACAACTATTGAGTTGTGGGTTTTCTGGGACCAAGGGCCTTGGCGGACTCAAAACATGGAGTTGTCACCTGCTGATAATGGGCACTGATGCTGGTGTCTTTCGCATGTGGAGGCAGTGGTGTTCAAGGATCGGTGGAATGGGTACCTGTGTGCTGCCTTCTGGAGGATCTCAAGCTCTTCTGTGCGAGGGTCCGCCTCAGTCTCGATGGAGAGCACCCTAGCCATGTCCCCCCACAAAGTTGTGGAAGGCAACATTCTCTGATGGGCATGGTTTCGGGATGCCAGGAGAGATGGGTCCAAAAGGTATGTCTCAGTGGTGCCGAGTGTCTGGGGACACCTTATCCTCGGTCTCCCAATTGGACTAGAAGTCTGAAGTCGATTGAGGCTTCGCAGTCACTGTGGTCAAGGTCCAAGCCCAGAGCCTCTGAAGGACTGGCGGTCTGAACATAGTGCATTTGCCAGAGAGGACCGGTGACCTGAGGAATGGGACCAGGACTCATCTGATGGGTTTCTTGAGGCCGATGGTGCTCGAGGATTCGCTTGATGTCTGAGGAGGCCCTCGATGTCGGGACGGATCAACCGGATATGAGCGCCCACTGCTGGGCCATGAGGGTAGAGGTACTGTGCTCTAAGGCTACCATCTGGGTCTCCATGCCAGTTGGCTCTGCAGCCTTTGACGTGGATGCTGATGGTTTTGGGTCTGACCGGTTTCATCGAGAGGGAGTCCTTGACGATGATGGCCTTTGGTGTCTTGAGGTCAGATGATGGGTACTGATGACTCCAGAGCAGCTTGTGAGGCCACTCCCACTCCTCCGACTCACGCTGGGTACTGCAGGGCCTGAATGGGATTTTCCTGTCTTCCCTGATCCGGTCTCCAAAGAAGTCTTCGAGAACTTCAACTTCTTGCGTTCCACCTCCAGGGATTTCCTTTTGGAGGAACCATGGCCACAGGACTCTGAGGCGGCTTGGGCTTTGTGGGGCATTGAGGTACTGGGAGAGGCCCTGAAGCAGGGTGGCGCTGGAGATTCTGGCATGAAGCTGGACTTTGGGAAAATGTTTTTCTGCTGCTGCTGGCTCTTAAGGGCCTTTGCAGTCATGGTCCTGCAAAGTTTGCAGTCTGAGTTGTCATGTTCCGGACCCAGGCAGCGGTCAAGTGGAACAGTGAGGGACATCATCTTGCTGCACCGATCATACTACTTGAAGCTGCTGGAGGCCATCGGGGAAAACAAGGGGGCCCTGCCGTCTGGCAGGGATCCAGGGCCTTTGGTCAAAAAAAGGGCACAAATGCCAGTTGAGGGATATCTCGAAGAAAAAACAAAGGAACAAATCCAAGGAGTAATGCTGACACAAGCTGGCTTGAGGGCAGGAAAGGAACCGGTATGCAGACCAGATCGATGTTGTAGGGCTCCCCAACTACGGAATGAACTGCCTGCCTCAATATGAGCCATCAAAGACCTATCAGTCCAGAATAAGCCCATCAAATCATAGAAAACAATGGGCCCACCCCATGAACATACTGATCTAACATTGCTCGGTTAAACCTCCTGGGCTATATACCCAGCTTACTGTATATATACAGTAACTACATCATACACAAACCTCACTGACATCATGTAAATGTATATAATTAATTGTTAAATGTACCCTACTTAATCTTCCAAGTTCTATACCCTGTTCTATGTAAAAGTTGGTTTTGCTGTGATGATCCCTGTAAATTGCCTTGAATTAATATTGGAGCGGTATAGAAAATCTCTTAAATATTCAGCGCTGGTCTCTGGATACAGGCTGGCACTGAATATTTGTCTTTAGTAATGGGTACTGACACTATCCAATAACAGTGATATTCGGTCATTATCTGGTTAGCCAATCCATGTAATACTTAGAGCATCTTTTTAGCTGTTCTAAGTTATGTGGATGCAAGGCCTGCCAAAATACTTATGATTGCCCCTTGCCAAGAAAATCCAGGGACTTTCATACTCGTTATGCAGATAGCAGCAATTTTCAGCATTGGTATCAGAGTAGCAATTTGAGTAAGTGCTTGCTCTACCATAGCTCTGTTTGTGGACTGCCCTGGCACTATCTGGATCAGGGCTGATGCTACTATTAGGCAAACTAGGTGCTCATCTAGTGCGCCAGCCAGCTTGGAGCACCCATTACCACCCCATACCAGAACATGCAGTAATAATGCTTTTAAAATGGTACCGAAGCACCTGAGTTCCTTCAGCTCTGGTGCTGCGTTGCCCTTTGTGCTTCTGCCCCCTTCTGATTCCTTTTCTCTTGCAGAAGCAGCTTCCTCCATGCAAACAGGACGTTGGCATGGTGGGGGCAGAAACCAAACAGTTTCCTAGTATCAGAGGTTTAAAGTAAGCACTGCAGGGCTGTTTGAGGCTACTGCCAGGCCCAGAGAGGAGTAGCAGCAATGGCAATTGGGGCCAGGGTGGTGCAAGGGATGAGGTTTTCCTAGCGCACTGTCCCTGGGCATAGGCAAAGTAGGTATATGCCTAAGACCCAAATGTTTAGTATGGACTCTTTCACATGTGCTATTCAATCGCTCCCAAGGCACATTTTTGCCCTTTAAAGTTACTGTAGCTGCTGGCAGAAAGGAGGGAAAGGACCAGAGCCACTGCTGCCCTCAGGGCTCTGCCTGTTCTCCCCATGACTGTACATCGTCCTCCAGTTAGCTAAAAGACAGTGAACAGTGCTTAACTGCTGCCTCCTTTGCCATGTGAGACCCCATTTGTGGGTGTTCTAAATTCTACTTAAATGATTTGTAATATATTTGCCAAGGTCTTGCCAAAGGACTAATTCAATACTGGGTCTTTCCTTGTAGTTTACCCCAGCCTTCTTGTAAACCTGATGCAGCTCTACTCGTGCTCTTAGGGCTGTAAGTGCTGCTTTTGTCCAAGTTATGGTTTAACCATGGCAGGCCAATGCAACTCTTCCACTGCAGTTAGGGATTAACACAGCCTGATTAAAACCAGGAGTGGAGGTGTGAGCTGAGAGCCAGGATTCTCAAAAACCACCAATAGTGCTTGTGGCCTTGGGTAAGGCACTTAACCCTCCATTGCCTCAAGTACAAACTTACAGGTTGATGCAGAAAGATTATTGCAACTTTGCATACAGATAATGCAACATATATGCATAAGTATTGCTACGTCAAATGCAGAGATTGGTGTGTGCGCGCACACAGCAACGCCAAGTGTATTTAAAGAATATGCAAATGAGCATGTATTAAAATGAAATGCTAATATGGTCTGCACTCAATACAGAGAAATGCATAGAGGATTATATAACCAGGTGTAAAGTTTAGGCATGCCATTATCTCTGCACCTGTTTTGAGGTGACTTAAAAATGTTGTGCATGTAGAGAGATTGTCATATTGAAGATACACAAACAATCTTCTGTGTCTATCTTTCAGCATATAAGTGAAAGTTTGGCATTTAAAAAGAAATGTCTTTTGCTTTTTATCCTATGTTCTTTGGACTTGCTTATATCATTCTCCATTTACTGTTATGTCTCCTTGTGATTTAATACAAAAAATGTTTTTGGATGAAATAGCATTGATGATTATGGGGTGGTGCCATCAGGTTGTTGTTTTTGGCTTTGCTAATGATCAAAGAACTCACATGTCCTATACACCTAAGCATCTGAAATTTACATACATGTGTATATGGTTGCTTGTAGCACATCTGTTGGTGTGCTATGAAAACGCATATGCAGCTTATAGAGCATGACTTCAGCACTGGCTTTCTGCATCAGACTGTTAGATTGTAAGCCTTCCAGGGTCAGAGAAATATCTACTGTACTTGAATGTAATTCACCTTGAACTACCCCTGCAAAGGTGTAAGCTAAATACAAAGTAAATAAGTTATGCTTTGTATTGCTTAGTTTAGTACATCCATTCTGACCAGTAGCCTGTGTGGTCCCTTCTTTGCTATTCCACATTTTATATGTCTGAGTAAATACTCAAGCAATCTCTTTCATTTCTTCCACCTGCCAATTCTTAGCCATGTTATTTATACCTTAGGACTTGGGCTCTGCTTATTTTGAATCCCTTTATGACTAATGCTCAAATTATAGAAATCTCAGAGATTGTGCTTTTGATAAGCACTGTGGGTGTATATATTTATCCTTATGGGCTAACAGGGAAGTCCCACCAAGTGTGGCTGGAAGTGTTTTTAAGACATGAGCCTTAAATAATTTTGTGTGGTCTGGGGAAAATATCAGCAAAGGGTGTTCCAATACATTTTAGCACTGGTCAAGAAAGTCATTATCAAAGTAAACTGTCTATTTCTGTTACCTCCAACTACAATATTTTATGGCAGGAAGGCTTGTTAAAGCTCAGCATTTAAAAGAATGATTTACAAACTATATAAGTTACTTAACAAATCCTTAATGGATTAACCAAAGCACATCTGCATATATGAAGGATGTGGGTGGGAGTTAGGATGAAAACGAGGGTTGTATGTATTTGAGAATACAGCTAAGATTTCTACTTCTGCCAACTTAGTAGAAAATGAATTTAAAATTTTAGAAAGGTGGTATCTTAGTCTGACCAAAACCAATGAAATATACCGAGCAGCTGAAGATTGCATTAAGTATGTATTTAAAGGATTATTCTGCCATATCTGATGCCATTGCCCAGTAAGTCAAACTTAATGGAAGTCATTTATAAGTTTGATTAAGGTCCCGGAGAAAGCATAGCTACTCAGCTGTAACAGGTACTCTCCAGGGACTGCAGGAATCAGCCCTCACATATGGGAGACGATGGTGCTGATGGAGGCCATGCAGATTCAATTCCCAGCTTTCAAAGCTACACCGCACATGCGCAGACACCCACCCCCCCCCCCATCTTACCTCAGTATGATGACATTGCTCAATAAAGCATAAAAAACCAAAATAAAAAATAACCACAGGGAGGAGGGAAGGGTGTGAGGACTGATTCCTGTTGTTCCTAGAGAACAACTGTTACAGGTGAGTAACTACACTTTCTCCGGGAATAAACAGGAAATTAGTCCTCACATATGGGACTCCTAAGCTACAGGCTACTGCAAAAACCTGTAAAAGCCATGAGCAACCCAAAAAGCAGACTGTAAAGGCAGCAGGAGGCGTTGATTGGCTGGAATTCTGACACTGCAGCAGTATCGAAGAAGCAATCCCCATTCTGGTAGCCTAACATCAAGCATCAGAGGGAAGGAGTTGCACTATTCCTCGAAGAGGTGACGGAGTATTGCCTGGCCAAAGGCACCATCTGGGAGGTCTATTCCAAAAGTAGTGTGCAGTGAAGGTGTGCCTGGTGAATGACCACCATGTGGCAGCCTGGCAAATGTCCAGTAAGGGCACCAAGTGTAGGCTTACTCCCGAGACTGCCACGGCTCACACATTGTGAGCCATCACATGATGCTCCAGAGAGAGCCCCACCTGTTGATAGGTGAAGGAAATGCAATCAGCCACCAACCATGAAAGGGTACACTTGAAGACTGTGACTCCAAGCTGACTGGGTTCAGATGAGACACGGAGTTGCACTGAGCAGCGATGGGGCTATGTCCTCTGGATGTATGATGACAGGGCACGCTTACAGTCCAGCAGGTATAAGGAGGCCTCTGTCCTGGAGGAATGAGGCCTAGGGAAGAAGGTGGGCAATACCACCTCTTGATTCAAGCGGAAGGTAGAGACAACCTTTGGCAAGAATGTGGGGTGAGTCCGAATGACGATCCTGTTTTTGTGGAACCTGTGTGTGGCATCAGCGTCAGCAGCTTTCTCACATGTTTGGCAGAGGTGAGTGTCACGCGGAACACAACCTTCCAAGAAAGCCAGAGGTTTGAAGGGTGGAGCCATGAGCTCCACATTGAGGTCCCAGACGGATCAGGAGCTGGGAGAGGAGACAGCCTTGCATAAACCGGCCCACAAGAGGGTGCAGTGATATGGCTCGACCATCCACAGCATCATGGTGAGCCAAGATGGCACATAGGTGCATTCTGACAGTGCTGGAGAGATGCAGAAGGTACCTTAAGATGTCTATACCATGCAGGAGAAGGGGTTAAGACCCTCCTTTGCAAACCAGTGTGAAAACCTGTGCCAGTTAAAAGCATATGCCTGTCACATGGAGTTCTTACAGGAGGCAAGGAGAACATCCTCAACTGATCTGGAGAGGTGTTGATGCATTATAGCTAGCTTCTCAGCATCCAGGTAGTCAGGGCAAAGGACTGGAGGTTGAGGTGCAGCAGCATGCTGTCCTGTGACAGCAGGTCTGGGGTGCTCCCCAGTGGCAGGGTCCTTCTGGGACAGAAGCAGGGGGAACCAGGGCTGCCTGGATGTAATGAAGATCACTGAGGCCACTTCTGCTTGAATCTCGAGGAGGGCCCAGGGGCATGGGCAGAAACGCATATAGGAAGCCCCTGGACCAGGGTAGGAGGAAGGCACTTGCCACCTCCCCTCCCCAGGCCAGCCTCCAAGAGCAGAAGCGAGGCAGCTGCATGTTCTCTGGACTGGAAAAGAGGTTAATATCCGTGGACCCCCAGTGTCAGAAGACCTTCCCCAGCACGGCCAGGTTCAGTCTCCACTCATGAGGCTGGAGGACTCTGCTCAGACGGTCGGTCAGCATGTTGTCCTAGCCCGGCAGGTACACTGCTTTGAGGGAGATGTTCTTCCCTATCGTGAAGTTCCAGAGGCGCACCACCTCCTAGCAGAGGTGGTACGAGCCTGTGCCTCCCCGTTGTTGAGGTAGTACATTGCAACCTGGACCTGGACCACCTGTCCTTCGAGATGATCTTGGAAGACTCACAGGGCATGATAGACTGCTCTGAGTTCCAGCAGATCGATCCGTGAGGCACTCTTCTCTGGGGACCATGGGCCTTGTGACTGCGGGTGATCGTGGTTGCACCTGGGGATCTTGGAAAGGCAGGCCAGCTTTGAGGTTGAGGAGGTCCTACCACCAGTCCAGAGAATTTGTTACGGCCAGCGTGACTTGGATACAGTCCTCCAGACGGCCTGAAACCTGTGTCCACTGGGTGCTGAGCATCTATTGAGTCTGCCTCATGTGGAGGCGGGCAAACGGGGTGACATGGACGGTGGATGCCATGTGCCCCAAGAGGAGAAGCATCTACCAGGTCATCACCACAGAGCTGCCCTGCACAGCCTGCACCAGGGCGGAAAGGCATTTGCACCCAATCCAATAGCAGAAAGGCTCTTGCCTAAGTGGAATCCAGTAGGGCACCAATGAACTCCAAGTGCTGGGGGGCAGGAGGTGAGACTTTAGGACACTATGCTGTGTTGCGCACTTCCTCCGGCAAACTGGCTTGTATGAACCAGTCTCCAGGTAGGAGAAGATGAAAAACCCCAGGAGCCTGAGGTGAGCAGCTATGACTGCCAGGCATTTTGTGAATACCCATGGAGCAGAGGCTAGACCGAAGAGGAGTACCCTGTACTGGCGATGTTGTCTGTTGCCAATGAATTGTAGGTACTGATGGTGCCTTGGATGGCTCAGGATGTGGATGTAGGCATCTTTGAGATCCAAGGAGCATAGCCAATCTATCTGCAGGAGGTAAGGCAGCAAGGTTCCAAGGAATACCATTTTGAACTTTTCCTTGACCAGGAAGTGGTTGAAGTCCCATAGATCTATGATGGGCCGAAAGCCCCATGTCTTTTTGGAGACGAGGAAGTAGCGGGAATAGAATCCCTGGCCTTGAGGAGGTTGGGGGACAGGCTGTATCACTTGATCCTCGAGCAAAAACTCAAGCTCCCTTTGCAGAAGCTCCTTGTGCAAGGGGTCCATGGGTAATTCCCCTGGGAAGATGGGAGGAGGCAGACGGGCGAAGTGGAGGAGATAATTTTCCCCGACCATCTGTAACACCCATGCATCCATGGTGATGCTTGGCCACTGGTGTACAAAGTGGATCAGCTGCCCTCCCGTGAACCTCGAGCCTTGTACTGCCTGGGGAAGGGAAGCTATGCCTAAGGAGTCAAAAGATCCCCCCAGGCTGCGGTTGGGGTGCTGTTTGAGGTTTGGGGGCCTTTGGCTTACAGGGGCCATGCCCCTGGCCCTTGGCCTGCTGCCCCTGAGGGGGAGTGTGATAGGCTTGAAACTTGAGGAAGTTCCCATAAACCGCCTTGGTCTTCAGGTGGATGGGCTTTTTCCCCAAAGTCTTCCTGCGGGAAGATTTAGACACTTTCTTGGATAGCCTGGCTCTGGTCATGAATTCCTTCTCTAGCTTATTGGCCTTCTCGGTCATGGGCTTGCCAAAGAGATTTTCTCCCTGGCAAGGGACATTGGCTAACTTGTCCTGAACCCACTGCTCCAAGTCAAAGGACTGTAGCCAGGCAAGGTAACTGGCACTAATGCCCACTGCAGCTACCCAAGCCACCAACTCAAAGCAGTTGAAGGCTGCCCGAGTTTGAAACTTGGAGCACTCCTTGACCAATGATACCATGGTCCTGAAGCACTCAAGGGGTTCACCTGATAGACCAGCTGAGAACCCAGCGAGGTCCTTTGCCAGGTCCCGCAGGTACATGCCCATGTACAGCTGGTATGCCTGGATCCGGGCTGTGAGCATGGAGCCTTGAAAACACTCCCTGTCAATAGCATTCATGGTGCATGCCTCCCTGCCTGGGGACACCAAGGAGTGCATTTTTTGGCTCTTAATGCGATGCATAGCCAACTACACCACCATGGAGTTATGTGGAAGTTGTGTTTGGCTGGAGCCCTGGCTTCCAGAAATCGAGTTGATGGTTCATAATTGGCACCGTCACCAGGGTCTCCCACATGCTGAACAGCAACCGTTTGAGGAGGAGGGGCATGGGCACCATCTGTTCCTCCCAAGGAGGAGCCTTGTACTGGAGGATCTTGAGGTCCTTGGTATGCGGCTTGTCTTCGGGCATCACCATGAAGGTGAGTGCCTGGGACATCTCATACACAAACTCCAGGAAAGCAAGATCCTCCAAAAGCAACCGCCGCCGATGGTGTGGAGGGGATGTCCCAGTGGAGCATGGTGTCTAGAGACTCCTCATCCATTTCCCCACACTGACTCCGAGCTGGAGGAATCAGCATGTGCCTCGTGGTTGTCAGACTGGCTCAGCATCAACTACACTCAGTGTTGGGGCTCCAGAGTGGCCATAACAGACGCCATGCTGGGCCTCGAGTTGGTTGCCGATGGAGTCTACACTGATCGAGCCAGCCTCTCAAGGATAGGTGGAGCATCCGCTGGGGAGGTCCAGGTCAAGGACGGCCCCAGACCTCCCCATGGCAGGTGCTGACAACCCGGAATGACCAGGAGTCAGGTCCCTCTGTGCCTCAATGAACACCGTGAAGCTGCATTCTAGCCTCAATGCTCAATGGTTTTGCAGAGGTGGGCTCCGGCTTAAATGACATCAAGGGCTGAGTCAGGTCCCTGACAGGGGAGTCTTTGATGGTGATGGCATCGGGGTTGGGGTACCCAACTCGATCCCCCGACTCTATTGACGATGCCTCCCGCTGGGGTTGGTTGGAGGGATGCTCCTGGTAGTTGTCACTGGTGTCGAGTCAAGGACTCCATGCCTGGGTCCCAGAGGTCTTACACCCCCCCCCCCCCCCCCAGGCTGGGGTTGGACCTGGACTTCAGCTTTGACTAAGCCTTCAACACCCAGGGAAGGTCCTCTGAGGATGACTCCCACACCCGATGATCCTGAGGCTCTGACCAAGCCTGAGAGTGCGACGCTGAGTCGCCCAGTGGCAGCGTCTGAGGCAGGAATTCTGCCCCTGATGCCGATCCCGAGGCAGACTTACCAAACAACTCTCCCTGCCACCTTTCGCATTCCTTATGGGTCTTGGCTGACATCAAAAAACCAAGAGGGCAGGAAGACACATTGTGGTCTGCCCCGAGGCATTTTAATGCAGGTACTGTGGCAGTCTGTGCAGGACATAGTGCGGTTGCACTTCTGTACTGCTTAAATCCGCTGGTGAAAGACCTAGCAGGACAAACGAGCCCCATGAATGAATTAATCTCAGACAAAAAACCCATGGGCCAGAAAAAAAAAAAAAAAGAGAGTACCTAAGTGAAAACCATGATGCTGAAGCATTGGACTCATGCGGCAAGAGGTGATAGATATCAAAGAAAGCAAGAAAATTACCAACAAACGGTGAAAAGAATTGACTATCCGGGGTGCACAGACAGCACATCTGCAGGGCTCCATGGGAAAAAAAAAGACTGAGGTAAGATGGATCCTTTGGGTGGGAAGGTGACTGCGCATTCATGATGTAGCTCCCAAAGGCTTTCTTTGAAAGCTGGGGATTGGATCTACGCGGGTTCCAATGTCACCCATATGTGAGAACTGACTTCCTGCTTGTTCCTGGAGAATAAGTCTTCCAGCAGCCTCAAAAAGCATCTTCTTGCTTCATATTACATTTAAGGTAGCTCTTAACATGAGCAAATTAATCATTTAGGGAATAAATTTTACATATAAACCTTACTGTATGTGCATAGAAGGCTCATAAAAAATGACCGTATGCATAAAAGTATGTACAATGATAAGGTGAATTATGCCATCTGCTTTCCTTGAATCCCTCCAGTCCAGACACATGGGTTGTGCCCCCCAACTAGCAGATGGAGACTGAGCATGACAAGCTTTGCTGATGTCATCTATTAAGAGTGCTGTGCATCACTAAGTTGGCCAGTATTGGAGTACGAAAGCAGAATTTAAGCCAACATTGACCAAACTGCTCATACAAAATACTCAAAACCAAAAAACTGCTTAATCCAAAGCAAAGTCAAAAGGTTTCTCATTTTTTTGCAACTTTGCCTTTACCATCTTTTATTTTCTCCATAGAGGCCACATCTGGTTCTTTTCTCCTTTTTTGCATTTTTGCCTGCATCCTCCAAGAAAGGCCTACACCACCAGGAGTCCCCTGGACTCTGAGCTCTAGCACACTACTTCACCAAAAACAGAAACCACCAGCTGACAGACCAAACAAGCATGATAGGGCAGGTTCTGGACTGGACTGGACTGGACTGGAGGGATTCAAGGAAAGGCAATTAGCAGGTAAGACGTAATTTCACCTTCCATATCATCCCTCCAGTCCAGACGCATGGGATGTACCACTGTAGTACCACCTATGAGACAGGATCTGCAAGGCTAGCCTGCAACATACTTAATCAAAAATGTGCCTCCTTCCACGCCTGCACAGTGAGCTGATAATGCTCGGTGAACATATGCAACAACGCCCACCTGGCTGCCCTACAAATCTACCCAGGCGGCACCAGACTTGCCTGCGCCCTAGTCAAATGCGCTCTTAGGCCCGGTGGAGCTGGTCTCCGCTGTAACAGATGCACAGAGGCAATCATCTCCTTCAGCCAGCATGCAATGGATGCCTTTGATGCTTCCTCTCCTCGTTAACCTCTACCAAAACAGGACAAAGTGGCAGTCACACCGCCAAAAAGGTTCATTCGACACACCCCTAGCCTCACACTACTGAACACTCTCCACACTTGGACGTATGACAAGGACGTGGACTGTTTCCATGCTTTAAGGAGTGTTGCCACCACCGCTGGTGAACAGCCCTTCTTGTTCAACCATGCCCACTCAAGAGCCAAGCAATAAGCACGAATCACTCCACCTGGGGCATGAGGAGAGGACCCTGTCTCAACAGATTTGGTCTTGCTGGAAGATACCAGCAGCCATACCAGGTCCGTGTACCAAGACCTCTGAGGACAGTCTGTGGCAATCAGGATCGCCCGTCCCTGCTGCCTCTCTATCCTGTTAAGCACACACCCTATCAAAGGCCAGGGCAGGAACACATACAGCAGCCCCTCTAGATGCCATGGCTGTAACAACGCAGTTGAGTCCCTCCAACATCCACTCATGCCTTCTGCTGAAAAACCAGCTCACCTTGGCATTGTCCACTGCCACCATCAAGTCCATTACTGGCCAACCCCATTGTTGCACTATACCCTGAAAAAATGGAGTCCTTCAGCTCCCACTCCACAGGGTCCACTTGGTAGTGACTCTGGAAATCCACCTGGACATCCATATTAGGGCCTTCAGGTGCTCCTTTGCCCACTGCAAAGCGGAGCTGCCTCCTCCATCAACATTGCATTGGCAGTACCCTCCTGGCGGTTGAGATATACTACCACCGTCACATAGTCTGAAAAGATGTGCACCATCTGGTCCTCCAGGAGGGGACCAAAACACTGCAATTCTCTGAAGATTGTCCTCAATTCCAACCTGTTGATCAACCAGTTTGCTTCTTGTGCCGACCAGAGTCCTTGCGTGAACTGGGCAAGGCAATGCACTCCCCACTCAGATAGGCTGGCATCGGTGATGCATGCCCACTGTCAGGGCTGTCATGGAGCACCACCACTCCAGACAGCCTCTGACCTCTCCCGGACAGAGAAGGCGCCGAGACATGAAGTCCCTCTGCCGGGACCAGCATGACAAAAGGGCATGTTGTCATGGCCAGATATGAGCTCAAGGCTATGGCACCAGTTCTGTGGTCACCACCATGGACACCAAGAATTGTAGGTGGCTTGTAGCTAGTGTCATGCCAAGGGGCATGTGATTCTGAGGAATTGATGCACCTGCTCCTGCAACTCGGCTGCCCTCTCTGGTGGCAGGGACACCAGATCTCCCTGCATGTCAAACCTTGCTCCCCAGTAAGTCAGCTGACAAGAGGGAGTCAGGTGACTTTTCTTGAGGTTCACCACCCAACCCAGACTCTGAAGAATCTCCACCACTTGCCATGTGGCCCTTTGGCTCTCCCTGAAAGACTCTGCCCTGATGAGCCAATCGTCCAGGTATGGATGGACTAGCATGCCTTCCAGACGTAAGGCTTCTACCACTATTACCATGATCTTTGTGAATGTCTGGGGAGCCATGGTGAGCCCAAATGGCAGCACTCAAAACTGGAAGTGCCACAAGGGCACTGCAAACCACAGGTAGCACTGGTGCTCCATGTAGTTTGGGATGTGGAGGTATGCCTCCAACAGATCCAGGATATCAGGAACTCCCCTTTGTGCACCACCACAATAATGGAGCGCAGTGTTTTCATGTGAAAATGCGGCACCTACAATGCCCAGTTGACATACTTGAGGCCCAGTATTGGCCAGAAGGTGCCTTCCTTTTTGGGGACAACAAAATAGATGGAGTAGCGACTTGACCCTCATTGGTATCAGGGTACCAGGCAAAGCGCTCACATGTGGAACATTGTTCTGACTGCTGCTCTCCTGTCGAGGGACTTGCAAGGCGAGACCAGGAAGGTTTCGGGAATGGGCCATGCCAGCTCCAGCACATACCCCTCCTGAATAAGCTCGAGCACCCGCTGGTCCTGTGTAATGTGGGTCCAAGCAGAGTAGAAGAGCCAGAGTCTCCCCTCGGTCTCTTCCTTCCCTTAGATCTCCCTCACTTCATTGTGACTTAGCGGAGCCAGAGGCCTGGGAGTAGTATCCCCTATCTGCTCCCTGCCCTTGGAAGGAGGGACCTCCTCTGGAAGTATGGTGTCCCTTCTGAAAAGGCACAAAGCGAGCTGCTTGGAACCTATGAAAATCCCAGAACTGCTCCCAGGGAGTTGTCTTTTTGCATCCCTTGGCTTATCCTCCAGGAGTTGTGCTCTCTTAGTATCCCACAGGTCCTTGACCAATTTCTCCAGGGTCTTTCCAAAGAGTTGTCCCTTAAACAGCAAACAGGAGAGACGCACCTTGGAGAACACGTCCGCTGACCAGTTCCGCAACCAAAGCAGACGATGTGCCGCCACAATGGATGCCATGCTCTTGAATATCATCTGCACCTGGTCGTAAAAAGCATCTGCTAGGTATGTTATGCCAGACTCTGACATCACCACCTCAGAGCCAACCCCCCAGCTCTGGGATGTTCTGTGCCCATTGCAGGCAGGCCCTAGCCATGTAAGCCTCACAGATGGAAGTCTGCAGGGCAAGCACTTTGGCCTCAAATGCCTGTTTCAGCATGGTCTTCAATCTCCTATACTGCGAATTCTTGAGCACAGCTCCACTGGAATGGTGATCTTTTTAATCACTGCAGTCACTAGAGTATCTACCTTGGGCTGCTTCAGCATCAACTTCTCCAGAGTGAGTGGATTCAAGTGAAACATGGTCCTCTCGCCCCTCAGATTGGCCTCTGGTAGCTCCCACTCCGTGTTGATCATCTATTTAATAGCCCTATGCACTGGAAAGAACTCCTTAGGGTCCAAATCCCTGCAACAGTGGATCTTCCAGAGAAAGCTCCTCCAAGGCAGAGCTGACTTTCATGTTCAAGGCCCTGAGAGAGTGGGAGAGGAACACTGGCAGCTCCTCCCTGCAGAACACCTGCACCACAGAGGCTTCATCCACAGAGGGATGCTCCCCAGCTTCCGCTCTGGCCCCGTAGAGGTCCTCCCAGTCCCAAGACCACCTCTGCTAAATCCTCAGAAGCTGGAGGCCCAGGGGAGAGGGGATCCTTCATCTGCTCTGTTGTCTCCCACAGCCTCTTTGCTGGAAGCATCACCTCAGAGTCTGTGGATGCCGGGAGTTCCAAGGCCACCGTGACAGAGGTGCACAAAGGGGAGTTCAGCCTGGTGGAGCAGGAGAACAAATTCGAGCAAGAAGGACATACCCAAATCCAAAGCACCCTGTTGGGGTGGTTTGCGGCACATCTTTTACTTTGCAGCCCTCCTGAGTGGAGCCAACTCTCAATGCGATTTTCCAGCCTCCCTGCGGCTCAAGACTGCTGACTTTCCCACCATATCTGAGCCATGTGGGAGCAGTGAGGCCTGTGATGTGGATGCCTCAGCCAGGTCTTCCTTTGTTGCCACCACCGATAGGGAGACTTTCAGGGCCTGCTCTGCTGTTTTACTCTCTTCTGAACACAAACATCAGAGCCCTTCCAGAGAGAGAGTCCCTGCATGCACCACAGGCCATGCACATGGGTTTCCCCAACAGCCTGCCACGGCTGTCCTGACCATGTTGCATTAAGCCCAAGTACCCTGCAAGCACAGAGACCACCCTAGAACACCAGGAGGATTTAATCCAACACTCACTCGGACTTCTCCTCCTGGCATGCCACAAGACCAACACACCGAGAGCAGGCAAGTGAAAACCCGACTGGAGCTCCATTCAATTCAGGCAGGAAGACGGGTTAAAAAGGAGGGAGGGACTTGGGGACCCCTGGGCTTACACCTCACCACAGCTGAGGCAGTCACAGACTTGGAACGGTTTGTGGCACTTGGCGTCTCTGGAGGCAGACAAGAACAGATAGCCCGGACCTCTATCTTTGTGGTGGTTTTTTTTTTTTTTTTAAAATAAAATTAACCTCTTTTTTTTTCTTGCTTCCCAATTGCTCTTATTTATTTTCTGCCAACAGATAGACTTCAATCTTCTCTCTCACTTCAGTCTTTTTATTTATTTATTTATTTTAATAGTGCCTACTCACAAGCACAGGCTTAATTCCATTCTTGGTCTCTGCCAATTCCATACCTTAACATAAATCCCTGCTCTTCAGCACCGATGCATAGTCGTATCCTCCACCTGCTGGAGACTGAGCAATACTGGTCAGCTTAGTGATGCACAGCACCCTTAATAGGTGACATCAACAAAGCTTGTCATGGTCAGTCTCCATCTGCTGGTTGGGGGCACAACCCATGTGTCTGGACTGGATTGGAGGGAAGATAAGGAAGAGAGACTTTTTCACACTTGAGGGTAGGTGTCTTCAGGGGAGGAGTTTGGATGAAGCCACAAAGCACACACATAGGTAATAAAATATTTAGGTGCATATTTCAGCCATAAAGTGTAGTTACTCACCTGTAACAGGTGATCTCTGGGAACAGCAGGAATTAGGTCTTCACATATACCAACAGAGCTTGCGCAGGAACGCTCCCCAGCTCTCCCTCCTCAGTTAAGTTTGTAGCTGAGAAAAAAGAGAAACCCTACAACTCCTAGGAGAGGAGGGTGGGTTGCTTCTGCCCTAGATGAGTGTGGTCTAAGGAAAAACACCGAGAGATAGGCCGACTGGTTCAAATGGAAGGGCGAGATCACCTTCAGCATGGTATCAAGCCGGTGGGTATGGTGAGAAATAGTCAGAGGTGTCTTCCACATACAAAGCATGAAGTCATGGAGTATCCAATAGATAGGGAGCATAGCTGCCTTTTTTGGAGCTGTCGGCTATTGAAGAATTTCCAATTCTTCAGCCCTAGGCTCTTTTTTCAATGTTACTGTTATGGACAAGCCCCTAGCAACATCACAAATAAAGTCATGGAAAGACGTGTCCTCCGATGGGGACATGCAGCATTGTGAAGATGGAGACGGGTCCTCCAGGAGAGTTTGCATATGTCAAGTATCGGCAGATTCATCATTCGAGGAATCGGAATCCGAAGACTCGAAGTATCATCAGGCAGGGTGTTCCCACTCTGTATGAACTCTGTACCGGTCGAAGCCGGTACCTGGAATCTGTATAGTTGGAACCTCAGTACTGGAAACGGATTTGAGAGCTGGCATAGGTGGTAGCGTGGAAAGCAGCAAGAAAATCGATGCAGTCTGTATCAGTACCAACGCCTGTGGAACAGGCTGTAAGGGTTTCACTGGAACCAAGGCTACCAGTAAGGCCATTAAGCTCTGCTCGATGGCAAGGATATGTTGATCCATGGAGCTTGCTGATGCTTGGGTATCGGTACTGGAATTGCGGGCCATGATCCCTGAGCATGGCACCAGAAGCTCTTCAGAAATGGAAGCCTAGAGAGCATCCTAGGACCCCACTAAGGCTTTGGAGGGAAGGTCCTCCCGCTAGGGTTGTTTGGCCGGTTTGGCAACACCCGAGGCATCTCGATACTTAGGAGATCTACCTTTCAGAGGAAGATGAAGCTCTCAATGTCATCGATGCTAAAGAGATGGCTTTGGAGGCGAAGAGGGTGCCCAGCTTTGCAGCTCAATTCTGTAGGCCTCTCCATCATCTTTCTACAGAGAGGACCATTCTGATGGTTGATGATCAGGCCCTACACATTTTAGACACCAGTCGTGGGTGTCTGTGGCCAAGATGGTACTACCACACTCAGAACACTTCTTAAAACCACTGGATGGTTTCTCCATTTTATCAGAGACAAATAGAAGGCCTAGGCCTAAGATGGTGTCGATGCGCCTGAAGAAAGGAAAAACCTTTGTCAGTTTGTTTTTTTTTTAAAGAAAGAAATTAGAAAAAGAAAGTACAGATGGAGACCACAAAAATATGAAAAACAGGAATTTTCTGCGGTGACAAGATTTCCTTCCTGTTGGCTCTGTGGAAAATGAAGAACTGAGGAGGGAGAGCTGGAAAAGCAGGAAGGCAGCTATGCAGACACAGTGGGATGCTCCCAAAAGCTTTCCTATTGGATGCTGGGAGCGTTCCTGCGTGGGCTCCGTCGGTACTGACGTCCCCCATATGTGAAGACTACATTCCTGCTTGTTCCTGGAGATACATTTATACCAGTTCCCGACTTGGGGTAAATGTACATAGCCATATGTTAAGACTCCAATGCCAAAGTAGAATCACACTCGTGTTCAGTAAAGCACCAGTCATAAGCAAGGTGTACAACCAAAGAATTTTATTTGCAGAAGATTACTAGGGCCACTACCCGACATGGCTGTGTTTCGGCACTACCTTCATCAGGGAGTCTGGCCTAAAACAGAGAGATATATCAAACATAAAATCAACAATGATATTAAAATTATAAATATAAACAAATATGAACTTCAAAAAAATAAATAAAATGAATCATTAAATAATATGAATAAAAGGTGCCATACCTTAAAATGAACATATAAATAATAAACATAGAAAAACCTTTAAAACCTACAAAGGGTACACATATTGTACTTTAAAATGAGACAAAGATATATGAAATAGCAAAAGTTGAATCACTGTTAACAAAAATGTCTAATGTGAGATGTTTTATCTTATTTAAATAAAAAGCACATGTGGCACATGACCAGTTAAAGAGAAAATAAAAATAAAAATTGTACAAAATAGATTTGTTGACCTTTCTTATTTATAGCGCATACAGCCCACTGTATCTGAAAGGGATTTCAAATGTAATTAGGATTACAAACCATCTATATTTATCTCTATATAAGGTGGAAGTTTGAGAATGGGATCAGATTAAAGGTGGGGGATTGGCAAGTTTTAGTGTTCTGTAGCTGCCAAATAAAGATAATTCAGATGAGCATTGTTGCAATAGTAAGTTAGGTGTCAAAAAATCACTGTTTGTTGACTTTAAATGTGGCTCATCTTATGAGATTTTAAAAAAAGATGGTAAATAAAAGGTTATAAACCATAAAACCATGTGTGTCAAAGTACCTGAAATCCTATATTCCTAAGGGATTCTGCATTAGAAAATGTCATGAGTTTTAAAAGTTAAATACCCTTGGGAAAGCAGTAAATGGTAGTTATAACTGCAAAGTATATGAATAATGGCTACCAACCTTAAAAACACGTGTGTCAAAGTACCTAAAAACTAATATTTCTAAAGGAATATGCATCAGGATTACTGACCTTCTCAGAGCAAGTATAAACACTGAACCACTACTCTGTAAGAGCTAGCATGGCATTTAGCTGGTATATTTAAATGCACTTTTGGCACAATAATAAGGAAGCCCGGTCAGCAGAAACCGGGAACTTAGGCTGGTTGCTATCAATGTCAGACATATCTGATACCTACAGGATTCAGCAGTGTTAAATGGCAAACAAAATCGTGCCTAAAAGAGTTAAAAATCAATGGATAATTAAAAGCAGACAATGTAAAAAGATGTGTGAATAACTTCCTTAAATGAGGTGCACATTATAAATTTGTGACAAAGGTTATTTAAACATCAGTTAACAATGCTATTGTTCTCAAGTTCACGGTTAGAAAATGTTAGATGCTGCGACCCTTTATTGTATCTTATAACACAATATGGACATTGAACACTGGGCCAAATGCCATTATATGCTTTAAAGGGGATGTAAATTCAATTTGGACAAAAAAAACAAAACAAACCCAAACATGTAAAATGCATTAAGTGTGCTGTAAAACTTTTAAATTGTCGCTGTGTGTGCCTCATAAATTAAAAATGTAAACTGATGGGACTAAAAGCACCACACAAAATAAAACTGCTGATAAAAATGTTAAAAAGGCAACTGTGTGTGCCTCATAAATCAAAGTTTAAAACTGATGGGACTAAAAGCACCCTACTAAGTAAAACTGTCAATAAAAATGTTAAAGCCACTGCATGTGCCTCATGATTAAAATAATAGGGGTAAAAACACCACAATAAAACCTAACGGCTGTATGAAAAAAGTATGCTCTTCAGCGCAGAGACCTTAATAAAAATATTGTCATGTGTACCTCATAATTGAAAACTGAATAGATCTGAATACACAACAAAAAATAAACTGAACAAACTGCAGACTATATTATAAAGTATGCTCTTCTGCCTGGGGACCTTCAATTGTTCTTGTGTAAAGACTTTTTAAACATAAGGCATGTATGGTCAAATAAAAGGAGAAATTTCATGTGGTGGAGCCCTGTTAAATTTCTAAAAAATACGTTCATATCCAATGCATCATAAATTGTGGAGTACTTGGAATGGTTGACAGTGCGAGAACACATCGGGGGGGGGGGGGGGAGAGAGCAGGGTGCCACTGTTCCCTCTAAGCTGTGCGCGTGCACACCTCGCCGAGCAAGTGCACATACTTTACAACAGAGCGCACAAAAATTACGGTTCTGATTCTGATAGAAAACAACACAGACATCTTAAAATTTAAAAGTTGTTATGTATTTACGGTTTTCACAAGTTCTACAATGTTTTCTAGTGCAATCAATGTGGTGTACATACTGTATTCTGATGTGTAGTCAAATTTTAAAGTATATAACTCCAAGTGTTATGTGGCGCACAAAAATTTAACCTTCCTTCTAAAACTGCACAGCTGATATTTTATGTGCACACAGCCTACAGAAAATTAGAGGGAACATTGCAGGGTGCCTAAATGGTTTGGTGTGTTTATATTGTGTTTTTATGATAAAAAGATTGGGCACATCTATTAAATACGGGAGAGTCATTCACATTACCAGTTCATATATAGTACAATATTATAATTGTCTCTTTATCTGGGTCACTTGCCACATGTGCTTTTTATTTAAATGTTAACAGAAATGTCTAATGTGAGATGTTTTAATAGGGATTCAACTTTTGCTATTTCATGTATTCTCATCTTATTTTAAAGTATAATTTGTACCCTTTGTAGTTTTTAAAGGTTCTTCTATGTTATTTATATGTTCATTTTGAGGTATGGCACCTTTTATTCATATTATTTAATGATTCGTTTTAGTTTTTTTTTTAAGTTCACATTTGTTTGTATTTATATTCATATTTATATTTTTAATATCATTGTTGATTTTATGTTTGATATATATCTCCGTTTTAGGCCAGAACCCCCGACGAAGGCAGTGCCAAAACACAGCCATGTGGTGTAGTGGCCCTACTAATCTGCAAATAAAATTCTTTGATTGTACACCTCGCTTGTGACTGGTGCATAGCCATATATTACCCACAATTTTGGCTGCTTTTGTGCTACTGTTTCATAAAGTTACATCAGTTAGTAGGCCATGCGCTTTGGTGCACACATGGCCTGCTGTTCCTGCCCTTCTCTGACAATAAGTTGCATTGGACAGGGGCGCAGGAGCCGTGGGCCATGGTTTTCACACCACCGGTGCCAAATTCCATGGCCTATTGAGGGCAGCAAAGCAGCAGCATAAAGCCGCTGCTTTAAAAAGCATGCTGTGTTGTCCACTGGGGTCTGCTGCCACAGGTAGCTGCCTAGACTAGTGGATGGGCTGGCCCTGCAAACGAGCACTTTCCCAATGCCTATTTGTGCCTGGAGCAGGTCTAAACCTGGACACTGTCACAGACATCCTCAAGGGGTCTGAAAGTGATCAGGGACATCTATGCCCTAGACATGTCTCTACCACACCCCCTGCCTACTTGGACATCCTACACTGGAGACATCTTCAGAGTTTGTATAATAGCTCCAGGGACGTCTTCGCAATTTGGACATCCACATGCATGTTTTCAGATATCCAAATCATGAATAAGGCTTTTAAAATGACCACCTTATTGTATAATAGTTGCCCCCTACGGAAATTGCTTCCATGTAGAAGAGTGTTTGACCACCTCTCTCCCCCCCCCCACCCCCCCACCTTTATTCATTGTATCAACATCTGTGGAACTTACACTTTTATACTAAGCTGACAGCCTTAAAACAAGATCAATTCAACAGGCATGAAACCAATTGGAAGCCTTAAATGGATTGCTCTGGTAGGTATTTAGCAGCGGTGTGACATTTCGCTTCCCTATGGTTGACTTTCTGGTCTAGTTTGTTAACATTGCCTTTGACGCAAGTTGCTTTCTCACTACTCACACCTTATTTTGAATGTTACAAAGGGTTATAAAGTGGACAGTCCAGGGGTTTGAAGCATTTAATGATGCAGTTCTGCTAATGTACCAAGCCATAGTCTTTGTTGGTCTTTTCCCCATGGATGCTGGGTACTTTTTCCCTGCTAATAAACTAAACTTGTCCTCCTTAAACCCTAAGAAAACAACCATAGGGAGGAAAATAATAAATACAGACCCTAGTTGAGAACACAAACCCACATTACTATGGAGCTGATATTAACCATAGAATGGGGGATGGGAAGATGAACTTCAGATGGGGGTTCTCAGCAATGCAGAGAAATGACCCTGCTAACAACTCACAAGCAACACCCCAGACGCTATTCATAGGCTTAAACAAGGTCACCTCGAGTACCTTTCCAGGAAAGTGATCTTCCTTGTGGCACTCGTCAGCGTGATGTGCCAGTGAGCTGCAGGCATCGGTGGCTCATGCCTCCTATACCAGGTTTCATAAGAACAGGGTGGTCCTCCATACTCACCCTAAGTTTCTTCCTAAGGTGGTCACCGTCTTTCATTTCAACCAGGTGGTCTTTCCCACCTTCTTTCCTCTGCCGCACACGAGCAGGATGGAGGCAGCGACCACCGCCAGGCATTTTGTGAATACTCTTGGGGTGGAAGTCAGTCCGAAGAGTAGGATACTGTATTGATAATGGTGATCCCCAATGGCAAAAGGGAGTTACTGCTAGTGGTAAGGATGGATCAGGAGGTGGGTATAAGCATCTTTTAGAACCAAGGAGCATAGCCAATCTCCCTGCTGGAGGTAGTGCAGCAGCGTTCTAAGGGAGAGCATTTTGAACTTCTTTCACCAAGAACTAGTTAAGATCCCACAGATCCAGGATGGGCCAAAAACCACCCATCTTTTTGGGGACCAAAAAGTAGGGGGGAGTAGAACCCCTCGCCCCAAAGAGGCTGCGTGACAGGCTCAACTGCTTTGGCTGCGAGGAGGCTTTCGAGTTCCTGCTGCAGGAGTACTTCATGAAGAGGTGTCCTGGGAAGTTCTCTGGGGAAGAATGCAGGGGGCATCTGTTCGAAATGGAGGAGATAACCTTCCCTCACCATCAGGAGGGCCCAGATGTCTGTGGTTATAGCGGTCCACCAGTCAGTGAAGAATGTCAGACACCCTCTTGTATGCTGTGAGAGCCAGAGGGGAAAGGGTTAACACAGTAATACAAGAAAAATCATTGAAATGTCTGAATGCTGGAATTGTACTGAGGTGTGTAGATGCAGCTTTGAGAGGTATGTGACATCATATGGAAAAGTATGTGAAAAAACACTTATCAGTAAATGGTGGCCAGAGAGAGGGTAAAAGGCAATCATGAGATATAAACATGCCAGCTTAGTATGAAGAAGAACATATGGCCCCCCAGTATAGTTGTCAGAACACAGGGAGTTGGAGAGAGATATTTCTTGGGAACTGAGGGGTGGGAGAGAACCAAACAAGAGAACCAAGCAAGAAAACCAGGTAAAAGGGGGCAGAGGTCAGATAACAATATAAATCTGACAAGGCCCAGACTGATAACTGCAGGTATGGGCCCAAGATAGGTCAACGGAGAAGGGTACAGACATGAGTAGAACAACATCACACAAGTGGGGCCCCAGACAGCTGGAACAAGAATGATCTAATTAGAGAAGAATGCCCCAATAGTAAGAATCGTCCTGAGCAAAGGTATATATTGTGACAGGACCAGATGTATGATGAGTTTGTTTCCTGCGCAGTGGAGGCTGCTTGGGGTATGGATTCCCTGGGTTCTCCCCAGTATCTCTTTTTGTCGCGTGAGAGTTTTGTGTGAATGGCAGTACGTATTGTGTGTGTATATGTCTATTATTTCTCTTATGTCCAGGAAAGCCTGTCACGCTTGCTATTGAGTCAGAGATAAGACAGAATTCACACAGGCAGTACCAGACATTCTGACTGGTAATTGTTTAGAAATCTGCATCTAAGATAAGACAGAATGACCCTGTTTACTTTCAGTGAGAGGTCGTAAGATTTGTAATTCTACTGGACTGTTTTCCTTTGTTCTTAGCTTTCTGTTTCTGTAAGATAGGGAATAATAAAAAGATATTTGGGAAGAAAAATCTGTGAGAATTTTGTGCCAGGTACGAGTATAATCTGCAGGAGGTGTGATTTATTGGGAAGAGGTGGTAAGCTCTCCCTGTATGTGTATGTAAAGTTTTTGTTTGTTTTCCCCTCTTGCACGGAAGAGGAGGGATGGCAATCCGTCTGGCTAACGGATTGGCCCCTCCCCTGGTTCCATACACTGGTGGCCCGTGCAGGGAGTCGTCACTGTCTTTGACAGCTTCAGATGCAGCAGCGAGAAGATTTTGAGGGATTCTTTCTCTGAAGAAGGTAAGCCACAGTTCCTGATCGTGTAACCGGTCTAGTCCCGGACCTCTGGGGTCCCTATCTCATCCAGCAGCTTTGGAGACTGAGAAACTCCTCCTTTTTATGATGTCACAGGTATATCTTCCCGGTATTCACCTCCTGCCATCAGTTACCTCAGTCTCCAAGCAGCTGGATAGATAGGAGCCCGCGCAGTCGGGCTCACTGAAGAAACTGTTTTACCTCTTTACTTTGATTTTATTTCTTTATTCTTACCTCCTTAGGTTCTTGGGGTTTCTTTCTTAGGGAGAGCTTGTGCCTCGTTGAACTGTGCCTTTTAATTTGCCTGCAGGCTGCTCTCTCTCTCTCTGTTTTCCCTTTTCCCCTCTTTCTTTATTCCCCCCCTCCTGTTTCCCCCCCCCCCCTGTGTTTTTCCTACTTTGCTCAGTAGACCTCAGCTTCTGTTCACTCCCTGGGATCTCCCCGGCCCGGATAGCTACCGTTTGGGGGCGAGATCCGGAGGTCTGCCTAGCCAGCGCCACACAGAGGTTTGCCTGTCAGTGCGCTGGCAGGCCCTCCCGTTAGCGGACCAGCTCCGAGGTGAGTGTGCAGCCTCCGGGGTGTTTGACCGCGCACAGTGAACGAAGCGGTCCCAGCCCGGTGTGTGTGCTGCAGGCGCCTTTCCCTCAGCTGCCCGGAGGTAAGCGGCATGTTTCTCGGGGCACAGGGGTGGTGATTAGCTTTTGGCGCCAAAAGAGTGTGCTGCGGGCCTGACCGCATGGCGGCTCAGCGTTGGAGTGACACTGCTGTGACTGGCAGCTTTTAGTCTGGCCCGGCTCTCTGTGCCGATTCGGGGTGTCTTGCATGCCCAGTTCGCGCAGGATACGTTCATTCTTTGGATTGCTGGGGGCTTTTCTGCGCTTTTGGTGTAAGTAAAAAAAAAAAAAAGACACAACGGGGGCCCGTTTCCTGCCTGTTTCCTAAAGCGTGTGTAGGTCTTGGGTGGGAAGGGGCTTTCCAGACAAGTTATATTTCTCGTTCTTTTACCATGCCTTCTAAGCCTCTCTGCTTAGTCTGTGGCATGAAGAAGGGGTCTCCTTCCGGGGTGTGTAAGGCCTGCGCAAGGGATTCCAATGTCCTGGACCCTCCCGGTGTTGCCTCGGCAGACGGTCCAGGCGCACCGTCAGAGGGCTCTAGCGCGCCACTTCCTGAGTTACCCCTGGGGGATCCTGTGGCTGGCCCCTCCTCGGCCCCGGTCACGTCTCCTCCTACTTCTACGTTCCCCATGGATTTGTCTGCCATTTTCTCCAAGACATTTGTAGCTCTCCTTCAGCAGTCTTTCTTGGCATCCGCTCAGCAGGGCAAGGGCTCGGAGGTCACAGCTGGGGTTAAGAGGGCCGCGTCTCCGGCTCCGGCTGTGGGCCCTTCCAGTGGCGCCAAGAAGCCGCGTCTGGAGGGTCTGCTGGTGGACTGTGTGGTGGCTTCAGAGGGGCCACTGTCGGATGGTGAGGTCCCAGATTTTGACGCTGAGGAGGAGCTGGAGGAAGGTGAGCTAGCTGAGAGGGAAGACCAAGCGCGAGTCGTGCGCGTCTTCCGCAGGGAGGAGCTTCCTGCTTTGATACTAGAAGCCCTCAAGGCTTTAAATATGCCGGTTCCAGGGATGGCGGAAGATGACACCCTAGAAGATCCCTTGCTTCAGGTTTTTAGGAAAACTCATAGGGTGTTCAGCGAGATGATCCAGGAGGAGTGGAACCTGCCTGAATCGCCTTTGAAAGGTGCCAGGGTCATGAGCCGCCTTTATCCTTTGTCAGATCAGGATAAGGAGGTGTTTAAGTCGCCCAAGGTGGATGCCGCTGTATCGGCGGTCACCAAGAAGACTACTATCCCGGTGGAAGGCAGTACGGCTCTCAAGGATGCTCAGGATAGGAAGTTAGATGTGTTGCTGCGGCAGGTTTTTGACGTGAATGCGCTGTCCCTGCAAGCGGCTATCTGCGGTGCCTGGGTCGCTAGGGCCTGTCTTCGCTGGTCTCAGCGGCTTCAGGAGAGCTCGGATGATGCTGAGTCTGGCGAGGCGGCTAAGCTGGAGTCTGGCGCGGCATACTTAGCCGACATTCATTATGATCTCATGCGGGGTTTAGCCAAGAGCATGGCGTCCACGGTAGCGGCTCGTCGGTACCTGTGGCTTCGCAACTGGGCTGCGGATAGTGCCTCCAAGGCTAGATTGAGCAAGCTTCCTTTTAAGGGTCGCCTATTGTTTGGGGAAGACTTGGAGAAGCTGGTTAAAAACTTAGGTGAATCTAAAGGGGGCAAGTTGCCAGAGGACAAGCCTAGACCTAGCAGACAGTTTTCGGCTGGAAGGGGACAGCAGCACGATTTTCGCCGTTTTAGGGACCCCAGGTTCGGTTCTGCCCAGCGAAGCCGTTTCTCTAGCAGAGGTCAGACTTTTCGGGGGTTTCGAGGCGCGGGAAGAGGCTTTGGTTCATCCGCCTCGTCCTCCTCCTTCGCTGCTAAAAAGCCACAATGAGATAAGGGGGGCCCGGGCACCCGTACTCCCTGTAGGGGGGTGGTTGCAGGAGTTTTACGCTGCCTGGGCCCGAGTCACTTCCGATCAGTGGGTGCTGGAGGTTGTGCGAGAAGGGTACGCTCTGGAATTCCTGCGGCCGGTGCGAGTGTCCTTCGTGCCCTCCCCCAGAAAGTCGTCCGCCAAGCGCGAGGCATTGCGAGCGACAATCCGGAGGCTTCTAGAGCTCCGGGCGATTGTACCCATGCCGCCCAACCAATGCAGCGCCGGTCGCTACTCGATTTACTTCGTTGTCCCCAAGAAGGACGGGGCGTTCGTCCGATCTTGGATCTCAAGGGCATAAATCGCTGTCTCCGAGTTTCCCATTTCCATATGGAAACCTTGCGGTCGGTCATCGTAGCGGTGCAGAGTGGGGAGTTTCTCACCTCGCTGGACTTATCGGAGGCGTATTTGCACATTCCCGTCCGACAGGACCTTACTTTGAAGGTTGTGTTTCTTGTGGCCATCTGCTCGGCTTGAAGGGTTTCCGAGTTGCAGGCGCTTTCTTGTCGAGAGTTTTATCTCTTATTTTTCCCGTCAAAGGTGGTTTTGCGAACGGTGCCGGCCTTCCTTCCTTCCTAAGGTGGTTTCGCCTTTTCATTTGAAGCAAGAAATTTCCCTGCCGGTCTTTTCACATTCAGCGGGTCCTTCGGGGTCGCGTGAGTTGCGCTTGCTGGATACTCAGAGGGCGCTTAAGAAGTACCTTCAGCGTACGGACAGTTTTCGCAAATCTGACAGGCTTTTTGTCCTTTTCGCGGGGCCCAGGAAAGGGGAGGCGTCGTCGAAAGGGTCCATCGCGAGGTGGGTCAAGCAGGCTATTGCCTCGGCCTATATCTCGAGCGGTCGGCCGGTCCCAGAGGGCCTGCGAGCTCATTCCACTAGGGCACAGGCTTCATCTTGGGCTGAAGTGCATCTGGTGTCTCCGGTGGAGATTTGTAAAGCGGCAACATGGTCGTCCCTAAACTCTTTTGTGAAGCACTACCGTCTTGATGTGCAGAGGGCGGAGGAGACCGTTTTTGGCTCAGCTGTACTTCAGGCTGGTCTCCCGGGGCCCTCCCAGATTTGAATCTCTCACTGCTCTGGTACTTACCCAGAGGTCCGGGACTAGACCGGTTACACGATCAGGAAGGTGAAATTAGACTTACCTGCTAATTGTTGTTCCTGGAGTGTAGCCGGTCTAGTCCCGTATCCCTCCCTGGGGTTGCACTTCTTCCGGCGCCTGAAGTACTGCAGGCATTACAGGTAAGCGTGTCTCTTCACCGTTTTCTATGGTGGGATGTTCTCTCTTTTGGAGTAGGGAGAAGCCTGCATCAGTTTAAATCACAGTTTCTGTCATACGTTTTGGGGTCAGTGAGGGGATGGTTTCTTGCATATGTGCGGGGGGTTGGTCTTTTGTTGCATCTTCTTTTGCTTCTCTCTCCGGTGAGTCTGCTTTGTCAATAGATTACTGATGGCAGGAGGTGAATACCGGGAAGATATACCTGTGCCATCATAAAAAGGAGGAGTTCCTCAGTCTCCAAAGCTGCTGGATGAGATAGGGAACCCAGAGGTCCGGGACTAGACCGGCTACACTCCAGGAACAACAATTAGCAGGTAAGTCTAATTTCACCATTTTTCATTTATTTCTAAGTATAGTATTTTAGTTATAGTTTTTATTGTTAGTTTATTGCCTCTTATGGACAAAGCTATTTAGTGAACCTATTTTACCGGTGATAGGTTTACACACTATAAAGCTGCTATATAGTTCTGAATACTAGGATTTTTTTTCTTCTCTCTTCTTTCTTTTCCTTTTCCTAAAAAGAGAACACTTTAATATGGGATGGAGCAAGGACAGAGAGATCCCTGAGGATTCCCCCTTAGGGCGCCTATTAAAGGAGGTGCTGGAGCTGGATAGGAAATTAGTGAAGGAGTGCCACTGGAAATGGGTGAAAGGAATGCAGGGACTGACTAAACCTTGGCCACAATTTGGGGCAGAAGATAGGGACAGTCTGGCAGATGTCCAGATTTGGATAAAAGCCACCAAAGCAAAAGCAAAAAGCAGAGAGAAACATATGCAGTGTTTAAAACTTTGGGCTAAGTTAGGACGGCTGGAGGAGACTATAAATACATTGCCCCCACATTATGCCCCAGCAGTAAAAACCTTGATGCTCACAGATCAGGAGGGTGCTTCTGCTCCGCATGGACTGGTGGCTGATGGCTACCAGCAGCCGCCAGTGCAGATGCGGGTAGAAGACTCCTGTGGAGCTAGACAAAGCAGCCTAGTGCACCCGTTCAGCCAGCAGAGACTCCCTATCAGGAAACCCAGAGAGAGCTGCAGAGATTAGAGAGTAGGAATCGGGTTCAACAAGAAGCAGAATCCCAGTGGATGAGGGTGGAGGGAACATTGAAATCCACCAAGGTAGATCCACCCCCAGGGGAAAAGGAGATGAGACAATTAACTTGGGAGCTGAGAGCGATAGAAAGGGAGATACAGAATTTTAGGAAGCCAGTATATGATGTGGATTTACAATCCACTTCCTTTAAGTCAGAGGGACCATTCCTTTTAGCAGGAAAGAAATTAAGAACAGTAGGATTTACTGGGGAATCCAAAAGTCTGAGTTACACCCAACCTTTACAAATTGTGATAGAAGGAACTAAGGTGATAACCCCCCTGCACCACAGTCACCGGCCAATCTTTTGGGAAGGGATTTGTTGGGGAAATTTGATATCTAGATACAATGTACTATGTGTCCAATTATGTTGCCACCGGAGTTAAGAACCCCCCAGGCACACCGGTGGGAGGAACATAATCCAGTATGTATTTTAGACAAAGAATCAGCAGAACACTTGCAGCAGCTGATAGTTCAGGTGTGGGGAGATAAGGTGGTGAATTTCAAACCTTGCCGCCAGATAATGTGGTCACTTTTGCAGTGCCCAGAGAGGTGGGAGACAGGGATTAAGTGGGTTCAGGTATAGCGTAGTTACTCACCTGTAACAGGTGTTCTCCAGGAGCAGCAGGAATCAGTCCTCACATATGGGTGACGTCGGCGCCGACGGAGCCCTCGCGGAGCAATTTTCCCCAGCTTTCAAATAAAGCCTTTGGGAATTGCAGCACACATGCACAGTCCTCTTCCCACCCAAGGGTGCCATCTTGCTCAGTCAGATGACATAGCTAAAAGACAGCAAAAATTAGCAAAAACGAAAGCATATAACTGCAACTCCAAGGGGAGGAGGGAGGGTTGTGAGGACTGATTCCTGCTGCTCCTGGAGAACACCTGTTACAGGTGAGTAACTATGCTTTCTCCAGGACCAAGCAGGAAGTCAGTCCTCACATATGGGACTCCCAAGCTTAAGGCTACCGGAGACCCTAAGCGCAAAAATGAGCTCCCTCAAGCTCAGTAGCACAGAAGGAAGGAATCTTCTCTGAATATGTCTCCAACCGGTAGCCCAACATCCGGGACGGAGGGTAGGAGTTGCCTATACCTCAAAGAGGTTACGGAGGACCGCCTGTCAGAAAGCACTGTCCCTGCGGGACTCCCTCTCCAGGCAGTAATGGGCTGCAAAAGTCTGGCTTGAAGACCAAGTAGTGGCCCGGCAGATGTCTGCCAATGGAACAGAGCAGAGGTAAGCTACAGACGTAGCCTTCGCCCGAACACGATGAGCTGTGACTCTACCTTCCAGCACAAGGCCGGCTGCCTCATAAGCCCAAGCGATACAGTCCGCAATCCAGATGGACAGAGTACACTTGGAGACAGGGAGCCCCAACTTGTTGGGGTCATAAGACACGAAGAGCTGAACAGTCCTTCGGTGCTCCTGCGTACGGTCAAGGTAGAAGGTCAACGCCCTTCTACAGTCCAGGGTATGCAGGACCATTTCAGCTCGGCTGGAATGTGGCCTGGGAAAGTAGGTCGGAAATACCACCTCCTGGTTGATGTGAAAAGGGGAAACCACTTTGGGAAGAAACTTAGGGTGAGTCCGTAGGACTACCCGGTTCTTGTAGAACCTAGTGTAAGGAGGATCAGAAACCAGGGCCTACAGCTCACTAACGCGTCTAGCAGAAGTGAGGGCTACCAAGAACAAGGTTTTCCATGAAAGAAAACGTAGCGGACAGGTAGCCATAGGCTCAAAAGGCGGACAGGTAATCCGCTGCAAAACCACATTAAGATCCCAGTCCGGGGCTGGCGGGCGCAAAGGTGGCTTAAGGAGAAGGAGGCCTCTGAGAAACCGAGCCACCAGAGGGTGGCTGGAAAGAGGTCTACCATCCACTGGCCTGTGATGCGCAGAAAGAGCACTGAGGTGGACCTTGACCGAGTTGGACTTAAGTCCAAGGTTAGAGAAAGAGAGCAAGTATTGCAAGACCACTGATGCTGAACAGGAGAAAGGATCTTGAGACTGCTGAGTACACCAGACGGAGAACCGACGCCACTTGAGAGCGTAGGCCTTTCGGGTGGAGGGCCTCCTGGAGGCCAAGACGACGACCTCCTCCACATCTGGAGGTAGCTGCAGAGGAGCAAGGACTACCCTTTCAGCAGCCAGGCCATCAGATGAAGGGACCGGAGATTGGGGTGTAGGAGAGTCCCCTGATCCTGCGACAGGAGGTCGGGCTGAAATCCCAGTGGAAGAGGAGTGTCTACCGCTAGCTGCATCAGAAGCGGGAACCAAGGTTGTCTCGGCCACCGGGGAGCCACTAGGATCATCGATGCTTTGTCTCTGAGAACCTTGAAGAGCGTCCGAGACACCAGTGGCATGGGAGGAAAGGCATACAAGAGGCCGGTGGACCATGGAATTAGAAACGCATCCGCCGCTACCCGGAGAGGATGCGGCTGTCGAGAGCAGAATCTGGGCAGCTGCCGGTTCAGAGGACTGGCAAACAGATCCATGGTGGGGAGGCCCCACTTGAGAAAGATCCGCTGAACCACCAGCGGGTCCAAACTCCACTCGTGTGGCTGGAGGATCCTGCTGAGCTTGTCGGCCAGGTAATTTTCTTGACCTGGGAGATAGACAGCCCTGAGGAGGATGCCCTGGCGTACTGCCCAAGAGCATAGCCGTTGCGCCTCCCGACAGAGGAGGAAGGAGCCTGTTCCGCCTTGTTTGTTTATGTAGAACATGGCAATCTGGTTGTCCGTCTGAATCAGCAGCGACTGGTGGGACACCAGGTGAGAGAAGGCTTTGAGCGCTAGGCGGATGGCTCTGAGCTCCAGGAAGTTTATCTGTTGAGCAGACTCCCAAGGAGTCCAGAGTCCTTGAGTACATGACCCTTGGCAATGTGCTCCCCAACCCAGGAGTGAAGCATCGGACGTTAGGACCTGAGAATGCGGAGGGGGTTGAAAAGCCACTCCTAGCACTAGGTTGGGTAGATGAAGCCACCATCGCAGAGAGGAGACCAGCTGGTCGGAGATCTGCACAGAGTCCGCTAGGCTCCCCGTGGCCTGATGCCATTGATTGCGAAGGCACCACTGAGCAGGATGCATGTTCAGTCGGGCATTGGGGGTCACATGGACCGTGGAAGCCATATGGCTGAGCAGTCGCAGAAAGTGCCTGGCTGAGACCAGCGCATTGCTGTGAAAGTGGCCGGCGAGATCCATGAGCCGCCTGGCCCTGTCCAGAGGGAAGAAGGCCCGCGCCTGAAGTGTGTCCAACCTGGCGCCGATGAACTCGAGATTTTGAGAGGGGAGCAAAGTGGACTTTGCGAAGTTTATGACAAAACCCAAGTGCTGGAGTAGAGCCACAGTGCGATGAGCGGCCTCTGGTGAAGATGGGGCTCTGATGAGCCAGTCGTCCAGGTATGGGAACACAAACAGACCTTGGAGTCTCAGATAGGCCGCCACCACTGCGAGGCATTTGGTGAACACCCTGGGTGTGGAGGATAGGCCAAAGGGCAGCACTCTGTACTGGTAATGATTTCCTCCCACAACAAACCTGAGATACTGTCTGTGGTCCGGATGAATGAGGATATGAGTATACGCATCTTTCAGATCCAAGGAGCATAGCCAGTCTCCCTGCTGGAGGTAGGGCAGCAGGATTCCAAGGGTAAGCATCTTGAACTTTTCCTTTGCAAGGAACTTGTTGAGGTTTCGCAAGTCCAGGATGGGTCTGAGGCCTCCTGTTCTTTTTGGAATCAGGAAGTACCTGGAGTAAAACCCTTGGCCCCTCAGGTGGTGAGGCACCGGTTCCACGGCTTGTTCCTGAACAAGACTTGCTAACTCCTGAAGGAGTAAGTCCCTGTGCAAAGGTAGTCTGGGAGGCTCCCCTGGAAAGTAGGAGGGAGGTACCTGGTGAAAGTGAAGAAGATAGCCCTTTTGAACTATGTGAAGTACCCATGTATCTGTGGTGATGTTGGACCACCTTTGGGCAAAGTGGACCAGCCCGCCTCCTGTGCTGAGAGAAACCAGCGGAGGGGGAGAGGCTATGCTGAGGAAGTCAAAAACCCCCACCCTGCTGAGCAGGGGCCGGTGGTGCAGGCTTGGGGGCTTGCTGCCTATGGGACCCATTACCCCGTCCCTTGGCCTGATTTCCCTGTGGGGGAGCTGCTGAGGCCTGATACTGAAGGAAATAGGCAGCATCTTTCCTCGGGTAAAAGGGCTTTTTCCCCGAGGCCTTCTTCTTTTGAGAAGGGGCAGAGGTCTTCCTTGAGAGACGAGTCCTGGTGAGAGTCTCCGTCTCGATTTGTGCAGCCTTCTCATCCATGGGCTTGCCAAAGAGGTTATCACCTCGGCAGGGGACATCGACCAACTTGTCCTGTACCCAGGGCTCGAGGTCGGACGTCTGAAGCCAAGCCTGGCGGCGTCCACCGATGCCGGCTGCAGCTACTCGAGCCGAAGTCTCAAAACCATCATAGGCTGCTCGAGATATAAACTTGGAGCACTCCCGAATACCAGTAGACAAGGTTTGGAACCTCTGCAAAGGTTCGTCGGAGAGACCAGCAGAGAACCCGGCTATTTCCTTAGCCAGGTCTCGGAGATACATGCCCATGTAGAGCTGGTAAGTCTGGACTCGACAAGCAAGCATAGAGCCCTGGAAGCACTTCCTACCGAGGGCATCCAGGCTTCGGGCTTCCCTACCAGGGGGCACCGAGGAGTGCATTTTTGACTCTTAAGTCTATGCATGGCCGATTCCACCACCATGGAATGGTGCGGTAGTTGTGCCTTTTGGAAGCCGGGGCTCTTGCGGACTCGATAAATGGAATCGACCCGCTTGCTTAATACCCGCGACGACGCTGGGCTCTCCCACATGCGGAAGAGAAGTCGTTCCAGCATCGGAGGAACCGGTACAATAAAGGCCTCCTTCGGGGGAGAATCATATTGGAGGGCATCGAGTTCTTCGACTCGAGGCTCCTCCTCGGGATCCGCGGGGAAGGCCAAGGCCTTGGCCATATCCCTCACGAAGTCCGAGAACCGGGTATCCTCCGGGGGGGATCGTCTCCGAGGTTCGGACTCGGGGGAGTCCGAAGGGACACACCGAGTCCGAAAGGAACCAGGTGACTCTTCGTCCTCAGATTCCCAGGCCGACTCCTCGAAGGAGGAGTCGAGCGGCTCCGGTCGGGCGGTCACCGATGCTATCCGCTCCAACGCCGAGGGAGTCGGCGTCGACGACCTCGGTCCCGAACGGGAGGCCGAAGGAGACCTCGACCGAGGATCGACTCGAGCCCTCATGGACTCGAGGATCGGCTCGGTCTCCGGGGTCGATTTGGAGGTCGACGTCCCGGCGGTCAGGGCAGAAACACCGGCGAGGCCAGCGATCACTACCCGCTGCTGGTCCATGAAGGCAGTCAGACTGCTCTCCAAGGCCGTCAACCTGAGTCCGAGCTCAGGAGACCCAGCAGCCCCCGACTCGGGCCCCGACGGCGGGTCCTTCGGAGGCGAGTCAACGAGGACAACAGTACTCACGTGAGCGGGCAAGTCCACCTCGAGTCGAGGATGTTTTGACGGCCTCTCCATCTCCGAGGACCCGGGACGGGAATCGGGGCTATGCGACCTGGCCCTCGAGGAACCAGGAGCATCCACCGATCCCACCCTCGTGGGTTTCTTCTTCCGATGATGTTCCCGGGTAGGAGACCCCCTTTCAGAGGAACTTCGACGATGCTCAGGACCAGAGTCCCGAGACGTCGAAGCCTCTGACGAGGTCCGAGCCCGGCCGGAGTCAGAGAAGATACGCTCCCGCTGATGCTGCCGACTCAACGCTTTTGAGGACATTTTGCCGCATGGCCCACAGATCATGGAGTCATGATCTGGTCCGAGGCAGCGGAGGCAGAAGTCATGAGTGTCTGTAAGAGACATGAGTTTCTTACAGAGATCACACTTTTTAAAGCCGCTGGCAGCCATCGGGGGAAAAAGGGCCCCTGCGAGGTCGAATGACCGGGCTGCCAGGGAAAAAGGAAAAAGGCGCGAAATCTGTCACGAAGGACAAAAAACCGAAAAATAAGGAACGGACTCGCAACCGGCGTTGCGAGTCCGGGTGGGAAAAGAACCGGCGTCGAACCGAAGAAAAAAGAGAAAAATAGAGAAAAAAATCAACTTTTCGGCGGGGATTCACAGACAACGTCTGTAGGGCTCCGCGGAAAAAAGAAGACTGAGCAAGATGGCACCCTTGGGCAGGAAGAGGACCGCGCATGCGCGCTGCAATTCCCAAAGGCTTTCTTTGAAAGCTGGGGAAAATTGCTCCGCGAGGGCTCCGTCGGCGCCGACGTCACCCATATGTGACGACTGACTTCCTGCTTGGTCCTGGAGAATGTCAATTATCAAGACTATTCTAGGTCTAATTGTCAGAGGGTTAAAGATCCTATACTGCAAATGCCCTCAATAACTATTGAGAAATTCAGCTAGATAGGGTTACTACTGCAATTACTTCCATCTTCAATTCAAATTTTCCTTCTTTTCTCTTTTTCTCCTTTTTTTTTGACCTCTTAAACTCCAATACCTACAAATATAGATAAAGTGCAGGTCTCAGACTAACACTGGCAGTGTTTTTTGTATACACCAAAAGCAGCATACCTTCACGCATCAATGACCTTCAAGCACTTATCTATTCATAGAAGAATTACAATGTTTCAGAACTCCCTACTAGACTTTTTCTTCAATCATTATCATGTTTCACTTATCCATGTTGTTATTTAATATAAGATTGTGCTTATCTTCTCATTCTGTTGGTGATTAATCTCCCCGACGCCACCAAATGGGTACCGCAAAAATGCGTTTCGTTTCCTTCCTCAGGGGGGATAAAGCTTTGAAGGTTGAGTGAGTAGGAAAACCGCGGTCCATTCCAAGGTAGACGCTGTGGACACAGAGTGATAAGTTGTATCTGCGATTGTAAGTTTTATATTGGTATGCTCATCACTTCTTTGTTATTAGATCGTGCTGTGATAAATTCAATCCCCACTGAGGAAGGAAACGAAACGCATTTTTGCGGTACCCATTTGGTGGCGTCGGGGAGATTAATCACCAACAGAATGAGAAGATAAGCACAATCTTATATTAAATAACAACATGGATAAGTGAAACATGATAATGATTGAAGAAAAAGTCTAGTAGGGAGTTCTGAAACATTGTAATTCTTCTATGAATAGATAAGTGCTTGAAGGTCATTGATGCGTGAAGGTATGCTGCTTTTGGTGTATACAAAAAGCACTGCCAGTGTTAGTCTGAGACTTGCACTTTATCTATATTTGTAGGTATTGGAGTTTAAGAGGTTAAAAAAAAGAGAAAAGAAGGAGGAAAATTTGAATTGAAGATGGAAGTAATTGCAGTAGTAACCCTATCTAGCTGAATTTCTCAATAGTTATTGAGGGCATTTGCAGTATAGGAACTTAATTATCAAGAGGCATGTGGAGCAGTGTATGCAATAGGATCTATAGAGGGCTGTGAGGACATGTGGTGGGTAACAATAGTATTTCGGAGAGGGGGGAGCACTTCAAAAGACCTGATTTGGCTTTTGACACATCAAGTGGAGTTGAGAGGGGAAATAGAAGGAGAAAAATATCCTTTACAGGGATTCTTTTTAACAGGAACAGTTAAGGATGAGGATTTCTTTCCCGATCTGGAGCCACATGAATACTTTCCGTATCAATGGCATCAGTTCAGTTTGGAATCTGAGAAATCCTGGGAGGTAGGATCCAGGATTATGGATCAGGCCTGTCTCCCCCCTCCCCCCCCCCCCGAAGGAATGATCTAGATGTGGGATTACATCGGGAGGTAAAAACAGTGGAGATTATTCTTAAGGAGGGGTGTGAAGGGCCGAGGGTGAAGCAGTGTCCTCTGTCAGCAGAAACATGCAGGGGAATCAGAGAGCAGGTAAAAGAATTGGTGAAGCAAGGAGTTTTATACTGCACCCGGAGCCCCTATAACACCCCCATATGCCCAGTACGTAAGCCTAATGGTAAGTGGAGGTTGGTATAGGATTTGAGGAAGTTGAATGAAATGGTGGTAGTGGAGTTCCCAGCAGTACCAGATCCAGTGGGAACGTGGACAGGAGAACCCTGTGAATGGAATAATCAAGCAGATTCTTTAGCTAAATAGGCAGTGGGCGAGAGCTCCATCTGAGCTGTCTCCTTTAGCACTAGTACAAGCTGTGACATTACGGTCTGGAGGAGAGACAGACATGCAGGATTTACTGAAAGGTACACAGACCGCAGCTACAGCAGAAAAGAGAAAATGTAAAGCAGCAGGAGGTGAAATGAATCAGAGAGGTTTGTGGATACATACAAGTGGAGAATTGAGCATATCTCCACATCACTCTCCCAGAGCTATGCATGGAAAATTAAGAGAGAGTTGGTGGTGTCCAGAGATGAAGCAAATTGTGATTCAATATGTGTTTTTGTGTAAAATATGCTCACAGGACAATTCTTATGCTATGCGAATAATCCCCATAGGAGCTATGTTACCATGTCCTTCAGGACCTTTTCAGAATCTTCACATTGATTTCACTGACGTGCAGATTGTGGTATATGGGTACAGGTACTTGCTAGTGTGCATATGTGCTTTCTCTCAGTGGATTGAAGCCTTCCCTTGCAGGAGAGAAACAGCAGGAATAGTAGTGAAGCACCTGGTGGAAGATGATATTCCCAGGTTTGGTTGTCCTTAGAAAATACAGACAGATAATGGCACACATTTTTGTAATAAATTAATTCACAAACTTACTGAGGGGCTGGGGGTGCAACATTCTTTTGTTTGTGCTTGCAGACTTCAGGAAAATGGATTGGTGGAGCGAGTGAATGACATTCTGAGTAGGAAGTTATGTAAGATCTGATGCAGCTCAAAATTGAACTGGCACTTCAGTGATGTTAGTTGTTCCTGCGGACAACAGCGACCCCTACTGGACAGCTCTCCAGGGGAATACGTGTACCTACAGAACTGTAACTGGTCTCGCTGAACTGAGCCCTTCCTTGTCAGCCCTTGCAGAGAGACACGAGTTAACCCCTTGATGGTCCAGGCAGAAGAATCTCAGCAGTGACACACCAGAGTGCATTTGGCTCCTTATACTGAAACAGCATAATGTGGACTTTTGTGTGACTTTTTGGACTGGTTCAAGCTTGTTGCAATCTAATTGGTGGTACAAAACTAAGAGTATGTAGAACAGTACAAACAGTATTGTGTGTTCTCCCCTTCTGCTCTCTCTGGAGAGTGGTTAGTGGCTGATGCATTGCGCTTTAATGCTATCATGTATCCAGGAATATCAGGATCTCACTGCTGTTATACTTAATTCTTATCCTTGGTGTTAGGCCTTTCTGTCTCTTGTTTTTCTCTCTTTTTTTCTTCCGCTGCCAACTTCATACATTGATCTTTGCTTTGCTGCTTTTTATGCTTGGAACAAACTAGCTGAGCCAGTGTATCAGGGTCTATTTCTGCTCCTTTTTCTAAGCCATGGGTAAGGCTTATCTCTTTGAGGCTGCTTTTGAATCAGTGATTCCCACATTGTTTATTTGTTTTGGCTAATTACACTAGTGAAGTTAGACCTGAGCCTCTATGATTTGCCTTGAAAGCTCTGGCTAACTTTACATATTGTTACAAAGATTTGGGGAGTAAGGGTACCTAAAGATTTCATGCTATAGTGTGTTATTTTTGGTATTTCTACTTCATGTTAATGTTATTTGCCTTTTCTAATTCTTCTTCCCTGTCATGGATGTATATTATTTAGGTGGATCTCATGTATATACTTATCTGCCTGTCAAATTTTCCAGTCTGTGAACTCTCACACTTACACTGTTTGCTAGCTGGTTTTTCCCCTCAAGGATGATTGTTTAGCTCTGTTACTGTCATTAAAGTTACTATGTCCATGTTGTTAAATAGGAACCAAATTCTAAAACAGATGCAGAAGGTTAGGTATGATCCTATGAGAGTTTAAAATTTCACCATTTCAGGCTTTCAAGTACTGTCTGAAGAGATATACAATGTTTCTTTAATGTCTTATCAAGATCATTTAGCTCTGGACTGTCTGTTGGCTCCCACAGTTTGAGCTTTATTTGGTCTCTCTTGCTGCACCTACATTTCCTCCTGACCCATCACATTATAATATAGAAGTCATTAAACACTTACAGGGGTTTGCTGATAAAATTAAAAAAGGAGGGTGACTGGTTTGCTTGGGTCTTTAGCTGGTTTTCTGGTTTAGGCCAAGGCATCAGGAACTTTTCTCATTGTTATAATATTGTAGTATTGTTCACCCCATGCGATGCTGTAGTTGGTGCCTACCTCTCTTGTGCTCCCAGCGCAAGTCCACCATGATCCATGTTCCTACCCTCATGAGCCATGGCGCAATCAGGCTTTGCCCATTTATGACAGTGTTGGACCCAGTGTCTCCCATGAGCCTTTCTGAATCAGGTGGGTGAATGTGCTCCCACTTTAAACTCCTGAAAAGTATGTGAAAAAACATTTATCAGTAAATGGTGGCCAGAGAGAGGGTAAAAGGCAATCATGAGATATAAACATGCCAGCTTAGCATGAAGAAGAACATATGGCCCCCCAGTATAGTTGTAAGAACACAGGGAGTTGGAGAGAGATATTTCTTGGGAATTGAGGGGTGGGGAGAGAACCAAGCAAGAAAACCAGGTAAAAGGGGGCAGAGGTCAGATAACAATATAAATCTGACAAGGCCCAGACTGATAACTGCAGACATGGGCCCAAGATAGGTCAACAGAGAAGGGTACAGACATGAGTAGAACAACATCACACAAGTGGGGCCCCAGACAGCTGGAACAAGAATGATCTAATTAGAGAAGAATGCCCCAATAGTAAGAATCGTCCTGAGCAAAGGTATATATTGTGACAGGACCAGATGTATGATGAGTTTGTTTCCTGTGCAGTGGAGGCTGCTTGGGGTATGGATTCCCTGGGTTCTCCCCAGTATCTCTTTTTGTCGCGTGAGAGTTTTGTGTGAATGGCAGTATGTATTGTGTGTGTGTATATGTCTATTATTTCTCTTATTTATTTATTTAACATCTCTTCTATACCGCGCTATTACAATCAGCGCGGTGTACATTGAACAAAATACTGCAATGCATACAGGCAACATTGAGTTTACAGAGAACAGGGGAATATATAACATGGAATAACAGGGATAACTATGTACAGCCAACATTATATTATATATATACTTTAACTATATACAATATTCAAGCTCGAATGGATATTGTGCGTGTATTCATGTGGGTGGTACGGGTAAATGGTAGTCATGTGAACTATCGTGTAGTCTAACCATTTTCTGGTTGTATTAGGGTGCTAAGGTGTCTGGTGTATGTGGGAGGCCTGTTGGTTGTGTGGGAGTCCATGATCACTTCTGGGTAGAATTTTGTGAATAGGTGATGCTTCACGGCTTTTCGGAATTGTAATAGACTTTTGATGCCACGGATTTCGTGGGGAAGTGTATTCCAATTTAGGGGTGCGAATATTGAGAAAGCTCTATTCGATGTAGCTTTAGTACATGATGTCATCATCTTGGGAACTATTAAGGTGTTCATAGCAGTAGTCCTTCTGTTCCTATTTTCGAGGGTGTTATGAATTAGTTTGCTGATTGGTGTCGGTGGGTAATTATTCATGGCTTTGAAGGTCAGAACTAGAGACTTATATAGGAGTCTGGCTTGTAGAGGTAGCCAGTGTAGGTCTTTCATGATAGGCGTTATGTGAGCAGATCTTGGTGACCCAGAGAGGACTCTTGCAGCTGCATTCATAGCCAGACGAAGTGGATTTAAAGTTGATTGAGAAAGCCCGTGGAGGATGATGTTCGCAAAATCAAGATGTGGGAGGACTAATGCCTGAAAGGTTGATCAGTAGTCAGTATAATCAAGTAGGGGGCGGAGGTGTCGCAGTGTTCTGATCTTATGATATATACTCTTTGTCACGTTCTTCACATGCATTGACATATCCAGGTGTTGGTCCAGTGTGATGCCGAGATATCAGATTGTGGGTTTGGACATCAGTTCTATGTTGTTGACCAGTAGCGACGGAGGAGGGAACGTCCAGGGAAGCCTGTCACACTTGCAATTGAGTCAGAGATAAGACAGAATTCATGCAGGCAGAACCAGACATTCTGACTGGTAATTGTTTAGAAATCTGCATTTAAGATAAGACAGAATGACCCTGTTTACTTTCAGTGAGAGGTCGTAAGATTTGTAATTCTACTGGACTGTTTTCCTTTGTTCTTAGCTTTCTGTTTCTGTAAGATAGGGAATAATAAAAAGATATTTGGGAAGAAAAATCTGTGAGAATTTTGTGCCAGGTACGAGTATAATCTGCAGGTGGTGTGATTTATTGGGAAGAGGTAGTAAGCTCTCCCTGTATGTGTATGTAAAGCTTTTGTTTGTTTTCCCCTCTTGCACGGAAGAGGAGGGATGGCAATCCGTCTGGCCAATGGTTTGCCCCCCCCCCCCCCCTGGTTCCATACAATGCTAAGGCCCTCGACCCTGCAGGAAGAGAGAGGCTATGCTCAAGGAGTCAAACACCCCCCCCCCCTCTCTCAGGTTGAGCTGTGGTTTGGGGGTTTTAGGCTTATGAGGGCCATGCTCCTGGCCCTTGGCCTGATGACCCTGCTGGGGAGCCAGGGAGGCTGGATACTGGGGTTAAGTTCCGTAGGCCTTCCTCGCCTTCAGGTAAAAGAGCTTTCTCCCTGAAGCCTTCCGTCAAGAAGGGTCCGCAGTTTTCTGGGAGACCCTGCTTCTGGTCATATACTCAGACTCCAGCTCTGCAGCCTTGTCAGTCATGGGCTTGCCGAAGAGGTTCTCCCCTTGGCACAAGACATCCACCAACTTGCCTTGAATCCAATACTCCAGGTCCGATGACTGTAGCCATGCCAGGCACCAATGCCCACCGCAGCTTCTTTACCCACAGACTGAAAGTCGTTATAGGCTGCTCAAGTAACATATTTGGAGCACTCCTTGACCATTGACATCAGGGTCTGGAACCGCTGATGAGGTTCCTCTGACAGATCAGCCAAGAACCCAGCCAGGCCCCTCAGGTACTGCCCATGTACATCTGGTATGCCTGGGTACAGGCCATGAATATCGAGCCCTGGTAACACTTCTTACCAAAGCCATCCATGGTGCAGGCCTCCCTGCCTGGGGGCACCGCAGAGTGCATGTTCTAGCTTTTGATCCTACGTATGGCAGACTCCACCACCATGGAATTGTGTGGTAGCTGTGTCTTTTGGAATCTAGGGCCCCTTGCAGATTTGATACATGGAATTGAGCTGCTTGCTCACAGTGGGCACCATAACAGGTGACTCCCACATCCTGAACAAGCAGCATTCCAAGATAGGGGGAACAGGCACTGTGAGTGCCTCCTTGGGATGGGCATCATACTGCAGGATCTCGAGATCCTCTGCCTGAGGCTCCTCCTTGGACTCCGTGGTGAAGACCAAGGGCTTCACCATGTCCCAGACAAAGTCCAGGAAGGAGAGGTCCTCAGGCAGGGACCACTGATGCTCCTGTGGTGGAGAGGGGTCCAAGTCCGGTGTTGCCAGGTGTCTAAGGACTCGTCATCGGTCTCCCAGTCTGAGTCAGAATCAGACGAGACCACGAGAACTCGAAGGGTGTTGACAGGGTCCCAGCGCTCCTAACCAGAGGCACTCGTGGGTGAGACCAGAGCCCTCAAGTGGGACTGAGACCAATGCAGGAATCAGCACAAAGCTGATGCTGTTCCACCACCAGCTGGATCTCCTCGAGTGACTACATTTAAGTCCCATGCCATAGCCAGAGGGCATAGGCGTGGAGGAGTGGCCTAGTGGTTGGGGCAAGGTACTTCAGGCTGGAAGGTCGGGGGTTCAAATACCACATTGAGCATTTCTTAAAACCACTCTGGGACTTTTCCATTGTTGGAAAAAGGAGGGTGGTAAGATCAAACAGGGCAATAGTGCCCGTGTGGGTGCTAGGCCTGAAAAATAGTTAAAGAAAAATTATAATGAAATAAAAAATAATAAAAAGGGAACCAGAGAGGAAGCGACATCATCCATAGAGATGGCAGCCTAAAGTCGAGGCTCCCGCCAGCGGTGTAATGTACTGCGAACAATGCAGCGCCAAGACGGCCGGGGCAGATAAAATTGAGCAGTCCCTCTAATAGCCACATGTCAGTACGGAAAACGTTGGAGCACTTCCAGTCCTCCTATGCCACCAAAAGGAGGTCGGATTGGTGGCAGGAAGGTTCTGAGATGGGCCTGAGCATGGAATTGGAAGAGGAGACAGAGAGAGCAGGAGATCAATGTACGCAGGGAGATCTGTGGCAATGGCTTCGTGAATTGAGGAAAGACTTTGGTGCGGTGCGTGTAGAGCTGCGGGAGGGCTTAGGAGAGCTATCCAGTGAAATCAAAGATATTGGTAACCGCCTTGAAGCAGTCGAGCTTCAGAAGGACCAGTATGAGGGTGGCTCCCGAGTGCATGTGGCATGCATACAACAACTGGAAGACTAGCATGAGCAGCTACGCAATAAAGTCTAAGACTTAGAAAATAGATTGCGACGGTGCAATCTTTGGTTTAGGGGTATCCCCGAAACAGAGGAATACAAAGATGCTGGTGTAGTGGTTCAAAGCATTTGCAAGGCATTGTGGAGTGCAGACAGGGAAGAAGTTCAAGAGGGCATGTTTGGTGTTGAAAGAGCTCATTGGGCCTTGGGGCCGGTAGTATTACAGAAGCCACTCAACATTGTAGTGTGTATGACTTCTTATATTATAAAGGAGAAAGTGCTGTGGGTAGTACGGAAAAAGGGCTCTTTCACCTGGGTCTCTCACAATGTGGAGATTTTTCAAAATCTTGCACTGGCCACATTGCAGTGGCATCATGAAATGGAGGGAGTTACCCAGTACTTACCAAAGGAGCATATTCGCTACCGGTGGCTATTTCCGTTTGCACTGCAATTTGAGATCAATGTGTGGGCAAAGCGAGTACGGACTGAGAAGGATGCTTGGGCCTGCTTGAAGGAGGAATGAACAACAAATTTGCCCACTAACATTTCTGTGAGCACTACCAAGTTGAATACACCTTCCCATTCACAATGGGTGCGGGCCACCTCCAAAAGCCAGCACCTCCGAAGGAAAGGATATGCCCAGAGCCCCCCAACCACATCAGACAGTAGAGAAAAGATGAGCATGGAAGTGTGACAATAGCTGAACCTTTGTGCAGGATACTTTTCTCTGGGACTAGTACATGAGGTGTTGGAACACTTTATGGTTAATGTTTTGTTATATGCTGGTTGGGGGAGGGGGGAGTGGATGCGGAGCTGGATGCATGGTTGGGGAAAAGGGAAAGTGCATGAATGTGTGGTTGATGAGGAGCGGAGCGAGGTGGTAGGTGGGGGACCGGGGTCAGTGATGAGAGGGGAGTTGGGCAGCGGGAATGGGCACTTGCGAGATGGCAGGGGTATACTTTGCAGGAGAGGATGGGGGGGGTTAAGCGTTCCACTCAGTGGGGAGAGAGCAGGAAGCAAATATCTTCCTTGAGAGGGGATGCCACAATTTAAACTAGGGTCCTTAAATGTGAAGGGCCTCAATACCCCACAAAAGCACAAGCTACTATACAGTGATATGAGACAGGGAGGATGGCACATAGCCTTTGTCAGGAAACTCATTTGATAAAAAGGGATGCGGGTTTAGTTTGTTCGCAAGCCTATCCCCACGTTTTCTTTGCAGACTCTGGGACAGGACTGACCACTTTCATTAAAGGGGATGTTCTGTTTCAATTGGGGGGAGGGGGGGTGGAGCGGGAAAAGGATGGCAGGGCCCTGCTAGTTTGTGGAACCTTAGGAGGGGAAGAGGTTACCTTGTTAAATATATATGGCCCCAGTGAGGGCAGTTGGCAATTTTAGGGATATCTGGACAGGTGGCTGGAGTGCAAGGGCCAGGGACAACTTATTGTAGGTGGGGACTGTAATATGGTTATGGATGAGCAGATGGATCGATCACGGCAATTGACAAGGGGGGGAGGAGATATAGCCTCTAGGGACCGAAGGCTATCAGAGTGGGTGAAAAGCTAGGGATTGGTGGACCTATGGCATGTGGTGAACCCCTCAGCTAGGGATTAGACATTTTATTCAGTGCCATATGATAGTTATAGCTGCATTTATTTATATTCTCTTATATACCGCGCTATTCTGCATCAGTGCAGTTTACATTGAACAAACTGAAATTACATTGAACAGGGCATTATAACTTGGAGATAACTATTTTACAGGGCACATGGGCTATGGAGGGTTAAGTGGCTTGCCCAAGACCACAAGGAGCACCTGTGGGACTAGAAACCCCAGTCCTTCCAGCCCAAGGTTGCTGTCCTCTAGTGGGATTTGAACCCCCAACCTTCCGGCCTGAAGTACCTTGCCCCAACCACTAGGCCACTCCCTCCACTCCAAGCACTGGCTATATATTTACTACTCAGCAATGAGTGGGGAAGCTGATGGCCACTCAAGTAGTTAAATTGAAGAGAAAGTGTGATAGGATGCTTTTTAAGAATTCAGAGATATGGGAACGATTTGCACACTTTTACCAACAGCTATACCAACGGGTGGAGGGCATCCCCACAGATCGGATAAATAGCTATCTTCAGGGAGCGGTGGATTTGCCAGCTCTTGGGGAAGAGGAGAGAGCAGGACTGAAGTGGGCTATTGGAGCAGAGGAGCTGGGGCAGACAATTAAAGGCTTATAGCCAGGTAAAGCCCCGGGTTTGGATGGGTTCACAGGGCTGTTTTATAAAATGTTTGCCTGGGCTCTAATGCCAATTCTTCTGAGGGTCTTTAATGGGGTACTGCAGGGTGACAAGCTACCACAGACTTTTAGAGAAGTGGCAATAATGGTGATCCCCAAGCTGGGACGGGACCCTATGGTATGTGCCTCCTATAGACCCATATCTCTGATTAACATTGACGCCAAGCTGATGGCGAAAATCTTGACCAATCAGTTGGGAGTTCTGCTCCCGGGCCATTATTCGGCCAGATCAGATTGGATTCATTCATGGGCACCAAGCGGGAGATAATATTCGAAGAGTCCTTCAGCTGATTTGGCAAGCTCATCAAGAATGGAGGGCAGACCTCCTGCTAGCAATCGATGCCGAGAAAGCATTTGATTAAGTGCATTGGGATTTTTTATTTGGAGTTCTGGCACGGGTGGGGCTGGGACCAAACTTTATTGATTGGGTCTGGGCGTTGTATACTGCCAAGAGCCCTAGTGCGGGTCAACAGAGGTTGCTCACTGATCTGCAGAGAGGCACAAGGCAAGGGTGCCCTCTATCCCCCTTATTATTTGCTTTAGTGATGGAACCATTAGCATGTTTGATCTGGGCAAATGCTAATATTGCAGGAGTACCTGTAGAGCAGGACCATCATAAGATAGCATTATTCGCAGATGATCTCCTTTTCACAGTAATGCAGCCAATGCTTTCATTGCCCCATTTAATGTGCAAATCTGCCCAATTTGGGGCTTTGTCAGGGTTTCAGATAAACTGGAACAAAACTGAAGCATTGAATGTATCGCTGGGACAGGCGGAGGAGAGTGGATTAAGCAGAAATACCCCTTCAGATGGGCTCGCGATTCTTTGTTATATTTAGGGGTGTGTATTACAAGCTCGCCCAAGAATTTATACCAGGTCAACTACCCAACCTTGCTGTGTGAAGTGGAGAGAGACCGAAGTCAATTGCAGTCAGGTGGCTTTTCATGGCTGGGTAGAGTAGTGGTGGTAAAGATTTTTTATTTATTTATTTAACAGCTTTTATATACCACGCTATTTGTCATCAGTGCGGTTTACAATGAACAAAATTGCACTCAGACATAGAGATCTAGTCAAGTTTACAGGTAACAGGGAGTAAAAACAGGAGTTAACTGGGGAATAATATACAGTAGTTAAACATTTAACAAAGGCAACTATTTACAACGCTTTAGCAAAGGTTGAAAAGACATTTCTATCGAAAGGAACTCTGATTTGATATAGTCTGAGCTATACACTAAAGAGAACTACTTGCTTAACCATAGTCATTGGTTTGGGTTGAGGGGGCAGAGAGGGGGGCGTATTGCTGTGGAAGAAGTGTTGTAAGAAGATGTGGGTTTTTAGGGCTTTTCTGTATTGTGATATATCTTTCAACAATCTGATGTTGGTAAGCAGCTTGTTCAAACATCTGGGGGCGAAGGATGCAAATGCTCTGTTGGTAGCTGTCTGGGTGCATTTTACTAGTTCTTTTGGAACCAAAAGTATATTTTCAGCTATAGGTCTTCTAGACCAGCGTTTTTCAACCACTGTGCCGCGGCACACTAGTGTGCCGTGAGATATTGTCTGGTGTGCCGTGGGAAAAATGCCAATTTCATCCATAACATGTGGCCTCGGCTCACAAATTAGGGTTGCCAACCGGCCGGTTTTCAGCCGGCCTGGCCGGTTTTTCCATGGCCAGGCCGGCTGCCGGCACAGTTGTAAAACCGGCCATTGAAAAGCCGGTTTTTTGCTCTGGCCGCAAGATCGGGAGCGGCCAGAGCAAAAAACCGGCTTTTGTGCCAAAGTGCGCGGTGCGAACGCGATCGCGATTCCCTATAGCAGTGCAGCCGCTGGTTCTGCTTTGTACAGAGCAGCGGCTGCACTACACTTACATTGAAAAGTAAAGAGAAACTGTGTCAGGAGCCCTCCGATCATGCAGAGCCCGAGGAAGTGATGTCATGGGGCGGGCTCCTCATAGGCTGTCTTTCCTTTTCAAATTAACTTTAGCTGCAATAAAGTTAATTTGAAAAGGAAAGACAGCCTGTGAGGAGCCCGCCCCCATGACATCACTTCCTCGGGCTCTGCGATGACCGGAGGGCTCCTGACACAGTTTCTCTTTACTTTTCAATGTAAGTGTAGTGCAGCCGCTGCTCTGTACAAAGCAGAAGCAGCGGCTTGGGCAGAGGGGGTGTGTGTGTGTGTGTGAACCAGCAAGGGGGGGGGGAGTGTGAGTGAACCAGCAAGGGGGGGGAGTGTGAGTGAACCAGCAAGGGGGGGGGGAGTGTGAGTGAACCAGCAAGGGGGGGGAGTGTGAGTGAACCAGCAGTGGAGGGGGGGGTGGTGTGAGAGAACCAGCAAGGGGGGGGGAGTGTGAGTGAACCAGCAGGGGAGGGGGGGTGAGTGAGTGACCCAGCAGGAGGGGTGAGTAAGTGACAGGGGGGTGGGTGAGTGAACCAGCAGTGGAGGGGGGGGGTGGTGTGAGTGAACCAGCAGGGGAGGGGGGTTGGTGTGAACCAGCAGGGGAGGTTGGTTGGTGTGAGTGTTTGATTCCTATTCAAGAGAATTACTTTATATATAGTCAATATAGGCACAGAGGTAAATTTTTTAAACATTTTCTAATGGTGGTGTGCCTCGTGATTTTTTTCATGAAAAAAGTGTGCCTTTGCACAAAAAAGGTTGAAAAACACTGTTCTAGACCTATTGTTTTGGGTGTGGATAATGAGGTCCGATATGGACGATGGTGAGATTTTATGGAATTCTTTGAAGGTCATGAGGAGGACTTTGTAAGATATCCTACAGATTATCGGAAGCCAGTGAAGTTCCATCAGGATGGGGGTTATGTGTTGTCTCCTTGTAGATCCACTTAGTACTCTGGCTGCTGTATTCATAGCCAACTGTAACGGATTTAGTGTGCTCTTGGGTAAACCATGTAGTATAATGTTCGCATAGTCAAAATGTGGGATGACTAGAGCTTGGAATGTTGTGCGGAAGTCATTAGGTTCCAGCATGGGTTTGAGGTGTCAGAGTCTTGATCTTGTGATAGATGGATTTCACTGTGCATTTTATATGCTCTTTGAATTCTAGACATTGGTCCAGTATGACACCTAGATAACGAATCGTAGATTTGACTGGTAAATCAGCATCCCTTACTCTTAGTGTCAGTGGAGAAGTCTTTATTCCTGTAACAATAAGGACTTCTGTTTTTTTTAAATTGATTCAGAGGTTCTGCGTGAGCAGCCAATCAGCTATTGAACTGAAGTAGTTGATTAAAGCTGTGTAATCTGGACTTAGCACATTAACAGGTGTGAATAACAGCACATCGTCAGCATAGATAAGGCAAGATATTCTGAATGCCCAGGTGATGTTGCAGATTGGCTGCATGTAGATATTAAAAAGCAGAGCTGATAGGGAGGAACCTTGTGGTACTCCTTGCTTCAGTTGGAATGGATAAGATGTATTGTTACCGATCCGAACCTGTTGCCAGTGATCTTCCAGATGGGATTGGTGCAAATCCTATGCAGTTCCTTGTATTCCCTTCTCATAGTCGAGCTAGTAGTTGTTCATGGTCCACTGAATCGAATGCTGCCGCAATGTCTAGGAAGACCATTGCAACTCCATTCTTGATGCTGTCTATAGCATTAATGAGAGTATTCATTAAAGAGGCAAGAAGTGTCTCAACTCCATGTGCATCCCTAAATCCATGTTGGCATGGGTCGAGTTGGGCTTCAGTATCTATGTGTTGCTGGATCTGTCTCAGGGTTGCCTTTTCTAGGATTTTGGCTAATAGTGGAATACTTGAAATTGGCCGGTAAGAGTCCTCCTTCTTTGGGTCTAGTTTATTATTCTTCAATAGAGGTCGTATAGATGTCTGTTTGAGGACTGGAGGGAATGGAGGAGTAGCCTAGTGGTTGGGGAAAGGTACTTCAGGCCGGAAGGTCGGGGGTTCAAATCCCACTAGAGGACAGTAACCTTGGGCCGGAAGGACTGGGGTTTCTAGTCCCACAGGTGCTCCTTGTGGTCTTGGGCAAGCCACTTAACCCTCCATAGCCCATGTTCCCTGTAAATAGTTATCTCCAAGTTATAATGCCCTGTTCAATGTAATTTCAGTTTGTTCAATGTAAACCGCACTGATGCAGAATAGTGCGGTATATAAGAGAATGTACATAAAACACCGGTGTTGAATGACTGGTCTACTATGGCGGCTATATATGGGCTAAGCTCAGCTCTCAATGCTTTGATCCAGTGGGCTGGACATAGATCATTTGGGGCTGTGGTGGTATTGATGGTGGCTATGATGTCTTCGATGGTACTTGGTGATGGGGATGAAAATTTGTTGAGTGGGAATCGAATGTGGGGAGGTTGAGAGATTTCTTTTGAGATAGTTGTTGTAATTGTGATCGCCTTTGACTGAATGTGTTTCCCTGGCTCCTATATTTTTTCCAGGTGCTGTCAGTGGCGATGTCCCCTGCTGTGCTTCAACGGAAGGTTATGAACTTCATATGGCATAAACGTCTGCCACGGGTGGCGAGAAGAGTCCTTTATCTACCACACCATAGAGGGGGGTCTAGGGGTTCCAGATTTCTATCTTTACTATCTCGCTTCACAGATGCACCAGGTCATGGATTGGAGGGATGAGGCTGACAAGCGGTTTTGGGAGGAAGAGCAATTGTGAGTAGGGGAAGTGAAATTGGTCCATCTTCTGTGGCTATTAAAGGAGACCCCAGGGGGGGGGGGGTGGAGGGAGAATCCATATTTACATCATCTTTGGACTCAGTGGCTTCCAAGGTACCTTTTACTCCCTTGGCACCTATTGGGGGGGGGAGGGGGTTGCCTCAAGAAGGGAGCAACTTTCCAATGCTGGGAGTGTAGAGGACTGGAAACGTTTTTTAAATTATTGGAACAGGGTAAGCTGATGCCTTTTAATAAGATAAGGGAATACCAGTTAGGGATTTTTTTGCACATATACAAGTAACCCATTTCTTACGACAGCAACCACAGTGGGGAATATTGGAAGAGGGGTGTAATGATGTTGAAGTACTGTGGGTGAGCCACTATAAAAGCCATGGCCTGGGGAACTTCCAGTGGCATGGTGAGCTGAGTAGGACGCTTCCTTCTTAGCTCCGGAGCCTGCTCCTTCCCCCCATTGATTTTCATAGTTTTGGCCAATAGTTTACTGCTCAAGAGTGGGGGAACAACTTTGCAGGGTACGGGGGTTTCCTTTGAATCGACCACCTATACCGGGAGAGCACCCTATGGCGACTAAAATTCCACGCAGAGAGCACCCACGAGGTGGGGAGACCAAGATGGCGGAAGGCGCTCAAGATGACCCGATGCCCATTGCCACGGCGGCGATGGTGTCCGAGGTCTCTAAGGCGGTGGTGGAGGCATTAGAAGATCGCCTGGGGGGCCTGGCTACACAGATCACTGTGGTGGCCCAGGCGGTCTCGGATTTTACCCGTCGAGTGGAGCATGCGGAGAGCCGCTTAGGAGCCCTCGAGGACACGCGGTTGCAAGACGAGGCTCGGCTTAAGCAGCTGGAGGAGGCCTTGGTGAAACAGCAGGACAAGTTGGAAGATTTGGAGAATCGGAGCAGATGCAATAATTTAAGGTTCATTGGCATAGAGGAGTCTGTGCCTGAGAGGGATTTGCGACAACACCTGGAGAAGTGGTTGCCTGCTAATCTGCCCCTGGCTGCTGATATGGGGGAGATTATTTTGGAGCGAGCGCACCGATTGGGGCTTTACCAGGCTGGAGATCACCGGCCGAGGGCGGTGATTGCCCGTTTTCTCAATGCAGTGCAGAAAGACAGTGTCTTGCGCGCATCGCGGCAGTCGCGCCGTACCGGAGCCAACGCCTGCAAGGTACTGATTTTTCAGGATTACTCAGCGGTGTTTCATTGCGGCGCAAGGCTTTCAAGGAGGCTTGTAGCCGGCTGATTGAGCGGGGCCTCCAATTCACCTTGGCATACCCCGCGATCCTGCGAGTGAACTGCGATGGTGGCAACCGTGTATTCTCTTCCCCAGCGGAGGCGATGGACTATTGCAATAGCCTGGGTTGAGTGCTGGAACCACGAGGGTGGTCAAAGCTGCGTTCCTTCTCAGGCTATGGCTCCCCTGCTCACAGGCCTGTGGATATTGTCCTTTGGTGCTTCCAAGATTCTACTTTGGGACATTCAGCCAGCGAAGACTACTTCTCCCTTGCGGGGAGTTGGTGTACCACCCGCCCTCATGCTGGTAGGGGACTTCCGGAGGATCCTGCATTGTTGGACTCAGTGTTATGCTTTATAATAATAACACTATATAAGTACATTCATTATATTATAATTTGATTTAACTTTATACTTTGGGGCGTTTGGTTGTTCTTTCTACAAATGTGCTGCAGTACATGCGGTGGTTTGGTCGGTGGTGGGCATGGGGTTTCGTTTTGTTGGTGGGGGGGGTGATTTTAATTTTAATCTTAATTTATTTTATTTTAATTTCTTTTATTTTCTTTATTTTCTTTTTTCTTTATTTGATCTTATTATACTTGCTCTTATTCGTTTATACTCACTTTTATGTTATTCTAATCTGTTGCTGCTGTTTCCTGTGTACCCTGCTTTTTCTTTTCTTTCTTTTTTTTCTGCTTTTGATTGTTCTCCTCCCCTTATGCACTTCTTAATTTCCTTTTTCCACTCCATCACATTCAATTGCAACTGACCTGTTTCACTTTGGAGTTTGGTTAAACATGTGTTTACAATATAGTGCCAGATAATCTTTTGTTTGAGATTATTGGATGTGGTGGACCCTGCTTTGGAGAACTGGGGGGGAGGCCTACTACAGGTCCCACCGGTCCAGTGTGTGGTGCGGCGACATGGCTCCGGGGCCCCTCTTTAAGTCCAGGCCTTGGATTTTCTGCCATCTCGATGGGTTTAGTTCTTCTCTCCTCCATAACGCTGGGGTTAATAAATTGGGAGTGGCCTTCTGGCACTCGCCATCTCGCTCAGTTATGGAAGTAGGAGAGATGAATGATAGTCTGGGTAACGCCTCCGGGGAACATGAACTACTGCTATGTACGCCCCTGATTGCTGGGGCTACCCCTCTTCTTACTGCTAGTATTCTTCCTGTGAGGATAATTCCTTGGAGGGGCCCAGGTGGAGGTTTTGCAGTTATGTTGTTCGGGGGGGGTGGGGGGGGTCAGATACCTGTTGTTCAATTCAGGGTGGCGGGTTAGTTTGAGGTTTGGTGTAGGGCTGGGGTTGATCCAAGAATTCACTAGTTTGGATGACTAAGGATAGCTGGCAGGGAGTGGTAGTGTGGCTGTGGGGTGGGAGGGGGGGGGGCTCTGCATTTCCAGGGAGTCACGGTGGGGCCAGAGGTGGTAGACTGGGGGAGGGTGGTTGGTAGGGCTGTTGGTATGCTCGGGGGGGGGGGGGGAGAGGAAAGGAGAAGGCAGTTGGGGGGGGATGGGGTAGCAGAGGTATTAGGCTGGTAGTGGGGAGGGGCGGGGGGTTAGGAATGAATGTTGCTGGATGGGTTTGCTTGAGAAGATGGATGGAGGTCAGTGTTCATGTGTGTTGGCTTGGCTGCTTTGGGGTGCTTGGATGTTGCTGGTGTGGAGGGGGGCCCTTGGCTGGGGGGGGTCTCCGTCTAGTGGTGCTGTGGATTTCTGCTTTACGGACTTTTCGTTATCTCATGAGTCCTGAGTAGTGGTATTCGGTTAGCATCTTGGAATGTTTGCGGTTTGGGGTCTCCAGTGAAGCATTATAAAGTGCTTCAGCATCTGAAATGTCAGCGGCTTGGTGTTATAATGTTGCAGGAAACCCACCAGACGGCAGCGGAGCATGCGAAGTTGGGCAAGGGTCACATAGCTCATGTGTATGGGGCTCCAGCTGTTGGAAAGAAGCAGGGTGTGGTTATACTAATTGCCAACTCGGTCACTTGGAAGGAGGAGCGAGTGGTCTCTGATGTGGAAGGTAGATATGTTTGTGTATGGGGGCTGTTAGATGGCAGGAAAGTTGCACTGTGCTCGGTATACGGACCCAATGTGTATGAGGCCCGCTTCTATCAGGCTATTACACGAGTCTTGGCGGACACAAGTGGGTATCAGATTATACTGGGAGGAGATCTCAATGAAGTATTGGATGTCGGTATGGATCGTTCGGGCTTGGCTGCGAGTGGGAGCAAGCAGGCCCGTCGGCACCTTTGGGGGGATCTGTGAAGCACATAAGCTCTTGGATATCTAGAGACTTTTGCACCCTGGGGACCGGGACTCTACCCATATGTGGAGGAGTGGCCTAGTGGTTGGAGCAAGGTACTTCGGGCCGGAAGGTCAGGGGTTCAAATCCCACTAGAGGACAGCAACCTTGGGCCGGAAGGACTGGGGTTTCTAGTCCCACAGGTGCTCCTTGTGGTCTTGGGCAAGCCACTTAACCCTCCATAGCCCATGTTCCCTGTAAAATAGTTCTCTGTGTGCTGTGCTTTCCTGTCTAATCAATGTGTTTATACCTCAAAAATTTCCTGTCATGATTTGACAATTTCCAATCTGTAATCAAACCGCTGCTGATCGCTGGAAGTAGCGGTATACAAATGTATACTAAATAAATAAATAAATAAATAAATAAATAAAATAAATATGTCTAGAGCCCACGGAACATGGTCCCGTATTGATTATTTTCTTATTTCGGACTCACTATTCAGCTGTGCCTCGAAGGCAGAGATTGGGCCTTCCATCCTCTCGGATCACGCGATGGTTACCTTGGAATTGCATGGTAGTAGTACATCTCGGAGTCGGCTTTGGAGATATCCACTGGATCTTTGTGGGGATGTGCACTTTGAAGCGCATTTGTGGGACCGCTGGAGAGAATACTTGGCCTTTAATGCTCAACCGGAGATATCTCCAGCCCTCCTCTGGGAAGCGGGTAAGGCCGTCATGCACGGGGAAATTATTAGTTATCATAGTCTCCGCCGGAAGCAGCTGAACCAGAGAATTCTTTTGTTAGAAAGGGATTTGGGCAAAGCGAGGAGGGTGGTGGCTGGGTGTAGAACGGCATCCAATCAACGTAAGCTTCGGGAGCTTCAGACAGAACTGGAGATGCTCCTCCATCGGAGGGCCCAAAAATCCATGTTGTATTATCGATATAAGTTGTACCAACATGGGAATAAGGTGGGGAAGCTGATGTCTTCCTTGATGAGACCCGCAGGGGGTTCTCGGCAAATTGGGGCCATCCGGCACGCTGATGGGACAATTCGACGGGAAGCGGTGGATATTGAGAATGTTTTTACTGAATTTTTCAGGCAGCTCTATGCGAGCGATGGGGATAAGGAGCTAGAGGGCCGTAATTTTCTTGACGGCTGTACCCTGCCGCGACTTTGTGCGGCGCATTTGGAGGTCCTCAATCAGCCCATTACGGGGCGGGAGGTTCAGGTGGGGATCAAGAACTTGAAGAATGGGCGGGCGCCTGGGGTTGACGGCTATCGTAGTGAATTTTACAAGGTTCTGGGTGATGCCATCGTGGCTCCACTGGTGGGGTATTTTGAGGAATTGGTGCAGAGGGGACGGTTCCCATTTGAGGCCAATAAGGCTCTGGTCACTATTTTGCCTAAACAGGGGAGGGACCCACTTTTGCCGGGCTCGTATCGTCCTATTTCGCTTCTTAATGTTGATATTAAGCTCCTAGCTAAAATCATGGTTGATCGGCTAGCATTATACTTGCTGACTCTGGTTCATCGGGATCAGGTGGGCTTTGTGCGGGGGCACCATGAAGCGTATAGTCTACAACGTATCTTACTCTCTATCCATGCGGGACGGTTAGCGAGGGACCCATCTTTACTTATCAGCTTTGACGCCGAAAAAGCGTTCGATCGGGTCAATTGGAGCTTCATGTATCAAGTACTAGCGGCGATGGGGCTCACGGGTTTCTTTGTAGACGTGGTCCGACTATTATATGCAGATCCCATCGGCGCCGTTATGGTTAATGGGGTCATGTCCGCTGACTTTAGTATTCAGAAAGGTACTCGTCAGGGTTGCCCGTTGTCCCCACTTTTATTTGTTCTGACGCTGGAACCCCTTTTGATTCAGATTCGGACCACATCGCAATTATGTGGTATTCAGATGGGGTGGGAGGAGTTCCGCATGGCAGCTTTCACTGATGATTTGTTGGTGCATTTGGGGGACCCTTATATTGGGTTGCCTAGACTGTTACAGCTTATTCGGGATTACGGGATGCCCTCCGGATTTCGACTTAATCTCGATAAGTCAGAGGCTCTGTTAATAGGGCCAGAAGGACAGCCGAGCTGGCGGGGAGAATTCCCTTTGAAGTGGGCAGTGGGGTACTTCAAATATTTGGGCGTCTATCTGCCGGCGAACTTAGGGGATCTTTATCATCTCAATGTCTCCAAGATACTTAGCGCAGTGGCGGTTAGTGTTGATAAATGGCGTGACCTGCCGTTATCGTTAGGAGGTCGGGTAGCTTTATGCAAGATGGCCATCTTCCCTAAGATACTATATCCGCTTCAGATCCTCCCATTGTTTTTAAAGCGCTCGGATCTTCGCCAGCTGACGCGCCTATTCAACCGGTTCCTCTGGCTCGGCCGAAGGCCAAGGGCACGCCTGGAGATACTCCGGCAACCCTGGGTGTTGGGCGGGATAGGATTCCCTGATATACAGAAATATAATATCACTTGCTTATTGCAGTGGGCTCAGGACTGGATATGGGACTTGGAGGATTGTTCCCCATTAGGGTTGCTCAGGGCTGCGGTGAATCCTTCCCATTTGCGATACCTTTTACATGCTAAAAACGTTAAGGGGCTGCCTGGTGATATTCGGGGGATCATATTGGATCCTGTGCGGAAAGCGTGGAGATATTTTTGCTCAGGGCACCGGCTCTCGGCGAATTATACACCCTACCTTCCCATTAGGGGGAATGCAGAGTTTGTGTCGGGTGTGGGAGGATCTTATTTTGCTTTGTGGGAGGAGTTGGGAATGGTAAATTTAGAGCATGTGTTGACCTTAGATGGGGGGATGCTTGAATTTTCTGTGCTATGTCAACAATACCCCCCAGGGGGCAAGGATATTTTTCAGTACGCACAGCTCCGGAGTTATATCCGTGGGGTTCCTGTGGAGGCTTTGCGGGGGGAGGTATGTTCGACAATCGAGTTGGCGCTTTTGGGGGGAGAGCCTGGGGCGCACGTGTCTGGGTTATACAAGATGCTCTGGGATGGGGCTTCGTCCATCGCAGTGGATGAGTTGGCGGCGGCTTGGGCTATGGATCTTGGCAAAGAGATCAGTGGTGAGGAGTTGGTAGGTGGTTTGACTGCTATCCCGTCCTTAAGCGTGATGGTGCTACATAAGGATACCCAGTATAAGCTGCTGCGTCGACTATACTTTGCCCCTCTTCGGGCGTGGCGTGCGGGGGTGGCTGACCATCATTGCTGTCCGTGGTGTGGCAAACCCAGGGCCACATTGGGACATATGTTTTGGCGTTGCTCGCGAGCTCAGGTTTTTTGGGGGCAGGTATTGACGTATTTGACCAACAGTCTGCAGCAGCCTATACTTTTGAATGCTAAGAATATTGTGTTAGATCTCTGGGAGGATGTGTGGGGGGGGGGCGATTTGGGGCAAGTTGGCTTGCGCTGGTTACGGCTCGTGTTGGTGACTGCTCGTATGACTGTGTTACAACAATGGTTGGATGTTCGGGGCCCCACTTATGGTGCCTGGCGGGTACAGCTGCATAGGATTTTGCTTATGGAAAAGATGCATGCTTGTGGGAAGGTGCGGGGCTGGAAGCATTTTCTGGAGGCCTGGAGACCTCATCTAAATTTGCTACCGTGGAGGGCTCGTAGTCGAATCTTGAGTAGGCACTGAAGGATTAGGCTTAGTTTTTCTTTTTTTTTTTTTTTCCTTTTCTTCTCTCACTTTGGGGATAGCCTGCCGTTTCTGGGACATATGCAAACCCTGTTGAGTGGAGAGGCGGGGGGGGGGGGAGGGGAGGGGGGGTTACAGTGCGAATTAACCAGCAGAGCGGACGTTCACCTGATCGACTGATGGTGTTGGGCTCGGGAGAAGAGTTCACCCTGGGCCTGCTCATGTTCCCATCTATATCTTACTACTCTGTTGGGCCCGCTGGGACATGTGCGCTGGTAGGTTTGGGATTGGGGGAATGGGAAGGGAGGGATGGGGGAGGCCTGTTACAGTTGTACCTTTGTATTTTTTGTACTCCTTAAGTTTCCATGTGGGAGTCTCTGTTTCTATGTCCTCTGTATTCTGCCTTATTGAACTGTGACTCCTAATATGGAGTTGTGTCTATTGTTACTGGTTGATTGAATAAAAGAGATTTAAACATAAAAGCCATGGCCTAATTAGTCAGTTATATCAAAGTCTCCAAGGTAAATATGACCGGGGGGGAGGGAGAGAAACAAGCGCTGTCGGTATCAATTTGAGAAAACTCTTATAAAACTTAAGATGTGATGGTATTATACTCCTGTGCGGTTGCATGCTATGTTCCCTTTGGCTTCAGAGCATTGCTGGAGATTATGTGGGGCTAAAGGGACATTATATTATATATGGTGAGAGTGCCCATGGATATCGCTCTTTTGAGGGGACATATGTGCAGCCATACAACAAACGTTTGCTGTGGACACCGGGTGGAAACCAGGGTTTTACCTTCTGGGAAAATGGGCGCAGGAGCAACCACTTCTTGCACAAGTGACCTGCTGAGTGGAGGGGAGTGGGGGAAAAGGGGTTTTATATACTGTATATTGTAAATGTTATACATTGATAACCTTTTTGTGCAAATGCTTTGGTTGTTAGACCGTGTTCAATGTTAACAAAAATTTAAAATATATACAGTATATAAAAAATAAATAAAGGAACCGGAATAGATAGGGAGTCGAGTTGGTGGACGAGGAGGCAAAAGCTAGAGTACTCGATGGTACTAATAAAAACGTAGAAGTCTCTTGATGCGGCAAAACAGGGACAAGTGTCCCAACAGCTCTGTGGGAAAAAAAAGACAACCGAGGATAGCAGGAGGGAAGGCAGGCACACATGCGTGGAGCAACACTCCCAAAAGCATTCCTACTGGATGCTGGGGCGTGTTCCCATGCTGGGCTCTGTCAATGCTGACATCACTCATATGTGAGACTGATTTCTACTTGTTCCTGGAGATAAATCTCATGCACCAGGGAAGAAGAATGAAAACAGCTATCTGAAAAGACACCGAGGCGCAGTGGTTCCAGGAACTGAGAAGGTGATGGTATGCAACTGGATGAAAAGAGAAAAGAACAAAAAGATGGCAAAAACGGCAACTTTTTCTGGGGTGCAGATAAAATGTCTGATGGGCTCATAAGAACATAAGATATGCCATACTGGGTCAGACCAAGGTCCATCAAGCCCAGTATCCTGTTTCCAACAATGGCCAATCTAGGTCATACGTACCTAGCAGTATCCCCAAGAGACACAGGTTCCACAATGCTTGTATTGGGTCAAGCATTGATATGCTGGGTTCCTTTTTAATAATGGTTTATGGACCTTTCCTCCAGGAACTTGTCCAAACCTTTTTTAAACCCAGCTACACTAACAGCCTTTACTACATCCTCCGGTAACAAATTCCAGAGTTTGATTACACGTTGAGTGAAAAAATATTTTCTCTTATTTGTCTTAGTTTACCCTGTAGCTTCATTACATGTCCCCTAGTCTTTCTATATTCTGATAGTGTAAACAATCGATCTATGTTTACCCGTTCCACTCCATTCATTAATTTATAGACCTCTATCATATCTCCCCTCAGCCGTCTCTTTTCCAGGTTGAAGAGCCCTAACCTTTGTAGCCTCTCTTCATAGGAATAGCCTTCCCTCCCCTTTACCATTTTGGTGGCTCTTCTCTGTACCATTTTGGTGGCTCCATGGAAAAATGAAAACTGAGGTAAGATGGCACCCTTGGGAGGGAAGGTGACCACACATGTGAGGTCTAACTCCCAAAGGCTTTCTGTGAAAGCTGGGGAATATTCACTGTGTGGCCTCCATCAGTGCCAATTTCACTGATTATGTGAGGGTTGACTTCCTGCTTCTTCCCAGAGAATATACATAGACTAGTACCATTACGATGACACTTTTCAGAGGAATTTACCCAGGTAACTAAGCAGTTACCTGGGTAAATTCCCCAAGCTGTCAACTGTCCTCCAGGCTGTGACTAAAAGGGTACAGATAGGTTTTGCAGCATGTGTAGCTTTAGATTTATTTATTGGGTCTTTTATACAGCTTCATCATTTCAATCAAAGTGGTTTACATTGTAACTTAAACTTGATAATGTACATTAAACAGGGACATTGATAGCTTGGAATTTTCTGAGGCAATGGAAGGTTAAGTGACTTGCCCAAGGCCCCAAAGAGTGCTAGTGGGAATCAATCCCTGGTCTCTTGGTTCCAAAATCAGTGCTCTAACCACTAGGCTACACCTCCACACCAACAAGATGGGGTTGGAGGAGACAAAGTATGCATGGAGATCTGGTTCTGACATCTATGCTTGTACTTTGTCAGTATAATTTGCATCAGCAAAGTTGTGCTGGTGGATTGCACTAGGCCTAATATTCAAAGAGAAACTTTATAGGACACTGTCCCCACCAGAGAAAGTCATTGAAACACACAAAATGGGCTGTTCTCACAGGCATTGAAGGCGGTCAAGATAACATCTAACAAGACCGTGATGATCAGTGTTCGTGGAACAAGCTGTCCTGCAGATCAAAGAGGAGAAGGCGGCCACAATTACAGTCAAGAGCACTGAAGGAAAAGGAGTTAGAGCCAGAAACACACAAGAGGTAGGAGGGATACATTTAAAGGCATAGTGGATTTGAGAAAGAAAGACAGGGAGAAGAGAATGGAGGGCAATGAGTGAGAATGCTAGGAGTAGGGAATAAGGGACAGAGTTTGGGAAGGGAACAGAGATGAGGGAAGGCATCAGGAGAGGCTCTGCAGCCAGGGGTGTACGACTGCAAGGGTTGGAGGTTGAGGTGAGGGCAGAAAAGAGCACGATTAATATATACTGAAAGGTGCAGCCTCTACCCCCAGCAGAAGAGACACAGGCTCCCGACCCCAACACACAAATATATCTGTGAGTCAGTCAGTTTGACCATCAGATGACAGAGGGGTAAAAAGGTCACTAAGGGAGGACAAAGAGAAACTGAATGAATTCTTTGTTTCGGTCTTTACTGAAGATGATGTAGGAAAGTTACCCATGGCCGAAGTGGTATTTAAAGGTGATATATCTGAAGAATTGAAACAAATTTTGATAAATACAGAAGATATATTACAATTATATAAATAGCATCAAATCACCTGGACCAGATGGTATACAGCCAAAGGTGCTGAAAGAACTGAAATATGAGATTGCAGACCTACTATTAGTAATCTGTGAACTATCATTAAAATCATCTGTAGTACCTGAAGATTGGAGAAAAGCCAATTTTTAAACAGCATTCTAGGAAGCGCATGGTTCGGAAGAATGTATCCTTGAAGGATACTACAAAAAGCAGAGAGGTTCCAAAAAAGAGTAAAGTAGCCCAAATGCCCTCGAGTATGGAGCAGACAGAGCTTAAAGATCCCAAATTACCCATGTTTACCAATAGCCAAATTAATATGAATAAAATACAGTCTCTAAAATGCTTGTATGCAAATGCTAGAAGTCTACAAAACAAGATGGGAGAGTTAGAATATATAGCACTAAACGAGAGGTTAGATATGATTGGAATATCAGAGACATGGTGGAAGGAGGACAACCAGTGGGACACTGTGATACCTGGGTACAAACTATATCGTAATGATAGAGCTGATCAAATTGGTGGAGGGGTTGCGCTCTATGTTAGAGAGGGCATTGAGTCAGAAAGGATTAAAGTTTTGCAAGAAACAAAATTTGCTGTAGAATCTCTATGGATTGAAATTCCATGTAAAAAGGGGAAGGCGATGGCAGTGGGGGTGTACTATCGTCCGCCTGGCCAGAATGAACAAATGGATGATGAAATGCTCAAAGAAATCAAGGAAGCTAGCAAAGGTTACAGTGCAGTAATAATAATGGGTGATTTCAATTACCCCGGCATCGACTGGGTCAGTGTCACAACAGGACATGCTAGGGAGATAAAGTTCCTAGATGAAATAAATGACTGCTTCTTGGAGCAGCTGGTTCATGAACCGACCAGAGGGGAAGCAATATTAGACCTAGTCCTTAGTGGAACATCAGATGTAGTGCAAGAGATAAGGGTGTTGGGGCCACTTGGCAATAGTGATCATAGCATGATCGCCTTTGATTTAATTAGTGAGGAGGGATAGTAAGGAAATCCACAGTACTACCCTTTAACTTTCGAAAGGGAGACTATGATAAAATGAAGAAAACAGTTAAGAAAAACTAAAAGGAGCAGTTGCAAAGGTTAAAGACGTACATCAAGCTTGGGTGTTGTTGAAAAATACTATCTTGGAAGCCCAGACCAGCTGTATTCCACGCTTTAAGAAAAGTGGAAGGAAGTCCAAAAAACTGCCAGCATGGTTTAAAGGTGAGGTCAGAGAGGCTGCTGTTGCCAAAAAAGCATCTTTCAGGAAATGGAAAAAAGAGCCAAACGTTGAAACCTGGAAACAGCACAAGCACTGGCAAGTCAAATGCAAGGCATTGATAAGGCAGGCAAAGAGAGAATTTGAGAAGAAGCTTGCTGCGGAAGCAAAAACACGAAATAAAGACCTTTTCAAGTACATTCGTAGCAAAAAACCTGTGAGAGAGTCAGTTGGTCCATTAGATGATAAAGGGGTTAAAGGAGCACTAAGAGGCGACAAGGCGATAGCGGAGAGACTGAATGAATTCTTTGCTTCGGTCTTTACTGAGGAAGATGTAGGGATGTTACCCATGACTGAAGTGGTATTTAAAGGTGTGGAAGAATTGAAGGAAATATCGATACATCGGGAAGATGTCTTACAACTATTAGATAAACTGAAGAGTAGCAAATCACCTGGGCCGGATGGTATACATCCAAGGGTGTTGAAAGAACTGAAATTTGAGATTGCAGACCTGCTATCAGTAATCTGTGAACTATCATTAAAATCATCTCTAATACCTGAGGATTGGAGGATCGCCAATGTAACACCAATTTTTAAAAAGGGTTCGAGGGGTGATCCGGGAAACTACAGACCGGTGAACCCGACATCAGTACCGGGAAAAATGGTAGAAACCATCATAAAGAATAAAATTACTCAGCATGTAGATAGTCACGACCTAATGGGAGACAGCCAACATGGCTTTAGACAAGGAAGATCTTGTCTTACTAATCTGTTATGTTTTTTTGAAGGAGTGAATAAACAGGTGGAAAAAGGTGAGTCGGTTGATATTGTGTATCTGGACTTTCAGAAAGCCTTTGACAAGGTCCCTCATGAGAGACTTTTGGCAAAACTAAAGAGTCATGGGATAGGAGGCAGTGTACTATTGTGGATCAGGAACTGGTTAAAAGATAGAAAGCAGAGGGTAGGGCTAAATGGCCAATTTTCCCAATGGAGAAAGGTGAATAGTGGTGTACCCCAGGGATCTGTGCTGGGTCCGCTGCTTTTTGACATATTCATAAATGACCTGGAAAGTGGAATAACAAGTGAGGTTATCAAATTTGCAGATGACACAAAACTATTTAAAGTTGTTAAAACCCAGGAGGATTGTGGAAAATTGCAAGAGGATCTTGATAAATTGGAAGACTGGGCATCAAAATGGCAGATGAAATTTAATGTGGAGAAGTGCAAGGTTATGCACCTAGGGAAGAACCACCCAAACTATGGTTACACGATGCAAGGTTCCACATTAGGAACCACCACCCAGGAAAAAGATTTAGGCGTCATTGTGGATACCATGTTAAAACCCTCGGCCCAGTGTGCAGCGGCGGCCAAGAGAGCAAATAGAATGCTAGGTATGATAAGGAAAGGAATGGAAAATAAAACAAAAGATATTATAATGCCTCTATATCGTTCCATGGTGAGACCGCACCTTGAATATTGTGTGCAATTCTGGTCGCCGTATCTTAAAAAGGATATAGCGATTTTAGAAAAGGTTCAGAGAAGAGCCACCAAAATGGTAAAGGGGATGGAAGGCTACTCCTATGAAGAAAGGCTAAAAAGGTTGGGGCTCTTTAACCTGGAAAAGAGACGGCTGAGGGGAGATATGATAGAAGTCTATAAATTAATGAACGGAGTGGAACGGGTAAACGTAGATCGATTGTTTACCTTATCAGAATATAGAAGACTAGGGGACATGCAATGAAGCTACAGGGTAAACTATTTAAGACTAATAAAAGAAAATATTTTTTCACTCAACGTGTAATCAAACTCTGGAATTTGATACCGGAGGATGTAGTAAAGGCTGTTAGTGTAGCTGGGTTTAAAAAAGGTTTGGACAAGTTCCTGGAGGAAAGGTCCATAAACCATTATTAAGAAGGGACCCAGGATATCAATGCTTGAACCAATACAAGCATTGTGGAACCTGTGTCCCTTGGGGAAACTGCTAGGTACGTATGACCTAGATTGGCCACTGTTGGAAACAGAATACTGGGCTTGATGGACCTTGGTCTGACCCAGTATGGTATATCTTATGTTCTTATGTTATGAGTGGTCTGGAAACTACAGACTGGTGAGTGATGTCGGTACCAGGCAAAATGGTAGAAACCACTATAAATAATACAATTATTGAACATGTAGATAGTCGTGGTTTAATGGGAGAAAGCCAACATGAATTTAGCCAAGTAAGGTCTTGTCTTACTAATCTGTTATAATATTTGAAGGTGTAAACAAACAGGTAGATAAAGATGAGCCAGTTGATATAGTGTATCTGGGCTTTCAGAAAGCCGTTGCCAAGGTCCCTCATGAGAGAATCTTGGCAAAATTAAAAAGTCATGGGATAAAAGGCAGTGTACTACTGTGGATCAGGAACTGGTTAAAAGATAGAAACAAAGACTAGAGTTAAATGGTTAATCTTCTCAATGGAGAAAAGTGAATAATGGAATACCCTACAGCAGTGGTTCTCAAACCGAGTCCTGGGGGCCCACCAGCCAGTCGGGTTTTCTGGATATCCATAATGAATATGATTGAGAGGGATTTGCATATACTGGAAGTAGAAGGCATGCAAATCTCTCTCATGCAGGCTGGAGGGCTGGGGGTTCAATTCCCACATGGGGACAAGTTACCTTAGGCTGGATCGACTGGGGTCTCTAGTCCCATGGCCACTCCTTGTGGCCTTAGGCAAATTACTTAACCCTCCATTGCCTCAGATACACTTAGACTGTGAGGCCTTCAGGGACAAGGGAATAAAAAGTACCTGTTAGTATATACATACATGTGAACTGCTCTGATGCACAAGTAAAGGGTGGTATATCAAGTGCCTAAACCATAGAGGTCTATAAATTAATGAATGGAGTGGAGCAGGTAAACATAGATGAGTTGTTTACTTTATCAAAAAGTAGAAAGACTAGGGGAGACACAATGAAACTACAATGTAACCAATTTAAGAGTAATAAGAGAAAATATTTTTTCACTCAACGTGTAATCAAACTTTGGAATTAATTACTGGAGGATGTAGTAAAAGCTGTTAGTGTTGGCTTTAAAAAAGGGTTGGACAAGTTCCTGGAGGAAAGGTCCATAAACCATTATTAAAGAGGACCAGGGAAATCATTTGTTAATGTACTAACAAATCAACTTACCTCAACAATGAATCTCCATAACAGCCCAAGAAGGAATAGAAGGGACAAAGTGGCGTTCATTCTCTCAAGTAAACAACTCAACCTCAAACTAATCACATCTAATTCCACTAATACACTGAACATACTCCTAGTGGAAAATAAACAAATGATATGTTTACAGATTCCTAAATGCTGATTCTGAGGATCTCTCCACACTAAGATTTAGCATGTTCCTACTCAAACCGACGCAAACCTTTTATAATGCTAGGCAACCTCAACCTCAACTCGATACCCAAAACACAAGCCACCTCCTTTCTGGATGCATTGACCGCTATGGACCTTACACAAATCATAACAGACCCAACACATTCAGGTGGAAACATTCTGGACCTCTTGTTTGTTCCCAACAGACTTCTCTCCATCACCACCTCCATCCCTCATCAGGTGACTCTCATAGCTTGGTCCGATCTCCTTTTTCTTTTCCTTTCCCCCTTGGTTTATCCCTGCTTACACCTTTTTTGTTTATATATTATTATTATATATTATAAATAATAATATATAACCTTCTATGTTGTCTGTCTTGACTAGATTGTAAGCTCTGATGAGCAGGGACTGTCTCTTACATGTCTGTGCAGCGCTGTGTACAACTTGTAGTGCTATACAAATGCTCAGTAGTAGTAGTAGACCACATGGTAACCTTTGATCTACCACTTCAACACTACAATGAGAAACAAACAGCCATATAACCCACGCAGATTTAAGGAATTGACAAGCAAGCCCTACTTGACCACATTATACTACGACTTGACTCCACCTCAACTGACCTTACATCAATCACAGACAACTGGAATACCACCATTGCACCATTTGCACTTGCTCCTTAAAAAAAAAAGTCCCTACGCATACAGAAGGTACTCTAAAGAGATAAAAGGAGCTAAACTCAAGCGGAGGCAGTTAGAATGGCAATGGAGGCGCAGCAGAGACCCATTATATCTGCAAGAATACACAGCCATGCAGAGAGAATATAACATAATTCACAACCATAAAAATGAATACCACACCAACCTCATCCTTAAATCATCCCAGAGAATTGTTCAGCATAGTAAAGTCATTCACACGGGCTCCACCAACACAGAATATATCAGCATTGCATCTTGAGGTCTTCGCACTAGACTCTACCACTGAACCACATAAAGCGTAGTTACTCACCTGTAACAGGTATTCTCCAGGGACAGCAGGAATCAGTCCTCACATATGGGTGACATCTGCACCGATGGAGCCCATGCAGAGCATTTCCCCAGCTTTCAAAGAAAGCCTTTGGGAATGCCACTACGCATGCGTGGTCTCCTTCCCGCCCAAGGTTGCCATCTTAGTCAAGTGCCATAGCTATAACCCCACCAAGAGGATGGCAAAAAAAAGGATAGCAACTCCAAGGGGAGGAAGGAGGATTGTGAGGACTGATTCCTGCTGTCCTTGGAGAACACCTGTTACAGGCAAGTAACTACACTTTCACCGGGAACAAGCAGGAAGTCAGTCCTCACATATGGGACTCCCCAGCTATAGGCTACTGAGGACCTGTAGGAAAAAGCACAGCTGAGCCATGAACAGTTGCCAGTGAAGGCCAAAGGTAGTCCGAGGACCCCGGGACTATGGATGGCCATGCTCCCGGAAGCCGGAACAAGAAGGGTCGGAGGGCAGGAGTTGCTTAAACCCTAAACAGATTACTGCCTGGATGAAGGCACTGTCCCGACAGGACTTCCTCTCCAGGCAGTAATGCACCGCAAAGTTGTGAGAGGGCCACCAGGTGGTGGCCCGGCAGATGTCTGTCAGTAGCACCAATTGCAGACTAGTGACAGACGTCGCCATCGCTAGGACATTGTGAGCCGTGACTCAGCGGTCCAGGGGAAGCCCGGCCTAGGCCTGGGCAAAGGCGATACGGTCCGCCACCGAGATGGACAAGGTATGCTTGGTGACCGCCAGTCCCAGGCAGCTGGAATCATAGGAGACGAAGAGCTGCCCGGGGCTGGCAGTCACCAAATCTGCTGCAGATAGAAGGAAAGTGTTCTCTTACAACCCAGTGTATGGAAAATAACCGATGCCTGGTTGGCATGGGGCTTCAGAAAGAAGGTGGGCAGCACTATCTCCTGATCGAGGTGGAAGTCCAATAGGACCTTCGAGAGGAACATGAGGTGCATGTGCAGAACCATCCTGTTCTGATAAAACCTCGTGTATGGTGCCTCGGCCATCAGTGCCTGGAGCTCGCTGACTCTCCAGGCAGAAGTAGCGCCACCAGAAAGGCCACCTTCCATGACAGGTGCTGCAGTGAGCAGGTAGCCATGGGCTCAAAAGGCGGCTTGGTCAGCTGCATGAGAACCACATTGAGGTCCCATTCTGCTGGGAGAGGGCAGGTGGGGGACTTGGACAGGAGCAGGCCCTACATGAAGTGGGAGACAAACCGTTGCCCCTGACCGAGTTAGACTTCAGTCCAGCCCACGAGAGGTATAGTAAGTACTGCAAGACCAAGCTGATAACACAGGAAAATGGGTCTGCTTGGAGCTCCGAGCACCACACTGAGAATCAGCACCATTTGAAGGCATATGCCCGCCTGGTTGAATCCTTTTGCGAAGCCAAAAGAATATCCTTGATCTCCATGGGGAAATAGTAGGAGGCTAGAGCAACCTGCTCAACCGCCACCCTGTGAGGGATAGAGACCTCAAGTTGGGGTGAAGTAACAGACCCCCCTCCTGTGTGAGCAGCTCCAGTGAGTTCCCAAGAGGGACCAGGGGTTCCGTTGAGAGGCAGAGCAGCAGGGGAAACCATGGCTGCCTGGGCCACGAGGATCATTGAGGCTTTGTCCCGCTGGATTTTGAGAAGGGTCCGGACAATGAGGGACATGGAGGGGAAGTCATACAACAGGCTAGTTGCCCATGAAAGGAGGAAGGTGTCCAGGGCTACCCTGTCCGGGTGAGGGAGGGGACTGTAGAACCGGGGGAGCTATGAATTCGCAGGAGTGGCAAAGAGGTCCAGGACTGGGGTCCCCCAATGCTGGAAGAACCACTGGGCCTCCAGGGACACAGGTGCCTCTCGTGTGGTTGAAGGACTCTGCTGAGCTGGTCCTCCAACACATTGTCCTGGCCCGAGAGGTAGGTGGCTCGGATGGTCATGCCGTGGCTCGTGGCGAAGGAGCACAGGGCTACCGCCTCCGAAAAGAGGCTGTAGCAGCCGGTCCCTCTTTGTTTGTTCACAGAACATTGTGACCTGGTTGTCTGTCTGAACAAGCACCGCTTGGCACTGCAGGTTGTTCCTGAAAGCCTTGAGTGCAAGGTAGATGGCCCGAAGCTCCAGCAGGTTGATATTCTGCTGGGACTCCTTGAGGAACCAGGTCCCTTGAGTGCACCGTCCCTCACACTGGACTCACCAGCCCACCAGGGAGGCATCCGTGGTCAAGACCACCTGAACTGGGGTGAGGTGGGACTTTGGGTAATTGACTACAAACCCCAGATGCTCCAGGAAGTGAATGGTGCAGTCCATGGCCTGCCGGGGTTCAGAGGCCATGCCCTGTTATGAGCCAGTCATCTAGATAGGGATAGACAAAGGTGCCCTGCAGCCAGAGGTGGGCCGCAGCCACAGCCAGGCATTTTGTGAAGACCCACAGAGCGGATACGAGGCCGAAGGGAAGTACCCTGTACTGGTAGTGGTTTCCCTGAACCATGAAGCGGAGGAACTTTCTGTGCTTGGGATGGACGAGGATGTGAGCATAAGCATCCTTTAAGTTCAAGGAGCATAGTCAATCGCCCTGCGGAAGGTAGGGCAGTAATGTTCCATGGGAGAGCATCTTGAACTTCTCCCGCACCAAGAACTTGTTTAGGTTCCACAGATCAAGGATGGGCCGGAGGCCCCCTGTCCTCTTTGGGATGAGGAAGTATTGGGAATAAAACCCCCGTCCTCTGAGGTGCAGTGGGACTGGATCTACCGCCCTGTCCTCGAGGAGGCCTGTGAGCTCCTGACTCAGGAGGGCCTGGTGCTGGGGAAACTGCCTGGGGAAGAACGGAGGGGGGAGCTGGTACAGATGGAGGAGAAAGCCTTCCCAAATGACCTGGAGGACCCAGGCATCGGTGAAGATGGATTCCCACCTGTGGGAGAAGTGGAACAGACGCCCCCCGATGGACAGCCGATCTGTCAGCGGATGAGAGGCTATGCTAATGGTGTCAAAACCCTGAGGACAGCTGAGCTGGCACAGGGTTTGGGACCCTTCGGCTTACGAGGGCTGTGGATCATACTCTTGCCCTTGCCGCCCTGAATGGGGGTTGACGCCGGTGAGTAGGATGGGTACCCCTGTACGGGAGCCCCTTCCGGTGGAAGAAAGGCTTCTTGATCTGCTGTTTCTTCCTGGGGAGGGAGGAAGTTTTCCAGGAGAGGCAAGTATGAGTCAAGTACTCTGTTTCAATCTCCGCTGCCTTATCCTCCATGGGCCTGCTGAATAGCTGCTCCCTGAGGCAGGGGACGTCCACAGCAGCTTCTCCTGGACCCACTGCTCCAGGTCCGAGGACTGGCGCCAAGCCTACTGGTGGGCTCCGATGCCAGCTGCTGCCACCCGGGCGGAAGACTCTAAGCTGTCATATGCTGCTCGCAATAGGTTGTTCGAGCACTCTGAAGGACTTTGAGAGGGCCTGAAAATGTCAGAGATGGTCTCCGTCAAGGCCCGCAGCAAAGCCTCTGAGCTCTCTAGAGAGGTCACGGAGGAACATCCCAATGTATAATTGGTAAACTTGGATGCGGCATGATAGCATGGAGCCCTGATAAGCCTTGCACCCGAGGGCGTTGAGGGTATGAGACACTCTGCCCGGTGGGACCAAAGAATGAATCTTCAGGCTCTTTAGCTTCCACATGGCCGATTATACCATCATCGAGGTGTGAGGAAGCTGGGCCTTCCAAAACCCAAGCCCCACTGAACCCTATACATAGCATCCAGGCACTTGCTCACGCTAGGGACAGAGGTTGGGGTCTCCCACATGTGGAGGAGACGTCAGTTCAGAATGGGAGGAATTAGCACCAAGAGAGCTCTTTCAGAGGAGCTTCATATTGAAGAATATCGAGTCCTCTGCGTGGGACTCCTCCCTCGACTCTGTGGCGAGCGCTAGGGCCCACGCTATGTCCCAGAAGAACTCCAGAAGGGAGGTGTCTGTAACTGACTGTACTCGATTAATTTAACTTTAGGTTTCTGTTCAATATCCATTTTTGTTGTTCAAAGGCTACGGACAGGCAGACAGAACAGAATTGTGTCCTCAGAAGGTGACTGCCGCCTCTGGGTCGGTAGAGGATCCGGGGGGAGGTCTCGGTGGGACAGAGTCTCCGGGGAGGTTTCCCCGTCGAACTCCCACTCTGAGTAGTCCATGGAGGACTCAAAGTTGGGCGGCTTGAGATGGGTTGGTGACATGTGCCAGGCTCCCAAGGCCGAAGTCTGCCTGGAGCTGGAGGCACTTGCCCGAGAATATCTCATGTTCGAGAACCAGGATGGAGATTGAGACCCACTCCGAGGACCCTCACGAGGCGTCTGGCTCTTGGGGGTCACTATGGTGGCCCAGAGAGTCCTTGAGGTCGAGGTCCCTGCGGTCTCGAGGCGCATGCCGGCGGGGTCAGGCACCAGCACCTGCTAGGCAGCGAGGAACGCAGAAATGCTTCGCTCCAAGGCCAGCATTCGGACCTCCCACTTGGGAGCGGGGCCCTGTGACACCGATGCCGGGGTGACCGGGTCGGGTGTCTAGGAGGAGAGGAGGGTCCTTGCCAGGACAACCCTTGGGTGACCAGGCGCCTTCTCTGGAAGCCTCTGTATCGGTTTGAGGTACCTTACAGGGCTGCTCCCTCTCCGACTCTAAAGTCTGCCAAGGTGGACTGAGAGACCGGGCACATGACCTCTCACACTTGTCTGGCGCCCCTGACAGAGTCCTCGCAGACGCCTCCTTCTTCCGCTCGTGTTCTGGTGACCCCTGGTCAGAGTGCTGATGGGCCCGGGGAAGAGCCTTCAGAGACTCCAGGGGTTGCAGGGCTGAAGAGCGGGAGGCTATCAGGGATACCGGGGCTGCCTTATGGAAGAGATCATCCAGCTTCTGCTTATGACTCTGGATAGCCTTGGAGGACATCTTCTTACAGAGGGAGCTTAGCTCCGGGTCATGGTCAGCTCCTAGGCACCTGAGACAACAGTCATGGGTGTCCATGAGCAACATGTTTTTTGAGCATCTATCACATTTCTTAAAACCGGAGGCCATTGGGGGAAAAAGGACCCCTGCGAGGTTGAAGACCTTTAACGTGGCTGGCGGTTAAAAAGAGCATGAAAGTGTGGTAAAACACAAAAAAGGCAAAAAGGGAAAAACCCGAGACCAAGGCCGAAGCAGAGGTGCTTGAGAGGTGGGAAGAGGACCGGCAAAAACTGGATAGCAAAATCCGGTTGGAAATACGAACCCCCCCCCCCCCCTTTTTCGGGGACGAGAGGCATGTCCGAAGGGCTCTGCAGAAAAAGGGAGACTAAGATTGCACCCTTGGGCAGAAAGGGGACCATGCATGCATGGTGGCATTCCCAAAGGCTTTCTTTGAAAGCTGGGTAAATGCTCCGCGTGGGCTCAGTCGGAGCCGATGTCATCCATATGTAAGGACTGACTTCCTGCTTGTTTCTGGAGAAAAAACTCTAACCTCTGGACCTCATTTGACCCAATCTTAGAAGAGCTCCTCGAACAAATCCTAAACAATCTAAACACCACCACCTCCCCTCTTGACCCATGTACTACCTCATAGATGAAGATGTCTAAACAAGAACTCGCACCCACACTCCTCAGAATAATAAACATATTACTTTCCCAAGGCCTCATGCCTGCTAATTTAAAAAACACCTCCATCAGATCCACATTAAAAAGTCACAGAATCAACCCCAACTCACCCTCCTCCTACTGACCAATATCCAGCATCACTCCTAGCTAAGATAATAGAAAAGGCAGTACAACTCCAGCTACAGGATTTCATACACTTCTGCCCCCTTAGACCTATAGCAACATGGGTTTAGACCAGGGGTCTCAAACACGCGGCCCACGGGCCGCATGCGGCCCGCGAGAGAGGTTTCTGCGGCCTGCGATGGAGAGGAAACAAAAACCCCCCCCAAAGCCCTGGCTTCTGCCGCTGCCGCCGTGGCAGCGCCAGAATCAGCTGTCCCGCGGCCCCTTACCGTGTGTCCGGCAGAGCCCTCAGCTTCAGCAACATCAGCGGCAGCTTTCAGGGCCGCGAAGAGAGTAGTATTTCCCTCTCGCGGCTCTGTTAAGCCTGCCGGGGCTGATGGGAATTCCCATCAGCCCCGGCGGGCTTAACAGGCCGCGAGAGGGAAATTACTCTTCTCTTCGCAGCTTGAAAAGCCCGCCGCTGATGTTGCTGAAGCTGAGGGCTCTGCCGGGCACACGGTAAGGGGCCGCAGGACAGCTGATTCTGCCGCTGCCACGGCGGTTTGGGGGGGCTGTGTCGGATATGCCATGCTTTCTCTTGCACCGAGCGGGCGGGGGCGGGGGGCTAGGACTGGAAATGGGCAGATGGGGGTTAGGACTGGAGGTGGTCTGATTGGGGGGGGGGCTAAGACTGAAAATGGGGTTATGGGGGGGGCTAATAATGAAAATGGGGTGATGGAAGGATTAGGACTGGAAGTGGGCTGTTGGGGGGCTTAGGACTGGTAATGGGCTATGGGGGGGCTAGAACTGGTAATGGACTGGGGGGGGGTTGCTAGGACTGGAAATGGGCTGAGTAGAGGGGGGGCTTGAACTTCAAATAACTGATGGGGACGGGGTTTTGGAATGGAAATGGGCTGAGTGGAAGGGGGCTTGGAATAGAAATGGGCTGATGGGGAGGGGGGCTTGGAATGGAAATGGGCTGATGGGGAGGGGGCTTGGAAAGGAGGGGGCTTGGAAAGGAAATGGGCTGTGAGGGGAGGGAGCTAGGACTGGAAATGGGCTTAGTTGGGGGGAGCAAGGACAGGAAATGGGCTGATGGTGGGGCTAGGATAGGACTGGAATGGGCTGATGATGCGGGGACTAGAAGGGAGCGGATGCTGGGTGGGGCTGAAACTACAAGGGAGCTGATGTTGGGGGAGGATTAGAATGGGATAGGGCTGGGAGAGTAAAATGGAGAGGGGAAAAATATTTTGTGTGGGAGGGAAGAAAAATCTACAATTGGCCAGGTATTGGGTGAGTAAGTGTGGATTGAGGATGGAGGGGTAAAATTTGAGTGGATGAAATAGGAATGAGGAAAGAGCAAAAGGAAAAAGATTAGTATGTTAAAACAGATGTAGAGAGAGAAAGGAAAAAAAACTAGAAGAGAGAAGAAAGGACAAATGGACAGCAGACCATGGAGAGTTAGCAGAAGACACCAAGAAACCAGAAGAAAGTGGCTGGCACAATTGCAACTGAAAAAAAATGCACAAAAGGTAGAAAAATATCTCTATTTTGAATTTATTAACTGGAATATGTCAGCTCTGGGAAATGTGCATCATTAACGTCTGTGCTTTATTTAATACAAGAGGAAATTAATTTATAGTTTTATTTCTACAGTGTTGTTGTACATTCCAAGTTTGGCTTTTGGGGTTCCCAGTTTAATTATTGTCTTCCTGTTTCTAAATTGTGATTCCTTGTTTGGTGATGGTGTATGTTCTGCATGTGTAACTGAGCTGAGGTATTCTGTTTATGTAATTCCTATTTGACATTGCCACTTGTTCTCTTTCCCCAGTAGGTCATGTATTGTTATTCTCTGAAATGTATTGGTTTAATATTTGCAGTGTTGCCTTTTGATAGGGTATGGTGCTTTGTGAGTCCTGGTAGTGCTGTTACGATACGGTGGGTTTGCTATGGGTTCTAAATGGGTAGTGTTTGTAGTAGTTCCTAATGTGTCTGGCGGTTGGCACTGGATTATAGTAATGTAGAAATCTTTTAGTCTTTCTTTATCCATACACTCATTAAGAGGCATGTTTACTAAAAGTTAGTTTATGGTAACATTATGCAAATATTTATGCAAATGAGGTCCCTTATGCCAATTAGGCCCGCCTCTTGTGCGGCCCCCGGGTTACTTTACAAGTCCTCATTTGGCCCTCAAAGCAATTTGAGTTTGAGACCCCTGGTTTAGACTGAAACACAGCATAGAAACCCTGCTCACCTCACTAATCAACACATTACTCAAAGGAATCAAGACGTCCAAGCAGGGTTTTATCATCATCTTCATCGACACAGCAGATGCCTTCAATTCTTTAAGTCACAACAAACTCATATACCGACTGATCGAAACAGGAGAAACACCCCCCTTTCATGGTTTTATTCTTACCTGACAGAACAACTGCTGCAAGTCAGGATAAACGACAAAACTTCCAAACCACTTAAACAGTAAGACATACCCCAGGGATCTTCACTTTCAGCATTCCTATTCAATTTATACATTCAACCAGTCTGCAAACTCATACAAAACCACAACCTATGCTACCATCTATATGCAGATGACCTAATGATATATGCCCCTTTCCACACTGACAACCCAGAACACGCTCCCATAAAATCTTGCCTCAAGGCAGTCGTAAGCTGGCTGAAAGAACACAATCTAATAACTATAGCAAGTCAGAGGTCCTGACCATTACTAGGGTCACATTCTACTCCCCTCCAGAAGCACTCAAGATTGACCAGGAGAGTAATGTCATCTAACAGGAAGTCAAATTTCTTGGAGTGATCTTAGACCAGAGATTGACTCTGCAAACACATTAAGAAGATCACATCCACGGTCTACTACAAAATCCTGCATAACCTTCACCCGCTATTGGACCACAATCACTATCACACAGTATGCCAAGCCATAATTACACCACACCTGGACTATTGCAATTCTATCCTACAAGGTCTCCCTAAACACACACTCCATGCTTTGCAACAAGCACGAAATACCGCAACCCGACTAATTACAAGGACTACACATCAAGAACACATCACACCAGGGCTAAAAAACCCTACATTGGCTTTCTATACAATCCCGTATCAAATATAAAGCAATCATGATAACCTTCAAAACTATACATAACGAATCAGCTGACTGCCTAAGCTCACCGGATGGCTGCAGACTCCAGAATAAGATGACAACAGCACCAAAACCTCCTCTCCATCCTAACCCATAAGGACAGGCATTCCCAAACAACTTAGGTTGTGCTCTGTTAGAGCATTGAGTCAACAGGATTAAAGTTGTGCAGGAAACAAAATACACTGTAGAATCTCTATGGATAGAAATTCCATTTAAAAAGGAGAAGGTGATGGCAGTGGGGGTGTACTACCCACCGCCTGACCAGAATGAACAGATGGATGATGAAATGGTAAAAGAAGTCAGGGAAGCTAACAAAAGTTACGCCGGTATCGACTGGGTCAGTGTCGCAACAGGACATGCTGGAGAGAGAAAGTTTCTAGATGAAATAAATGACTGCTACCTGGAGCAGCTGGTTCATGAACTGACAAGAGGGGAAGCTATTTTAGACCTAGTCCTTAGTGAAGTACAGGATCTGGTGCAAGAGATAAGGGGGCCACTTGGAAATAGTGATCATAGCATGATCACATTTGATTTAAGAAATGCAGGAGGATGGCAAGGAAATCCACAGTACTACCTTTTAACTTTCAAATGATAAACTAGTTAAGAAAAAACAAAAAAGGAGCATCTGCAAAGGTTAAAGATTTACATCAAGCATGGGTGGTGTTTAAACATACTATCTGGGAAGCCCAGACTTGCTGCACCTTATGCCTGGAACAAACTACCTGTGTCTGTACGTCAGGCACCTTCTCTGACCCTCTTCAAATCCAGGCTGAAAACTCACCTCTTCGTTGCTGCTTTTGGATCTTGACTCACCTGATCTCCTTTTCTTTCCTTTCCCCCTTGTTTTATCCCAGCCTATACCTTCTGTGCTGTCTGTCTTGACTAGATTGTAAGCTGTATGAGTAGGGACTGTCTCTTACATATCTGTGCAGCACTGCATACGACTTGTAGCGCTATACAAATGCTCAGTAGTAGTAGTAGTAATTTGCCAAAGAACCTTTGCAATCTATGGCCCAACACTATGGAACTCACTCCCAGCCAATCTAAGATCTATTAAGGAACCTCTGAATTCCATGAAAGGTTGAAAACCCATCTATTTACAGAACATTTTGGACCAACAACCTAGCCTCCACTCCCACTCAATACCCTACTGAAGGGTTCTGATGTTAAGCACTGATTGAATTGTAAATAAGCTTTTCATCCCTACCAAACCCTTCACTTCATTGTACTAAACCTACACCAATTCCTCAGTGTAACAGTTATATGTAACTGTTCAGTGTAATAGTTAATTCTTAACCAGTTTCATGTAAAAATCAGTTGAAATGTAAACTGCTTCAATAATCCTGAAAGGCAGTTGTGGTGACGAAGCTACCCCAGTGCCTATGGAAATAGGGAAAACACTAGCAGTCTCCTCCAGGCAGAAGGAAAGTGCAGGGAACTGCCACTTTAAAAGTTCAGCTAGGAAAGAAAAAAAACCTGTCTAAAGCTGCTGTCCTAAGGCCACGCCCCAGCTCTATGGCAACTGAGGGAGGCAATCTGAGACAGCTGGGGGCGGGGTGGAAAGATACAGGCCAGCCCCACTCATTTAAGCCCCAGAGAACAGGGAGGGAGGAGCATCATAGGAGGAAGAGAAACGGAAGCAGGACCCGAGACAGAGACGGAAGGGCTAATGCGTGCAGGAGCAAGCATGGCCAAGAAAGTGGCAGTGAAACAGTGGTGGAAGGAATCCTAAAAGAAACTGCAAGTAAGGATTCTAGCCGGGAGTCCAGAGAAAGGTACTCAGACAACAGCTCGAGGGAAGAGTCTCCTCATAGCCAGCTCCAGAGTTTGGACCGGTGCCAGTGCTATAGCAAGCCTGCGGTGTGCCCAGAAACCAGGAGGTTTAAGCCAGGAGAGATTGCTGGGTGTGACTCAGTTATAGGGACTTCCCAGGAAACGCTGAGTCCAAGAATCTCACCTCGGGGAAAGCTGGTAAGGAAACCTGTTGATAGAGAAAACCTGAATTCTTTAAAACTGTTAAAGAGCTTGCTAAGAGATAAGGATCTCCCCTGCTTTGATAACAGCCCTAAGTCCAGAGAGAGGTCTCGAGGCGAACAGCTTGTTAAGTTGCTCAAGGAAGCTGCAGAGCCTGATTGCCCTGAATGTGAGTCAATGGAGGTTGAAGATTGTAACATTGAATCAGATCAATCTGATTCTGAAATGGAATGTGCTTTATCCAGAAGGGTAGAGTGAGAATCCTGTGAGCTATAAGCCTGAAGAAATTCCAGCCTTGTTTTACGTGAATGTATGCTGTGAAAAGGATAAGAAAGTTTTAATTAGTGTGGCTGCTGTCTTTTAAATGCAGGAGACTTAAGGTAGAATGCTAAAAGTCTCTAGAGCAACTAATTAAAACCTGACTAAGTTAAAGTAAAGAAGAAAAGTTCATTATATTAGTATTGCTGCCTGAAAGCCTTTAATGGACAACCAATTGCAGTAAAGGACTGTGAAGTGACTTTTGCTGTTGAAGGATGAAAGAATTGTCTGACTGAGGAACGTAAAGGCAATTGCAGCAAAGGACTGTAAAGTGAGACCTTTATTTTGAATGAAGCAATCATTGCCTTGTTGAAGCAAGCAAAGGCAATTTGTATCTGTGGAAAAGTTTATACCAAAATTAATTTCTTGTGGGAAAAGTCTTTACATATGTTGTGCCAAGCTTCCTTAGAAGTTCCTTTAAACAAAGGAGGCAAATAAAATTTCCTGTGTTGCTTTCAAACCTCGGCTGAATCATTTTATTACAACTACAACTAAGTGCTCAAGCAACTACAACTCCCAGGGGCCTCTGCCCTAGGAGCCCATATTAAAGGGGCATTGAAAGTGCAGCCCCCTCCCCTCGACAGGCAACCGCCTAGGCGGGGGGAAGGAGGCGACACAGTATAGAAAAAATGTTAAATAAATAAATAAAATCCACTGCTTACCCCAAAACAAGCATTGTGGAACCTGTGCACCTTTTTGGGAATCTGACAGGTACTTGTAACCTAGATTGGCCACTGTCAGAAACAGGATACTGGGCTTGATGGACTTTGGTCTGACCCAGTATGGCATTTGTTATGTTAAGCACTCCATCCGCACTGCATACATTCGCATACAAAGGCACTTGACCCATGCAGTATAAACACACACAGAAACATGGCAGCAGAAAAAGACCACATGGACTATCTAGTCTGCCCTTCCATATCAACTACAATAGTCCCCCCTTTTCCTTTAGAAAATCATCCCATGCTTTTTTGAATTCAAATACTGTCTTCATCTTTACTATCTCCACTGGGAGACTACCACACTCCGTAAAGAAATATTTCCACATACTACTCCTGAGTCTATTTCCTTTCACCCTCATCCTATGTCCCCTTGTAGTGGAGCTTGTTTTCAGTCTTCTCTTGTGCATTTATGCCACAGAGATATTTAAACATCTCTATCATATCTCCTGTATCCCACCTTTTCTCTAGTCTAATGTAGACATACTAAGATCTTTAAGTCTGTCCTCATATGCTTTATAATGAAGAAAACTAACCATTTTAGTAGCCACCCTCTTGCACAGACTCCATACTGTTTATATCCTTTTGAAGATGTGGTCTACAGAATTGCACACGATACTCCAAATGAGGTCACACCAGAGACTTATACAGGAACCACACACACACACACACACACAGGCAGGGACCCCACCCTCCACCACACGCAGGCATCCCAACCGCACACCACACACACATACAGAGGCAGGGACCCCACCCTCCACCACACGCAGGCATCCCAACCGCACACCACACACACATACAGAGGCAGGGACCCCACACACACACCAGTCACCCACTATATGAAGAGAGAGACATGAATATAGAAAACCCAAGTTAAAGATTCCTCATACAGCCCCTACTACCGTAACAAGACAAACTATCATCTCCCTTTGAACTCTTCCTCCACACACACACAAACCCAGACATGTATGACTGTGAAAATGAAGGGGAAATGTGTCACTTTGTCACAGAGTAAGTGTGCTGTTTCAAATGCACGCACAGTCCCCCCATGGATATTAACATATACCAAAGGATGATCTTGCCAAACAAATCTGATTGAGTTCTTTGACCAGAGAACTAGATCAGGGGCATGCGATGGATGTCATCTACCTGGATTTCAGCAAAGCCTTTGATACTGTTCCTCATAGGAGGCTTATCAATAAACTCAATAGTTTGGGAATGGGTCCCAAGGTGGTAAACTGGATCAGAAATTGGTTGACTGACAGACGTCAGAAGGTGATGGTAAATGCAGCTCACTCAGATGAAAGGAGGGTGATTAGCGGGATGCCACAGGGTTTTGTCCTGGGACCAGCACTGTTCAATGTATTTGTGAGTGATATTGCTGAAGGACTGAATGGAAAAGTCTGTCTTTTTGCAGATGACATGAAAATTTGCAACAGAGTGGACTCCCCTGAGGGAGTGGATAACATGAGGAAAGATCTGCAAAAGCTGGAAGAATGGTCTAATACTTGGCAGTTAAGGTTTAATGCGAAGAAGTGCAGTGTCATGCACTTGGGAAGCAGAAATCCAAGGGAAATGTATGCAATAGGGGGCGAGAGGTTGGTGTGCATGGACCAGGAGGAGGTGCGATTATTTCTGAAGATCTCAAGGTGGCAAAACAGTGCAATAAGGCAGTGGCAAAAGCCAGGAGGATCTTGGGTTGCATACAAAGAGGAATTACCAGCAGAAAGGAAGAGGTACTAATGCCACTGTATAAGTCACTGGTGAGGCCTCACCTGGAATACTGTGTTCAGTTTTGGAGACCATATCTCACAAAGGATGTAAAAAGACTGGAAATGGTTCAGAGGAAGGCGACCAAAATGATTAGGAGCCTGTGTCAGAAGCCTTATGAGAAGAGACTTGAAGACCTAAATATGTACACTCTGGAGGAGAGGAGGGACAGTGGAGATATGATTCAGACCTTTAAATACTTAAATAATATTAATGAAGAAACAAACCTCTTCCAAAGACGAGGAAGCTGTAAAACTAGAAGGCATAACATGAAGCTGCAAGGGGGTAAATTGAAAGGCAATGTCAGGAAATACTTTTTCACTGAAAGGGTGGTGGATGCTTGGAATGCCCTCCCGATGGAAGTGGTGGGGGCAAATACAGTGACAGAATTCAAAATGGTGTGGGACAGACACAGTGGATCCCTCTATAGCAACAGGATAAAATAAACGTAATTAATTTCTCAGCAAACAGGGGTGCCCTACATGGAGCGTGTTGGTTCACCCCTAAACAAAGACATGGGGAGGGGTGACCTGCACGGAGCCGCAGGTAAACCTACTCTTGCCACCTTGCTGGGCAGACTAGATAGACCATACTGGTCTTTATCTGCTGTCATTTACTATGTTACTATAAATAGCCCTGCCCCAACACTCCTCATGATAGTCGCACGCATGCAGCCCCCAATACTCTCCATGACAGATATGCATGTCACCCTCAACAGGCCGCATGATGCACACATTCACACACACATGTATGTAGCACCCAATAGTCCCCATGGCATGCACACACACATGTATGTAGCTTCCAGCACTCTCTGAGACACACAAAGACACAAACATGTACTCCACCTACACTTGCACATCCATGGACCCACCTAACACTTCTTACGACACACAGATGAAGCCCCCAAATGTGTGATCCTGTGAAGGAAACATGCCATTGTGTCACACGGTAAAGTGCACCACGGAATGACACAGAGGCATTATATCAGTCTTGGTTTTATTAGCCATTCTTTTCTTTATGATTCCTAGCATTCTATTTGCTTTCTTGGCCGCCACTGCACACTGGGCAGATGGTTTCAATGTATTATCCACAATGACGCCAAAATCTTTTTCCTGGGTGGTAGTTCCTAATGTGGAACCTTGCATCGTGTAACCATAATGTGGCAAGGTCAGCTATTCTGAGAGTGGGGGAGGTGAGAAGCATAACAAATTCACCCTAGTTAAGAGTCCCCTTCTAGGAGTGCAGGGAGAGAAAGCCACAGCCAGGTTTCAAAGACAGAAAAACCCCAGCTGGAACAGGTTTCAGCCAATGACTGATAAGGTAAGAAAGAGGGATTGCAAGCACGAGGACCAAAGCCCTTACTTTAACAAGTGCACTGATTATTCTAATATCAGAAGGCAGGGGGATTACCAACACCTGGGAAAGAAAGAGGTGGGGTTAGAACCCTGGAGGTATAAGCCTGGGTTAGATTATGCAGAAAGAGAGAGACAAGAAGGAGAGCAGCTGAGACAGAAGCAGAGAGGAAGAGTTGATTCTTGGAGAAGAAATGAGCTACCCAGAGCTGAATTCCCTGCAACAGGTTGGCAACAGAGGTGGACCAGGAAGTGGAGAAGCTTTCAGACCACCAGAGAGGTTGTCAGCTGAGCAGTCTGACCAGGTCGGTGAGTCAGAACCCATGCAGTTGGGAGAACCAGGGCCGGATTTACCTTGAGTGAGGCCCTACGCCAACAAAAATTGTGGGCCCCCAGAAAAAATAAAAACGAGATCAACTTACCAAAACAGAAATGGCAATAGATGTATAGAATTGCCTGACATAAAGAGGCAATAGGGACAAAATCAGCATCGGAATTCAAGAAATACATTAAAAAAGATATATTCCAGTTAATAAATTCAAAATAAAAAGTATTTTTCTACCTTCTGTTTGGGCATTTTATTTTTCAGTTGCAATTGCTCCAGTCACTTTCTTCTGGTTTCTTCGTGTCTTCTGCTAGCTGTCCATTTGTCCTTCCTTCTCTTTTCCATTCTCTCTCTATTTCTGCTTTAACATACTGATTGTTTCCCTTTTGCTCTTTCCCCCAATTCTTTCCTTATTCCTTTATCATCCATTTAAATTTCACCCTTCCATTTTCAAGCCCCTCTTACTCTCCCAATACCCGGCCCATCATAGACTTTTCTTCCACACAAAATATTTTTCCCCTCTCCATTCTCATTCCCCATCCATTCTAGTCCTCCCCCAAAATCAGTTCCCTTATAGTTCTAGACCCACCCAGCATCCACTCCCTTCTAGTCCCATTCTCCCATGCCCCACATCAGCCCATTTCCAGTCCTATTCTAGCTCTTCATCAGCCCATTTCCAGTGCTAGCCTTCACATCACAGGCCATTTCCAGTCCTAGCCACCCCCCCCCCCATCACAGCCTATTTCCAGTCCTAGTCCCCACCATCACATCCCATTTGCAGTTCGAGTCCCTGCACCATCACAGCCCATTTGCAGTCCTAGTTCCCCCCCCCCACCATCACAGCCCATTTGCAGTCCAAGTTACCCCCCCCCATAGCCCTTTTCCGGTCCAGGTCCCCCCCCCCATCACAACCCATTTGCAGTCCAAGTTACCCCCCCCCTAGCCCTTTTCTGGTGCAGGTCCCCCTCCCCATCACAACCCATTTCCAGTCCATGTCCCCCCACCCATAGCCCTTTTTCAGTTCAGGTCCCCCCCCATCACAGCCCATTTCTTTCCAGTCCACGTCCCCCCCCCCATAGCCCTTTTCCGGTCCAGGTCCCCCTCCCCCCCAATCACAGCCCATGCAGTCCTTGGCCCCCCCGACCAGCACCGCGGCTGTCTGAGAGGCTTCAGAGGGAGCCGGGTAAGCTCGTGCGAGGCCTCGGCTCCCTCTGTACAGCCGCCAGTGTGAAGAGCCTTTTCCTTCACGCTGGCGGCTGTATCTGTGAAGCCGCGAATGCTGGGAAAGGTTAAAGGGCATTGCCTTTAACCTTTCCCAGCAATCGCGGCTTTACAGATACAGCAGCCAGCGTGAAGGAAAAGGCTCTTCACACTGGCGGCTGTACAGAGGGAGCCGAGGCCTCGCACGAGCTTACCCTGCTCCCTCTGAAGCCCTGCGGTGGGTGGGCCCTTGCCAGCTGTGGGCCCTACGCCATGGCGTACAGGTAAATCCGGCCCTGGGGAGAACCAGTGTCAGAGTTGGGGGAAGAAGATTGCTTTATGGATTGCTCTCTATGCCACGCTCTAGACAGGAGGTCTTGAGGAAAAGCTAGCCCTGAAAGAAGTAATTCTCCTTGGAAGTTAACCATATGGCACAAGCAGTGTGGAGGTAAATTCCTGTCTGTTTTAAAAGGGAAATTTACTGCAACGTAAGCCTGCTCAGGAAGCTCTAATTTAATAGTCACTCAGGGCCAAGTAACAGCAAAGTACTTTTAGTTTAAATTTAATACACAGAAGAGAGCTTTCTGGTTAAATTTAGTACCCAGCAGAGAGCTTGTAGTTTAAATTTCATAAGAAGTTAGAGCCTAGCAGCAGCTAAGAGCTATAATTTAAATCAAATCAGAATTTAGCTTACCTCAGCAGCACAAGACAGGGTAGTGTGTAGTGTCACCAACCCCCTAGGCTCCTAAGATAGAAGGCTGGAGGGATGTAGTGTGGGTCCTCTTATTACAAGCAAGGACTTGGTTATGTACCCTGGGTTTAGAATGTCCCAATAGCCAGTCAATAAGAAAGTAGTTGCGGACGAGTGACTATGCTTTCAAGAGGTTTTATTCCCCTTCCCGAGAGGATTCTTGTGGCAGGTTACAAAAGGAAATAAACCATCATGCTGGTGTAACACAAAAAGGATCATTAATGATAAAGCTGAAGCAAAGCATTTCTGTTAACAAAATAAACAGGGAGGAAAACAGCTTTCTTACTCTTCAGAAAAACTGCGAGGCTGAAATCAGTGCCTCCTGCACAGATTTCACCTGAACATGCTCTTCAGCAAAAAGATGTAATACCATCAGAAAAAACTAGCGTACAGTCCATCTTACAGCAATCACTATTGTCAGCACCACAATCATATTCCATCTCCTCTGGAACGTCTTCTGTAAAAGCTTGCTCAGGGCTGTAACTTGTATTGGTATTACTTAACTCTCTTTCTTTACGGCTGAAGCTTCTCTCCCCTCTATCAGCTAGGAAAGGCTGGTTACCAAAGAGACTGGCTTCTGCCCTCACAGGATCTTTCCCTTCAAGACCTCTAGGCAGGAATTCCAGTGCCCCTTTATTCCATTCACTGTGGCCTCTTTCAGCCCGGCCTCGGTTTGTTTGCTTAGGACTGTGAAACCGGAACCTGCTATCTATCTCTCTCTCTCTTAGTTTGCTACGGGTAATTCTCTTCTGCTCCCAGCCAGGCTTTTTCTTATCATAGCCCTGGTTTAAAGCACTGACCTGTGAGGATTCCTCTGGGGCAAACTCTCCTTCAGAGCAGATAGACTCCACGTCAGAAACACTCAGGTATGGATTTGGGGATCTCTCTCTATCCCTTCCTTTACCTTGGCTCTTGTGGACGGCTTTCCTGCTGGCTGCAGTGTTTCTGTGTCCTATTTCTCTGCAAGCTGCTTCTGGGATTCTGTGGTAACTTTCTCCATGCCTTTCTCTTTTGCCTTCCCTTTGGCCTTCCTTGCCTTTCTCCTGGCCCTTCTCGCCTTTCTCCCTCATGCTCCAAGCTGGCTCTATTTTAAGTGCGTCATAGCTTGAGACTTCCATTGGCTCAATTCTTTGCAGCTGTCTCTGTCTTCCTAATGAGCCATTACGTAATGCTTTCTCTAGGTGTTTTCCTGCAGCCTGAGCTTGTGTTTTCATTCGTTGCTCATGGCAACCACTAGCCATGTGCTTTTCAGTGTGCCTTTTAAAACTACCCCAAGCATTTTCCTGCATTTCTTCTGTTCTTATTTGCCTTGCCCCATGACAGTAGCAGCCCTCTTTTAATAAGTGTTATTTCCCTCCCTCCCCACACCCACCCTCCCCTGGGATAATCATAGCTTTATAGGTACTTACACATCTTAAAAGACAGGAGGTGCTTTCAGGTGAAGCTCATTACCCAAATCAGTCATACACTAAGGACCTGAGATTAATTAAGCTTCAGGTGAACAAGGTATATTAAACGTATTAGGTACAGTTTTATTGGTATAAATACCCATAGCAACCCCTAGTAAGTAAGAACTTAAAGATCTAGACACAAACTTAAAACTAAGATGCAGACAGCAGTCCAGCAGTGGGATGGGGGCTTTCCAGTCTTTTGCATTGAGTGTCACATGTATGATTTTCTCCCAGTTGGTGAGAGGTCTTACGTGTGCACTAGGTGCAAGGAGCTCTTTTCTCTCAGGGAACAAGTCCGTTCTCTAGAGGCTAAAGTAGCAGACTTGGAAAACATAAGACAGACAGAGGTACATAGACGAGACCTACAGGGATATAGTCCTGAAGTCCCACCTCCAGTCTGGCAGCACCCCTGTTGCCATGGAGGAGAGAGGTCACGTCACAGGAGAGCATCACCCAGGTGTGGCAGGAAGTGATCTGGAAACTAGGACCTGTCCTCCAGGTGATGTAAAACCCTCTCGCACCGAGGAAGTTTCTCCAGGGCCATGTGCCAATGAGGAAAAGGTTAGGACAGCCGTTATAGTTGGTGATTCGATCATTAGGCATGTAGATAGCTGGGTGGCTGGTAGACGTGAGGATCGCCTGGTAACATGCCTGCCTGGTGCGAAGGTAGCGGACCTCACGCGCCACCTAGATAAGGTCTTAGATAGTGCTGGGGAGGAGTCTGCTGTCTTGGTACATGTCGGTACCAATGACATAGGAAAATGTGGTAGGGCGGTTCTGGAGGCAAAATTTAGGCTTTTAGGTAGGAAGTTGAAATCCAGAACTTCCAGGGTAGCATTCTCCGAAATGCTTCCTGTTCCACGCGCAGGACCCAAAAGGCAGGCAGAGCTCCGGAGTCTCAATGCGTGGATGAGACAATGGTGCAGAGATGAGGGTTTTGGATTTGTTAGGAACTGGGGAACATTCTGGGGAAAGGAGGGGCTCTTCCGAAGGGATGGGCTTCACCTTAACCGGGATGGAACCAGGCTGCTGGCATTATTCTTTAAAAAGGAGATAGAGCAGCTTTTAAACTAGATATTAGGGAAAGGCCGAAAGTCGCCCAAGAGCGGATGGTTCAGAAGAATGTATCCTTGAAGGATACTACCAAAAGCAGAGAGGTTCCACAAAATAGTAAAGTAGCCCAAATGCCCTCAAGTATGGAGCAGAGAGCTTAAAGATCCCAATTTACCCATGTCTAACAATAGCCAAATTAACATGAATAAAATACATTCTCTAAAATGCTTGTATGCAAATGCTAGAAGTCTAAAGAATAAGATGGGAGAGTTATACTATATAGCACTAAATGAAAGGTTAGATATGATTGGAATATCAGAGACATGGTGGAAGGAGGACAAACAGTGGGACACTGTGATACCTGGGTACAAACTATATCGTAATGATAGAGCTGATCAAATTGGTGGAGGGGTTGCGCTCTATGTTAGAGAGGGCATTGAGTCAGAAAGGATTAAAGTTTTGCAGGAAAGAAAATCTGCTGTAGAATCTATATGGATTGAAATTCCATATAAAAGGGGGAAGGCAATGGCAGTGGGGTGTACTATCGAGCACCTGGCCAGAATGACCAAATGGATGATGAAATGCTCAAAGAAATCAAGGAAGCTAACAAACGTTACAGCGCAGTAATAATAATGGGTGATTTCAATTACCCCGGTATCGACTGGGTCAGTGTCACGTCAGGACATGCTAGGGAGATAAAGTTCCTAGATGAAATAAATGACTGCTTCTTGGAGCAGCTGGTTCATGAACCGACCAGAGGGGAAGCCATATTAGACCTAGTCCTTAGTGGAACACCAGATCTAGTGCAAGAGATAAGGGTGTTGGGGCCCCTTGGCAATAGTGATCATAGCATGATCGCCTTTGATTTAATTAGTGGAGGAGGGATAGTAAGGAAATCCACAGTACTACCTTTTAACTTTCGAAAGGGAGACTATGATAAAATGAGGAAAACAGTTAAGAAAAAACTAAAAGGAGCAGTTGCAAAGGTTAAAGACATACATCAAGCTTGGGTGTTGTTGAAAAATACTATCTTGGAAGCCCAGACCAGCTGTATTCCACGCTTTAAGAAAAGTGGAAGGAAGTCCAAAAAACTGCCAGCATGGTTTAAAGGTGAGGTCAGAGAGGCTGTTGCCAAAAAAGCATCTTTCAGGAAATGGAAAAAAGAGCCAAACGACGAAACCTGGAAACAGCACAAGCACTGGCAAGTCAAATGCAAGGCATTCATAAGGCAGGCAAAGGGAGAATTTGAGAAGAAGCTTGCTGCGGAAGTAAAAACACGAAATAAAGACCTTTTCAAGTACATTCGTAGCAAAAAACCTGTGAGAGAGTCAGTTGGTCCATTAGATGATAAAGGGGTTAAAGGAGCACTAAGAGGCGACAAGGCGATAGCGGAGAGACTGAATGAATTCTTTGCTTCGGTCTTTACTGAGGAAGATGTAGGGATGTTACCCATGACTGAAGTGGTATTTAAAGGTGCGGAAGAATTGAAGGAAATATCGATACATCGGGAAGATGTCTTACAACTATTAGATAAACTGAAGAGTATCAAATCACCTGGGCCGGATGGTATACATCCAAGGGTGTTGAAAGAACTGAAATATGAGATTGCAGAACTGCTATCAGTAATCTGTGAACTATCATTAAAATCATCTCTAATACCTGAAGATTGGAGGATCGCCAATGTAACACCAATTTTTAAAAAGGGTTCCAGGGGTGATCCGGGAAACTACAGACCGGTGAGCCTGACGTCAGTACCGGGAAAAATGGTAGAAACCATCATAAAGAATAAAATTACTCAGCATGTAGATAGTCACAACCTAATGGGAGACAGCCAACATGGCTTTAGACAAGGAAAATCTTGTCTTACTAATCTGTTATGTTTTTTTGAAGGAGTGAATAAACAGGTGGACAAAGGTGAGTCGGTTGATATTGTGTATCTGGACTTTCAGAAAGCCTTTGACAAGGTCCCTCATCAGAGACTTTTGGCAAAACTAAAGAGTCATGGGATAGGAGGCAGTGTACTATTGTGGATCAGGAACTAGTTAAAAAATAGAAAGCAGAGGGTAGGGCTAAATGGCCAATTTTCCCAATGGAGAAAGGTGAATAGTGGTGTACCCCAGGGATTAGTGCTGGGTCCGCTGCTTTTTGACATATTCATAAATGACCTGGAAAGTGGAATAACGAGTGAGGTTATCAAATTTGTAGATGACACAAAACTATTTAAAGTTGTTAAAACCCAAGAGGATTGTGAAAAATTGCAAGAGGATCTTGATAAATTGGAAGACTGGGCATCAAAATGGCAGATGAAATTTAATGTGGACAAGTGCAAGGTTATGCACCTAGGGAAGAACAACCCAAACTATGGTTACACGATGCAAAGTTCCACATTAGGAACCACCACCCAGGAAAAAGATTTAGGTGTCATTGTGGATACCATGTTAAAACCCTCGGCCCAGTGTGCAGTGGCGGCCAAGAGAGCAAATAGAATGCTAGGTATGATAAGGAAAGGAATGGAAAATAAAACAAAAGATATTATAATGCCTCTATATCGTTCCATGGTGAGACCGCACCTTGAATAGTGTGTGCAATTCTGGTCGCCGTATCTTAAAAAGGATATAGCGATTTTAGAAAAGGTACAGAGAAGAGCCACCAAAATGGTAAAGGGAATGGAAGGATACTCCTATGAAGAAAGGCTAAAAAGGTTAGGGCTCTTTAACCTGGAAAAGAGACGGCTGAGGGGAGATATGATAGAAGTCTATAAATTAATGAACGGAGTGGAACGGGTAAACGTAGATCGATTGTTTACCTTATCAGAATATAGAAAGACTAGGGGACATGCAATGAAGCTACAGGGTAAACTATTTAAGACTATTAAAAGAAAATATTTTTTCACTCAACGTGTAATCAAACTCTGGAATTTGTTACCGGAGGATGTAATCAAGGCTGTTAGTGTAGCTGGGTTTAAAAAAGGTTTGGACAAGTTCCTGGAGGAAAGGTCCATAAACCATTATTAAGAAGTGACCGAAGATATCAATGCTTGAGCCAGTACAAGCATTGTGGAACTTGTGTCTCTTGGGGAAACTGCTAGGTACATATGACCTAGATTGGCCACTGTTGGAAACAGAATACTGGGCTTGATGGACCTTGGTCTGACCCAGTATGGCATATCTTATGTTCTTATGCTTGTTTGTCACCTGTGTTTGAACTGTGCAATGGCAAGAAAAGCCAAGTTAGCTGCTATAAGAGTTTTTGTTTGCTCCTCTCCTTTATGAAAAGCCTGCTAAGAGTTGTGATAACAGCTTGGAACGTTTGTTTTCTTCTAAGTTTGGTTTCACGTAGAAATGCAGTCTAGAGAGGTTTTTGAGGCTGGCAGAAACCAAACTGCTGTGGAAGAATTAAGCTTGAATTTTTCTTTATGCTCTGATTAAGAAGGACTAAAAAGGAAAGTAGCAGCCTAGTTTCTAAAGGCAATTGCTTCTGCAAGTAAGAGGACTTTAAAAAGCCATTTCTGAGTTCTTTTGGTTTGTTTGCCAGTATTTGTGTACCTTAAGCAAATCCTACAGTTATAATCCTGTAAATGATACCTTGAACCTGCTGTGTTTTGTGTTATGGAAAATCTTTCTGTTACAAGCCTTACCCTCGGTTACCTCAACTACAAACCTTCTACTTAAAGCACCAACATATTTTAGCAGTTCTACACTTCCCAGAAGCCAACACGAAGAAATAGGCTGCTAAGAGCTGATAGAAGGAGGAACCCTCAACCACCACGCCCCTCGACCACTAGAGGCAAGTGGCTTCGGGCGTTGTGCTTGTGACAATAGTTTGGGTTGTTCTTTCCTAGGTGCATAATTTTGCACTTGTCAACATTAAATTTCACATGCCATTTAGACACCCAGTCTTCTAATTTTTCAAGGTTCTCTTGCAAGTTTTCACAAGCCTCTTGGGTTTTAACAACTTTGAATAATTTTGCATCATCTGCAAATTTGATCACTTCACTCATTCCCATTTCCAGGTCATTTATGAATATGCTAAAAAGCAGCAGGCCCAGCACAGATCCCTAGGATACTCCACTATTCACATTTCTCAATAGAGAAAATTGGCCATTTAGCCCTACTCTCTGCTTTCTATCTTTTAACCAATTCCTAATCCACAATTGTACACTACCTCCTATCCCATGACATTTTAATTTCCGTAAGAGTCTCATGAGGGACCTTAGCAAGGGCTTTCTGAAAATCCAGATACACTATATCAACTGGCTCATCTTTGTCTACTAGTTTCTTCACACCTTCAAAAAAAAAAACAGATTAGTAAGACAATTCCATCTTGGCTTTCTCCCATTAAACCATGACTTTCTACATGTTCAGTAATGTTATTCTCTATAATAGTTTCTACCATTTTGCCTGGTACTGATGTCAGGCACACCAGTCTAGTTTCCCAGATCACCCCAGGAACCCTTTTTAAAGATTGGTCCCAGAGAATGGCCATTTTAATGTCAATCAGGAAGTCACTCCTCACTTATGCAGCGAAATCACCAACAGAGCCTTGCGGGGGAATGCTCGCCAGCTTTCACAGATAGCTTGTGGGAGATCTAGCATGTGTGAGTGGTCACCTTTTCCCCCGAATGGCACCATCTTACCTTAGTCTTCTTTTTTCTACAGAGCCCTCCAGACAACCATTTCTATACCGGAGAAAAGTTTTTACCCTGTCAGTCTTTTTATTTTGTTGGTTGGTACTCCTTTTTTCTCTTTTGCGCCTTTCTGTGCTTCCCGGTATTAATCGCTGCCTCAGCACCAAGGTGGTTTTTTGTTTTTTTACTTTCTTTTTCTTTTCTTCATTTTTGGCACACGGGTTTCTTCTCACATCCTCCTGGTTAGGGCATTGGAATCTTTTGACCTGGCAGAAGCCTTCTTCCCCGACATGTCCATCCCAACTAGTGGCTTTAAGAAGTGCACCAGATGTGTCTAGACTATTTCTATCACAGACCACAATAGCTGGGTCCGAACACACATACTCTACATGCACTCTCTGCTTGCAGATGACATGCAAGGGGCTGAAGAATTATGAAAAACAGTGGTAATCACTGTTTGGCTCCAAAACCTCAGAGTCTACTCCAGCACAGACATTGAAATTGAAGCCCTCAAAGGACACTATTGAGGACTCAGCCTCCCAAGGGGACAGAGCCCTTTCAGAGCCCAAGGCTGTGGGGCTCTGGACTCGAGGCTCTCCCTCAAAGGAGAGCATCCCCAGAAGGAACGGACTCTGTGCCAGTCATCAAAGGACGATGCCAAGTCCAGAGGGAAGACCTATGGACATCATCATGAGAGCCCCTGTTGTGACTCTGAGGGCAAAGGCCACGAGCAGCCTTTGAAGCTGCCCCAGCAGGAGGAGATGCCTCCCGTGGCCTTGGAGGGCCAGCATGGGCCTCCTGAGCCTGTTACCATTGAGGAGTTATCACCAAAGGAACTGGTGTTGGTGCCGAAGAATGTGCCCCCAGTACCGACAATACTTTGAGTTCCTGTCTGACTCAGACTCTGAGTGGGAGACCAAGGAGGAATCCACGAAGACGGTGTGGAACCAGGATGTCCCTTCAGATCCCTTGCCCCTGTATGAGAGCAGGAGTTCCCCTCCCGAGTGCCTCTTCTTCTTGGAGTTCATCAGGGATATGGGGAAGACTTTATCTTTCACCACTGAAGCCGAGGAGGAACTTTGGGCAAAGGAACTGGAGATCCTCCAGTATTCAATTCCCCCGAAGGAAGCTATCACCATTCCAGTACACCCTATCCTGGAAAGGTTGATACTGAGCATGTGGGAGACACAGTAACAGTGCCAATTGTGAGCAGGCATCTTAATTCCATGTATTGGGTCCGTAAGAGTCCAGGCTTTGAAAAAACACAACTGTCTCATAACTCCATAGTTGTGGAATCAGCCATGCACCGTATTAAAAGCAACAAGACACACTCCTTGGTGCCCCTGGGTAGGGAGGCATGTACCCTGGAGAGGTTGGGCAGGAAATGTTACCAGGGTTCTATGCTCTTGGCCCGTATCCAAAGTACCAGCTGTACATGGGCATGTGCTTGAGAGACCTGCTGGGGGTGCTCACCAGGTTCTCAGCTGGCTTCTCTGGAGACCATCTTCAGCACTTCCAGAGTGTGGTTGCTATGGTCAAGGAATGCTCCAAATACACGACTCGTGCGGCCTACGATGACTGAGTTGTGGCTAGAGTGGCTGTGGTGGGAATTGGTGCCTGCAGCCACATGGCTACAGTCGCCTGACTTGGAGCAATGGGTTCAAGACAAGTTGGTCGATTTTCCATGTTGGGGAGAGAAGCTCTTTGACAAACCCATGACGGAGAAGGCTACATAGTTGGAGACTGAACAGGACACTATGAATAGGCTCTTGAGGAAGACTGCTGATCCTTCCGGATGGAAAGCCTTGGGAAAAAAAGTCCTTCTACCTGAAGAAAGCTTACAGAACTTATGTCCCATACCATTCCTACCGGCTGCCCCAGCAGTTGCAGAAGCCCAAAGGCAACGTTAACCTAAGGCCCCTAAGCCCCTGCCAGCACCACAACCTCAGCATGGGGTGGTAGCTTTTGCCTCCAGGACAACAGCCCTTCTTCCTCTTTCCGGTCCCATTCCGCAGCACATTGGGCAGCATCTCATGGCTTTTGCCCATTGTTGGCCCAGCATAAGCATTGATGCCTGGGCTCTTCAAATGGTAAAGGAGGGCTACTTCCTTCACTTCCATCATACCCCCCCTTCCCATTCTTTCCAGGGGAGTACCCTTTGGAAGCTTACCATCGCAAACGTCTTCAGCAAAGCTCAAGGCTCTTTTACAGGACAGGGCAGTGGAAGTTGTTCCATCATCCCAAACGGGAAAGGAATTTATTTATTTATTTATTTAGCTGTATTTATATTCCGCTTTCCACTGGGTCAAAGCGGTCAATTGGGGGATACATTTAACACGAGGGGATATGACACACATACGTTAATAATTACAGGGAACATGGGCAATGGAGGGTTAAGTGGCTTGCCCAAGACCACAAGGAGTGCCTATAGGACTAGAAATCCCAGTCCCTCCGGCTTGAGATTGCTGTCCCCAGGTGGGACTTGAACCCCCAGCCCTCCGGCCTGAAGTACCTTGTCCTAACCACTAGACCACTCCTCCCTTCTACTCCTGTTACTTCCTGGTTACAAAGAAAACAGGTGGATTCCGTCCTATTCTGGATCTCTGCAATCTCAATCACTGTCTATTGCAGGAGAAGTTCAAGTGGTATCCCCTTGGAACGTTGCTGCCTTATCTTCAGCGGGCTTTGAGGGGTTATTTTTTTAAATTGCTAGCTCTCTGACTGGGAGCTCTTAAAAGGGTTCTGGTATATTTTTAAAGCAAAGTTACATTCTTTTTGGTGGTTTAGTGGCAATATTTTCTTTAGCAGAGTAGGTTTTAAACTCTAGTAACCTTCTCAGCTTTTGGGAACTGCTGACACCTAATCAGGAGTTAGTGGGCCTGATTAGCTTGTGAATGAACTGAGAGCAGCTGAGGCCTGCATAAAAGGCTGAAGAGCCCTGCCCTGTTGAGGCATTCCAAACAGGGGCTCTACAGGTCAAACAACGGTAAGGCTTTGAGGGTTTATTTTTATTAAATTGCTAGCTCTCTGACTGGGAGCTCTTAAAAGGGTTCTGGTATATTTTTAAAGCAAAGTTACATTCTTTTTGGTGGTTTAGTGGCAATATTTTCTTTAGCAGAGTAGGTTTTAAACTCTACTAACTTCTCAGCTTTTGGGAACTGCCGACACCTAATCAGGTGTTAGTTCCCTCCCTACCCACCCCAACTCCCACCCACCCCTAGTGAGCAGTCTTGCTTTATAGGGCACCTCCCCATTTAACAAAGCACAGGGACGTGGAACAGCACATTTTGAATATAATTAAAGAGATTTAACTGCTTTTTCATTGAAAGGACAGCTGGGAAACTGGCTGGTACTTTGGTAGATCTCTCTTTTGCTTTAACAGATACCTAAGCTCCACGAACAGAACAATGGCTGGGAAAAATCATATAGCTAAAGCTGTTGCCCCCGTTACAGCTTCTTCCTCTGTCCAGACAGAGATCCCAATGCCAGTTGAAGGACCGGTTCCATGTGCAGGGTGCCTGCATGCTGAAGCTCTGAGGAAACAAGTGGAGGAACTCAGAGAGGAGGTGGCGAGGCTGAGGAGCATTCAAGACAGTGAGAGGTACATTGATGAGATGCTTCTTGAAACATCCAAACTCTCTAACAGAGGAGAAGATGAGTGCCAACAGAATGATGAAGGTGGACACAAGTCACCAGGGCCTGCAGAATCACCAATCCAACTTCTCCAGCCCTTGAATTGGAGAACCATTATGCAGCCCTGGAAGTGGAGGAGGAGAAAGTATCCCTGGAAAGAGAAGAACCAGAGCTCAAGTACCCCAATGTTGCAGAATCAGTGACCACAAGGAAGCGAAGGGTAGTGGTGGTTGGTGACTCTCTTCCGAGGGATACTGAGGCGTCCATCTGCCGACCAGATTTGATGTCCAGAGAGATATGCTGTCTGCCTGGTGCCAAAATCCAAGATGTTATGGAGAGTTTGCCGAGACTCATCAAGCCCACTGACTATTACCCAATGTTGCTAATCCATGTCGGAACAAATGATACTGCCAGGTATCCCTCTGAGCGTATCAAAAGTGACTTCATGGCTCTGGGACAGAGGGTGAAGCAGTTAGGTGTACAGGTGGTGTTCTCTTCAATCCTCCCTGTTGAGGGTAAAGGCCAAGGAAGAGAGGCTCGCATCCTGGAGATGAATGCATGGCTGCGTGGATGGTGTCATCGAGAGCATTTTGGTTTCCTAGACCATGGGATGCTGTTCCAAGGGTTGCAGAGCAGAGATGGCATCCATCCGTCCAAGAAAGGTCAACGCGTCTTCAGTAGTAGACTGGCTAATCTACTGAAGAGGGCTTTAAACTAGATTCATTGGGGATGGGTGAAAAAAGCTCCCAGGTAAGTGATGCATTAAATACCTTTATGGAAATGGGTAACAGGGGTAACATATGGAAAGCAGTGTGTATAAATGCCCATAGCATGGGGAATAAGATCCCTGATGTTGAAGAGAGGTCACGTGATGTGGTGAGGGCAGCAGTCGTGTTCTGCATGCGCTCTGGTCGCCCCCGGCCCAAACCGGTATTATAGAACTGTCTGTGGCAATGCAAATTGGCTAACTGTCCAGCTTACCTCAACAGGACAACCTCCGGTGCCGAACGGAGCCGGGGGATAGCGGCGGGCGAAATGGCGGCGGCCACAAAAACGGCCAGAAGAGACAGAGTGCGTGGCCACCGCTAGCAAAATGGCGGAAACTATAGCGGCGCCGAATTCACTGACTTCCCCTGCTTTCCTGGAGGAAGTTTCAGTGGCAGTGGCGGAGGCTCTATCCTCACAGTTTGCAGCCTTGCATGAGAAGATCGATGTGCTGCAGACTTCGGTTGGGGCATTGGGGAGCAGGCTCCAGGAGGCGGAAGATCGCATCGGGTGTGCGGACGACGGCCTGGAGGCATTGGTCCAGGAGATGGCAGGCCTGAAGTCGCAGGTGCACCTGCAGGAGGCAAAGATCGACGATCTGGAGAACCGCTCACGCCGTAATAATTTGAGGATAATGGGCATACCGGATGAGGTCGCCGACAGAGATTTAAAGATATACCTGGAAACTTTGTTGCCGCAATTGCTGGAGGGAGTAGAGCTTGGTGGTAAGCTACTCATCGAACGGGCGCATTGAGTGGGAGGCAAGCAGGCTCGGGACCACCAGCCGAGAGTGGTGCTTGTGAAATTCTTACAATTCCCCCAAAAGGAAGCTATACTGCGGGCTGCTCGGCAGAGAGGGGACATTGTGCATGAAAATTTGAAAATTCGTATTGCACAGGACTACTCCGCCGCACTGAGTCAGAGGCGCAGAGCTTATGCCCCCCTGTGTCAGAGGTTGATTGGCGCCAAGATCAGGTTTTCTGTCCAGTACCCGGCCAGATTACATGTGCTCCATGAGGGTACACATCGAACCTTTGAGGCAGCGGCTGAGGCTGATCCCTACATTGAAAGGCTTGTAGGCCGGGAGAAGGACGCCCCAGCAACCCAACCAAGCTAGCACCACTGTTCCCTCTAAGCTGTGCGCGTGTGCGCGCGCACACACCTTGCCGAGCGAGCGCACATACTTTATAACAGAGCGCACAAAAATTACGGTTCTGATTCTGATAGAAAACACAGACGTCTTAAAATTTAAAAGTTGTTGTATATTTACGGTTTTCACAAGTTCTACAATATTTTCTAGTGCAATCAATGTGGTGTACATACTGTATTCTGACGTGTAGTCAAATTTTAAAGTATATAACTCCGAGTGTCGTTATGTGGCGCACAAAAATTTAACCTTCCTTCAAAAGCTGCACAGCTGATATTTTATGCGCACACAGCCTACAGAAAATTAGAGGGAACATTGGCTAGCGCTAAGATTGCTTTGTGACTGTGATGGGAGACATGGCCTGGGGAGCCCCCCAGGAACAGTGAGAGCTGCGGCTGTACAGCAGAGACCCTGTGGAGGCCTGGGCAGCCCTGGTTTGGCATTTTATGCAGTAGGGAGGGGGGGGTCACGGGACATTGGGGCCTGCTCGGATGCAGTGCCGCTTGGAGTGCAGCCAGTTAACAGCACGGGGGTGCCTGCTGCTTGGGTGGCACTCTCCCCTGCGGTCTGTTGGGGGGGGGGGAGGGATATGCCCTTCCGTATGGTGGCCTTGGGACTCCCTTGGGGTTCCCTGGTATCCTCCCATGGCTTGGGGAACCGGGGCCGTGTTTGCTTCCCCCACGTTGTGGGGGGGGGGGGGCATCCTGGGCACTCACTACCATGCCTATGGGCAGAAGGTTCCTAATGTTGTTATGCATTACCTGTTGGCAGATATTTGCTATATATAAGCCTGTTAAATTAGCAATGTTGTTGTTTTAGTGGATGCATGGGTGAGGGGGGGTTGGGCTGGGGGTTTGGACTAGCTGGGTGAGTTTGGGTACGGGGGCGACTGTTCGCATCAAGCGAGACCTTAGCTGGGTACAGCCCGGAAGGGGAGGAGTAGAGGAGAGAGAGACCGTAGGTCAGAGGGATTGGGAGGGGGGTTGGGGAGGGGAGAGAGGGGGTTTGGTAAGGGGGGGGGGAGATAGGAAGTGAGGGGGGGTTAGGGGGTGGGGAGGAGGGTTGAAAGGCTGGTAGAGTCACACCTTGGAGGGATATAGTTGTCGACTGGTGAACTGCATGAGAAGGGCTTGGGAGATGCTCCAGGCTGGGAGGGCCTTTTCCGGGAGACTGATATTTACCGTGTGGAGGAGCTTTGACACTGCCCCGCTGCGCTGAAGATAGTATCCTGGAATGTTTGCGGGTTAGGGAACCCAATTAAGAGATATAAAATATTGCAGACGTTGGCCAGGCGGAAATGTGATATTGCATTACTTCAAGAAACCCACCAGACTGCTGAGGAGCATAGCAAACTCTGCAGAGAATGGGTGAGGCAGGTATGGGGGTCCCCGGCCAGGGGAAAAAAGGGAGGTGTGGCCAATCTGATTCACAAGCGGGTGCGATTTGTTGTAGAGAAAGAAATGGTAGAGCCAACCGGGAGATTCATATTGCTGCAAGGAACCCTAGAGGGGAAGTCTTATTTTGGGAAATATTTATAGCCCCAATGTGTTAGACCAGGACCTTTATATCCACCTTGCCTCTAAAGTGGAACAGCTGTCGGAGTTTCCGTTTATTCTGGGGGGGGGACTTTAATGGAGTCATGGATGTTGCACTCGACACGTCTCGAGGGCAGGGGCCACGGGAGACAGCGCAGACGGCCCGAGTGTTAGCACGCTTTTGTGCAAGATTAGGCTTGGTGGATCCCTGGAGGTTGTTGCACCCCGCAGACAAAGATTTTACGCATCAGTCTCAGGCACATGGATCTAGTGCATGCATTGATTATCTGCTGATATCAGAGGGCCTGTTTGCCCATATCATTGATGCGCAGATTGGCCCCATAGAGATCTCAGACCATGCGTTGGTCTGGCTGGAGATGAAGTGGGGTGGACTCTGCCCAAGGACGCGAGTCTGGCGCTTCCCGCTAGAACTTTATAGGGATACCCAGTTTCATCAGTTCCTTAGAAAGCGGTGGCAGGAGTTTGAGTATGATCATCGAGGCCATCAGGGGAATCCTGAATTGCTCTGGGAAACAGCGAAAGTGGTCTTGCGGGGGGATATTATCGGTTTTTTGGCATGGAAGCGTAGATTGATAGCGGAGCGGATTATCCGTCTGGAGTAGGTGATAACCAAGATGAGAAATTTGTATATGCAATCCCCAAATCCAGGGAATAAGAAGAGGTTCTGGGAGGCCCAGACGGACCTGAATGAGCTCTTGCACCAGCAGGCCAAGAAATCCATATTATATTACTGTTATCAATTGTATTGTCATGATAAGCCTGTGAAACTGTTGGCACGCTGCTTGCGGGGCCTGCAAAGTACAAAAATGGTGGCATGATCAGGGAGGGCTGCATAGGGAGAGCACGGCTATTGTCCACGTCTTTCGATCCTTCTATCAGAAATTCTACATTGCGGAGGCACGTTCCCCCACGCGGATAATAGAGTACCTGAGGGGAGTAGATTTTCCTCAGCTGAGTGAAGCACAACGAGCGCAACTAGATAAGCCAATTACAGTACAGGAGGTACAAACAGTTATAACTCGAGCGAGTTGTTACAAATCACCGGGACCTGATGGGCTGGGTGCAGAATTTTATAAAGTGCTTGGGGATCTCATCGCCCCCATGCTAGTAGCAGTGCACTCCAGTAGAAGAGAGCAAGGCACCTTTCGTTGGGGTAGCAATCATGCCCACATCATACTTATCCCAAAGCCGGGAAAAGACCCCATGCAAGCGGCTTCATATAGGCCCATCTCACTGCTCAACTTTGATTTGAAACTGCTGGCAAAAATTTTGGCGGACCGATTGGCAGGAGTATTAGACCAATTGGTGCATGACTCACAAGTTGGTTTTGTGAAGGGGCGCTATGCAGTACGTAACTTGCGGAAAATTCTGACGTCTTTGGAATGGGTGCAAACTAGGCAATTGCAGTCCCTGCTGGTAAGCTTTGATGCGGAAAAAGCTTTTGACCGCGTCTTAAAAGGCAGGAGGTGCTCTCAGGTGAAGCTCGTTACCCAAATCAATCATACACTAAGGACCTGAGATTAGTTAAGCTTCAGGTGAACAAGGTATATTACACGTATTAGGTACAGTTTTATTAGTATAAATATCCATAGCAACCCTTAGCAAGTAAAGAACTTAGATCTAAACACAAACTTAAAACTAAGAAGCAGACAGCAGTCCAGCAGCGGGATGGGGGCTTTCCAGTCTTTTGCATTGAGTGTCACATGTACGATTTTCTCCCAGTTGGCGAGAGGTCTTACGTGTGCACTAGGTGCAAGGAGCTCTTTGCTCTCAGGGAACGAGTCTGTTCTCTAGAGGCTAAAGTAGCAGACTTGGAAAGCATAAGACAGAGAGGTACATAGACGAGACCTACAGGGATATAGTCCTGAAGTCCCACCTCCAGTCTGGCAGCATCCCTGTTGCCATGGAGGAGAGAGGTCACGTGACAGGAGAGCATCACCCTGGTGTGGCAGGAAGTGATCCTGTAACTAGGACCTGTTCTCCAGGTGATGTAAAACCCTCTCACACCGAGAAAGTTTCTCCAGGGCCATGTGCCCATGAGGGAAGGGTTAGGACAGCGTTATAGTTGGTGATTCAATCATTAGGAATGTAGATAGCTGGGTGGCTGGTGGACGTGAGGATCGCCTGGTAACATGCCTGCCTGGTGCGAAGGTAGCGGACCTCACGCGCCACCTAGATAAGGTCTTAGATAGTGCTGGGGAGGAGTCTGCTGTCTTGGTACATGTCAGTACCAATGGCATAGAAAAATGTGGTAGGGAGGTTCTGGAGGCTAAATTTAGGCTTTTAGGTAGGAAGTTGAAATCCAGAACTTCCAGGGTAGCGTTCTCCGAAATGCTTCCTGTTCCACGTGCAGGACCCAAAAGGCAGGCAGAGCTCTGGAGTCTCAATGCGTGGATGAGACAATGGTGCAGAGATGAGGGTTTTGGATTTGTTAGGAACTGGGGAACATTCTGGGGAAAGGAGGGGCTCCTCCAAAGGGATGGGCTTCACCTTAACCAGGATGGAACCAGGCTGCTGGCATTAACCTTTAAAAAGGAGATAGAGCAGCTTTTAAACTAGATATTAGGGGAAAGCCGACAGTCACCCAAGAGCGGATGGTTCGGAAGAATGTATCTTTGAAGGATACTACCAAAAGCAGAGATGTTCCACAAAAGAGTAAACTAGCCCAAATACCCTCAAGTATGGAGCAGACAGAGCTTAAAGATCCCAAATTACCCATGTCTAACAACAGCCAAATTAATATGAATAAAATACATTCTCTAAAATGCTTGTATGCAAATGCTAGAAGTCTAAAAAATAAGATGGGAGAGTTAGAATATATAGCACTAAATGAAAGGTTAGATATGATTGGAATATCAGAGACATGGTGGAAGGAGGACAACCAGTGGGACACTGTGATACCTGGGTACAAACTACATCGTAATGATAGAGCTGATCAAATTGGTGGAGGAGTTGCGCTCTATGTTAGAGAGGGCATTGAGTCAGAAAGGATTAAAGTTTTGCAGGAAACAAAATCTGCTGTAGAATCTATATGGATTGAAATTCCATGTAAAAGGGGGAAGGCGATGGCAGTGGGGGTGTACTATCGACCGCCTGGCCAGAATGACCAAATGGATGATGAAATGTTCAAGGAAATCAAGGAAGCTAACAAACGTTACAGCGCAGTAATAATAATGGGCGATTTCAACTACCCCGGTATCGACTGGGTCAGTGTCACGTCAGGACATGCTAGGGAGATAAAGTTCCTAGATGAAATAAATGACTGTTTCTTGGAGCAGCTGGTTCATGAACCGACCAAAGGGGAAGCCATATTAGACCCAGTCCTTAGTGGAACACCAGATCTAGTGCAAGAGATAAGGTTGTTGGGGCCACTTGGCAATAGTGATCATAGCATGATTGCCTTTGATTTAATTAGTGGAGGAGGGATAGTAAGGAAATCCACAGTACTACCTTTTAACTTTCGAAAGGGAGACTATGATAAAATGAGGAAAACAGTTAAGAAAAAACTAAAAGGAGCAGTTGCAAAGGTTAAAGACATACATCAGGCTTGGCTGTTGTTGAAAAATAGTATCTTGGAAGCCCAGACCAGCTGTATTCCACGCTTTAAGAAAAGTGGAAGGAAGTCCAAAAAACTGCCAGCATGGTTTAAAGGTGAGGTCAAAGAGGCTGTTGTTGCCAAAAAAGCATCTTTCAGGAAATGGAAAAAAGAGCCAAACGACGAAACCTGGAAACAGCACAAGCACTGGCAAGTCAAATGCAAGGCATTGATAAGGCAGGCAAAGGGAGAATTTGAGAAGAAGCTTGATGCGGAAGCAAAAACGCGAAGTAAAGACCTTTTCAAGTACATTCATAGCAAAAAACCTGTGAGAGAGTCAGTTGGTCCATTAGATGATAAAGGGGTTAAAGGAGCACTAAGAGGCGACAAGGCAATAGCGGAGAGACTGAATGAATTATTTGCTTCGGTCTTTACTGAGGAAGATGTAGGGATGTTACCCATGACTGAAGTGGTATTTAAAGGTGCGGAAGAATTGAAGGAAATATCGATACATCGGGAAGATGTATTACAACTATTAGATAAACTGAAGAGTAGCAAATCACCTGGGCCGGATGGTATACATCCAAGGGTGTTGAAAGAACTGAAATATGAGATTGCAGACCTGCTATTAGTAATCTGTGAACTATCATTAAAATCATCTCTAATACCTGAAGATTGGAGGATCGCCAATGTAACACCAATTTTTAAAAAGGGTTCCAGGGGTGATACGGGAAACTACAGACCGGTGAGCCTGACGTCAGTACCGGGAAAAATGGTAGAAATCATAAAGAATAAAATTACTCAGCATGTAGATAGTCATGACCTAATGGGAGACAGCCAACATGGCTTTAGACAAGGAAGATCTTGTCTTACTAATCTATTATGTTTTTTTGAAGGAGTGAATAATCAGGTGGACAAAGGTGAGTCGGTTGATATTGTGTATCTGGACTTTCAGAAAGCCTTTGACAAGGTGCCTCATGAGAGACTTTTGGCAAAACTAAAGAGTCATGGGATAGGAGGCAGTGTACTATTGTGGATCAGGAACTGGTTAAAAGATAGAAAGCAGAGGGTAGGGCTAAATGGCCAATTTTCCCAATGGAGAAAGGTGAATAGTGGTGTACCCCAGGGATCTGTGCTGGGTCCGCTGCTTTTTGACATATTCATAAATGATCTGGAAAGTGGATTAACGAGTGAGGTTATCAAATTTGCAGATGACACAAAACTATTTAAAGTTGTTAAAACCCAAGAGGATTGTGGAAAATTGCAAGAGGATCTTGATAAATTGGAAGACTGGGCATCAAAATGGCAGATGAAATTTAATGTGGACAAGTGCAAGGTTATACACCTAGGAAAGAACCCCCCAAAGAAGTAATTAGATCTTACCTGCTAATTAGTGTTCCTGAAGGAACGATAGTCCAGTCCCTTTACTTCTGGGTTGCGTAACCCTTCCTTTTTTTAAGGAAATAGGAAATAGGTAATCGGTAATGAGGGTAGAGGGAGAGGAGGGGAGAAGGCGCCGTAGGAGGACTGCCTGCCTACTTACTCCTGGCCTCCCTTACCCCGATCTGGTTCCCCGCTCGGTTCGCTGTTCTGCCCTTCTCCGACAGGCCTTCAGGTCCGACATAGCCGGGTGGGATCAGGGACTGGACTGTCATTCCTTCAGGAACACTAATTAGCAGGTAAGATCTAATTACTTCTTCCTTATCGTCACTCCAGTCCAGTCCCTTTACTTCTGGGAAGTACCCGAGCAGTTCAATTCTGGGTGGGATTCGGCAAACCGGACTGAAGAACCGCTAGGCCAAACCGAGCGTCCGCTGAACTCTGCACGTCCAGCCTGTAGTGCTTGGTGAAGGTATGCAGAGAGGACCAAGTTGCCGCTCTACATATATCCAGCGGGGGGACTAGACTGCATTCTGCCCATGAAGTAGCCTGAGCCCGAGTGGAATGAGCCCGCAGCCCCCCCCGGAACCTGCTTGCCTTTCAGGATGTAGGCGGAAGCAATCGCTTCCCTAATCCACCTGGAGATGGAGGCCTTGGCCGCCGCTTCCCCTCTGTGGGGACCTCCGAACTTGACAAATAGCTGGTCTGATTTCCGGAACGGAGCAGTGCGGGAGAGGTAGCGCTTTAGGGCCCTTTGAACGTCTAGTAGCCGAAGCCTGCTATCCCTGCCTACCCGACCCCCGGTTGGGAAGGCCGGGAGCGTGACTGTCTGGTTTACATGAAAAGGAGAGATGACCTTGGGAAGGAAGGAGGGCACCGTGCGCAGAACGACCTTGTCTTTAAGGAAGGCCAGGAAGGGGGGCTTGGAGGAGAGTGCTTGTAACTCTGAGACCCGTCTGGCCGAGCAGATCGCAACCAGGAAGACTGTCTTCAGGGTTAAGTCCTTCAAGGAGGCCCTCTTTACTGGTTCAAATGGCTCCCCCATCAGCGCGTTTAGTACCAGGTTAAGGTCCCAGGGAGGGATGACCGACCTCTGCTGGGGACGCAGACGTCGTACTGCTCTTAGGAACCTGGCAACATCCGTGTGAACCCCTAGCGGCTTGCCGTGGATCTTTCCTCTATAGCACGTGAGAGCGGCTAGTTGTACTCGTAGTGAACTATGTGCTAAACCCTTGTCAAACCCCGCTTGCAAAAATTCCAGGATTTCCGGGACTGAGGCCCCAAGGGGCTTCCTTCGGCGCTCCGTGCACCATGACTCAAAAATGCGCCAGACCCTTACATAGGCGAGACACGTCGAGCGCTTCTTAGCGCTCAACAATGTTGAGATTACTGCACCCGAATATCCTCGCTTCAGAAGCCGCGCTCTTTCAAGAGCCAGGCCGTAAGCGAGAATCGATCCACGTGAGGCATTCGAACCTGGCCTTGTCTGAGAAGGTCGCTCCTGCAGGGCAGTCGCCATGGGTGGTCGGCCAACATCCTTACCAGGTCCGCGTACCAGGGGCGGCGAGGCCAATCCGGAGCTATGAGGATTACCAGGTCCTGGTGGGACTCCACTCGCTGAAGAACCTTTCCGATCAGGGCCCAGGGAGGGAATACATAGAGGAGGCCCTCTGCCGGCCACTTCTGAGACAGGGCATCCAGACCATCGGACATTCTTTCCTTTCGCCGACTGAAGAATCGGTCCACCTTGGCCGAGGAGAATCTTGCCATGAGATCCATTACTGGGAGACCCCACCGGGCCACTATTTGGTCGAAGATCACCTGCTCCAGTTCCCACTCTCCATGGTCTATCCTGTGCCTGCTGAGGTAATCGGCCGTGACATTGTCCGTGCCTGCCACGTGCTGAGCTGAAAGCGCTTCTAGGCAGACCTCCGCCCACTGGAGGAGAGCGTCCGCCTCCTTCTCCAGGGCAGGGCTGCTGGTGCCGCCCTGGTGGTTGATGTAAGCCACCGTGGTGACGTTGTCAGAGAGGACGCGGATTGCCTTTCTTCGTACCCAGGGCTTGAGCTTCTTGAGCGCTAGGGTGACGGCCCGTAACTCCAGTCTGTTGATGGGCCACTGAGATTCCAACGGGGACCAGCGGCCCTGCACGAACTGGTCCTCGCAGTGTGCCCCCCAGCCTGATAGGCTGGCATCCGTCGTCAAGAGAACCCACTGGGGGGGCTCGAGAGGCATTCCCCGTTCCAGGTTTCTCGGGCGTTGCCACCAGCGAAGAGCTCGTTTGGTCCGCGGAGCGCAGGTAACTGTGTTGTCAGAGGATGGAGTTGCGGAGACCATCGTCGCAATAGAGATCGTTGCAATGGGCGCATGTGGACTCTGGCCCAAGGTACTGTCTCTATCGTCGCTGCCATTGTGCCCAGGACCTGAAGATAATGCCATGCTGAGGGGGTTCGCCTGCTTAGGAACCGAGTGACCAGTAGCCTTAGGTCCCTGGCCCAGGATGGGGGCAAGAACACTCTGCCCCTGCCGGTGTCGAACCTTGCGCCGAGATACTCGAGACTCTGGGAAGGGGTCAGCCTGCTCTTTGCTCGGTTGATCACCCACCCCAATTCTTCTAGCAGACGAACTACTGCGTCCGTCGCAGCGCGACTTTCTTCCTCTGACTTTGCTCGGATCAGACAATCGTCTAGGTACGGGTGGACCAAAATCCCCTCCTTCCGGAGGAAGGCCGCTACGACCACCATCACCTTGGTAAATGTTCGTGGAGCTGTCGCTAGGCCGAAGGGGAGGGCCTGGAATTGAAAGTGGCCCGTTGGTACCGCAAATCTTAGGAACTGTTGATGGGATTTTCTGACCGGGATATGCAAGTAGGCCTCTGTCAAGTCGAGGGCTGTCAGGAACTCCCCGCTCCTTACGGCTGCGATGACTGACCGCAGGGTCTCCATCCTGAAGTGAGGGACCCTGAGACAGCGATTGACCTGTTTTAAGTCCAGGATTGGTCAGAAGGTGCCTTCCTTCTTTGGCACCACGAAGTAAATCGAGTATCGACCTGAGCCGCACTGATCTGGGGGCACTGGTGACTCGGCCCCGAGTGCAATTAAGCGCGCGAGAGTTGATTCCACCGCTGACTTCTTTGCGGGGGTACCGCAGGGGGACAGAACAAAGGCTGGTGGTATCTGCTTCGAAAATTCGAGAGCGTAGCCCTCTCTGATCACTTCTAGCACCCATTGATCCGACGTGACCCGGGACCAGGCGGGAAGAAACTGTCTTAAACGTCCTCCTATGGGCATCTCTTCCCCCTGGGCCCCCGCGGCTTCATTGTTGTTTTCTAAGGGACGAGGAGGAGGAGGAGAAGGAGGAGGTCGCTCCAAAACCGCGACCTGCTCCCCGAAACCCTCGAAAGCCCTAGCCCCTAGAGGGGAAACGCCCCCTGGAAAAGGGGCTGGATCTGGTGGGGCGAGACCTCCGGAAGTCCCTGGGCTGGGTACATGCCGGGGGGGAGTGAGCGGTTTTGTTTCGGTCTATCTTCCGGGAGCCTGCCTCCCTTGGACTCGCGCCAAGGTCCTTTACCAGCTTCTACAAATCCTCGCCGAACAACAGTCTCCCTTTAAAGGGGAGTCGACTCAGGCAAGCCTTCGAGGAAGTATCCGCTGCCCAATTGCGTAACCACAGATATCGCCTGGCCGCCACCACCGAGGCCATGTTCTTTGCCAGGCTTCTGATGAGGTCATACTGACTATCCGCCAAGTAAGCTGTTCCAGATTCCAACCTGCTCGCGTTGGTCCGCGTTTCATCTGCGGGGCTCTCGTCTGTCTGCAGTTGTTGTGACCATCTTAAACAGGCCCTAGCCACCCAAGCTCCGGAGACCGAGGCTTGCAAAGCGAGGGCGCTTACGTCAAAGGCCTGCTTCAAGAGAGTATCCAACTTTCTGTCTTGAGGATCCCTTAGGGCTGCACTGCCCTCCACTGGGATAGTGGTCTTCTTGGTGACCGCTGACACTGCCGCATCTACCCTGGGAGACTTTAGCAGTTCTTTGTCTGCCTCTGGGAGAGGGTAGAGACGAAGCATGGACCGGACTCCCCTTAGACTTGACTCCGGTTGGTCCCATTCTTCTTGGATCATCTGCCGCACTACCCTATGTACAGGGAAGACCTTCTGGGATCTTCTAATGGCTTGGATCAGTGGATCCTCCAACGCTTCCTCTTCTGCAGGCGTATCGGAGGTCATATTGAGGGCCTTCAGGGACTCGTTAATCAATGCCGGAAGCTCCTCCCGACGAAATACTCTAATTATCCTAGCCTGGTCTTCTTCCGGAATCTCCCCTTCTTCTAGCTCCTCCTCACCAAAGTCCTTGTCCGATGGCGACTCTTCCGGAGATCCCTGTGAAATGGTCTCCTCTTCGCTCATCCGGGGGCGCTTAGGTGGGATGTCGGAATCCGGATTGGCCGCCCTCGGGGGCCTGGCTGGCTTGACCTCCGCTGCCGGAGGCGCCGCCCCTCCTGCCCCTGAATTCTGCTTACGTAGGCAATATGCTTTGTGGAGTAAGAGGATGAAATCCGGGGAGAAGAAATCCCCTGCCCCATCCTCCCCTGCCGAGAGGGGGGAGGGGGATAGGGAAGGGGTGGGCAAGTCCGAGGACGTAGACGGAGGGGCTTGCGACCCCCCCCTCCCCTACTGGGAGATCGTCTGACCCCTGGGAGGCATGGGCAATGGTTAAATTAATGTTCTGCTCCACAGAGGCCGCCATCGCGGTACAGCTCCTGCAGATACCTGTTTCTGCAGACGTACCCCTGCGTATTCCACAGGAAAGGCAGCGGGACGTGGTTGACATGACCCGGGGCTGAGGACCTTCCAGTACCAGACCTCCAGGCCCGGAGTGAGGGACTCTCCTCTAATATGGAGCTAGCTCCCTCCGTGGTCAACAGATCCGAGGTTTCTTTTCCCCCCCCAAGCGGTACACAAGGGAAAGAAACCGGCTATTAATCTTGATGAAAAAGAAATCAATGAACTAAATAAAATGAACTAAATAAAGGAGACCAATTAACTCAAAACTAAATTTAAAGTTAACAGCTCTAGTTAAATGAAATAAGTAAAATAAAGCAGAATAATTAAAATTAATTACAGTTACATCCCTTTCTGAATTAGTACTTGCGGTTTTGTGAGCTGTGCTGAGGATCCGATTCAGCGATGTGTACCCGTTGGCTCAACACGTGGTAGGCCTCACCACGTGGAGCCAGAACGGGGAACTCCCAGACTCTCTCCCAGCCGCGGCCCGACTCTCCCCTAGCTCACCGGGGCCGGAAATTTTTGTTCCCCGTGAGGATCGCTGGCTAAGTTTTCCCTCGCGGTCCCCGAAAAGGCCGGACTTCGCCGCTGCGTCCTTCTGTCTTCGGACGGGTCTGGCGGTACCGGCAGGCCAGCGATGCTGCCTCAAGCGCTCAGCCTCCAGGGGGGCTTCGGCACGAGGCAGCAGTGATCAGCGCGTCTCAGCAGCAAAGAAGCAGAGAAGCCGTAGATCCTCCTCGGGGCTGCGAGCCGCCGTTCTCCTCCGACGCCCGATCCGGGGAGGAGGGGGGTGGGGGGGGGGGGGAGGGAGAGGAGAGAGCAGGAGAAATTAAAGAGCCAGAGCCCTCGAAATTACAATTAAATACCAACGGTATAGAAACTGCAAGGGAAACTAAAGGAAGTTAAAGTAAAGTAGAATACTTAAATGAAATAAGTAAAATAAAGTTAAAGAAGGACTCCAGTAAGCCCCAGGCTTACGGAACCCTCCAGCTGCTTGGAGGCTGAGATTACTGGAGTTGGTGGGTGGTCTCAGTGGTATTTGTACCGCTCCACCTCCAAAAAGGTTGGGCTCAGCCTCCAAGCTGCTGGAAGGGTTACGCAACCCAGAAGTAAAGGGACTGGACTGGAGTGACGATAAGGAACTATGGTTACACGATGCAAGGTTCCACATTAGGAACTACTACCCAGGAAAAAGATTTAGGCGTCATTGTGGATACCATGTTAAAACCCTCGGCCCAGTGTGCAGCGGCGGCCAAGAGAGTAAATAGAATGCTAGGTATGATAAGGAAAGGAATGGAAAATAAAACAAAAGATATTATAATGCCTCTATCGTTCCATGGTGAGACCGCACCTTGAATATTGTGTGCAATTCTGGTCACCGTATCTTTAAAAGGATATAGCGATTTTAGAAAAGGTTCAGAGAAGAGCCACCAAAATGGTAAAGGGGATGGAAGGATACTCCTATGAAGAAAGGCTAAAAAAGTTAGGGCTCTTTAACCTGGAAAAGAGACGGCTGAGGGGAGATATGATAGAAGTCTATATATTAATGAACGGAGTGGAACGGGTAAACGTAGATCGATTGTTTACATTATCAGAATATAGAAAGACTAGGGGACATGCAATGAAGCTACAGGGTAAACTATTTAAGACTAATAAAAGAAAATATTTTTTCACTCAACGTGTAATCAAACTCTGGAATTTGTTACCGGAGGATGTAGTAAAGGCTGTTAGTGTAGCTGGGTTTAAAAAAGGTTTGGACAAGTTCCTGGAGGAAAGGTCCATAAACCATTATTAAGAAGGGACCCAGGATATCAATGCTTGAACCAATACAAGCATTGTGGAACCTGTGTCCCTTGGGGAAACTGCTAGCTACATATGACCTAGATTGGCCACTGTTGGAAACAGAATACTGGGCTTGATGGACCTTGGTCTGACCCAGTATGGCATATCTTATGTTCTTATAACTGGCAGTATTTGCAATCTCTCCTCCCGCGATATGGGATCGGGGCATCCTTTTGTAAAATGGTGGGGAGCCTCTATGTAGAGCCGACTGCGGGAGTGCTTTGTAATGGGGTTTTGTCAGAGGCTTTTTCTCTCAGATGTGGCACGAGGCAGGGTTGCCTCCTTTCCCCCCTTTTGTTTGTCTTGTCCCTGGACCCTTTGATAAGGACAATGGAGGCATCCCAAGCGATACGGGGGATACGTATTGGCCGGCAGGAGTTCAAGCTGTCCACTTTTACGGACGACCTCTTGGTGCATCTGCTGTCCCCCCCCCCCCCCCCCGGGAGTCTTTGCCCCGCTTGTTGGAGGAATTTACGACGTTTGGATGGTTTGCCGGCTTGCGTATTAATGAAGCTAAGTCGGAAGCACTGGATGTGTTGGGACGACTACGAAGGGCTTGGGGAGGGAAGTTCCCACTTAGATGAGCAGAAAACAATTTTGTGTATTTGGGGATTATGTTGACTTGCCAGCCATCTAAACTATATAGGCGGAACTTGGACCGTATTATGGCCCGGTTACAGGACAGCTGAGGGCTTGGGGGCCCCTTCCGCTCTTCTTGCTGGGGAGAGTGGCAGCTACCAAAATGGTTGCGTTGCCGCAAATTCTGTATTGGATACAAACTTTACTGGTCTGGTTACTGCAGCGGGATTTACTGCGGATAGAAAAGGCTATTAGGGGCTTTTTATGGAAGGGGGCGAGAGCGCGCATACTGTATCGCCGTCTAGTGGGGAAGTGGAGGGAGGGGGTTGGGGCTTCCTGACTTGGGGGCGTATGCCTTGGCCTGCGAGGCTCGTCATCTGGGGGACTGGTTGGGTGAACTGAGGTTTATATGCCTAGGACCTTTGAGGAGGCCTATGTGGCGCCGCAGACGCTACTTGCCGTATTGCACCAAGATAACCAGGCGCTACCGAGCAAAGTGACACAAAGTGTGCTGATTGGATCAGTGCGGCGCACCTGGCGGCAGATTAATGCGTACTGGCACAGACCTTGGAAGGTTTCAAGTTGGTTGCCGATACGAGGGAACGTGGATTTTACTCCAGGAATGGAAACAGCGATGTTCAGAGATTGGACAGGCCAAGGAATTCAGCATATAGGCCACGTGGTGGAACCTTCTGAGAAATGTAAGCCGTTTGTATCTCTTTGTCGTGAGTACGACCTGAGCTCTAGTCATTACTTTGCGTTTTTGCAGATTTCGCACTATGTGGCTTCATTGCCAGAGACTGAACTCAGTATTGACCGCTCTGCGCAGATTTTAGACATTTTTGACCTGGGGGGGGGGGGGATACTCCTCCATCAATAGCACAGCTGAAAGCCTGACTGGAGCGTTATAGACCCCTTCCAGAGTACCAGGGCATAGGGGTGGCTTGGGCCGCAGAGATGGGGTGGGGAGTTCCCCCGGGCACGGTCATTGCGGCTTTGCAGCGGATTGTTGATATGGCTGAGGGCGCGCGCTGGAGGGAAGTGCAATTTAAGTGCATAACTAGGGTTCATTTCTCCCCCCGAAGGGCGCTGCGCAGCCATCTGGACTCTGATGGCAGTTGCCCAAGGTGCCGGGAGCCTTTGGCAACCCCACTGCATATGTGGTGGGGATTTAGGTTTATTCGCGCGTATTGGGCAAAGATTAGTACCTTCTTAAGTGGGCTGATCCAGCAGACGGTCGGTTGGACCGCCTCATTTGTCGTGCTGGATCAATTGGGCCCTACACAACCTAAAGGGAAGTGGGAGCGCTTGCTAGTGCGCAAGGCATGTCTGGTGGGTAAGGGTCCGGTCCTCCGTAGTTGGAGGGAGTCGGCTCCGCCTACATATTGGGAGTGGTGTAATTGTTGTCACCAATTGATGCTTATGGAGCGTTGGAGGGCATGGGGCAGTGTCAAGCGGTGGTCCGTATTTTTGTTGATTTGGGAACCTTATATCCAAAATTTGGGGGCCCGGAGTCGCAATGACGTGTTACAAGGAGGCAGTTAGCCAGGGAGACATGGGGGAGACCAGGGAGCGGGAGGTCAGGAAGGTGTTGACACCAGTTGAGATGATGTGAGGGTGGAGTGGGAAGGGATGGGGGGGAGGGGGTGGATAGCATTAAACAATGAATGTTGTAATCCACCTGTACCTGTTGCTTGTATCCGTGTTGGGGATCAGAGTCAACCCCACTCGGAGATTGTTTGTGTTTCATTTGTAATTATTTGGTGGTTCATAAATAAAGTATATAAAAATAAAATAAAAAAAAGATCCCTGATGTTGAAGCTTTGGTGGGAGTGGCCGACTTGGATTTAATGGCAGTTACAGAAACATGGTTCACAGAAAACCATGACTGGGATGTAACTATACCTGGCTATACTTTATTCAGAAAGGACAGAGTAGGAAGAAGGGGAGGAGGAGTGGCACTATATGTAAAAAATACTATTAAAGCTTTGGAATTGCAGAGCTTAAAAAGGAGAGAGGAGGCATTGTGGGTTAAACTAGAAAGAGGGAAAGAAATTTATTTGCAATTTATTTGCATTGGCATGATATACAGACCTCCCTCACAAGAGGAAGAGGTGGACAGAGAGTTAATTGAAGACATACGCAGTATTGCTAGGAAGGGGGAAGTGCTACTGATAGGGGATTTCAATATGCCAGATGTTGATTGGCACATTCCTGCTGCAGTATCATCTAGAAGTAAAGAGATCCCGGATTCTCTACAGGGAGAACTATTCAAGCACTTGGTAACAGACCCCACACGTGAAGGGGCCATACTGGACTTGGTGCTTACCAATGGTGAAAGTGTTTCTGATGTTATAGTGGGAGATCATTTTGCATCCAGTGATCACCAGATGGTGTGGTTCAGTATTAGGACTAGGGCTGTTAGAATCCATTCAAAGGTGAGGGTCTTAGACTTTAGGAAGATTAACTTTGCCAAGATGGGTCAATACCTCAGGGAGTCGTTAGTGGGATGGGAACAGCTGGGGGATGTAGAAAAACAGCGGGGAAACTGAAATGGGATATTTTAAGGGCAACCAACCTTTTTGTTAAAATGGTAAATAAAGGTAAAAAGAAAAGGAGACCGCTATGGCTTTCTAAAGTAGCTGAAAAAGTGAAAAAAAGAGGGAGGCCTTCATGAAATACCATACTCCACCATAGCCACATCTTCCTTCCAGAAACCTCCACATATTAGTCCCTATACTTAATATCTTTCTGTAGGTTCATAACCCACTATGCAAAGCTTACTGCTACATATGTAAATAGTTGATGTGCATGTTTCCCTAAGTTATCCAAGTTGTATTTCCTTGTTCTCTGTAAAACTAACGTTTGTTCATTATGTTTCGCTGTTCCATGTAAACCGCGCTGATACTAAATAGTGCGGTATATAAGAAACTAAAATAAATAAATAAATAAGAGATCACAGAGAGAGAGGAAGACAGGCATCTATATTTGGAAAAACTTAGAGAAGCTAGCAAAGTAGTCAGGAAAGCAAAGATTCAAAAAGAGGAGGAAATAGCCAATGCAATAAAATGGGGTGATAAGACATTTTTCAGATATGTTAGTGAGAAGAGGAAGGGCAAAAGTGGTATTGTGAGACTTAAGGGTGAAGGGGAGGAATATGTAGAAGCTGATGAGGATAAAGCGGAATTGCTTAACAAATATTTCTGTTCTGTGTTCACAGATGAAGAACCAGGAGCAGGACCTCAGAAAACACCCATAAACAGGAACAGAAGCGAGGGACATCTTGAACAATTTTCAGAAGACTGTGTTCATGAGAAACTAGCTCAACTTAAACAAAGCGATGAGACCGGATGGGATACACCCTGAGGGAACTTGGGGACGTTCTAGCAGCTCCACTGACTGATCTTTTCAATGCATCGTTGGAGTTGGGAGTGGTGCCAAAGGAATGGAGAGAGGCTCATGTGGTGCCTTTACACAAAAGCAGAAGTAAGGATGTGGTTGAATGTGGCCGATATATGAGGGGCCTCTTGCTATGACATAGACTAATCCAACCATGACTGGTGGCGTGGGACCTTAATGTGGTTCTCAGGCAGCTTCTCACTCCAGCTGGCCACCTGCCCTCTCAAGTTTCTATCCTGGAAGGTCATTTTCTTGATGGTGCTTACTTTAGCGCACAGAGTCAGCAAACTGCAGGCACTGGTGGCACATGCACTCTATACCTGGTTCTACAAAAACAGTAGTCCTCCGTACTCATCCTAAATTTTTGCCTAAGATGGTTTCACCTTTTCATTTCAACCAGTCGGTGGTACTCCCCATCTTCTTTCACAGACCTCATGCAAACAATGCAGAGGCCTCTCTCCATACCCTGGATTGTAAGAGGGTGTTCCTCCCAGCTCTTCATTTCCTATGATCCGAACAGGCTGGGCGTCACAGTTTCTAAAAATGTACCCTTTCCATTTGGGTGGCTGACTGCAGGGGCGGCTCTAAAATGAGGCCTAGTGATGTGGTAGCCTCAGGCAAAAGACCACCTCACTCAGCCTTCAAAAAAAAAAAAGGATGCAGAATCTGCTGCCGCTGCCACAGCAGCAGCCTGAAGTGCCCCGTGGCTGCCACCTCCCCAAAGAGCCCTGACACAGCCCCCCCACGCAAGCTCAGCTTTGCAGAGCCGTGCAAAGGGAGAATGTTTCCCTTTCCCACCGCTCTGTTAAAGCTGAGCCCGCTGGCGCTGATCAGTGCCAGCGGGCTCAGCTTTAACAGAGCCACGGGAAAAGAAAACTCTCTCCCTTTGTGCGGCTCTGCAAAGCTGAGCCGATGCGGAGGGGGGAGGGGGGAGCTGTGTCAGGACTCTTCGAGGAGGCGGCAACCATGGGGCACTTCAGGCTGCTACTGCAGCAGTGGCAGCAGCTTCTGCAGCAGTGGCAGCAGCTTCTACATCCTTTTTTCAAAAAAAATTTTTATTCTTCAAGTTCTTCAGAAGGACAAGATAGGCTAGGCTGGGCTGGGCTGAAGGAGGGAGGGCCAGGACTGGAAATGGGCTGATGGGGGGGGGTAAAGAATAGAAATAGGCTGACCGGGAGTTTCCTCTGAAGACCTGTTTTAGTACACATTCAATATTACACGTTGATACACTTATCCATATGGTATTTTCTCCTTGTCCCTTATAGTGAGTAGAGCACCATGGAGGCATAAAACCGTTTATAAAGGTATGCAACGTTTGTTTTATTATTTAGCATTATCAACAATGATTCCTTTATATGTTTTAACATTATGTCAGTTTTTATATTGACTGTGAAGTGTATATGGTTTAAAATCGCTTTCGATGTTTTAGCTCATTTATTTATTCGTTTCGCTATTTGCATCATTGTTTTTATGATTCACAAGATGTGTTTCTTAGCATTTATTTGTGCTGTGCTGATCTTTTTAATCATTGACTAATTATTTATTTATTTATTATGGTTGTTTATTTATATTTTATATGTATTTTACATGGTATTTATTTATGGTATTGAGCCTTTACAATCATCCTTAGGTGTAACACGTTTTTATTTTTTTTTGTGTTTATCAATATGATTTTAGTAAACCTAACCATTTTTAAATGTTTATTTGATGTAGCCTGCCCCTGAAGAAGGCAACGAAACACGGCCTGTGTCGGGCCATAGGCTTTTACTGCTAATAAAGAACATCCTTCCATTGCTGTCCACGTTTCTTGACTGGGTCTATATATAAATATGTACATTTGATTTATGTCCTGTAACTTTATTTCTAGTGGCATTTTCTTGCTTATTATATGTTTGTATATTTATTATGTGAAAATAAAAAAAAAATAGAAATAGGCTGATCGGGAGGGGGAGGGGCTAGAACTGGTAATGGGCTGATTGATGGGGTTAGGACTGGAAATGGGCCAATGGGGGGGGGGAGGGTTAGGACTGGTAATGGGCTGATGGGGGGGGGGCTAGCACTGGAAATGAGTTAGGACTGGTAATGGGCTGATTGGAGGGGGGGGGGGGGGCTAGGACCGGAGTGGGCTGATAAGGGGGATAGGACTGGAAATGGGCTAATGGGGGAGGGGAGTGCTGCTGGCCCTGGAAGAAAACTAGGGGCTAGGGCTACAAATGGGCTGGTTGATGCTGGGGGATGGGAGAATAGGACTGGAAGGGAGCGGATACTGAGAGGAGAAGGAAGGGACTGGAATGGAGCTGACACCTGGGATGTACTGAAGGGGGACTGGAAGGGAGCTGACACTTGGGGATGGGAGTGGTAGGTGGCTGGGTAATGGGGAGGAGGCTGGAAGGGAGCTGGTATTCGAATGGCACTGGAAGGGGGATGGACAGAGGGTAGGGCGACAGGAAGGGAGCTGATACCTGGAATGGTATTTGGACTAGAAGGCGCTGGACAGTGGGGAAGGGGACTGGAAGGGAACAGACACCAGTGGCAGTCATGGTAATGCAAGGCAGTTGATACTGGAAAGTACTGGGAGGGGAGGACTGGAAAGGGGGCTGATACTGGGGAGGGTTACTGGAACTGGAAATGGGCTGATGGAAGGAAGTGAAGAAAAAGATAAGAAATGGCAGTTGGACCATAGACCACAGAAAGAGAGCTAAGAGAAGACAGGAAAGTAGAGGCCTCAGATTGGGACCAGCATGATCAGAGAATAAAATGGTCAGACAACAAAGGTAGAAAAATAATTTTATTTAATTTCAGTGATTGGATTTTGTGCTATCTTTATATTTTACACAGTATTGGGGAACTGCATCTCTTATTTATCTGATGTTGCACTGCATGTGGACTCTGGCTTCTTGGGGTTTCAGTTTAAATTTTGTCTACATATTTTTATTTTTACTTTAGATCAGATTCCCAACTCCAGTCCTGGAGGGCCAAACACCATTCAGGTTTTCAGGCTGTCCCTAATGAATATGCATGAGATACATTTGAATACAATGGGGCAGTGAATGCAAATGCATCTCATGCATATTTATTAGGGACAGCCTGAAAACCTGAATGGTGTTTGGCCCTCCAGGACTGGAGTTGGGAACCTCGGCTTTAGATTATGGTTACTTATTCTGTGCTTGGTGAGGGTCGATGTTGTGTGTGACTGAGGCCAGGTGTTCTGTTAACATGGAGTTTGTACATAAAGATCTATTCTGTACTGTATTAATTTGAGTTGTTCAGCTTTTCAAATAGGTGTATAGATGTTCCAGGGCCCACTGCAGTATTTACAGTGACACTTTTTTTGGATGGGCTCCTTATGTGAGTTTTGGAAGTTTGTGCTGGTATGGTATGGTAGGTTTGCTCTTTGTTGTAAGGTTTTGTATTAGTTCACAATATGCCTGGTACTGGAGAATAGTGGTTGTTGTTAGTGAGATGATCAGAATCAGATTTTATTTTTAAATATTGAGTTCTGTGGGTGAATGTCCTGGTTCTGCTCTGCACCCACTGTGGATGCAAAATATATGTTGATAAAGAAATAGCAAGCACCATATCGCAGTTTATAACAACAAAATAAAAATGAGTTATAATTTAGTTTTATAAACTGTGCTTTTGGTTCTTGCTCTCTTTTAGTTCCTTGCTGTGCAAACAGGACCATACCTAACCCTATGCAAGCGATGCAGCTGCACAGGGCGCAAAGGCTTGGGGGTGCATTTCGGCTGTCTGCTGTTGCCCTGCCACCACTGGCAGGACAATAGCAGGCAGCTGAAATGCACCCCCAATCCTTTTTGCAGTACTTTAAGCAGGCCTGGTCCCTCCTTCCTCTGACACAATGTCAGAGCTGGGAGGGACAGCTCTGCTTAAAGTGCAGGTGCCTTTCAGATCGGGCACATGCCCCCCTCATCCTCCCCATACCTCTGTCCAGCGCTGCCTGCTCTTTCCTGCTGCCGGTGCCACCATGAAAAAAACAGAGGGCAGCAGTAGCAGGGGAAGAGCAGGAAGTGCTGGACGGAGGTATTGAGGGAGGAGGGAGCCCAAGCTGCAAGTCGCACAAGGTATGATTGCAGCTTGGTACGGCCCTATGTGCAAACATCTTGCATTCCCTCCATATAATCTAATCGGCTTTTTGGTTTGGCTCAGTCCAGTCCCTGATTGGAGTTCTGAAAAAGCCCTGCCCCCCTCTAGGAGGGGCTGGGGGGCACCATCTCATTCTTCGCCTCAGGCAGCAGATTGCCTTGAGCAGCCCCTGGCTGACTGCATCTCCTTTGCCTATGCCCAGGCTGGACTTTCCTTAGAGCACCATGGCAGCCTCTGTGGCTAACTTGCGCTCAGTCTTCTTGCTGGAGAAATGTAAGGTTGCAATATGGTCTTCGGTTCACACCTTCGCAGCCCATTACTGCCTAGATGTGGATTCCCGATTGACAGCACCTTTGGCCAAGCAGTACTTCAGCATCATTTTCAGACTTAATGCAACTCCTTCCCTCCAGCCCTTCTGTCTGTCCAGGCTACTGGAGAGTCATTCTCCTGCTTGATGCTGGAGCCGTATGTCAACGCTTGGAATCTTATAGCATTTCTCTGCTATTCTTCATGGTTCCGTTTTTCTGATTGTCCCATTGGGCATTTTTACAGGGGTCTCTTTTGGGCAGCCTGTAGCTATGGGACTCCCATAAGTGAGGACTGACTTTCTGCTTGGTCGCAGAGAAAGCGTGATTACTCACCTGTAACAGGGGCATGGGAGCAGCAGGAATCAGTCTTCAATGCCCTCCCTCCTCCCCATGGAGTTGAATTTTTCTTTGGCTCTCTTAAGCTATATGTCGTCATACTGAGGTAAGATGGTCCCATTTGGGCAGGAAGGCAACCATGCAGGCGTACTTGATCTCTCAAAAGCTTTCTGTGAAAGCTGGGGAGCATTCCTGCACAGGGCTATGTCAGTGACATCACCCCATGAGTGAGGGCTGATGCCTGTTCCCGAACAGGTTACAGGCGAGTAACAACGCTTTCTCCAATCTTCAGGTACTACAACTGATTTTAATGATAGTTTACAGATTACTAATAGGTTGGCAATTTCATACTTCAGTTCTTTAAACACCCTTGGATGTATACCATCCTGTCCAAGTGATTTTCTACTCTTCAGTTTATCAAATAGTTGTAATACATCTTTTTAGTTTATCGCTATTTCTTTCAATTCTTCAGCTACATCACCTTTAAATACCATTTCAGGCATGGATATCTTTCCATCATCTTCTTCAATAAAGACCAAAGCAAAGAATTAATTCAGTCTCTCTCCAGTGACCTTCTCCTCCTAGTGTCCCTTTTACCCCTCTACCATTTAATGGTCCAACTGATACTCTGTTTTGTTTTTTGCTATGAATGTACTTGAAAATGTTTTTATTATGCATTTTTGCTTCCGTGGCAAGCTATTTTTCAAATTCTCTTTTTGCCTGCCTTATCAAGCCTTGCATCTAACTTGCCAGTGCTTATGTTATTTCCTGTTTTGTCATGTGGCTCCTTTTTCCATTTCCTGAAAGATGTGCCTTTTTTTTTTTTGCAACAGCTGCCTCTCTGACCTTTAAACCATACTGGCAGGTTGTGGGTTTTTTTTTGCCTTCTTCCCAGTTTTCTTAAAGCATGGCATACATCTGGTCTACTACTGAGCATTTGTAAAGCGCTAGAAGTCATATGCAGCACTGCACAGACATATAAGAGACAGTCCCTGCTCATAGAACTTACAATCTAGTCAAGACAGACAACACAGAAGGTGTAGGCTGGGATAAAACAAGGGGGAAAGGCAAGAAAAGGAGATCAGGTGAGTCAAGATCCAAAAGCAGCAACAAAGAGGTGAGTTTTCAGCCTGGATTTGAAGAGGGCCAGAGAAGGTGCCTGGCATACAGACACAGGTAGTTTGTCCCAGGCGTAAGGTACAGCAAGTCTGGGCTTCACAGATAGTATTTTTAAACACCACCCATGCTTGATGTAAATCTTTAACCTTTGCAGCTGCTCCTTTTTGTTTTTTCTTAACTATTTTATCATGGTCTCCCTTTTGAAAGTTAAAAGGTAGTACTGTGGATTTCCTTGCCATCCTCCCTGCATTTCTTAAATCAAATGTGATCATGCTATGATCACTATTTCCAAGTGGCCCCAACACCCTTATCTCTTGCACCAGATCCTGTGCTCCACTAAGGACTAGGTCTAAAATTGCTTCTTGGAGCAGCTGGTTCATGAACTGACAAGAGGGGAAGCTGTCATTTATTTCATCTAGAAACTTTCTCTCTCCAGCATGTCCTGTTGCAACACTGACCCAGTCAATACCAGCATAACTTTTGCTAGCTTCCCTGACTTCTTTTACCATTTCATCATCCATCTGTTCATTCTGGTCAGTACACCCCCACTGCCATCGCCTTCTCCTTTTTAAATGGAATTTCTATCCATAGAGATTCTACAGTGTATTTTGTTTCCTGCACAACTTTAATCCTGTTTGACTCAATGCTCTAACAGAGCACAACCCCTCCACCAATTTGATCTACCCTGTCATTATGATATAGTTTGTACCTAGGTATCATAGCGTCTCATTGGTTGTCCTCCTTCCACCAGGTCTGAGACACCAATTAGAATATATAGCACTAAATGAAAAGTTAGATATAACTCTCCCATCTTAATTTTTTTTTAGACTTCTAGCATTTCCATACAGGCATTTTAGAGATTGTATTTTATTCATATTAAGCTAGCAGCTGATGGGGTAATTTAGAGTCTTTCACCTCTGCCCACTCTTTACTTAACAGCATTTGGGTTACTTTTAGCTTTATTTGAACCTCTGTCAGGCTTCCCTAACTTCCCTCTTTTGCTAGTATCCTTCAAGGACACATCCTTCTGAACCAGATGCTCTTGGACAACTGTCAGCTTTTCCCTTAATTTAAAAGCTACGCTCTCTCCTTTTTAAAGGTTAAATGCCAGCAGTCCAGTTAAGGTGGAGCCTATCCTTTCAGAAAAGCCCCTCCCTTCCCTAGAATGTTGCCCAGATCCTAATAAATCAAAAATCCTCTTCCTTGCACCACTATCTTATCTACGCATTGAGACTCTAGAGCTCTACCTGCTTTTTGAGTTATGTATGTGGAATGGGAAGTATTTCAGAGAACATGACCCTGGCAGTTCTGAATGTCAACTTCCTGACTAAATTTGGCCTTCAGAACCTCCCTCCCACACTTTCCTATGTCAATGTACAAAGATAGTGCTGGGGAGGAGCCTGCTATCTAAAACCTTATCTAGGTGGTGCATGAGGTCCACTACCCTCACACTAGGCACACATGGTACTAGGCAATCATGTCTAGCAGCCACTCCAATATCTACATGCCTAATGAACAAATCACAAACTAAGAGTAGTTACTCACCTGTAACAGGTGTTCTCCAAGAGTAGCAGAAATCAGTCCTCACATATGGATGATATCAGCATCAACAGAGCCCCCATGCAGAGCATTTCCCCAGCTTTCAAAGAAAGCCTTTGGGAATGCAGGCACACATACACGGTCCCCTTCCCACCCAAAGGTGCCATCTTGTTCAGTCTAATGACATAGCTAAAAGACAGCACAAAAAGAAAATGAACTATATACAACTGCAACTCCAAGGGGAGGAGGGAGGGTCATGAGGACTGATTCCGGCTGCTCCTGGAGAACATCTGTTACAGGTAAGTAACTACTCTTTCTCAAGGATCAAGCAGGAAGTCAGTCCTCACATATGGGCAACTACCTAGCTCTGGGCTACCAGGAACCCAGGCTGAAAAATAGAGCTCCCTCTAGATCCTCAGCAACAGTGAGAGAATCTTCTCTGAGACCACACCCGAACGGTAGCCCAACACCAGGGCCAGAGGGTAGGAGTTGCCTAAACCTCAAAGAGATTACAGAGTACCGCTTGCCCGAAAGCACTGTCCCTACGGGACTCCCTCTTGAGGCAGTAGTGGTCCGCAAAGGTCTGGCTTGAAGACCAAGTAGCAGCCTGGCAGATGTCTACCAACGGAACAGAAGTGAGCTACTGATGCGGCCTTCGCCCTGACCCAGTGGGCCGTGACTCAACCCTCCAGGGAGAGGCCAGCTACCCTGTACGCCCAGGCGATACAGTCTGCCACCCAACTGGACAACGTATGCTTAGTGACAGGCAACCCCAATTTATTAGGGTTAAAGGAAAGAGATGAGAAGCCCTTCTATGCCCCTGCATACATTCTAGGTAAAAGGACAGCACCCTTCTACAATCCAGGATATGCAAGACAGTTTCGGCCCTACTGGTGTGTGGCCTGGGAAAGAACATCAGAAGTACCACCTCGTGGTTGAGGTGGAAGGAGTACACTACCTTTGGAAGGAACGGAGGATGAGTCCGCAAGACTACCCTGTTCCTATAGAACCTGGTATACAGCCTATCTGAGGCCAGGGACTGAAGCTCACTCACCCGCCTAGCCGAGGTGAGGTGAGTGCCACAAGGAACACCACCGTCCAGGAGAGGAAACATAAATGGCAGGTTGCCATTGGCTCAAAAGGTGGGCAAGTCAGTTTCTGCAAGGAGGAGGCTTAAGCAGAAGCAGACCTCTGAGAAAGCAAGACACCAGAGGGTGGCCTGAGAGAGATTGTCCAGCCACCGGCGAGTGGTGAGCTGAGAGGGCACTGAGGTGAACCCAGACAGAGTTGGACTGAAATCCTAGGTTGGAAAGGTGGAGCAGGCATTGTAGGACCACCTGGACAGAGGAGAAGGGGTCCTCTTGCTGTTGAGAACACCAAGTAGAGAACCTACACCACTTCAGAGTATAGGCCTTCCTAGTGGAATGCTTCCTGGAGGCCAACACCACCTCTTCAACCTCCCTTGATAGGAGCAAGGGAAAAAGGACTAGCCTTTCAGCAGCCAGGCCATCAAATTGAGGGATTTGAGATTGGGATGCAAGAAGGACCCCTGATCCTGAGTCAGAAGGTCAGGTTGCAACCCCAGAGGAAGTGGAGTATCCACTGCCAACTGCAGAAGAGGGAACCACAGTTGCCTGGGCCACACCTGGGGGCTATCAGGATCACCGTGGCTCGGTCCTGCTGGATTCTGAATAGAGTCCAGGCCACCAGAGGTGTGAGAGGAAAGGCATACAGCAGGCTCTCTGACCAGGGGATCAGGAATGCATCTGGCGCTGTTCTCAAGGGATGCGGTTGCCTGGAACAGAACCTGGGTAGTTGCCTGTTCAGCGGACTGGCAAAAAGATCCATGGTCGGAAGACCCCACTTCAGAAAGATCTGTTGAATTACCAGAGGATCCAACTGCCACTCGTGAGGCTGCAGGAGTCTGCTTAGCCTGTCCACCAGGTAGGTTCCTAGCCTGGGAGGTAGACCGCCCTGATTGACAGCCCAGGAGCAGAGAGCTTGTGCTTCCAGGCACAGAAGTCTGGATCCTGTGCCTCCCTGCTTGTTGATGTAGAACATAGCCACCTGGTTGTCTGTCTGAACTAGGACAGACTGGTGAGACAGGATCTGAGAGAAAGTCAGTGAGGCTAGTCGAATGGCCCTCAATTCCAACAGGTTGATCTGCTGGGCAGCCTCCCACAGAGACCACAGGCCTTGGGTGCAGGCCCCCTGGCAGTGTGCCCTCCCAGCCCTGCAGGGAAGCATCAGTTGTCAGTACCTGAGTGTGTGGGGAGGCCTGAAAAGGAACACCCCTGACCAGATTTGGGAGATGCCTCCACCAGCGTAAGGAGTCCACCAAGAGTTTGGACACCTTTATTCTGTCTGATAATTTCCCTGTGGCCTGCAGCCACTGCGCCCTGAGGTGCCACTGAGCCGGCCTCATGTGCAGCCGGGCATGTGGGGTGACATGCACTGTGGAAGCCATGTGACCTAAGAGCCAGAGGAAGTATCTGGCCGAGACCAGAGAGTTCACCCGAAACTGGCCAGCCAACTTTATCAGCCTGTGAGGTCTGTCCACAGGCAAATAGGCCTTTGCATGGATGGTATCCAATCTTGCCCCTATGAACTCCACGTCCTGTGAGGGGACTAAAGTGGACTTCGGGAAGTTTATGACGAACCCCAGGTGCTGAAGCAGGGATATGGTTCTGAAGGTGACTTGCCTGGCCTCTTGTGGAGACTGGCCCCTGATAAGCCAGTCATCTAGGTAAGGGAACACAAAGATCCCCTGGTTCCTGAGGTAGGACGCAACCACCGCCAGGCATTTTGTAAAAACCCTGGGGGCGGAGGTGAAGTCAAAAGGAAGCACTCTGTACTGGAAGTGCTTTCCTCCCACCACAAATCTGAGGAATTGTCGGTGACTGGGATGGATGAGGATGTGAGTATAAGCATCCTTCAGGTCTAAGGAGCATAGCCAATCTCCCTGCTGGAGGTAGGGCAGTAAGATTCCAAGGGTAAGCATCTTGAACTTTTCCCTCTCCAGAAACTTGTTCAGATTTCTCAGGTCGAGGATGGGTCTGAGGCCTCCTGTTCTTTTTGGTAACAGGAAGTACCTCGAGTAGAAGCCTTGCCCTTCCAAGTGGTGAGTCACCGGTTCCACCGCCTGATCCCTTAGTAGATCTTCCAACTCCTGAAGGAGTAGGTTTCTGTGCAGAGGGGGTCTTGGAGGCTCCCCTGGAAAGTAGGAGGGGGGTATCTGGGTGAAGGGGAGCAGATAGCCCCTTTCGATGATGCTTAACACCCAAGTATCCCCTGTGATGGCTGGCCAACTGTCTGCATACAGGGTCAGCCGACCTCCTGTGCCCTGGAGAGGAGGAGAGGCTATGCTGGCCCAGTCAAAAAACCCCTCCCTGCTGAGCAGGAGCAGGAGCCGGAGTAGGAGGCTTGGGAGCCTTCTACCTACGAGGCCCGTGACCCTGCCCCTTGGCCTGCTGGCCCTGTTGGGGAGCTGCAGAGACCTGGTAGTGAGGGTAGGTTTTGTAGGTCTTCCTCGGATAAAAGGTCTTTTTCCCCCGAGCCCTTCTTCTGAGAAGGGGCAGAGGTTTTCCTGGACAGCCTTGTCCGGGTAAGAGTCTTGGTCTTGAGTTCTGCAGCCTTTTCGGCCATAGGCTTGCCGAAGAGGTTTTCACCTCAGGAAGGGACATCGACCAACTTGCCCTGTACCCATGGCTCGAGGTCCGAGGATTGTAGCCAGGCCTGGTGGCGTGCACCGATGCCGGCCCCTGCTACCTGGGCCAAAGCCTCAAATCCATCGTAGGCTGCTCGAGATATAAACTTTGAGCACTCTCAAATATCAGAAGACAAGGCCTTGAACCTCCGGACAGACCAGCAGAGAACCCGGCAATCTCCTTTGCCAGGTTTCGAAGGTACATGCCCATGTACAGCTGGTAGGTCTGGACACGGCAAGCAGGTATAGAGCCCTGGAAGCACTTTCTACCGAGGGCATCCAGGTTCCAGGCTTCCCTGCTGGGAGGCACCGAGGAGTGCATCTTCTGACTCTTCAGGTGATGCATGGCCAATTCCACAATCATGGAGTGGTGCAGTAGCTGTGCCTTTTGAAACCCGGGGCTCTTGCGGACTCGATAGATGGAATCGACCTGCTTGCTTAGAACCGGCATCGAGGCCGGTGCCTCCCACATGCGGAAGAGTAACCGCTCCAGCATCGGAGGAACCGGGACAGTAAAGGCCTCCTTGGGAGGAGAGTCATACTGCAGAGCCTCGAGCTCCTTGGCTCGAGGCTCCTCCTCAGGGTCCGCAGGGAATGCCAGTGCTTTGGCCATGTCCCTTAAGAAATCCGAGAACCTGATATCCTCGGGGGGGGGGGGGGGGGGGGAACCTTGTCCGCAGCTTGGATCCCAGTGAGTCGGAAGGGATGCACTGAGTCCAGAAGGTGTCAGGGGATTCCTCTGAGGAGGAATAGAGCGGCTCCGAGTGGGCGTGCACCGATGCCATCCACCCCGACGCCAAGGGAACCGGCGTTGGCGACCTCGGTCCCGAATGGGAGGCCGAGGGTGACCTCGGCTGAGGATCGACTCGAGTTCGCATGGTCTCGAGGATCGGCTCGGCCTCCAGGGTCGACTTGGACGTCGATGTCCCGGTGGTCAGGGCAGATGCGCAGGTGAGACCGGCAATCAGCACCCGCTGCTGCTCCATGAAGGCAGACAATCTGCTCTCCAAGGCCGTCAACCTGAGTCCGAGCTCAGGAGACCCAGCAGCGTCAGGCCTGATGTCGGCTCCCCCGGAGGAGAGTCCACGAGGACTACAGAACTCATGTGACTTGGTGCCTCCGACTCTACACGAGGATGCTTTGCAGGCTTCTCCGACTCTGAAGACCCGGGACAATGATCGGGGCTATGTGACCTGGCCCTGGAGGAGCCAATAGCATCCACCAATGCCGCCCTCGTGGGGTTCTTCCTCCGGTGCGCCCTCGAGGGGGACTCCCTTTCAGAGGAGCCCCGACAATGCTCGGGGTCAGACTCCCGAGACGTCGAGGCCTCTGACGAAGTCCGGACCTGTCCAGAGGCAGATTCAGAGAAGATCCTCTCACACTGATGCTGACAGCTCTGTAATGCCTTGGAAGACATTTTGCCACAGGGGCTACAGACCATAGAATCATGGTCTGGCCCTAGGCACCGGAGGCAGCAGTCGTCGTGTGTCGGTGAGACACATCAGTTTCTTGCACCGATTACACTTCTTAAAGCCACTGGCAGCCATCGGGGGAAAAAGGACCCCTGCAAGATCAAAAAATTGGGCTGCCAGGGAAAAGAAAAAAAGGTGCGAACGCAGTCTGTAAGGACAAAAACCAAAAAGAGAGATCCGGGCTCGGCACCAGTGTACCGAGTCCAGGCGGGAAAGGAACAGACATCGAACCGAAGAAAAAACTCGACCAAACGCAGAAAAATCAACTTTTTTCACAGGTGATAAGGACAGGCGTCCGTAGGGCTCCGCGGAAAAAAGACGACTGAGCAAGATGGCACCTTTGGGCAGGAAGGGGAGCGCGCATGCGTGCCTGCATTCCCAAAGGCTTTCTTTGAAAGCTGGGGAAATGCTCCGCATGGGGGCTCCGTCGACATCATCCATATGTGAGGACTGACTTCCTGCTTGGTCCTGGAGAATAACTGTTAACCTAATCCTTCCCTCATGGGCACGTGTCCCTGGAAAAACCTCCTCAGTGTGAGAGGGTTTTACATCACCTGGAGGACAGGTCCTGGATACAGGATCCCTTTCTGTCACACCAAGACGATGCTTTCCTTTCACGTGATGTCTCTCTTCCATTGTGACAGACAGGCTGCCAAACTGGAGGTGGAACTTCATTACTATGTCCCCGTAGGGCTCATCTATATACCTCTGTCTTCCTTAGGTCTTGAAAGTCTGATACTCTAGTCTCCAGAGATCAGCTCGGAGAAAAATCATATAGGTGACACTCAATGCAAAAGACTGGATAGTCCTTCTTACACTGCTGTCGGCATCTTAGTTTTAAGGTTTTGTTTAGCTACTTAAGATGTTTACTTTAAAGTTGCTAGGGATACCTCTACTAATACAACTATACCTAATAAGTTTAAGGGACTTTGTTCACTTCAACATTAACTAACTTCAGGGCCTTAATCTATTCCTGATGAGGATAACCAGCTGAACTTGAAAGTAAATTTGACCACCTCTTTCCCTTTAATAGATTTAAGAGCCTATAAAGCTAAGATCTTGCCAGGGGTGGGTGGGTGGAAGGGAAAGAACACTTAGTAAAAGCTGGCTTGCTACACAGCGTCCTGACCCTGTGCTTCTAAGGTAATCGCTAAACAATTTCTGTGATGCACACAGCCGTTGGTTTGATAGAGAGAGCCTTTCAAATTGTCCCTTTGATCCGTCACTTGGCTTTAACACCTGTTTAAAACAAGTGCAGAGGCCTCTTGCCTCCTAACTGGAAGGCCTCTTTGTAAAGGTTTCTAGAAACAATTTCTTTCTACTCAAAAACTATTTACCGGCAGGGAAACCCCCTCTCTCCATACACCACCAGCGGACAGGAACAGCTTCGACAGGGAATTGGGAGCAACTAGCCCCTCCTGCTCCACCTACCAATGCCCAATCAGAGCACTGGCTGAACAGTTAAAGGGAGCACACTGGCAAGCGTGCCTGTGCCTGGCGGGCCCGCACTTGAGAGCCTTGCCAGAGGGCCCTTAGGTGAGGCACTAAGGCAAACACACAACCAGCACCCTAGACCCAATCCGCAGATCAAACTAACCTGCAAAGGACTAAAAACAATAAACGTCTACAGGACATGAGATTGCACAACACGAGTACGACGACGACGAAACTCACTCAGAGGACTTGGGGTCTTCATACCAACTCTGGTGCTGCTCATTGCTGGCAGACGCATTGACCGGCTGCACAACACCAGGATCTGATTGCCGTCGGGGAGTAGAGCAGAAGGGAATGCTCCTCTCCCCCCCCCCCCCCCAGGCCATTCAGACCGCACAATAAGAGCCACAGCCTTCACGTACATCAAGTGGAGCTCCACAGTGACAAACTGCCTCTTCAGACTCTCAGCCATTGACAACAATCACCCTTAGAACCAGTAACAGAACCCATTCTACCTCAGTACTTGTAAGATAACATATGTTGCATGGCCTGTAGAATCTATTGCTACCTCATTGCTGGTAAGTTAACATCTGCTGCATAGCCCCTCTCTGCTCCTCTTCTATGGCTCCACATCACGTGTCTTCCTTTTCTTCATACTCCCGAACTGTTTCCCCTCCTACCAGCACCTTAACTCATTCCCTCCTTGTCCCACCCTTGCCATCCTCACTTCCCCCCACTCTGTCTTCTACCCTATCATCAGCTTTTGAGCTTCATCGCTCTCTCCCTCTCACTCAACCATCTCCCTTCTCTCTTTAAGGCAACCTCACCCTTGTTTCCACAGTACTGTCTCCTCTCTACCCCATACTCTGCTACTCCTTCTCTCATCCGGAGATATCAACCCTAATCCTGGCCCCCCTAGATGTCTGTCTCACTCACTCTGAGACGAGATCTTCATGCAACATCTCTAATCTTATCTATATCTCTCTCCTTTCCCCTTCCACTCTCCCTTTCTCATGTGCCTTGTGCAAAGTTGGAGGTCAAACGAGGAGGTAAGGGAGAGGAGCTTTAAAGCATAAGAATCAGAGGGGTTATCGACATGAATGTTAAAATCCCCAAGAATAAGAGTGGGGGAAAAGGAGTCCAGAAAGAAGGAAAGCAGTGTACCCTGTACTCTGCTACTCCTTCTCTCATCCAGAGATATCAACCCTAATACTGGCCCCCCTAGACTTCTGTTTCACTCTGAGAAGAGATAGTCACGCAACATCTCTAATCTTATCCATATCCCTCTCCTTTCCCCTTCCACTCTCCCTTTCTCATGTGCCTTGTGGAACACACACTGTCTCTAATAAACTTGCTTTTACTCATGATCTCTGTCTCTAACGCTCTACATCTTCTTGCTCTAACTGGGACCTGGCTCCTCCCTGATGATACCGCATCTACTGCTGCTCTGTCATGGGGGCTACCAGTTCTCCCACACACCTCATCCCACTGGCCATGATTGTGGTTTTGGGCTTCTACTTTCTCCCTCTTGCCAATTCCAACCACTCCTGCTGCCTCAATCTCACCCCTTTCTCTCCTTTGAAGTCCACTCCATCTGCCTTTTCACTCCACTTCCTCTCCGAGTAGCTGTTATTTATTGTCTTCCTGACAAATATGCCTCTACCTTCCTCACTGACTGACTCTTGGCTTTCCTTCTTTCTGGACTCCTCTTTCCCCATTCTTATTCTTGTGGATTTTAACATTCATGTTAACCCCTCTGATCCTTATGCTTTAAAGCTCCTTTCCCTTACCTCCTCGTTTGACCTCCAACTTTGTTCCTCTGCCCCCACGCACAAACATGGCCACTGCCTTGACCTGCTATTTTTCTCAAGTTGCTTACCCTCGAACTTCTGCAACTCAATTCTCCCCTTATCTGATCATCATCTTTTAAGCTATAATCTTCATCACCCACTGCCTCAGCCTTGTCCTGCCTCCTCCAATCTATTTAGAAATCTTCATGGTATTAATCCCTTGGCTCTCTCTTCCACCATTTCTTCATCTCTTTCTTCCACTATGTCATCTAAGTCTGTTGACGAGGCAGTAACTTCCTATAATGCTGCACTCTCTTTGGCTCTGGATGCTCTCGCTCCACCCATCCCACATCCTGTCAGACGTTCTACACCCCAGCCCTGGCTTTCATCCACTACCTGCTATCTACGTTCCTGTGCCCGTTCTGCTGAGTGTGTTTAGCTCAAATCCCACTCCCATGCAGGCTTTCTACACTTCAAATTCAAGCTTGTCTGTTTTCAGTCAGCCATAGCCCTTGCCAAACAAGACTACTATGTCCATCTAACTCTCTTGCCTCTGATCCTCACTGTCTCTTTACTACGCTCAGTTCTCTCCTCAAAGTGTCTCCACCTCTGGTCCCTCCCTCCCTTCCTGCCCAAACCCTGGCTATTTCCATGACAAAATCCACAAGATCACCCTCCAATTCCCCACTAAGTCAGCTACTTCCCCTCCTCCCCCTCTCCACTCCCAATTCTCCCCCCCTACCTCTGCTACCCTCTCTTCCTTTCCTGTGATCTCTGAAGAGGAAACTGCACACCTTCTTTCTTCCTCCAAACTCACCACCTGCTCCTCTGATCCTATCCCCACCTGTCTCCTAAGCCCCATCTCCTCCACCGTTGTCCCTTCTATCTCTCATATTCTCAACCTATCACTCTCCACTGCAACTTTCCCTGCAGACTTCAAGCATGCTGTGGTCACACCTCTCTTCAAGAAACCCTGACTTGATCCCACCTGTCCTTCTAACTATCGACCCATCTCTCTCCTTCCCTTCATATCTAAACTACTTGAATATGCGGTTCACCGCCGCAGCCTCAACTTCCTCTCCCTCTCATGACCTCCTGCACCCCTTACAGTCTGGCTTTCGTCCTTTACACTGTACTGAAACAGCTCTTGCCAAAGTCTCCAGTGACTTGTTCCTGGCTCTGTCCTCATCCTTCTTGACCTCTCTGCTGCTTTTGACCACAACCTTCTCCTTGATACACTGTCCTTGCTTGGTTTTAGGGGCTCTGTACTATCCTGGTTCTCCTTCTACCTCTCCCATCGCTTTCAGTGTGTGTTCTGGTGGCTCCTCCTCCTCTGTTACCCTGCTCCCAGTTGGTGTATCCCAGGGATCTGTCCTGGGTCCGCTCCTTTTCTCTCTATATACCCAGTCCCTTGGTGTGCTTATCTCTTCCCATGGCTTTCAGTACCATCTGTATGCCGATGACGCCCAGATCTACCGCTCTACACCTGAAATCTCTCCGGCAATCCAGACCTGGATCTCTGCCTGCCTGACACTGCTGCCTGGATGTCTCACCGGCACTTGAAAATGAACATGGCCAAGACTGAACGTCTTATCTTTCCCCCCAAAACCTCCCCTCCTCTTCCTCCCTTCTCAGGCTCTGTGGATAACTTTTGGGAGCATCCCACAGCGCCTGCGTGCTGCCTTCCCATCTTTCCTAACCGCCTCTCCCCAGTTCGAGTTTTAAAGCTGAGACAAAGAGAGAGAGGAAAGGAAAAATAGATAGAGAGATACAACTCCTAGGGGAGGTGGGTGGGTTGTGAAGACTTATTCCTGCTGTTCCCAGAGATCACCTGTTACAGGTAAGTAACTGTGCTATCTCCAGGAACAAGCAGGAATGAGTCTTCACATATGGGGACTCCCTAGCTAGAGATGCCTGGGAGATCCCCGTGAAGGGCTCTATCTCCTCCTATGGATCTCAGGCATCCATTCAGGGAAGGAGGGCAGGAGTTGATTAAGCATGGAACAGGTGTTTGAGAACAGCCTGACCAAACAAGGCATCCCGGCGGGAGTCCTTGTCCAAACAGTAATGGGCTGTAAAGGTATGAACCAAGGCCCAGGTGGCCGCTCGACAGATCTGGTCGATGGACACAGAATTTAGATGAGCCATAGAGGTGGCCATGGCCCTCACATTATGAGCTGTGACATGGCCTTCCAGAGAAAGGTTCTTACTCTGGTAGGCGAAAGAAATACACTGAGCAATCCAATTGGACAGTGTCCTCTTAGAGACTGGAAGTCCCAAATGAGAGGGATCAAAGGCAACAAAGAGTTGGGAAGACTTTCTATGTTGCTGTGTCCTTTGTAAGTAAAAGGCAAGAGCTCTCTTACAATCCAGGGTATGAAGATTCCTCTCTGCACTTGATGCATGAGGACCTGGAAAAAAGACAGGTAAATACACCTCTTGATTAAGATGAAAAGGTGAAACCACTTTAGGCATAAAGTGTGGATTGGTCCTAAGGACTACCTTATCATGATGGAACCTTGTATAAGGTGGATTAGCCACTAAGGCCTGCAGTTCACTGATGCGGCGAGCTGAGGTGACTGCAATGAGGAAAATAACCTTCCAGGAAAGAAATTTCAAGGAGGTGGTGGCTAAGGGTTCAAAAGGTGGCTTCATAAGCTGACCAAGAACCAGATTTAAGTCCCATGCCACCGGAGGAGGCCTAATGGGAGGTTTAGTTAAAGTTAGGCCTCTCATGGATCTTGCAATAAGAGGATGAGAGGAAATAGGCTGTCCATTGATAGGCTTAAGGGATGCTGCAATAGCACTCAAATGGACCCTTACTGAATTTGTCTTGAGGCCTGCATTGGAGAGATGCAGGAGATATTCCAATAGAGAATTCAAAGGTAGTGCTAGAGGGTCAAGACCCTTCTCAGCACACCAAATGGAAAACCTTTTCCATTTAAAAGCATAGGAACGTCTAGTAGGTAGTTTTCTGGAAGCATGGAGGATATCCTTCACCTGCTGAGACAGATTCCAACCTTGAAGGTCTAGGCCTTCAGCAACCAAGCTCTGAGGTGAAGGGACTTGGGGTTTGGGTGCCACAAAGTCCCCTCCTCCTGAGACAGAAGGTCTGGAGCAGCTCCCAAGTCTAGGGAGGGAGCTTGAGAGAGATGCAGAAGTAGAGGGTACCACACTTGGCGTGGCCAGCGTGGAGCTATGAGGATCATGGATCCTTGATCCCTCTGGAGCTTGAACAGAGTCTTGGGAATTAAAGGAATGGGTGGAAAGGCATACAGGAAGTCTTGACCCCAGTGAAGGAGGAAGGCATCCTTGGCCTGAACTCCCTGACACGGAATTCTGGAACAGAACTGGGGAAGTTTGGCATTCCACGGACTTGCAAAGAGGTCTATGTCCGGGGTTCCCCACTCTTGAAAGATTCTGAGTACTTGGTCCATGTGCAGGGACCATTCGTGTGGAAGCAGAACTCGACTGAGTCTGTCTGCCCAAGAGAGTTTTGGATACCTGGGAGGTATACGGCCAGGAGATAAATTTGATGCTCTCTGGCGAATGCCCACAATCTTAAAGCTTCGTTGCAAAGCGACAGAGCCAGTTCCTCCTTGTTTATGTAAAACATGGCTACCTGATTGTCCGTATGAATGAGGACTGTCTTGTAGCTGAGCAGGGTATGGAAGACCTTGAGAGCTAGAAAAACTGCTCGGAGCTCCAAGTGGTTGATATGTAGAGAGGTCTCCTGTGGAGACCAAGTGCCCTGAGTGGAGAGGTCTTGTAGATGAGCTCCCCAACCTGTTTGGGAGGCATCTGTTGTGAGGGTTGCCTGGGGCAACAACTGTTGGAAGGGGGACCCCAGCAACAGATTTTGGGTGGACATCCACCACTGGAGAGACCAAAAGAGGCGTTTGGAGGTTGCTATTTGGTCAGAGAGCTCCTGATGCTTGAGTCCACTGGGTGGACAAAGTCCATTGAGCTGCTCTCATGTGAAGGCGAGCATAGGGTACCACATGCACTGTGGATGCCATGTGGCCTAGCCGTTGTAGCATCTCCCGGGCAGTTAAATGGCTCTTTGACTGAATCTGGGAGGCTAACTGCACTAAGCGTAGGCAACGGGCCTGAGGAAGATAGGCCCTTGCAGTGGTAGTATCTAGCCAGGCCCCTATGAACTCTAGGGACTGAGTAGGGGTGAGCTGGGACTTTGGGAGGTTTACCACAAGTCCCAGATACTGCAGAATGCGCCTTGTGCAGTCCAGGGAAGTCTGGGCCTCTGACCGAGATGGAGCTTGGATGAGCCAGTCGTCCAGGTATGGGAATACAAATATTCCCAGAGTGCGTAGAAATGCAGCTACTACTGCCATGCATTTGGTGAACACTCTTGGAGCAGAGGCCAGACCGAAAGGAAGCACCCTGTATTGGTAATGCTTTCCTTGGAAAAGAAAACAGAGGAACCTTCTGTGAGATGCATGGATGAGGACATGTATGTACGCATCCTTGAGATCTAGAGAACAAAGCCAATCCTGACTCTGAAGGTATGGAAGGAGAGTGCCCAGAGAAAGCATCTTGAATTTCTCCTTGCATAGAAATTTGTTCAATTCCCTGAGGTCTAATATGGGTCTGTAGCCCCCCGTTTTCTTTAGGATCAGAAAGTAGAGGGAGTAAAACCCTGACCCCTGTTGAAGAAGGGGTACTTCTTCTATTGCCCTTTGGGCAAGAAGGGTAGCCACCTCCTGACCTAGGAGGTCGAGGAGAGATGTTGGAGAATTGAAATGTCTCACCATGGTGTGGGGAAGAAGGTTTGAGAAATGAAGTTTGTAGCCCTCTCTTATGATGGAGAGGGTCCACTGCTCTGCTGTAATTTGCTCCCATCTGGGAGCAAGATGAGCTAACCTTCCTGGAATGGTGAGAGGGGCTCTGGCTGTTTTAGAGACAGAAAGGCTAGGTTCTCTAGCATTAAGTCAAAAACCCTGAGGCTGAGTCTGCTGAGTTGCAGCAGCCCCTGTAGGCTTAGGCCTGGCCTGTTTAGGTTGCTTACGTTTAGCAGCAAAACGACCTGTAGAAGATTGTTGGCCAGAAGCAGGATGGAATCTGCTTTTCTTGAAAAAAAGACTTCTTGAAAGGCTTTTTCTTGGCAGGAATGGAGGTTGACTTTGAAAGTCTATCCAAAGCAGAATTTTCTGCATCCATTTGAGTGGCTTTTATTTGCCAATCTTTGCCAAACAGGTTTTCACCTGTACAGAGAAGATTTCCCAAGCCATCCTGGACCCAAGATTCTAGATTAGAAGCCTGGAGCCAAGCAATTCTGCGAGCAGCTATGGCAATGGCCGAAGCTCTGCTAGCACCCTCAAAGGAGTCAAAAGCTGCACGGTTGGAAAACTTTGAAATATCCTGAGTATGCTTAAGCCAAATAAGAAATTCTTCCCTTTTATTCTCTGGAAGAAAAGGGAGGAAAGTGTGCAGCTTATCTGCAACTTCTTTCAGAAACATACCCATATAAAGACTATAGGAGTTGATTCTGGCAATGAGCATACTGGCTTGGAAGATTTTTCTACTAAAAGCATCCAAGGTCCTGCATTCTCTTCCTGGAGGGGCAGAGGAGTGTCTTTTTGCACTCTCTCTTTTTCATAGCTGACTCCACCACAATAGAATGTTGAGGAAGCTGTGTTTTATGAAACCCAGGACAAGGAGGGACACGGTACATAGTGTCCAATCTACGAGAATGAGGAGAGATAGTGAGAGGAGTCTCCCATAAGTCAATCATGTGATCATAAAGAATCTCATGAATTGGCAAGGTGACTGCCTCCTTAGGAGCCTTAGAATAACCTAAAATATCCAATTTTTTAGCTCTAGGCTCTGATTCAGAGGTTACTGAAATAGAAAGTCCTTTAGCCACTTCTCTTATGAAGTCTTGAAAGGACAAGTCCTCTGGAGGAGATATTCTTCTTTTTGGAGAAGAAGGCTCTTCAGAAAGAGCTATAGATACTTCAGCAGACTCCTCCGATGCATCTGAGTCTTCGGAGGAATCAAAGTATTGACTGTCAGGGTGCTCTCCCAAAGCTCGGTATGCGTATCGAGCGGTATCGACATCGGGCGTCATCGGGACCGGTTCGGTACCGATGGGCATCCCTGGACAGGGAACCGCTGCAGTCGGCATCCTGGTCGATGTCGATGCAGACGGTACCGGTACCGACAGTGGTGCCGGTACCGGAGCCGATACCGACAACGGAGTTTGTTGTGGTATCAGCGGCGTCGCAGCTTGAATGAAGGCCGTGATAGCCTGCTGCATGGATAGAACATTCTGATCCATCGACGCCATGAATGCCTGGAATTCGGTATCGGAAGGTTGCGCCGGTACCCCAGAGCATTCTAACAGGTGATTGGTCGAGGCCGTGCCATCGATGTCAACCTGTAACCCCATAGGAAGAGCTTTGGAAGCCAGAGCTTCCCGCCAGGGTTGTTTTGCCGGTGTGGAATCCTCGAGGGCAAGCCCGGAGGCATCTCGATGCTTGGAAGGAGATCTACCCTTCGAGGACCGGCTGGATTTATGTTTGGTTACCTGAGATCCATGGGAGGAAGTAGAGGCCCTGGAAGACGTCGATGCCACTGAAGCTGCATCAGAGGGAAACAGCACATGGAACTTAGCTGCTCGGTTCTGTAAACCTCATTTAGACATCAAGGAGCAGGACGGACAATCCAAAATGGAGTGGTCAGGACCCAAACATTTAAGACACCATTCATGGGTGTCGGTGACAGAAATAGTACCGCTGCACTTAGTGCTGGTTTTTCCATGAGGAAAATTTCTCGTGAGGCCTAAGGCCCAAAGAGGAAAAACACACTAAGTGAGGGAAAAATGTTTTTTTTTTTTTTTAATAAGAAAAGACAGACCGGCGGTACCGGTCCGACGTCGGGGAAGGCAGACGCGCGACCAAAGAAATAAAATAAAACAAAGAACTTCTTCAGCGGTGACAGGAACATGACCTGCTGGCTCCGTGGAAAAGAAGAACTGGGGAGAGGCGGTTAGGAAAGGCGGGAAGGCAGCGCGCAGGCGCTGTGGGATGCTCCCAAAAGCTTTCCTTTTTTGGGAAGCTGGGGAGCGTTCCCGCGCAGGCTCCGTCGGTACCATTCCCTGTAAGTGCAGTTACTCACCTGTAACAGGTGTTCTCCAGGAGCAGCAGGAATCAGTCCTCACATATGGGTGACGTCGGCGCCGACGGAGCCCTCGCGGAGCAATTTTCCCCAGCTTTCAAAGAAAGCCTTTGGGAATTGCAGCGCGCATGCGCGGTCTCCTTCCCGCCCATGGGTGCCATCTTAGCCAGTCTGATGACATAGCTAAAAGATAGCATAAAAATTTGCAAAAAAACTTAAGCAGATGATTGCAACTCCAAGGGGAGGAGGGAGGGTTGTGAGGACTGATTCCTGCTGCTCCTGGAGAACACCTGTTACAGGTGAGTAACTATGCTTTCTCCAGGACCAAGCAGGAAGTCAGTCCTCACATATGGGACTCCCAAGCTTAAGGCTACCGGAGACCCTAAGCACAAAAATGAGCTCCCTCTAGCTCAGCGGTACAGAAGGAAGGAATCTTCACTGAATTATTACCCACCGGTAGCCCCCATCCGGGATGGAGGGTAGGAGTTGCTCAAACCTCGAAGAGATTTCGGAGAACTGCCTGTCCGAAAGCACTGTCCCTGCGGGACTCCCTCTCAAGGCAGTAATGGACCGCAAAAGTCTGGCTCGAAGACCAAGTAGCGGCCCGGCAGATGTCTGCCAACGGAACAGAGCGGAGGTAAGCCACTGACGTAGCCTTCGCCCGAACACAGTGAGCCGTGACTCGACTTTCTAACGAGAGTCCGGCTGCCCCATAAGCCCAAGCGATACAGTCAGCAACCCAGATGGACAGAGTACGCTTGGAGACCGGGAGCCCCAATTTATTGGTGTCAAAAGACACAAAAAGCTGAGCAGCTTTACGGTGCTCCCGCGTACGGTCAAGGTAGAAGTTCAATGCCCTTCTACAGTCCAGGGTATGCAGGACCATTTCAGCTTGGCTGGAGTGTGGCCTGGAAAGAAGGTCGGAAGTACCACCTCCTGATTGATGTGAAAAGGGGAGACCACTTTTGGAAGAAATTTTGGGTGAGTCCGTAGGACTACCCTATTTTTGTAGAACCGAGTGTAAGGGGGATCAGACACGAGGGCCTGCAATTTACTTACGCATCTAGCGGAAGTGAGGGCTATCAGGAATAATGTTTTCCAAGAAAGAAAACGGAGAGAACAGGTAGCCATAGGTTCAAAAGGCGGACAGGTGATCCGCTGTAAAACCACATTCAGATCCCAGTCAGGCGCAGATGTGGTTTAAGTAGAAGGAGACCTCTGAGAAACCTTGCCACGAGAGGGTCGCTGGAAAGAGGTCTGCCGTCCACCGGCACATGATGTGCTGAAAGAGCACTGAGGTGAACTTTGACGGAGTTGGACTTAAGTCCCAGATTAGAGAGGTAGAGCAAGTACTGCAAGATCACCGACACCGAGCAGGAGAAGGGATCCTGAGACTGCTGGGCACACCAAGCGGAAAAACGACGCCATTTAAGGGCGTAGCATTTGCGGGTAGAAGGTCGCCGAGAAGCTAGGACGACCTCTTCCACCTCTGCCGGCAGTAGAAGGGGAGCAAGGACTACCCTTTCAGCAGCCAGGCCATCAGATGTAGAGATCTGAGGTTGGGGTGTAGCAGGGACCCCTGATCCTGTGTTAGGAGATCCGGTTGAAACCCCAGAGGGAATGGATCCGCTACCGCTAATTGCAGCAGGAGTGGAAACCACGGCTGTCTGGGCCAGCGAGGAGCGATCAGGATCATGGAAGCTTTGTCTCGGAGAACCTTGAAAAGAGTTCGAGAGACTAACGGTATGGGAGGAAAGGCATACAGAAGGCTTTTCGACCATGAGAGTAGAAAAGCATCCGCCGCTACTCGAAGTGGATGCGGCTGACGAGAGCAGAAGCGAGGAAGTTGCCGGTTGAGAGGACTGGCAAAGAGATCCATTGTGGGGAGGCCCCACTTCAGAAAATGTTTCTGAACTACGAAGGGATCCAGGCGCCACTCGTGTGGCTGGAGGATCCTGCTGAGTTTGTCCGCCAGGCAATTTTCTTGGCCTGGGAGATAAACTGCCTTGAGAAGAATGCCGTGGCTGACGGCCCAAGAGCAGAGCTTCTGTGCTTCTCGACAGAGAAGGAAGGAGCCCGTGCCTCCCTGTTTGTTCACGTAGAACATGGCAACTTGATTGTCCATCTGGACAAGGACGGACTGGTGAGAAGTCAGGTGGGAGAAAGCCTTGAGAGCCAGACGGATTGCTCTGAGCTCCAGGAAGTTGATCTGCTGAGCAGACTCCCACGTGGTCCAGAGACCTTGAGTACATGCCCCTTGGCAATGCGCTCCCCATCCTAGGAGAGAAGCATCGGTCGTCAGCACTTGAGCCGGCTGAGGGGACTGAAAAGGCATTCCGAGCAGCAGGTTCGGCCGATGAAGCCACCACTGTAGAGAAGAGGCCAGCGGGCCGGAGACGCGCACTAAGTCGGCTAGTCCGCCCGTGGCTTGTTGCCACTGCTTGCGAAGGCACCATTGAGCAGGCCGCATATTCAGGTGGGCATTGGGGGTCACGTGGACGGTGGAAGCCATATGGCCGAGTAGTCTCAGGAAGCGCCTGGCTGAGACCAGGGACTGGCTGCGAAAACGGCCGGCTAGGTCCACGAGCCTTTGAGCCCTGTCGAGAGGCAGGAAAACTCGTGCCTGAAGAGTGTGCAGTCTTGCGCCGATGAACTCGAGATCTTGCGAGGGGAGCAAAGTGGACTTTGCGAAGTTTATGACAAAGCCCAAGTACTGCAGAAGAGTCACAGTGCGGTGTGTGGCATTTGTGACTTCCGGAGAGGACGATGCTCTGATGAGCCAGTCGTCTAGGTACGGAAAGACAGAGGCCGTGAAGCCGGAGATAAGCCGCCACCACCGCGAGACATTTTGTGAAGACTCGCGGTGCGGAGGATAGGACAAAGGGCAGTACTCTGTACTGGTAATGATTTCCTGCCACCACAAACCTTAGGTATTGGCGGTGGCTTGGGTGGATGAGGATGTGCGTGTAGGCATCCTTTAGATCCAAGGAGCATAGCCAATCTCCCTGCTGGAGGTAGGGCAGAAGGATTCCAAGGGTAAGCATCTTGAACTTCTCCCTGACGAGGAACATGTTGAGGTTGCGCAAGTCCAGGATGGGTCGGAGGCCTCCCGTTCTTTTTGGTATTAGGAAATACCTGGAATAGAAGCCTTGACCCCTCAGGTGGTGGGGCACCGGTTCCACAGCCTGTTCCTGGAGAAGACTCGCTAACTCCTGAAGGAGTAAGTCCCTGTGCAGAGGGAGTCGTGGAGGTTCTCCCGGGAAATAGGAGGGAGGGACCTGGTGGAAGTGGAGAAGATAGCCTTCTCTTACGACCTGAAGCACCCAGGCATCTGAAGTGATGTTGAACCACCTGTGGGCAAAGTGAACCAGCCGGCCTCCTGTGCTGGGAGGAACCAGCTGAGGGGGAGAGGCTATGCTGATGAAGTCAAAAACCCCCACCCTGCTGAGCAGGGGCCGGTGGTGCAGGCTTGGGGGCTTGCTGCCTACGGGACCCGTTACCCCGTCCCTTGGCCTGCTGACCCTGTTGGGGAGCTGTGGAGGCCTGATATTGAGGGTAGTGTTTATAGGCAGCCGCCTTTCTCGGGTAAAAGGACTTCTTTCCCGAGCCCTTCTTCTTCTGGGAAGGGGCGGAGGTCTTCCTAGAAAGCCTAGTTCTGGTGAGAGTCTCCGTCTCGATCTGTGCAGCCTTTTCAGCCATGGGCTTGCCAAAGAGGTTCTCACCTCGGCAGGGGACATCGACCAACTTGTCCTGCACCCAGGGTTCAAGGTCAGACGATTGAAGCCAAGCCTGTCGGCGGGCACCGATGCCGGCTGCGGCCACTCGTGCCGATGCTTCAAAGCCATCATAGGCTGCTCGAGACATGAATTTGGAGCATTCCCGAATACCAGTTGTCAAGGCTAGGAACCTCCGCAAAGGTTCCTCGGACAGCCCAGCGGAGAATCCGGCTATCTCTTTAGCCAGGTCTCTGAGATACATGCCCATGTAGAGCTGGTAGGTCTGGACCCGACAAGCAAGCATAGAGCCCTGGAAACACTTCTTACCGAGGCCATCCAGGTTGCGGGCCTCCCTGCCAGGAGGCACCGAGGAGTGCATCTTCTGGCTCTTAAGCCTATGCATGGCCGATTCCACCACCATGGAATGGTGCGGTAGCTGTGCTTTTTGGAAGCCAGGACTCTTGTGGACTCGATAGATGGAATCGACCCGCTTGCTTAACACCGGCGACGATGCCGGACTCTCCCACATGCGGAAGAGTAGTCGTTCCAGCATGGGAGGAACCGGTACAGTAAAGTGCTCCCTGGCGGGAGAGTCGTACTGAAGGGCATCGAGTTCTTCGGCTCGAGGCTCCTCCTCGGAATCCGCAGGGAAGGCCAAAGCCTTGGCCATATCCCTGACGAAGTCCGAGAACCGGGCATCCTCCGGAGGGGACTGTTTCCGAGGTTCGGACTCAGGTGAGTCCGAGGGGACACACCGAGTCCGGAACGAATCAGGTGACTCTTCCTCTTCAGACTCCCAGGCCGACTCCGAGGAGGAATCGGTGGGGTCGGTTCGGGCGGGCGGAGGCGTCGGCCGCCCCGACGCCGAGGGAGTCGGCGTCGACGACCTCGGTCCCGAACGGGAGGCCGAGGGTGACCTCGACCGAGGATCGACTCGAGCCCTCATGGACTCGAGGATCGGCTCGGTCTCCGGGGTCGACTTAGACGTCGACGTCCCGGCGGTCGGGGCAGAGGCGCCAGCGAGGCTAGCGATCAGTGCCCGCTGCTGGTCCATGAAGGCAGATAGTCTGCTCTCCAAGGCCGTCAACCTGAGTCTGACCTCAGGTGACCCAGCAGCCCCCGACTGACGTCGGACCCCTCGGAGGCGAGTCCAGGAGGACTACAGGACTTACCCGAGCAGGCAACTCCGACTCCAGACGAGGTCGCTTCGGGAGATGTTCCTTCTCCAAAGACCCGGGACGGCTATTGGGGCTATGCGACCTGGCCCTCGCGGAACCAGGAGCGTCCACCGACGCCGCCCTCGCGGGTTTCACCTTCCGATGATGGTCCCCGGAGGAAGAACCCCTGTCGGAGGAACTCCGGTGACGGTCAGAGCTGGAACCTCTTGACGCCGAGGCCTCCGACGAGGTCCGGGTACGGGTGGGATCAGCGAAGATTCGTTCCCGCTGATGCCGCCGACTCCTTAACGCTTTGGAGGACATTTTGCTGCAGGCCCCACAGATCAGTTCCTCATGATCCGGGCCAAGGCAGCGGAGGCAATTATCATGTGTGTCAGTGAGTGACATATTTCTGTCACACTGAACACACCGCTTGAAACCACTGGCAGCCATCAGGGGAAAAAGGGCCCCTGCAAGGTCAAAGGACCGGGCTGCCAGCGAAAAACCGAAAACGAAACTGACAGAAAATCAGAAAAACCGAAAAATAACAGAAGGACTCGCAACGGAGTCGCGAGTCCGGGCAGGAAAAAGACTGGCCGAAGAAAAAATAGAAATAAATCACGAAAATCAACTTTTTCAGCGGGGACACGACGGGTACGTCTGTAGGGCTCCGCGGAAAAAAGAAGACTGGCTAAGATGGCACCCTTGGGCGGGAAGGAGACCGCGCATGCGCGCTGCAATTCCCAAAGGCTTTCTTTGAAAGCTGGGGAAAATTGCTCCGCGAGGGCTCCGTCGGCGCCGACGTCACCCATATGTGAGGACTGACTTCCTGCTTGGTCCTGGAGAATAATAGTTATCTCCAAGTTATAATGCCCTGTTCAATGTAATTTCAGTTTGTTCAATGTAAACCACACTGATGCAGAATAGCACAGTATATAAGAGAATGTAAATAAATAAAAATACCGACGTATCCATATGTGAAGACTCATTCCTGCTTGTTCCTGGAGATTGCACAGTACCCAACTTATTAGCAAGCAGATGCTCTTAATGCTACCCACTTGAATGGTATTAGGTGCACTCACACCAACAGCAACAGACAGGCTAACACACATCCAAAACTCCCAAGCTGTGATGGCCCTAAACCGCCCAATCATCTGACTGAGTAACATGGGATTGTTAGCACTGTTAGTGAGGTGCCCTTAACGCCTCTGAAATCCCATGCTACCCATTAACATATTTTAGTAAACCTGCTCCTTAATGAAGAAGATGGGGGTACAGTTTAGAATTTGATTCTCTAGGTCTCATTGTTGAATTGATTACAATTAGAAAAAACAAAACAAAATACATAAACCAAACTGCCCTATGTCATATGTATCTATTGTAACCCACTGAACACTTAGGATAAGCGGGCTATAAATATTTTAAAATAAAATTTCAGATTTAGCTCACGGTAACTTGCATTCAGGTACAGTAGGCATTTTCCTGGCCTCAGGGGCTTATAATCTAAGTTTGTACCTGAGGGAATGTAGGGCTAAATGACCTGTCCAAGATTACAAGATGTAAATCTTTGCTTCTTTGGTTCTATACATATTGCTCTAACCATTAGGCTACTCTTCCATGACTGGATTGCCCAGTACTATAACTGCAAACCTTATAACAAATAAGGACTCTCTGGGTACTGGTAAAAAATTAATGGCATCTCTGCAAGGATTGACAGAATAGGAAATAGCAGCTGTTTAGATGAAATGCTGGTTGCATGGTTTTAGATTTTTAGTTGAAGAACATGCTATACTGGCATTTAAATAAAACTGCTTGTCTATCTTCACATGCATGCTGGTTTGAGATAGTTATAGTGCCACTTGGGAAAGAAGTACAGATGCACTAAGTAAAGGGAAACTAAGGAGAGCTTATAGGATATTGCATAGTAATGTATCACTCACTCTCAAACACAAAACTGTCTTATCTTCTAGACTGAAATATAACAGACCATCAAAATCCATTCTTACAGTGCTTTCATGATTATACCACCACTAATGCAATTTTTTTGAAACACCAAGGCTTGGTCAAGTGATGTCAGATACAATGCATGTGAATGAAGCTATAAATTACAAACATGTATAATACTTTTATAAAAGGGACATGTTCCATCTATAAACTCTCGATAGCTAGGTAAGACAGAAGCAGCTTACCCTGTATATTAAAGGCACTTTCCTTAAGAATAAATTTACATCAGAGATTGGAGTCCTTTTTGGCACAGAATTTATTTGGACAGTGAGCTTGCATAGACTGTCAGCAGAATATAAAAGTAATTCAGATATCCAGCCATACTTTAAAGTAGCAATAGTAGCTAATGCATTTTTTTTCAAATAAAATAGGAAAAGCCCTTCTGATTTGTTTTGTTCATGAGCAGAATTAAGCAGTGAGAAGTTCTGAAGTCTTCTTGGGTTCTTCCCTCTGTCTTCAATCTCCAGGAAGCTCATGGTGGAGTCCTTTTTATCTCTCACAAAGTAGGGTGAGGCACTAAGATATGGGGGTTAGCTAGTGCCATGTTCCAAAATGGTGGCAGTGGGGCAGAGGTAAGCCCAAGTTACCACTCCTCTACTAGAGCCTTAAGATTTGAAAATAAATCTGGGAGGGGGATGCAGTTTTTCCACAGAGTAGTAAAGAGGTACATTATACTAGTCTCACCTGAGATTTTGAGATGGGGAGGGGGAGTAGGCATTGTCTTTAGCTTTGAGACTGTTTAAAACATAGAGCAGTCCATTCATCCTGTGGTCACCGTCACCCTGCTACAGCTAGTAATCAGCTAAGTTTTCAGCCACCACAACACTATAAAAATTCTCAAATCCCATTGCAATCTTCTCATGTTCAGTTGAGTTAGAGGAATGACATCTATGCTAGCAGCCATTTGGCCTAACCTTTGCAAGCAGGTCATGATAACAACTGTGTAAAGCTGAATGTTGTACACATATAAGATCAGAAATGCAGAAATTAGACCTTACCTGCTAATTGTCTTTCCTGGAGATCTCTCCGGGCCAGTCCAGGAACAAGAGAGTTGTCAATCTTCTCTAGCAACTGAGGACTGAAAAAACTGAAGTTTGTAGAGCTGGTACCTGGCTCCCCCTGCTGGCTAACCTTCAGTCTATACCTATCGAAGCAGTTGAAGAACATAAGCCCAAGCTAAGAAAAAAAAGACAACAGTTGACGCTATGTACTTACAAGCAGTGACTAAGAACATATATGGCACCTATGCATATAAGAAAGATATGCAACTCCATTGTAATTTTTTTAAAAATTTTTTTTTTAAGTGCAACTCACAAAAACCACCTCAAGGAAGCCCCAGAGACCCATGGCTAACGCTGTGAACCATAACCAACGAGGTGAAACGCAACTTACGCTGTCGTGCAGACCGATGGACCAATAGACGGCGCCACGTACGTCCCCTAAGCACTCGCATCACTAAGAAAAAACTGGCAAATGACACGGGTGGGTCCTGGACTGGCCCGGAGAGATCTCCAGGAAAGACAATTAGCAGGTAAGGTCTAATTTCTGCTTCCTGATCGTCTCTCCGGGCCAGTTCAGGAACAAGAGGGAAGTACCAGAGTAGTATCTAACCACGGGAGGGACCCGCCAGGCCCGCTATGACGGCCGAAGCCCCAACCTTTGCGTCCGCCCGGGCCCCAACATCCAACCTGTAATGCTTAGCGAACGTGTGGAGCGACGACCACGTAGCCGCCCGACAAATATCAGCAGGCGGAACCAAAGCATATTCGGCCCAAGAAGTCGCTTGGCCCCGAGTAGAATGAGCACGAAGCCCTACTGGAGGCGGCCTTCCAACTGCTTGATATGCCGCCACTATCGCCTGTTTCACCCATCTAGAAATGGATGCCTTGGAAGCCGCCTCCCCTTTCCAAGGCCCCCCAAACAGCACAAACAACCTTTCTGTTTTGCGGAAAGGTTTAGTTCTTCTAAGGTATCTTTTGAGTAATCTACCCAAGTCTAAGTTTTCCAGAACAGCATCAACAGGAAGACCATCCACGTTTCTAAAAGTTGGAAGCGAAATAGCTTGATTGATATGGAAAGTGGATACCACCTTTGGAAGAAACGAAGGCACTGTCCGCAAAAGAATTCTTTCTTCCGAAAATTGCAAATACGGGGCCCTACAGGAAAGAGCTTGGAGATCCGAAATGCACCTAGCCGACACAAGGCCACCAGGAAGGCAACCTTCCAAGAGAGCGCTCTGAGCAAAATGTCTTTAGCTGGATGAAAAGGAGGCCGCGCCAAAGCCTCAAGAACGAGGTTCAAATCCCAAGGTGGAACCACAGGACGGAGAGGTGGACGAATATTCCGGATCGCCCTCAGGAACCGAAGAACATCTGGATGAGCCGACAGACGAGTCCCTTTCACAGTGCCCCGAAAACACGAAAGGGCCGCTAAATGAACCCGGAGGATACTAAGGGCCAACCCTTCATCCAGCCCATCTTGCAAGAAAGCCAAGACGTGTGGTACGGAGGCAGTGCGCGGACGGAGGTTCCGGCCTGCTCACCAAGTTTCAAAAACTCGCCAAACTCGGACATACGCGAGAGACGTAGAGCGTCTTCTGGCCTGCAACATAGTAGCCACAACCGAAGCTGAATACCCTTTACGTATTAACCGGCGCCTTTCAAGAGCCAAGCCGTAAGAGAGAAGCGATCCACATCCGGCATGAGCAGAGGCCCCTGAACGAGCAGGTTCGCTCGCGAGGGCAGTCTCCAGGGACTGTCTATGAGAAGGCGAACTAGATCTGCATACCACGCTGTCCTGGGCCAATCTGGCGCAATGAGAATGACGCGACCGCAATGACGCGCAATCCTTCGAACCACTCTGCCGACCATTGGCCATGGCGGAAACACAAAGAAGTCCCCTGCATGGCCACGGTTGAGCTAGGCTGTCGAGACCCTCCGACATGCGCTCCCTGCGCCTGCAGAAAAACCGAAGCGCTTTGGCATTGTTGAAGGTGGCCATAAGGTCCATCACCGGCTGACCCCACCTGAGGGTCACCTCGTGAAACACTGTGGCGTTCAATTCCTATTCTCCGGGATCCACCACGTTGCGGCTGAGGAAGTCCGCTGTGACATTGTCTCGACCTGCTACATGCGCCGCCGACAGAGCTATCAGATGCTCTTCCGCCCAGGACATCAGCTGCTGGCTCTCCTCCAGCAACACTGCACTCCCTGTGCCGCCTTGCCTGTTGATATAGGAGACCGTTACCGCGTTGTCGGAAAACACTCGTACTGCCTTCCGCTGGAGAAGAGGAAGAAATTCTCGAAGAGCCAACGAAACAGCTTTGAGCTCCAACAGGTTGATGGAACAATCCTTTAACTCCGGTGGCCAAACCCCCTGAGCAAAAGTCACCTGACAATGAGCTCCCCAGCCCGCGAGGCTGGCATCCGTAGTCACTAGCACCCAGTCCGGCTGGCGCAAGGGAACTCCCGCTCGTAAGTGAACGGGATCCAACCACTACTGAAGACTTAAGGTGACATTGGGTAAAATGGGCAACTTGCAGTCTAGAGGATGCTCTTGAGGGGACCACCTGGAAAGCAAAGCCTGTTGCAACCGCCGCATGTGGGCCCTTGCCCACGGAACCAGATCCAACGCCGCCGCCATGGACCCCAGGAGCTGTAAATAACGCCACGCTGTCGGTGCTTTGAGACGCAAGAAGTTCCGCACTTGCGACAAGATCTTCTGCACTCTGCCCTCCGGCAGAAAAACCGCCCCTAAAGCGTTATCGAAAATCGCTCCCAAGTACAGAAGGCGCGTGATCGGCTGCAACTGAATTTTGGCTTGGTTTATCACCCAACCTAGCTGCTCCAGAAGGCTCACCACCCTCGCCGTAGCCGACAGAGAGTCCAACACGGATGGTGCGCGGCGCTGTCGCCAGGCCAAACGGTAAAGCCTGAAATTGGAAATGTCCCATGTGCACCGCAAAGCGTAGAAATTTCTGGTGCCCTGATCTTATGGGGATATGAAGATACGCCTCTGTGAGAGCTATGGATGTTAAGACCTCGTTCGGTTGGACCGACTGAATAACCGAGCGAAGTGTCTCCATGTGGAAATGCGGAACTTTTAAGCAGCGGTTCACGCTCTTTAAATCTAGAATAGGTCGAAAAGACCCTTCCTTCTTGGGCATGACAAAATAAATGGAGTATCAACCGAACCCTAACTGGTTTGGAGGAACCGGAACAACCGCCTGTAGACGTACCAACCGCCGAAGGGTATCCGCAACCGCTGCTTGCTTTACCGCCGAGCCACATGGAGACACCACGAAAGCATCCGCTAGCAGACGAGTGAATTTGAGAGAATAGCCGACGCGGATAATTTCCAGGACCCACTGGTCGGAAGTGATGGTGGCCCAGACGGAAAGGAAGGCTTGAAGTCGTCCCCCCACCGGGATGTCCGCCTGGACCAACCGTACTTCATTGAGGTTTCTTTGCCGAATTTTGCTGGGCTCCGAAATAACCTCTTCCGAAGCCTCTCGCCCCTCGAAAGGACTGACCTCTGGCCACAAAGCGACCCCTTTGGTACGGGGCAAAACGGTAACCTCGGAATCTGCGAAAATCCCGAGCGGCACCCCTATGCAAATTGCTGGGCTTTTGAGATTTTGGTCGGTCCTCTGGAAGTCGCCCGCCTTTAGAATCCCCAAGGTCCTTGACAATCTTCTCCAACGCTGCTCCAAACAGCAGCGAACCCTTATATGGGAGCTTACTGAGCCGTGCCTTGGAAGAGGCGTCCGCCGCCCAATTTCTCAACCAAAGAAATCTCCGAGCCGCAACCATGGTTGCAATGGACTTTGCCGAAATCCGCACCAGATCGTAGAAAGCATCTGCTAGGTAAGCAGCCGCCGACTCTAGCTTCGCACCCTCGTCCTGCTCCGAACGGGGGAGAGAGTCATTCTGGATCCAACGAATGGAGGCCCGGGAGACAAACGCTCCACAGATAGCCACCCGCAACGAAAGTGCGGAAGAGTCAAAAGCCTGTTTTAACAAGGTTTCCAACTTTCTATCCTGCAAATCTTTGAGAGCCGCACCGCCCTCCACAGGAATAGTCGTTTTCTTGGTGACCGCTGAGACTAATGCATCCACCTTAGGCATCTTCAGCAACTCTTGTTCCTCGTGCGGCAAAGGATACAACCGGCCAATAGCCCGTGCTCCCCTCAAAGAAGCCTCCGGACATTCCCACTCAGATTCCACCATCTGTTTCATGACTCTGTGTACAGGGAAACACTTCTGCTCCGTCTTAAAAACCCTGGAAAAGAGGATCCTCTAGAGGCTCCTCTTGAGCCGCTGGCAAAGGAATATTCAAGGCGGATAAGGTTTGGGCAATAAGAGGACCTAACTCTTCCTTTCTAAAAACTCGAAACAAATTGGGATCCTCACTGGATCCTAACTCAGCCTCATCCAAATCGGCCGCCCAGTCCAAACCGGAATCAGAGAGGAGCTCGCCCTCCTCCAGCCCCGGGAGCTCTGAGACATGCTGAGCAGCCTTATCTGCAGTAATCTCCGTTTCGTGTGCCAATTTAGAGGAACCTTCACCTGGATCCAAAGAGGGAAGCTGATTCTCTAAGCTTTGTCCAGTTCCAGTGACAGAGCCCTTTCCCTGAGCTTGCTGCCACTTTAAACAATAAGCCTGATGGAGAGCCAAAATAAAATCAGCAGAAAAAACTGATTCTAAGCCTTTCTGAGCTGCAGACAGAGAAGGTGGAGGAGCTTCCCACACCTGTTCTGGTCTTTTGGATTTGGCTCTCCTTTTCACAGGCTTTTCCTGAATAGAGAGAACGGGAGCTGCACCTGAAATGGCTGACGTTCCCGCCAATTCTAAACTGCCCTGAGGGCAGCCCTCTGAAGCACTTTCCATGACGCCAAACAGAAGAAATGAAAAGAACTAAAGTACCACAAAAACCGAAGTATAAATGACTCCCCGAAAGGAAAGAATCAGCAAAAACTGAAAAAGAACCCGGTACAATAGAAATCAGCGCGAGACAAAAGGAAACGCCGACATCAAAGAAACCCCGCCGAACATCGCGTTTTGCCCGACAAGATTAAAAAAACACTGAACATACCTGAAAAAACAAGCTTGGAAGGCAGACTTCTGCTAAGTTACTCTCCCCCACTGCTAGTGGTCGAGGAAACTTAAGCCCGAGGTCGGCAGGATGGTTTCTGGGGCTCCCAGCACCTCACTGCTTCCTCTGCCGGTAACCGGAGCTGCTGTGTAAAGCAGGCTCTGCCTTAGCAGCTCCGTTCCTGAAGCAAAGTCAGAGAACTAATTAGTGGAGGTGAACCCCGCTAGGGCCCTTTCCATTACCACTGCTTGAAAGTAATAAGAAATTAAATAAAGAAAGAAAAATTCTCTCCTCTCTAAGGGCTTTCTCGGGAGCCAGCCAGGATTCCGTCCGTTCCAGTTGCTGAGGACTGAAAGACTGAAGGTTAGCCAGCAGGGGGAGCCAGATACCAGCTCTACAAAACTTCAGTTTTTTCAGTCCTCAGTTGCTAGAGAAGATTGACAACCCTCTTGTTCCTGGACTGGCCCAGAGAGACGATCAGGAATGGCATGTCATCGGCAGAAAAGGTCCTGCTTGCACTGTATCCAAAATCACACCTACAAAGGGAAAGCTTGTTTCTAGGATGCAAGGCCAACATGCAGACATCTAAGTCTAGAAGGGGACATTCACTTGAGCAAGACATGGGAGGCTTCACTAGACTGCAGTCCTTTTGGCAGCCAACTGCACAGTGCCAACAGAAGGCAGTGGCTCCCCTCCTCCTCCCATCATCCCTGACCCTTTAAACTGGGTGTTGTGTGGAGATGAGGTTTCTGTGTGTGGTGGGAGTGTGCGCCTTTTGCATATACACATTGTACCCTTTACTTCCCATGCATTCATTTCTTCACCCTCCAACCCCTTGCACTCTTCCCTTTCCCCCATTCCAACCCCGTTCCTGATGTCCACTCCACCCACAACTGTTTCCTTTCTCAGACTCTCTCCCTTTCAACTCCCCCCCTGCCCTTCTATTCCTTATTTAACTTACTGTCCCTCTTGACAAATCGTGTGGATTTAGGAGCAAAGCCAATATCTTAGGAGCCAGTGCCTCCCCTCCCCCTCATCTCACACTGGCCTCATGTCAGATACCACAAGACCAGCATCAGAGTTCCCATACTGCAAAGCATCTTTAGAGAGAAATACAGATAACAGTTATAATTTCAGTTAAGTGTCCATGTGTGTGTGGTGCAATGGTAGTGTGCCAGTCTTTGCATGGCATATGGTAGTAGGTACCTTTGTGTGGGTTAGGTGGGGCTACAATGAATGCATGTGTGCATACATTGCAGAGTTGGAGAGCCTCTCTGTGTGGTGCAGAGGTGGGTTACCATGGCTGTAGGTGAATGAGTACGAGTGGGGGTGGGGGTGGTGCAGAGCTAGGAGGCATGTCTCATATGAAGGTGGTGTACTATGTATATTCTGGAGGGAAGGTAGTGCATTTTCAGCAACATCGTGCATTCTTCTCTTCCCCCTCCTGCTGGCTCCCCTACTCTTCCCCTTTCATCAACCCCTTCCCCAACCTCCTTTTTTAAGAAGTTCAGTGCCCCTTTAAATTTTCCCTGCCTTCTCTACGTCACTCTCCCCCTTTTCCACATAACCTTTGTTGTTGCTGCAAGCTATTTCCCTTTCTCTTCTGCCCACAGGGACCTGATCTCCCATGGGCAGACAAAAGGGGGTCCTTGCCATGACTGCAGCTTTGCTCTCTTCTGCCTATGGGAGATGGGACCCCCTGCAGGCAGACAGCCTGCACAGAGGCTGCAATGCAACCTTCCCCCTTCTCTTCTGCAGATTCTATCTCCCATGGGCAGACAGACATGATCTTTCTGCAGCTCACAGCAGTACTTGTCTGCCCATGGAACATAGAATCTCCAAGGGCAGACATAGGGAGCCATGATCATCTAGGGCAAGAAATGCACCAATTTCTAGTTACCATGGCAACTTGGGATTTGTCAAGCCCTGGGTTTGATTTTATTTTGATTTCTGAACACTTGTTTGCGGGGGGCGGGTGCTCTGACTGGATATTCAACCTAATTTCTGATCATGGCCCAGTGTCTTTACAATACAATTTTAAGTGGATGGTCTCAGAGGATGTGGCTCAACATTCTAATTGGGATGAACACTTCCCCAGTTATGGCACATAGAAATGTGAGGAATACACTACTACTACATTTTTGGATAATGTGAAAATGGTACAGCCTGGAGAGAATTTCTTACATAGTCCATAAACATAAGGCTTTTTATAATACAGGTCTGGCTCTGCATAAATATTTGCACCAAGACAGATTTGTTACATACAAACATCCCTATTCACAGAGAGCAATTCTTTCAGGTCCAGTGGATGCAGAATACTATTTTATATGCTTACCATCACTTCTTTTGCTATGGTAAAAATCAGGCACATGTCTTGCCTGTCTGGCTGACTTCTGATTCTAGGCTTAGATGTATTGCCAGGTTGAGAGATGAAGCAAAAGGATATTGATATTAATAAGTTTTGCTTTACCAGAGACCCTATTCCCAGTAGTAGATGGAGATGCCTAGGCTGGAGGCCCCTTTTTTCTCAATACATACACACAGGTGTTATGTGCCTGACATTTCTGCAGAGTGCTTGGTGAAATTAAAACTTCCCTTACTTCAGGGCTGAAATCAAACAAGCATTTAAAGCCACCCAGAAAACTCCTGGCCTAGACAGAAAGCCTGTTGAGTATTATCAGATCCTAGATCACCATGTTGTGCTAATCTTAAACACAGTTCACAATGAGGCCATCTAGCTTGGTAAATATTCCAAATCAGCATATGTGGCCTTGATAATGGAGCTTCCTAAGCTAAGTCAAAACCCCTTAAAAGTGTTCCATACCATATTTCCCTTTTAAATATTGCTATAAAAAAAATACATAGACAACCATTAGATGATTGTTCTAATGCAGAGCACCAAGTGGAATTTCATCTGGGCCACAATGTAGTTACTGATGGCCATTGGCTACAACAGTACAAGGAGTACCCCAACAATGCTTGGAGGCAGTGGTTGTTTAAAGCTTTTTCTATATCAAAGCTGACAATGTCTTGGAGCATTTTTTGCAATTCTGGAGCTGGTTTGAATTTGAGAGAGGGACATTGTTCACTGGGTAAAAAGTATTGTATACTAGACCCAGAGCACATATTCTCACTGAAGGGTGACCTGTGATTTTATCTCCCTAGAAAAAGGCAGCCCTCTTTCGCATGCTCTTTGTGTCTTCTGCATATTAAAGAACATTTAATACAGCAGCATTTGAACCTTCAAGATGACAGAGGTTAACAAATAGGGCTCATTCCATACATACAGTATAACACACATTTAACACAAAACAAACTTAGTTAACCTTAAAAAAAACATCAATTCATAAAAGGGGGTGAGGAATAGAGTATAAAGGGTAGTTACATCCTGTAACTGTGTTCATCAGGAACAGCAAAAATCAGCACAGTAACCCTCAGATATGTACCACACATCCGTGGTCCTCTTCCCACCTAAGAGTGCCATCTTGCCTACATATAATATAGCACAAGATGGCAAAAAAGATAAGCAACTCCATGGGGTAGATGGGGGGTTGCGAGGGCCAATTCCTGCTGTCGCCAGAAACACCTGTTACAGGTGAGTAAATATGCTTCCTCCAGAAACAAGCAGGAAATTGGTCCTCACATATGGGACTCCCTAGCTACTAAAAAAACCTGTAAAAAGCTTACAGGTGACCAGAGAAAGGGGGAACAGTGAGCAGCAGCAATGAGTTGACAGAGAGGCCTAAGTGTCCAGGGAGGAATGAATGCTCCAGAAGCCTGAAGACAAAGGGTAGGCGCTGACTATACCCCAAACAAATGACGTACTGCCTGATCCAAGGCATTGTCCCAACAGGACTCTCTCCAAGCAGTAGTGAGCTGTTAAAGTGTGGACAGGACCAGGTAGCGGCCCAGCCGATTTCCGACAAGGGAAGAGATGCCACCATGGCCAAATACTGTGCACTGTGACACAGTGATCTAGCAAGAGACCAGTTTGCTCACATGCAAAGACAATGCAGTCAAAAAACCCAGTTGGACAAGGTCCACTTAGAAACTGCAGCTCCCAACCAACTTGGGTCATAGAAAACAGAGCTGAGAAGCTCAACAGTGCTCCTGGGTGCACGAGATAAAAGGCAAATACCCACTTACAGTCCAGTATATGGAGAACTGCCCCTGCCCTGCTGGCATGAGGCCACAGAAAGAAAGGGGGGGGGGGGGAGCACCACTTGCTAGTTGAGGTGGAATGGAAATACCACCTCGGGTAGAAACATGGAGTGTGTGCAGAGCACAACCTTGTCCGTGTAGAACCTAGTGTATGGTGGTTCTACCACCAACACCTGAAGCTCAGTGATTCTGCAGGTAGGAGGTAAGCACCCTGAGAAACACCACCTTCCAGGAGAGATACTGGAGGTGGCATGAGCCAAGAGGCTCAAAGGATGGCACGGTGAGCTTGGCGAACACGACATTAAGGTCCCACTCTGCCACAGGCAGGCAGATGGGTAGCTTCAACAGGAGGAGCCCCCTCAGGAAGCGAGACAAGGGGTTGTACAGAGAGGGGTTTGCCCTCAATGAGATGGTGGTGTTTCGCAAGAGCATTGAGGTGCACTCTTACCAAGTTAAACTTCAGCCCTGCCCGGGACAGGAAGTAGGTTCTGCAACACTAGCTGGACAGAGCAGAAAGGGTTGACCCGATGCTCCGCACACCAGACTGAGAACCTCTGGCACTTGAAAGCATATACGCCTGATGGGTGGAGGTTTTGCAAGAAGCAAGGAGGACCACCTCCACTTCAATAGAGAGTGGAAGGGGCCAGGGCTACCCTTTCAGCAACTAGGCTGTGAGTGTCAGAGACCCAGGTTGGGGTGCAGGAAAGAGACACCCTCCTATGTCAGTAGGGCTGGGGTGATGTGGCCAAGCAGAGGAGCAGGGGAAACAATGGCTGCCTGGCCCATCATAGGGCCACCAAGATCAATGTGGCCCTGTCGTGCTGGACCTTGAACAGTGTCTTGGCAATCATGTCCCATGAGATCAGAAATGCATCTGCCACCATCCAGGAGTGGTACAGCTGCCAGGAAGAGAAGCAGAGCAGTTGTGCATTAGCTGGACTGGCAAAGAGGTCCTCCCTCTGGAGCCCCCATTGCTGGAAGAGCTGGCTGGTCACTTTGGGATCCAGCCTCCACTCGTGTGGCTATAAGACCTGGCTGAGCCAGTCCTCCAGGGTATTGTCCTGGCCCAGAAGGTAAACTGCCTGCAGGAGGATCCTTTTGCTCCTGGCATACGAGCAGAGGCTCACTGCTTCCTGACAGAGCAGGGCCGAATCCATGGCCCCCTGCTTGTTTGTGTAGATCACTACCACCACGTCTGTCTGAACCAGCACTGCTTGGTAATGCAGGTGGTGGCAAAAACACCCAGGGGACTAAGGCTACAGCTCAGAGCTCCAGGAGGTTAATTAGCTGGAGACTCTCCATCAGTGACCAGTTGTCTTGAGTGCAGAGGACTCCAGCTTGGAGACATCTGTAGTGAGGATGCTTTGTGGTGCGGGTGGGGGGGGGGGGCCAGAAGGGCATCCCAGCCCGTAGACACTGGAGGTTTTGCCACCATTTTAGAAAATGAGCCAGGGGATGGGTGATGAGCACCCTGTCCCATAAGCGTCCCATGACCTTGGACCACTGCGGAGGGGCTCACTGGGCTGTCTGCATCCTCAGGCGAGTGTCTGGAGTGACATGCACTGTGGATGTCATATGCCCCAACAGGCAGAGCATGAGGCATGCTGATGCCGAGCAACAGCACTGTGTACTTGCGGCAAGTGCTTGAAGGCATAGGGGGACCTGTCCTGAGGGAGAAAGGCCCTGGCTTGGATGGTGTCCAGCCAAGCCCCTATAAACTTCAGATCCTGGGTTGGCTGGAGGATGGTGTATGCCATCACCTGATGGGCCTTGACAGCCATGCTGCCTTTTACAAGCAGTCATCCAGATAGGGGAAGACAAATACTCCCTGGAGTCTGAGGTGGGCTGCGACCACTGCCAGGCACTTAGTGAATACCCTTGGGGCAAAGGCCAGGCCGAGGGGTAGCACTCTGTACTGATAAATTTCTCCCCTGACCACAAAGTGGAAGTAGTGCCTGTGTAGGGGATTGATGAGGATGTGTGTGTATGCATCCTTTGTCCAAGGGGCATATAACCAGTCTCCCTGCTGGAGGTATGGTGGCAATGTTCCAAGAGAGCATTTTGAAGTTTTCCCTCACCAGGAATCTGCTAAGGTCCTGCAGGTTGAAGATGGGGCAGAACCCTCTGGTCCTTTTTGGTACCAGGAAGTAGCGGGACTAGAACCCAGTGCCCCTGAGGTGGGCTGGGATGGGTTTCACTGCCTGGTCCTCCAGAAAGCCTGCAATTTCCTACTGGAGCAAGCCCGGTGGAGGGGAGTCCTGAGGGCTCTCCCAGTAAGAATGGTAGGGGGGTGTCTGGTGGAGGTGGTAACCCCCTCTCACCACCCGAAGGACCCATGTGTCGATGATAATGAAGGGCAACCTGTGGGCAAAGAGTACCATATGCCCCCCTATGTGCTGCAGGGCTGCGCCTTCTTTGGGAGGGGGGGGGGGAGAGAGACTATGCCCAAGGAGTCAGAAGTCCCCTCCAGTTTGAGCCAGGGGTGCAGGCAGGGGTTTGGGAGGCTTATGTGGGCCATGCCCTTGTCCTGTTGGGGAGCTGGGAAGGATTGGTATTGAGGGTAGTTTCCATAAGCTGCCGCCTTCTTTGGGTATGAGTGTTTTCTACCTGAAGCTTTCCTCCAGGAGGGGTTAGCGGTCTTCTTGGTGAGCCTAGTCCTAGTAGGAACTCGGACTCCAGCTTGGTGGCCTTGTCTGTCATGGGTTTCCCGAAGAGGTTCTCTCCACGGCAAGGGACATTGACCAATTTGTCCTGGACCCACTGCTCCAAGTCAGAGGACTGTAGGAAAGCCCGGCACTGGGCACTAATGCCTGCTGCAGCTACCCTAGCCGCCAACACAAAGCCATCATAGGCCGCTCGAGTGAAACTTGGAGCACTACCTGACTGCTGAAGCCAGGGTCCAGAACCACTGGAGAGTTATCTCCGAGAGGCTAGCCGAGAACCTGGCAAGCTCCTTTGCCAGGTCTCGAAGGTACATGCCCATGGACAAATGGTAAACCTGCATCCAGCCTACAAGCATCAAGCCCTGGAAGCACTTTCTGCCCATGGTGTCCATTGTGTGGGCCTCTCTGCCTGGGGGTACCAAGGAGTGCGTTTTCTGGCTCTTGAGCCTCTGCATGGCCAACTCCATCACTATGGAATTGTGAAGCAGTTGGGCTTTCTGGAAGCCAGGGCTCCAGCAGACCTGATACATCAAGTCCAGCTGCCTAATTATGGGTACCGAGGCAGAGTTCTCCCACATGCAGAGAAGAAGCCATTCCAGAATTGGGGGGGGGGGGGGGGGGGGGGAAACAGGCACCTGAGTGCTTCTCTGGGGGGAGCCTCATACTGGAGGATCTCAAGGTTCTTCGTGCAAGGGTCCTCCTCCAACTCTGTGGCAAAGGCCAGAACCTTGGCCATGTCCCACACAAAATAGAGGACAGTCATGTCCTTGGGTGAGGACCAGCGTCTTGACTCTGGAGGGGACTGGAATGTTGCGGTGATGGTGGGTATCCAGGGACTCATTGTCCTCTGTCTCCCAATCAGAGTCTGGCTTGGAGGCGTCGTCAGGGGTCCTCAAGAACTCGGGGTGCTGGCCCGACACTGAGGACCTCGGGGCCATGGCGGCCCAGTGCTTGGAAGAGGGCACTGAGTAGTGAGGACCATGGCCCTGAGGGCAGGGACCACGGCAGAGGCATCTCTTGAGGTTGGTAGCGCTTGAGGATCGGCTTGACCTCCGGGGAGTCCCTCATGGTGGAGGTCCTGTTGGTTGGAAGTGATGACCCGGAGGAACTGGGCAGAGCCCACTGCTGGGCCATGAAGGCAGACAAACTGTGCTCCAAAAAGCCACCATCTTGGCCGAGACCAGAAGGCTCTGCATTCGGCATGGGCACAGAAGACTTCAGGCCCACTGCCAGCTCCATCGGAGAAGAGGATCTGATCCCAGGGCATGGACGGTTCTCAGCAAGGCAACTTGAATGGCTGCTCCTTGCTGTCGCCCTCGGCCTCCCGTTGAGGGCTGCAGGACTGGGACCTGTGAGATTTCCCACTTTCCCTGACTTGTTGCCCAACGGGTTCCTTGGGGTCTGCATAATCCTCAATGTGGAAGCTCTAGCTGGAGGTTCCATGGTCCCAGGGCTCTGAGGCCATATGGTCTCCGCAGGTGCTCGAAGTCTTGGAAGGAGTCTCTGGAATGGGCTCTCGTGGAGGACTCCAGGGCCGAGTCAGTCTTCTGAAAAATCAACTCATTCTGTATTGACGTTTCTTGAGAGCTTCTGGGGTCATCTGCTTACAAAGACCACAGACCAAGGCATCATGGTCCAGTCCAAGGCATCAAAGGCAGCAGTCATGTGAATCCGTGTGTGACATGAGCGCAGTGGTCGCATGGCTTGAAGCCGCTGGCCGATGCCATGGTAGGAAGACAGCCCTCGCGAGGTCAAATTCACTGCACCTGGCCAAGAAAAAAAAAAGAAGACACGAACCCACACCAAGTGAAAAAGTAAGCAGCAAAAGGAAAAAAAGTAAGCAGCAAAAGGAAAAAAAAGAACTCGAGGACGTGATGCAGAGGTTAGTGAGCTCGAGTGTGGGAAAAGCGTAGTTATTCACCTGTAACAGGTGTTCTCTGGGGACAGCAGAAATCACTCCTCACATAAGAGGCATCCCCCCAGCTTTCAAAGAAAGCCTCTGGGAGCTGACACCACGCATGCATGGTCCCCTTCCCGTCCAAGGGTGCCATCTTGCTCAGTCAGATGACATAGCTAAAAGACTGCAAAAATAAAAGATGGTAAAGGAGCAAATACCAGGGGAGGAGGGAGGGTTGTGAAGATCGATTTCTGCTGTCTCCAGAGAACCCCTTTTACAGGTGAGTAACTATGTTTTCTCTGAGAACCAGCAGGAAGTCAGTCCTCAAATATGGGACTCCCAGCTACAGGCTACCGAGAGCCCATAGCAAAATTAGGGGCTCCCTCATGGGGAACCGCAAACAGCAGCAAATGAGTCCGTGTCCACGGACCACAGTAGGACCCCTGTATCCGATGAAGCCAGCACTCCGGTAGCCTGAAACACAGAAGGGTCGGAGGATAGGAGTTGCCTAAACCCCGAAAGGTTACGGAGCACAGCCCGGCCATAGGCACTGTTCCACCAGGACTCTTTCCAGGCAGTAACAGGCTGCGAAGGTATGGGCTGAAGACCAGGTGGCAGCCCGGCAGATGTCCACCATTGGGACAGAGTGTAAGTTTGCCACCAAAGCCGCCATGACCCTGACATGGTGCGTTGTGACACGGCCTTCCAGCGGGAGTCTTGCCTGCTCATAAGCGAGGGCGAAACAGTCCACCACCCACGTGGACAGCAAACGCTTGGACACCGCCTCCCCCAGCCTACTGGGGTCATAGGAGATTAAAAGCTGAGCAGCTTTGTGGTGGGGCCCTGAGTACGTTGGATATAGAAGGACAAGGCCCTCTTACAGTCCAAGGTATGAAGGACCGTCTCCACCCTACTGGAGTGAGGTCTCAGAAAGAAGGTAGGGAGCACCACTTCCTGGTTGAGATGGAAGGACAGCACTTCCTTTGGCAGGAATTTGGGATTAGTGTGAAGTACCACTCTGTTCTTGTAGAACCTGGTATAAGGCACCTCCGCCACAAGGGCCTGGAGCTCGCTAACTCTGCAAGCGGAGTGGAGGGCAACCAGGAAAACCACCTTCCAAGAGATAGTGAAGGTGGCAGGTAGCTAGAGGTTTGAAGGGCTGGCGAGTGAGCTGCCCCAGCACTACGTTGAGATCCCATTCGGTTGCCAGAGGGCAAACCGGGGACTTCAATAAGAGCAGGCCTGAACGGAAACGGATCACCAACAGTTGGACTGAGAGGGGCTTACCATCCACCGGATGGTGGTGCGCCGCCAAGGCACTCAGGTGCACTCTGACAGAGTTAGACTTGAGCCTGGACAGAGAAGTGGAGAAGGTACTAAAACAGAGCACTGGGCAGGAGAAACAATCAGCCCTGTGTTTGGCGCACCAAACAGAGAACTTGTGCCATTTGAGGGTGTAAGCCTTCCTAGTGGAGGCCTTGTGAGAGGCCAGCAGGTTGTCCTCTACCTCAGCCGGAAGGCTGAAAAGGGCCAGTCACCCTCTCAGCAGCCATGCTGTCAGCGACAGGGATCCCAGGTTGGGGTGCAGGAGAGAGCCCCCCCATCCTGAGATAGGAGTCCCGGGGTGGTCCACAAAGGGATGGGGGCCACCACTGTCAACTGTAGAAGCAGTGGAAACCACAGCTGCATGGGCCACCAAGGGGCTATCAGGATGAGCGAGGCCCTGTCAGAGGGTCCTGAATAAGGTGTTGGCCATCAGCAGCAGAGGGAAGGCATACATGAGGCCTTCCAACCAGGCGACTAGGAACATGTCCACTGCCACCCTGGAGGGGTGGGCCTGCCAGGAACAGAAGTGGGGCAATTGGAAGTTGTCAGGGCTGGCGAACAGGGGTTCCCCCAGAGCTGGAAAAGCCAACTGGTCACTCTGGGGTGTGGCTGGAGAACCCTGCTGAGTCTGTTCTGACCTGGCAGGTACACCGCCCGCAGGAGGATACCCTGCTGGATTGCATACGAGCAGAGCAGTGCCTCCTGACAAAGGGTACGAGACCCCGTACCTCCCTGCTTGTTCACATAGATCACCACCACCTGGTTGTCCGTCTGGACCAGCAACGGCTGGTGATGCAGGTGGTGACAGATGACCCTCAGGGCTAGGTAAATGGCTTGGAGCTCCAGGAGGTTGATCTGCTGGGTGTTCTCGTCTGGCGACCAGTTTCAGAGTGTGAAAATCTCCACAGTGGGCTCCCCAGCCGAGCAGGGAGGCATCCGTGGTGAGGACCCTTGAGTGGCTTGGGGCCTGAAAAGGCATGCCCGCCTCAAGATGCTGGGGCGACTGCCACCAGAACAGGGAGTCTGCCAACTAGCAGGTCACAAACTCTGTTTTGGAGGTGGCCTGAGACCACTGGTCCCGGAGACACCACTGCATCGTCCTCATGTGGGGGCGAGCGTCCGTGAGGCACAGAAGCAGCTGGGCGGGCACCAAGGGACAGCACTGTACATCCCAAGATAGAGACCAGAGATGACAGTCTTGGTCCCTGGGCAAGGCGGCCTTCGACTTTAGAGTGTCGAGCTTTGCCCCGATGAACTCCAGGCATTGTGTTGGGATGAGGTGAGACTTTGGTTAGTTTATGACAAAGCCCAAGTGTTGCAGAACCTAGATGATGCACACAGTGGCCTGCTGCATCTCGGAGGCTGTACCCTCCTTTATGAGCCAGTCATCCAGGTAGGGAAAGAGAGACCCCCTGGAGCTGGAGAAAAGCAGCCATGACTGCCAGGCATTTTGTGAAGACTCTTGGGGCAGAGGCTAGGCTGAAGGGGAGCACCCTGTATTGAAAGTGCCATCCCCCTACTACGAACCGCAGGTACTGCCTGTGGTTGGAGTGGATGAGGATGTGGGTATAACCATCCTTGAGGTCTAAGGAGCATAGCCAGTATCCCTGTTGGATGTATGGCAGCAACATTCAAAGGGGAGAGAGCATCTTGAACTTCACCCTCACTAGGAATTTGTTGGTTGTGCAGGTCAAGGATGGGCCTTAGGCCCCCTGTCCTCTCTGGCACGAGGAAGTATCTGGAGTAGAACCCCTTGCTCTTGAGATGTTGGGGCACCGGTTCCACTGCCTTGTCCTCAAGACCACCTGCCAACTCCTTCAGAAGGTGGTCTTGGTAGAGGAAAGACCTGAGGGGCTCTCCTGGGAAATAAGGGGGAGGTGTCTGAGTCAGGTGGAAGAGGTAACCCTCCCTGACTACCTTTAGTGCCCAGGAATCAGTGGTGATTATAACCAGAGGTGGGTGAAAGAGGGCCAGATGTCCCCCTGTGGGCTGCTGATCTCCTTGGGGTAGAGAGGCTATGCTCAGGGACTGAAAAGCTCCCTCCTGGCTGGGCCAGGGCCGGTGCCTGGGGTTTTGGAGCTTTCTACTTATGCGGGTCATGCCCATGTCCCTTGGCCTGCTGACCCTGTTGGAGAGCCGGGGAGGCCCGATTGGGTGGGTAGTTTCTGTAAGCAGCCCCCTTCCTCGAGTAAAAGGATTTTTTTTTACCTGAGCCCTTCTGTCAGGGAGGGGCAGTGGTCTTCTTAGAGAGCCAGGTCCTTGTCATGAACTCTGTCTCCAGCTCGCAGCCTTGTCAGTCATGGGCTTGCCAAAGAGGTTTTCTCCTTGGCATGGGACATCGACCAATTGGTCCTGAACCCACTGTTCGAGGTCGGACGACTGAAGTCAAGCTTGGTGGCATGCACAGATGCCCACCGCCGACTGAAACCCATCATAGGCTGCTCAAGACATGAATATGGAGCACTCACGGACTGCCTCGGCCAGGTTCTTGAATCGCTGCAAAGGTTCTTCGGAGAGACCAGCCAAGAACCCAGAGACTTCCTTTGCCAGGTCTCTCAGGTACATGTCCATGTACAGCTGGTAGGCTTGGATGCGGCAGATTGAGCCCTGGTAGCACTTTCTGCCAAGAGCATCCAAGGTGTGGGCCTCCCTCCTGGGGGGCACCGAGGAGTGTCTCTTCTGGCTTTTCAGCCAACACATGGCTGACTCCACTTCCATGGAGTCATGTGGCAGTTGTGACTTCTGGAAGCCTGGACTCTGGCGGACCCAATACATTGAGTTGAGCTGTCTGCTCACCACCAGCAGAGACACCGGTGTCTCCCACATTCGGAGCATGAACCGTTCCAGGATGGGAGGAATGGGCACCGTGAGCGATTCCTGTGGAGGGGCCTCGTACTGGAGGATCTCCAACTCATCCGCTTGAGGGTCCTCCTCCAACTGTCGGGAATGCCAGGACCTTAGCCAAGTCCTTGGCAAAATTCAGGAAGCCCATGTCTTTGGGCGAGGACTGCCGCCAAGGTTCCGAGACGGGAGAGTCAGAAGGGACGTTGTGGTGGCAAAAGGTATCAGGGGACTCCTCAACCTCCATCTCTCACTCTGAGTAATCCTTTGAGGACTCATAGGAGGGCTGTTCTGTGGGCCTCGGGGGCTGTGCCCAGCAAACTTGCCAGGTATGACTGCGGTCCTGTTGAGCAGGACTCAGAGCGCGACCTCATATCCCAGCATCAGCCTTTTTTCATTCCTGGCCTCCCCCCCTCCCCCCAGTATTAGCCCCACTCCAGTCCCAGTCCATCCCAGTATTGTCTTCCTTTCAATCACAGTTTCCGTCTGGTTGCTGTATCTTAAAAAGGATATAGCATTATTAGAAAAGGTACAGAGAAGAGCCACCAAAATGGTAAAGGGGATGGAAGGATACCCCTATGAAGAGGCTAAAAAGGTTAGGGCTCTTCAACCTGGAAAAGAGATGGCCGAGGGAAGATATGATAGAGGTCTATAAATTAATGAATGGAGTGGAATGGGTAAACGTAGATCGATTGTTTACATCAGAATATAAAAAGACTAGGGGACATGCAATGAAGCTACAGGGTAACCTATTTAAGACTAATAAGAAAAAATATTTTTTCACTCAACATGTAATCAAACTCTGGAATTTGTTACCGGAGGATGTAGTAAAAGCTGTTAGTGTAGGTTTGGACAAGTTCCTGGAGGAAAGGTCCATAAATCATTATTAAAAGGGACCCAGGATATTACTGCTTGACCCAATACAAGCACTGAGGAACCTGTGTCTTTTGGGGAGACTGCTAGGTACTTATGACCTAGATTGGCCACTGTTGGAAACAGGATACTGGGCTTGATGGACCTTGGTCTGACCCAGTATGGCATATCATGTTATGTATCTTACTTACTTCCAGTGATTCCTGTTCAGTGTTTCATCTAATGGTATGAATTGTTCTCCGGGAACAATCAGGAATTTAGTCCTCGCATATGGATAATGTCAGCGCCGACAGCCTGTATGGTAACCTCTCCCCAGCTTTCAAAGAAAAAGCTTTTGGGAAATGTATCACGCATGCATGGTCCCCTTCCCACCCAAGGGTGCCATCTTGCCTCAGTCTTTTTTTTTCCTACGGAGCCCATTGGTTGTGTGTCTGTTCCTCCAGAAAAAGTTGATTTGTTTTTTTCGCTTTCTCTGGCAGTGTACCGGTGCCTTTCTCCGGGAACAGAAAACAATGGACTTAGAGGTCTCAAGATGAAACAGTGAGTGTAAAAACTGAGGACTTTCAGAAAACCCACGACCTACCTCATACTGATTATTATTCAGATAAGGCACTGCAGCAGTAGGCAGGAAGGCAACATAGGTGCAGTGGAATTTCTCAAGCGCTTCCAATGGTAGCTGGGGAGCATTTCTGCATGGCTCCAGATGTCGTCAAAGATATCCAGAGGACGACATTCCTGCTTGTCCATGGAGAAACGGCAAAATTTCAACTTACTACTGGGATTATAGATGTGGATATCAGAACCTTCCTGTAGAGAGGCAGTATAAAGATTGGCACAAGACAGATGCCGATTTGTCCGAAATAGGATTTCTGGATGGAGTGGTACTGGGGGGAGGGGGGAAGCAGAGATCACAGCTAGTGCTCAGTTGCAGGAGGTGCATTTTAAGAACTTACATAGACTCTACATGCATTCTTGCTGGGCTTATTGGATGGGGGTTGTGCATACAGCTCTGCGACTGTCTAATATTGGTGGGACATTAGGCTCATGCTATGGGGCTTCTTGATGTTCAGATAAACATAATGGATAATTTATCCATGGGATCAAATACTGCAATTTAGTTTATTCGCAAATCTTGTCTCAGTGCAAAGTACATTTTCAGCAACTGGATAAAAGATAGACAAATCCCCTGCGCTTGTCCTATGGCATCATCAAATGCACAAACTTTTATATATGGAGCATTTGAGCGTGTTTTGAGGAAGCTGTCATGAGAAATGAATTGTTTGATGTCTGGGACCCCTTTCTACCATCACTATCTCCCAGGTAAGTGAGAGATTAAACACCTATGTTAAAATAGGTAAAAGGGGCAACATCTGGAAATCAGTGTGTATAAATGCCCATGGTATGGTATGGTAAGTAAGATCCCAGATGGTGAGGCTTTAATGGAAGAGGCTGACTAGGATTTAGTAGAGATTACGAAGACATGGTTCATGGAAAACCATGACTGGAATGTAATCATACCAGGCTAAACTTTATTCAGGAAAGAGTAGAAAGAAGGGGAGAAGGAGTGGCACTATATGTAAAAAGTATTACTAAAGCTATAGAATTACAGGGCTTAAAAGAGAGGGAGGAGGCACTGTGGGTTAAACTAGAAAGAGGGAAAGGGAATCCATTTGTACAGGGAGAAGTGGATAGGGATTTAATAGAAGACATACGCAGTATTGCCATGAAAGGAGAAGTGCTACTGATAGGTGATTTCAGTATGCCATATGTTGATTGGCACATTCCTGCTGCAGTGTCATCTAGAAGTAAAGAGCCTAGATTTTCTACAGGGAGAACTATTTTGGCAACTTGTAACAGAACACACAGGTGAAGGGGTCATACTGGACTTTGTGCTTACCAATGGGGAAAGTATGTGATGTCAGTAGAAGATCATCTCACATCCAGTGATCACTAGATAGTGTGGTTCAGTATTAGGACTAAGGCTGATAAAATCCATTCAAAAGCGAAGACGTCTGGTGACATCACCAACCTGCATATATGGCTTACAGTGGTGTGCAAAAGTCTGGAATCACTTGTAAATTTGATGTTTTTTCAACTTCGTGACCTTATATCAATTTCTTTTTCCTCCCAGAGGCTTTTTCTGTGTATCTCACGATAAGTGATAGATTTGGCTATTAGGACCAACTTTTAGTATTGGTTTGGCCCTTATTTTCTGAGTTTGTTCCCCAAAGTTGCCCTGTTGATAGATTTTCTGTGAAAATCGCGAAATGTACATCGTTGGCCAATGATATATTATTGTAAGTATGCTTTAAAATATTATGGACGCACGCCAGGTTTCCTTCAAATTAATGTATGTGGCCTTGAAAAAAAGGCCGTTTTTATGTGTCAGTGATGGCTCAGTATTTGATGGGCCACCCTTTGTTCTTGATCACCTGACTGCACCTTGTCGTCATTGAATGAACCAGTCTGACAAGGTGATCGCTGGTGACAATGCGGTTCCAAGCTGCAGTGAGTGACTCAATCAGCTCACACTTTGATGTCAGATGCCTCGGATATTTCCAAGGCCACCTTGTGCCACAGGTTCTCAATTGGATTCAGATCTGGAGACTGGGCAGGCCAGTCCATTGACTTGATGATGTTCCGCTGCTTCCAGCTGATCACCTGTCTGGAGCGATGGCAGGGTGCATTGTCACCTTGGAACAGGAACTGGCAAGGAAACAGCTGGTGTGCTGATGGCACCATGCACTTTTGCAGTATGGTGATGTACTTGGCCCTGTTGACTATTCCATCGACGATGTGAAGACATCCAACGCCACTGGCAGCCATGCAGCCCCAGACCATGACCTTCAAAGGATGCTTCACAGTGAGGATCAGAACTCAAACTAATTCCTCTCCAGGTAATCTCCTCACATAGGTGTGGGCCTGGTTACCAAACAGGCAGAAGGTGCTTTCAACGCTGAATAGCACCTTTTCCCACATTTCGTTCAATCAGGTTGAGTGCTTTCTCACCCACACAATCCGGTTGCACCTTTGTATGTCAGTCATCAGTGGCTTATTGTGTGCTTTGCAGCCCCAGAGACCAAGCTGCAGGCTCCGGCGACCAACTGTTGATGAGCTGACACTGTCCTCACTCTTGTCTGACCACTCTCGAAGCAGCTGAGGATAGGTCAACTTGTGATTAGTCAGTGAAATGCATCGTAGTGCGTGGTCCTGGCATGTTGATGCACGTGGATGACCTGAACGAGGCTTGTCCACCACTGAACCCGTTTCTTTTTTCTTCTGTACAATCTTAACAGCGCTCTGACTGCAGCCAACTTTCCTGGCTATCTGACAGCTTGAAAATCCTTCCTTGCTCATAAAGGACACAAACACGCTCCTCCAACATCAGGGTCCGAGTCATCTTCATGGTCATTCCAGAAAGCGTATGAAATGCAAAAATTCCGCGTGTTTTTATAGCTGCACTGTTGGCTAGATATCTGCATTGTGATTGGTTAGTGAAACCAGCCTCCTGATTGGTCAGAAATAACGTGTGCATATTGGATAATCTCGATCCAGTTTTGACAAAGGATCCACAAAAATCACAGTAGCTATCTCCCAGTGTCTGTAAAGTATTTCAAATTGGAAGCAAGGAATGCAAAAAAAGTCAACTCTAATAGCTAAATGTATCCCTTTTAACGTGGTAGAAAGATGAATATGCTGGGCTAACGCAAAATTGAAAAATAAAACAAAACCGTTAGAAAGTACGAAAAACGCAAAACTCACAAGTGATTCCAGACTTTTGCATACCACTGTAGTGAGAGCTCTGCTGGAGAAACCCACAAACTGAAGGAAAATTACCCCCGTGGAACGAGAACATACCCCAAACTAAAGAAACGCTCAAACCACAATCTGCGAAAGGTGATATGGCGGAGAAACAGGAAAACAACCCGCTGAACTGCGAGAGTTCATGTATTCAGGCCTACGCAGTGAGCATAAAGAGGGAGAATGTTACAGGAGAGCCAGCTGCGGTGCACGAAGAGAAAGTTTAAGGAGCTGCTAAAGGGCAAGGGAGCAGTAGTGCAGATTTCTAAAGAGGAATTACTCTCTTGGTTTGGGGAACTGCGTTCAGAGATGGCAGGGTTCAGAGCGGAGATGGAGACAGCCATAACAGACTTTTGGGCCAATGTCCAAGACCTTGGCAAACAGGTAGAGGTTGCAGAAGGGCAAATAGAAGACACAAGGCATTGTTAGTGGCCTAAGTTACACAGTCAAAGCCCTGTAAATATCTAGAGAGCAAATGGTGCTTAAGCGTGAAGATTTAGAGAATAGGGCAAGACGTAACAACTTAAGGATAAAAGGTGTATCGGAAAAAGAGGAATATAGGAATTGTGAACAGACAGCATGTGAAATCTGCAAAGCTATTCTGGCTGAATCAGAGGAGCCGCCGATAAGTTGGAGATTAACATGGACAGAGCACAGAGCATTGGGCTCTAGAAGAGGTGAATCTCCCCAACATATCATACACCTCTAGGATTCTAAGCTTAAAGAAAAGATTGCAGCCTAGATGAGAATAGCAGAACAATTCAAATGGCAGGGACATGAAGTGGCTATATACACTGATCTGACTACTGCAACATTGTAAGACAGGAGAGCATGGTGAGGATTTATAACGCGACTCCAGGAGGAGAACAAATACAAATTGGCTGTATCCTGCTGGTATAGCTTTTACCACAAATGGAATTACAAAAAAAGAGTGACTACAGTGTCACAAATGGTAGCAGTGATGAAAGCAGCAGGAATCCCCTGTGACCAGTTACTGTACTTGAGTCGCTAGTCGAGTATCTGCAAGAGCAATAATCATAAGTGGGGACTTTAACGCAACCATGAACCACCAGGTGGATACGATGGGGGACAATCCAACAGGCAGCCAGGGGGTGAGTAAAAGACTAGTTAAACTTATAAAGAAGCTGGGCATAGTGGACATCTGGCAACATCTTAAGGGAAGCAGGAGAGAGAGTAGTTACTCACCTGTAACAGGTGTTCTCCAGGAGCAGCAGGAATCAGTCCTCACATATGGGCGACATCGACGTCGATGGAGCCCCTTGCAGAGCATTTCCTCAGCTTTCTATGAAAGTCTTTGGGAATACTGCAACGCATGTGCGGTCCCCTTCCCGCCTAAAGGTGCCATCTTGCTCAGTCTGATGACATAGCTAAAAGACAGCACAAAAAAATGCAAAAATGAACTATGTACAACTGCAACTCCCAGGGGAGGAGGGAGGGTTGTGAGGACTGATTCCTGCTGCTCCTGGAGAACACCTGTTACAGGTGAGTAACTACTCTTTCTCCAGGACCAAGCAGGAAGTCAGTCCTCACATATGGGTGACTCCCTAGCTCTGGGCTACTAGGAACACAGGCTGAACAAGAGAACTCCCTCTAGTCCCAGCATTAGGGAAAGGCTTTCACTGAAAGAGAACCCCCAACGGTGGCCCAACAGAGGGCTGGAGTTGGCTAAACTTCAAAGAGATTCCGGAGTACTGCCTGGTCAAAAGCAATGTCCCTATGGGACTCCCTCTCCAGGCAGTAATGAGCTGCAAAAGTCTGGCTTGAGGACCAAGTTGCAGCCCTGCAGATGTCTGCCAACGGTACAGAGCGGAGATGAGCTACTGAGGCAGCCATAGCCCTGACACAGGGGGCGGGGGGCCGTGACCCTGCAAGGGAAGGTCAGCTGCCCTGTAAGCCCAGGTGATACAGTCACCCACCCAGATGGACAAGGTACACTTGGACACAGATAACCCCAAATTATTAGGGTCAAAAGATACGAAGAGCTGAGTAGCCCTTCTATGCCCCTGCGTACGGTCAAGGTAGAAGGATAAGGCCCTTCTACAGTCCAGGGTATGCAGGACTGCCTCAGCCTGGCTTGCATGAGGCCTAGGAAAGAATGTCGAAAGAACCACCTCCTGGTTGAGGTGGAAAGAGACGACAACTTTTGGGAGGAACTTAGGATGAGTCCTAAGGACTACCCTGTTCCTACAGAAGCGAGTGTAAGGCCTGTCACAGACCAGGGCCTGAAGCTCACTCACTCGTCTGGCCGAGGTTATGGCTACCAGGAAGAGCATCTTCCAGGAAAGGAAGCGGAGAGGACAAGTAGCCATCGGCTCAAAGGGTGGGCGAGTCAGTTGTTGCAAGACCACATTCAACTCCCACTCAGGAGCTGGACGACGGATAGGAGGCTTGAGCAAGAGCAAACCTCTGAGAAACCGGGACACCAAGGGGTGAACCGACAAGGAGTGTCTTTCCACTGGTGAGTGGTGAGCTGCTAGAGCTGAGAGGTGGACCCGAACAGAATTGGACTTGAGGCCCTGATTGGATAAGTGCAGCAGGTACTGAAGCACCACTGGCACAGAACAGGAGAAAGGATCTTCTGTGCGTAGCTGACACCACAAAGAGAACCTTCTCCATTTTAGGGCATATGTTTTTCTGGTGGACTGCTTCCTAGAGGCCAAGACCACCTCTTCAACTTCCTGAGGCAGGCCCCAGGGAGCCAACACTACCCTTGCAGCCTCCAGGCCATCAAATTGAGAGATTTGAGGTTGGGGTGCAGAAGAGAACCCTGATCCTGAGAGAGAAGGTCGGGCTGCAACCCTAGAGGTAGTGGGGTGTCCACTGCCAGTTGAAGCAGACGTGGAAACCAAGGCTGCCTCAGCCACCTGGGGGCTACCAGAAGTACCGAGGCCTTGTCCCTTAGAATCTTGAACAAGGTTCGGGCCACCAGAGGCGTGGGAGGAAACGCATACAGGAGGCCCTGGGACCAGGAAATCAGGAAGGCATCTGCTGCCCACCTCATGGGATGCGGTTGCCTGGAGCAGAACATGGGCAGTTGCCGGTTGAGTGGACTGGCAAAGAGATCTATGGATGGAAGTCCCCATTTTAGGAAAATCTTCTGAACCACTAATGGGTGCAGTTGCCATTCGTGGGGCTGCAGAACTCTGCTCAGCCTGTCTGCCAGGAAGTTCTCCTGGCCAGGGAGATAAACAGCCTTGAGAAACATGTTGTGCCTGAGCGCAAACAAGCAAAGGTCCTGTGCCTCCTGACAAAAGAGCCTGGACCCAGTGCCGCCCTGCTTGTTCACATAGAACATGGCTACTTGGTTGTCTGTCTGCACTAAGACAGACTGGTGAGCCAGGGTTTGAGAGAAAGTCTTGAGGGCTAAACGAATAGCCCGAAGTTCCAGTAGGTTGATCTGTTGCATAGCCTCCCAGAGAGACCATAGGCCCTGGGTGCACTTGTCCAGACAATGTGCCCCCCAGCCTTTCAAGGTGGCATCGGTGGTTAGCACTACTGTGAACACAGGTATCTGAAAAGGCACCACTTGTAGTAAGTTGGGGGGGGGGGGGGTGCAGCCACCAGCGTAGGGAGTTCAGGAATGGTTTGGACACCCGTACTCTGTCTCTGAGGCTTCCTGTGGCCTGAGTCCACTGAGTTCTGAGGCACCACTGGGCAGGCCTCATGTGGAGCCGGGCATTTGGAGTCACATGCACTGTCGATGCCATGTGGCCGAGGAGCCTCAGGCAGAGTCTGGCGGAAACCAGTGGCATGCTGAAAAACTGGTTTGCCAAGTCCATCAATCTTTGGGCTCTGTCTTCTGGCAAGTAAGCCTTTGCTTGCAGAGAGTCAAGCCTTGCCCCTATGAACTCTAGATTCTGGGAGGGGAGAAAAGTGGACTTTTCGAAGTTTATGACAAAACCCAGGTGTTGAAGGAGAGAGATAGTTCGGAGGGTGGCTTGCCTGGCCTCCTGGCACGTCGGACCCCTGATGAGCCAGTTTTCCAGATAGGGGAAGACAAAGATACCCTGAGATTCCTCAAGTAGGCCGCCACCACTGCCAGGCACTTTGTAAAGATTCTGGGGGCGGAGGTGAGGCCGAAAGGCAGTACCCTGTACTGATAATGGTTTCCTCCCACAATGAACCTGAGGTACTTTCTGTGGTCTGGATGAATGAGGATGTGAGTGTACGCATCCTTTAGATCCAAGGAGCATAGCCAATCTCCCTGTTGGAGGTAGGGCAGTAATGTTCCAAGAGTAAGCATCTTGAACTTTTCTTTCTCCAAGAACTTGTTGAGATTTCTGAGGTCGAGAATAGGCCTGAGGCCCCCGGTTCTCTTTGGTACTAGGAAGTACCTGGAGTAGAAACCGTGACCTTGTAGGTGGGGAGGCACAGGCTCCACCGCCTTGTCTTGCAGCAGACCCTGAAGCTCTTGAAGGAGGGTCTGTGTGCAGAGGAGGCCTTGGAGGCTTTCCTGGGAAGTAAGGAGGAGGCAACTGTGGGAAATGGAGCATATAGCCCTTGTGGACTATGCTTAAGATCCAACTGTCTCCTGTGATGTGTGGCCACCTGTGGGCAAACAAGGCTAGTCGACCTCCTGTGCAGGGATGGGACAGCAGAGATGGAGAGGCTATGCTTTGGGAGTAAAAAAACCCCACCCTGCTGAGTGGGAGCAGGAGCCGGAGGCTTGGGGGTCTTCTGCCTATGGGGCCCATGTCCCTGTCCCTTGGCTTGCTGAACCTGCTGGGGAGACCTGGTAATGTGGGAACTGTTTGTAGGCAGTCGCCTTCCTCGGGTAAAAGGACTTCTTACCCGAGCCCTTCTTTTTCTGAGAAGGGGCAGAGGTTTTCCTGGACAGCCTGTCCTGGTGAGGTGCTCGGTTTCGAGCTCAGCAGCCTTCTCGGCCATGGGCTTACCAAAAAAGATTTCACCTCGGCAAGGGACATCGACCAACTTGTCCTGTACCCATGGCTCGAGATCCAACGACTGCAGCCATGCCTGGCGTCGAGCCGCGATGCCGGCCGCCGCAACACGGGCCGAGGCCTCGAAGCCATCATAGGCTGCTCGGGACATGAACTTTGAGCATTCCCGGATCCCCGAGGACAAGGACTTGAACATCTGCAAAGGTTCCCTGGAGAGACCAGCAGAGAACCCGGCAAGCTCCTTTGCAAGGTCCCGCAAGTACATGCCCATGTACAGCTGGTAGGACTGGACACAGCAAGCAAGCATCGAGCCCTGTAAGCACTTTCTACCAAACACATCCAGGTTCAGGGCCTCCCTGCCGGGGGGCACCGCAGAGTGCATCTTCTGGCTTTTCAGACGATGCATGGCCGATTCCACCACCATGGAATGGTGTGGTAGCTGCGCCTTTTGGAAGCCAAGGCTTTTACGGAGTCGATAAATGGAATCGACTCGCTTGCTCAGAACCGGCGCCGAGGCCAGTGCCTCCCACATCCGGAAGAGGAGCCGTTCCAGCATCGGAGGAACCAGCACAGTAAAGGCCTCCTTTGGAGGCGAGTCATACTGGAGGGCCTCGAGCTCGAGGCTCCTCCTCGGGGTCCGCGGGAATCGCCAAAGCTGTGGCCATATCCCGAACGAACTCCGAGAACCGGGTATCCTCCGGGGGGGGGGGGGGGGGGATCTACTCCGGGGTTCGGACTGCAGTGCGTCCGATGGGACGCACCGAGTCCGGAAGGTGTCGGGGGGCTCCTTGTCCTCCATCTCCCATGTGAACTCATCTGAAGAGAAGTCTGAGGACTCTGACCGTGTGGGTCCCGGCAGCACCCGTCCCGACGCCAAAGGCACTGGCATCGACGCCCTCGGTCCTGAACGGGAGGTCGAGGGTGACCGCGACCGAGGACGACCTTGAGCCTTCATGGTCTCGAGTATCGGCTCGGTCTCCGGGGTCGACTTTGATGTCGATGTCCCGGTGGTCGGGGCAGATGCGCCAGCAAGGCTGGCCATCAGCACCCGCTGCTGATCCATGAAGTCAGACAGTCTGCACTCTAAGGCTGTCAGCCCGAGTCCAAGCTCAGGAGACTCAGCAGCCACCAACTCGGGCCCCTGCGGCGCCGGGCCCGATGACGGCTCTCTGGGAGGAGAGTCCTTGAAGACAACAGGACTAATGTGTCCAGCAGACTCCGGCTCCACACGAGGGATTTTGGACGGCTTCTCCTGTTCCAAGGGCCCGGGATGGTGGTTGGGGGTCCAAGACCTAGCCCTAAAGGAGCCAGGGACCACCTCTGATGCAGCCCTCGTGAGCCGCTTCTTCCTCTTTCATTCCCGATTGGGGGACCCCCTGTCCGAGGAACCCTGACGATCCTCGGGGGTCAGACTCCCGAGACGTCGAGGCCTCAGATGAGGTCCAGGCCTGGCCAGAGGCCGAATCAGAAAAGAGCCTTTCCTTTTGATGCTGTCGACTTCGCAGTGCCTTAGTGGACATTTTGCCACACGGCCCACAGATCTTAGGATCATGATCGGGACCGAGGCACCGAAGGCAGCAGTCGTGTGTGTCGGTGAGAGACATCAGTTTCTTGCACCGATCATAGTTTTTGAAATCACTGGAAGCCATCGGGGAAAAAAGAGCCCCCGCAAGGTCAAAGGACCGGCCTTCCAGGGAAAAAGAAAAAAGGGCACGAACGCCAGCCACTAAGGGCAAAAACCGAAAAAAGAGAGGACGGGCTCGATACCGGCGTACCGAACCTGGCGGGAAGGGGAACCGGCGTCGAACCAGACAAAAACCACAATGAAATTGGAAGAAAAATCTAACTTTTCTCCGGGTGACTAGGACAGACGTCCGTTGGGCTCCTCGGAAAAAGAAAGACTGAGCAAGATGGCACCTTTAGGCGGAAGGGAACCGTGCATGCGTGCAGTATTCCCAAAGGCTTTCATAGAAAGCTGGGGAAATGCTCCGCAAGGGGCTCCATCGACGTCGATGTCACCCATATGTGAGGACTGACTTCCTGCTTGGTCCTGGAGAATATACATACTATTCCCATCTACACAGAACATATAGTAGACTGAATATGTCATGGGTGGATGGAAGGATAGTGGATCAGGTCACATGTGTAGAGACAGGGTCCATTAACTGGTCAGATCATGCACTGGTGGAGGCGGTTCTAAATCTTCAAACCCAGGGGAGAAGATTACGCTTTTGGAGATTGAACAAATCTCTCCTGGATGAGGTAGAAGGGCTCAACAACAGCCATACAAGAGTATAAGCAACAAAATAATAATGGAGAAGTAGGGCCCGCAATTGTGTGGGACAGGCTTAAAGCAGTATTGAAGGAGCACTACATATCAATGGCAGCCAGGCAGAAACGCCAGAAAGAACATTAGGAACAGGAGCTCTTGGCCCAACTGAAACAGATAGCCCATCAACAGAAAGGAGGGAAAGAGAGGCTTCTCCGCATTAGGCAGACCCGAGAGGAGCTAAATACTCTTGAGTACAGAGGACGAAGCCTATAAGCTTAACAAAATCAAACAAATTTTTTGTACAGGGAAACAAGCTGGGGAAAAACCTGTCGTGAAAAATTAGGCAAAGGAGAATACAACAGCAGATTCTTAAAATCAAGAACAGGGGGAAGGGTAGATAGGTAAACACTACTGAACAAATACAATAGGTCTTTTGAGACTATTATCAACAGCTCTATCGATCTGAGCAACAGGGGGAAAAGTGGATACAAAGCAGTATATGGCAGGGGTGAACCTTGAACAGCTGGGTGAGGAGGAACAGTGGATGGATAGAGATTGAAGGAATGGAGGTGGTAGACGCAATTAAAAGTTTAAAAGAGGGAAAGGCTCCAGGTCTCGATGGCTTCACAGCCCAATTCTATAAAAAGTTTTCTGTGGACTTGAGCCCAATGCTGAGGGATATCTTTAATGTACTGTTACATGGTGGCCGTCTCTCAGACTCAATGGTGGTGGCGAGAATTACGGTCTTACTGTAGGGCTGGTGCCTGCTCTGAACCAAAGCCTGAAACCATGGGGCCTGCTCTGAACCAAAGCCTGAATTAAATAAGATGGATTCCTGTTTTGTTATAACTCAGCATTAAAACTTGCTGATCAAGCAATTCTGCAGATTTATATATTTCAAAGCAGAAGTACGATTTTCTAGCTGACTACGTGCAGAACTCATTGCTGAGACCTTCACTGTGCCATGGTACTAGAATTTTCAACATATGGCCTTGCATACCAGCAACTTTCTCACACCGTGGACCTTTGTTCAGAGATAGGCCACCTGATCACTATTACAGGATTTGCTGAAGATGACAGTATCTGTGATCAGCCATTCACCGTGCCATGAGAAGGGGGGTCACGACAAAGAATTATACACTGAAGACACTTCTACACACCCGGACTTCTGATATACTGCTTGCGAGCTGTAACAGCCTGTCTCAGAGTTTGTTTTGTGCACTATTGCCTACTGCCTTGCCTGCCTCAAGGACGAAGACAGACCTCAGGACGGAGTGAATCTCTCCCAGAGGCCTACAACATCGTCTCTCCTGCCTGTAGCAGACGTTGGACCACTGCCACACTTTGGCTTCATGCCGTTCCTCAGACAATTTCTCAGACCCAGCCACAAGTGTTCTGGCAAGAGCTAAGGTACTGGTCTTTAATTCCCCACCGCATAGTTGGGGCTAGCTTAGACAGTGTACTGTATGTCTGAGTGCAGAGCGAATCAGTAACACTGGTTGCTAAAACAGATTAGGTATCTAAGTAATTGTAACATAGGACTGCATAACCTACCACCTCAGGAAACAAATTTATGCTAATTTTTACACTATTTTTCTATCAGTAAGAGTCTAATTTATATACAAACACAGGGTTGGTTCTTGTTTTATCACGTGGTTTGTTTGCCAGGTAGTCCTATGGAATCCTGGAAAATGGAGAGTAGCAGTTTTCCCTCGACATTGAGTATTTATACATGTGTATTTATCTGCTACTGACAATCTCTCTTACATTTCCTAAATCTGTAGGATCCACAGAGTCCTTTTGTCTAAATCAGGTAGACAAAAGGACTGTGGATCCTACAGATCCATCTCTCTTATAAACATAGATGCCAAGATCCTTGCAAACAGGTTACAGAGATATATCCCACAGTTGATTAAAGAGGATCAATCCGGATTCATCTTGGGCAGGCAAGCTAGGGATAATGTTTGCAAACTTTTAAATTTATATGGCATGCACGTAAAGCACAAACCATCACTTCTGATAGCAGTAGATGCAGAAAAAACATTTGATCAGGTTGAATGGGGATTTATGTTTGCTGTTATGGAGAAAATGGGATGGGGGGGATTTCCAGACTTGGATAAGGGCCTTATACACAGACCCTAAAGCTCGTATAAGGGTCAATGGTACGTACTCAGAGGCTCTCTCATTGGGTAGGGGTACAAGACAAAGATGTCAGATATCCCTGCTATTATTTGCGCTGGTAATAAAGCTATTGGCTGAAAGAGTAAGACAGAGCACAGCAATAAAAGGGATAAAGGCAGGGACAGAGGAATATAAGATTTCGCTGTTCAGATCTGATACATACGGGAAAAGCCCTTGCAATCCCCGCCCATCCTAATATAGGAAATCCAAAGGTACAGTAAAGTCTCAGGGTACAAAGTTAATATGGGGAAAACAGAGGTCCTTAAAATCCACCTAGACCCATTGGAAGAATTAAATATACCAGGAGCTTTTCCTCTTCAATGGGCAAAAAAATAGCTTAAAATATCTGTGGGTACAGGTAAGCAGAGTGGACCAACTTGTTTAAATTTAATTATGAACCATTAGTTAAAAATGTGCTGACAGATCTGGTTTGATGGGACAAGCCTTACTTTTCCTGACTGGGCAGAACTGCTATAGTAAAAATGAATATGTTGCCCAGATTGCTATTCTTATTTTGTTGCTCTGCCCATAGAGGTTCCAAATGCGGTAAAAGCGCTTCTATAACAAAGAATATTCTCATATATTTGGATATGTCTGCCCCTGAGGATGTGAGAGTCATGTACAGAGGAAAACGGGATGGGAGGTTAGCAGTCCCTGAACTGGCAAGCTATCAGACAGTGCAGTTGCGGGCCCTGTTGGGGTGGAGAAAGGAGGAGCTGGGACCCCAATGGAGTACGATCGAGCAGGAGGCGGCAGAGCTTAAGAGTCTTACAGATATGTGGAGATTGAGGGGTAACTAGAGGAGGTGCCCCCCGAGGGTAACCCATACATAACATGTACTTTTCAGATATGGTGTAAGGTGCACAAATCATTGGTGGGACTGGGGAGGGTCCTAAGACTGCAATGAGTTATACAGTGTGAAGGATTACAGGAAGGAGGAGCCTCAAAGATTTTTCCACAGTGGGCAAAGAGGTTAGGTCAATTGCTAGTAGATGGTGGTCAACTAAGACACTTTGGCACACCGACTAACACTATCACTGACACACAAATAGACAAAGGATAATAGACAATTCAAAACAAGCCCAATCCTATAGCACACCTATCAATTTCCCAAGATGTACGTAGTTGTCACCCTACTCCCTCTGTAAATAAACCAGTGTAGATTAGTTGCCAAGCACACAACTTGAAACAAAATTTGCACTGCTTGTACATAGTTATGTTAACTGTAAAAAAGTTCCAAATGTTCCATGTATTAAGACTAGACATGCACTATTGTCATGCCTTGCAACAAATGTTCTTTGTAAACCGCATCCGATCCTTGGAAGGACACAGTCTAAAAGTGTTTTATAAATAAAAAAAAGAGACCTTTTGCTGAACTCAAGCACAAGTTTCAGCTTAGCGCAGGAGATTACTATTGCTATTTTCAGATAGCACATTTTTTTTTGGGGGGGGGGGGCAAAAAATCTATGACAGAATTAAGAAGCAAGGAGACCCAATTTGAGAAATTATAGAGGACAGGTGATACTTCTAGGTGTGGAAAAGGGCAACTTAACCCAGGCTCTAAAACTAAATTGGAGACTATAAAAGAAACTGATGAATTGGTGGATAATAAAGTAACATATACAACTATGGATCACCCTGTTTAAAGCATTTTGGATTTAGAGGTAGGCAGTGACAGTGAATCTACATATGGAATACTGGACATAGGTACTAGTAGGGAATCTACAGAAAATCACAAAACAGGACTGTAAAGTTAGCTAGCTATAGGTGAAACATATGCTTATTATAATACAGAAGCTAAACTGCAATATTAGAGTTTTTCTCTGCTAGATTGTTCTTCTGTACTGTTAAAATTGCATCAGATAATTAGCTAACAGACCTGTGTACACAGTTATTGGGTCACATGCCAGCTTTTCTAAAAATCAATGGTTACAAATAATGCTTCCCCTTTATCGCTGCAAAGATGATTAGTTGAAGAGTAGTAACTAGGTCAGCATGAACTTTAGAAAACCAGACCTTAGGTCAACATATAACTGGAAATTAAACAAAGCTTGAATAAATAACAAATTCAGCAAATATAAGAGTAACTAATCAGCTTTTGCTTCATGGAAGAAATATAGCGACCCCTGCTGTGTCTAGTGAATATAGTCATAACCTTGTAACTTCTGCTTTCACATGTTGCTTGGCAAAGATATCAGCAGATTCTATTTCAGACTTGTACTTTTGTAATATGAATACCACCAGATGTTAATTAAAAATTAACTGTGTCAGCTGATACTTCTCAATAAAAGCTGGAACTCTGACTGAGAAATCTTTGAAGGAACTCAGATGGAAAGGCCTGCTTTTGGCACCCTGATTCTTCCTTACAGAGCTCTGGAATAATAATTAATTAAATAATTGTGTCTTGTTCTTTTCCTTCCTGTTAGAAGGCTTCGGATAATTAACTAAAGAATTCAGGTTCATTTGAAGGAGGGCAGGCCCTGAGAGAAAGGGTTCAACACTAGGGGTCTGGTTTCACAATTGTATAGATCAAGGAGCAGCCCAGTCAAGCAAAGCACTTACAAGACAGCATGGGAGAGGGAACTAGGGGGAGGATTGGGATCAATCAAGGTGGGAGAAAATATGAGGGGACTAAAATCCCCCTTCTCTCAATCTCAGTCCAAGAACATGGTAATAAAATGCTATACCGAATGTATTTAACACTTGTACGCAATAGTAAAATGGGGGGTAAGACTAATCACCAGTGCTGGAGGGGATGTGGGGCCATAGGGGATTACCTGCATATGTGGTGGGCATGTCCGGTTCTGCAGGATATATGGCAGTGGATGCGGGACACGGCTAAAGACATAATGGGTTGGACAGGACCCATTTCCCGTACCGAAATTGTGTTGAATGAATGGGGAGAGGATATAGGTGATATCGCAGCATATAAGACAAGATATAAAGGCCTTTGGAAGACAGTGGCAACCATATAGGGATTGGTTGCAGAAGACAGGAATAATGTTTAATATTTAACTGGTTTAAAAAAATGGGGTTTTATTTCTTACTTCATCTTGCTTTATTTTCTATTTAAGTTTACTCTTTTATAAGTTAATATAAATTTAAGTTATACTAAGTTATTTGGGCTTCTGATATCTATTAGATGCTGAATACTGGTTCAATACCAAGCATTCGCTGGTAAATAGCTGAAATATCAAAGGTCATATGTAAATAGGGGAAACAGATGTATTACATAATTTAATGAAAAGCGAGGGCAGGCTGTTAGTTCTATACAAAACATATGATGTGTCATGTAAAATGCCGCCTTTGTCAAAAAGGAGGTACTGAAAAAAATTTAAGCTATAAAAAAAAAAATTCAAAAGAAAGGGGCAGACTTTAGGAAAACTAACTTTGCCAAGATGGGACAATACCTCAAGGGTCATTAGCAGAATGGGAACAGCGGGGGGATGTAGAAAAGCAATGGGCAAAACAAAGGGGATATTTTAAGAGCAACAAACCTTTTTGTTAGACAAATAAATGTAAAAGGAAAAAGACTGCTATGGTTCTCGAAAGAAGTAGCTGAAAAGGTGAAGAAAGAGGTTGGCTTAATAAAATCCAAGAGATCACAGAGAGGAAGACAAGCATCTATATTTGGAAAAACTTAGAGATGCTAGCAAAGTAGTAGGGAAAGAAAGATACAAAAAGAAGAAATAGCCAGTGCAATAAAAATGGGGGGGGGGGGGGGGGATAAGACATTTTTCAGATATGTTAGGAGAAGGAAGTGCAAAAGTGGTATTGTCAGACTCAAGGGTGAAGGGGAGAAATATGTAGAAGCTGAGGATAAAGTGGAAATTTCTGTTCTGCGTTCACAGATGAAGGGCCAGAAGCAGACCTCAGAAAAACACCCACAAATAGGAACAGAAGTGACGGGGATTTAGAACGATTTTCAAAAGACTGAGAAATTAGCTCAACTAAAAGTAGACAAAGCGATGGGACCAGATGGGATACATCCAAGAATATTGAAGACTTGGGGACGTTCTAAGCGGCTCCACTGACATGACCTTTTCAATGCTTCTTTAGAGTCAGGAGTGGTCACAAAGGACTGTAAAAAGGCACACGTGGTCCCTTTAAACAAAAGCAGAAGTATGAGGTTGAAAACTACAGGGCAGTTTAACCTCTGGCGAGTAAATTATTGGAAACTGCTTCTAAAAGGGAGGAGATAGTGAGGTTTCTGGAGTCCAATGGATTGCAGGATGTAAGGCCTACCCTTCCCACCCAATAAAAACACTACTTCACCCCCCCCCTTTATCTACAATGCCTTTATAATGTATATAGTTCCATATTAATAAAACTGTTTCACCAATGTTAATGTATATAGTTAAAAACATTCTATGTAATGGAATATTGCAGATGTTTTGTACTTTCCAAATTGTTATATGTAAACCGTTTTTGATCGCCTGGAAAAACACGATATAAAAATGTTAAATAAGGCAGCATGGGTTTAACAGAGGCAGGTCTTGTTAGACAAATCTAATTGATTTTTGACTGGGTGACCAGGGAGTTGGACCAAGAGAGCCCTAGATGTGGTGTACTTAGATTTCCAGTAAAGCCTTTGACACCGTTCCAGACAGGCTGAGCACCCTTGGGATAGACCCTAAAGTGACCAACTGGGTTAGAAAATGGTTGAGTGGGAGGCGACAAAGGGTCCAGGTAAATGGAGCTCATTCTGAAGAGAAGGATGTTAGCAGTGGTGTGCCGCAGGGATCTGTCCTTGGTCCCATTCTTAACATCTTTGTTAGCAATATTATGGAAGGGCTGTCTGGTAAGGTTTGCTTCTCTTCAGATACCACCAAAATCTGCAATAGAGTGGACATCCAGGAAGCAGTAGATAACAGGAGGAGGGATCTAGCTAAGCTTGAAGAATGGTGAAGAATTTGGCTGCTGAGATTTAATGCTAAAAAATGCAGGGTCATGCATCTGGGCTGCAAAAATCCAAGGGAAGTACAGTGTAAGGGGCAAAGTACTTCTGTCCACGAAAGAAGAGTGGGACATAGGCATGATTGTTTCGGATGATCTTAAGGTGGCTAGACAGGTAGAAAAGGAGACCGAAAAAGCCAGAAGGATGCTTGGGTGCACAAGGAGAAGAATGGATAGCAGAAAAAATAAAGGTTTATAGTGTCTTTATACAAGTCTTTGGTGCAACCTCATTTGGAGTACTGTGTGCAATTCTGGAGACCACACCTTTCAAAAGGGTGGCTACGAAAATGGTTAGTTGTCTTCATTATAAAGCATGAGGACAGTCTGAAAGATCTTAATACAGTGGTGTGCAAAAGGCTTGCATACGCTGTATGATCAAGCTATTCTCAGCTTTTTGACAATCTTTCCAAATTCTGTAGCAGAATCTTGGCTTATTATATAGTGTTTTGTTGCAAATTTAATTCTGCAGCCATTTCTGCATGCAAAATTACTTGTCTATGAACTTTTCTATGGCTGCCATAAGGAAGCAATGTCCCAGTATGATCAATCAGATTCTGCGTCAAAGCGGGATTGAAATGAACCAATAGAATACTGTGCTTCCTCAGCCAACAGGAGGTCATATTTGATAGCCAATCAGTGCATGGCATTTTGGTGGTACACAGGGTTTGAATTTAATGTGGATTAACTGCATCGCTCAACATCCTGGCATGGTGAAGAGGTCACTTTTTTTTTTAAATCAATGGAGAACAAGGTCTAGGTGGTAGTTTTGCATGAGGGGGATATTCCAACCCACAGATTGCAGCAAAGGTCAGCTGTAATCAGAGCATGGTTGTCCACATTCTGAAGAAGTATAAGGAGATGGGAAATACGCAGGACCGACATTGCAGCATCAGCCTAGAAAGTCAACCAAGAGGTACAACAGGGCCCTGATAAGGACATTCTCTTGGCAACTGCAAGCTAACCTCTCCTGAACTTCTGTGGGAATGGAAGGAGAAGTGTTCTGTTGCAGTTTGCACTTCCACTGTGAGGAGACTATGGTTGGAATACAGGTTGAGGGACTGTAAAGCGTGGAGGAAGCCGCTACTAATGGTGGAACAGAGGAAGAGGCGCATTGAGTGGGCATTTAAGTCACAAAGGGGAGCAAGGCTGACTGGGAGAAAGTTCTGTTCAGTGACTAAAGCATGTTCTGCATTCTGGATGACCAGGGCAAAACCTATGTGAGGAGGTTTCTTCATGAAGAGTACAAACCAGAGTGCTTGAATACCTCCGTGAAGTATCCAACCAAGGTCATGATCTGGGGATGCATGGCAGCCAGTGATGTTGGAAGACTATCACTGACTGGATGGTGAATGCAGCAAAATACATAGGAATTCTGCAGAAGTGCATGCTGCCACTAGCTAAGCAACCGTTTCCTGGCAGATATTCTTCCAGGATGACAATGCATCTTGCCACAGAGCGAAAACTGTCACTGACTGGAAGAAAGTAAACAGAGTTCAGACTATTGACTGGCCAGCTCAATCACCTGATTTCAACAGATTGAGACTCTTTGGTACAAGGCATCAGTTGAGCTCACCAAGACACAGAGTAGACCAAGCGAGAGCTGATTGAGTCACTGATTGCAGCCTAGAATCGCATCATAATGTGAGAACACCTCGTCAAAATGGTCCACTCCATGCCAGACAGATATTGTCTAGTGAGAAAGAGCAAGGGCTGGCCCATTTAGTACTACTGGCCACCAACAATATTAAACAGCCATTTTCAGGGCTACCTAATGAAATTAAAAATAAACATGCAAACTGCCAACATACACTGAACAGAAAAAACTATTTTTTGGGCACACACTGCATCTTTGTACACAGGTTCACAACCAAACATGCATATTAAACAACCATAAAATGTTCAACTCAAAGCAAACTTGTAAGATTTGTACAAAAGACAAAAAGGAAGAAAATGGCATGCAAAAGGGGTGAAACAGACTAAAGCCCTTAGAAAGTACACCCAACTTTGTTTCTTTTGACCCAAACAAGCCAGGAATTGCCAAATGCATTTTATCCAGTTAGGTAGTAAACTATTTCCTTCGCTTATGCCCCAGCAGGCTGGATTTTTGAGGGTCATGTCACAGCTCACCATGTCAAAGCTATAGCTCATTTGAGATCAGCTTCCATGGGTATTTGAAAAGTTGCATCATCAACCTCTCCCTATGCATTCACCTCTCACTACTGTCTAGAAAGTAACACCACAATAGGTTTGGTCAGTCTCTCTGCTACTCTGTTTAGGTAACAGAATCCTACTCTCTTCCCCCTCCCCAGCAGCCATCCCATTTCTTTTCATTCCTATTAAAAAGGCTAGTTGACATCAAACACATTGATGTCTGTTACAGTACCTAACATGTTCATTGTCCCCCCCCCCTTTTTGTTGTTAAAAAAGCTTTAAGGTAGGGAATCCCATATTATCAGAAGTTGCTATCCAGATTATCCTTGGAGAAAGCAGTTACTTGCAGCAGATGTTCTCTATGGACAGCAGAATTCAAGTCCTCACATATGCACCCCCCCCAAGGAGTTGAGTTCTACTCTCAGCTAGAATATTTCTCCGCACCAAGATCCAAAGATGCGCCACACGCGGATGTACGCCAGGTTCACAGACGACCTCCAGGCCTGTAGCAACTTCATTATCACAGAGGCCAAATATCCTTTCTGCTTCAACCTCACCCCTCCCAGAGCCATGCCATAAGCAAGAATGGATCCTATTGGGGCATGCGAAGCGGCCCTGCATCAAGAGGTCCTTCCAGACCGGAAGCTGCCACAGTCAATCTGCCAGTATCTGAATCAGGTCGGCATACCATTGGCACTTCAGCCCAGTGTCAGAGTTACTAATCCCTGGTGTGCCTCTATGCGTTGCACTACCCAGCCTATGAGTACCCAGGGGAAAATCATGGAGCAGATACTCTTTGGGCCACCGCTGAATTAAAGCATCCATGCCCTCGGACATCCTTTCTCATCTTCTGCTGAAACAACCGGCAGACCTTGGATGACTAACGTTGCCATTAGGTCCATGACCGGTGTGCCCCATCAGCAGACCACCTGCTCGAACACCCCCTGGCTGAGCTGCCACTCTCCAGGGTCCATGTGCACTCGGCTGAAGTAGTCTGCCATCACACTGTCAACTCCTGGTATGTGCGCCGCTGATAACGCCTGGAGACAAGTCTCTACCCATCGGAACAGCCTTTCGGCCTCCTCCTCCAGGGCTGCACTGTTACCGGTTGATGTAAACCACTATGGCTGCATTGTCCGAGAGGACTTGGACCGCCTTCCCCTGCAACCATGGCTCGAAACCTTTTAGTGCCAAGGTCACCTCTCGCATCTCGAGCCTGTTGATAGACCACAGGGCCTCCTACGGACTCCACTGTCCCTAAACAAAGCGTCCTTCAGAAACCTGACAGACTGGCATCAGTCATCAGCAGAACCCACACCAGGGACTCGAATGGCATGCCCCCTGGTTGCAGCTACCACCTGAGGGCTCTTATGGTGCTCTGTGGACAGGGAAGTATTTGGGACAGGGGTTGACTTGGATGAGACCACTGCTGGTGCAGAGCCCTCTGCAGCAATCGCATGTGTGCCCTTGCCCATGGGACTAGCTCGAGCGTGGCTGCCATGGTCCCCAGAACATGCAGATAATGCCACACTGATGATCTCGCCATCTTCAGGAACTGCCATATCAACTGTTGTAGCTCCTGTGCCTGGCGATCCGGCAGGAAAACCCCTACCCATGCGGGTATTGAAGCATGCTCCCAAATACTCTAGCTCTTGGGGTGGCTTTAACTGACTCTTGGCCAGGTTGACCACCCAACCAAGACTTTGAATTAACTCCACCACCCGCACTGTTGCTCTTTTGCTGTTGTCCCTGGATTTTGCCCAGATCGGCCAATCATCTATGTACAGGTGGACGAAAACCCTTTCCTTGAGAACTGCTGCCACCACCACCAACACGTTGGTGAAGGTACAGGGGCCGGTCGCTAGACTGAAGAGCAAAGTTCAAAATTGGAAATGGCCCCTTGGCACCACAAAGTGAAGAAACTGCTGATGTTCTGGATAGATGGGAATGTGCAGATATGCCTCTGAGATTGAGAGATGTCAAGAACTCTCCGCTCCTTGCTGCCATTACTGATCTCCGTGTTTCCATGTGGAAATGTGGTACCCGGCGACAGCAGTTCATGTGCTTGAGGTTGAGAATCGGGCAAAAAACCTTCCTTTTTGGGCATCACGAAATAAATGGAGTATCGACCACAGCCATACTGGTCTCACGGAACCGGTTCCATGGCTCTTAGCTGCAGGAGACTAGTCAAAGTCTCCTCTACTGCCGCCAACACCGCTGCATCCACTTTGGGCGATTGAAGGTGTTCTCGTTCTTGCTCCTGTAGTGGGTACAGGCGTGTCATGGATCACACCATTTTAAGACTGGACTTAGGCAGATCCCACTCATCTTGGAACATCTGTCATAATATTCTATGTACTGAGAAGACTTTCTGCAATTTCCACACCATCTGGAGCAGTGAGATCCTCCAGCGCCTCTTCCTCTATTGAGATATTAGTGGGTATATTCAGAGCCTTGAGGGACTCCAAAAAGCGTGCTAGCAGCTCCTTCTGGAAGAACACACGAACAATCCAGGCCTGGATCCTCCTATTCTGGAATCTCTTCTTCCAACTCCTCCTGCAGATCTAGCTCCGTGTCTAGATCTTCCAATGGCGACTGCTGCCATTCTTCTGAGCCTCTAGTCTGCTTATTCGCACTGCCCCTGACTCGTGCTCTTTTACATCCGATGCCCTCTTAGTCCTGCATTCTGGGGCTGAGGAGCCGCTTGCCAAGCCCTGCTGATGTAGCCAAATGCCTTATGCAAAAATAAACTCCAGTGAGAACTCCCCCGGGAGCCCTATTGCTCCCTGGGTTTGAGGGGTGGATGGTCCGGGGGTCACGCAGGGATCTGGGGCCGGATCTGTTGAAGGTAACATGGCGCCCCCCCCCCCAGGGTCTCTTGCAACTGGGAGAGATTCTCCTGCCTCGTCTTGTCCTGCAGACCCTGCTCCAATGACTTAGCCTCTTGCGTGCAGTCTAGGCAGACGTCTGCTTGCAAGATCGCTTCCCGTCAGATCCTGCATATCTTGAGGATTTTTAGATTGCGCTGCTATGAAATGGACCACACACTGATCCAATCAGACTGACACTTTTGAGTAAAAGTTTACATTTTTATTATAAGTAATACCAATGGCTTTAACGATTACAGCTTCCCTTACAAGCAATATCACAAATGTAGTAGGTACAGAGTCTGAGCTAAGAGACAAGAGATGATCATGTCAGGCTACTCACTGACCATAGACAGATGGAAGGATTTCATTTGTCTCCTATCCAATGACTGTCTTTCTAATTATATACATTTCTTGTATGCAGGTGCTTCCTGTTACACAGAACAAAACTGTAGCTACACAGCTACTCCACACTTTCCTGCTTATCTTTCATTTATTTCCATCTCTAACGTTTTTGCCTGATCCTTCTCAGTAAAAAAAGTCACAATGTTTCGATTGTCACTTACATATCATGAGCCACCTGACCTACTACTACTACTATTCAGCACTTATAAAGCGCCACGCATGCGGCGCTGCACAGCTAACCTACAAGAGGTAGCCAATATACAAGAGACAGTCCCTGCCCGTCAGAGTCATGCTCATCGGAGCTTACAATCTAAGGTAGAACAGTACAGAGCATTAGTCAGTTCAGCACAAGGTACGGTGTGGTACAGTTTGGTTTATAATTTGGTCATAAACATTGACGAAGGTTAGGGTAAGGATGAGGATGGAAGTCAGGATCTGAATGCAATGGTGAAGAGGTGGGTCTTCAACCTGAATTTGAATAGGGCTAAGGAGGATGCCTGGCGCACAGATGCAGGTAAGACTGTTCCAGGCGTATGGTGCAGCAAGGTGAAAGGAGCGCAATCAGAAGTTCGCAGTGCGGGTGAAAGGCATTGATAGTAGTAATTTGTTAGCGGAGCGCAAATTTCAAGGGGTGACGTAGGGAGAGATAAGAGGCATTGAGGGGCCATAGAGTGAATGTATTTATAGGTCAATAGAAGCAGCTTGAATTGGATGCGGAATTGGACAGGGAGCAAGTGAAGCGACCTGAGAAGAGGAGTAATGTGGGCATGGCGAGGCTGGCAGAAGATTAGTCGAGCAGCGTGATTTTGTATAGATTGAAGGGGAAGGTGGTGGCTCACGGGGAGACCAGTGAGTAGGTTGCAGTAATCGAGATGAGAGGAGATTAAGGAGTGGATAAGCGTTTTAATAGTGTGTTCAGAGAGAAAGGGGCAGATTTTGCTGATGTAGTACGGAAAGAAGCGGCAGGTCTTAGCTACAAGCTGGATATGATCGGAGAAGGAGAGGGAGGTGTCAAAGACAACCCCTAGGTTGCGGGCCGAGGGAACAGGAAGGATAGTAGATCCATCCACATGGACAGAGAGGGGGAAGTAGGGGGGAGAAGTTGGGTGGAAAGACAAGGAGTTCAGTCTTGGCCATGTTCAGTTTCAATCGGCGATGAGACATCCAGGCAGTGATGTCTGAAAGACAGGCAGAGATTTTGGACTGGGTTGCTGGAGAAATATTAGGTGTAGAGGTAGATTTGGGCGTCATCGGCATAGAGATGGTACTGAAAGCCATGGGAGGAGATAAGCGCGCCAAGGCCTTGGGTGTAGAGAGAGAAGAGGAGGGGGCCCAAGACAGATCCCTGGGGTACACCTACATGGAGCAGGGTAGGGGAGGAGGAGAAGCCACCGGAGCATACACTGAATGAGCGATGGGAGAGGTAGGAGGAGAACCAGGATAGTACAGAGTCCTTGAAGCCAAGCAAGGAGAAGGTTGTGGTCAACGGTGTCAAAGGCAGCAGAAAGATCAAGAAGGATGAGGCTAGAATAGAGGCCCTTAGATTTAGCCAGGAACAGATTGTTGGTGACTTTTGTGAGTGCCGTTTCAGTGGAGTATAGAGGACAGAAGCCGGATTGTAGTGGGTCCAGGAGGGCCTGGGAGGTGAAGAAGTCGAGGCAGCGACGGTGGACTGCCCGTTCTAATAGTTTTGATATGAAGGGAAGGAGGGAGATGGATCGATATTTAGAAGGGCATGTGGGATCAAGTGAGGGTTTTTTGAGGAGAAGTGTGCTGACAGCATGTTTGAAGTCAACGGGGGACAGTTGCAGTGGAGAGTGAAAGGTTGAGGATATGGGTGATGGAGGGGACAATGGTGAGGGAGATGGAATGTAGGAGATGGGTGGGGATAGGGTCTGATGAACAGGTGGTGGGTTTGGAGGAGGAAAGGAGGAGTGCGGTTTCTTCTTCAGAGATCGGGGGGAAAGGTGAGGGTGGCAGGGGGGAGTATGAATGGGGAGGAGAATTGGGGAGGAGGGGAGGTAGCTGAGGGGGTAGGGAATTGGAGGGTAATCTTGTGGATTTTGTCATGGAAGTAGTCGGCTAGGGTTTGGGCAGAAAGGAAGGGTGGGATTGGGGGCGGGGGGGGGACCTTGAGGAGAGAATTGAGGGTATTAAAGAGACGGTGAGGATCAGAGGCAAGGGAGTTGGTCAGATAGATGTAGTAATCTTGTTTGGCAAGTGCGAGGGCGGACTGGAATGAGTCAAGCATGAATTTGAAGTGTAGAAGGTCTTTCGGGGAGCGCGATTTGGACCAAGCTTGTTCGGCAGAACGGGCGCAGATGCGTAGGTAACGGATTGTGGGTGAAAGCCAGGGTTGGGGAGTAGATCGTTTGACAGGACGTGGGGTGGGAGGGGCAAGCGTGTCAAGGGCTGAGGATAGTGTAGCATTGTATGAAGATAAAGCCTCGTCGACGGACTTGGAGGATAAAATGGAGGAAAGAGATGGAGAAATGGTGGAGGAGAGAGTCAGGGGATCAATATTTTGAAGGTTTCTAAATAGGTCGGAGGAGACAGGATGAGGTTGGGACGGCGGAAACTGAAGAGTAAATGTTAAGAGGTGATGGTCAGATGAGGGAAGGATTGATTTGCAGAAGTTTGAGGGAGAGGAATTGGAGAAGAGTATTAGGTCAAGGCAGTGGCCGTGTAGGTGTGTGGGGGCAGTGGAGCAAAGTTGGAGGTCGAATGAGGTGAGAGTGAGGAACTTTGAGGCATGGGGGTCGGAAGGGTTGTCAATGTGAATGTTGAAATCGCCAAGAATAAGAGTGGGGGAGGAGGGATCCATAAAGGCAGAAAGCCAGGAGTCAAAGTCAGTGAGGAAGGTTGATTTGAATTTGTCGGGTGGGCGATAAACAGCTACTCGGAGAGGAAGTGGTGTGAGGAGACAAATGCAGTGGACTTCGAAGGAGAGGGGGGAGTGTGATTGGGGTGTCAGGAAGGGGGTTGGAATTGGCAGGAGGGAGAGAGTAGGAGGCCAACGCCACCACCGCGACCAGCAGATCGAGGTGTATGGGAGAACTGGTAGCCCCCATAGCAGAGAGAGGCAATAGATGCAGTGTCGTCTGGGGGGAGCCAAGTCTCTGTCAAGGCAAGAAGGTGTAGGGCATTAGAGATAAAAAGATTGTGAATAAAAGGTTTTTTTAAATGACTCAGCATGCGTTCCATAGGGCGCAAGAAAACAGGTGTGTGGAAGGGGGGGGGGGGGAGAGGGATACGGATAAGGCTGGCTAAGTTACGTGTGGATTTCTTGTTAGAGTAACGTGGTGGGTCTATTTCTAGGGTAATACCGAGATTTAGAGGGAGCAGGGTGCGGATGGGTATGTCTGGGTGTGTGCTCTCCAAGAGGGACATGAGGAAGGGGAAGTGAGGGGTAGATTGATAGTATTAGGTAGGTTATGTGAGGGATTATTTTTGAGGGTAGGGTTGGAGCTGATATCTATGGATGAGTGAGTGTGGGATGAATGAGGGAGGGCGGAAGGAGGGAGGAGCGGGATGTGGATGAGATTAGATAGGGTACGTGAGAAACTTTATTTTAGTGTGAGAAAGAAATCGGGGGGGGGGGGGCGGCAGGGTTGGGGTTGATATTACCTGATGAGAGAAGGAGAGGTAGAGAGCGAGGTAGAGTGGCGATAGTACGGCGGAAGCGAGGGTGGGGTTGCCTCAAAGAGAGGGGGGCTGGTTGAATGCGGGGGATGGTATGAAGAAGCTCAAGAGCAGATGCTAGGCTAGGGGGCAGAATGGAGGGAGAAGTGAGGAAGGTAGGGGTAGGGTAGGGGGAAGAAGAGGGAGGGTGTTGGTAGGAGGGGTGGCGGGGAGGATGAGGAAGAGGACAATGAGATGTGGGGCCATGGTAGTGGGCAGCAAGATCTGAGGAAGCAATGGGTAGCAGGTTCTAAGCACACAATGGGTAGCAAGTTCTATGCAGGCAATGAGTAGCAAGTACTAGACAAAGAATGGGTAGCAAGTAATAGGCAAACAAGCAGGCAGTGGATAGTAGTTCTTAGCAAACAATGGGTAACAGTTCTATGCAGGCAGTGGATAGGAGTTCATAGCAAACAATGGGTAATAGACTCTATGCAAATAAGTTCTCAGCACGTTCTATGCAAGCAAGCGCTGTGCCCGTTCTATGCAATTAAGTTCTATGCAGCAATGGGAAGCAGGTTCAAAGCAGAGTTACTTGCAGGATGCGAGGTCATGGGAGACATTAGGCTGTGGGTAGGGGTGGTAGGTGCTTACTTCATGTGGGATCTGAGTGGCCAGGTGTGTAGGAGCAGTCGTTTTTGCTTGGCTCATTGGCGTTTCTCCTGTGATTGGTTTGTGTAGGGGTGACAGCTTGCGCAAGGGCGCCTTTGGTCCCTGCCTAAGGGCCACGCCAAAGGGCCCTCTGGCGAGGCCCTCAGGCGCGGGCCTGCCGAGAGAGCTCCTGCCCTTAAGCCGCTGCCGGTGTTGGCCCGATGGCCTCGGTGTGTGGAGGGGGAGGAGCCGCTTCTCCTGCTCCACTCTCCGACGCCGATCAGGTGGAGGTGCTGGCAGGGGGCTTCCTTCTGGCGCCGAGACCTGGCACAATAGCTCTCTGAAATCTGCCCAGCAACAAGACAATGGCACATTTAGTTAGGCTTTTGTCACAGGTCATTGTGCACTGAATAGGTTTTGAGCTGTATGTTTAAGGATGTGATATGAAGTGGGGTTCCCCCCCTCCCCCTTGATACCATCACATACCAGGCACTGCGGTCTGCCGGCATGGTAGGAAGGGCTGCAGGTACTCCCCAGAATGCCCTCAATCTGTACCTGGGTAGGTAGAAGGATCCCTAGCACAGTGGACCTCCACGGGCTCAGGCACAGAGCACTAGAGTACCTGAACTAAAATAAAACAAAACCAATTTACCAAAATCTAATTAATAGAAACTGAAATTGAAAGGAACCTGCAAATGGCCCCCTAGGAAAAGCTGCTCTGCTCTGTCCTGCTTTATTTTTCGGAGGCTGCCTCTCGCAGGCGCCCAACACACACGGGCCTGAAGAAGAAAATTGTGCCTAAACACAGCGGGGGGGACTTTCCCTTGCTGCTGGTAACTCTGTCTCCTCGTGTTCCGGCGGTTGCTAGGGGTTCCTGCTGTCCTTCCCGCCTGCTGCTCTCGTCTTGGAGCCTCTTTGCCATATGGCTTTTCTACCCCTCGTGCTCAGCTTTCCTTCCCGGCTTCAGCTGATGGGGGAGACTCAGGGCTGCTGGCTTTTACTGCTGTCAATCCACTGCTGCCCCCATGGCGGCTCCTCACCTGATAACGGGTTTGGGAGCCACCAAGTCTCGGAACTGAGGAAGGCCTACACAGAACTCCCCAAAATCCTTTTGGGGGAGGGGGGAGAAGTGTGAAGGAATATCCTCCCCTCAGCCCTGTTGTCCCCTGGGTTCTTTCTGAGCCATCTGTTTTTTTTCTGCCTTTAAAAATGAAGAAATCTGCATCTTAACAGGGGAAATAAAAAGGAAACTAACTAAACCCATCTCCTTAGTTGTCCCTTCAATGGAGTCCAACACCTTGGTTCACTACCTCCCTCCAGCTGCTTGGAGACTGAGCATACTGGGGCTGGTAGGCAGTGCCAGCTGCATAAGTACACTGGTGTCATAAAAAAAGATGACATGCTCAGTTTCCAAGCTACTGGAAGAGATACACTACCCAGAGGTGCGGGACTGGACTGAAGGAACGTTAAGAATGACATTTCCCCGACAGTCATATAAACCATGGTCAGACATACTGGCAGCATCAGGTACGATGTCAAACACAGATCCTGCCCTGAAATGTTATAGAAGGCCACTATTGAAGAGAAAAGTCAAACGTCTTCAGCACAGTTATTTAAAAAAAGTCAGAAACAGACAGGACATGCTCTACAGTCTGTGATAGGCCAGGAACCACTGTGTGGCAGGCATGGCAGAAACACAAGCAGCAGGCTAGGTGTTGATGTGTCAAAACGGCTGGACAGGCCTTTCCCTCCCCTTCAATCTTTACATACAAGGACCAACTGCTAGGCTCACTCTATGAAAAAACAACACTTTTAGCTTTCGTTTGTCATGCTTAACTAGATCAACTAGCTTTTTTCTCATATACAGATCTTGATTTGAAACCTACAGTGGTGTGCAAAAGTCTGGAATCACTTGTAAATTTGATGTTTTTTCAACTTCGTGACCTTATATTAATTTCTTTTTCCTCCCAGTGGCTTTTTCTGTGTATCTCGTAAGTGATAGATTTGGCTATTAGGGCCAACTTTTAGTATTGGTTTGGCCCTTATTTTCTGAGTTTATTTAAATTGGAAGCAAGGAATGCAAAAAAGTCAACTCGAATAGCCAAATGTATCCCTTTTAACGTGGTAGAAAGATGAATATGCTGGGCTAACGCAAAATTAAAAAAAAACAAAACACGTTAGAAAGTACGAAAAACACAAAACTCACAAGTGATTCCAGACTTTTGCACACCACTGTAATTATGGCATGTTGTAACAGTGCTTAATGTTAGCTACAGCAACCTACATTGCTGAGAAAGTTTGTGAACCCCAAGTATAATAATACGAATTATAAGTTCTTACCTTGATACCCTCTATAAAATTATATAAGAAAAACTGGTTTCAGTTTAATTCTAAGATTTAGACAAAGCAGAAAGAGTAAATTCAGAATCAGTGGGTAAAATGGTGAACCACTCATTTCTAAATTAGCCAACCAAACTAAGGAACTGGGTACTTAAGTTGGTTAACAAGTAAGCCACCTTGCAGGGTAAATCTGCAGATTTGAGTTTGAGTATAAAGGTCCAAAAGAATTTGGATTTAGTCTTAACTATAAGTTAGTGAGAACTCATGCCACGATCAAAAGAAATTCATGGTGATGCTCAGCAAGGAAAAGGTTACACAACTATTTCTAATCATTTGGGCTTCCATCCTTTTACTATACAAATGAAAAGCTGAAGACTACAGTGGCTCTACCCACAGATTGCTCTAGGTCATCTTGGCAAGTTGACTAACAAAAAAACAAACCCAAGGCTACAAAGAACCCCAGACTAACTGCTAGAGATCTAGAGACCTCTCTCATTGTGGCTGATGTATGGGTTTGTATATCAACTATTAAGAAAAAAAATGCATAGAATGATGTTCATTGGAAGACAGCAATGAAGAAACCGCTACTCTAAAAAGAATGCCTGCCCACCTCAAGTTCACTAATCTACATGGACCACCTACAAGACTTCTGGAATGTTCCGATAGGTGAATCAAAAACTGAATTTTAGTCACATGCAGGGCCTACTTGAAGGGGCATATGCAATTTGCAGAACTTGCAAATGGCTTAAGCCCCACCCAAATCAGATATTCAGCAGCACTAACCGGTTAGTGTTTTTGAATATCCCCACAGACCACCTTGGCACTACCCAGATAGTGGAAGATTGGTCCCAGCACCTAGCCAGATTACGGTGATTCTCAGCCACCAACAGGATAGGTAACCACATCATTTCAAGATAGCAAAACCACCTAAAATTAGGACAGCCATTGACCTATCTGGTTAACAGCTGAATACTGCCACTCAACAGACTGCCACATCTGTGGCAAAATCAGATATTCAGCTCCAGACAGGTTCCAGCAATGAAGATCCAGTTTCACTTTTGCCCATGATGGCCAGGTGCATTAGAAACTGACCACCACGGGCTTAATATTAAGCCCTTTGTTTTTTGTCAAAACAATCTTTCCAAGTAAGAACCTCATTCCCAACTGTCAGGTATGCTGAAGTAAGGTGTGAACTGCTTTGCTGCATCAAAAATAGACATCTTTAGTGGTGAAAATTTTATGGTTATAAAGCAGAATTCAAGTTATGGAAAATATCAAGTCAGCTGTCTAAACAAGCTGTGCTGTAAGTCATGAATAGCTGAAAAAAAGTTGGACTTAGCTAATCCAAAACCAAAGACTTGACCCAAACACTACTGAAATACTGGGCAAGTGAGCTGTTTATGCAAGGAAGCCTCAAATCACAGTTGAAAACTCTGTATGAAGAATGGGCCAAAACTCAAAAGTTATGTGAAAACAATTAGAGCCTAAGAACATAAGATATGCCACAATGACTTGGACCAAAGGTCCATCAAGCCCAGTATCTATTTCCAACAGTGACCAATCCAGGTCACAAGTACCTGTCAAATTCCAAAAAGGTAGACTGGGCAGCAGCAGAATGGGACAGTGTTTACAGTGGAGGACTACATTTGTGTGACAATGGCAACACTAGAATTACTTGCACCAGAATAGCCTGGCAATCTACTTCAGTATCTTGCCACGAAAACCCAAGAGATAGTCACAACAAAACAAATTACACTATAGTGCTGGAAGATGAGACCCCCAGGTCGGAAGACACTCAACTGACTACTGGGGATGAGCTAAAGACTTTTCAGAGTAAAGCCAGCATTTATGATGTGGTTGGATCAAAGACCTTGGGACATCTGACTGCTGATGTAGCTGCGCATGAAAGGAGAGTCAGAAGCTGCAGATGTCTTACATATTGGGACATGGAACATTCAAAGCATGAACCAAGGGAAGAGGGAGGTGGTCAAGAATGAAATAGAACATGTACAACTTGATCTGTTGGGTGTCAGTGAACTGGACTGGCATCGGGCATGCTGCATCCAATGATCACATGATCTACTATGCTGGAAATGAAAAACAAAGAAGAAATGGTGTTATATTTATAATCAAGGAGAAATTGCAAGAACTGTAATGAAATACAATAAATCAGTGAACGCTTAATTTCTATTCATCTATGAGGAATGCCCATCAACAACTATAATTAAGGTATATGCCCAAACAGCTGCAGAAGAGGACTCGACTTGGCAAGAGAAATGGAGAAAGACTGAAAAAATTCTGCAAGACCAATCTATTTATCTCAAACACCTTCTTCCAGCAACACAAGCGGCGATTCTGCACATAGACTTCACCCAATGGATTGTACAAAAATCAAAATGACATCTGTGGAAGTCAACGATAGAAAAGCTCTCTAACAGACAAAACCTGGAGCTGACTGTGGTACAGATCAACTACTAGTATGCAAACTCAAGCTAAAGTTGAAAGAGCAAGCCACTCATGAATGTAGCAAAATATGACCTTGAGAATATACCACCAGAATTTAAAGACTGTATCTAAAGCAGCAAATCGATTTTGCAGGCAAATGATAGAGCTCCAGAAGTGTTATGGGATGACAAAGAAGGTTGTATTGGAAGAAAGTGAAAAGGTGAAAAAGAAAAGCGGCCAAAATGGATGATTAAAGAAACTGAGAATTGCTCAGAAACACACAGAATATAAAGTAAGAGAAGAAAGAGGCAATTGCAGAACTCAGATATCCAACATTCAGCAGGACTAGACAAGGAGGAGTACTACAATGACGCGTGTAAGGAAATAGAATCAGAAACTATTAGAGGAAGAACAAGATTGGCTTTCCTAAAGCTATGAGGGTTGAAGAAATTCCATTCTCAAACTGGAATGCTACAAGATGCTCAAGGATCCATGTTGAATGATGCTGAGATGATCAAGAAAAGGTGGAAAGAATATACAGAGTCACTATACCATAAAGATCAAGTGGCCCAACAACCGTTTCAACCTGTACCTTATGATCAGGAACCATTGGTAATGAAAGAAGTCTAAGCAGCATTGAAAGCCTTATCAAAGAAAAAAGCACCAGGCATTGATGGCGTTCCCACTGAAGCATTACAGCAATCGGATGCAGCTGTTACCATATTTACAAGGTTCTACCAGGAAATTTGGAAGACAACATCATGGCCAACTGACTGGAAAAGATCTCTGTTTATACCAATACTAAAGAAAGGTGATCCAATTAACTGTGGAAATTATCGCACAATCGCTCTGATCTCACATGCCAGCAAGATTCTACTCAAGATGATTCAGCAGAGACAACCATACTTGGAACGAGAACTTCCTGAGGATTCAGGAAAGGGCAAGGAACGAGACATCACAGATGTGAGATGGATCCTTGAAAAGTCAAAATATCATCAAAAGGATATCCATGTGTTTTATTGACTACAGCAAGGCTTTGGACTGTATAAACCAGAGGGTTCCCAACTCCAGTCCTGGAGGGCCAAACACCATTCAGGTTTTCAGGCTGCTCCTAATAAATATGCATGAGATTCATTTGCATACACTGCCCCCATTGTATTCAAATGTATCTCATGCATATTCATTAGGGACGGCCTGAAAACCTGAATGGTGTTTGGCCTCCAGGACTGGAGTTGGGAACCTCTGGAAACCATGAGAAACTCTGGGCCATGTTAAGCATGGGTATACCAGAAGATCTGATAGCTCTCTTGCACAACCTTTGCATTGATCAAAAAGAGAAAATTAGTCTTACCTGCTAATTGTAGTTCCTGGAGTGTAGCCAGTCTAGTCCCGGACCTCTGGGTTGCCCATCTCATCTAGCAGCTTGGAGACTGAGGAACTCCTCCTTTTGTGATGTCACAGGTATAACTATCCGGGAGCCTCCTCCTGCCACCAGTTCCTATTGACAAAGCAGACTCACCGGAGCAACAAGTAAGAATCACATGCATACAAAAGTAACATTAGTAAACAGTGTGAATAATAACACTAAACCGAGGAGGGGGGAGCCCCTCCCCTTAACTGGACTTTAAACTTACAGAGGTACTCCCTCAGCTGAAGAAAAGGAATCCCTAAGTCTGAAATACTGTCCCTCCCCGGCTAGAAAAACCTCTCCCCCAGGCTGCCTAAGACCCCCAAAGACGGACATCTCTTACCTGAACAGCAGCAGGACTTCAGGCTTCTCAGCCCATAATGCCAAGTCTGGGGAGGGATACGGGACTAGACTGGCTACACTCCAGGAACTACAATTAGCAGGTAAGACTAATTTTCTCTTCCTGAGCGTGTATCCAGTCTAGTCCCGGATCTCTGGGTTTGTGCCAGAGCAGTGAATAAAACATTCAAGCACGGGAGGGACCTGAAAGCCCAGTCTGAAGCACTGCAGACCCAAAAACAGTGTCTTCCGTCGACTGCACATCTAGACGGTAGTGTTTAATAAACGAATTCAGGGATGACCATGTCGTCGCTCTACAGATGTCCACCGGCAGCACCAGTCGAACCTCTGCCCATGAGGTCGCTTGAGCTCTGGTGGAGTGGGCCCTAAGCCCCACTGGAACCGGCTTACCCTTCAATACGTACACCGACGCGATGGCTTCCTTAATCCACCATGCAATCGAAGCCTTCGATGCCACTTCTCCCTTTCTCGGCCCCGCAAAAAGCAGAAAAAGCCTATCTGATTTCCGAAACCCCTCCGTACACCGCAGGTACTTCAACGCCCGACGCACATCCAACAAATGCAGACTCCTCGCCAGACTCCCCGCGCGGTCTCGGAAGACTGGTAAGGAAATTTCCTGGTTCACATGGAACGCCGAAACGACTTTAGGTAAGAAAGCTGGTACCGGCCGCAGAACCACCCTCGATGCCTCCAGAGAAAGGTAGGGTGCCCGGCAGCTGAGTGCTTGCAACTCCGAGACTCTTCTCGCTGAGCAAATCGCCACCAGAAAAAACACCTTCAACGCGAGATCCTTAAGTGACGCTCGAGATAAGGGTTCGAAAGGCTCCCATACCAAAGCTTCTAGTACGGATGGCAAGTGCCAATTCAGAACCACCTGCCTGCATGGCAGCCTTAGTAGGGACACCGCTCTCAAAAACCGCTTGACATCTCCCTGGCTACCAAGCATCTGGCCTCCTATCTTCCCTCTATAGCATGCCAAGGCTGCGACCTGAACTCGAAGAGACGCGGCAGCTAAGCCCTTATCGAACCCCTCTTGAAGAAACTCTAGGACCTGGGGAATGGAGGACTTCAACGGCTCACACCCCTTGCCTGAACACCAGGCTTCGAACAATCTCCAAATGCAAATATACGCCAGCGAGGTGGATCTCCTCCTGGCTCTTAGCAACGTGGAGATCACCCCCGCTGAATATCCCCTCGCGTTCAGCCACGCCCTCTCAAGAGCCAGGCCCGTAAGCGAGAATTGATCCACGTGGGGCATAAGAGGCCCCTGCGACAGCAGATCCGCTCGAGGAGGGATATGCCATGGCCTTGCCCCCAACAATCTTATCAGATCTCCGTACCAAGGATGACGCGGCCAATCCGGGGCTATGAGAATAACCTGGCCTCTGTAGTGCTCTATCCGCTGGAGCACCCTGCTGATCAACGCCCACGGTGGGAAGACATACAGCAGCTGCCCCTCCGGCCAGCTTTGTGTGAACACATCCAGACCTTCTGCCATTCTTTCCTTATGCCTGCTGTAGAAGCGGTCGACCTTCGCCGAGGCGAAAGTGGCCATGAGGTCCATGACCGGTACTCCCCACCGACGCACCAACATTCAAGATCCGCTCTCTCAGACATCTTCGCCAACTGATTGATCCAGATGATTTCCGTACTGTTTACCAGGCTCTAATCATTCCCCATTTCGATTTTGCAAACTCTATACTACAAGGGCTTTCTCAATCTACCTTAAATCCTCTTCAACTCGCCTTGAACAGTGCAGCGAGAGTACTTTCTGGAGTATCCAAAAGAGACCATGTAACACCCCTTCTAACACAACTACACTGGCTTCCTATTCAAGCGAGAATCACTTTCAAGACACTGCTCCTGGCCTTTAAAGCATGCAAAGGTCTCACCTCCACCTCATTATCGGAGATGATACAACCAATCATACTCAATAGACTAAGAACAACCACGGAACTAAATATGCTAATCGTACCAAAGGAAGTCACAAGATACAACTCTACAACATCGAGCAGAGCCTTCAGTCTATGTGCCCCAAAACTTTGGAACACCCTTCCTTCACACATTAGGGCCATCTCTGATCTCAGCCAGTTCAGGAAGGCCCTGAAACATCACCTTTTCCTCAAATACTTCCCAGGGAACAAAAACACAATCACACCCAAATATCAATAACTACATTCCAACCACGTAAACTTTCCTGTCTCAACAGCACATTACACTACTTCACCAGATTAACAGTACGCTTTTCAGACACTATGACACTTATGTAAATAATTGCTCCTGTTATCCAAGTTGATTTTCCTGTTAACTGTAATGACCAGATAAATGTAACTTGTCTGAGGTTTCTTGTTCCATGTAAACTGCGCTGATAACGAATAGTGCGGTATATAAAAAATGTTAATAAATAAACAAACATTGCGAACACCTCCGGGTGCAGGACCCATTCCCCGGGATCCACTTTCACCCTGCTGAGAAAATCGGCCTCGACGTTTCACTCCTGCAACGTGCGCCGCTGACAAATCCAGGAGATTCACTTTGACCCAGTCGAACAGGGCTTCAGCTTCTTCCTCCAGAGCGACGCTGCTGGTTCCCCCTTGTCTGTTGTTGACATAGGCCACCGCCGTCGCATTGTCAGAGAATACTCGGACCGCCTTTCCTCTGAGCACTGCTCGAAACTCTCGCAGGGCTAAGGCAACCGCTCTCAGTTCCAGACGGTTGACTGACGAAGTTCGCTCCTGAATATTCCACTGACCCTGCGTGAAACAGCCCAGGCAATGCGCTCCCCAGCCCAGCAGGCTGGCATCCGTAGTCAGAGGAATCCAGTCCAGCGTCTCCAACCCTTTCTCGTTCCTTAGCGAGTCAGGAAGTAGCCACCATCGCAGGGCTTGGCAGGTGTCCTCCGGGCAATGAAGCCTCCGAGACAACAGGTCCTGCTGATGTGACCAGCGCTGAAGCAACGCCCTCTGTAAGGGCCTCATGTGGGCCCGCGCCCATGGCACCGTTTCTATCGCTGCCGCCATGGTGCCCAACAGTTGTAGATAATGCCAGGCCGAGGGCCGTCTGGTTTGTAGGAACTTCTGGACAAGTTTTCGCAGACCCTTCGCCCTCTGCTCCGTCAGAAATACCTTCCCGCTGGCCATATTGAACTGAGCTCCCAGGTATTCCAGGCACTGGGACGGCACCATGTGACTTTTCGTCCGACTGACCACTCAACCGAGACTTTCTAGGAAGGAGACCACTCTGGCTGTTGCTTTCGCGCTCTCATCTCTGGACTTTGCCCGAATCAACCAATCGTCCAAGTATGGGTGAACAAGTATTCCTTCCTTCCATAACGCCGCTGCAACCACCACCATAACCTTGGTGAAAGTCTGAGGCGCCGTTGCCAGACCAAACGGCAATGCTCGAAATTGAAAATGTCCGAACGGCACCGCGAATCTGAGGTACCTGTGATGATCTAGTCTTATGGGGATGTGGAGGTACGCTTCCGATAAATCGAGAGGTGAGAAACTCGCCTTTCTGCACCGCCACTATCACCGACCGGAGCGTCTCCATGTGAAAATGCGATACCCGGAGACACCGGTTCACTCCTTTAAGATCCAGGATGGGCTGAAAGCCTTCGTCCTTCTTTGGAATGATGAAGTAAATGGAGTATCGAACGGAGCCGCACTGATCTGGCGGTACCGGTACAATGACCTTGAGATCTAGTAGCCTTTGCACTGTCCCCCCCGCAGGGCCACGCATTTGGCAGGAGACCTGCCGGGGGACAGAACGAAAGCGTCACGCACTGGCCTCAAGAGTTCCAGTGCATAGTCCTCTCGGATGACTTCCAGAACCCTCTGATCTGACGTGATTTGGACCCAGGCAGAATAAAGATCCTGTAGCCGCCCCCCGAGAGGAAGGACAGGTGCCTGGGTCCCCCTGATCTCATTGGGGCTTTCTAGCATTGAGGGACGCTGAGGAGGAGGGACCGAAGCCCCCTCCCACTCCCCAAAACCCATGGAATCCCTGATTCCTACTAGGGAACCGGCTTCTCTGTCCTGTGTTAAATCCTGGGAAACGAAAACGCCGAAAGTCTCGCTGTTGCCCTCTGCCCGCAGGAGAAGATCGGCCTGGCTTGGGCTTGTCCTCTGGTAACCTACCCCCTTTGGATTCACCCAAGTCTTTGACCAATTTCTCTAAATCTTCCCCGAACAGAAGATGGCCCTTGAAAGGCAGTTTACTGAGCCTAGCCTTGGAGGAGCTATCCGCTGCCCAGTTGCGCAATCAGATACCTCCGAGCCGCCACGGCAGACGCCATACTCTTCGACAGTCCTCTCATAAGATCGTGGATATCTGCCAAGTAGGCCGCGCCCGACTCCAACTTTGCCGCTTCTTCCGAGCGGTCACACTCTGGGCCTGTTGCTCTCTGTGATCAGCGCAGGCACGGTCTAGCCACCCAGGCCCCACAGATGGCCGCCTGGAGCGGGAGGGCATTCACCTCAAAGACTTGTCTAAGCAACATGTCCAACTTCCTGTCTTGGGTATCCTTGAGCGCCGTGCTGCCTTCCACAAGAATGGTGGTCTTCTTAGTGACCGCGGAGACAGCCGCATCCACCTTGGGCAGCTTAAACTTCTCCTTGTCTTGATCCGCCAAAGGATATAATCGACTCATCACTCTGGCCCCTTTCAGAGGAGCCTCTGGAATGTTCCATTCTTCCTGAATCATTTCCTGGAACACCCTGTGTACCAGGAACGCTCTGACCCTTCCGGAATACCTGCAATAAGGGATCCTCCAGCGTCTCATCTTCCGCTGATCCCAGTACCGGCATGTTCAGCACCTTCAGTGTCTGTTATGAGTGTCGGCAGCTCCTCTCTCCTGAAGACGCGCACCACTCTAGGTTGGTCTTCCTTTTCAGACAACTCTCTGACCTTCAAGCTCTTCATCCAGCTCCGCCCCGAGGCCTTCCTCCTCTGACAGTGGCCCCTCCGAAGCCACTGACTGAGCACTGTTTGCCCCGTCTACTCTGGGCTTCTTAGCTCTTTCAGGGGACTCATCCCCCTGCAGCGGCGGCGCAAGATTCTTCGCTACCGCAGCGCCTGCTGAACTCCTGCGCTCTTGACTGCTGCCTGCCACCGCTTGCTGCAGGAGACTCACAAATTCCTGTGAGAAAATGGACGCCAGGCCCAAAGGCCAGGGCGTCTGCCTGGGGGAAGAGTCTGTGACTGAAGAGGGCCCAGCCACTGGTTCATCCCGGGCCACCTCTACTGTTTGTTTGGACGATGCCCCAGCCTCGGCCCCCGGGCATTCTCCTTTGTCCTCCTGTGCCTGCTCCATCGAGGCTTCCCTCACATAGGCCTTACAGACCCCCGAGCTCGCACTAGTCTTAGCTCCACACACCATACAATTTGATTTAGAGGGCATCTCCACACCACCGAACCCAGGACTCGACACCCTCTGAGAATCAGCTGCACAGCCAACTTAAACCACTACTTACGCTTTTAAACCACTTGCCCAGCTATGGAAAACACCCCCCAGCAGAAACCGCGGAGGCTGAGGCCTGCAAAGGAAATCTCCCGCCTAAAACGCAAGCGCCGCAAGCAGCTCACTGACGCGGCCTTAACACGCCGCCACCACGCGGCAGGGCCTGCAAGTAGTTTCGCGCCCAAATCGCTGCTGCGGCCAACCACTGGGTCCGCTTATCTTCTGGTGGTTCGAGTGTGGAGTGGCTCCACTTTTACTTTCCGTGCTAGCTGGCGCTCTTAAAGTAGAGTACTGAAAGCAGGCAGCCTGAAGATACTGGACAGTTTCAAATCTCCGGCTCTCGGCAGACGCCGACGAGCGGACACAGCGCACAGCAGGCAGGACTTCTGACTAGGCGCTGGAAAAGCTGCGCTCCGGGTTAAATCTATCCTCCAGACAAACCCTGGAGCTCTTCTCTCCTTCACTAAATATGTTACTGTGCCGTGCCCCTGGATGCTAGGGACAGACCAGGAGCAAGGAGGGGGGAATCACAGCTGAAAGAAAGCCTCCTGCCATTTAAAGGCACCGGGCTTCTAAACGCAGACTCCAATCTGCTTTAAAAGCTACTATCGCTGTATCAGGCTACATTAACCTTCATCCCTATCCTACAAATTTAAACAACTCCTAATTGTTCCTCCAGTGAGCCCGGGCCTCCGAGCTCACCATCCATCTATAGCTGCTTGGAGACTGAGGTAACTGGTGGCAGGAGGCGGCTCATGGATAGTTATACCTGTGACATCACAAAAGAAGGAGTTACTCAGTCTCCAAGCTGCTAGATAAGATGGGCAACCCAGAGGTCTGGGACTAGACTGGATACACGCTCAGGAAGTAACAGTTTGAACGGAACAAGGAGAAACAGAATGGCTTAAAATCAGCAAAGGTGTACAACAAGGCTACATACTTTCTCCCTACTTTTCTGATTTATATGCACAACAAATCAGAGAAGCAGGACTGTATGAAGACAACAGATGTGAAAAAACTGGTGTTAGACTAAACAACCTTTGCTATGCTGATGATACCACATTACTGGCTAAAAGTGAAGACTATCTGAAACATTTGCTTCTCAATATTAAAAAAACACAGTCTTAAAACGGGCCTGCACCTTAATGTAAAGGAGACAAAGATCCTAACAACTGACAAAAATCAATTCGTTCATCGTTGGAGAAGAAATTGAAATAGCTGACAACTTTAACCTATTTGGATCAACTATCAATAAAGAAAGGACACAAGCAGTCAAGAAATTTGACGATGCATTTCTCTTGGCAGAATGGCTATGAAGGACCTAGACAATATTCTCAAAAACAGAGATGTGTCTCTCCATACAAAGATTTGACTTGTTCAAGCCATGGTATTTTCAATATCATATGGATGTGAAAGTTGGACAGTGAAAAAGATAGCAGGAAGAAAATTGATGCCTTTGAATTATGGTGCTAGTGATTAATATTGTGTATACCATGAACTGCCCAAAGAACAAACCAGTCAGTACTAGAGGATATCAAGCCTAAGCTTTCTTTAGAAGCTCAGACAAGACTTCAACTTTCATACTTTCGACACATCATGCAGAGAGAGAAATAGTTAGAGAAAGATATGCTTGGCAAGGTAGAAGGTCAGCACAAAAGAGGAAGGCCAGCAATGAGGTGGATCAATACAGTAAAAGCAGCTATGGGTGTCACCATCAGCAATGAGCCACCTGACTGAAGACCGAACACAATTTAGGACAACTATCCAGAGGGCACTGTTCCCTCTAAGCTGTGTGCGTGTGCGCGCGCACACACCTCGCCGAGCGAGCGCACATACTTTACAACAGAGCGCACAAAAATTACGGCTCTGATTCTGATAGAAAACAGACATCTTAAAATTTAAAAGTTATGATTGTAATTACTAGAAATTTCCCGCTTCATTTAGTAAGTCTATTTTCATTTAATTTGATTAAAATCAATGTGGTGTACATACTGTATTCTGACGTGTAGTCAAATTTTAAAGTATATAACTCAGAGTGTTATGTGGTGCACAAAAATTTAACCTTCCTTCAAAAGCTGCACACAGTTGATATTTTAAGCGCACACAGCCTACAGAAAATTAGAGGGAACATTGCCAGAGGGACACCATCAATTGACACAGACTTGACAATTTAAAAAGCAGTGGATTTCCCTAGACTACTTTAATAAGGGTTTATGAACTTTTCCTCCAGGACCTTGTCCAAACCTCTTAAATCCAGGACCTTGTCTTAACCTCTAACTGCTTTTACTACATCCTCTGGCAATGTATTCCAGAGTTTGATTTCATATTGAGTGAAAATAATTTTTCTGATTAGTTTTCAATGTAGCTTCATTGCATGTCCCCTAGTTTTTCCATCTTCTTGAAGGAGTAACCAGCTGATCTACATTTACACATTCTACTCCATTATTTAGTAGGCCCATCATATCTCCTCTTTTTCAAGTTGAAGAGCCTTAACTTAAGTCTTTCCTCGTAGGGATATCCTAAATCTTGGGCCCAAAATACAGACTAACCTAGGAGATTCACAAACTCAGCATTGTACATCCAGGGGCATTGAGGAATGGATTAGATTCTTTCTGACCTCCTCTTAGTTGTGTATGTGAAAAGTGACACTTTTGTAAAAGTAGGATCACCTGCAAGAAAGACTACAGCCTGTTAAAGATTTTATTTTATGTATTTTGAGGGATTTTTTATCATCATACAAGTAAAAATACTAGAGTTGGACATCATACAAAAACTTCTGGTACTGGGTATTCTGTGCTAGAACATTTCCCTGTTTCTCTCTATAAGGAAAGTGAGGATTTTTTTTAATGCATTTCCCCAGCACAAGAAAGAAGTGCTAAATAACTGCAATACATTTCATTTTCATACCTAAGGAAAGGAAAACAAAAAGCAATATAAAAAGTGCAATCTACAACTGAATACATTCATCTGGAGTAAACAGAATAAGACTGCTTAAAGTTGGAAAACATGATACAAAAAAGGTGAAATTCTTTATCAAGATTAGAAAATTTTAACTGAACAATTGAGTACAACATGTAGGAGCCATGTTAAATCTAGTTTCTTTTTTAAACTGAGGAAACATGGGTATGCCTCACTTAAAGTTTACAAAAAAATATCACATCACTGTGTTGGAAGATATCTTGCAGAGCAGGAATGGATACAGTGCAGAGTCAGCAAATAAAGACAGACAGATAAAGCAGGCCGTAACAGACCATTTTTGCTCAACCTGTGTTCAAATAAGTTGTTTAAGAAGAATGGGCACATTTGCACAACATGTCAGATCAAATCCATCCCTTCTAAGGAATATGGAAACTTACCTTTCAGCCCATGTGAATACTTTTAAACAAAAGGTGTGCTGTAATGGATGCTGACCCTTTGTGGTAGAGTTTGCATTGCTGAACTGATATGTAATGTCTAACAGAATTCAGAATAAAAACTCTTGCTTGCTGATTTACCTCACTGAGGCTATTTTGTTCACTTCATAGTTTTCCTGACACTTCATTGTTACACAAAGCAACTTTGAACCTCAAATTCAGAGCTTGTTCACTTTGCTTTATTGCACTAGCTACTATAATCGTAATTTTCCTAACTACATCTAATTGGCCAATGTTGACTCATTTAGATAATGAACTATAAGAAATAAATAAAAGGGGGAAGGTGACCCTTTGACATTTTGCACTCTTACCTTATGCTGAACATCTTATTAACTCTTGAACAGTATTTGGTGCACAATTTAATCAATCAAAATGTTTGATTTTAAGATGCATTCCATTTTCTCTCAGAGAGCTGTTCCATAGGAAGGCTTCCTAAACATTCCTCTAAATTGTTGTATACTTTACAATTTAGAGACTACCGGAAGTTCTTTACAGTGTGTTCAGTGATCATTCCAGAAAATTCAGTTTCTGAACTCAAAGAATGTGCAACACATTAAGCTGTCCCACTGGCAGAGTAAGAAAACTGAGGAAAATGTGGTCTTCTTTCATCAACGAATTCCATATTGTCATCTGTAAAATAAAAAAATATCAGCAGGAATAAAATTTTGTAAGCTGATTTAATGGCTCAGAAAACTAGAAGTTTCTTAGAAGAGTTAGCATGGTTGCTTACCTGTAACAGGGGTTCTCCATAGAGAAGAGAAAGCACAGTTACTCACCTGTAACAGGTGTTCTCCAGGGACAGCAGGAATCGGTCCTCACATATGGGTGACATCGGCGCCAGAGGAGCCCTCATGCGGAGCAATTCCCCAGCTTTCAAAGAAAGCCTTTGGGATTGCATAGCACATGTGCGGTCCCCTTCCCGCCCAAGGGTGCCATCTTGCTCAGTCAGGTGACATATCTAAAAAGACAGCAAAAATGAGAAAAAATTAATCAAAGGACTGCAACTCCAGGAGAGGAGAGAGGGTCGTGAGGACTGATTCCTGCTGTCCCTGGAGAACACCTGTTACAGGTGAGTAACTACGCTTTCTCCAGGAACAAGCAGGAAGTCAGTCCTCACATATGGGACTCCCTAGCTATAGGCTACCGAGAACCCATAGCTGAAAATGGCTCCTTCAGCAGCAGTGATAGGATTTTTCTCCGAGAACGCAACCTGCACGGTAGCCTGACACCAAAGGGTCGGAGGGTAGGAGTTGCTTAAACCTCAAATAGGTTACGGAGTACTGCTTGACCGAAAACACTGTCCCGCTGTGAGACACTCTCCAGGCAGTAGTGGGCTGCAAACATCTGGCTTGAAGACAAAGTTGCGGCCCGGCAGATGTCTGCCAACGGAACAGAGCAGTGGTTAGCCACTGATGCGGCCTTAGCCCTGACAGAGTGGGCCGTGATTTGGCCCTGCAGTTGGAGGTCAGCTGCCCTGTATGCCCAGGCAATGCAGTCGGCCACCCAGGTGGATAACGTGCGCTTGTAGACAGGTAGACCCAGTTTACTAGGGTCATAAGAAACGAAGAGCTGGGAAGCTCTCCGATGTCCCCGCATATGTTCCAGGTAGAAGGCGAGCGCCCTCTTACAGTCCAGGGTGTGCAGAACCACTTCTGCCCTGCTGGTATGTGGCCTGGGTATGAAGGTTGGAAGAACCACCTCTTGGTTGAGGTGAAACGAGGAAACCACTTTTGGAAGGAACTTGGGGTGAGTACGTAGAACCACCCTGTTTCTATAAAACCTTGTACGGTCTATCCGACACTAAAGCTTGCAGCTAACTCACACGTCAAGCAGAGCAGAAAGAGTGCTTTCCAGGAAAGGAAGCGGAGATGACAGGAGGACATTGGTTCAAAAGGTGGGCAAGTACCACATTTAAGTCCCACTCTGTAGCCGGTGGGCGAATAAGAGGCTTCAAGAGTAGGAGGCCTCTGAGGAATCAGGATACCAAAGGGTGAGCTGAAAGAGGTTGCCCGTCCACTGGAGAGTAATGAGCTGATAGCGCACTCAGGTGGACCCTAACAGAGTTAGACTTGAGGCTTAACTCTGAGGTGGAGCAAGTACTGTAATACCTGAGGTACTTGGCAAGTGAACGGGTTCTCCTTATTTTGGGCACACCACCCTTCAAATCTACGCCACTTGAATGCGTAGGATTTTCTAGTGGATTGCCTCCTAGAGGCCAGCAACACCTCCTCAACCTCCTTGGGAAGGAGTAGAGGAGCAAGTATTACCCTCTCAGCAGCCAGGCCATTAAGTTGAGGGATCTGAGATTGGGGTACAGCAAGGAACCCCGTTCCTGGGTCAAGAGGTCGGGCTGCACTCCCAGTGGGAGTGAAGTTTCGACCACCAGTTCAAGGAGAAGAGGGAACAAAGACTGTCTGGGCCAGCTGGGGGCTACCAGGATGACAGAGGCCTTGTCCCGAAGAATCTTGAACAGAGTGCGTGCCACCAGGGGTGTGGGTGGGAACGCAGAGAGAAGGCCCTGTGCCCACGAGATCAGGAAGGCATCTGCCGCCACACTCAGCGGATGTGGCTGCCTCAAGCAGAACCGAGGCAACTGATGGTTTTGCGGACTGGCAAAGAGATCCATGGAAGGGAGACCCCAGCAGTTGAAGATCTGCTGGGCTACAGCCCTGTTCAGTTGCCACTCGTGTGGCTGAAGAATCCTGCTCAACCTGCCGGCCAGGAGGTCCTCCTAACCTGGCAGATAAACTGCCTGTAGGGACATGTGATGTTGCACTGCAAAAGAGCAGAGGTCCAGAGTTTCCTGGCACAGGTTGCGAGTTCCTGTGCCTCCCTGTTTGTTAATGTAGAACATCGCTACTTGATTGTCTGTCTGTATCAGCACTGACTGAACATAAGATATGCCATACTGGGTCACACCAAGGTCCATCAAGCCCAGTATCCTGTTTCCAACAGTGGCCAATCTAGGTCATACGTACCTAGCAGTATCCCCAAAAGTCACAGGTTCCACAATGTTTGTATTGGGCCAAGCAGTGATATCCTGGGTCCCTTTTTAATAATGGTTTATGGACCTTTCCTCCAGGAACTTGTCCAAACCTTTTCTAAACCCAGCTTCACTAACAGCTCTTACTACATCCTCCGGTAACAAATTCCAGAGTTTGATTACATGTTGAGTGAAAAAATATTTTCTCTTATTTGTCTTAAATAGTTTACCCTGTAGCTTCATTACATGTCCGCTAGTCTGTCTATATTCTGATAGCGTAAACAATCGATCTACATTTACCCGTTCCACTCCATTCATTAATTTATAGACCTCTATCATGTCTCCTCTCAGCCGTCTCTTTTCCAGGTTGAAGAGCCCTAACCTTTGGACTGAGGTGAAAGATGATGACAGAAGGCTTGAAGGGCTAAGTGGATGGCTCGAAGCACTAGAAGATTGATTTGACATGCGGCCTCTCGCGAGGACCACAGATCCCGAGTGCATGAACCCTGGCAATGGGCTCCCCAGCCCAGCAAGGAGGCATCTGTCGTCAGCACTCTGGTGTGAGAGGGAGGTTGGAATGGTACTCCCTGAAGCAAGTTGGGGGGGTGAAGCCACCATTGCAAGGCTGTCACCAGTAGCTTGGAAATCGCTACCCTGTCTCTGAGGCTCCATTGAGCTGTGCGCATGTGGAATCGAGCATATGGAGTCACATGCACCATGGAGGCCATGTGGCCCAGGCAGCATAGGAAGATCCTTGTGGAAACCTGAGGTCTGTGCTGGACCTGCTGTACCAAGTCCAGCAACCGCCTTGCCCTGTCCAGCGGTAGGTAAGCCCTTGCCTGAAGTGTGTCCAGTTTTGCCCCTATGAACTCCAAGTTCTGAGTGGGGAGTAAAGTGGACTTTGCGTGATTTATAACAAACCGTAGGTGCTGAAGCAGGGTGGCTGTGCGAGCAGTGGCCTGCTGTGCCTCCTGTGCAGATTGGCCACTGATGAACCAGTCGTCTATGTATGGAAAGACGAAGACACCCTGGCTTCTGAGGAAGGCCGCCACCACTGCTAGGCATTTGGTAAATACTCTGGGAGCGGAAGCTAGGCCAAAGGGAAACACTTTGTACTGGAAGTGGTTTCCTCCGACCACAAACCTGAGATATTGTCTGTGGTCTGTGAGTATGAGGATGTGAGGATAAGCGTCCTTTAGGTCTATGGAGCATAGCCAGACTCCCTGGTGGAGGTAAGGCAGTAGGGTCCCAAGGGAAAGCATCTTAAACCTCTCTCTCACCATAAACTTGTTCAGACTTCGCAAGTCTAGGATGAGGTGAAGGCTTCCTTTTCTTTTTGGTATGAGGAAATACCTAGAGTAGAAGCCGTGCCCCTGCAGGTGGTGGGGCACCGGTTCTGCCGCCTGATCCTTTAGCAGACCTGTCAACTCCTGCAGGAGGAAGTTCTTGTGAAGAGGCGGTCTGAGAGGCTCTCCTGGGAAAAAGGAGGTAGACACCCGTTTGAAATGATCCTATCTCCTATGACCTAATACCAACGCATGTATATAGTTGTATCAGTTATGTACTGTCTTACGTATATAGATACTACACTTTGTTAGTTAACTGTTTTTACACGGTCCCAGTTCAAAAACACCACTTTGTTTATTTATGATATGTTAAGATGTTCTATGTAAAAATTAAGATGTTCTATGTAAAACAAACTTAGCTTTGTTAATTGTTGTTGTTTGTACACCGCACCTGATCTCTGGAAGATGCGGTATAAAAATGAGTGTTAAATAAATAAATAAATAAATGAAGTAAATAACCCTGCTGGACTATTTTCAAAACCCAGGCATTGGTAGTAATGGCTGGCCACCTGTGGCCGTACAGAGCCAGTCTTCCTCCTGTGCAGGGCCAAACCACTGGTGGGAGAGGAGCTATGCAGTGGGAGTCAAAAAAACCCTCCCGGCTGGGTAGGAGCCGGAGTTGGAGGCTTGGGGTCTTTGGCTTACGTGGGCCATGCCCCTGTCCCCTGGCCTGTTGCCCCTGTTGGGGAGCTGGGGTGGCCTGGTAAGTGGGGTAGTTTCTGTAAGCCATAACCTTCCTCGGGAAAAAGGGCTCCCCCCCCCCCGATGCCGCCTTCTTGTGAGAAGGTGCAGAGGTATTCTTCGACAACCTTGTCCGGGTCAAGTACTCAAACTTGATTTCTGCAGCATTTTCGGTCATGGGTTTGCTGAAGAGGTTGTCTCCTCGGCACGGGACATCGACCAACTTGTCCTGAACCCATGGCTCCAGGTCCGACGACATGAGCCAGGCCTGACGGCGTGCACCGATGCCGACCTCGGCTACTCGGGCCGAAGCCTCAAAGCTGTCATAAGCTGCCCGAGAGACATGAACTTCGTGCACACTCGGATTCCCGTGGACAGGGCCTTGAAGCGCTGCAAGGGTTCCTCGGAGAGACCAGCTGAGAACCCGGCAATCTCCTTTGCCTGGTCCTGCAAGTACATGCCCATGTACAGCTGGTAGGTCTGGACACGGCATGACAGCATCGAGCCCTGGTAGCACTTTCTGCCGAGGGCGTCCAGGTTCCAGGCCTCCCGGCTGGGAGGCACCGAGGATTGCGTCTTTTAGCTTTTCAGCCATTGCATGGCCATTCCACAACCATGGAGTTGTGCGGCAGCTGCGCTTTTTGGAACCCAGGACTCTTGCGGACTCGATAAATGGAATCGACCCGCTTGCTGAGCACCGGCATCGAGGCCGGGGACTCCCACATGCGGAGCATCAGTCGTTCCAACTTCAGAGGCACCGGTACAGAAAGGGCTTCCTTTGGGGGAGAGTCATACTGGAGGGCATCGAGCTCCTTGGCTTGAGGCTCCTCCTCGGCGTCCGCAGGGAATGCCAAAGCCTTGGCCATGTCCCTTACGAAGTCCGAGAACAGAGTGTCCTCCGGGAAGGACCTATTCTGAGGCTCCAAACCCGGAGAGTCCGATGGGATACACCGGGTTCGGTAGGTGTCTGGGGAGTCTTCCTCCTCCATCTCCCACGCCGAGTCCTCCGAGGAGGACTCGATGGGCTCTGGCCGAGGGTTTCGAGCCCGACTGCCCCGACGCCGAGGGCACCGGCGTCAACGACCTCTGTCCCGAACGGGAGGTCGAGGGGGACCTTGGCCAAGGATCGACTCGAGACCTGTTCGACTCGAGGATTGGCTCAGCCTCCGGCGTCGACTTCGACGTCCCGGTGGTCGGGGCGGATGGACTGGCAAGACCAGCCATCAGCGCCCGCTGCTGCTCCATGAAGGCAGCCATGCTGCTCTCCAGGGCCGCCAACCTGAGACCGAGCTCATAAGGTTCTGCAGCTCCCGCCTCGGGTCCCCCTGGCTCTCCCAGAGGAGAGTCCACGAGGACAACAGACATTACCTTGTCCGATGTCTCCGGTTCCTTGTGAGGCTGTTTAGCCGGCTGCTCTGACTCCGAAGACTCGGGGCAGTGGTCCAGGCTTCGCGGCCTGGAACCCAAGGGCCCAAGCCGATCAGAGGCATCCAGTGACGCCACCCTTGCGAGTCTTTTCTTTTTCTGGTGTTCCCTGGAGGGAGACCCCCGCTCAGAAGACCCACGACAGTGCTTGTGCTCCAAGTCACGAGATGTCGAGGCTTCCGACGACGTCCGGGCCCGGGTGGATGTGGACTCAGGAAAAATCCTGTCACGCTGATGCTGCCTGCTCCTCAAAGATTTCTAAGACATCTTACCACACGGCCCACAGACCACCGGGTCATAGTCAGGGCCGAGGCATCAATCATGTGTGTCGGTGAGAGACATCAACTTCTTACACCGATCACACTTTTTAAACCCGCTAGCAGCCACCGGGGGAAAAAGGGCCCCTGCGAGGTCAAACGACCGGGCTGCCAGTGAAAAATAAAAAGAGCGCGAATGCTAGTCATGAAGGACAAAAACTAAAAATAAGACCAGACTCGATACCGGTGTACCGAGCCGAAGGCGGGAAGGGGAACCAGTGTCAAACCGGGAAACTAAAAGAAATAATTCAACTTTTCTACTTTTTCCACGGTGAAAACGGGACCACGTCCGTTGGGCTCCACAGAAAAAAAGAAGACTGAGCAAGATGGCACCCTAGGGCGGGAAGGGGACCGCGCATGCGTGATGCAATCCCAAAGGCTTTCTTTGAAAGCTAGGGAATTGCTCCGCACGAGGGCTCCGTCAGCACCAACGTCACCCATATGTGAGGACTTCCTTCCTGCTTGTTCCTGGAGAATGCAGCCACACTTGGTGAAGTCCACAGGCTGATCTTTCAAGCAGAGAGCTCTCTCCTAGCTTTAGATTAAAAAAAAACAAAAAAAAACCCTTAAACAGCACTGGGCAAGTGTGGTAGTGCACTGTCAATCTATCCAAAGCATATACAAAAAATGGAAGAGAGGGGGAAACGGTGGCATGGAAAAAAGTATGGCTGCATTCCTCTGCTGTCTACAGAGAACCCGTTATAGGTAAGCAACGACACTTTCTCCCGTTGACAAGCAGTGGATATGCAGCCACACTTGTTTGTGAATCCAGAGCAGTTGGTCACTGAAGAAGAGTAAATAAGTCGCAATCGTTCTTAGGATGCGCCTCCTAAGGTGGATAGCAAGACTAAGAGCACAAAGAGGTTGCATAACAGACTGCCGGAAGGCTGTATCTGTAGATGACTAACAGTCCAGACAGTAATGCTTAGTAAAGGTTGGATGTTGGACCAGTTAGCTGCATTGCATGTGTTCGTTATGGAGAACAAATGGAGATTAGCTATTGTTGAAGGTTTCACCCTGAGATGAGATGAGGAGTAATGCTTCCAGGAACAGAGTCACTGTTTGATATACAGAGGTAACAGTCTGAAATTCAGATGGAAAGTGTCCTCCTGGAAGCTGGAAGGCCAGGTTATTCGGATTAAAAGTAACAAAAAGTTGAAAGGTCTTACAGCAGTCTTATGTTGCATGAAAATAAGACCCTGCAACAATCCAAGAATGAAGTGTTTTTTCGGACTCAGAAGCATGAGGTTTAGGGGGAAAACACAACAGGCAAAACTATTGACTGGTTCAAGTGGTAGGCAGAAGCCACTTTGGGTAAAAATCTAGGATGAGGATAGGTAAAAACTGGGTATAGTGTGTATTGGGAACCAAGTCTTGAAGTTCACTTATGCGTTGAGCAGATGTTACAGTAATAAGGAAAACTGTCTAAGAGGTGTTTCAAAGACATCTGGGCTAATAGTTCAAAAGGCGGTTTGACCAGTGCTGAGAGAACATTGAGGTCCCACACCGGAGTAGGTTGCTGAAGCAGAGGTCTGAGTTTCACCAGTCCATGCATGAACTTCATGACTCAGGGATGAGCAATGGGTTTGTTTTCAATCATATCGTGGTAACTGGAAATAGCCACAAGATGCATGCGCACAGAGGAAGTTTTGAGACCACTATCAGTGACAAACAGGCAAGTATCTCAAAGAGCAGGAAAAAGGTTGAAGATGGCGACTGATTCACCATCAAAAAAAAACAGAGCCCACTGGAAAGCATGACTTTGGTCGAATTTTTCCTAGATGATAGAATTACGTGGCAGACACTGTCAAGAGACAGGAAGACAAAGAGCCAATTGGCTTCAACATCCATGCCGTTAGAGAAAGGCTGTGAAGATTAGCATGTAGAATATGGCTGTTCTGTTGTGTCAAGAGATGAGGGTGAGAGCCCAGTGGCAATGGGGTGCTGACCATTAGTGAAAGTAGCAGAGGATACCAGATTTGTCTGGGCCAGCAGGGGGCAATGAGAATCACTAATGCTTGACCTTATAATGCCTTTCGAAGCACTCTTGGTATGAGCAGGAAAAGCATAGAGTAAGCCATTATGCCAGGAAACTGCAAAAGAATCATGAAAACATAGTACTGGCCTGAGGGAGACAAACTGGGACATTTGGCATTGTCTGCAGAGGCAAAGAGGTCTATCCATGGAATGCCCCACTTGCAAAAAATGTGTTGTATCACCAAAAGGTCAAGAGGCTATTTGCAAGACTGAAATTGTCTGCTTAGGGAATCTGTAATTTGATTCTGGTCGCCCAGAAGATAAACTGCTCGAATCTGTGCAGTTGGGAGTAGATGCAAATGTCCATATTTGAAGAGCTTTCCTGCAAAGGCACAGGGAGTCCGATCTGCTCTGTTTACATAAAGCACTGTGACTTGTCTGTGCGAATTTGAAGGTTTACATTTGTTAACCAGCTGGTGGAGGTCTTGAGACGGTAAAGGACTCCTCATAATTCTAAGTTGATGGGTAAATGACATTCTGTTGGAGACCAGAGACCTTAGGTATGGAGAGAACAGAGATAGGTTCTCACCACCAATGGTTCTCCATGGGGTTAGGGAGCTCGTTGCACCGGAGGGAGATGGAAGGGACCACCTTTTGAGAGGTTTGAAGAATGGGTCCACCAGCGAAAAGTAGTCTTTAGAGAGTTTGGAATGGGAATCTCTTTGGAGAGATGGGATAAAAGATGGGATTCCAAGCTTTGAGGTTCCACTGTAGAGATCTCATTTTTTTATCTAGCATTGGGAACTACCTGTACTGCAGCAGCCATGTGCCCCAGGAGGCATAAGAGTGACCTTGCCGAAGCTGTGCGTGAAGCTAAAAGGCTAAAAGAGTCTGTCAAGGCAATTATGTTCTGTACCCTTTCTTGAGGAAGGTAAGCCATGGCAGAAAGAGTAGTTACTCACCTGTAACAGGTGTTCTCCAGGGACAGCAGGAATCAGTCCTCACTTATGAGTGACGTCGGCACCAATGGAGCACGCGCAGAGCAATTCCCCAGCTTTCAAAGAAAGCCTTTGGGATTGCTACCACGTATGTGTGGTCCTCTTCCCGTCCAAGGGTGCCATCTTGCTCAGTCAGGTCCCTTAGCTCGAGCCCTACCAAGCAAATGGCAAAGTAAGGACAAAAATTCAGCAAATCAGGGGAGGTGGGAGGGTAGTGAGGACCGATTCCTGCTGTCCCTGGAGAACACCTTACAGTTGAGCAACTACGCGTTCTCCAGGAACAAGCAGGAAGTCAGTCCTCACTAATGGGACTCCCTAGCTACAGGCTACCAAACCTGTAACCAAAAAATGCCTCGTGAAGCCATAAGCAGAAGCCGAAGCTCGAAGGAACTCGAGTCCTTGGGTCCTTGAGGCAAAACCCTCGGTAGCCATGAAGAAGGGTCGGAGGGCAGGAGTTGCTTATACCCCGAACAGATTATGGAGTACAGCCTGGCTGAAGGTGCTATCCCGGTGGGACTCCCTCTCCAGGCAGTAGTGGACAGCAAAGGTATTCGTAGACAACCAGGTTGCCGCCCGGCAGATGTCCATCATGGGTATGGAGTGCAGCAAGGCCACAGACGCTGCTTTGGCTCGGACCCCACGTGCAGTGACTTGACGATCCAGGGGAACGCCCGCCTTTGCATGGGCGAACGCAAAGCAGTCTGCCACCCAAACAGAGAGGGTGCGCTTGGTGACTGCTTGCCCCTGCCTATTGGGATCGTAGGTCACAAAGAGCCAGTCAGACTTGCAATGAGTTTGGGTATGCTGCAAGTAGAAGGCGAGGGCCCGCTTGCAGTCGAGGGTGTGGAGAATCGCTGACGTCTGTTTGGCGTGGGGCCTCAGGAAGAAGGTTGGGAGCACTCTCTCTTGATTGAGATGAAAGGCCGACACGACCTAGGGTAAGAACTTAGGATGCATCCGGAGGAACACCCTGTTTCGATAAAACCTGGTGTAAGGGGCACCAGCCATGAGCACCTGAAGCTCACACTCAGCGAGCTGAGGTCAGCGCTACTAGGAAGGCTACCTTCCAGGACAAATGCCGGAGCAAACACATCGCCATCGGCTTGAACGGTGGATGAGTGAGCTGCATGAGCAGCACGTTCAAGTCCCATTCCGCCGGAACGGGATGGATGGGCAGCTTGGATAACAGAAGGCCCCGCAAGAAGCAGGAGACCAGTGGCTGCCCCAAGAGAGGCTTTCTCTCGATAGGGAGATGATTAGCCGATATGACGCTCAGATGAACGCTGAGTTCAACTTCAGTCCCTCCCTCAAGAGGTGAAGAAGGTACTGGAGAACCCACCGAACCAGGCATGAGAAGGGGTTGATCTGGTACTCCGAGCACCAGAGAAGCGTTTCCACTTAAAGGTGTAAGACTGCCTAGTGGAGCACTTTCGAGGCAAGGAGGATTTCCTCAACCTCTTCCGGAAGGGCCAGAGAGTCTAAAGAGACACGTTCAGCCGCCAGGCCGTGAGGAATAGGGAGGGTAGGTTCGGGTGTAGTACCTGACCCTCCTCCTGTGTCAGCAAGTCCCTGGCAGAGCCTAGGGAAATCGGAGGCTCTGATGACAGTCGGAGCAGGAGTGGGAACCAAGGCTGCCGGGGCCATGAGAATCAATGATGCTCTGTTCCGTTGAGCTTTGAACAGAGTCTTCGCAATGAGGGGGAAAGGGAGGGAATGCATATAAGAGGCTGGATGACCAGTCCAGGAGAAATGCATCAGGGCCCTCCCTGCCCGGGTGCGGTACCGGGCTGCAGAAGAGAGGAAGCTGAGTGTTCTGGGGGCTGGCGAAAAGGTCCATCGCCGGAGCTCCCCAGTGCAGGAACAGCCAGCCTGCCATTCTGGGATCCAGGCACCACTCGTGGGGGCGAAGGATTCTGCTGAGCCTGTCCACCGGGCCGTTCTGACCCGGCAGATACGCCGCCTTGAGGGACATCCTCCGCCGGGCAGAAAAAGAGCAGATGGACTGCCTCCCTGCAGAGGGAGCGTGACCCCGTGCCCCCCTCCTTGTTGATGTAAAACATCGCTACTTGGTTGTCAGCCTGCACCAGGACCGACTTCCTGGTGAGGACATCCTCAAAGACCCTCAAGGCCCATTGAATGGCCCGGAGTTCGAGCAGGTTTATCTGCTGCTGAGCCTCCACAGGCGACCACTGTCCTTGCATGCAGAGAGCCGCAATGGGCTCCCCACCCTAGCAGGGAGACATCTGTGGTCAGTACCACATCGTGCTGTGGGGTCTGGAAGAGCGAGCCCCACAGAAGGTTGTGGGGGTTCTGCCACCAGTTCAGGGACAAACGGAGATTGGGAAGAACTCTGACAGAGTCCCTGAGGTGTCTGAGGGATTAGCTTCATTGAGAGCTGAGATACCACTGGGACATCTGTATGTGCAGGCGGGAGTGAGGAACTACATGCACGGTCGAGGCCATGTGGCCCAAGAGACATAGCATGGACCGAGTGGTGAACTGCCGGGTGCTTTGGACGCCAACGGCCAGAGCCCGGAGGCAGGTGTTGTGATCCACCGGCAAGAAGGCCATGGCCTGCCGAATATCGAGGCATGCCCCGATGAACTCGAGAGCCTGTGCTGGCTCAAGATGAGACACTGGGTAGTTGACCAAGAACCCCAAGTTCTCCAAGAGAAGGACAGTACGTGATATCACCTGCTGGGCCTCCGACAGAGGAGCCTGTAACGAACCAGTGGTTGAGGTATGGGAATACTGGCACGCCCTGATGCTGAAGGGCAGATGAAAGACCGAAGGGGAGCACTCTGTACTGGAAGTGCTCTCCCTGCACCTTGAAACGCAGGTACTGCCTGTGTTGGGAGTGGATCAAGATATGGGCGTAAGCGTCCTTTAGATCCAAGGAGCATAGCTAGTCGCCCTGCCGGAGGAAGGGCAGCAGCACACCAAGAGATAACATCTTGAATTTCTCCCGCACCAGGAACTTGTTTAGCCTGTGGAGGTCAAGGATGGGCCACAGACCCCCCATCTTTTTCGGGACGAAGAAGTACCGGGAATAAAAGCCCCAACCTCGAAGGTGGGGAGGGACGTTCTTGACTGCCCGCTGGGCAAGAAGGGAGTGCAATTCCCACTACAGCAAAATCTGGTGTGCGGGGAGTCGAGGCAGCTCTGCTGGGGAGAAAGGGGGTGGAAGCCTGTTGAAGTGGAGGCAATAGCCCTCCCGGATGACCTAGGTGTCTGAGGTGATCAGCACCCATGACGGGGCGAAGCAGGACAGGCATCCCCCCACGGGCTGCTGGATCGCCAGAGGGTGAGGGGCTATGCCGCTGATGTCAAAACCCCTGAGGGGGCTGCGGTGGGGCTGGCATCTGGGCCCTTCGGTTTACAATTGCTTTGGCTGGGCTTTCACTGCGCAGGAGTGGTTGGCGTGGGAGTAGACGGGTACAGCGGGTAGCCGCAATACTGGAGGCCTTTCCTGGGGAAGAAGGGCTTCTTGGCGGGCTGCTTCTTCCGAGTTAGGGTAGAGGTCTTGCGGGAGAAACGGATCCTCGTGACATACTCCTCCTCGATCTTCGCCGCCTTCTCCTCCATCGGCTTCCCAAAAAGTTGTTCGCCAAGGCAGGGTACTTCCAGGAGCTTCTCCTACACCCAACTGCTACAAATCTGAAGATTGGAGCCAAGCCTGCCGGCGGGCTCCGATGCCCATGGCCACTACCCGAGTTGATGTCTCAAAGCCATCATAGGAGGCTCGAGAGATATACTTAGAGCAATTGGCCACAGATTTCAACAGGGTGCGGAACCTATCGAGGGGCTCGCCCTCAAGGCCCATTGATAAACCTCCCAGTTCTTTTACTAAGTCGCAGAGGAAGATACCAATATAGTGGGTATGCCTGGATGCGACAAAAGCATGGAACCTTGATAGGCCTTGCGGCCCAGGGCATCAAGGGCTCTCGATTCTCGGCCTGGTGGGACCGATGAATGGGACTTCGGGCTTTTCTGCTTCCTCATGGCCAATTCCACCACCATCGAAGTGTGCGGAAGTTGGGTCTTTTGGAAGCTTGGCCCTCGCTGCACCTTGTACATTGTGTCAAGGCTCTTGCTCACAATGGGGACCGAGGCCGGGGCCTCCCCCACATGCAGAGCAATAGCCAGGAGAGGATTGGCGGCACTGGGACGGTAAGGGATTCCCAGGGTGGGGCCTTGTACTGAAGAATATTGGGTGACAAGGTTGAGGGTCTGAGCCATATCCTGAACAAACACCAAGGAGGTGTCCTCAGGCGGCGAATGCCGCTGGAGACCAGGTGGTAAGGGGTCTGACGAAGATCCTGGTGGGTGCGGGTCTCCAGGGATGTGTCCCTATCGTATTCCCAATCTGAAAAATTGGTTGAGGGATCCGAGCTAGGCGAGTCGCCCTGTCCAATGGCAGGCGGCCTAGAGCCGGAGGCCCTGGACGATCTCGCCCCTGACCAGAATTGCACACAATATTCAAGGTGCGGTCGCACCAAGGAACGATACGGAGGCATTATAAAATCCTTTGTTTTATTTTCCATTCCTTTCCTTATGATACCTAACATTCTATTTGCGCTCTTGACAGCTGCTGCACAGAGGGTGGAGGGTTTTAACATGTTAGCCATGATGACACCTAAAGCTTTTTCCTGGGTGGTGGTTCCCAATGTGGAACCTTGCATCGTGTAACCATACGTTTGGGTTGTTCTTTCCTAGGTGCATAACTTTATACTTATCCACACTAAATTTTATCTGCAATTTGGATGCCCAGTCTTCCAATTTATCAAGATCCCCTTGCAATTTTCCACAATCCTCAAGAGTTTTAATAACTTTAAATAGTTTTGTGTCATCTGCAAATTTGATAACCTCACTCGTTACTCCCTTTTCCAGATCATTAACGAATATGTCAAAAAGCAGCGGACCCAACACAGATCCCTGGGGTACTCCACTATTCACTTTTTTCTTTTGGGAAAATTGGCCATTTAGCCCTACAATCTGCTTTCTATCTTTTAACCAGTTCCCGATCCACAATAGTACACTGCCTCCTATCCCATGACTTTTTAGTTTTGCCAAAAGTCTGAGATGAGGGACCCTGCCAAAGGCTTTCTGAAAGTCCAGATACACTATATCAACTGACTCACCTTTTTCTACCTGTTTATTCACACTTTCAAAAAAACATAACAGATTAGTAAGACAAGATCTTCCTTGTCTGAAGTCATGTTGGCTGTCTCTCATTAAGCCATGACTATCTACATGAGTAATTTTGTTCTTTATGATGGTTTCTACCATTTTTCCCGGTACGGACGTCAGGCTCATTGGTCTGTAGTTTCCCGGATCACCTCTGGAACCCTTTTTAAAAATTGGCATTACATTGGCGATCCTCCAATCTTCAGTTATTACAGATGATTTTAATGCTAGTTCAGATTACTAATAGCAGGTCTGCAATCTCATATTTCAGTTCTTTAAAACACCCTTGAATGTATACCATCCGGTCCAGGTGATTTGCTGTTCTTCAGTTTATCAAATAGCTGTAATACATCATCCCAGTGTATCAGTATTTCTTTCAGTTCTTCCGCAGTATCACCTTTAAATACCACTTCAGTCATGGGTAACATCCCTACATCTTCCTCAGTAAAGACCGAAGCAAAGAATTCAGCCTCTCCGCTATAGCCTTGTCCCCTCTTACCCCTCTATTATCTAATGGTCCAACTGACTCTCTCACAGGTTATTTTCTATGAATGTACTTGGAAATTCTTTACTATGTGTTTTTGCTTCCACAGCAAGTTTCTTCTCAAATTCTCTTTGCCTGCCTTATCAATGTCTTGCATTTAACTTGCCAGTGCTTGTGCTGTTTCCAGTTTTTGTCATTTGGCTCTTTTTTCAATTTCCTGAAACATGTTTTTTGGCAACAGCCTCTCTGACCTCACTTTTAAACCATACTGGCAGTTTTTTTGGACTTCCTTCCACTTTTCTTAAAGTATGGAATACAGCTGGTCTGGGCTTCCAAGATAGTATTTTTAAACACCTAAGCTTAATGTAAGTCTTTAAGCTTTGCAATTGTTCCTTTTAGTTTTTTCTTAACTATTTTCCTCATTTTATCAGTCTCCCTTTTGAAAATTAAAAGGTAGTACTGTGGATTTCTTTACCATCCCTCCTCCATTAATTAAATCAAACGTGATCATGCTATGATCACTATTGACAAGTGGCCCCAACACCCTCATCTCTTGCGTTCCACTAAGGACTAAGTCCAAAATGGCTTCCCCTCTGGTCGGTTCATGAACCAGCTGCTCCAAGCAGTAGTCATTTATTTCATCTAGAAACTATCTCCCTAGCATGTCTAGCCATGACACTGACCCACTCAATACTGGGGTAATTGAAATCACTCATTATTACTGTTCTGTAACTTTTGTTCCCTGATTTCTTTGAGCATTTCATCATCCATTTGTTCATTCTGGTCAGGCGGTCACTGCCATCACCTTCCCCTTTTTACATGGAATTTCAACTATCGTTACAATATAGTTTGTACCCAGGTATCAATGTCCCACTGGTTGTCCTCCTTCCACCATGTCTCTGAGATACCAATCATATCTAACTTCTCATTTAGTGCTATATAGTCTAACTCTCCCATCTTATTTTTTAGACTTATAGCATTTGCATACAATTTTAGAGATTTTTTATTCACATTAATCTGGTTATCAGTAGGCAGGGGTAATTTGGAATCTTTAAGCTCTCTCTGCTCCGTATTCAAGGGCATTTGGGCTACCTTTGTCTTTACTGGAACCTCTCTGCTGATGTGCTCTAACTTCATTTTTTTGGTAGTATCCTTCAAGGATACATTGTTCCGAACCATGCGCTCTTGGGCGACTGCTGGCTCTCCCCTATTATCTAGTTTAAAAGCTGCGCTCTCTCCTTTTTATCGCCGGATAAGGCCAGCCTCAACGGAAAAAAGGGGAAAGGATCCGAGAACAGCGACAGGCCCGGCTCCGGCTCATGGCGGGAAGAGGAACTGGTACGCAAACCATGAAACTAAACTATTTTGAGGATAATTAGCAAGGATTTTTCTGGGTAAACAGGACAGACATCCTTGAGCTTTTGCATGGTTGGCTTGACAACCATGAAGTTATGTGGGAGTTGCGGCTTGTGAAACCCTGGCCCCTTCCTAATGCAGTATATGGTGAGGAGGCATTAGCTGACCCACCAGCACAGACACCGGGGTCTCCCACATTCGTAGCAGTAGCCGCTCAAGGATCGGCTACATCAGCACCGTGAGAGTTTCCTTGAGTGGAAGACTAACTGAAGGATCTCCATTTCCTTGATGCGTGGGTCCTCCTCTGCCTCGGTTTGCACAAAGGAAGCTCTGGCCATATCCCTGACAAAGTTGTGAAAGGCCACATCCTCTGGAGGAGAATGGTGCCGGAGCGCCAGGGGAGATGGGTTTGAGGGGACGTCTCGGTGCCATCTGGTTTCCAGGGAGGCCTCGAGTTGAGGGGGATGACGAGTCTGAGACCCTGCTTGCCTCAAGGCTCACATCAAAGGGCTGGGGCCCTCCCGAGGACCTGGGGGTCTGAGCCTCGGAAACTGGCCGGGGAGGACCGGATGTCTGAGGATCGAGACAGGGACTTTGACTGGGGCCGAGGATGTACCCAAGGCTGGTGGTGCTTGGAGCTCGACTCGACAACCAGGGAATCCCCCTGCAGTTGGGGGCCTGGTCATCAGGTCAGATGATAAAGACGAACCAGTCATCATGGCCTGCTGCATGGCCAGGATAGCAGTGATGTTCTGCTCCATGACTGCCATTTTGGATTCCAAACCAGAAGGCTCCACAGCTTTCAGCGCTGGCATTGAGGATCTTGGATCCAGTGCCAGCACTCTTGTGAGTGCATCCTTGACAAGGACTATGGTCTTGAGGAATCTCGCACGGTCTCCACCAGCAGAGAAATCCTTTTTGAAGACCTTGGTGGGCTGCTTCTCAGAGTTGCCAGAGTCCCTCCAAGCCGTCTTACTGGGTTACTCCGGTGGAACTGGAGTGACAGAGGATTTTTTATTCTTTTGCTTATGGTCAGAGGTCTTCCCAGAGGAGCTGCCGCTGCGGGGCTCAGAGGACGCTCAAGCCTTACGGAAAGTCCTGGGCTTGGAGCTTGACGTCGTGGAGGCTGGTGCCGAGTTGGACATTGGGAACAGTTTCTCCTGCAACTCAGACTGGTTTTTTTTATTGGTTTTAGGCATCATGGCCTGGCACATGCAGCATAAGTAGCATTCATGGGTGTCTGTGATGGACAGTTTAACTGCAGCGGTCACATTTTTTGAACCCACCGAGGGACATGGTGGGAAACATCCCCAGGCGAAAGAGGGCATGAATGCCGGACAAGGCCAGCCTCAATGAAAAAAAGGGGAAAGGAGCTGAGAACAGTGCCAGGCCCAGTTCCGGCTCAAGGCGGGAAGAGGAACCGGTACGCACACTGGGAAACTAACTATTTTGAGGATAATTAGCAAGGATTTTTCTGGATAAACAGGACAGACATCTGCTGGGCTCGTGAAAAAAAGGAGACTGAGCAAGATGGCACCCTTGGCAGGAAGGGGACCATGCATGCGTGATAGCATGTCCCAAAGGCTTTCTTTGAAAGCTGGGGAAATGCTCCACGTGGGCTCAAATGGTGCTGTCACCCATGTAAGAGCTGACTTCCTGCTTGTTCCTGGAGAAATTACCCCCTCCCATTTTATTTTATTATTGAGACCTATCTATAGCATTCAGAATGAAAATCCATTTTTGTTCTCGCTGCAAAAGAACCCTACCATGGTCACCCCTGCGCACAGCGGGAGGGACGTGGTCTATACCATACAGTGCAATTTGCCAAAACATGGCTTCGACAAGTTGTATTTATATTCAGAGAGCTGAGCCTTCAGTTGCCGAGTGGTCTTTCCAATATATACCATTGGACATGGGCAACGGATCTTGTAAACCACATACTGGGATACACAAGTAGCCACCCACTTCAGAAAGAAAATCTTCTCATTCAATACAAATTTATCCCCTTCATCCATAGTATCACAATAGTTGCAATGTTAACATCAAAAGTGCCCTTTACGATCTCACACAACAATCTCCTTTGGTATCGCAGGGCAATGCTAATCCCATAGATTTCTGCCATGACCCGTAAGCAATCCAGGGTCAAGTATTTGCAAAGATAGAATGTACTGATTAAAAAAAAGTGGTGGTCTCTTAACACACAGATGAAGCAATCCTTGTTGCTAAAGACAAATACTAAAGCACACAAGTAAAGGACTCCTGTTCCACAACAGAGGGAGAAGGTTTAGAAGTCGCTAACAACCAGTCCTGATGATATGCCCACTTAAAAGCTTTACGCAGGACTGGTTTAGGATACCCCCCTTCTCCTCAGATCTGTCCATCTTCATAGCCTGCAAATCACACATTTAATGAGCAGAATCACCTACAACACCTGTGAATATGGCAAGCTATTCTTCAAATGTGCTAGATGAAAGCTGTTATACTATAAAAGTGTATTTATATCGGCTTAGAATATACAGTAGTCAAAAAACCAGCTGTAGTCTTTTGAACCCAAACACCCAGAAAATGGACAGCAGACTGATCACATACCATCTCTAGCTTCATTGCAGGATTATAGGCATTCAAATAATCCTTTAAATATTTTTGAGTACCACTCCACGAAAAGAAAAATGTCATCTATATACCTTCTCCATTCGACATGAGTTTTTGGCCTGTGATGTAGTAACAAGCCATTTACCCTTTTGGCAGGTCACTGCTGTGTAGGGGGATATTGAATCTATACTGTAGGTTTGTTTTTTTTAAATTATTTTATTTGTTTTTGAAAAAAAAAATGTTACCTTTTTGAGTGTATGATTGCTGATTTCCTATGTGAGATGGGTATAAGCTTTTAGGAAAGATGTGTATTAGTGATAGAAGTACAGAGGTATAGAGTGGTGGAAGTAAAAAGTAAGGTAGTGTGTTACTAAGCTTTTTTTGGTATTTGCATTTTGCTTTTAGTGCAGTTTTTTGGCTAGTTGTAAGGCAACCCCCCATCAGAATATAATCAAGAAGTAGGATTCTGTTTGGTGGGAAATGTAGCAGAAGCAAACTGCTGCTTGCGTTCCCTACTAGATCTCTGGCGAGGCAAGTATGTCACCATTACCAATGTAACAGACCAACTAAAAACCAAATAGAAAATCTTTCCAGCACTGCACTACTTTGGCGTGTATCTTGCCATTTGATGGAATAACGAATTTGCAACGAATTCAAAACGTTTTTACGTTTTTTGCGCGGCGCTTTGTGCAGCTTAGTGAGCCCGGTAAAAGTAAGTAGGTTTTAAGATTTTCTATTTGGTTTTTAGTTGGTCTGTTACACTGGTCTGTTACATTGGTAATGGTGACCTTTGGTTTTTAATACAGTTGCAAAGAGGAAATCTCTACAGCGTTAACCAATAAGGTATCATTTAATGAACTTTTGGAGTTGGTTGTCATCACAATGGGATGGTTGTTCTTTAGTTTGGAGCACCTTTTTGGCACATACTACAAAAGGTTTCTATTTTATTAAGTTACCCTTGTTGAGTGTCAATACTTTTATATTGATACATGTGTGGTCCCCTTCTCTTCTTCTCTTCTTTTTTTGGTTCACGGTCAATGTACCTGTTTGACTTACTTCTTTTTTGGCCCTTGCTTCAGTCACTCTAATCCCCTTTTTGGTATTATATAAATGTTTATTTATATAGTGATTTATTTATTATGATTTTAATTATTATTTCTTACGGCATGTTGTATTATGCATTTTTTGCCCTTGTCTCCGTTTTTTATTTATATAGCGTTCCAACCTATTTTTGATATTACTGTATAAATGCATTTTATATAGTGATTGATTTATTATGATTTTAATTATTCCTCTTTTTTAATATATGTTTTAATATATGTTTTATTATATTTTATATATATTTGAGTGTAATTATTGAATGTTTATGTTTCTAGTTGCCCTATACCCCTGATGAAGTTTTGTTAAACGAAACACGGCCTGTGTCGGGTGGGCACCAACTATTGGTTTGTGAATAAAATGCCTCTTTTCAATATTATATGATTGTTTTGTTCTATCCTTGGACACATCACGTTCTTCTACTGTGTATTGTCTCTGACGTGACTGGTTGCTCTTAGTTGGACCTATACCTTTTAAAGTTATCCTTCCAGCTTTCTTGCTTCCCAATATTATAGCTGCTAGCTGCTTCAAGCCCACTTCGTACCTTGTGCTGAGAGTGTCTCCAGGAGAAATCTTTATCCCTCTGGTTTCTGCTCCAAGGTCCTGCTTGGTTCTCTGGAATCATGGGCTGTATCTTCAGGTCTCAGTGCTTTTGAGCCCTTCTTCCCATAGAAGTCTCTCTCTGCCCCTGAGTCTCCCAAGTACTTGCTTCGTGACTCCCAACTGCTCCTCCGTGGAACACAGCTGCCTTGTTGCTCTCCTTGCCATTGCTGTATCTCTCTCTCCTTCTCCAACTCTTCCTGTCTCTCCTCCCACTGTTTCTGCGTTTGGTTGCTTAACAAGCTCCCCGTGTGTTGCACTGCCCGCCTCCTGCTTGGGCGTGCCCAATCAGGGACTTGACCTATCTCCTCCCCTAAGGTGAGGTGTGGTTCCTGATCAGCTACATGTTTTCTTTCTGAAGAGAAAATACTGCTTTCCCTTGCAGTACCAGTTTTCTCCACCAGATCTCCGGCTATCTCCATTGCTTCTTGAGAAGCTTCTACGTCACAGATTCCGGAGTACTGCCTGACCAAAAGCACTGTCCCTACGGGACTCCCTCTCCAGGCAGTAATGGGCTGCAAAAGTCTGGCTTGAGGATCAAGTTGCAGCCCTACAGATGTCTGCCGACGGTACAGAACGGAGATGAGCTACTGATGCAGCCATTGCCCGGACACGGTGGGCTGTGACTCGACCCTGCAAGGGAAGGTCTGCTGCCCTGTAAGCCCAGGTGATACAGTCTGCCACCCATATGGACAAGGTATGCTTGGAGACAGACAACCCCAAGTTGTTTGGGTCAAAGGAGACGAAGAGCTGAGTAGCCCTCCTATGACCCTTAGTACGATCAATGTAGAAAGACAAGGCCCTTCTACAGTCCAGGGTATGCAGGACTTCCTCAGCCCAGCTGGCATGGGGCCTAGGGAAGAATGTTGGAAGGACCACCTCCTGATTGAGGTGGAAAGAGGAGACTACCTTCGGGAGGAACTTAGGATGAGTCCTAAGGACTACCCTGTTCCTATAGAAGCGAGTGTATGGCCTGTCACAGACCAGGGCTTGAAGTTCACTCACTTGTCTGGCCGAGGTCAGTGCCACTAGGAAAAGAGCCTTCCAAGAAAGGAAGCGGAGAGGACACGTAGCCATCGGCTCAAAGGGAGGGCGAGTAAGCTGCTGCAAGACCACATTCAACTTCCACTCAGGGGCTGTTGGACGGAGAGGAGGCTTTAGCAAGAGCAAGCCTCTGAGGAACCGGGACACCAAGGGGTGAACTGATAAAGAGTGCCCTTCCACCTGTGAGTGGTGGGCTGCCAGAGCAGAAAGGTGTACCCGAACAGAATTTGACTTAAGACCCTGATTAGACAAGTGCAGCAGGTACTGAAGCACCACTGGCACAGGGCAGGAGAAAGGGTTCTCCTGGCGTTTGTCACACCACAAGGAGAACCGTTTCCACTTCAGAGCATAGATCTTTCATGTGGATTGCTTCCTAGAGGCCAAGACCACCTCTTCAACGTCCTGAGGCAGGCCCCAGGGAGCCAGCTCTACCCTTGCAGCCTCCAGGCCATCAAATTGAGAGTTTTGAGATTGGGGTGCAGAAGGGAACCCTGATCCTGAGAAAGAAGATCGGGTTGCAACCCCAGAGGGAGTGGGGTGTCCACCGCCAGCTGTAACAGAAGTGGGAAACAGGGCTGCCTCGGCCATCTGGGGGGTTACCAATATGACCGAGGCCCTGTCCCTTAGAATCTTGAACAAGGTTCGGGCCACCAGGGGCATGAGAGGAAACGCATACAGGAGGCCCTTGGACCATGAGATCAGGAAGGCATCCGCTGCGAAACTCGTGGGATGCGGTTGCCTGGAGCAGAACTGAGGCAGCTGCTGGTTCAGGGAACTGGCAAAGAGGTCTATGGATGGAAGTTCCCATTTCAGGGAAATGTTCTGAACCACCAAAGGGTGCAGTTGCCATTCGTGAGGCTGTAGAACCCTGCTCAATCTGTCTGTCAGGAAATCTTCGTGGCCAGGAAGATAGATTGCCCTGAGCAGCATATTGTGTCGAAGTGCAAAAAAGCATAGGGCCTGTGCCTCCTGACACAGGAGCCTGGACCCCATGCCCCCTTGTTTGTTCACATAGAACATCGCCACCTGGTTGTCTGTCTGCACCAAGACAGATTTGTGGGCCAGGGTGTGAAAGGCGGCCTTGAGGGCTAAGCGTATCGCCCTGAGTTCCAGAAGATTGATTTGTTGCGTGGCCTCCCATGGAACCACAGGCCCTGTGTGCACTTGTCCAGACAATGTGCACCCCAGCCCTGCAAGGAAGCATCGGTTGTGAGCACCACAGTGGAAACAGGTACCTGAAAAGGAATTCCCTGTAGAAGGTTGGGGGGGGGGGTGTAGACACCACTGCAGGGAGTTCAGGAAGGGTTTGGACACCCTTACTTTGTCTCTTAGGCTTCCTGTAGCCTGCCTCCACTGAGTTCTGAGACACCACTCTGCAGGCCTCATATTCAGGCAGACATTGGGGGTCACATGCACTGTTGAAGCCATGTGGCCCAGGAGCCTTAAACAAAGTCTGGCGGAAACCAGTGGGTTGTCTAGAAACCGGCTGGCCAAGTCCATCAGCCTTCCCGCTCTGTCTTCTGGCAAGTAAGCTTTTGCGTGCAGGGAGTCTAACTGTGCTCTTATGAACTCCAGGTTCTGGGAGGGGAGCAAAGTGGACTTTGCGAAGTTTATGACAAAGCTTAGTTGAAGGAGAGAGACAGTACGGAGGGTGGCTTGCCTGGCCTCCTGGAGAGTCTGACCCCTGATGAGCCAGTCGTCCAGGTAGGGGAAGACAAAAATACCCTAGTTTCTCAAGTAGGCCGCCACCACCGCCAGGCACTTTGTGAAGACCCGTGGGACGGAGGTTAGACCAAAGGGCAGTACTCGGTACTGAAAATGGTTTCCTCCTACCACGAACCTTAGGTATTTTCTGTGGTCTGGATGAATGAGGATGTGAATGTATGCATCCTTCAGATCTAAGGAGCATAGCCAATCTCCCTGCTGGAGGTAGGGCAGCAGTGTTCCAAGAGTAAGCATCTTGAACTTTTCCTTTTCCAAGAACTTGAGATTTCTCAAGTCCAGAATGGGCCGGAGACCTCCAGTTCTCTTTGGCACAAGAAAGTACCTGGAGTAGAAGCCCTGCCCCAGCAAGTGGGGAGGTACAGGTTCCACCGCCCTCTCTTGAAGCAGACCTTGCAGTTCCTGGAGAAGGAGTTCCTGATGCAGAGTAGGCCTTGGAGGCTCCCCTGGAAAGTAGGAGGGGGGTACCTGATTGAAATGGAGCAGATAGCCCCTCTGGACTATGCTCAGTACCCAAGTATCTCTTGTGATGGGCGGCCACTGGTGGGCAACCAGGGCCAACCGACCTCCCGGTGCTGAGATGGGCCAGCAGAGGTGGAGAGGCTATGCAGTGGGAGTCAAAAACCCCCTCCCTGCTGAGTAGGAGTAGGAGCAGGAGCTGGAGGCTTGGGGGCTTTCTGCCTACAGGGCCCATGTCCCTGCCCCTTGGCCTGCTGACCCTGCTAGGGAGGCCTGATAGTGAGGGAAAGGTTTGTAGGCAGATGACTTCCTCGGGTAAAAGGTCTTTTTCCCCAAGCCCTTCTTCTTATGAGAAGGGGCAGAAGTTTTTCTGGACAACCTTGTCCTTGTCAGAGTCTCGGTCTCGAGCTCAGCGGCCTTTTCGGCCATGGGCTTGCCAAAGAGGTTTTCACCCCGGCATGGGACATCGACCAACTTGTCCTGTACCCATGTCTCGAGGTCCGATGACTGTAGCTATGCCTGGCGTCAAGCACTGATGCCGGCCACCGCTACTCGGGCTGAAGCCTCGAAGCCATCGTAGGCCGCCCGGGAGATGAATTTGGAGCATTCCCGGATCCCCGAGGACAAGGTCTTGAACCTCTGCAAAGGTTCCCCGGAAAGGCCAGCCGAGAACCCAACTATTTCCTTAGCCAGGTCCCGCAAGTACATGCCCATGTACAGCTGGTAGGACTGGACACGGCAAGCAAGCATCGAGCCCTGGAAGCACTTTCTGCCGATGGCATCCAGGCTTCGGGCCTCCCTACCGGGGGGCACCGCAGAGTGCATCTTCTGGCTCTTCAGACGATGCATGGCCGATTCCACAACAATAGAATGGTGCGGCAGCTGTGCCTTCTGGAACCCAGGGCTCTTTCGGACTCGATACATGGAATCGATCTGCTTGCTCAAAACTGGCGCCGAGGCCGGTGCCTCCCACATTCGGAAGAGGAGCCGTTCCAGCATCGGAGGAACCGGCACAGTAAAGGCTTCCCACGGGGGAGAGTCATACTGCAAGGTATCGAGCTCTTCGGCTCGAGGCTCCTCCTCAGGATCCGCAGGAATATTCGAAGCCTTAGCCATGTCCCTTAAAAACTCAGAGAACCGGGTGTCCTCCGGTGGGGACCTACTCCGGGGCTTGGACTGCGGTGAGTCTGAAGGGACACACTGAGTCCGAAAGGTATCGGGGGACTCCTCGTCCTCCCTCCGTCTCCCACGCAGACTCATCCGAGTAAGAGTCGAGGGGCTCTGACCGTGCAGGCTCCGGTAGCACCCACCCCGACGCCGGGGGCATCGGCGTCGATACCCTCGGTCCTGAACGGGAGGTCAAGGGAGACCATGACCGAGTCCGGACTCGGGCCTTCATGGCTTCGAGAACCGGCTCGGTCTCCGGGGTCGACTTAGATGTCGACGTCCCGGTGGTCGGGGCAGATGCACCAGTCAAGCTGGCCATCAGCATCTGCTGCTGATCCATGAAGGCAGACAGTCTGTACTCCAAGGCTGTCAGCCTGAGTCCAAGCTCAGGAGACTCAGCAGCCACCGACTTGGGCCCCGGCGGCGCCGGGCTCGACGTCGGCTCCCTGGGAGGAGAGTCCGAGGACAACAGGACTTACGTGCTCGACGGACTCCGGCTCTATACGAGGCACCTTAGGCGGCTTCTCCAGCTCCAAAGGCCCAGGGTGGCAGTCAGGGGTCCGGAACATGGCCCTTGAACTAGGTGTATCCTTCGACACCGCCCTCACGAGCTTCCTCTTCCTCTTATGCTCCCGACTGCCAACTTGTAAGGGGAGATTGCAGTAGCCCATTAAGGTCTTGAGCCCTTCCCTCATCAGTGAGACTCTTTTCCATCGGCTCAAACAACAGCTTACCCTTGATTGGGTAATGGGAGCGAAGACTTCGTTCCAAGTGCCTGGGGAAGGGCTCAAGACCTTAATGGGCTACTGCAATCTCCCCTTACAAGTTGGGGTCAAAGGTTTTTGGCACACCTTCTCCATCATCAGAGGACTTGAGGTGCCCCTCTCCTTAGGCTCAGATTGCCTTGTTCGACTGGGAACTTATGTGGATTTTGTGAACAACATCCTCTGGAGTAGGATGGAAGGAGATCCGGTGGATTTCTCTGGTGCCCGCCCATCCCTACGGGCTGGTCAGACTGTTCCTCAAGTCTGTGAAGTGGTCTGTGCAGAAGACATCCACATACCTGGGAGGGTACAGGATTGTCCCCTGCCGATACAGGTGACCCGAGGACATGTGTTCTCAGACAACTTGGTCTTCTTCAGTCCAAATTCCCGTTTTGAGGAGCTGGGCCTAGCCATGGGTCCCATACCCTGCATGGAGGCTACAGCTCCCTCCTTACACTTATTGCTCACCAATCCAAATCCAGATCGCATTCACCTTGTGAAAGGCGAACCCCTGGGATTCCTAGTGGGAGAATCGTTCCCAAGTGTGGAATTGAGTCTACAGATTATTGGGGAAGCCCCTGTTTCCTGGAACATCTGTGATGGGGGGGGGACCCCTGCGTGTGTTCGATCCTCACCCCAAGGCCTCCTCACCTTACAGTTTGTCTGGCCACATAGTGCTGTGACCTCACAGGTGGACCTCGAGTCTGACCATCTGATTTTGTCAAGTAAACTTGATGAGGCTGTTAGTTCCCTCACCCACCAGGGGGGGGAGCCCCATGCTGTCCAAGCCATCCAGGTCTCCTCTCTCCAAGATGAGATTGAGGAGAAGGTTGAAATACCTTCAAACAAACCTGTTCTGGGATTTGACGAAATGGTTGCGGGAAAACTTGCTGAAGCAGACGCCTGCACTGATGAGTCAGAAAAGGCCCAATTAAAAGAACTGCTGTACCGTCACAAGGACCTGTTTGCCACTGACACTTATGACTGTGGTCTCACCGACCTACATGTCACCCGTATTCCTACGGATCCAAACAGTAAACCTGTCTTTGTGAGGCAGTATAAAATCCCATTGGCCTCCTATGAATCCGTTCAGGAAATCATTAATTCCCTGGAACAAAAGGGAATTATACGTCCATGCAACAGTACTTACAATGCCCCACTGTGGCCTGTCATCAAGAAGGACTCTAGCTGGCGCTTAGCTTTGGACTATCGCCAGCTTAATAAAAAGGTACCTCTATCCAGATGGCCTATGGCACATCTGGAACAGAACTTAGCCACCATCAAGGGTGCAAGGTACTTTACAAGCCTGGATCTGGCCTCAGGATTTTGGACTATACCTGTCCATCCAGAAGATCAGCATAAGCTGGCTTTTACCTTCGGTAGGCGACAATATACTTGGAATCGGACACCGTTTGGTTATTTGAATGCCCCAGCAGACTTCAATATTTTCCTGCATAAGGCTTTGCCTGATGCTGAGACTAGAGGCACCCTCGTCTATGTAGACGACATTCTGGTGAAGAACACCAGTTTCACTGACCATTTGCAAGAAATAGAGCATGTCTTCCAGCAACTGAAAGCTGCGGGAGCAAAGCTGTCCTTGTCAAAGGGCCAATGGTGCCGAAAATCCCTCAATTATTTGGGTTACGAAGTTTCTGCTGAGGGACTGCGACCTCAAAGGAAGAGAATTGCGGCCTTGCAACAACTCAAACGTCCGACCAACGTGAGTGAGCTGCGCTCATTCTTGGGCATTTGCAATTATTCACGCCAATTTGTGGATCAATATGCGGAGATTTCCCAACCCCTGGTCAAACTCCTCAAAAGAGATGAACCTTGGGTATGGAATCCCGACCAAGAGGCAGCTCTAGAAGAGCTGAAGGCAGCTTTGAGTCGAGCTCCCTGTCTTGCCTATCCAGAGAGTGGCAAAGAATTCTTCGTGGAACTAGGTTTCACTGATCACTCTATGAGTGCTGTTCTGTACCAGATGCATGACACAGATAGGAAAGTTATTGCCTATGCCAGCAAAGCTTTAACGGAAGTGGAGAGGAAATACTCTGACTGTGAGAAATCCTTGTTGTCCACAGTCTGGGCCCTCCAGTATTTCCGCAGTTATATCCAAGGTGAGAGGTTGGTTGTTGAGACTCATCACCAACCCATCAAGTTCCTAGGCAGTGATCGGATTAAATCGGGACAAGTGTCAAACAGTCGCATTGTCTCCTGGACCTTAGCACTTCAGGGCTGGCCCCTAGAAGTTAGGTATGCTCAAAACCGCAAGGATGCCGCCGCACAGGGCCTGGCTGAATTGCACGATTGCACTGCCAGAGAACCTTTAGTGGGTAATTTAGACACCGAAATGGAGTCATGTACGCCTGAGCCTTCTCGTCATCGTCCTTATGATGAGAACCTCTGTAAAGGCTACCCCAAGGTGTATGTGGACGGTTGTGCTTACCGTCGAGAGCCTGACCATGAACTGGTAGCAGATATAGGTGTGGTTTGGAACCAGAACTACCCTTGTGAACCCTTCAAGTACCGTCTGGGTACCAAAACTAATCAGTATGCAGAGCTAGCTGCAGCCCTGGCAGCTCTCCAGTCTGCTGCTCAGGGAGGGGTTCACACCCTAACCATCTGTACTGATTCAGACTACGTCCGACAGAATTTTGTTTCCCACTTACCCGTTTGGAAATCTAACAATATGCTGAATTCCAAAGGGAAACCTGTCAAACATGCCGGATTGATTCTGGCCTTGGACAAGGTAGCTCATGAACATGACATGACCATCTACTGGAAGAAAGTGAAAGGTCACTCCCGTGTTGATAATCCTGACAAGATTGGAAATGATCTAGCTGATCAGCTTGCCAAGGAGGGTGCTGTCTCTGGAGACCTCTGGCAGTTGGAGGCTCCCGAGACCAATGGGCTTCAAATGGTGACGGCGGTTACCCGGCGACAAGCTCAATTATCCACCATGCCCCCTGTGGTTCAATGGTGTGGCGAGAGCACAGATCTCGACCTCGTGCAAGCCCAGAAACAAGATCCTACTCTTGGACGTTTCTACCTTTTTCTGCAGAACCCCCAGGAACACCCATTAACTCTGGAGGATTGTCAGGACGATGAGGAACTGAGGATCCTCTACATCTCCAAGGACATGTTCCAACTCCAGAAAGATCTGTTGATACGGATGAGTAAGCATGGTATTGTGCAATGGGTGGTACCTCGGGCCTTCCGTGGAGTTATGTTACAGCACGCTCATGATGAGCCTTGTGCCGGTCATAGAGGTGACCGAATAACCTATGAAACGTTGAAACAAGTGGCCTACTGGCCCCACATGTACCAAGATGTACAATTGTATACTAAAGGTTGTCTGACCTGTTGCAGATTTCAACCTGCAGCTCCTTCTCATAGAGCACCTTTGAGAAACAGAGGTCTGACCATGCCTTGGTCTGATCTCCAGATTGATTGGATCGGCCCCGTGCCCCGATCCTCTCGAGGCAACAAATATATGTTGACAGTTACCTGCTTATTTACTAAGTGGGTCGAGTGCATCCCAGCACCCAACTGTACCGCCGAGACCACGGCCACCTTGTTGTTAAACCATGTTTTCAGCAGGTGGGGCCTCCCCATGCGAGTGGAATCCGACCAGGGTTCCCACTTCACAGGACAAGTCATTAAGCATCTGTGGAAGGTACTAGGTGTGAAGGCCAAAGTCCACATTGCTTATCGTCCACAATCCTCTGGACAAGTGGAGAGAGCAAACAAAACTATCATCAGTATCTTGAAGAAGTATGTTTCTTCCTCTGGGAAGGACTGGGACATCAAACTGCCCTTGGTCCTGATGGCTATCAGAGCCACGCGTCATCGTGCTACTGGTGTGTCCCCTTTTGAGATGATGACAGGTAGGGACATGGTTTTACCCCTTCATCTTCTTTACAGGACTAATGATGTGAATCTCGCTGCTGCTACAACTGCTCATGAATATGTTGCCCATTTAAGACAACACTTGCAAAGTGCCTTTGCCTTTGCCCAAAAGAATTTGGACACTGCTGCTAGGGGTAGGAAGACCTACTATGATTTGAGGACTACCTCTAAAGAATACCAGATTGGCAATAAGGTATTCTACTACAATTTTGGTAAGAATAAGGTCAAAGACTGTAAATTTCTACCTAGCTGGAACGGTCCATTTCCTATTGTGGATAAAGCCTCCCCTGTTGCTTATCAAATTCGAATGAAGTCCAGTACTGAGAGGGAAGGCTCCCTTAAATGGGTCCACATTAATCAGCTTAGACCATGTCATCCCAGTAAGTTCCTTCCTGAAGAACCTCTTGCTGAAGTGAGTGATGCTAACCTTGAGGCGGGATAGCCTGTTTGTTTTCTTTTACAGATGGAGTCCCGAACTTTGAAGGTCCTGTTCCTGATTTTGCTGTTAGCGGGATCCGAGGTTGCCAGATTGATTGAACCTGGCCCTCTTTCTGGTGTCGTGCTACAGGATGCGCCTGGTTTCCTGATTACACAGTCCCAGACTGTCACACAGAAAGTTTTTGTGTCCCTAGATCCCCGACATGTTTTACAGAAACATTTTGAATCGTCTGTTGCACACATCACTAATATACGTGGTGCCTAATCTTGGCATGTGCCAACGCTCTAAAGACATTCATTGGTTATGTCCTGGTAAACCTTTCCTAAAAGACACTTCTACAGCTCTTTGTGGGTTGTCTGCTGAAAATGTGAAAGAACAATGTAAAGTTGCCATGACCAAATACGATGACTTTTCTGAGACAAAAGTTGCTGTTGTCAACAATGTTTGGCTGGTTAGCACCCCTCTGAGTGAACTCCTGGTCACCATGAATAAACATGACATTCATAATAGAGTTCCTCTACCCTGCAATGTTTGCTTGATTGATGTTCCCAAGAACTCCATTGTTAATGTCGGTGGAGTTTCCTTGTTTTATCTTGATGCTGACCCTGTTTCGACAGAGCTCCAGATTTTGGATGTGTTTCGAGGTCATGAGATTGACTTCACTGCAGCCTTGAACTATCTTTTGGACTATAAGGACTCTCACACAGTTGAACTGTCCATTGACCAGGACGCCCTTGCCATTGCTGATTATAACTTTGATTCACGAGATGTGGACATTTTGCAAACTGATTTTATGTCACATGTCATTGTTCCTGGTCTTTTCTTTCTGTTGGTGCTCCAGTTTCTTATCTCTTTGTATCAACTGAGACAGATTCGTACTCTTCGTCGCTCTATGCATCCTGCACCTCTGCTGCCTGCCATGCGTCTGCAGGACTTGCTGGAACGTCACACTTTTGAATAAGTGTCACCATTTTCTTTGAAAGTTATCCATTACTCTTGATTGAGTTGGTTTTTTTTTTATCATAGATTGCATGTGTTTATTTTACTAACACAGTTACACATTGCTTCTCATTACTTTTGAGTGTTCACCTTAGTGTTACACTAACACATTATATTGCATTACTGATATGCATTTTTGGTTTGGATACTATATATACTCTTGAGTTTGAAGTTACCATGCATTATTTTGATTGAATTGACTTGACTGTATCAATGTCATTTTATTTTGACTTGTTTTATTGCTTGAGTGTATTCACTGTATTATTCCTCATGCAGTATTGCTTTCATGCATATTGTGCTTGAAGTATTATCCACTTATCATGCATTGGTCAATCATTTGTCATTTGGTTCTGACCTGCACGGTAGTACTGCTAGTTAGGCTTTGTACGATGGAGTGTACTCCCTTGTAGCATCCTCCATCTTACAAGGGGGGGGGAGATGTAGGGCTGGTACCCCTGCAATTCTACATGCAAATCTCTGGCCTGCTCTGCAACTCAGGCCTGAACCAAACTGAACCAAACAAGATGGATTCTACACTTCACTTTTGCTGTGTTCAGCTATAAGCCTGTCCTTCATGCAACTGCTTGCACAGCGTTTCTAAGTGTGCATGCATACAGAGGCTATTGTCCGTGGCTGGCCTTGGACACTTGTACATGCCCAGAAGTTACATACTGTTGCTTCTGCCTGACTTTTACCATGGCTCCTTTGTTTGCAAGACGCTGCGCATCATCTACCTTCTGATTCGCTGAGAACACCTCAGACTGCCTGCTGCCAACCAATCATCGGACCTATGACGGAGGATTCTCACACAGAATTCTGCATTCTGCGCTGGAAACGTTAGTTAGTGCTGAGTTCTAAGTAGCGGTGAGAGAAGGAGTTGGGGGTTTTTCTCCCCACCTGGACATAGACTTCTGCACCGGCCCTGCTGCTGTGCACTGCGTACCTGATTCCGGAGCCCTGAGCCTTTCGCCAGACGTGTGGGCTAGGCCGTCCTTCACAGGTCTGAGATAAGACTTTCACTGATCCCTCCGGTTCGGACTTACTGCGGCTCGCCTCTGAAGGGGCTGGAGCCGGCATTAGCTAACAGCTGCATCCTTGGACGAAGCTGTCTCTGCCGACGGAGCTAAGGTACCGCCTTATCTCTCTCCTCCTGGAAGGGCAAAGGGGTTAGCAATATATTTCTTACTTTTCCTCAGTGCAGAGCGAATCAGTGACGTCTGGTTTACTAGTCTGTAATTCTTACGTTGTCCAAGTGTACATCTGTTCCATAACAAATGTCTACCTCATTTTTCTAATTAGCGATATGTGTGTTTGTATATTTTTCTATTTGGTTGCCTATAATAAAGTCTAATATATATCTGCAGACCAGAATTCTTTCGTGGCTCATTACCAGAATAACTTCCGAACCTTGGGCTGTATATTAGTAGCTATCTCCCCTAGACAACAACAGAGAGTCTAACTTATTTTTGTGCTATGAATATACCCGACAGGACCCCCTTTCAGAGGAACCCCAACGAAGCTCGGGGTCAGACTCCTGAGACGTCGAGGCCTCTGATGAGGTCCGGGCTCGTCCGGAGGCAGAGTCAGAAAAAATTCTCTCCTTCTGATGCTGCCGGCTTCTGAGTGCCTTGGTGGACATCTTTCCACATGGGACACAGACCTTGGGATCATGGTCCGGCCCGAGGCAACGCAGGCAGCAGTCGTGTGTGTCGGTAAGAGACATGAGCTTCTTACAACGATCACACTTTTTAAAACCACTGGAGGCCATCGGGGAAAAAAGGGCCCCCGCGAAGTCAAAAGACCAGCCCTCCAGGGAAAAAGAAAAAGAGCGCGAACGCGTGCCACGAAGGGCAAAAACCCCGAAAAAGAGAGATCGGGTCGATATCGGTGTACCGAACCCAGGCGGGAAGGGGAACCGGTGTCGAACAGGACAAAAGAGCAAAAAACGTAGAAAAAAAATCAAACTTTTCTGGGTGACATGGACTCACGTCCGTTGGGCTCCACAGAAAAAGAAAGACTGAGAAAGATGGCACCTTTGGGCAGAAAGGGGACCGCGCATGCGTGGGTGTATTCCCAAAGGCTTTCTTAGAAAGCTGGGGAAGTGCTCCGCATGGGGGCTCCATCGACGTTGATGTCACCCATATGTGAGGGCCGACTTCCTGCTTGGTCCTGGAGAACATGGACGTAGTATCCAGAACTTCAACACTTATGCTAGACATCTCATTTGAACTCTAAAGATAATACTGAACACATGCACTATGAAGAAAGTCTCCATAATTACAAGGTGAAGATTCTTGCATGTGCAAAGAACTTCTGCATAGAAGACACTACAGTGGATCCTCCCCTCCCATGTTGCCTAAACTCCTTTACATAGTCCACTCATGAAGGTAGTTCACAAATAGCAGCTAAGACTTCTAGACCTAAAGCACAAATATTCTTTGTGCAGTTGCAGTTCTAAGCATAAAGTAACTAAAGTATTTATATTTAGCTCACGCCTTTCCAGCAGTAGTTCAAGCCACCGCCTGCTGCCCTAATGGTGCATTCTGTGCAGAAAGCCAGAAGAATGCTCGAGTGTATAGGGAGAGGAATGGCCAGCAGAAAAAAAAAGGAGGTGATAATGCCTCTGTACAAGTCTCTGGTGCAATCTCATTTGAAGAACTGTGTGTAATTCTGGAGACCACACCTTCAAAAGGATATAAGCAGGTTGGAGTCTGTGCAGAGGGTGGCTACTAAAATGGTTAGTGGTCTTCATTATGAAGAATACAACAGACTTAAAGGTTTTAATATGTATACTTAAGAGAAAAGGTGTGATAGAGGCGATATGATAGAGATGTTTAAATATCTCCATGGCATAAATGGAGGAGCTCTGCTACAGGTGAAATAGGATGAGGGTGAAAGGGGATAGACTGAAGAGTAATATGCAGAAATATTTCTTCATGGAAAGAGTGGTAGATGAGTGGAATAGTCTCCCAGAGGAGTTGGTAGAGACAAGGAAAGTATCTGAATTCAAAAAAGCATGGGACAAACAGAGGTTCTCAAAAGGGGAAAAAAAGGACACTATTGTAGTTGTGGAAGGATAGACTAGATAGGCCATGTGCTCTTTTTCTGCCATCATGTTTCTATGTTTCTAAGGTGAGTTACATTTAGGTACAGTAGGTATTTTCTTGTCCTCAGAGGGCTTACAATCTGTTTAAACAGAGGTAATGGAGGGTAAATGACTTGTCCAAGACCACAAGGCGCATCAGTGGGATTTGAACCCTGGATTCCTAATTTTCAGCCTGCTGTTCTAACCACTAGGCTACTCCTATGCTGAGGAGATAGTGCTTTTCCACTTCTTTGGAGAGTGGATAGCAGTATGCAATCCATGCCAAGCCAAAAAAAAAAAAAACCACTGGCAAGCGCACAGATTTACACTTATCAGTGCAGAGGGTTTGACATTCCAGCACAGATGCAATCTATTCAGCACCCATCAGCATAGGTGTAGCACAGCATTCTGTTACCTACGCATCTGCGCCTGTTCTGCCGAACGAGCTTGGTCCAAATCCCGCTCCCCGGAAGACCTTCTACATTTCAAATTCATACTTGGCTCCTTCCAGTCAGCCTTGGCACTTGCCAAGCAAGATTACTACATCCATCTGACCAACTCCCTTGCCTCCAATCCTTGCCGTCTCTTTAATACCCTCAATTCTCTCCTCAAGGTCCCCCCGCCCCCAATCCCGCCCTCCCTTTCTGCCCAAACCCTTGCTGACTACTTTCACAATAAAATCCGCAAAATTACCCTCCAATTCCCTACCCCCTCATCTACCTCACCTCCTCACCCATCCATCCTCCCCCCACCTCCCCCATCCATCCTCCCCCCGCCACCCTCTCCTCCTTCCCTCCGATCTCTGAAGAAACCACACTCCTCCTTTCCTCCTCCAAACCCACCACCTGTTCATCAGACCCTATATCCCCACACATCTCCTACGTTCCATCTCGCCCACCATTGTCCCCTCCATCACTCATATCCTCAACCTTTCTCTCTCCACTGCAACTGTCCCAGTTGACTTCAACATGCTGTTGTCACACCCCTCCCTCAAGAAACCCTCACTTGATCCCACATGCCCTTCCAACTATCGACCCATCTCCCTCCTTCCCTTCATATCCAAACTATTAGAATGAGCAGTCCACCGTCGCTGTCTCGACTTCCTCACCTCCCAGGCCCCTCCTGGACCCACTACAATCCGGCTTCCGTCCCCTACACTCCAATGAAACGGCACTCACAAAAGTCACCAACGACCTGTTCCTAGCTAAATTTAAGGGCCTCTCTTCTATCCTCATCCTTCTTGACCTTTCTGCTGCCTTTGACACTGCTGACCACAACCTTCTCCTCACCACCCTCTCCTCGCTTGGCTTCAAGGACTCCGTGCTATCCTGTTCTCCTCTTACCTCTCCCATCGCTCCGCTCCAGGTAGGTGTACCCCAGGGATCTGTCTTGGGCCCCCTCCTTTTCTCTCTATACACAAGGCCTTGGAGCGCTTATCTCCTCCCATGGCTTTCAGTACCATCTCCATGCCGACTCCTCCCAGATTTACTTCTCTACAGCTAATATCTCTCTGGCAACCCAGTCCAAGATCTCTGCCTTTCGGACACTGCTGCCTGGATGTCTCATCGCCGATTGAAACTGAACATGGCCAAGCCTGAACTCCTTGTCTTTCCACCCAACTCCCCCCCCCCCCACTTCCCCCTCTCTCAGTCCAGGTGGATGGATCTACTATCCTTCCTGTTCCCTCGGCCCGCAATCTAGGGGTTATCTTTGACACCTCTTCCTACTTCTCCGCTCATATCCAGCTTGTAGCTAAGACCTGCTGCTTCTCTCTCTAAAACATCGGCAAAATCCGCCCCTTCCTCTCTGAACACACTACCAAAACGCTTGTCCACTCCTTAATCTCCTCTCGCCTTGACTACTGCAACCTACCTCCTTCCCCTTCAATCTATACAATCATGCTGCTCGACTAATCTTCTGCCAGCCTCGCCATGCCCACATTACCCCCCCTTCTCAAGTCACTTCACTGGCTCCCTGTCCTATTCCGCATCCATTTCAAGCTTCTCCTGCTGACCTATAAATGCATTCACTCCATGGCCCCTCAATACTTCTTATCTCTTCCTACATCCCTGCTCGAAATCTGTGCTCCGCTAACAAATTACTTCTATCAATGCCTTTCACCCGCACCGCGAACTCCCGACTGAGCTCTTTTCACCTTGCTGCACCTTACACCTGGAACAGCCTACCCGCATCTGTGCGCCAGGCGTCCTCCCTGGCCCTTTTCAAATCTAGCTTGAAGACCCACCTCTTCACCGTTGCATTCAGATCCTGATTTCCATCCTCATCTTCCCTAACCCCCATCAATGTTTACGACTAAATTGTACCACACCGTACCTTCCGCAGAACTGACTAATGCTCTGCACTGTTCTAATTAGATTGTAAGCTCCGATGAGCATAACTGACGGGCAGGGACTGCCTCATATGTTGGCTACCTCCTGTAGGTTAGCTGTGCTAAGTAGTAGTAGTAGCTCTGTACAGTGATCTATCTACCACAGACAGACATCTTGTTCACTTATAGTGCAGGCAGGCTTCTCCTGCAAGATGACCCAGCTTTCAAGCTCAGGTGAAACCACTAGTTTCAACTCCAGTATTAGTCAACAAGATGAGTCACCATGTGAGATATCATCCACTTGTGTGCCTGATCATATGCTACTTGTCAGAGAAAATCTGCTCAGCAGACAGAACATTAAATCTCTTAATCTACTAGTAGCAAGGTGCAAATAATGGAGGATGTGTTTCAAAAATAGATTTATGGAATATACATCTTAAATAAACAGCCTTACATTTTATGGAAGAGGTGTTTTCAGAGATAATGTTAAACTGGCTATAAAAAGTGACATTTCAGAATCATTTGCTCTATTTCATCATCACCATTAATATTTATATAATAAAATGTTAAATCTCAAAGGTAGAATTTGATACCATTTTTTCTATCAATACTACTTAAATTATAAAACTAGCTTGAACATCTGGTAACTTGTATACCTTGATCAGGTGGAGTGATTGTAATCATCTGTGCTGTAAATTCTTCATCAAAATACCTTGTGTCAGTCTCAGATGTAACTTGTGGCTTAAATGGCGGTACAAGCTATGAAAAATAAATGAGCACACATTAAAATTAAACATAAAATTCTGCCCAGGTCGTCAGCCAGAACCCATGTTTTGAGACTAATCAGAATAAGCAGCCCAAGCAAGAGTTGTATGCAAATGTTTATGCAACCCTGATCAACTATGTTTCACATACTTAAACATAATTTGACCACCTCTACCTGCTACAAAGTAATATACCTTTCAACAAAATTTAATTCATAGTTCCCATTGCAGATTTTCACAAATTCAAACAGCAAATATAGTGAGTTCAAATGTTTGTGCACTCAGTCAGAAAAACCTGGCTACAGGAGATATTTGGACAGTTAAGATTATCCAATGCCAAGACATTTGTAAGTTTAAGCAATCAAATTTGAAATTAAATTAAGACTAAACAAAATCTCTTACTACACCCCCCCCCCTGTTTTCTTTGCAGGTCTCTTATAGTTGAGAATTATTCTTAGGTTTGCTTGAACGCACTCCATGTTTGGAGCTCAACACAGATTTTCAATATTGAAGACTGGGGACATGAATGCCATTCCAAAGCTTTGATCTTCCTATTTTGTAAAAACTTAAATAGTTGATTTTGAGGTATGTTTCAGAACACTCTTGCTGAAATATCCAACCCTCTTCAGCTTCAGTTTCTTCACAAGAGACACTACCTCCTAGATATGGAACTTGAAAGACTCCCTCTATCAAAGGGCATTGTGAATCACCCAGGAAATTAAGAGTCTGTCTTAGAAGCAAAGATAAAGATCATCCCTACCACCCCAGGCATAATTCTTAATTTAATACCTCCTAAACCAGTTAAGGGGAAAGAGGTGAACTTACTCACTTTCAGGTTTAACTGATTATCTTCATCAGCAGGTTATTAGGCCTTTGAAGTAGATTAAGTCCTTGCTGTTAACCTTGAGGGGGAACACTAAAAGTCCTTTCAACTTATTAGGTAAAATTGTATTGGTTCAAGTATCCATATTTATTTAATTTTATTTAACATTTCTTTTATACTGCGCTATCATCATCAGTGCGGTGTACATCAAAACAGAACATATAACATTTCAGGGTTACTGAAATGCATTTACATTTGAACAGGGATTGGAACTTGGATAACAGGGTAATTAACAACAATTATACAATATGGAGTATCTACAGTTATATACATGGTGAGTGTAATTCCCTATCGGGACTACATCGGAAAGTATCTGGTGAATAAGGGGTGTTTTAGGGCCTTCCTGAGCTTCCAAGCTTTGCGGGCATAGATGCTGAAGGCTCTATTTGTTGCCTTTTTGCATCTCGTTGATTCTTTTGGGACTGTCAAAGTGTTTACTGCTACAGATAGCACAGTTACTTACCTGTAACAGGTGATCTCTGGGAACAGCAGGAATTAGTCTTCACATATGGGTATGTCGGTACCGACGGAGCATGCACGGGAATGCTCCCCAGCATCCAATCTGAAAGCTTTTGGGAGCATCCCTCGCGCCTGTGCGCTGACTTCCTGCCTTTCCCACTGCCTCTCCTCAGTTGAGTTTCATAGCTGAGACAGAAGGAGAGAAAGAGGAAAGGGGATAGATAGATAGATACAACTCCTAGGGGAGGTGGGTGGGTTGTGAAGACTAATTCCTGCTGTTCCTAGAGATCACCTGCTATCTCCAGGAACAAGCAGGAATGAGTCTTCACATATGGGGACTCACTAGCTGTGGGTGCCAGGGGAGATCCCATAAAATGCATATCCCTGGAACAGGAGGGCATTTCCCAAACCTGGATCCCCGGCATCCCCTGAGGGATGGGGGGTAGGAGTTGAATAGAGAAGAGCTGTAGAGGAACAGCGAATCTAAAGACTACAGAAAAAATGAGTCTTTAGAATGTATGTCAAGTATCATTAAAATATTTAATGAACTAGTACAATATAGAGCTTACCTACTGGATTGTAGGAAGTAGAACTGTGATGGAGTGTACTGTAGATGCAGTAGCGGAATCCTCAAGGAAACTTCACAGCAGTGAGGATGAAGTTTTAAACCTGGAATGGGCAGGTGACCCAGGTGTCAACCGGGGTAGGAGAAGAACGGCAGGTCTTCAATGGAAAGCTTTATGGGAAAAAGCTGAAAACTCTTTTAGGTACAGAGTTATTAACATTGAGGACTAAAGGAAGACTGACCGATCTGGAGAATTAGCCCAGTCCTGAAGGGAAGAGGGGGTATGGAAAAAAGCCCCTATTCCCAAGGAGAACAGAAGTGTACTCAGAAATACTGAAGATGTACACTGTCTTTCCTAGCTGATAAGAGATAGGAAGACATTGAAGTTTGATACTTCATAGACAGGGAGATCTATAACAAAAATAGAAGCTGTTGACATCACAGCAGTAAGTGTGTGTATAACCGCTCCCACTTACTGAGCCGTATGAGAATAGGCACGTTGACTGTCTGGACCCCTTAAGAAGGTAAAAGCTTTATAGCACAGACAGTTAGGGAGATAGTAGGTAATACATAGCGTCCTATGGACATCTCCCAATGGGCACACCTCTCTCTCTCTCTCTCTCTATATATATATCTATATATCTATATATCTATATATCTATATATATCTATATCTATATATATATATATATATATATATATATCTCTATATAGATATATAGATATATATAGATGGGCATGACGTATGCCCACACAGCTTATAGACATATGTATGTATAGGACATATACATACATGAATATAAGTCTGAGGATACATGCCTGCAACTGAGCCCCACAAAAACATTCACATGGGGAATGTGATGGGAAAAGATTCATCTAATAAGGGGGTGAAAACCACCTGAAGATATATAGAGAATCTATTTCTGCGGTGCAGGAATGTAGTTCAGTGAAATAACCAGTATGGTTGCGTGAAAAAACAGAGGATAATAGCAGTCTGGCAAGAGCACGTCAGGAGTACTTTAGGACTCTGACATGTCCAAAGGACAAAAAAAACCGCATAGAATAAGATACCAGGATGACCCAGCCAAGGGACACAGGGTTATCATGTATACTAAGAGTATGCATTGTCCAAGTGGAGCAGAAAAGCATAATGCCAAGCTGTAAGGAAAAAAGGCGTAGATTCCTGCAAGATTGGGAACTCCTTGGACATTCACGCAGAAAAAGCTTGTCTTCTGTATCACATTAGACAAGAGGGTATAAAGAACCCATATAGCCATGGAATGATTATATAAGCTCTCTACTATATGGAAAAACCCTCAGAGACAAAGTTCAATGCTCTGTAGCAAGGGTCCATAGTAGAAAGCTTCTCTGAAGATTGCAGAGAGCATTGTGCAGGAGAATTAAGACTGAAGTCAGGTGTGTTGCCACATCCTAGGAAAGGATATGGCTAGAAGAAGATAACCTGCAGTGAGTAGTATTATGCAAGATAGTTGAAAGTAGCTTGCAATGAGCACTAAAGTAATCACTTGAACTCCTGCATGCACAGCAACTGAACAAAACAGCAGAGGGGATTCTCCTGTATAAAAACAGAGAGAAGACAAAGGGAGCGGAGATATTCCCGTCCCTGTCTGATGAGTTGTTCAGAGCATGCATTGAAGGATAACAAAAAGTCTACACTGGAAAGAAAGAGAAGTGTTTCAGTATGGTACCCACTCAAGCAGGGGAAACCCTGGAAGAGAGGGGGTTGGAAGGTGACTTACCAGATGGTAAGTCAGCTGAAGGAAAAGATGTCCATGTGGGGACAGAAACTATCATGGAATAGTTGTAACTTCCCTTCGCAGTAGTAAGAAGGGGAGAATTCTGTAACCCATGGACAAAAGTATCCTAACAGCTTAGCATACTGAAAAAGAAAAAAAACCAGTGTAGAGTTTGAAGAATAAACTTCTGCTAAGAAGAGGTTAACTGTAGATTGCAACATACAGGAACCTATGGTTGCTGGTTATGATTAGACTGGTTAGAGTCTGGAGACTTCAGACTAGGATGAGATGTCCCTTGCTTGGGTACATCTGGAGGATGGGCAGGAGAAGGGTGAAACCGTCTTTTCTTAGGGAAAGAAGGTTTGGTAGGACATTTCCTACGTCCTGGGGAAAAAGAAGGCTTAGGATGGTTTCCAGAACCAGGAAAGTCAGTGGAGCAATGAGCAACCTGACGTAAAGCCTCTCTATTGAAGAGATTTTCTCCAGTACAAGGAGAATTACCCAGTGTATGTTGTGCCCATCTGCTCAAGTCTGAAGCTTGCAGCCAGGCTTTACGACGTGCTCCAATGGCAATAGCAGAGGATCTGCTAACAGACTCAAAAGAGTCTAGAGAAGCACGAGAAAGAAACCAAGAGATATTCCTGCTATGATTAAGAAGCAAGGAATAGTCAGTGGCCTTAGGCTCTGACAAAAAAGGGGACAAAAGAGATAATTTCTCTGTGACCTCCTGACGTGTCAGACTCAAAAAATATATGAGATAATTCTTGAAGCCAGCATAGAAGTTTGGAAGGTTTGACGTCCAAAGGTATCAAGTGCTTTAGATGCACGACCTGGCGGATAAGAAGAATGCCTCTTCTTGCTTCTTACCTTCCTCATTGCTGATTCCACTACAATGGAATGTGGAAGTTGGTTTTTTTGAAACCCCGGAGAGGGAGGCACTTGGTACAGAACATTAGTGGCTGTAGAAGGCGAAGGAACCTTTAAAGGTGATTCCCACATCCTCAGAAGAAAATCCTGCAAAGAATTATATTTTCCTTTTCTGCAGGATCTTGGTTAAGAGTAGAGCCAGAAATAGGAATGGCAAGAAAGGTTGCCATGTCAAGGAGAAATTTCTGAAAAGAAGGATCTCCAATGGGAACTATTCCTGGGTAAGCTGAGGTTGAAGAAGCAGCTTCAGCACTAGAAGACATACTGGACTGGTGCAGAAAAAGAATCCTGCTAGATGGACAGTGATACTGACAGTTCTGATTCGAGGCAGTTAGTACTGCATTGTCAGTGCCCGGTATCGATTCCAAACTAGGCATAGAAAGGATCGATGGCACCGATGGAACTGCAGGAATCGACATCAATACCGATACCGGTATCAGAGACGGTAATGTCATCGAAGCAGTAATCGGGGGCTGCTGAAGCGGTACCGAGGTAGCCAGAGAGCCTTGGTAAATATCCTCGGTACTGCGTAGTCGGAAACGATATGGGTCGGTTCCGAAACGCGTCGGTACCAAGTCATCTAGACTGGATATCGATTCTAGACTCGGCGTCGAAGGGAGCGAGTCTATCGATGCATGTCTAGAAGGTACCAACGTCGGTGGTGGTATCGGCGATGCCGATACAGGAAAGTCAATCGGAGTCATATCGATCGGTTCCGAAGGTACCGAGGACGTCCGATGACGATTCCTGGTGAAGAGTGGAACACTCGACACCGGCGCCGATGTCAGGGTATCGGTACCGCTCGAAGTCGATACCAACCCCGAGCATGGCGAAGATACAGGAAAGTCAATATGGGTCGTACCGATCGGCCCTGAAGGTACCGAGGATACCAGATGATCCCAGGTGCAGAGTGGAACACTTGACACTGATGCCGATGTATCGGTACCGCTCGAAGCCGGTACCAACCCCGAGCATGGCGGAGATACAGGAAAGCCAATCTGGGTCGTATCGATCGGCCCCGAAAGTACCGAGGACACCAGATGACGATCCCTGGTGAAGAGTGGAACACTCGACACCAGTACCGATGCCGGGGTATCAGTACCGCTCGAAGCGGATACCACCGCCGAGCATGGCTCAGGTATGTTCTGTGAGGGGTGAGCCCCAGGAACAACCTGAAACCCCGTAAATGCTTTGGAGCCCAAAGACTCCCGCCAGGGTTTTATTGCCAATGGGGTCTTGAGGGCAAGGCCGGAGCCGTCATCATGCTTGGCATGAGACTTACCCTTCAAGAATTGGCTAGTCTTAACAGACTGTTTGTGGGTTACCTGATCTTGGAGAGAAGAATAAACCGGTGTCCTGACCTCAGGAGGAAAAACGGCATCAAGGGAAACTCGAAAAAGGGAAGGTCTTCTCCCAATAATACAGCCTGATGGATCAGGGGAAAAAGGGTCAGGACCCAGACAGGTTAGACACCAAGCATTGGAGTCTAAAAAGAAAACTAAGTTTCCACAGTGAAGGCACTTCTTAGGGGAAGAAGGCTCCATGTTGGAGAGGCCTGGTAGGCCCAAAAAGTTAAGACAAAAACTGAGGAGAAAAAATCTCTCTAATTTTAGAAAAGAAAAAAATAAAAGCACCGGCGGTACCGGTATCGGCGGGAAAGACAGCCGCGACCACAAGAAAACAAGAATTTTAAAGAAAAAAGTTTCTGCGGTGACAGGAGGACGTCCTGTCGGCTCCGCGGAAAAACGAAAACTGAGGAGAGGCAGTGGGAATGGCGGGAAGTCAGCACGCAGGCGCGAGGGATGCTCCCAAAAGCTTTCTGATTGGATGCTGGGGAGCATTCCCGTGCAGGCTCCGTCGGTACCGACGTACCCATATGTGAAGACTCATTCCTGCTTGTTCCTGGAGATCTTCTGCTTCTATTGGGAGGTGAGGTGTGTATCAGTTCGGTGATAGCTGTGGGGGACTGATTGTTCGGTGATAGCTGTGGGGGACTAATGGCTTTGAAGGTCATAATTATGTTCTTATATTGGATTCTAGCTTGAATTGGTAACCAATGAAGCCTTTTCAGGATTGGTGTGATGTGGTCAGTCCTGGTGATTCCTTCTAGTACCCTGGCTGCCCTGTTCATTGCCAGTTGAAGAGGGTTTAGAGTTGCTTGTGGGAGTCCGTATAAGATTGCGTTTTCAAAGTCAATGTGTGGCATCACCAGGGCTTGGTAGATTGTTCTTAAGTCTGTGTACTCGAGTAGTGGTCGTAAATGACGAAGTGTCATTTTGTGGTAAATTGATTTTGTTGTGTTTATATGCGCCTTCATGTCCATCCTTTGGTCAAGGGTGATGCCTACGTATCGGATAGTGGATTTAGCTGTCAATTCTGTGCCCTTTACCTTTAGTGTGAGTGGGGGCGCGAAGTCCTGGTTCTTCGTTATGATCAGTACGTCAGTCTTGCTGTGGTTGATTCGCAAGTTCTGTGTGAGGAGCCATTCCGCAACTGTGTCGAAGCAGTTTATCAGTGGGGTAAAATCAGGTTGGTCTGTCATAAAAGGCATATAGAGGAGAATATCATTTGCGTATGCTAGGCAGGATACATTAAAGGAGCGAATTAGGTCGCAGATGGGTTGCATGTAGATATTAAACAATAGTGCGGATAACGAGGAGCCTTGAGGTACTCCTTGATGCTGTAGAAATGGGTCTGATGTTGTGGTGCCGAGTCTCACTTGTTGCCATCTGTCAGAAAGGTAGGACTTGCACCAGCTCAGTGCTGAGCCCTGGATTCTTTTTTCTTCAAGGCGTTCGATTAGAATTTGATGACTCACAGAGTCAAAAGCAGCCGAAATGTCAATGAATATAAGAGCAAAACCTTGTCGGATGTTGTCTATTCTGGTAATTATGGTATTGAAGAGGGTGATGAGTAGGGTCTCCATGCCGTGTGTTTCCCTGAAGCCATGTTGGGAAGGGTCCAGGGGGGCTTCAGTATCAATGTGTTGTATTTTGCGTTGCACTGTCTTTTCAAAGATTTTGGCTAGTAGTGGGATGCTGGATATCGGTCTGTATGATTCGACCTTTAGCAGGTCAAGTCTATTGTTCTTCAGTAGTGGCCTGATGGAGATATGTTTTAGGCTTTGTGGGAAGGTTCCTGCTGCGAACGATTGTTCTCTGATTTTATTTAGGGAGGGGCTTAGTTCACTGCGGAGTTCTCTTATCCAGGATGCTGGGCAAGGATCATTAGGTGCAGTGGTAGCATTGATGGAGGCGATGGTGTTTTCAATCTCTTTGGGTGTTAAGATGTGGAATTTGGTCAGTGGGGATGGTTGTGGCATTTTGGGAGGTTGGGAGAGTCTGGCAGGACAGGGGGCTTTTGGCTATCTGTATCATTTTTGATTTTAGGTAGTTAGCATAGTCTTGGGGTTGAATCACGTGCATTTGTTCCGGGGTTGGTTCTAGTGCTAGTGTTTTTACTATGTTGAATAAGTCATGGTGCTTGCTTATTGATCGTTTCAGGAGGTCTGTATGGAACTGCTTTCTTCTCTCCGCTATTTCTTGGCGATGCTTCTCTAAGTATGAACAGTATATTGTGTATGCTTCGACGGAGCGGGATCGGCGCCAACGTCTCTCGAGCTTGCGTAGACAGAGAAGTGAAGAACATAATTCATATGAGTACCAAGCTACATGTTCTCGGTTCTTGGTCCTTCTATTTGTATCTGGGAGTTGTGAGCTAGACCTGAGGGTGTTATTCCAGGTGTTGATCAGATCGTCAAGACCGGGCTCTGATGAGTTTAGGGGTGGGAGGAGTTTCTTTAGTATCTCTTTGTTGAAGGAGCGAAATCTTCTCGCTGGTGGTTTGGGAGGGATGAAATTGGTGTTCTGATTGTTAAAGTAGGTGGGTAGTTGGAATCTGATCAAGCTGTGGTCAGACCATGGTACTGGAGTTATAGATATAGCGAAGTCATGATTTGCTTCCATGATGGCCTGAGGGGCGAATATCAGGTCCAGAGTATTTCCCTTCACATGTGTGGGTGCTCTGATTATCTGGCTGAATCCAAGGTCAGCAAGTGCTTCGAGAAATGCTGAGGTTTGTGCGTCTTGTAGGGTTGGGAGGTTGAAATCACCCATTAGCCAGCTTGATGATCAAGGTTTTTCTGTGTTACAGGCGAGGTCTATTATTGTTGATAGATCCTCTGACGAAGTTGTCGGGGAGCTGTAGACTAGACTGATTGAGCAGGTGTCGTCGGAGATGGAGATCATGTTGAGGTGGGTTGTGCTGGTGGTGGTGCTCAGCTGAAATTGGAGTTCATTTTTCACAAGGATGAGTGCTCCACCTCCTCTTTGGTTGGATCTGTGGCAAGTGTGGAGCGAGAATTTGGGGGTAGCATCTGGTTGAGAACGACGTTATCACAGTCTGATAGCCAAGTCTCCGTAACCATCAGGATGTCGAGGTCGTGGTGGGTTATCAGGTCAGTGATCATTGGCCATTTTGTGCGAATTGATCTGGCGTTGATGAGGGCGCATTTCAATGGTCGATGATGATATTTCTTGATCTGGGGCTTTTTGGTGTGTTGGAGGGCAATATGGAGCAAGTGGGGATAATTTGTACGGTTGGCATCTGATGATGTAGTATGGGTCTTGTTTGCACATTCCTTCCAAGTGTTCCGCAGTATTGGTATGGCGTTGGGGCCTGGGTTGAAGGTGTTTGAGTAGCTGGGCAGTGCAATGATGAGATAGATAGTGGCTAAGGCTATGAGTGTATGCATCATTGTAATTTACCTTGTGTATCCAAAGTAGGGATTGTGTTATAGTTGTGTCTGTTGTCTTCAGAGGTCTGTTGCTTTGGTATGGGGAACGTGTTATATGTATCTGATTTGAGTAGATGATACTGGCCCTCTGTAGTGTTAAAGGGGAGCGTAGGTAGGCAGGTATGTTGTGAGGTATTGCTACAGGAGGTTTGGATGGGGAGACAAGGTTGTTAGTAATAGCAAGGTCTTAGAACTTTGTGCACTAATCGGTGTAATGTATGTTTAAGGTGGGGGATAGATACAGGGTTAAACAGAGATCATGGTATCAAATGCTGAGGAGCTACTTTGTTGCTCAATAACAAACAGTTATTGGAGAATACTTGTGGTTGTTAAGATATGTCAACAATGGTAACAATATACTGGCTAAAATAGTAGCAGGACACTGGCGGCAGTTATAGCTGGATAATAGGAACAATAATAACAATTGAGAGGCAGAAGTAAGGTAAAATATGTTTATGTTATGTTTATTCGATTTGATATACCACCCTTCTGTGATAAGCAAGGCGGTTTACATTTCATAAAATACAGTAGAGGCACAAGGCCTAGCAGAGTATTGGTAAAAGAGTAGCGAAGTACTAGCAACAAAGTGGCAGAAACTCATATAACTGATATCCAAGTTCTACTGTTGAGAAGGTAAAGACTAATAATCACAATTGGATCTAGATGGTTATACTTGCGACCTGTAGCAGGGGAGGAGCAATTGGTTGGAGAGATGTCAGTTCAGGTCCTTGTCGCGTTTACTGCTTCCAGAGAGGTAAACGTACAGTAGGTTTTGTCTTGTCTGCTGTTGAGTGAGCGAGTTTCACCGCAGGGGGAGCTCCGCTGCAGGAATTGCTGTATCAGTGCGGATAAAACCTTCGGACAGCATTAAGGTCTGGAGATTTAGGCGGTTGTCTTAGGCAGCTCGGTGTGGGCCACTGCCTAAGGGCCATGCCAAAGGGCCCTCTGGTGGGGCCCTCAGGTGCGGGCCCGCCAGGCGCGGGCGCACCGGTCGGCGCTCTCTTAGTTGCAGGGATCTGCCCCGATTGAGCAGCGGAGCGCGATGGGACGTCCGAGGCAGGCCCGGGGTCAGCAAAGGCATGCTCCCTCCTGGGAGGTGTGCAGGGCCGAAGAGAAGGTCGTCGGTGCTGGCGCTCTTTTAGTTGCAGGGATCTGCCCCGATTGGGTCAGCAAAGGCCCGGGGTCAGCATATTCCCCTAGCAACTTTACATAAAACAACATTAAATAGCTAAAAGAATTCTTTAAATCTAAGATGCAGACAGCAATCCATCAGCAATATGGGGGCTATCCAGTCTTTTGCGCTGTTACATATATGATTTTCTCCCAGTTGGCAAGGGGTCTTATGTGTGCACTAAGTGCAAAGAGTTCTTTGATCTCAGGGAATGAATCTGATCTCTGGAGGCTAGAGTAGCGCATTTGGAGGAGCTGAGGCAGAGGTATACAGACAAGACCTACAGTGATATAGTAGAGAAGTCACACCTCTAGTCTCACAGCCTCTCTGCTGCCATGGAGGAGAGAAATTACATGAAAAGGAGACATCACCTTGGTGTGGCAGGAAGTGATCCTGTAGCTAGGTCCTGTCCTCTAGGTGATGTAATACTCTCTCACACCGAGGATGTGTCTACAGGGCCAAGTGCCTATAAGGGAAGGGGTAAGATGGCCGTTATAGTTGGTGATTCAATCATTATGCATGTAGATAGCTGGGTGGCTGATTGATATGAGGATTGCCTGGTAACATCCCTGTCTGGAGCAAAGGTAGATCTCACACGCCACCTACACAAGGTTTTAGATAGTGCTGGGGAAGAGCCTGCTGTCTTGGTACATGTTGGTACCAATGACATAGGAAAATGTGGCAGGGAGGTTCTGGAACCCAATTTTAGACAGTTAGGTAAGAAGCTGAAAACCAGAACTTCCAGGGTAGTATTCTCAGAAATGCTTCCCGTTCCATGTGCAAGACCTAAAAGGCAGGCAGAGCTCTGGAGTCTCAATGTGTGGATGAGACAATGGTGCAAGGAAGAGGATTTTGGATTTGTTAGGAAATGGGCAACATCCTGGGGAACGGGGTGTTTCTGAAATGATGGGTTCCAACTTAACCAGGGTGGAACCAGGTTGCTGGTATTAACCTCTAAAACAGACAGAGCAGCTTTTAAACTAGATAATGGGGGAAAGCTGACAGTCACCTAAGAATGCATGGTTCGGAATAAAGCGTAGTTACTCACCTGTAACAGTAGTATTCAATCCACAACATGGCACTGATAGAGCCTGTGCGGAGCATTTCCCCAGCTTTCAAAGACAGCCTTTGGGACATGCTATCAAGCATGTGTGGTCCCCTTCCCGCCCAAGGGTGTCATCTTGCTCACTCAGATGACATAGCTAGGATGGTAGTAAAAACTAAAACAAGGTAGGGAGGCAACTCTCAGGGGAGGAGGGAGGGTTGTGAGGAATGACTCCTGCTGTCCGTGGAGAACTCCTGTAACAGGTGAGTAACTACACTTTATCCAGGAACAAGCAAGAAGTCAGACTTCACATATGGGACTCCCTAGCTCCAGGCTGCGGAGGACCGAACCATGACGGCACCAGTGGCAGTCAATCAGGTAGCCGTGAGTTGCGAAAGGTGAGTCCCCACAGAGACTCTGTAGACACTAGCATCCAGCGACACTGATTCTGGTAGCCTTAACACAGAAGGGTCGGAGGGCAGGCGTTACCTACACCCCAAAAATATTACGGAGTACTGCCTGACCAAAGGCACTGACCCCACAGGACTCGCTCTCCAGGCAGTAGTGAGCTGCGAACATATGAACTGAAGACAATGTGGCAGCCTTGCAGATCTGTCATTGGCACAGAATGGAGGTTGGCCACAGACGTAGTTATCGCTGTCATGCGATGCGCTGTGATCCGGTGCTCAAGGGAGAGGCCAGCTCGCTCAAAGGCGAGGGCAATATGGTCCACCACCCAAGTGGACAGAGTTCGCTTAGTCATGGGAAGCCCCAGTCTGCTGGGGTCATAAGACATGAAAAGCTAAGGAGCTTTTCAATGGGCTTGAGTCTGCTGTAAGAAGGACAGGGCCCATTTGTAATCTAGTGTAGGAAGTACTAGTTCTTCCCTGCTGGCGTGAGGCTGTGAAAAGTAAGTGGGGAGGACCATCTCTTGGTTGAGGTGGAAAGGAGGCACTACCTTCAGGAGGAATTTGGGGTGTGTGGAGCACTACTCTGTTCTTTATAGAACCTTGTATATATTGTGGATCTGCCACCAGAGCCTGGAGTTCACTCACTCTTTGAGCGGATGTGAGGGCCACCAGAAAAGGCACTTTCCAGGACAGATACTGAAGGTGGCACGTGGCCAGGGACTCTAATAGTGGTTTGGTGAGCTGGGAGAGTACCATGTTGAGGTCCCACTCTGCCACGGGAGGGCGTAAAGGGGGCCTGCATAACAGGAGGTCCCGGAGGAATCTGGAGACCAGAGGCTGGCTTGAGAGGGGTTTTCCCTCAACAGGGTGGTGGTGAGCCGCTATGGCACTCAGATATACCCTCACCAAGTTAGATTTCAGCCTGGTATGTGACAGGTGCAGTAGGTACCAGAGTACTAGTTGCACATGGCCGGAGAAAGGATTCTCCTCCCTTTCCACACACCAGGCAGAGAACCTTCTCCACTTAAAGGCATAACCCATCTGGTGGAGGATTTTCGTGAGGCCAGTAGGATCTCCTCAACTTTTTCTGGAAGACAGAAAGGGGCCAACGCTACCCTTTTAGCAGCCATGCTCGGTTAGTGTCAGCGACCGCAAATTGGGGTGCAGGAGGGAGCCCTTCTCCTGGGATAGGAGGTCTGGGGCTTGGCTCAGTGGGAGTGCCACTGACAGGGAAAGCATCAGAGGGAACCAATGTTGCCTGGACCACCTGGGGGCAATCAGTATGACTGATACCCTTTCGCTCTGGATATTGAAGAGAGTCCTGGAGACCATGGGGGGGGGGGAGGGGTTTGTGGGAATGCATACAGTAGGCTCTTCGACCGTGATATCAGGAAGGCATCTGTTGCCAGTCTCTCCGGGTGCAGCTGATGCGAGCAGAAACAGGGTAGCTGTGTGTTGTCTGGAGAGGTGAATAGGCCATTCACAGGCCTGCCCCAGAGGTGGAAAAGCTCCTTCGTTACTCTGGAGTTTAAGTGCCACCCATATGAACAAAGCACTCTGCTCAGCCTGTCCGCTAGGCAGTTGTCCTGGCCCAGGAGGTACACCGCTTGAAGAAGCATGCTGTTGCACGCTGCAAAGGAGAGGAGAGCCACCGCCTCCTGACTTGAGGGAGTACGCGTCTGTGCCCCCTTGCTTGATATAAAACATGGCAAACTAGTTGTCTGCATGGATCAGCACAGACTGGTGTCTCAGGCAGTGGTGGAATGCTCATAGACCCAAGAAGATTGCCCTGAGCTCCAGGAGACTGATCTGAAGTAGCGATTCCTCGAGACCAGCTGCCCTGTGTTTGGTGGTCCCCACAATGCGCCTCCAACCCAGGAGGGAGGTGTCTAGTCAGGGTCCTCTGCGGCGTGGGTGCCTGGAAGGGCATTCCTGCCTGGAGGTGGCACAAGTTTTGCCACAAGTTGAGGGATTCCACCAGTTGGCCAGCAACCCTGACCTCGTCCAGAAGCATGCCCGTGGCTTAAATCCACTGCGAGCGGAGGCACCACTGGGCTGTCCGCATGTATAAGTGGGCTGGTGCGACGTAGACTGTTGAGGCCATATGGCCCAGCATTGTATCTTTCCTGCCGGTTGCCTGAAGCATTCTGCCCTCTCTCTTGGGAGGATGGCCCTGAAAAGCAACGTGTCCAACTGAGCACCTATCAACTCCAGGCTTTGGACTAGAGAGAGAGGGGATTTGGGTTAGTTGATGACGAACCCCAGATACTGCAGAAGGCAAGTTGCACGCTCTGCGGCCTGACTGACCTCTTGATGCCGTATCACCCCTGATGAGCCAGTCGTCTAGGTAGGGGAAGGCGAAAATCCCTTGTAGATGCAGGTGGGTGGCTACGACCGCCAGGCATTTAGTGAAGACCTTTGGTGAGGAGGCCAGGCTGAAGGATAGCACCCTGTACTGGTAGTGTGTTCTTCCCACCAAGAACTATAGGTACTGTCTGTGGGAGGGGTGGATCAGGATGTGTATATGCATCCTTTAGGTCCAAGGAGCACAACCAATCTCCCTGGTGGAGGCAAGGCAGAAGTGTTCCAAGTGAGAGCATCAAACTTCTCCCTCACCAGAAACTTGTTTAAATTTCTCAATTCTAGTATGGGCCAAGTGGAGGAGTAGCCTAGTGGTTAGAGCACTGGCTTGGTAACCAAGCAACCAGGGTTCGATTCCCGCTAGCACTCCTTGTGGCCTTGGGCAAGCCACTTAACCCTCCATTGCCTCGGAAGAAAGGCCTGGCAATCTACTTCCGGTGACACTGCCAAGAAAACCCAGGAGCTTCTGGGTCACCAGGAGTCAGGACTGACTCAAAGGCACACATATTGCATTTTAGTATGGGCCTGAGGCCCCTAGTTCTCTTGGGGACAAGTATCTATAGTAGAGGCCTTCCCTCCACAGATGTTTGGGTACAGGCTCTATTGCGTTGTCCCTGAGCAGACCTGCAAGCTCTGAAAGCAGAAAGGTCTGGTGAAGGAGAGGTCACACTGGATCTCTTGGTACCTTGGTATGATACCTGCTGTAGATGGAGAAGGTATCTCTCCCTTACCACCTGCAGTACCCACTGGTCTGAGGCGACATTGGCCACCCTGTGGGCTGGTGAAGGTCTCCCAGGGGAGGGGAGGCCCTACCCTGGGAGTCAAAAGCTCTCCCCTGGGGCTTCTGAGCCCCATGGCCTTGTCTTTTAAGGTGAGAACCATGTTGCTGGACCAAGGGCTGGTTGTGGTGATTCTCATGAAAGGGCTCTTTTCCTCAGGAACAGGGATCTTTTCCCTGATTGTTTCTTATGGGGGAAGCATGAGATCTTTTTGGAGAACCTCTGTTGAGTTACTACACTGGCCTCGATCTCAGCCACCTTGTCAGCCATAGGCTTGCAAATAGATTCTTCCCAGTGCATGGGACGTCGAGCAGTTTGTCTTGGACCCATTGCTTGAGGTCAGAAGACTGCAGCCAGGCTTGACACTGGGCGCCAATGCTGGCTGCTTCTATCCAAGCTGCTGACTCAAAGCCGCCAGAGGCCGCCTGGGAAAGGAACTTAAAACAGTCCTTGATTCCTGAGGTCAAGGCCTGGAACCATTGTAGGGGGTTCCCCGGCAAGCCCTGCTGAAAACCCGGACAACTCTTGGGTTAGGGTCTTCAGGTACATGACTATGTACAATTCATAGGCTTGGATCCAGCAACTCAGCATGGAGCCCTGATAACACTTGTGCCTAAGGGCATCAAGGACTCTAGTGTCCCTTCCAGGAGGGACAGAGGAGTGGGTCTTCTGGCTCTTAGGTTTCTGCAGCCGACTCAACCACCATGGAGATATGTGGGAGTTGGGGCTTGTGGAAACCCCAGGCCCTTCCAGACATGGTACAAGGTGTCGAGATGCCAGCTCACCACTGGCACAGATGCTGGCATCTCCCACATTCTGAGTAGCAGCCACTCGAGGACCGGCTTCACAGGCACTGTGAGAGTTTCCTTGGGTGACGGCTCGTACTGGAGAATCTCCAATTCTTTGGTGCGCGAATCTTCCTCCGCCTCAGTTTGTACAAAGAGGGCTCTGGCAATATCCTTGATAAAGTCGTGGAAGGCCACATCTTCCAGAAGAGAATAAGAACACAAGAACATAAGATATGCCATACTGGGTCAGACCAAGGTCCATCAAGCCCAGTATCCTGTTTCCAACAGTGGCCAATCTAGGTCATAAGTACCCAGCAGTCTACCCAAAAGAGACAGGTTCCTCAATGCTTGTATTGGATTAAGCAGTGATATACTGGGTCCCTTTTAATAATGGTTTATGGACCTTTCCTCCAGGAACTTGTCCAAACCTTTTTTAAACCCAGCTACATTAACTGCCTTTACTACATCCTCCGCTAACAAATTCCAGAGTTTGATTACACGTTGAGTGAAAAAATATTTTCTCCTATTAGTCTTAAATAGGTTACCCTGTAGCTTCATTGCATGTCCCCTAGTCTTTTATATTCTGATGATGTAAACAATCATCTACGTTTACCCATTCTACTCCATTCATTAATTTATAGATCTCTATCATATCTCCCCTCAGCAGTCTCTTTTCCAGGTTGAAGAGCCCTAACCTTTTTAGCCTCTCTTCATAGGAGTATGCTTCCATCCCCTTTACCATTTTGGTGGCTCTTCTCTGTACCTTTTCTAATAACGCTATATCCTTTTTAAGATACGGCGACCAGAATTGCATACAATATTCAAGGTGCGGTTGCACCATGGATTGATACAAATGCATTATAATATCCTTTGTTTTATTTTCCATTCCTTTCGTTATACCTAGCATTCTATTTGCTCTCTTTGCTGCCACTTCACACTGGGCGGAGGGTTTTAACATGTTATCCACGATGATGCCTAAATCTTTTTCCTGGGTAGTGGTTCCCAATGTGGAACCTTGCATTGTGTAACCATAGTTTGGGTTGTTCTTTCCTAGGTGCATAACTTTGCACTTGTCCACATTAAATTTCATCTGCCATTTGGCTGCCCAGTCTTCCAATTTATCAAGATCCTCTTCCAATTTTCCACAATCCTCTTGGGTTTTAACAACTTTAAATAGTTTTGTGTCATCTGCAAATTTGATAACCTCACTCGTTATTCCCTTTTCCAGGTCATTTATGAATACTTCAAAAAGCAGCAAACCCAGCATAGATCCCTGGGGTACACCACTATTCACCTTTTTCCATTGGGAAAATTGGCCATTTAACCCTACCCTCTGCTTTCTATCTTTTAACCAGTTCCTGATCCACAATAGTACACTGCCTCCTATCCTCTGACATTTTAGTTTTGCCAAAAGTCTCTGATGAGGGACCTTGTCAAAGGCTTTCTGAAAGTCCAGATACACTATATCAACCGAATGGTGTCAGGGCACCAGGGAAGATGGGTCCAAGGGAATTTAGGTGCTGTCCGATTTCTGGGAATGCCTCGTCACCTTTCTCCCACTCAGATTCGAGAGGTGATGCTGAGTTTGAGGCCCTGTGACTCATAACATCGAAGCCAGCGCCAAGTGGCCAGCAGCCTCTGGAGGACTTGGGGTTCAAGTTGCGGAAACTGGCTGGGGAGGATCGGATGCCCGAGGAACGGGACTGAGACAACTGGCTCTGAGGGCTCACCTGAGGCAGATGGTGCACAGAACTCTGCTCGATGACTGGGGGACTCCCCCACAGTCGGGGGTGCGGTCATCGGGGCAGATGTGGATGAACCAGCCATCTTTGCCTGCTGCAGGGCCAGAATAGCAGTGATGTTCTGCTCAAAGGCCACCATTCTGGTTTCCAAGCCAGAAGACTCCACAGCTTTCAGCGCGGGCACCGAGGATCTTACAAGTGTGTTGACTAGGACGACGGTCTTGAGGAACCTCGCACAGTCTCCACCGACCAAGGAATCCTTCTTGAGGACCTTGGTAGAACGCTTCTTGGAGCCACCCGAGTCCCTATGGGAGATTTTACCAGGTTTCTCCGGTGTAACCTTGGCGGACTTCAAGGCTTTTTTCTTTTTCTCTCTTGGGGTCTAAGGTCTTCTCGGAGGAGCCACCAGTGTGGGATTTTGAGGATGTTCAGGCCTCATGGAAAATACTGGGCTTGGAGTTCAGCACTGGGGAGGATGGTGCAGAGTCAGACTTGGGGAACAGTTTTTCTTGCAATTCAGACCTCTTTTTATTGATCTTAGGCATCATTGCCTGGCACAGGTGGTGCGGTCATGGTCTGGGCCCAGGCAGCAGTGATGGGTGTTATTGACTGACAGTTTGGACTGCAGCAGTCACATTTTTTAAACCCACTGGGGGACATGGTGGGTAAACACCCGGTTGGGGTTGACAATCCCCAGGTGAAAAAGGACGTGAACACCAGTTGAGGCAAGCCTTGATCAAAAAAGACAAAAGAAGCTGAGAACAGCGCCAGTGCAGGTGCTGGCTCGATGCGGGAAGAGGAACTGGTACGCAAACCGGGAAACTAAGGATAATTAGCAAGGATTTTCTGGGGAAACAGGACAGTCATCCATTGGGCTCCGCGGAAAAAAGGAGACTGATGTCGCCCATATATGAGGGCTGGCTTCCTGTTTGTTTCTGGAGAATGTATCCTTCAGGACACTAGCAAAATAGGAAAAAAAGGGCATCCAGAAAGAGGCTCCAAAAAAGGCAAAAGTAGCCCAGCTGCCTGTAAGTAAAAATCAGCATTCCAAATTAACCCTGTCAAACAGCCAGACTTTGAAATGTCTGTATACAAATACTAGAAGTCTAAAAGATAAGATGGGAGAATCAGGATACATAGCAATGAATAAAAGATTAGATAATTGGCATTTCAGAGACCTGGTGAAAGGAGGATATCCAATGGGAAACTTGATACCAGGCTACAAACTATATTGCAAGAATAGGGTAGATCACATTGGTGGAGGGTGGCTCTATATGTTGAGGAGAGCATAGAGTCAAAAAGGATAAAGGTTTTGCAAGAAACAAAATACACTAGCAGAAACAATTGTGGATACACCTGTAAAATTTGAGCTCTCCGCAATAATATCTGTCTTACTTACGTCAATTAAGTATTCTATATATTAGACACTCTATGCAGATTGTAATATGTTCCCAAATGTTATGGCAACAAATGAATATCAACATTTATCAGAAAAAACTTTGATTTGAAGTCAGACAAGGTAATTGATGTCTTTCTCAGGAAAATGATATTTTTCATGAAAAGCATAGTTACTCACCTGTGATCTCCGGGAACAGCAGGAATTTAGTCTTCACATATGGGTAATTGTCGGTACCGACGGAGCCTGCGCGGGAACGCTCCCCAGCATCCAATAGGAACGCTTTTGGGAGCATCCCTCAGCACATGTGCGCTGCCTTCCCACCTTTCCAACTGTCCCTCTTCAGTTAAGTTTGTAGCTGAGTGAAAGGATAGAGGGAGAGAGGAAAGACACAGAGATAGAGAGACAACTCCTAGGGGAGATGAGTGGGTTGTGAAGACTAAATTCCTGCTGTTCCCGGAGATCACCTGTTACAGGTGAGTAACTACGCTGTTTCCAGGAACAAGCAGGAATGTAGTCTTCACATATGGGGACTCCCTAGCTGAAAATGCCAGGGAGGTGGCCCCAGGAAGGTGCCACCCTAGAAAGGTAGGCATCCTTCCTCCCATGGATCTCTGGTATTCCACCAGGGTTGGTGGGTAGGAGTTGAATTACGTCTGAAAGAGATTTTGAAGAACAGCTTGGCCAAAGAGGGCATCCCGATGGGAGGCTTTATCCAGGCAGTAGTGGGCTGTGAAGGTGTGTACCAAAGCCCAGGTGGCTGCTCGACAAATGTCATCAATAGACACGGAGCGGAGATTAGCCATGGAAGCTGCCATGGCTCTCACGTTATGAGCTGTGACAGCCTTGAAGAGGAAAACCCTTACTCTTATAAGCAAAGAATATGCAGTGGGCAATCCATTTAAAGTTCTTTTGGAGACTGGAAGTCCCAAATGACTAGAGTCAAAAGCTATAAAAAGTTGCGAGGACTTTCTATGTTGCTGTGTCCTCTGTAGGTAAAAGGCTAAGGCTCTTTTACAATCCAAAGTATGAAGGTCTCTTTCTGCATTAGAGGCGTGAGGCCTCAGAAAAAATACAGGAAGATAAATTGATTGATTCAAATGAAAAGGCGAAACCACCTTTGGCATAAAGTGTGGATGAGTTCTAAGAACAACCTTATCATGATGAAACCTAGTATAAGGAGGATCAGCCACTAAAACTTACAATTCACTAATGCGACGTGCAGAGGTGATTGCAATTAGGAAGATGAACCTTCCAGGTCAAAAACCTAAGGGTTGTAGTGGCTAAAGGCTCAAAAGGCGGCTTCATGAGCTGCCCGAAAACTAGCTTTAGATCCCATGCCACCGGTGGTGGCTTAATGGGAGGTTTGGTCAACAGAAGACCTCTCAAATCTGGATATGAGTGGATGAGAGGAAATTGGTTGTCCATTCAGAGGCTTATAAGAAGCTGCAATTGCACTAAGATGGACTCTTACCGAATTGGTCTTTAGACCAGAATTCGATAAGTGAAAGAGATACTCTAGTATCGATTCAAAAGGTATGACAGGGGGGTTTAATCCCTTCTTGGAGCACCATATAGTAAAGCGTTTCCACTTGAAGGCATAAGATCTTTTAAAAGGAGCGCGACAGCAGCAGAGTGTCCTCTACATCCCCACGTGCTCTCCCAGGAGGGATCGAGCTTCTCCAGAGTCGGGACGCCTACAGCTTCAGCTGCCCAATCGGGGCTTTTGCGGCACATTTAAAAGGAGCGCGACAGCAGCCGAGTGTCCTCTACATCCCCGCGTGCTCTCCCAGGAGGGATCGCGCTTCTCCAGAGTCGGGACGCCTACAGCTCCTTCAGCTGCCCAATCGGGGCTTTTGCGGCACATTTAAAAGGAGCGCGACAGCAGGCGCACCCGCGCCTTGCGGGTCCGCGCCTGAGGGCCTCGCCAGAGGGCCCTTTGGCGTAGCCCTTTAAGCAGGGCACGAAAAGCGGGAAAACAGATATCCTGATCCAGCCAAACTCTGTGCATCACCAGCTATCTGACACAGAATCCAAGTAAGCCTCCTCACACATCAGCTGTTTGTTGCAGAAGCTAAGTAAGAATTCCCTACAGTTTCATAAGGCAATCATTGAGCTACAGAGGTCTGCCCTTCTTGAAACAAAGTAACCGAACTAACATTTGAGACTCCCTGCCACAAAGTAACTATTTGAACACTGTGAATCCACCTAGATCACTCTATGTTAACCATTCTTCTCAAACCAGTGTCAGATTCTCTTGATTTGTTTACTGCTCTAGGAAACTCATAGCCTATTTTTTAAACTGTGTATTTATGTTTTAAACTGTGTATTTATGTTTTAAACTAAGTATTTATGTTTTAAACTGTTCAGCCGTTTTGTGACCCTATTACCCTGAGCCTATCTGCCTACTGCAACAAAAGCCACAAATTTGCAACAAGACGACAAATCTCTGAACCCTGTAGTTCTCACTCACCCACTTGTCCCCAGCCCCACACATTTCAGCTAAACCACCTCAGGCCTCTTCAAGATGTGTCCAATCCTACCATTGATCACTTTCCTCTACACATCAGGGCTCCTTAGCTTATCACATGCCTTTAACACTTGTTCCAATTATATCCCGATTCTCCACAGCAACTGAAGAAGATGGTCAGAAAACCATTACCACACCATAACAAAGACCGCTAACACATCCTACTTGCACCTACTCCACATCCCTCTACAGAACACCAAAAAGAACCAATCCGATAAACACCAACCTAAACAGCCATTGAATTGTGCACTCATAAACGCAAGGTCAATACGGTCAAAATGGCCTGCAGTCATCGATCTTATATCAATCCATGACCTTGATATTTTAATGATCACCGAAACATGGCTATCCGATTGCGACAATGCGATCATCAATCAAATGGCACCTGATGGCTTCTCGCTCTATGCCTGTCACAGGACTAACCAAAGGGGAGGGGGAGTACTCGTCATTGCAAAAGAAGAACTACAATTTAGCCTAAATGATGTCTCCACTACACCCCATCTTGATACAATCTCTATATCAAATGATCACTGCACAATTAATCTACTTTACCGAGCCCCAATGTCATCACCAGACGACCTTCCTACAATCATCAATCTCGCCTGTAACTCAAACAACCCACGCTCCCCGAGCTGGTTACTCGGAGACTTCAATCTCCCTTCTCTACACTCACATACAACAGCCCTCCTCGAGGCACTGGATGAGCTGGGCTACAAGCAACTCATTAATTCTCCCACACATATGAAAGGGAGTACACTAGACCTCATATTCGCCCCTCAGTCAGTGGCTGACACTACTCAGCAACTGCTGAGGTCCATAACTCCAGTACCTTGGTCGGATCATAACCTGCTCAGATTCCACATACCCACCAGTCACTGCCTCAAGACCAATAACACAGCCAACACCCCTTCATCTAGAACCCCAACAAGATTTCACCCCTTCGTTAAAGAGGAAGTCCTTGAGAAGGTCCTCCCCCTTCTCAATATTACAACCCTTGACCCAGATGAATTGGTAGCTAACTGGAACAGCCTCAGTGCAATAGCCCACCTCCCGTCCGCTAGCAAGGAGCCAAGGAAACGTGAGCATGCACCATGGTACTCGAAAGACATACGAGCATCCCTCCTACACCTACGTAGGCTTGAAAAGCAGTGGCGTAGAACCCAGACTGCAGAAGCTCACTGTGCATACAACTCATTCCTGTTACTACACAGAGCAAAAATAATGGAAAAAAGAAAACAGCACCACACAGATATTCTAAGGCGATCATTAAATAAATCACATCACCTCTTCAGAATCATGAAATCACTAACAGGCGATCCAGCATTGGCACATCCATCCATGCCTCAACCCCAGGACTACTCCGACTACCTACAATCGAAGATGATTCAGACTAGTACAAACTCGGCCTCCACCAATTTTACCAGTATATACATGAAGCCACAGCCAACACTATTGCTCAAATTCTGTGAAGTATCCAGCAAAGAAATTAAAGACATTATCGTCTCTATCAACCTTACTACGGCACCCAATGACCCATGTCCAGCTAGCTGGATAAAAGAATTACGCTGTGAACTAAGTAACACACTGTGCAAAATCTTCAACCAATCACTATTAACGGGCTCTTTCCCACAGAGCCTTAAACACACATCAATCAGGCCACTGGCTAAAGAATAGTAGGCTTGACCCAGCCAAAGTTGATTCCTACAGACCAATTTCGAGTATCCCCCTGCTTGCCAAAATCATTGAAAAAGTCGTCCAGCGGCAGATCCAACAGCACGTTGATGCCGAGGCACCTCTTGATCCTTCTCAACACGGCTTCAGGGAAGCACACGGTGTCGACACCATCCTAACAACCCTCCTCAACAATCTAATCACAGGAATCGACAACATAAACCAAGGATTCATCCTCATCTTCATGGATATTGCTGCCGCCTTCAATTCAGTTAATCATGGGATATTACTACAACGTCTCCAAGAAAAAGGAATTCAAAGTACTGCCCTACAATGGTGCGAATCTTATCTAATAGATGGCAACAGGTCAAGACAGGTACCTCTACGTCCGAGCCGTTCCTACAGAAGCAAGGGGTACCCCAGGGATCATCTTTATCTGCATTGTTATTTAACATCTATATGCAGCCCATCTGCACCCTGATTCGCTCTTTAAACGTACAATGCCTTGCCTATGCAGATGACATCCTGCTATACCTCCCATTCATGATCAACCAGCCTGATTTCTCTCCTATTATCAGATGTTTTGAAGCAGTTTCAGATTGGCTTCTCACACAAAACCTGCATATCAATCACAGCAAAACCGACGTTCTTTTCGTCACAAGAAACCAGAAGTTCATCCCACCTCCCTCTCTCCAAGTTAATAAGGCCGAACGCAAAACAAAATCCACAATTCGCTATCTAAGCATCACCCTAGATCAGTGCCTCGACATGGCAACACATGTGAAAAATGTTACAAGAGCAGTATGTCACAAGATACGAACCTTGCGCCATCTTCGACCACTACTCGACTTCACTGATTATCGGACTATTTTCCAGGCCCTTGTCATCCCACACCTGGACCTCGCCAACATTATTCTCCATGGGCTCCCACAGGCAACTCTAAATCCGCTCCGGCTTGCAATGAACTCGGCTGCTAGAGTGCTTGCAGGTGTACCAAGATCAGAACACACAACGCCTGTGCTGAAGGAACTCCACTGGATGCCACTACAGGCCCGAATCCATTACAAGGCACTTATCCTGACCTTTAAAGCATTGAGAAACCAGCCTCCCACACCTATCTGCAGACTGATCAATAACATCCTTGACAACAGAGCAAGAAGGTCTGCAACGCTGAACACTTTAGAAGTCTCTAAGATAAATTTAAAATGCACGAAGACAACCGCTAATAGGGCTTTTTCGATCTATGCACCCATAGCCTGGAATGCCCTTCCCACCGGAATCCGAGCCATCATGAATCTTACCTTATTCAGAAAAGCACTAAAATATCATCTGTTCCAAATACACTATCCTGAATCTAGCCCTGGAAAACATAGAAAGTGCCCCCTTACCCCCCCGTTCTAACTGTTCTATCAATCTTACTCAATGGGAGAATGGTTAATCTGCCCACCCCTGGTACAGATTTTCAACACCATCAAACCTGTTTCAACTATGAATACCATGTAGCTCTGTAAAATGAACTGTATATAGTTTCTCCCAAGTTCTCCCCTAAGCTATTACCCTGTTCTTTGTAAGCGCATTGTGTCGTCGCATTGTAGCATTGTTCTGTTCACTGTGAACCGCACTGATTTTAATAGCGCGGTATATAAGAAATGTAAATAAATAAATCTTGTGGAAAGTTTTATAGAAGCCTGAAGGATATCCTTGACCTGTTGGGACAGGCTGAAATCCTGGAGGTCAAAGCCTTCAGCAACCAGGCCGTGAGTTACAGGGACTGGGGATTCGGGTGCCATAGCATCCCATTCTCCTGGGAAAGGAGATCTGGAGCATGCCCTAACTCCAGAGGTGCTGCTTGAGAGAGATGTAGAAGCAGGGAATACCACGTTTGGCGTGGCCATCGTGGTGCTATGAGAATCATGCAACCCCTGTCTCTCTGAAGCTTGAAGAGTGTTTTGGGGATGAGGGGAATGGGTGGGAAGGCATAAAGGAAGTCTTGACCCCAGTGAAGGAGGAAGGCATCCCTTGCCTGACAGCTGTGAGCTGGAATCCTGGAACAGAACCGGGGAAGTTTGGCATTCAGTGGACTTGCAAAGAGGTCTATGTCTGGAGTGCCCCAGAGATGAAATATCTTTGCCACCTGGTCTAGGTGGAGGGACCACTCGTGAGGCAGCAGTACTTGACTGAGTTTGTCTGCCCAAAGGTTTTGAATGCCTGGAAGATATACCACTAGAAGGTGAATTTGATGCTCTCTGGCGAGGGCCCACAGTCGTAAAGCTTCGTTGCATAACGACAGAGAGCCTTCCAGCCCTGCTTGTTCACACAGAACATTGCTACTTAGTTGCCCGTCTGGACTAGGACTGTCTTGTAGCTGAGCTGGTCGTGGAATACTTGAAGAGCTAAATAGATTGCTCTTAATTCCAGGAGGTTTATGTGTAGACCAGCCTCCTGTGGATTCCATGTCCTCTGGGTAGAGAGATGCATCTGTTAGGGTGGCCTGAAAAAGGGGTTGATGAAAAGGAGACCCCATTGTCAGATTTTCTAGGGATTGCCACCATTGGAGGGACAAAATTAGTCGTTGAGAGTTTATTATTTTGTCCGATAAATGACCTGTGGCCTGTGTCCACTGTGTGGATAGGGTCCACTGAGCTGCTCGCATGTGGAGGCGAGCATATGGGACTACATGAACCGTGGATGCCATATGTCCCAGCAACTGTAGTAGCTCTCGAGCAGTTAGGGAGGATTTCCCTGCTGCTTGAGAAGCTAGTTGCATTATGCGAAGACACCGGGCCTGTGGAAGGAAAGGCCTTGCCTGTCTGGTATCTAGACAGGCTCCTATGAATTCCAGGCATTGGGAAGGAACAAGTTGGGATTTTGGGAAGTTTATTACCAACCCCAAGTATTGGAGGATTTGCATTGTGTGAGACAGTGCAGTGCAGGCCTCTGCAACTGTAGGGGCTCGAATGAGCCAGTCGTCTAAGTAAGGGAAGACGAATATCCCCAGGGTTCGTAGAAATGCAGCAACTACTGCCATGCATTTCGTGAATACCCGTGGTGCTGAAGCTAGACTTGCACTGGAAATGTTTTCCCTTGAAAAGGAATCTTAAGAATCTCCTGTGATCTGGATGGATCAGAATGTGAGTGTATGCATCCTTTAAGTCTAGAGAGCAAAGCCAATCCTGTCTTTGAAGGTATGGCAGAAGAGTTCCTAGAGAAAGGATTAAAGTTTTGAGTCAGAAAGGATTAAAGTTTTGCAGGAAACAAAATCTGTTGTAGAATCTATATGGATTGAAATTCCATGTAAAAGGGGGAAGGCAATGGCAGTGGGGGTGTACTATCGAGCACCTGGCCAGAATGACCAAATGGATGATGAAATGCTCAAAGAAATCAAGGAAGCTAACAAAGGTTACAGCACAGTAATAATAATGGGTGATTTCAACTACCCCGGTATCGACTGGGTCAGTGTCACGTCAGGACATGCTAGGGAGATAAAGTTCCTAGATGAAATAAATGACTGCTTCTTGGAGCAGCTGGTTCATGAACTGACCAGAGGGGAAGCCATATTAGACCTAATCCTTAGTGGAACACCAGATCTAGTGCAAGAGATAAGGTTGTTGGGGCCACTTGGCAATAGTGATCATAGCATGATTGCCTTTGATTTAATTAGTGGAAGAGGGATAGTAAGGAAATCCACAGTACTACCTTTTAACTTTCGAAAGGGAGACTATGATAAAATGAGGAAAACAGTCAAGAAAAAACTAAAAGGAGCAGTTGCAAAGGTTAAAGACGTACATCAGGCTTGGCTGTTGTTGAAAAATACTACCTTGGAAGCCCAGACCAGCTGTATTCCACACTTTAAGAAAAGTGGAAAGAAGTCCAAAAAACTGCCAGCATGGTTTAAAGTTGAGGTCAGAGAGGCTGTTGCCAAAAAAGCATCTTTCAGGAAATGGAAAAAAAAGCCAAACGACGAAACCTGGAAACAGCACAAGCACTGGCAAGTCAAATGCAAGGCATTGATAAGGCAGGCAAAGGGAGAATTTGAGAAGAAGCTTGCTGCAGAAGCAAAAACGCGAAGTAAAGACCTTTTCAAGTACATTCGTAGCAAAAAACCTGTGAGAGAGTCAGTTGGTCCATTAGATGATAAAGGGGTTAAAGGAGCACTAAGAGGCGACAAGGCGATAGCAGAGAGACTGAACGAATTCTTTGCTTCAGTCTTTACTGAGGAAGATGTAGGGATGTTACCCATGACTGAAGTGGTATTCAAAGGTGCAGAAGAATTGAAGGAAATATCGATACATCGAGAAGATGTATTACAACTATTAGATAAGCTGAAGAGTAGCAAATCACCTGGGCCGGATGGTATACATCCAAGGGTATTGAAAGAACTGAAATATGAGATTGCAGACCTGCTATTAGTAATCTGTGAACTATCATTAAAATCATCTCTAATACCTGAAGATTGGAGGATCGCCAATGTAACACCAATTTTTAAAAAGGGTTCCAGGGGTGATACGGGAAACTACAGACCCGTGAGCCTGACGTCAATACTGGGAAAAATGATAGAAACCATCATAAAGAATAAAATTACTCAGCATGTAGATAGTCATGAACTAATGAGATACAGCCAACATGGCTTTAGACAAGGAAGATCTTGTCTTACTAATCTGTTATGTTTTTTTGAGGGAGTGAATAATCAGGTGGACAAAGGTGAGTCGGTTGATATTGTGTATCTGGACTTTCAGAAAGCCTTTGACAAGGTCCCTCATGAGAGACTTTTGGCAAAACTAAAGAGTCATGGGATAGGAGGCAGTGTACTATTGTGGATCAGGAACTGGTTAAAAGATAGAAAGCAGAGGGTAGGGCTAAATGGCCAATTTTCCCAATGGAGAAAGGTGAATAGTGGTGTACCCCAGGGATCTGTGCTGGGTCCGCTGCTTTTTGACATATTCATAAATGACCTGGAAAGTGGAATAACGAGTGAGGTTATCAAATTTGCAGATGACACAAAATTATTTAAAGTTGTTAAAACCCAAGAGGATTGTGGAAAATTGCAAGAGGATCTTGATAAATTGGAAGACTGGGCATCAAAATGGCAGATGAAATTTAATGTGGACAAGTGCAAGGTTATGCACCAAGGGAAGAACAACCCAAACTATGGTTACACGATGCAAGGTTCCACATTAGGAACCACCACCCAGGAAAAAGATTTAGGCGTCATTGCGGATACCATGTTAAAACCCTCGGCCCAGTGTGCAGCGGCAGCCAAGAGAGCAAATAGAATGCTAGGTATGATAAGGAAAGGAATGGAAAATAAAACAAAGGATATTATAATGCCTCTATATCGTTCCATGGTGAGACCGCACCTTGAATATTGTGTGCAATTCTGGTCGCCGTATCTTAAAAAGGATATAGAGTTATTAGAAAAGGTTCAGAGAAGAGCCACCAAAATGGTAAAGGGGATGGAAGGATACTCCTATGAAGAAAGGCTAAAAAGGTTAGGGCTCTTTAACCTGGAAAAGAGACGGCTGAGGGGAGAGATATGATAGAAGTCTATAAATTAATGAGCGGAGTGGAACGGGTAAACGTAGATCGATTGTTTACCTTATCAGAATATAGAAAGACTAGGGGACATGCAATGAAGCTACAGGGTAAACTATTTAAGACTAATAAGAGAAAATATTTTTTCACTCAACGTGTAATCAAACTCTGGAATTTGTTACCGGAAGATGTGGTAAAGGCTGTTAGTGTAGCTGGATTTAAAAAAGGTTTGGACAAGTTCCTGGAGGAAAGGTCCATAAGCCATTATTAAGAAGGGACCCACGATATCAATGCTTGAACCAATACAAGCATTGTGGAACCTGTGTCCCTTGGGGAAACTGCTAGGTACATATGACCTAGATTGGCCACTGTTGGAAACAGAATACTGGGCTTGATGGACCTTGGTCTGACCCAGTATGGCATATCTTATGTTCTTATGTAATTCATTTTGAACTTCTCTCGAAACAGGTATTTGTTAAATTCTCTGAGGTCTAAAATGGGTCTGTGTCCTCCTGTTTTCTTTGGAATACGAAAATAGGGGAAGTAGAACACTGCACCCCATTGAAGAATGGGTACCTCCTCTTTTGCCCCTTGGGCAAGAAGTGTTGAGACCTCGTGATCTAACAGATTGTTTGCGGAGGTTTGAGAATTGAATTGCTTTAGAATTGTAGGAGGGGGCATGCTGTGAAAATGAAGCTTGTACCCTTCTCCTACAATGGACAAAGTCCAATCTTCTGCTGTTATCTGATGCCATCTGTTGGCAAAGTGGCATAACCTGCCAGGGATATTGGGGGGTTGGGGACCCCTCAGAGGCAGGAAGGCTAAGCTCTCTAGGAAGGAGTCAAAGCCCTTGAGGGGGCTGAACCTGCAGAGCTGGTTGGACTCTGGGGCCTTTTGGCTTCTTTTGCTGTCTAGTTTGTCCCTTTTGGGCAACCTGACCCCGAGATTGACTCTGCTGGGTATAGGAAGGATAAAATTTCCTCTTTTTGCTGAAAGAGGTTTTTTTATAAGACTTCTTTTTGGCTGGAGTGGCTGTAGATTTTGACAATCTATCAAGAGTGGTATTGTCAGCATGTAACTCATTAGCCTTTTCCTGCCAGTTCTTGCCGAAGAGATTCTCTCCTGTGCAAGGAATAACTTGTCCTGTACCCAAGTCTTCAAGTCTGATGCCTGAAGCCAGGCAATCCGTCGTGCGCCAATGGCAATAGCAGAGGTTCTGCTGATGCATTCAAAGCAGTCAAAGGCTGCACGATTTACAAACTTGGAAACATCTTATCTTGGGCATGCTTAACTAGAGCAAGAAAGTCTTGTCTCTTGTCATCTGGGAGAAATGGGCTCATAAGCTCCAAATCTCCTGTAACTTCCTTGAGGAACATTCCCATATACAATATATATGAACTGATCCTGGCTGAAAGCATGGAAGCCTGAAAGGTTCAGCGCCCAAAAGCGTCCAGAGTCCTGCATTCACGACCTGGAGGATTGGATGCATGCCTCTTTGCACTTTTCATCCTACGCATGGCTGACTCCACCACCACTGAACGGTGTGGCAGCTGAGTCTTTTGAAATCCAGGACATGGCAGAACTCGATACATAGTATCAAGTCTCCTAGAGTGAGGAGATGTAGTCAGAGGTGTCTCCCACATTCTGAGCATCACGTTATGCAGAACTTCATGGATGGGCAGAGTGGCTGCCTTCTTTGGAGCTTTAGGATACTGGAGAATTTCCAATTCCTTTGCTCTGGGTTCCTCTTCAGAAGCCACCGTGATTTAAAGGCCCTTGGCCATATCACGAATAAAATCCTGAAAGGACATGTCCTCTGGAGGTGACATTCTGCGTTGGGGAGAAGAGAGATCCTTTGGGAGAAACCCTCTAGTACCAGCAGAATTGTCAGAGTCTTCGGAATCGGAGGATTCAAAGTATTCCTGACCACGATGCTCATGCAAAGCACGGTCCCGGTATCGATTGAAGTCGGTACCGAGTTGATCCGGTACCGATCTGTCGATTCCAGCCAAAGATGGCATGGGAAGAATTCCCACCAGGGCCGGTACCATCGGTACCGGTACTGGTGTCTGTACCGGTGTAGGTACTGGCATCGGTGTTGATGTCGTTACCGGTGCCCGTTGGACCAACAGTACCGCAACTGAGAGAAGAGCTGCGATGCTGCGTTCGATAGCGAGGAACCTCTGGTCTATCGACGCTGCCGATGCTTGGGTATCAGTACCGGTGAAAACGGCCGGAACCTCTGAGCATTGCACAGGTAGTTCTTGTGAGGTCAGGACCTCAAGAACATCCTGAAGCACCATTGATGCTTTGGAAGCCGAAGCCTCCCGCCAGGGCTGCTTTGCTGGTGTGGATCCCCCAAGGGCAATGCCAATGGCTTCTCGATGCTTAGCAGGAGAGCAACCCTTTGAGGACCGGCTTATGTTTAGTTACCCGAGATCCATGTGAGGAAGAGGAGGCCCTTGAAGATGTCGATGCAATGGATCTGGCATTCGAAGAAAAGAGGGTACCGAGTTTTGCAGCCTGGTTCTGTCTTCCTCTTTTAGTCATCCCGATACAGGAGAGACATTCAGATGGAGAATGTTCAGGCCCTAAATATTTAAGACACCAATCATGGTGTCAGTGACAGAAATAGTACCACCACACTTAGTACATTTTTTAAAACCACTAGTTGGTTTTTCCATGTTTTAGGAATATGGGGCCTAGTGCCCACAATGGCACCTAGCACCAAAAAAGAAAAGTTTCTAAAGAGAAACAGCTCAAGGGATAAGTAGTTTTTTTTTTTTTTTTAAGAAAAAAAAAGAAAAGAACCGGCGGTACCGGTAAGCGTCATGCGGCAGGCAAACGCGACCACAAGAAAACAATTTTAAACACAGAATTTTCTGCGGTGACAGGGTAGGGATCCTGTCGGCTCTGCGGAAAATGAAGAACTGAAGAGGGACAGTTGGAAAGGTGGGAAGGCAGCGCGCATGTGCTGAGGGATGCTCCCAAAAGCTTTCCTATTGGAACGCTGGGGAGCATTACAGCGCAGGATCCTTCGGTACCGAACCCCCATATGTGAAAGCTACATTCCTGCTTGTGCCTGGAGATAATAATTACTGAAACAGAACAGGTAAACGTAGATCGGTTGTTTACTCTTTCAAAAAGTAGAAAGACGGACACGCAATAAAGCTACAATGTAGCACATTTAAGACTAATTGGAGAAAATAATTTTTCATTCATTACCAGAGGATGGAATAAAAGCTGTTAGCATAGCTGGATTTAAAGGAGATTTGTACAAGTTCCTGGAGGAAAATTCCATAAACCACTATTAAAGAGGACTGGGGAAATCCACTGCTTGCCCACTGAACAAGCAGCAAGGACTCTTGATACCTTTGGTAACCTGACAGGTACTTGTGACCTGGATTGGCCACTGTTGGTAACAGGATACGGGGCTTGATGGACCCTTAGTCTGACCCAATATGGCATATTTTATGCTCTTAAAATTTAGTTGAATCAATTTTTCTTTCCACCTATGCAACACTACCTATGCCACTTAACTCTTAAGTCAAAAAAGACCCATCCTTATGATGTAATGGTTAGAAATGTTTTTTCAAATACATATGGAGAAAAGGGCAAAGCATGTGGTTATGGTGAACAGTTCAGTTCATTTCATCAGTCTAAAGCAGGGGTGACCAACTTCGGTCCTAGTGCTCCGCAATCCAGCCTGGTTTTCAGGATGTCCCTAATGAATATTCATGAAATATCTGCATACAACAGGAAGCAGAGGGTGCAAATATACCTCATGAATATTCATTAGGAACATCCTGAAAACCAGGCTGGATCATGGTGCACTAGGACCAGAGTTGGCCACCGCTGGTCTAAAGCTTCTCAGGCCTTAAGGCTCTATTGCACACTTTAGAATAGGGGTTCTCAACCCACTCCTTGAGACACACCTAGCCAGTCAGATTTTCAGGATAACCACAATGAATATGCATGAGAGATTTGCCTGCACTGCCACCATTGTATGCAAACTCTCTCATATATGCATATTCATTGTGGTTATCCTGAAAACCTGTCCCCCAAGGGCTTTAAAAGATGATAGATTGCAAAAAAACTTCCAGCATTCCTAACTGAGGCTATGCATTTCAAATAAAGCTGGGAAACCAGCTGGTACTTTGGTAGGACTCTCTCTTTTGCTTCAACAGGTACCAAAGCTCCACCAACTGGCTGGGAAAGTGTAGTTACTCACCTGTAACAGGTGATCTCCAGGAACAGCAGGAATAAGTCTTCACATATGGGTATCGTCGGTACTGACCGAGCCTGCACAGGAATGCTCCCCAGCGTCCAATAGGAAAGCTTTTGGGAGCATCCCATAGCACCTGCGTGCTGCCTTACCGCCTTTCCAACTCTCCCTCTTCAGTTGAGTTTATAGCTGAGACCAAAGTAGACAGAGAGATACAATAGATAGAGAACTCCTAGGGGAGGTGGGTGGGTTGTGAAGACTTATTCCTGCTGTTCCTGGAGATCACCTGTTACAGGTGAGTAACTACGCTATCTCCAGGAACAAGCAGGAATGTTGTCTTCACATATGGGGACTCCCCAGCTAGCTTCAAATCCAGGTGAGATGGGTCATTCTTCCTCCCATGGATCTCTGGCATTGAAACCCGGGACGGCGGGTAGGAGTTGTACTAAGTCTGAAAGATATGCTGGAGCACAGCCTGGCCAAACGAGGCATCCCGACGGGAGTCCTTGTCTAAGCAATAGTGGGCTGTAAAGGTGTGTACCGAAGCCCAAGTGGCTGCTTTACAGATGTCATCAATAGACACAGAACGAAGTTTAGCCATTGAGGCTGCCATTGCTCTCACATTGTGAGCTGTGACATGGCCTTCGAGAGTAAGTCCCTTACTCTCATATAGAGTAGTTAACTCACCTGTAACGGGTGTTCTCCAGGAGCAGCAGGAATCAGTCCTCACATACGGGTGACGTCGGCGCCGACGGAGCCCTCGCAGAGCAATTTCCCCAGCTTTCAAAGAAAGCCTTTGGGAATTGCAGCGCACATGCGCAGTCCCCTTCCCGCCCAAGGGTGCCATCTTGCTCAGTCTGATGACATAGCTAAAAGACAGCAAACAATTAGCAAAAACGAAGTGATAGGACTGCAACTCCAAGGGGAGGAGGGAGGGTTGTGAGGACTGATTCCTGCTGCTCCTGGAGAACACCTGTTACAGGTGAGTAACTACTCTTTCTCCAGGACCAAGCAGGAAGTCAGTCCTCACATATGGGACTCCCTAGCTTAAGGCTACCGGAGACCTCAAGTGGAAAAATGAGCTCCCTCTAGCTCAGTAGCACAGAAGGAAGGAATCTTCTCTGAAAACGTCCCCGACCGGTAGCCCAACACCAGGGCCGGAGGGTAGGAGTTGTCTAAACCTCACTGAGATTATGGAGGACTGCCTGACCGAAAGCACTGTCCTTGCGGGACTCCCTCTCCAGGCAGCAATGGGCCGCAAAAGTCTGGCTTGAAGACCAAGTAGCGGCCTGGCAGATGTCTGCCAATGGAACAGAGCAGAGATGAGCCACTGACGCAGGCTTCGCCTTAACACGATGAGCCGTGACTCGACCCTCCAACAAGAGGCCGGCTGCCCCATAAGCCCAAGCGATACAGTCAGCAACCCATATGGACAAAGTACGCTTGGAGACAGGTAGCCCCAACTTATTGGGGTCAAAAGAAACGAAGAGCTGAACAGCCCTCCTATGCTCCCGCGTACGGTCAAGGTAGAAGGATAAGGCCCTCCTACAGTACAGGGTATGCAGGACCATTTCAGCCCGGCTGGTGTGCGGCCTGGGAAAGAAGATCGGAAGAACAACCTCCTGGTTGAGGTGAAAAGGGGATACCCCTTTTGGAAGAAACTTAGGGTGAGTCCGTAAGACTACCCTATTCCTGTAGAACCTAGTGTAAGGAGGATCAGACACTAGGGCCTGAAGTTCACTAACGCACCTAGCAGAGGTAAGGGCTACCAAGAACAAGGTTTTCCAGGAAAGAAAACGAAGAGGGCAGGTAGCCATAGGTTCAAAGGGCGGACAGGTAATCCGCTGCAAGACCACATTCAGATCCCATTCAGGGGCTGGTGGGCGCAAAGGAGGCTTAAGGAGAAGGAAGCCTCGGAGAAAACGAGCCACCAAAGGGTGGTTGGAAAGAGGCCTGCCATCCACCGGTGTGTGATGCATAGAGAGAGCCTGAGGTGGACCCTGACAGAGTTGGAGACTTAAGGCCCAGATTGGAGAGGTAAAGCAAATATTGCAAGACCACTGCCACCAAGCAGGAGAAGGGATTCTCAGACTGCTGAGCACACCACACGGAGAACCGACGCCACTTGAGAGCGTAGGACTTCCGGGTGGAGGGCCGTCTGGAGGCCAAGACGACCTCTTCCACCTCCCGAGGCAGCAGGAGGGGAGCAAGGACTACCCTTTCAGCAGCCAGGCCATCAGATGAAAGGACTGGAGGTTGGAGTGTAGAAGAGTCCCCTGATCCTGAGACAGGAGATCGGGTTGAAACCCCAGAGGAAGAGGAGTGTCCACCGCCAGCTGCATCAGAAGCGGGAACCAGGGCTGTCTCGGCCACAGGGGAGCCACTAGGATCATTGAGTCTCTGTCTCTGAGAACCTTGAAGAGCGTGCGAGACACCAGTGGCGTGGGAGGAAAGGCATACAAGAGGCCTGTGGACCATGGAATCAGAAAAGCATCTGCTGCTACTCTGAGAGGATGCGGTTGTCGAGAGCAGAATCTGGGAAGCTGCCGGTTCAGAGGACTGGCAAACAGAGCCATGGTGGGGAGGCCTCACTTGAGAAAGATCCGCTGAACCACCAATGGATCCAATCTCCACTCGTGTGGTAGGAGGATCCTGCTTAGCTTGTCTGCCAGGTAATTTTCCTGACCTGGGAGATAGACAGCTTTGAGGAGGATGCCGTGGTGGACGGCCCAAGAGCACAGATTTTGTGCCTCCTGACAGAGAAGGAAGGAGCCTGTTCCACCTTGTTTGTTCACGTAGAACACTGCAACTTGGTTGTCCGTCTGGACCAGCACAGACTGGTGAGAAGTGAGGTGGGAGAAGGATCTCAGAGCTAGGCGAATGGCTCTGAGCTCCAGGAAGTTTATCTGCTGAGCAGACTCCCAAGGAGTCCAGAGGCCTTGAGTACATGTCCCTTGGCAATGAGCTCCCCAACCCAGGAGAGAAACATCGGTTGTCAGCACCTGAGAAGGCGGAGGAGATTGAAAATCCACTCCCAGCACCAGGTTTGGCAGATGAAACCACCACCGCAGAGAAGAGACCAGCAGGTCGGATACCTGTACTGAATCTGCCAGGCTCCCCGTGGCCTGATGCCATTGAGTGCGAAGGCACCACTGAGCAGGTCGCATGTTCAGGCGGGCATTGGGGGTCACATGGACCGTGGAGGCCATATGGCCGAGCAGAAATTGCCTGGCAGAGACCAGGGAATTGCTGTGAAAGTGGCTGGCAAGATCCATGAGCCTGTGTGCCCTGTCTAGAGGCAGGAAGGCCCGCGCCTGAAGTGTGTTCAACCTGGCGCCTATGAATTCGAGATTTTGAGAGGGGAGCAAAGTGGACTTTGCGAAGTTTATGACAAATCCCAAGTGCTGGAGCAGAGTCACAGTGCGATGAGTGGCCTGAGTGGCCTCTTGGGAAGAATGGGCTCTGATGAACCAGTCGTCCAGGGATGGAAATACAAAAAGGCCTTGAAGTCTGAGATAGGCCGCCACCACTGCTAGGCATTTGGTGAACACCCTGGGGGCGGAGGATAGGCCAAAGGGCAGTACTCTGTACTGGTAATGATTTCCTCTCACAACAAACCTGAGATATTGTCTGTGGTCTGGATGAATAAGGATGTGAGTATAGGCATCCTTTAGATCTAAGGAGCATAGCCAGTCTCCCTGCTGGAGGTAGGGCAGCAGGATTCCAAGGGTAAGCATCTTGAACTTTTCCCTCGCCAGGAACTTGTTGAGGTTTCGCAAGTCCAGGATGGGTCTGAGGCCTCCTGTTCTTTTTGGTATCAGAAAGTACCTTGAATAAAAGCCGTGACCTCTCAGGTGGTGGGGCACCGGTTCCACAGCCTGTTCCTGAAGAAGACTTGCTAACTCCTGAAGGAGTAAGTCCCTGTGCAGAGGGAGTCTTGGAGGCTCCCCTGGAAAGTAGGAGGGAGGTACCTGGTGAAAGTGTAGAAGATAGCCTTTCTGAACTATATGAAGCACCCAGGTATCTGATGTGATGGCTGACCACCCTGTGGGCAAAGTGGACCAGCCGGCCTCCTGTGCTGAGAGAAACTAGCGGAGGGGAAGAGGCTATGCTGACGGAGTCAGAAACCCCCACCCTGCTGAGCAGGGGCCGGTGTTGTGGGCTTGGGGGCCTGCTGTCTACGGGACCCATTACCCCGTCCCTTGGCCTGCTGACCCTTTAGGGGAGCTGCTGAGGCCTGATACTGAGGGTAGTGTTTATAGGCAGCCGCCTTCCTCGGGTAAAAGGGCTTTTTCCCCGAGCCCTTCTTCTGAGAAGGGGCAGAGGTTTTCCTGGACAGCCTAGTCCTGGTCAGAGTCTCTGTCTCGATCTGTGCAGCCTTTTCAGCCATGGGCTTGCCAAAGAGGTTTTCACCTCTGCAGGGGACATCGACCAACTTGTCCTGTACCCATGGCTCGAGGTCGGATGACTGAAGCCAAGCCTGTCGGCGGGCACCGATGCCGGCTCCGGCTACTCGAGCCGATGCTTCGAAGCCATTGTAGGCTGCTCGAGAGATAAACTTCGAGCACTCTCGAATACCAGTGGACAAGGCTTGGAACCTCTGCAAAGGTTCCTCGGAGAGACCAGCAGAGAACCCGGCAATTTCTTTTGCCAGGTCTTGGAGGTACATGCCCATATAGAGCTGGTAGGTCTGGACTCGACAAGCAAGCATAGAGCCCTGGAAGCACTTTCTACCGAGGGCATCCAGGTTCCGGGCCTCCTGGCCGGGAGGCACCAAGGAGTGCATTTTCTGACTCTTGAGTCGATGCATGGCCGATTCCACCACCATGGAATGGTGCGGTAGTTGTGCCTTTTGGAACCCGGGGCTCTTGCGGACTCGATAAATGGAATCGACCCGCTTGCTTAACACCGGCGCCGACGCCGGGCTCTCCCACATGCGGAAGAGAAGTCGCTCCAGCATCGGAGGAACCGGTACAGTAAAGGCCTCCTTTGGGGGAGAGTCATACTGGAGGGCATCGAGCTCTTCGGCTCGAGGCTCCTCCTCGGGATCCACGCGGAATGCCAAGGCCTTGGCCATATCCCGCACGAAGTCCGAGAACCGGGTGTCCTCCGGGGGGGACCGTCTCCGAGTTTCGGATTCGGGTGAGTCCGATGGGACGCACCGAGACCGAAAAGTACCAGGTGACTCTTCGTCCTCAGATTCCCAGGCTGACTCCTTGGAGGAGGAATCGAGCGGCTCCGGTCGGGCGGGCACCGATGCCCTCCGCCCCGACGCCAAGGGCGTCGGCGACCTCGGTCCCGAACGGGAGGCCGAGGGAGACCGCGACCGAGGATCGACTCGAGCTCGCATGGACTCGAGGATCGGCTCGGTCTCCGGGGTCGACTTGGACGTCGACGACCCGGTGGCTGGGGCAGATGCACTGGCGAGGCCAGCGATCAATGCCCGCTGCTGGTCCATGAAGGCAGCCAAACTGCTCTCCAAGGCTGTCAACCTGAGTCTGAGCTCTTGAGACCCAGCAGTCCCCGACTCGGGCCCCGACGGCGTCGGGCCTGACGTCGGCTCCTTCGGAGGTGAGTCCACGAGGACTACAGTACTCACGTGTCCAGGAGACTCCATTTCGAGACAAGGATGTTTCAAAGGCCTCTCTGACTCCGAGGACCCGGGACGGCCATCGGGGCTATGCGACCTGGCCCTCGAGGAACCAGAAGCATCCACCGACGCCGCCCTCGCGGGTTTCTTCTTCCTATGATGTTCCCGGGCAGGAGACCCCCGCTCAGAGGAACTCCGACGATGCTCAGGACCGGAGTCCCGGGACGTCGAAGCCTCTGACGAGGTCCGGGCCTGGCCGGACGCGGAGTCAGAGAAGATTTGTTCTCTTTGATGCTGCCGACTCCTCAACGCTTTTGAGGACATCTTGCCACACGGACCACAGATCATCGGGTCATGATCGGGTCCGAGGCAGCGGAGGCAGCAGTCATGTGTGTCGGTAAGAGACATAAGTTTCTTACACCGATCACACTTTTTAAACCCGCTGGCAGCCATCGGGGGAAAAAGGGCCCCTGCGAGGTCAAAAGACAGGGCTGCTAGTGAAAAAGAAAAAAAATGGCGCGAACGCTTGTCACGAAGGACAAAAAACCGAAAAATAAAGAACGGACCCGTTACCGGCGTAGCGGGTCCGGGCGGGAAAAGGATCCGGTCGAACCGAGAAAAGAATAAGAAATAAAATCAACTTTTTCTGCGGCGATCACAAACAGCGTCTGTAGGGCTCCGCAGAAAAAAGAAGACGAAGAGTGAGCAAGATGGCACCCTTGGGCGGGAAGGGGACCGCGCATGCGTGCTGCAATTCCCAAAGGCTTTCTTTGAAAGCTGGGGAAATTGCTCTGCGAGGGCTCCGTCGGCGCCGACGTCACCCGTATGTGAGGACTGACTTCCTGTTTCGTCCTGGAGAAGCAAAGGATATGCAATTTGCAATCCACCTAGAGAGAGTTCTTTTGGAAACTGGAAGTCCCAAAATGACTAGAATCAAAAGCAACAAGAAGCTGAGAAGATTTTTTATGTTGCTTAGTTCTTTGAAGGTAAAAAGCTTAGGCTCTTTTACAATCTAAGGTATGAAGATTCCTTTCTGCATTAGAGGCATGAGGCCTAGGGAAGAATACAGGAAGGTAAACCACTTGGTTTAAATGAAAAGGCAAAACCACCTTTGGCATAAAGTGAGGATGAGTCCTAAGAACTACCTTATCATGGTGAAATCTTGTATAAGGAGGATTCGCCACTAAAGCTTGTAACTCACTGATGCGTCCTGTAGAAGTCAGGGCAACGAACAAGATGACCTTCCAAGAAAGAAACTTTAGAGCTATAGTGGCTAAAGGCTCAAAGGGCGGTTTCATGAGCTATCCAAGAACAAGATTCAGATCCCATGCGGTGGCTTAATGGGAGGTTTTGTTAAAAGTAAACCTCTCAAATCTCGCTACGAGTGGATGAGAGGAAATAGGTTGTCCATCCTGAGGTCCGCGAAAAGCAGCAATGGCATTAAGATGGACACTTATTGAATTGGTCTTAAGACCAGAATCTGATAGATGGAGTAGGTACTCCCGAAGTGACTCGACAGGCACTGTATGGGGGTTAAGTTCCTTTTGAGAACACCATACAGAGAATCATCTCCACTTAAAGGCGTAGGATCGCCTTGTGAAAGGCTTCCTGGAAGCCACAAGGATATCCTTTATCTGTTGATAGGTTGATATCCAGAAATCCTAGGCTTTCAGTAACCAGGCCCTGAGGTGCAGGGACTGGGGATTCGGGTGCAATAGCATCCCGTTCTCCAGGGAAAGACGACTGGAGCACACCCCAACTCCAGAGGTGTGGCTTGAGGGAGATGCAGAAGCAGAGGATACCACGTCTGCCTTGGCCAGCATGGAGCTATGAATATCATATGACCTCTGTCTCTCTGAAGCTTGAATAAAGTTTTGGGAATGAGGGGAATGGGTGGGAAGGCATAGAGGAAGCCCCGACCCCAATGGAGGAGGAAAGCATCCCTTGCCTGACAGTTTTGAGCTGGAATTCTGGAACAGAATCGGGGAAGTTTGGCATTCTGTGGACTTGCAAAGAGGTCTATATCTGGCGTTCCCCAGATTCAAAACACTTGAGCAAGCTGGTCTGAGTGCAGAGACCATTCGTGTGGCAGCAGTATTTGACTGAATTTGTCTACCCAAAAATTTTGAATGCCCGGAAGATATACCATTAGGAGGTGGATTCGAAGCTTTCTGGCGAGGGCACAGTCGCAAAGCTTCGTTGCATAACGACAGAGCTTGTTCCGCCTTGCTTGTTCACATAGAACATGGCTACTTGATTGTCAGTCTGGACCAGAACTGTCTTGTAGCTGAGATGGGCCTGAAAAACCTGGACAGCATGGAAAATGTCTCTGAGCTCTAGGAGGTTTATGTGAAGACAAGCCTCCTGTGGGGTCCCGAGACCCTGAGTTGATAGATCGTGCAAGTGAGCCCCCCAATCCAACTTGGACGCATCTGTTATGGTGGTTTGGCATAGAGGCTGCTGGAAAGGAGAGCCCACGAGGTTTTCCAGTGACTGCCACCACTGTAGGGACAAAATGAGACATGTGGAGTTTCTGATTTTGTCCGTTAGCCGACCTGAGGCCTGTGTTCACTGAGAGGATAGGGCCCACTAGGCTGCTCGCATATGAAGGTGAGCATAGGGAACCACATGGACCATGGATGCCATATGCCCCAGAAACTGAAGCATCTCCTGAGCAATCAGGAAGACCTTCATAGCTGCTTGGAAGGCCAGCTGTACTATACGAAGACACCGTGGCTGTAGAAGGAAAGCCCTTGCCTGCCTTGTGTCTAGACGAGCCCCTATGAATTCTAGAGACAGAGAAGGGGTGAGATGAGATTTTGGGAGGTTTATGACCAGTCCCAAGTATCAAAGGATTCACATGGTGCAAGAAAGAGCGAACCTGGCTTCTGGAGCTGTTGATGCTCGAATGAGCCAATCATCTAAGTAAGGGAAGACGAATATTTCTAGAGTTCTCAGGAATGCTGCTATTTCTGCCATGCATTTTGTGAAGACTCTTGGGGCAGAAGCCAGACCGAAGGGAAGAAACCTGTATTGGAAGTGTCCTCCCTGGAAAAGGAACCAAAGGAATTTCCTGTGATCTGCATGGATGAGAATATGGGTATATGCATCCTTTAGATCTAGAGAACATAGCCAGTCCCGACTCTGAAGGTATGGCAGGAGTGTTCCGAGGGATATCATTTTGAATTTTTCCCAGAACAGATAGTTTAATTCTCTGAGGTCTAGTATAGGCCTGTGTCCCCCTGTTTTCTTTGGTATGAGAAAGTAGGGGGGGGGGAGTAGAATCCCGTGTCCTGTTGGGGTATGGGTGCCTCTTCTATTGCTCTTTGAGCAAGTAGTAATGCGAGCTTCTGACCCAAAAGATTGGTGGCAGGGACCTGAGAATTGAACTGTCTTATCATTGTAGGAGGGGGCATACTGTGGAAATGAAGTCTGTACCCCTCTCATACAATGGACAGAGTCCAGTTTTCTGATGTTCTGTGTTGTAAATTTAAGCTAAAAGAACTTTGCTGATGCTAGGCCCTGAGTGACTATTAAATGTAAACTACAAGCTCTCTGCTGGGTTCCAAATGTAACCAGAAAGCTCTCTTCTGTGTTTTAAATTTAAAAAGTACTTTGCTGTTACTAGGCCCTGAGTGACTATTAAATTTAAAATACAAGCTCTCTGCTAGGTATGAAATGTAAACAGAGTTCTCCTCTGTGTTTTAAATGTAAACTTAAACTGCTGCTACTAGGCCCTGACTGATTTAACAAAAATAGTGGATCACAGATTAATTAGCTTTAATACAAAGAATTCCTTTTAGAAAATTACCAGAAGTAAATACTCACAGTTGCAGATCTCCCTCCAGAAGCAACAGTCCCCCTTACCAGTCTTTCAAGAGTTGTTAGCGGGATGGGAACAGCTGGGGGATGTAGAAAAACAATGGGCAAAACTGAAAGGGGATATTTTAAAGGCAACCAACCTTTTTGTTAAAATGGTAAATAAAGGTAAAAGAAAAAGGAGACTGCTATGGTTTTCAAAAGTAGTAGCTGAAAAACTGAAGAATAAGAGGGAGGCCTTCATGAAATACAAGAGATCACAGAAAGAGAAAGACAAGCATCTATATGGAATTACTTAGAGAAGCTAGCAAAGTAGTCAGAAAAGCAAAGATTCAAAAAGAGGAGGAAATAGCCAAAGCAATAAAATAGGGAGATAAGACATTTTTCAGAAGAGGAAGGGCAAAAGTGGTATCGTCAGACTCAAGGGTACAGGGGAGGACTATGTAGAAGCTGATGAGGATAAAGCAGAATTGCTTAATATTTCTGTCCTGTGTTCACAGATGAAGAACCAGGAACAGAAGTGAGATGCTTCTTGAACGATTTTCAGAAGACTGTTCGTGAGAAAGTAGCTAAACTTAAAGTAGACAAAGCGATGGGATACACCTGAGAATACTGAGGGAACTTGGGGTCATTCTAGCAGCTCCACTGACTGACCTTTTCAATGCCTCATTGGAGTTGGGAGAGGTGCCAGAGAACTGGAGAGGGGCAAATGTGATTCCTTTACACAAAAGCCGAAGTAAGAATGTGGTTGAAAACTACAGGCTGGTTAGTCTAACCTCTGAGTAAATTACTGGAAACGCTGCTGAAAGAGAAAATAGTGAGGTTTCTGGAGTCCAAAGGATTACCGGATACGAGGCACATTGGATTTACCAGAGGCAGATCTTGTCAGATAAATCTGATTGATTTCTTTGACTGGGTGACCAGAGAGTTGGACCAAGAGAGCCCTAGATGTGGTGTATTTAGATTTCCGTAAAGCCTTTGATACCATTCCGCACATGCGACTTATAAACAAATTGAGCACCCTAGGGATGGATCCTAAAGTTACTGCTTGGGTAAGAAACTGGTTGAGTGGGAAGCAGCAAAGGGTACAGGTAAATGGAGCTCACTCTGAGAAGGTTACCAGTGGTGTGCCCCAGAGATCTGTTCTTAGTCCGATTCTTAACATTTTTGTTAGTGATATTGCAGAAAGGCTGTCAGGTAAGGTTTGTGTCTCTGCGGATGATACCAAAATCTGAAATAAAGTAGACACCCAGGAAGGTGTAGATAACATGAGGCGGGATCTAGCAAAGCTTTAAGAATGGTTTAGAATTTGGCAGCTGAGATTTAATGTTAAAAAATGCAAGGCCATACATTTTGACTGCAGCAATCCAAGGGAACAATATAGTATAGGGGGTGAAGTAGAGTGGGACCTAGATGTTATTGTGTCTGATGATCTTAAAGTAGCTAAACGGGTAGAAAAGGCAATGGCAAAAGCTAGGATGCTTGTGTGCATAGAGAGGAATGGCCAGCAGAAGAAAGGAAGCAATAGTGACTATGTAAGTCTTGGGTGCGACCTCATTTGGAGTATTGTATACAATTCTGGAGACCTCACCTTCAAAAAGATAAACAGGTTGGAGTCGGTGCAGAGGGTTGCTACTAAAATGGTTAGTGATCTTCGTTATAAACCATATGAGGACAGACAAAGATGTATACGTATACTTTAGAGCAGTGGTTCTTAACCTGGGTTCGATCGAACCCTAGAGGTTCGGTGAGTCAGTCTCAGGGGTTTGGCAGAGGTCAAGACACAAGACACGCACCCAACTCATATGATTCGTGATGACACGCCCCGCTTGGCCATCATTGGCTGCAGGTGATTATGTTACATTGCTTGGCCAATCTGTGCTGCAGGGAATTTTGTGCACTCAGTAGTCAACTTGTGACTGTCGTGTTGGTATGTCATGTGATTTCTTTCTTAATATTTTAATCCATACTATGTCGAGCAAAAAAAGGAAGTGGTCGGACGAATATGTACAACATGGATTCGCATATATAACAGAACGTGATGGGAGTCAGCGTCCTATCTGCATGATTTGCAATGCCAAGTTAAGCAATTCTAGTCTAGTACGGCAAAACTAAAGGAACACTTCCTTAACCTGCATGGAGATGGGGAATACAACAACGCTTGCTGAATTCAAGGTGAAGAGAGCCAGATTCGATGAAAAGGCTACTCTGCCTGCTCTTGGCTTTGTACCCATCAACAAACCGATCCTCACAGCATCGTACGAAGTTGCTTACCTGATCGCAAAGCAGGGCAAACCACACACCATTGGTGAAACACTCATAAAACCAGCTGTGTTGAAGATGGCGAATCTGATGCTGGGAAAAGCGGCCGAAGTTAAATTATCCCAAATTCCTCTTTCAAATGACACCATCAGCGACAGAATAGAGGACATGAGCAAAGACATCTTGGCTCAAGTAGTTGCAGATCTGATTTCAAGCCTGGCAAAATTCAGCCTCCAACTCGACGAGACCACAGACGTTTCTAATCTAAGTCAGCTTGCTGTATTTGTGCGCTATGTGAAAGACATGATAAAGGAAGATTTTTTTATTTTGTAAGCCTCTTACAACTAAGGCAGCCGATGTGAAGAAACTTGTGGATGACTTCTTCAGAGACAACAATCTTTCGTGGGATATGGTTTCTGTAGTTTGTACGGACGGAGCTCCAGTCATGTTGGGAAGAAAGTCTGGTTTTGGTGCGCTAGTGAAAGCCGATGCACCACACATCATTGTTACGCATTGTATTCTGCACAGGCATGCGTTGGCAACAAATACTTTGCCTCCAGAAATGACAGAAGTATTAAAAATTGTAGTGGAATGTGTGAACTATGTGCGAAATAGTGCACTGAGGCACCACATCTTCAGTGAGCTGTGTAAAGAAATGGGCTCTGAATTCGAGGTACTTCTGTACCATTCTAACGTTCGGTGGTTATCCCGGGGACAGGTGCTGAATCGTGTTTTTGCCATGCGTGTGGAATTAGCCCTGTTTTTGCAAGAGCATCAACATCGTCATGCAGATTGCTTCAAAAATTCTAAGTTCATTCTCATTTTAGCGTACATGGCTGATATATTCGCATCTCTCAATCATCTCAATCAGCAGATGCAGGGTGGTGGAGTCAACATCATCGAAGCGGAAGAAAACCTGAAGGCTTTTCAAAAAAAGCTACCGTTATGGAAACGACGAACAGAGAACGATAACTTCGCAAACTTTCCCCTGCTGGACGACTGTGTAAGATAGATCGAAGATGTGTCTGGAATCGGAGACATTTCTGTACCCACAGAACTGAAGCAAGCAATTGCCACGCACTTAGATGAGCTTGCAAAGTCTCTCGACGGATACTTCCCTACAAGAGAGTCATATCCAGCATGGGTGAGACAGCCGTTCACGTTTGGTGTTGAGACAGCAGATGTCAATGATGAATACCTCGACGAAATCATTGAAATTCAGCAGAGCCAGGTTCAACAGCAACTCTTCAGAACAACAACGCTCTCAACGTTTTGGTGTCAACAAATGGTAACATATCCTGTTATTGCTAGGAAAGCTTGGAAATTTTTATACCATTTGTTACAACATATCTTTGCGAGCAATCCTTTGAGGATGCTGGACATAAAAACGAAGAAAAGGAACAGACTTTGCTGTGAAAATGACATGAGAGTGGCACTTGCCAAGGTGAAGCCACGCATTTCTGAAATGGTCTCTCAAAGGCAACAGCAGAAGTCGCACTGATTTGCAGTAAATATTCATTATTATTGTAGCGGTGTAGCCTGATGGAAATTAGGTGATGGGTGTGTGTTAATGTTAAAAATAATAAATAGCATAAATACAATAAGTTCATTATTGGAATATATAAGGTTAAAAATTAAAACCATTTCAGTGTGGTAGTATTAAAAAAAGGTCATGTCTTTGTGAAAAGTTATGTATGTAATTTGTTGTGAGTTCATGCATTGTATTGGTTTTGTTCTTTGAACACAGTGATGTTAATGTATGATTCATTTTGTGAACCAGTAAAACATATGTGAACCAGTAACCTATGTCTTGAATTTGAAAAAAAATCATTTTATTTTTCAATAAAGAAGGGTTCGGTGAATGTGCATATGAAACTGGTGGGGTTCAGTACCTCCAACAAGGTTAAGAACCACTGCTTTAGAGGAAAGGCAAGATAGAGGCAATATGATTGAGACATTTAAATACCTCCATGGTATAAATGCACAGGAAGAGAGCCTCTTTCAATTGAAAGCAAGCTCTGCTACAAGGGGACATAGAATGAAGGTGAAAGGGGATAGATTCTGGAGTAATATGCGGAAAAAAATGTTTTTACAGAAAATGTGGTAGATCCATGGAATAGTCCGCCAGTGGATGTGGTAGAGAGAAGGACAATATCTGAATTCAAAAAAGCATGGAACACAGGATATTGTAAGGAAAAAAGGGGACTGCTGCAGTGGTTGATATGGAAGGGCAGACTAGATAGAAACATGATGGCAGAAAAAGACCACATAGCCTGTATTTAACATTGCTGTTGTACAATAGTCAACTACTCCAGTGTCAGCTTAACATTTCAGGTTATGTGGGTTTGGTGATGTAGATCTAACCAATTTTTGGACAGATTTTTCTTGGTCTTCCAAATCTTGCTTTAACTGTTCCACTTAACTTGCACTCTTAATATTTGGCTTTTGATATTGCTAGTTGAAATGTTTCAAGATGCTTTATAGCCTTCCCCTGTTTGGTAAGTGTAATTATCTTCATTTTCAAAAGACCAGACAGCTGCTCTAAAGAGTCTAAGCTGAGAGATTGGAAGAATCAAAGCATTTGTTCAATAATACAAGTATGACTACCTTCACCTGATTAACTGAAGGCCTAATAAGTTAAGCTTTACAAATTCTTTAAAAAGTAGTAATGATTCCACTGTTAAGGGCATCAAACTTTTGGCATCTCCTATACTATTTTCAGTCTGTTAAAAACCAGCAAATGGTAATTATACATTAAAAATATTTTTATGTTATAACTGTAAAAGGGGCCAGACCTGCCCACATCAATAGGATATAAAACAGAATTACATCATGTTTTTGTGGTCTATGTCACTAGTCCGAATACCAGGTCTCCTACACACACTATATACAAAAGCACCTATAGTATCTGAATGTCTCACCTTGAACTTGAGGTATACAATATTGGGTTTAGCTCAGAACTTCTCAAGTCATTGTTTCATTTTCACAATTCATAATACAATTGTGTGATGATTCCTTCCACCATCTAGAAAGTGTTCCTATAATAAAACCAGAAAAACCTTTCGAGATAGTAGAAGGAATCCTTGTACAAAGTTAAAAGTTTAACAAAAATTGACTTGAGATGCAATTATGTAGTAGAGTCATGGCGGCAGGTAAAGCATAGTTACTCGCCTGTAGCAGGTATTCTCCAGGGACAGCATGAATTAGTCCTCACATATGGGTGACGTCGCTGCCGACGGAGCCCTCGTGTGGAGAACATCCCCAGCTTTCAAAGAAAGCCTTTGGAAATTGCATCATGCATGCACGGTCCCCTTTCCGCCCAAGGGTGCCATCTTGCTCAGTCAAATGACAATAGCTAAAAAGATGGCAAAAGAATGAAAAATAATAATAGGACTGCAACTCCAAGGGGAGGAGAGAGGGTCATGAGGACTGATTCCTGCTGTCCCTGGAGAAAGCGTAGTTACTCACCTGTAACAGGTTATCTCCGGGAACAGCAGGAATTTAGTCTTCACATATGGGTATCGTCGGTACCGACGGAGCCCATGCGGGAACGCTCCCCAGCGTCCAATAGGAATGCTTTTGGGAGCATCCCACAGCGCATGTGTGCTGCCTTCCCGCCTCTGTACCTCTCACTTCAGCTGAGTTTATAGCTGAGACCAAAGGAGAGAAGTGGAGAAAGAGATAGAGAACTCCTAGGGAAGGTGGGTGGGTTGTGAAGACTAAATTCCTGCTGTTCCCGGAGATCACCTGTTACAGGTGAGTAACTACACTATCTCCAGGAACAAGCAGGAATGTAGTCTTCACATATGGGGACTCCCCAGCCGAAATATGCCAAGGGGTGACCCCAGAAAGCCGCGAACCCAGGTGAGATGGGTCATGCTTCCTCCCATGGACCTCTGGCATCCAAACAGTGGACAGTGGGTAGGAATTGTATTAAGTATGTCCTTGTCTAAGCAGTAGTGGGCTGTGAAGGTGTGTACTGAAGCCCAAGTGGCTGCTCTACAGATGTCATCAATGGACACAGAACGAAGGTTAGCCATTGAGGCTGCCATTGCTCTCACATTGTGAGCTGTGACATGGCCCTCGAGAGAAAGTCCTTTACTCTGATAAGTATAGGATATGCAATCTGCAATCCAATTTGACAGAGTTCTTTTGGAAACTGGAAGTCCCAAATGACTAGAGTCAAAAGCCACAAAAAGCTGAGAAGATTTTCTATGTGGCTTAGTTCTTTGGAGATAAAAGGCTAAGGCTCTTTTACAATCCAATGTGTGAAGATTCCTTTCCGCACTAGAGGCATGAGGCCTAGGGAAGAATATAGGAAGATAAACTGACTGGTTTAAATGGAAAGGCGAAACCACCTTTGGCATAAAGTGAGGATGAGTCCTGAGGACTACTTTATCATGGTGGAACCTTGTATAAGGAGGGTCAGCTACTAACGCCTGTAGTTCACTAATGTGTCTTGCAGAAGTGATGGCAATTAGGAAAATAACTTTCCATGAAAAACTTTAGGTCTGAAGTGGCTAAAGGTTCAAAGGGCAGTTTCCTAAGCTGACCAAGAACAAGATTCAGATCCCATGCCACCGGTAGTGGTTTAATGGGAGATTTTGTTAAGAGTAGGGCTCTCATAAATCTTGATACAAGTGGATGAGAGGAAATAGGTTGTCCATCAAAAGGTTTATGAAAAGCAGCAACAGCACTAAGATGGACTCTCACTGAAATGGTCTTCAGACCAGAAGTTGATAATTGGAGGAGATACTCTAGTAGCGACTCTACAGGTACCAAAAGGGGTTTAAGTCCCTTTTGTGAACACCAGAGAACCTTTTCCACTGAAAAGCATAGGAACGTCTTGTGGAAGGTTTTCTGGAAGCCAGAAGGATATGAGAAAGGTTAATATCCTGGAATTCTAGGCTTTCAGTAACCAGGCCCTGAGATGTAGGGATTGGGGATTGGGATGCAGTAAGCATCTGTCCTCCTGAGACAGAAGATATGGAGCATTCCAAAACTCTAGAGGAGTGGTTTGAGAGAGACGCAGAAGAGGAAACCACGTTTGTCATGGCCAACATGGAGCTATGAGTATCATACGACCACTGTCTCTCTGAAGTTTGAATAAAGTTTTGGGAATGAGGGGAATGGGTGGGAAGGCATAGAGGAAGTCCTGACCCCAGTGGAGTAGGAAAGCATCTCTTGGCCTGACAGTTGTGGAACAGAATCGGGGAAGTTTGGCATTCTGTGGACTTGCAAAAAGGTCTATATCTGGTGTTCCCCAGATTTGAAATACTCGAGTAAGCTGGTATGAGTGGAGGGACCACTCGTGTGGAAACAGTATTCAACTGAGTCTGTCTGCCCATAAGTTTTGAATGCCCGGAAGGTATACCGCAAACAGGTGCATTTGCAACTCTCTGGCGAGGGCCCATAGTCGCAAAGCTTCGTTGCATAGTGACAGAGAGCCTGTTCCGCCTTGCTTGTTCACAGAACATAGGTACCTGATTGTCGGTTTGGACCAGAACTGTTTTGCTGCTGAGATGGGTCTGAAAGACTTGAATAGCATTGAAAATGGCTCTCAGCTCTAGGAAGTTTATTTGAAGGGAAACCTCCTGTGAGGTCCAAAAACCCCGAGTGGAGAGATCGTGCAAGTGGGCCCCCCAACCCATCTTGGACGCATCTGTTAGGGTGGCATGATATAGAGGCTGCTGGAAAGGAGAGCCTATGAGGTGGCTTTCTAGAGATTGCCACCATTGCAGGGACGAAATCAGACGTGTGGAATTTCTGATCTTGTCCATTAACTGACCTGAGGCCTGTGACCATTGAGAGGATCGGGTCCACTGGGCTGCTCACATGTGGAGGCGAGCATAGGGAACCATATGGACAGTGGATGCAACGTGTCCCAGAAGTTGAAGCATCTCTCGAGCAGTAAGGAACACCTTCATAGATGCCTGAGATGCCAGTTTTATTATTCGTAGACAGCGTGGCTGTGGCAGGAAAGCCCTTGGCTGCCTTGTGTCTAGATGAGCCCCTATGAATTTGAGAGATTGAGAGGGGTGAGATGAGATTTTGGGAGGTTTATGACCAGTCCCAAGTATTGAATTCTCATTGCTTGAGAAAGAGCAAAGCTGGCCTCTGGAGCTGTCGATGCTCGAATGAGCCAATCGTCTAAGTAAGGGAAGACGAATATTCCCAGAGTCCTCATAAATGCTGCTACCACTGCCATGCATTTTGTGAAGACTCTTGGAGCAGAGGCCAGTCCAAGAGGAAGAACTCTGTACTGGAAGTGTCTTCCTTGGACCAGGAATCTAAGGAACCTCCTGTGATCTGAGTGGGTGAGAATATGCGTGTATGCATCTCTTAGATCTAGAGAACATAGCCAGTCCTGACTTTGAAGGTATGGTAGGAGTGTCCCGAGGGAGATCATTTTGAACCTTTCTTAGAACAAATATTTGTTTAATTCTCTGAGGTCTAGTATAGGCCTGTGTCCCTCTGTCTTCTTTGGAATAAGAAAATAGGGGGAGTAAAACCCTGTCCCCTGTTGGGGTATGGGTACTACTGCGATTGCTCCTTGAGCGAGAAGTGATGTAACTTCCTGCCACAAGAGGTTGGTGGCAGGGGCCTGAGAACTGAACTATTATTGTAGGTGAGGTCAAGTTGAGAAAATGAAGCTTGTACCCCAGTCGTACAATGGACAGAGTCCAGTTTTCTGATGTTATTTGTTGCCATCTTTTGGCAAAATAGTATAGTCTTCCTGGAATGGTTAAGGGTTCTGGACCTTTCAAGGGCAGAATGACTAAGTTTTCTAGGTAGAAGTCAAAGACCCTGAGGGGGCTGGGTCTGTTGAGCTCTTTGAGCTTGCGGCTTTCTTTGCTGTCTGTTCTGTTGTTGCCCCGTCAGGGGAACATGAAGCGGACAGTGGCTTTGATGGGTGTAAGATGGGTATAGCTTCTTTTTCTTACTGAAAAAGGTTTTTTTTTAATGTTTTCTTCTTTGCTGGGTTGGCTGTAGACTTTGATAGTCTGTTCAAGGTAGTCTTTTCAGATTCAAGCTGATTAGCCTTGTCCTGCCAGTCCTTGCCAAAGAGATTTTCTCCTCTACAAGGAATGTTTCCCGGCTTTTCTTGCACCCACTGTTCTAAGTCTGATGCTTGAAGCCAAGCAATATGATGTGCTCCTATGGATATAGCAGAGGTTCTGCTAATACATTCAAAGCAATCAAAGGTAGCACGGTTCATGAATTTACAGACAGACATTCTGAGTGTGCTTGACCAGAATAAGGTAGCCTGCTCTTTTTTCCTCAGAGACACAAGGGCTAATGAGCTCTAAGTCTTTTGTGACTTATTCCAGGAACATTCCCATATAAAGAATATAGGAACTGATCCTGGCTGATAGCATGGAGGATTGAAAGCATCGATGCCCAAAGGCATCGAGTATCCTGGATTCCCGGCCTGGAGGATTAGAAGAATGTGTTTTAGAACTCTTGATTCTTCGCATGCTTGAAAACGTTTAAGGCTAGTCGGATGGCACAGAGTTCCAAGAAATTGATTTATTGGGTCCTTTCGCTCGGGGACCACACTCCGAGTATGGAAACCCTGGCAATGGGCCTCCCAGCCCAGCAGGAAGGCATCTGTGGTAAGGATCCTCGTGTGTAGAGGAGCCTGGAAAGGCATTCCTGCCTCCAGTGATGCGGTTTGAGCTACCAGGCCAGGTACTGTATCAGATGCCTGGACACTCTGACCCTGCCCCAAAGGCAACCCGTGGCCTGAGTCCACTGGTCTGACACACCATTGAGTGGTCCGCATGTGGAGGCGGGCATCTGGGGTCACATGGACTGTGGAAGCCATGTGCCCGAGGAGGAGCAGTAATTGTCTTGCTGACGCTACAGACCTGCAACTCACTTGCCCTGCCAGAGCCATAAGCCTGGCTTGCCCTGTCTGCAGGCAGATGGGCCTTTGCCTGAAGGGTGTTGATTCTGGCCCCAATGAACTCCAGCTGTTGAGTCAGAGTGAGGCTGGACTTGGGGTAGTTGATTACAAACCCTAGGTGTTGCAGCACCTGGATGGTGCGAGTTGTGGCCTGGTGGACCTCGATGGCTGAAGTGTCTCTGATGAGCCAGTCGTCAAGGTAGGGGAAGACAAAGACCCCTTGGAGCCTGATAAAGGCGGCAACCACTGCCAAGCACTTTGTGAACACCTTGGGGGCCAAGGCCAGGCCAAAGGGGAGTAACCCTGTACTGGTAGTGATTGCCCCCCACCACAAAGCGCAGATACTGCCTGTGGATTGGGTGTATTAGGATGTGTGTATACGGAGGTCTAAGAAGCATAGCCAGTCTCCCTGGCGGAGGTAAGGCAGCAATATTCCAAGGGAGAGCATCTTGAACTTCTCCTTCGTCAGGAATTTGTTGAGGTTGTGCAGGTCGAGGATGGGTTTGAGGCCTCTGGTGTCATCTTTGGCACCAGAAAGTACTTGGAGTAGAAGCCTCTGCCCTGCAGGTGTTGGGGCACCGGTTCTACCGCCTGATCCTCGAGAAGGCCTGCCAACTCCTTCAGAAGGTGGTCCCGGTGAAGGGGAGACCTGAGGGACTCTCCCGGGAAGTAATGAGGCGGCACCTGGGCTAGGTGAAAATAGCCCTCCCGGACCACCTGTAAGGCCCAGGCATTGGTGGTAATGGCTGTCCACTTGTGGGCATACAAAGCAAGCCAGCCTCCTGTGATCTGCCGGTCTCCTGTAGGAAGAGGGGTCATGCTGCAGGAGTCAAAAGCCACTGCCAGGCTGGGCCCGGAGCCGGGGGTTTCGGGGCATTGTGCTTACGTGGGCCATGCCCCTGTCCCTTGGTCTGCTGCCCCTGTTGGGGAGCCAGGGAGGCCTGAAAATGGGGGTAACTTCGGTAAGCAGTACCCTTCCTCGAGTAAAAGGGCTTTTTACCCAAGCCCTTCTTGCGAGAAGGGGCAGAGGTCGTCTTGGAGAGCCGTGTCCTCGTCATTTACTCGGTCTCCAGCTCTGCGGCCTTGTTGGTCATGGGTTTGCCAAAGAAGTTCTTCCCTTGGCATGGGACATCGACCAACTTGTCATGAACCCATTGCTCGAGGTCTGACGACTGCAGCCAAGCCTACGGCGTGCACCGATGCCAGATACAGCTAGCCGGGCTGCCGTCTTGAACCCATCATAAGCCACCCGAGAAACTTCAAGCACTCACGGACGGCTTTGGACAGGCCCCTGAAGCATTGCAAAGGCTCCTCGGCGATACCAGCCAAGAATCTGGCGAGTTCCTTTGCCAGGTCTCTCAGATGCATGCCCATGTACAGCTGGTATGCCTGGATCTGACAATTCAGCATTGCACCCTGGAAGCACTTCCTGTCGAGGGCATCCAAGTTGCGAGCCTCCCTGCCGAGGCACCGAGGTGTGTATCTTCTGGCTCTTCAGCCTGCATATGGCCGATTCCATAACTATGGAGTTGTGCAGCAGTTGAGACTTTTGAAATTCAGGGCTCCGGCGGACTTGATATATCGAGTCGAGCCATTTGCTAATCACCAGCACCGACACCTCCCACATGCGGAGCATCAGTCATTCCAGGATCAGAAGCATGGGTACAGTAAGGGCCTCATGAGGGGGGGCCTTATACAGGAGGATCTCGAGCTCGTCGGCTCGAGTATCCTCCTCGGACTCCGTGGGAAAGGCCAAAGCCTTGGACATGTCCCGCACGAAGTCCAAGAACCTCATGTCCTCCAGAGGGGACATTCTTTGAGGCTCGGATACCGGGGAATCGGAAGGGACATCCCTCTGTTGGCAGGTATCCAGAGACTCCATTGTCTTTGGTTTCCCATGCTGATGCCTCCGAGGAGGAATCGAGGGCTCCAGCACCGACCGCCCCAATGCCGGCAGGCTTGGCAGTGACAACCTCGATCCCGTATGGGAGGCTGAGAGACCACGCCCGAGGATCAACTCAAGCCCAAAAGGCTTCAAGGATCGGCTCGGCCTCCGGGGTAGACTTCAACGTCGAGAGCCCGGTGGTCGGGGCAGAGGAACCGGACTATCAGCAGGCTATCAGCGCTCGCTGCTGCTCCATGAAAGCAGTGAAACTGCACTGCAAGGCCACCAATTCTGGACTAGAGTCCGGAAGGTTCCGCAGCCGCCAGCTCGGGCCTCAACATGGTTGGGCCCGACACAGGTTCCCCCGGAGGGGAGTCCTCGATGAGGACAGTCGGTACTTACCTCAGCTGATCCTTCTCCCGAGGAGGAATCTTTGCCGGGTGCTCCTTCTCCAAAGATCTCAGCCGGCGCTTGGGGCTCCGTGATAGGTGCAGGGAGGAGCCATGATGCTCAGAGCCATCCAGAGACGCCGCCTTCAAGGATTTCTTCTTCCTCTTGTGTTCCCTTGAGGGGGACCCCCTTTTCCAAGGAAACTCAATGCTGCTTGGGCTCGCAATGTTCCCCCCAAGACGTAGAGGCCTCGGTTCCCGGAAGCACGCGGGGGGACTCAGAAAAAATCCTATCATGCTGATGCTGGCGGCTCTTCAGGGCCTTAGAGGACATTTTCCTACACAGGCCACAGACCATCGGGTCGTGGTCGGGCCTGAGGCACCAGATGCAGCAGTTGTGCCTATCAGTGAGGGACATATGTTTCATGCACCGATCGCATTTCTTAAATCTGCTGGTAGCCATTGGGAGAAAAAGGGCCCTTGTAAAGTCAAAGACCCAGGCTGCCAGTGAAAAGAAAAAAGGTGCAAACACCGCAAGTCAAAACTGACAAAAACCGAAAATAGAGACGACTCTACAGCGGCGTACCGAGCCGTAGGCGGGAAGAGGTACCGGGGTCGACCGGTCGAAGAAAAGAGAAAAATCAACATTTTTCAGGGACACTGTGGACCACGTCCAAAGGGCTCCGTGGAAAAAAGGAGACTGAGCAAGATGGCACCCTTGGGTGGGAAGGGGATCGCGCATGAGTGATGGCAACTCCCAAAGGCTTTCTCTGAAAGCTGGGGATTTGCTCCACACGAGGGCTCCATCGGCGCCGACATCACCCATATGCGAGGACTGACTTTCTGCTTGTTCCCCGAGAAGACTAAATCCCCTACATGTGGAGAAGAGTGGCCACTTTGTGAACATTCTGGGAGTGGACGCGAGTCCAAAGGGAAGAACCCTTTATTGATAGCGCTTGCCACTGATGAAATAAAGGGATTGTTGGTGCAGGGGGTGAATGAGGATGTGAGTGTAGGCATCTTTCAGATCCAAGCAGCACAGCTAATCTCCCTGCTGGAGGTAGGGCAGCAATGTTCCAAGGGACACCATCTTGAACTTCTCTGAATAAGAAGCGGTTGAGATTGCAAAGATTCAGAATGGGTCAAAAGCCACCCATCTTTTTGGGGACCAGGAAGTAAGTGGGAGTAGAACTCCCTTCCTATCAGACGGCAGAACCAGTTTCACTGCCCTGGCTTCCAAAAGGTTGGTCACTTTGTGGTGCTGAGGATCCAGAGGGTATTCCCCTGGAAAAAACGAAGGAGGGGTTTGCAAGAAGTGCAGGAGGTAAACCTCCTTCACTCTTTGCAATGCCCAAGTGTCAATGGTGATGCTCAGTCAATGGTGGGCAAATAACTGGAGATGCCCCCAAAAATGCTGCAGAGCTGGGCCTGAAAGCAGAGGAAAGGCCGTGGTCTGGGGAGTCAAAAGCCCACCTGAGGCTGTGGCTGAGATACCAGTTGGAGCTTCAGGGCCTTAGGTCTACACTACCGTCTTTGGCCTTGGCCCTGACCCTTGGCCTGTTGCCCCTACGGAGGCACCTGGTAAAAACGATATGGGGATTAGGAATCATAGGCTGCCTTCTTTGGGTTAGAAAGACTTTTTCCCCAAAGCCTTCCATCTGGAAGGGTCAGCAGTCTTCCTCGAAAGCCTGGCCATGACGAGTTCAGTATCCAACTCAGTGGCCTTTTCAGAGATTGGTTTGCCGAAGAGCTTTTCTCCCTGGCATGGGATATCAGCCAATTTGTCCTGGACCCACTGCACAAGATCTGAGGACTGTAGCCATGCCAGGCGCAGGCACCAATGCCCACCGCAATCACTCTGGCCATAGACTCGAAGCAGTTTTAGGCTGCCCAAATCACAAATTTGGAGCATTCCTTGGTTTTACTGACCAGACTCCAGAGGTGCTCAAGATGGTCACCAGAAAGTCCAGGCAAGAACCCAGCAAGCTCCCCTGCCAGGTCTTTCATGCCTATGTACAGCTGGTATGCTTGAATACAGAACACAAGCATCAAGTCCTGGTAACACTTTCTGCCAAAGCCATCCATGATGCTGGTCTCCTGACCCGAGGGCACCGAGGAGTGTGTCTTAGTGCTCTTAATGCGGCACATGGCTGGTTCCACCACCATTTATTTTATTTAACCAGTTTTCTATACTGCCTTATCCTTCAAAGCAGTTTACATTATGAAATCACTACAAACAGGAACTGAATACATTCCCTTGTCCCCAAAGGGCTCACAATCTATGTGTGCCTGAGTTAACGGAGGGTTAAGTGGCTTGCCCAAGGCCGCAAGGAGTGCCTATAATACTAGAAACCCCAGTCGCTCTGGCCTGAGATTGCTGTCCTCAGGTGGGACTTGAACTCCTGGCCCTCCAGCCTGAGGTACCATGTCCTAATCTCTAGGCCACTCCTATCTCCCCCCATGGAGTTGAAACAGATGCATTCTCAAAGCCTGGGCTCTTACAGACTCTATACATGGAATCAAGCCGCTGCTCACAGTGGGCACTGTAAGTGGAGTCTCCCATATCCTCAGAAGGAGCTCCTCCAGAATGTGGTGGACAAGGACAATGATGGCCTCTTTTGGCAGGGTGGGATATTGGAGGATCTCAAGTTCCTCTGTTCGAGGCTCCTCTTCTGCCTCTAGGGTAAAAGGCAAGGCCTTTCCCATATCCGCACTGATTCTAAAGAGCGTGGTATAAAAAAAGAGACATTAAATAAATAAATATCCCTCACAAATTCCATAAAGGAAAGATTCTCAGGAGGGGACCTCTGGTGATATGGAAGAGGAGAGGGATCAGAGGGCACATCCCAGTGCCATGCTGTCTCCAGAGACTCATCCTCCGTTTCCCAGTTGGAGTCAGTCGCATCGAGGGCTCTGATGCAGATGCCAACAGGTTTTACCAATGGAGTTGGCATTGCCCCTCTATACCAATTTGGACAGTCCATTCCTTTCAGGGGTACTCTTGTCAAAGGAAAGCTACTGGTCCGATGCCCCGCAATCTCGAGGTTTGGTGACTGCCTGGTCTTTTTTTTGGAGCCAATGCCTCAGATGGGGCTGCCGAGGTCCATGCCAGGGATGGCGTCGAGGCCTTGGAAACTAAATTCCCATGGCTTTTCTCATTTCTTGAGCCCCTTGTGTATCTTATGCAAGCAGAGCAGGCACGTCAAAGGCTCATGGTCAGCTCTGAGGCACAGAAGGCATGAACTGTGTTAGTCAATCATCAAGATGATCCAACCATACTGAGTGCACTTTTTTAAAGCCACTGGTTGGGTTCGACATGATTGGGAAGATTGGAGTCCTTTGACCTGGCGGAAGCAAAGTCCACACCAACCAAGGGGGTGTGAGAAAAAAGGCATGCTCACTCACCTGTAACAGGTGCTCTCCAGGGACATCAGGAATAAGTCCTCACATATGGGAGATGTCGGTACTGATGGAGCCCTTGTAGAAGCATCCCCCAAGCTTTCAAAGAAAGCTTTTGGGAGATGCCACCACGCATGCATGGTGCCCTTCCCGCCCAAGGGTGCCACCTTGCTCAGTCAGATGACACAACTAAGACAGCAAAAATAAAAGATGGTCAAGGAGCAACTCCAAGGGGAGGAGGGAGGATTGTGAGGACTGAATCCTGCTGTCCCCGGAAAACACCTGTTACAGGTGAGTAACTATGCTTTCTCCAGGAACAAGAAGGAAGTCAGTCCTCATATATGGGACTCCCCAACTATAGGCTACCTAAAGCCCATAGCAAAAACAGGGCTCCCTCATGGGGAGCCGCAAGCAGCAGCAACTGAGTCTGTGCCCACAGACCACAGTAGGACCCCTGTGTCAGATGAAACCAGCATTCCAGTATCCTGAACACAGAAGGGTCGGAGGGTAGGAGCTGACTAAGCCCTGAAAAGGTTACGGAGCACAGCCTAGCTGAAGGCACTGTCCCATCAGGACTCTTTCCAGGCAGTAATGTGCTATGAACGTATGGACTGAAGACAAAGTGGTGGCCTGGCAGATGTCCACCATCAGGACAGAGCACAAGTTTGCCACAGAGGCTGCCATGGCCTTGACATGGTGTGCCGTGATGTGGCCTTCCAGCAGGAGCCTTACCTGCTCTTAAGCGAAGGCGATACAGTCCGCCACCCATGTGGACAGCGTACGCTTGGTCACCGCCTCCCTCAGCCTACTGGGGTCGTAGGAGATGAAAAGCTGAGCAGCTTTGCGTTGCCCCTGAGTGCTTTGTTTATAGAAGGACAAAACCCTCTTACAGTCCAAGGTGTGAATGACCATCTCCACCCGACTAGAGTGATGTCTTGGAAAGAAGGTAGGTAGTACCACTTCTTGGTTGAGATAGAAGGGTGACACTACCTTTGGTAGGAATTTGGGGTGCATGTGAAGCACAACTCTGTTCTTGTAGAACCTGGTATAGGGCGCCTCCGCTACAAGGGCCTGAAGTTCGCTAACTCTGCAAGTGGAGATAAGCGCCACCAGGAAAGAAAACTTCCAAGAGAGATAGAGGTGGCAGGTAGCCAGATGTTCGAAGGGTGGGCGAGTGAGCTGCCCCAACACCACATAGGGGTCCCATTTGGTTGCCAGAGGGTGAACTGGGGGCTTTGATAAGAGCAGGCCCCAAAGAAAACGGGTCACCAACAGCTGGACCGAGAGGGGCTTACTATCCACTGGATGGTGGAGTGCAACCAAGGCACCGAGGTGCACCCGGATGGAGTTAGACTTAAGCCCAGACACAGAGGTGGAGAAGGTCGAGCCACTGGACAGAAGAAAGGGTCAGCCCCGTGATTGGCGCACCAAACAGAGAACCTGCACTATTTGAGGGTATAAGCCTTCCTAGTAGAGGCCTTGCGAGAGACCAGCAGGATGTCCTCTACTTCAACCAGAAAGTTGAAGAGGGCCTAGAGTCACCCTCTCAATAGCCATGCTGTCAGACAGGGACCCCAGATTGGGGTGCAGGAGAGAGCCCCCCCTCCTGAGATAGGAATCCCAGGCCAGTCCAAGAGGATGGGGGTCTCTGTCAACTGTAAAAGCAACGGGAACCACAGCTGCCCGAGCCACCGAGGAGCTATCAGAATGAGAGGGGCCCTGTCGCACAGGGTCCTGAACAAGGTCTTGGTGATCAGCAGAGTAAGAGGGAAGGCATACATAAGGTCTCCCGACCATGAAACCAGGAACGCGTCCGCTGACACCCTGGAGGGGTGGGCCTGCTGGGAGCAGAAGCAGGGCAACTGAAAGTTGTCTGGGCTAGCGAACGGGTCCATCACGGGTTCTCCCCAGAGACAGAAATGCCAACTGGCTACCCTGGGGTCCAGCTGCCACTCGTGTGGCTGGAGAACTCTGCTGAGCCTGTCGGCCAGCTGGTTGTCTTGACAGGTAGGTATGCTGCCTGCAGGATACCCTGTCAGACTGCATAGAGCAGAGGGCTAGAGCTTCCTGACAAAGGGCATGAGACCCCATGCCCCCTTGTTTGCTTACATGGAACATCATCACCCGGTTGTCTGTCTGGATCAGAACCGGCTGGTGATGCAGGTGGTGACAGAACACCCTCAGGGCTAGGTGTATGGCTCAGAGCTCCAAAAGATTGATCTGCTGATGCTCTCGTCTGGTGACCAGTTGCCCTGCGTGCTGAGATCTCCACAGTGGGCTCCCCAGTCAAGCAGGGAGGCGTCCATGCTGAGGACTCTGGAGGGGCTTGGGGCCTGAAAAAGCATGCCCGCCTCGAGATGCTGGGAAGACTGCCACCAGACCATAAAATCCGCCAATTGGCAGGTCACAGAAACCCTATCTAGTAGGCAGCCAGTGGCCTAAGACCACTGGTACTGGAGACACCACTGCGCTGCCCTCATGTGGAGGTGTCTGGGGTGACAGGGACCATGAAGGCCATAAGTCCAAGGAGACGTAGGAGAAGCTGGACGGGCACAGAGCGACAGTACTGTACATCCTGAGCTAGAGACCTGAGATGATCGGCTCGGTCCCTGGACAAGAAAGCCTTCGACTAGAGTGTGTTTATCTTTGTCCCAATGAATGCCAGACACTGTATTGAAAGGAGGTGAGACTTGGGGTAATTTATGACAAACCCCAAGTGCTGTAGGAGCTGGATGGTGTGTGCGGTGGCCTGCTGCACCTCTGAGGTTGTGTGCCTCCCTTTATGAGCCAGTCATCCAGGTAGGATAAGACGAAGACACCCTGGAGCTAGAGGAAGGTGGCTATGACTGCCAGGCATTTTGTGAAAACTCTTGGGCTAGAGGCTAGTCCGAAGGGGAGCATCCTGTACTGAAAATGCCTACCCCCCACTATGAACCACAGATACTGCCTGTGATTGTGGTGGATAAGGAAGTGGGTCTAAGGAGCATAGCCAGTCTGCTGGAGGTATGGCTGCAATGTTCCAATGGAGAGCATCTTGAACTTCTCCCTCACCAGGAATTTGTTGAGGTTGTTCAGGTCGAGGATGGGCCTTAGCCCCCTGTCCTTTTTGGCATGAGGAAGTACCTGGAGTAGAACCCCTGGCCCTTGAGATGGTGGGGCACCGGTTCCACTGCTTTGTCCTCGAAAAGACCTGCCAACTCCTTCAGAAGAAGGTCCCGGTGAAAGGGAGATCTGAGGGGCTCTCCCAAGAAATAAGGGGGAGGTGTCAGTCAGATGGAGGAGGTAACCCTCCCTGACTACCTGAAGTACCCAGGAATCGGTGGTGATGGACATCCACCTCTGGGCATAGAGAGCCAGACATCCCCCTGTGGGCTGCTGATCTCCTTGGGGTAGAGGGGCTATGCTCAAGGAGTCAAAAGCTCTCCCCTGGCTGGGCCGGGGCTGGTGCTGGTGCCTGTGGTTTTGGAGCCTTCTATTTATGCAGGCCATGCCCATGTCCCTTGGCCTGCTGACCCTGTTGGGGAGCCAGGAAGGCTTGATAAGGTGGGTAGTTTCAGTAAGCAGCTTCCTTCCTCGGGTAAAAGGACTTTTTACCCGAGCCCTTCCATCGGGGAGGGGCAGCAGTCTTTTTAGAGAGCCTGGTCCTCATCATGAGCTTAGTCTCCAGCGCGGTAGTCTTGTCAATCAAGGGCTTGCCAAAGAGATTCTCTCCTTGGCAGGGGACAGTGACCAATTTGTCCTGAACCCACTGCTCGAGGTTGGACGAATGTAGCCAAGCTTTGCAGTGTGCATCAATGCCTGCTGTGGCTACTCGGGCCACCAACTCGAACCCATCACAGGCCGCTCGAGACATGAATTTGGAGCACTCATGGACTGCCTTGACTAGGTTCTTGAACCACTGCAAGGGTTCCTCGGAGAGACCAGCTAAGAACCCGGTGAGTTCCTTTGCCAGGTCTCAGGTACATGCCCATGTACAGCTGGTAGCCTGGGTGCGGCAGATGAGCATTGAGCCCTGGTAGCACTTTCTGCTGAGGGCATCCAAGCTGCAGGCCTCCCTGCCAGGGAGCACCGAGGAGTGCACCTTTTGGCTTTTCAGATGACACATGGCCGACTCCACCACCATGGAGTTATGCGGCAGCTGACACTTCTGGAAGCCCAGGTTCTGGCAGACTCAATGTGTCTCCCACATTCGGATCATCAGCCATTCTAGGATGGGAGGGATGGCCCTGTGAGCAATTCCCGCAGAGAGGCCTCATACTGGAGGATTTCCAACTCATCTGCCTGAGGGTCTTCCTCTGACAGTCGGGAATGCCAGAGCCTTAGACATGTCCTTGACAAAATCCATGAAGCCCATGTCTTCGTGCAGAGACCACCAAGGCTCCGAGATGGGAGAGTCAGAAAGGATGTCATAGTGGCAACTGGTAGCGAGGACTCCTCGTCCTCCATCTCCCACTCAGAGTACATAACAAAAGATATGCCATACTGGGTCAGACCAAGGTCCATCAAGCCCAGTATCCTGTTTCCCACAGTGGCCAATCTAGGTCATATGTATCTAGCAGTTTCCCCAAAAGAAACAGGTTCCACAATGCTTGTACTGGGTCAAGCATTGATATCCTGGGTCCCTTCTTAATAATGGTTTATGGACCTTTCCTCCAGGAACTTGTCCAAAGTATCTCTCAATTCACTTTCCGTTTACCATGATTCTGTGGATAATCTTCCAGTAGCTTCATCTCATCTCATCCTTTTTCATGAAAGGTAGTCTTCATATTAAAACCCCTCTCCTTGGACTTGAACTTTCTGCTTACTACTCATATAAAGTCCCCATTTAAACATTTGTAATCTGCTTCACACTGACTACTCACTGAAAAGTCCTCTTCCTGAGTTGTCCGTCAAGGACTTGTAGGAGGGCTGTTCTGTGGACCTAGGGGCCCCCGATGGCCTGTGGCCAGTGCCCAGCAAATTTGCTGGGGATGGCTGGTACGGTCCCTTCAAGCAGGACTCGGAGTGCGACCTCAGCAGAGGACAGACTCGAGGTCGAAGGATCTCGAGGATCGGCTCGGCCTCAGGGGAAGTCTTGGACAGAGAGGGCCCAGTGGTCAGGGCGGATGAACTGGTCGTGCCGGACAACAGCACATGCTGCTGGTCCATGAAGGCAAACTGCGCTCCAGGGCAGCCATTCTGGACTCCAGACCAGAAGGCTCCACAGCCTTTGGTGCGGGCACAAAGGGACTCTGGCCTGACACTAGCTCCCCAGAAGGGGAACCCTTGACAAGGATGCTGTCTGGGGACTGAGGTCGGTCTGTAGTCAGATCCTTCCGGGGGACCTTCGCAGGCTGCTTCTTCTCAGATGCCTCAGATGAACGTCTCAGGCTGTGAGATCAGGCCCAGGGAAGCCCCAACCAGTCAGAACCATCCAAGGATTCTGCCTTCGAGGGTTGTTTTAGTCCTGGGATCCCTCGAGGGAGACCCTTTTCTGAGGACCCACAAGGAGGCTCAGGTTTGGAGGGTTCCGCCCGAGATGTCAAGGCCTCAGACAAGGCCCTGGCCTTTAGAGACATCGGAGACTCGGGGGAAAAAAAAAAAAAACTTATGTTGCTGCTGGTGGCTCTTGAGGGCCTTGCTGGACATCCTCTTGCAGAGACTGAAGGCTGCCAGGTCGTCATCTGGCCCAAGGCAGCGGAGACCACAGTCGTGTGTGTCAGTCAAAGATATGATTTTAGAGTACCAATCACACTTCTTAAAGCCAATGGTAACCATGGGGGAAAAAGGTACCCCTGCGAGGTCTCACTCCGGGCTGCCAGTGGGAGAAAAAAAGGCACAAAGACTCCAGAAAAAGAAAAGAATGAAAGACTATAAAGAAATAAGCCAAACCAGATGCTGAAGCACCAAGGTCGGTAGGTGGGAAGAGTACCAATGCAATACTGGAGGAGAGTATGAACCTCAGAGAAAAATCAACTTTTTCTGGGGGCAGAAAAAAGTAGACTAAGCAAAGATGGCACCCGTGGGCGGGAAGGGGACCATACGTGTGGTGGCATCTCTCAAAAGCTTTCTTTGAAAGCTGGGGGGATGTTTCCGCAAGGAATCCGTCAGTGCTGTCACCCATATGCGAGGACTGACTTCCTGCTTGTTCCCGGAGAACCCATGCACTGAAAAAGAAAATGAAAAAAAAGACCCGTTAAAAAAAAACATGGCACCATGGCACAGATGGTCGTCAGAAGCGAGGAAGGCAGGAAGAACGACAGTAACGGAACAGCGAAAACTGATGGTGTTCCAGGGGTGATCTGGGAAACTTCAGACTGGTGAGCCTGACGTCAGTACCAGGAAAAATGGTAGAAACCATCATAAAGAACAAAATTGCTGAACATGTCATAGCTTAATGGGAGACAGCCAACATGGTTTTAGACAAGGAAGATCTTGTCTTACTAATCTGTCATGTTTTTTTGAAAGTGTGAATAAACAGGCAGACAAAGGTGAGTTGGTTGATATAGTGTATTTGGACCTTCAGAAAGCCCTTGACAAGGTCCCTCATCAGAGACTTTTGGCAAAACTAAAGAGTTATGGGATAGGAGGCAGTGTACTATTGTGGATCAGGAACTGGTTAAAAGATAGAAAGCAGAGGGTAGGGCTAAATGGCTAATTTTCCCCAATGGAGAAGGTGAATAGTGGAGTACCACAGGGATCTGTGCTGGGTCCGCTGCTTTTTGACATTCATAAATGACCTGGAAAAGGGAACAAATAATGTTATCAAATTTGCAGATGACACAAAACTATTTAAAGTTGTTAAAACCCATGAGGATTGTTGAAAATTGCAAGAGGATCTTGATAAATTGGAAGACTGGGCATCAAAATGGCAGATGAAATTTAATGTGGACAAGTGCAAAGTTATGCACCTAAGGAAGAACCCCCCAAATTATGGTTACACGATGCGAGGTTCCACATTAGGAACCACCACCCAGGAAAAAGATTTAGGTGTCATTGTGGACATGTTAAAACCCTCCGCCCATTGGGCTGTGGCAGCCAAGAGAGCAAATAGAACGCTAGGTATCATAAGGAAAGGAATGGAAAATAAAACAAAGGATATTATAATGCCTCTATCGTTCCATGGTGCGACTGCACCTTAAATAGTGTACGCAATTCTGGTCGCCGTATCTTAAAAAGATATAGCGTCATTAGAAAATAATTAATTCACATCTGCATTTCATGCTAAACACAGTTGTCGTGATAATGCATCAATTGACGCACTTTGGGGTTTCTAGGTAAAATTCCTTTTGGGGCTTCTAGTGTTAAAAACGGTTTTGACAAGTTCCTGGAGGAAAGGTCCATAAACCATTATTAAAAAGGGACCCAGGATATCAATGCTTGACCCAATACAAGCATTGTGGAACCTGTGTCTTTTGGGGAAACTGCTAGGTACGTATGACCTAGATTGACCACTGTTGGAAACAGGATACTGGGTTTGATGGACCTTGGTCTGACCCAGTATGGCATATCTTATGTTATTATGAAAAAGACAACTTATCTCTGGGAATCGGACGTACGTCCAAAGGGCTCCACAGGGGGAAAAAAAAAAGAGTCAAGATGGCTCCTACGGGCGGGGAAGACCGGCACATGTGGAAGACACTACAAAAGCTTCCTTTGGAAGATGGGCGTGTTTCTGTGCGGGCTCAGTTGGTGATGTCATCCATATATGAGGACTGGCTTCCTGCTTGGTCCTGGAAAATCTAAGGAACTATTTCTTCATAGAATTTGAGGTGAATACATAGAATGGTCTACTGAAGGTAGAGAAAGCAAAGTTAGTCACCTGTAGCAGATGTTCACTGTGAACAGCAGGTTAAGATCTCACATATAGATGACATTGATGGCATGCTCACATGGAACCATTTTCTAGCTTCTTCTAGAAGCTTTTGGAAAGTTTTAACATAAATGCCATACTGGGTCAGACCAAGGTCCATCAAGCACAGTATCCTGTTTCCAACAGTGGCCAATCCAGGTAACATGTACCTAGCAGTTTTCCAAAAAGACACAGGTTCCATAACGCTTGTATTGGGGCATTATGGAACCTGGGTCCTCCAACCTACCATTGTGGCACCAGGTCTCCAGTCAGTTGAAGAGCTAATTTGTCATGTTGGGTTCCCATCTAGACAATAGTGAGAAGTGAAAAAGTGTGGATGGAAAACCACATTGTAGCTTTGCAAATCTCTTCCCTGGAGAATGAGTGCCAAGTGGACCACTGATGCAGCCATGGCTCTGACATTATGAGCTGACATGACCCTCAGGATAAAGCCTGCCTGGGCATAAGTGGAGGAGATGCAATCAACTAGCCAAATTAAGAATGCATTTGGAAAGGACAGCTCCTAGTTTGCTGGGATCAAGATAAAATGTTGGATGATTTTCTAAGGGCTGTGGTCTGCTCAAAGCAGGTGGCCAAGGCTCTCTTACAGTTCAACTGGTTTCCCCTTTGTGAGAATGGGGATTTGGGTAAAGGCTGGTAGAATAATGGACTGAATAAAGATGAAAGTCAAACACCACCTTTAGAAGAAACTTAAAATGTGTGTCAAGCATCACTCTGTTAAAGAATTTCAGGTCCTAATAGATAACCCATCTTTCATGAAGCTATTTCACTATGCATGCCGATGTGACCACCATTAAGAACAAGATCTTCAACGACAGGCATTGAACAGCTTGAAAGCAGCATTCATCAGCTGGGATCTCAATGTGGTTCAGACAAAAGACACCGAGTGGCTTGATGTCAGTGGCAGGCAAAATGGTAGAAATCATTATAAAGAACAATTACTGAACAGTCATGGTTTATTGGGACAAAGCCAACATAGATTTAGCAAAGTAATCGCTAATCTGCTATCTTTTTTGAAGATGTGAATAAACAGGTTGATAAATGTAAGCCAGTTGATGTAGTGTATCTGGATTTTCAGAAAGCCTTTGACAAGGTCCCTCACAAGAGACCCGAAGAAATTAAAATGTTATGAGAGGCAGTGTATCATCGTGGGCTGGGAAATCATAGTTACTCACTAACAAGTGATCTCTGGGAACAGCACTGATGGAGCATGGCGCAGGAACACTCCCCAGCATCCAATAGGAATGTTTTTGGGAGTGTTCTTCCACACGTGTGGCTGCCTTCCCGCCTGGTCTCCTCAGTCAGGTGAATAGCAGAGAAATAAAAATCTTTGTATACCAGGAATGAGAAAAAGGGGATAATTTGATGGGGAGGTGGGCGAGTTGTAAAGACTGATTTTCCTGCTGTTCCTGGAGATCACCTGTTACAGGTAAGTAACTATGCCATCTCCAGGAACAAGCAGGAAGTCAGTCTTCACATATGGGACTCCCTAGCCTGAGCAAGAGAAGAATCCTGGTGCAGCTAGAAACTGCAGCCGGGATCCGACAGACTCAGCTCATTCAGAGTACTCCGATGGGCAGTGGGCAAGTTGTCTAAATTTGAAAAAGGTTACGCAGAACAGCTTGTCCAAACTGAGCAACAGCTCTGGAATCTTTGTCCAGGCAATAGTGCGCTGCAAAGGAATGCAGGGAAGACCATGTTGCTATTTGGCAGATCTGAGATAGGGGCAGACCAGAAATTAGCTACAGTGGTGCCATGGCTCTGACATTATGAGCTGTCCCACGGTGTGGAAGAGATAGCCCAGAGCTTGCAAGTGAAGAAAATGCAATCTAGTCAGTTCGAAAATGTTCTTTTGGATACTAGTGTCCGTAGATGAGCTTGGTCAAAAGAGACAAACAGGATTGGCAATAGTCCTTAGTACGGTTTAGATAAAACACCAGCGCCCTCTTGCAATCTAGGGTATGAAGTCTGGCTTCAGCCAGGGAAAGAATGCTGGTAGTAAAACAGACTGGTTCAGGTGGAAGAGGTGACGACCTTCAGCAAGAACTTAGGATGTGTGTGAAGGACCGTCTTGTCATGATGAAAAGTGGTATAGAGAACATAGCTCACTGAAGTTTGCAGTTCACGGACTCTGAGCTGAAGTGACTGCTGTGAGAAAAAAAGCTTCCATGTTACAAACTTTAAAGGAGCTGAAACCATTGGTTCAAAAGGACTGCTCATGAGCTGTGCAAGAACATTTAGATCCCATGGTGCGGGAGGTGGATGGAAAGGCGGCATGGTCAGAAGACCACACAAATCTGGCTAAAGGGTGTGATGAGATGGGGTTGTTCTCTAAAGTATGGTGGGAAGCCGCAATGGCGTATAAATGAACTCACACTGAGTTGGTCTTAAGGCTAGAGGACAAATGGAGCAGGTATTGGAATAAGTCTGGAATGGGACATGTGAAAGGATCTAGTGTTTTATGAGAACACCAGATGAAAGCATAAGAACATCTGGTTGAATCTTTTCTTTAAGACAGATCTCCAAGAGGACATATTGCAGATGCTAAGTGTGAGAGGACAAAGCGCTCAGTCTTGAGGCTGGGGTGCAGAAGGGTCCCCTGATCTTGAGAGGGTAAGGCTGTAACCGAGCCTGAGGGATGGTGCTTGAGCAAGTTGAAGCAGCAGAGGAAATCACAGTTGCCTGGGCCAGTAAGGGGCAATGAGAATCATTTGTCCCTGGTCAGCCTGGAGTTTGAAGAGTGTTTTTTCTATGAGTGGAAGGGGAAGGAAAGCAGAGGAAATTCTGTCCCCAGTGGATGAGGAACGCATCAGACATCGCCCTGTGAGGGGAAGGAATCCTCAAGAGAAATGAGGTAGTTGGGCATTGAGGGGAGAAGCAAAGAGGTCGATTAATGTCATTCCCCAGAAATGGAACAAGTATTGCACTAGAGGTTCCAGCATCCACTCGTGTGGATGGAAGATCCAGCTTAGTCGGTCAGCTAAGTGATTCTCTTCGCCTGGAAGTTATACTGCATGAAGGTGAATTCCCTGAGGAATTGCCCAATTCCTAAGGCAAATGGCTTCCATACATAGGGCCAGAGAGCCTGTTCCCCTCTGCTTGTTTATATATAAAAGTCACTTGGTTGTCTGTATGAGAAGAGACTGTCCCTTGAGTTGGGGAGAGAAGCCTGATGGCATTGAAGACCGCCTTGAGCTCTAGGAGATTGATCTGGAGAAACGCTTCTTGAGTAGACCAAAGGCCTTGTATTATACAGTCATCGAGATGGCTCCTCAGCCTAGTTTTGATGCATCAGATGTTAGGGTATTCTGCGGTGCAGACATCTGAAAAGGTGAACCCTATGACCAGGTTCTGTGGTGTGCGCCACCACTGAAGGGCCGTTCTCATTTGCAGAGTAATGTTGATGAGGTTGGACAGACGACTTGTTGACTATTTCCATTGTTGTGAGAGGGTCCACCTGCCCGATCCTCATGTCGAGACGGGCATGGGGCAAGACATGGACTGAGGAAGCCATGTGGCCTAAGAGGCATAGAAATGTTCTGGATGTATCTGATTGTTGCTGGACCTGTGTGGCTAAGGCAATGAGACTGAGGCATCTGCTCTCTGGCAGGAACACCCTGCTTCTTACAGTGTCTAATCGAGCTCCTATGAATTCAAGGTCCTGGTTTGGCGAGCGATGTGATTTTGGATAATTTACCATGAAAACTAACTCCTGGAGGACATGAATGGTTTGATTTAGGGCAGAGGTGACTGCTGAAGTGGTATCTGCCCTTAGCAGCCAGTTGTCTAAGTAGGGGAACAGAAAGATATCCAAAGTTTGAAGGTAGGCTGTGACAACAGCCGAACACTGAAGACTCTGGCTGCTGAGGCCAGTCCGAATGGGAGGACTTTGTACTGGTAGTGGTTCTGAAAAACAAACCTGAGAAACGTTCTGTAGTTTGGGTGAATCAGGATGTGTGCATAAGCATTTTTTAGATCCATTGAGCATAGCCAATCATTTTGTTGGATTTATGGCAGAAGAGTGTCTAGAGAAATCATCTTGAAATTCTCCTTGACAAGAAATTTGTTGAGATTTCGGAGACCTAATATAGGCTTGTGACCTGTCTTTTTGGAATTAGGAAGTATTGGGAGTAGAATCCCAGGCCCTGCTGAGATGGGGGACCCTCCTCTATAGCCCCTTGTCTCAGCAGTGAGAATTTTCTGCTGAAGCGAGGAGTGAAGATCATCCAAGGACGGTTGTCCCACAAAGTGAGTGGGAGGAAGATCCTGGAATTTCAGCTGTAGACCCTGACTTACTAGATGTAAAGTCCAGGGCTCGGAAGTGATGTTGCTCCAACGGTGTGCAAAATGCACCAGTCTTCCTGGTATCATAGGAGGAAGAGGAAAGATTATGAGAGAATTGGCCATGCTCTTTTTGAAGCAGTCAAATTCTGAGGAGGTTGAGTAGTAGCTGCAGGCTGTGGTTTGGAAACCTTGGGTTTTCTGACCTGTTTCTGGCCCTGTTGTCTCTGTTGCTGATGTGGGGCAGAGTAGCCAGAATAGGAATAATGTGGACGATAAAACCTCTCAGACTAAAAGTTTTAGTGGTAGTCTATTTTCCTTGAAAGCCTCTTCATGGTGATTAACTTGTCCTGGACCCACTGTTCCAGGTCAGATGCTTGGAGCCATGCTGTTCTCCTAGCCACAATGCAGGCTGCAGCAGATCTGCTATTGGCCTCAAATGCATCAAATGCTGCTCTTGTTAACTTTGATGTGCTCTGGGCATGTGTTACCAAGACCTGATGAGCCTCCTGCTTGTCAAGGGGCAGCAGGGTGGTAAACTCTGACAAGTTTCGAGACATCTTTGAGAAACATGCCCATATGTAGCATATAGGAGTCTATCCTAGAGGCTAGCATGGTAGCTTGGAATGCCTTTCTTCCAAATGCATTTAGGGCCCTGGCCTCTCTCCCAGGGGGCACCAAGGAGTGATTTTTCTGACTTATCCTCCTTCCTCATGGTAGACTCCACAACCATGTAGCAGTGGGGGAGTTGTAACTTTTGGATATCTAGGGAGGGAGGGACCCTATAAAGGGTATCGAGCCTCTTACTCACCGCAGGGGTTGACATGGGGGCCTCCCACATCTGAGCCATTAGATTCTTTAAGATGTTATGCATGGGAGGGTAGCAGCCTCCTTTGGCGCTGATGAGTATTGGAGAATATCTAGCTCCTCAGCTCAGTTCTATTTCTATAGCCACTGAAACATCAAGAACTGCTGCCATGTCCTTAATAAAATCTTGAAAGGATATGCCCTTGGGCAGCAGATGCTGCCATTCATAAGGTGGCGATGGATCCAACAGTACCTCCCTGTGGGTATTGGAATTGATGGATTCTACCTTGGAGGCCTTTTCGGAATCCGGAAGAAAATCAAAATAATCCTTATGAGATGTTTGATACCTTTACTGCTCAGACCTTCGCTGTTTCGATGTAAAAGGTATCTGACACGGTGGTGCTGAAGGGCTTGGTATCGGCTGCTCCGTGGAGCTATGTGAGACAGGGAATGCCTGTGTAAGCGTGCCGAGCTCTGTGGCCATCATTGGCATCGGCGGAACCAGTGCTGGCTGCGGAACACTCAATGTCATTGGTGCTACTGCAGCTAAGAGCTTAGCAATACTACGCTCGATGGCGATGACATGGTCATCCAATGACTGTACCGGGGGAGGAGTGGCTCCAGACAGTTTGTGGGCCACAACACCTGATGCCAGTATCAGAGGCTCCACCAAGGATTGGACCTTGGGGGCATCCCCAAACCCCTGTGTGGCTTTGGAGAGTGACACCTCCCGCTGGGGTTACTTTGATGGACCGTCTGCATCAGAATGTAATGAATGATGGTGCCAATGCTGTGTCCCCGAAACAGACGCCGACCTGGAAATCGAGGTATCTTGATGTCGAGGCCCATGTCTTTCGTAAGCACTGGTGACTCCCAGTGATGCTTCTCCTTTGCTGGTGAGGACTTTGACGCATGGAAAGACTGAGGGAGTTGATGCCCCTGAGGAGTGCAACGAAAGAGCTGAGTTTGTAGGAAACAGCTGTTTGTCCCGATTATTTCTACCTCGAAAATTCATGTGGCAACATGATGGACAAGAATAGACAACGTGGTCTGGGCCTAAACATTTTAGGCACCAGGAATGCTCATCAGTGATAGAAATTGTGCTGGAACATTTGGAGCATTTTTTTAAACCACTCCATGTCTTCTCCATATTAGGGAATAAGGAGGCAAAATCCAACTGTGCAATGGTACCCAATGAGGCCAAAGGCCTCAAAGTTAGTGAGAAAAACTAAAAAGTAAAAGTTACGCAAAACAAAATTAAAAAAGGGAACCGAAATAGATGGGGAGTCGAGTTGGTCGACGGGAAGGCAACCCAAGTACTTTCACAGTACTAGCAAAAAATAGATTTAAGTCTCTAGATGTGGCTGACAGGGACAAGGTCCCAATGGCTCCGCAGAAAAAAAGAACTGAGGAGACCAGGGGGGATGGTGGGAAGGCAGCCATGCATGTGTGAAGGAATGCTCTCAAAAGCATTCCTCTGGAAGCTGGGGAGTGTTGCCGTGCTGGACTCCATCTCTGCAGACATCACCCATATGTAAAGACAGACTTCCTGCTTGTTCCTAGAGATCTAGTTATAAGACAGAAAACAGAAGGACTAAATGGCCAATTTTTCCAAATGCAAAAAGGTGAATAGTTGAGTACCTCATGGATCTGTCCTGGGCCCACTGCTTTTTAACATTCACAAGTAGCCCCTAATGGTTAGAGCACTGGCTTGGGAACTAATAGACCAGCTTTTGATTCCCACTAGCATTCCCTGTGGCCTTGGGCAAGTCACTTAACCCTCCATTGCCTCAGAAAAATCCAAGTTATCAATGCCTCTGTTTAATGTACATTACCAAGTTTAAGTTATAATGTAAACTGCTTTGACTGAAATAAAGTGGTATTAAAAAACCCTGTTGAATAGATAAGTGGAGGAGTGGCCTAGTGGTTGGGGCAAGGTACTTCAGGCTGGAAGGTCGGGGGTTCAAATCCCACTAGAGGACAGCAACCTTGGGCCGGAAGGACTGGGGTTTCTAGTCCCACAGGTGCTCCTTGTGGTCTTGGGCAAGCCACTTAACCCTCCATAGCCCATGTTCCCTGTAAAATAGTTATCTCCAAGTTATAATGCCCTGTTCAATGTAACTTCAGTTTGTTCAATGTAAACCGCACTGATGCAGAATAGCGCGGTATATAAGAGAATGTAAATAAAGTGACCTGGAAATGGTAAGAAGCAAGGTGATCAAATTTGCAGAACATAAAATTATTCGTTATTAAACCACAAGAGGATTGTGAAAAATTGCAAGAGGACCTTGAGAAATTGGGAGACTGTCATCCAAATGGGAGACAAAATTTAATGTGGATTAGTGCAAAGTTATGCACCTGGGGAAAAACAAACCAAACTATAAATTTATGCAAGGTTCTCAATTAGAAATCACCACCCAGGAAAAGGGTTTAAACCCTCTGCCCAGTGCACAGCCATGCTCAAGAAAACAAATGGAATGCAAGGAATCACAAGGAATGGAATGAAGAATAAAACAAAGGATATTATGCTTCTATTGCTCCATGGTAAGACTGTACTTTGAATATTATGTACAGTTCAGATCACCATCTCTTTAAAAAAAGATATGCCGTAATTAGAAAGACATGTAAGTGGTTTGATAGCATTGATATCCTGTATGCATTCTTCTCTTCCCTCTCATTTGGAAACATTACGTTTTGTCTCCCTTCAGTCCTCCAGTTGCTGTGCACTCAACTACAGATCAGTGTCTGAAAACAGTTGTGTTTATATCAGTCTTACCATGCTATTGAACTTTTTTCTCACCAAGTCCTGGTTCCAAGATGAAGAGTCCATACTCTATCAATGTCTTTTGCTCAGTTATTGCACCACTTCTGTTCCCTGCCTGCCAAGGACAGGTGGAGGAATAGCACTACTCTACAGATCATCTTTTGGAAATCAAGAGCTGTCCTCATCCATCTTGCACTATGGAGAATAGTTACTGGATTGGCTTGGGTACCATCCTGCTACATATTTCTTACTACTCTATCCCCTTGTCCTCTTCAATCCTCCCTGTTGAGGGTAAAGACCAGGGCAGAGAAACTTGCATCCTGGAGATAAAATGCATGGATGGTGTCAGAGAGCCTTTTGGACTCCTGGAACAAGGGATGATGTTCCAAGGGCTGCAGAGCAGAGATGGCATCCATCTGTCCAAGAAATGTCGACATGTCTTCAGTAGCAGACTGGCTAACCTATTGAAGAGGGCTTTAAATTAGATTCATTGGGGATGGGTAAAGAAAGTCCCCCTGGTAAGTGAAACATTAAGCACCTTTATAGAAATAGGTAAAAGGGGCAATATCTGGAAAACTGTGTCTATAAATGCCCACAGCATGGGAAATAAGATCCCAAATGTTGAGGCTTTAATGGGAGAGGCTGACTTGGATTTAGTGGCAGTTACAGAAACATGGTTCATGGACAACCATGATTGGGATAACAAAAACTATACCAGGCTATATGTTATTCAGAAAGGACAGGTTAGGAAGAAGGGGAGGAGGAGTGGCACTATATGTAAAAAATATTAAAGCTATGGAAATACAGGGCTTAAAAGGGAGAAAGGAGGCAGTGTGGATTAAACTAGAAAGAGGGAAAGAGAAATCCATTTGCATTGGCGTGATATACAGACCTCCATCACAGGGAGATGTGGATGAAGATTTAATAGATGACATACACAGCATTGCCAGGAAAGGGGAAGTGCTACTGATAGGGGATTTCAATATGCTGGATGTTAATTGGCGCATCGCTGTTGCAGTGTCTTTGAGAAGCAAGGACATCCTAGATTCTTTACAGGAAGAACTAGTCAGGCAACTGGTAACTGAAGCCACACATGAAGGGGCAATTCTGGACTTGGGGCTTACCAATGGGAAAAGTGTTTCTGATATTATAGTGGGAGATCATCTCGCATCTAGTGATCATCAGATGTGGTTCAGTATTAGGACTAGGGCTGATAAAATCCATTCAAAAGTGAGGGTCTTAGACATTAGGAAAAACTAACTTTGCCAAGATGGGCCAATACCTCAAAGAGTCATTAGAAGGATGGGAACAGCTGGGGAATGTAGAAACAGTGGGTAAAACTGAAAGGGGATATTTTAAGGGCAACCAACCTTTTAGAATGGTAAATAAAAGGAAAAGGAGGCTGCTGTAGTTCTCAAAAGAGGTAGCTGTAAAGGTGAATAAAAAGAGGGAGGCCTTCATGAAATACAAGAGATCACACAGAGGAAGACAGGCATCTATATTTGGAAAAAATTTAGAAAGGCTGGTGAAGTAGTCAGGAAAGCAAAAATACAAAAAGAAGAAATAGCCAATGCAATAAAATGGGGGATAAGACATTATTCAGCTATGTTAGTGAGAGGAGGAAGGGCAAAAGTGGTATCGTCAGACTCCAGGGTGAAGGGGAGGAATATGTAGAACCTGATGAGGATAAAGCATAGTTACTCACCTGTAACAGGTGATCTCCGGGAACAGCAGGAATTTAGTCTTCACATATGGGTATTGTCTGAACCGACAGAGCCTGCGTGGGAACTCTCCAGCGTCCAATAGGAAAGCATTTGGGAGCATCTCACTGCACCTGCGTCGCTGCCTTCCTGCCTTTCCAACTCTCCCTCTTCAGTTGAGTTTATAGCTGAGACAAAGGAGAGAAGGAAAGAGAAAGACAACTCCTAGGGGAGGTGGGTGGGTTGTGAAGACTAAATTCCTGCTGTTCCCGGAGATCACCTGTTACAGGTGAGTAACTAAGCTATTTCCAGGAACAAGCAGGAATTTGGTCTTCACATATGGGGAACTCCCCAGCTAGAAGATGCCAGGGAGATGACCCTAGAAAGCTGCGAAACACAGGTTGAGATGGGTCATGCTTCCTCCCATGGATCTCTGGCATCGAAACCCGAGAAGGCGGGTAGTTCTAAGTCTGAAAGACATGCTGAGAACAGCTTGACCAAACGAGGTATCCTGACAGGTGTCCTTGTCTAAGCAATAGTGGGCTGCAAAAGTGTGTACTGAAGCCCAAGTGGCTGCTCTACAGATGTCATCTATGGACACTGAGCGAAGGTTAGCCATAGAGGCTGCCATTGCTCTCACATTGTGAGCTGTGACGTGACCTTCAAGAGAAAGTCCTTTGCTCTCGTAAGCAAAGGATATGCAATTTGCAAGCCATTTGGACAAAGTTTGTTTGGAAACTGGCAGTCCAAGATGACTAGAGTCAAAGGCAACAAAGAGATGAGAAGATTTTTGATGTTGCTTAGTTCTCTGAAGGTAAAAGGCCAAAGCTCTTCTACAATCCAGAGTGTGTAGATTCCTTTCTGCATTGGAAGCGTGAGGCCTAGGGAAAAATACAGGAAGGTAAACAGACTGGTTTAAATGAAAGGGCGAAACCACCTTTGGCATAAAATGTGGGCGAGTTTTAAGAACTACTTTATCATGGTGGAACCTTGTATAAGGATGATCAGCCACTAAAGCTTGGAGCTCACTGATGCGTCTTGCAGAAATGAGGGCAATTAAGATTACCTTCCAAGAAAGAAGCTTCAGGGATGTAGTGGCTAAGGGTTCGAAGGGCGGCTTCATGAGTTGTCCGAGGGCAAGATTTAAGTCCCATGCCACAGGCGGTGGCTTAATGGTAGGTTTAGTTAAAAGTAGTCCTCTCATAAACCTTGTTACAAGAGGATGAGAGGAAACAGGTTGTCCATCTAAGGGCTTGTGAAAAGCAGCAATGGCAGTAAGGTGGACCTTTACTGAATTGGTCTTAAGACCAGAGGATGATAAATGGAGAAGATACTCAAGTAACGCCTCCACTGGAGATGAAAAAGGGTTAAACACCTTTTTAGAACACAGCACAGTTACTTACCTGTAACAGGTGATCTCTGGGAACAGCAGGAATTAGTCCTCACATATGGGTACGTCGGAACCGACGGAGCCTGCGTGGGAAAGCTCCCCAGCTTCCCAGAAAGGAAGCTTTTGGGGCCTCCCACAGCGCATGCGCGCTGCCTTCCCGCCTTCCTGACCAACTCTCCTCAGTTTGAGTTTAAAGCTGAGACAATAGAGAGAGGAAAGGAAAGAGAGAGAGATACAACCCCTAGGGGAGGTGGGTGGGTTGTGAGGACTAATTCCTGCTGTTCCCAGAGATCACCTGTTACAGGTAAGTAACTGTGCTATCTCCAGGAACAAGCAGGAATGAGTCCTCACATATGGGGACTCCCTAGCTAAGATGCCGGGGAGATCACCCTGCAAGAATTCCTCATCTTCCTATGGATCTCAGGCATCCATTCAGGGAAGGTGGGCAGGAGTTGTTTAAGAATTTTATTTATTTATTTTATTTATTTAACAGTATTTTTAAACCGCCTTATCATATTAATCAAGGTGGTATCACAGCAAACAATCGGGTAAAGTGAGTGTGTTAATCATGCAGTGAGGGTGCAATTTAGTTGAGTGTGTGTTGTATCGTGTGCTAGATTGGGGTGAGCTATGTACAAGGTGTGGTGTGTTGCGTGCTAGAATGGTTTGAGCTATGTACAGTGTGGGCTATATACAGTGGTGCAGTAAAACATTATCTGTACAGGCAGCAATATGTGCTGTTATACATTCTCTTAGGTTATGTGATGTGTCCATAGTGTTCTATGAACAGCATGGTTTTTAGCTGTTTTCTAAAGTCTTTGAGGTCTGTAGTTGTCCTCAAGTCGTCTGGTAGTTTGTTCCATATAGTTGGAGCAGCCATGGAGAGAGCTCTGTCTGTTGTGTCCTTGCATGTGTGTTTGAATTCACCTGGGGTGCTGACTCGGTTGCGTGTTTGTTTTCTTCTAGGACGAGTGCTGTTGTCTGGTTGAATGAGGGTGTGTAGGCTGTTGGCTGATGTGTGCTGTTTTATCTTAAATAGGTTTATGATAGTTTTGTATCTGATGCGTGCACCGATTGGGAGCCAGTGTAAGTCTTTTAAGGTGGGTGTGATGTGGTCCTGTCTTGCAGTACCGGATATTATTCGTGCTGCAGTGTTTTGTGCTAGCTGGAGTGGTTTGAGGGCTTGTTTCGGTAGTCCCAAGTATATCGGATTGCAGAAGTCCAGTATTGGGGTTATCAGTGCTTGGAGGACGGTACGAAAGTGTTCTGGGGCAAGGAGTGGTTTCAGTCTCCTGATGATTCGCATCTTGTAGTAGACTTTTGTATTGTTTTGTCTATGTGTGGCTTGAGGCTTAGCTTGTTGTCCAGAGTAACTCCAAGGTATCTCACTTCTGATTTTATTGGAATAGTAGTGTTTTGTATCTTGATGTTTGGCGGGTGTATGAAGTTTTGGTTCCGAGTGATTATTAGGGCTTCAGTCTTGTTGTAGTTTATTGCGAGGTTGTTGTTTTGACACCAGCTCGTCATTTGGGTAAGGCAGTCTGTTATCTTGGAGAAATCCGGGTTGTCGATTTCTATCGGGGTGTATATCATGATGTCGTCTGCATATATTGTGTATTGAATGTTGTTCTCTTTCATGATGTCGCATATCGGTTGGATGTAGATGTTAAATAGGAGGGCTGAAAGTGCGGATCCTTGAGGTACTCCTTGGCGGACATTTATGGGTCGGGAGGTGTTGTGTCCCACCTTGACCTGTAGCTGTCTTTCGGTTAGGTACGAGTGGAACCATTTCAAAGTGATACCGTGTATACCAGTGTTCTTTAGTCTTTCCAGGAGCGTGTTGTGGTCCACTATGTCGAAGGCTGAGGAGATGTCGATGAAGATCATTATGATTCCCTTCCTGTTGTTGTCAATTATTCTTAGGATGCTGTCGAAGAGGTAGATCAGTAGCGTTTCGACTCCGTGGTTGGGACGAAAGCCGTGTTGGTTGTCGTCGAGTGTTTCATGTTTGTCGATGTGTTCCTGGAGTTGTACCGTTTTTTCGATGATTTTTGCCAGGAAGGGTATGCTGGAGATCGGTCGGTATGCTGCTGGATCCTTTTTGTCGAGTGTTGTTTTCTTTGTTATTGGTCTTACTGAGGCAAGCTTTAGTTGCTTTGGCATGAGTCCTTGAGTGAGTGAGTTGTGTACTATTTTGTGTATGGTGTGAATGAAGTTTGATTTGGTGGCTTTGACCCATGATACTGGGCATGGGTCTGTAGGAGCAGTGCTTGTGTTGATTGTAGAGATGATGTGGGATATCTGCTCTGTTGAGGGTGAGTAGAATGTGCCCCAGGTTTTGTTGTGTATGTCTGTCCTGGTGGTCCCGCTGGGTGTTGTACGCTCTGTGGAGTGGAATTTGTCTTTGATGTGGTTGGCGAATTCCTGTGGGTCCACTTGTACTTCCCCTTCTGTTTGCTCTTTTGTGAGGATCTTGACTATTTCAAAGAGCTCTCTGGGCTTGTTGATGGAAGTATTTATCAGGTTTGTGTGGAATTCCCTCTTTGATTGGTTGATGCATTCATTGTATTGTTTTTGTTTTGTTAGGTAGAGATGTTGGTCGGCTGCTGTTTTGTTTTTTCTCCATCTCCGTTCAATCTTCCTGAGCTCCCTCTTTTCCTGACGTATTTCTGCTGAGTACCAAGGTTTGTTTTGTCTCCTGTTGTGTTGGTGTTTCTCGTGTCCTCCACCGGATGGTTTGGCGGCGTTAGCTAAGATGCTGTTCCATCTGGAAACTTGTTCCTCCAGGTCATCTGTAGGAATGTTCAGGTGTTGTGTTGTGTTCTGTATGAATTCGTCCCTGTCGAATTTCTTGAATCGTCTTTGTGTGTGTGAGTTGTTTGTTCTTTCGTTTGTCTGGTCCTCTTGAGATCGTATCTTTGTCTCAATTAAGTAATGGTCAGACCATGGCACTGGGGTAATGGTGGGTGGAGAGATTAGGTCTCTTGAAGTTATGTAATTGGATGCGAAGATGAGGTCTGGAGAAGATCCATGTCTGTGCGTTGGAGCGTTGATTATCTGTGTGAATTGAAGTGAGGTCATTGCTTGCAGGAAGGCCTCTGCGTCTTTGGCATTGGTGGACTTGAGGTTGAAGTCTCCAATCAGTAGTGCTGGTTTGTTGTTTGTTGTTATGGCACAGGCTTCTTCGAGTATGAAGGCTAATTCGTCGGGTGGAGCTCTGGGTGCTCTGTAGGTTAGGCAGATTGCAATGTTTTTGTTTTTGATGCTGATTGTGTTACATTGCTGAGTATTGGAGAAGCTATGTGTCTTGAATTTTAGTTTTGTCTTTGCTATTATTAGGACTCCTCCTCCACGCTTGTGGGTTCGTGGGCAGTTGTACGCTGAGTAGTTGTCCGGTACGAGTTGGTTGAGTAGTACATTGTCGGTAGGGTTGAGCCACGTCTCTGTGAAGCATATTATGTCGGGCTGTCGCTCCTCTATGTGGTCTACAAGAGTGTGTATCTTGTTGCATACTGATCTGGCGTTTATGAGCTCAATCGTTGTTACCTTTGTTGAGTAGGTTGCTGTTACATGTGCTTCCTTTGTGCAGGATTGGGAGTTTGATTTGTGTCTGTTTGGTCTTTTTGTCTGGGCAGTTCTGAGTGTTTGTTTGTGTGTGTGCTGTGTTTCTAAATATGGCAATGCTGTTGGTGGGTACCGCGTTGTGTTTGCTTGTGGGTAGTGTAGGTGTGTGGTTGGTGGGAGGAGTTGAGTGACGAGTAGGTAGAGTGGGAGGAAGTATGTGACGTGCATTTTGGTCTTTTGTGATGTTCTGTTAGGGTGATGCCTTTTTTTCTTAAGTCTTTGTCTGTTGCTTGCTTTGCTGTTGTTTTTCCTCTGGTGTTCTGTTGTATGTGTGGCTGTGATTCTCCCTTTGTGCTCACTCTTGCCGCGCTGTTCCTTGTACGGCCTTGAGTCTGCCCCGATTGGGCGGCACTCTGCCGCTGTCTGGCTGTGCCCTTGTTGCCGCTCCAATCCCCCGATTGGGGAGAGCTAAACTTGGAGCAGGGGCCTGTCCCCGTGGGAGGGGAGCCTGTCCCCGTGGGAGGGGAGCCTGTCCCCGTGGGAGGGGAGCCTGTCCCCGTGGAAAGGGAGCCTGTCCCCGTGGAAAGGGAGCCTGTCCCCGTGGAAAGGGAGCCTGTCCCCGTGGAAGGGGAGCCTGTCCCCGTGGAAGGGGAGCCTGTCCCCGTGGAAGGGGAGCCTGTCCCCGTGGAAGGGGAGCCTGTCCCCGTGGGAGGGGAGCCTGTCCCCGTGGAAGGGGAGCCTGTCCCCGTGGAAGGGGAGCCTGTCCCCGTGGGAGGGGAGCCTGTCCCCGTGGGAGGGGAGCCTGTCCCCGTGGAAGGGGAGCCTGTCCCCGTGGAGGGGGAGCCTGTCCCCGTGGAAGGGGAGCCTGTCCCCGTGGAAAGGGAGCCTGTCCCCGTGGGAGGGGAGCCTGTCCCCGTGGAAGGGAGATCCGGATCCGTTGGGGTGTTGGTAGTTGAAGGGACCGTCTGGTGGAAGGAAGTGTGTGGTGTGTAGTGAGGGTTCTACTTGCGGTTTTGACGTCCTTTTCTTCGGTCTAGTCCTTTGTTGGGTTCTGCTGCGATGTTGTTGGTGTAGCTGCCTCGTTTTGTTGTTGCCTTCTGCTCGCCCTCGTGCCGCGCCTAAGGGCCACGCCAAAGGGCCCTCTTGCGAGGCCCTCAGGCGCGGGCCCGCAGGGCGCGGGCGCGCCCAGCAGGGACGCCGCTTTTATCTGCTGCCGGCTGCTGCTGTTCCCGCTCCCACTGCCCGGATTGGGCAGGAGCCGAGGAGGGAGGAGCTGGTGAGTCCCGGCAGTAGCGGCGTCTCTGCGAGCAGGGACGCCGCTTTTATCTGCTGCCGGCTGCTGCTGTTCCCGCTCCCACTGCCCGGATTGGGCAGGAGCCGAGGAGGGAGGAGCTGGTGAGTCCCGGCAGAATGGAACAGGTGTCTGAGGACAGCCTGACCAAACAAGGCATCCCGGCGGGAGTCCTTGTCCAAGCAGTAATGGGCTGTGAAGGTATGAACCGAGGCCCAAGTGGCTGCTCGACAGATCTGATCGATGGATACAGAATGAAGATGAGCCATAGATGTGGCCATGGCTCTCACATTGTGAGCTGTGACATGGCCTTCCAGAGAAAGGTTCTTACTCTGGTAAGCAAAAGAAATACACTGAGCAATCCAATTGGACAGCGTTCTTTTTGAGACTGGAAGTCCTAAATGAGAAGGATCAAAAGCAACAAAAAGTTGAGAAGACTTTCTATGTTGCTGTGTCCTGTGGATGTAAAAGGCAAGAGCTCTTTTACAATCTAACGTATGTAGGTTCCTCTCTGCACTAGATGCATGAGGAGCTGGAAAAAAGACAGGTAGATATACCTCTTGATTAAGATGAAAAGGTGAGACCACTTTAGGCATAAAGTGGGGATTTGTCCTAAGGACTACCTTATCATGATGGAACCTTGTATAAGGTGGATTAGCCACTAAAGCCTGCAGTTCACTGATGCGGCGAGCAGAAGTGATTGCAATGAGGAAAAGGACTTTCCCGGAAAGAAATTTCAAGGAGGTAGTGGCTAAGGGTTCAAAGGGTGGCTTCATAAGCTGACCAAGATCCACGTTTAAGTCCCATGCCACCGGAGGAGGTCGAATGGGAGGTTTAGTTAAGGTTAGGCCTCTCATGAATCTTGCAATAAGAGGATGAGAGGAAACAGGTTGTCCATTGATAGGCTGAAGAGATGCTGCAATAGCACTCAAATGGACCCTTACAGAATTGGTTTTAAGTCCTGCATTGGAAAGATGCAGGAGATATTCGAGTAAAGAATTCAAAGGTAGTGCTAGAGGGTTAAGACCAAATGGAAAATCTTTCAGCACACCAAATGGAAAATCACACCAAATGGAAAATCAGCACAGCACACCAAATGGAAAATCTTTTCCATTTAAAAGCATAAGAACGCCTGGTGGAAGGTTTCCTAGATGCTTGGACATCCTTCACCTGTTGAGAAAGATTGAAGTCTTGAAGGTCTAGGCCTTCAGTAACCAAGCTCTGAGGTGAAGGGACTTGGGGTTTGGGTGCCACAAAGTCCCCTCCTCTTGAGACAGAAGGTCTGGAGCAGCTCCTAGATCCAGGGAGGGTGCCTGGGAGAGATGCAGAAGTAGAGGGTACCACACTTGGCGTGGCCAGCGTGGAGCTATGAGGATCATAGATCCTTGATCCCTCTGAAGTTTGAATAGAGTCTTGGGAATCAAAGGAATGGGTGGAAAGGCATACAGGAAGGCCTGACCCCAATGAAGGAGGAAGGCATCCTTGGCCTGAGCTCCCTGACACGGGATTCTGGAACAGAACCGGGGAAGTTTGGCATTGCACGGACTTGCAAACAGGTCTATGTCTGGGGTTCCCCCTTTCTGAAAGATTCTGAGTACCTGATCCATGTGCAGGGACCATTCGTGTGGAAGCAGAACTCGACTGAGTCTGTCTGCCCAAGAGTTTTGGATTCCTGGGAGGTACACTGCCAGGAGATGGATTTGATGCTCTCTGGCGAAGGCCCACAATTTTAGAGCTTTGTTGCAAAGCGACAGAGAGCCAGTCCCTCCTTGTTTGTTTATGTAGAACATGGCTACTTGATTGTCGGTATGAACAAGGACTGTCATGTTGATGAGGGTATGAAAGACCTTGAGAGCAAGGAAAATTGCTCGCAGCTCCAAAAGGTTGATATGAAGGGTGGTCTCCTGTGGAGACCAAGTGCCCTGAGTGGAGAGGTCTTGGAGATGAGCTCCCCAACCTGTTTGGGAGGCATCTGTAGTGAGAGTTGTTTGGGGTAACAAAGGTTGGAAGGGGGCCCCCAACAACAGATTTTGAGTGGATATCCACCATTGGAGAGACCAAAAAAGACGTTTTGAGGTTGCTATTTGGTCTGAGAGAGCTCCTGATGCTTGGGTCCACTGGGTGGACAAGGTCCATTGAGCTGCTCTCATATGTAGGCGAGCATAAGGCATCACATGAACTGTGGATGCCATGTGGCCTAGTAGTTGTAGCATCTCCCTGGCAGTCAAGTGGCTTCTGGACTGAATTTGAGAGGCCAAGTGCACTAGACGGTGGCAATGGGCCTGAGGAAGATAGGCCCTTGCAGTGGTGGTATCTAGCCAGGCCCCTATGAATTCTAGGGACTGAGTAGGGGTGAGCTGAGACTTTGGCAGATTGATGACAAGTCCCAGATACTGCAGTATGCGTCTGGTATGGTCCAGGGAAGTCTGAGCCTCGGACTGAGATGGAGCTCGGATGAGCCAGTCGTCCAGGTATGGGAAGACAAAGATTCCCAGAGTGCGTAGAAATGCAGCTACTATTGCCATGCATTTGGTAATTACCCTTGGAGCAGAGGCTAGACCGAAGGGAAGTACTCTGTATTGGAAATGTTTTCCCTGGAACAGAAACCGTAGGAATTTTCTGTGGGATGGATGGATGAGTATATGTGTGTACGCATCCTTGAGATCTAGAGAACAAAGCCAGTCCTGACTCTGTAGGTATGGAAGAAGAGTGCCTAGAGAAAGCATCTTGAATTTCTCCTTGTATAGGAATTTGTTCAATTCTCTGAGATCCAGAATGGGTCTGTACCCCCGTGTTTTCTTGGGAATGAGAAAATAAGGGGAGTAAAAACCTGACCCTTGAGGAAGAGGAACCTCTTCTATTGCCTTTTGGGCGAGAAGAGTGGTCACCTCCTGGCCCAACAGGTACAGGAGAGATGGGGGAGAATTGAATTGTCTCACCATGGTATGGGGAGGAAGGCTGGAGAAATGTAGTTTTTAGCCCTCTCTGATGATAGAGAGGGTCCAGTGTTCTGATGTGATTTGTTCCCATCTGGGAGCAAAATGAGTTAACCTTCCTGGAATGGTGAGAGGCTCTGGTTGTTGCAGAGCCAGAAAGGTTAAGTTCTCTAGAATCAAGTCAAAAACTCTGAGGGGTTTGGGACTGCTGGACTGTAGCAGCCCCTGTAGACTTTGTTCTGGCCTGTTTAGATTGCTGACGCTTAGGAGTAAAGCGAACTTGGGAAGATTGCTGGCCAGTATTTGTGGAAAATCTGGTCTTTTTATAGAAAGGCTTCTTAAAAGGTTTTTTCTTGGCAGGGGTAGAGGTAGACTTAGAAAGTCTATCTAAAGCAGCATTCTCTGCATCCATTTGAGTGGCTTTGATTTGCCACTCCTTGCCAAACAGATTTTCACCTGTACAGGGCAGATTGCCCAAGCCTTCTTGTACCCAGGGTTCCAAATCAGAGGCCTGGAGCCAAGCAAGTCTGCGAGCAGCTATGGCAATGCCAGAGGCTCTGCTAGCTCCCTCAAAAGAGTCAAAGGCTGCTCTGTTGGAGAACTTTGAAACATCTTGAGTTTGCTTTAGCAAAAGAAGGAACTCCTCCTCCTTATCCTCTGGGATAAAGGGGAGAAAATGACGTATCTTCAGTGCAATCTCTTTCAAAAACATGCCCATATAGAGGCTGTATGAATTGATTCTGGCAATAAGCATGCTAGCTTGGAAGATTTTTCTACCAAAAGCATCCAGAGTCCTACATTCTCTTCCTGGAGGGGTAGAAGAGTGCCTTTTGATACTCTATCTTTTTCATAGCAGACTTCACCACAATAGAGTGGTGAGGAAGCTGAGTTTTTTGAAAACCAGGAGAAGGAGGAACCCGATACATGGTGTCCAAATGTCGAGAATGTGGAGAATGTGAGAGGAGCCTCCCACAAGTCCATCATGTGTTCTTGAAGAATTTCATGTATGGGTAAGGTGGCTGCCTCTTTGGGAACCTTAGAGTATCCTAAAATATCCAATTTTTTTGCTCTAGGTTCCTTTTCAGAGGTTACAGATATGGAGAGTCCTTTAGCTACTTCAATAATGAAGTCTTGAAAGGACAAATCCTCTGGAGGAGACATTCTCCTTTTGGAGAAGAGGGCTCCTCAGGAAGAGTAAAAGAGACATCAGCAGAATCATCTGAGGTATCAGAATCTTCAGAAGATTCAAAGTACCGCCTATTTGCTTCCAGAGATCAATACGCGTACCGACCGGTATCGACATCGGGCGTACCGGGAATCGGAGCAGTATCGAGAAAATCTCCGGAACCGGCATACTACTGGAAGTAGATGCTCTGGGTACTGGTATCGGTTTCGGTACCGGAGTCGGAACCGATTGTCGCGGTACCGAAGGCATTGCAGCATTAATGAAAGCCAGTATGGCCTGCTGCATGGATTGTACCGTAGTACCCATAGACGCCACAACTGCCTGGATGTCGGTACCGGTGTTAGCCGGTACCCCAGAGCAGTCTAACAGGAGATCGGTCGAGGCCGTGCCATCAATGTCTACCTGTAACCCCATAGGAGGAGCTTTGGAAGCCGGAGCTTCCCGCCGGGGTTGTTTGGCTGGGGCAGGGTCCTCAGGGTCAAACCCAAGGGCCTCTCGCTGCTTAGAGGGAGATTTGCCCTTTGAGGACCTGCCTGAAGAATGTTTGGTTACCTGAGATCCATCAGGAGAGGAAGACCTGGAGAATGTTGATGCTGGAGTATCCGCAGAAAACAGCATATGAAACTTAGCTGCTCTGTTCTGTAAGCCCCGTTTGGACATCAGAGAGCAGGATGGACAATCCGGAATGGAATGGTCAGGCCCCAAACATTTAAGACACCACTCATGGGTATCTGTGACTGAAATAGTACTGGTACACTTGGTGCATTTTTTAAAACCAGAGGCTGGTTATTCCATGAGGGAAATCTGAGAAGGCCTAGAGGCCTCACAGAAAAAACACACCAAGTGAGGAAAAAGTAATTATTATTTTTTTTTTTAAGAAATAAATGAAAAAAGACTGGCGGTACCGGTCCGGAATCGGGGAAGGCTGACACGCGGTCAAAGAAACAAATTAAAAACAATTTCTTCAGCGGTGACAGGAACACGACCTGCTGGCTCCGCGGAAAAAGAAGAACTGAGGAGAGTTGGTCAGGAAGGCGGGAAGGCAGCGCGCATGCGCTGTGGGAGGCCCCAAAAGCTTCCTTTCTGGGAAGCTGGGGAGCTTTCCCGCGCAGGCTCCGTCGGTTCCGACGTACCCATATGTGAGGACTCATTCCTGCTTGTTCCTGGAGATCAGATAGAAAACCTTTTCCACTTGAATGCGTAGGCTCGCCTTGTGGAAGGTTTTCTTGAAGCCAGAAGGATATCCTTTACCTGTTGAGAAAGGTTGATATCCTGGAATTCTAGGCTCTCAGGAGCCATGCCCTGAAGTGTAGAGACTGAGGATTCAGGTGCAGTAGCGACCCATTCTCCTGGGAAAGCAGGTCTGGAGCATATCCCAACTCCAGAGGTCTGGCTTGAGAGAGACGTAGAAGCAGAGGCTACCATGTTTGTCGTGGCCAACATGGGGCTATGAAGATCATATGACCTCTGTCTCTCTGAAGCTTGAACAGAGCTTTGGGAATGAGGGAAATGGGTGGGAAGGCATAGAGGAAGTCTTGACCCCAGTGAAGGTGGAAAGCATCTCTTGCCTGACAGTTCTGAGCCGGAATTCTGGTGCAGAATCAGGGAAGTTTGGCATTCTGAGGACTTGCAAAGAGGTCTATCTTTGGGTTCCCCAGGTTTGAAAAATTCAAGCAACTTGCTCTTGATGAAGAGACCACTCGTGTGGCAGAAGTACTCAACTGAGTTTGTCTGCTAAAAGATTGTGCGTGCCTGGAAGATACACTGCTAAAAGGTGGATCTGAAGATTCCTGGCAAAGGCCTAGAGGCTTAAAGCTTTGTTGCACAATGCTTGAGAACCTGTTCCACCCTGCTTGTTCACGTAGAACATGGCTACTTGATTGTCGGTTTGGACCAGAACAGTCTTGTAGCTGAGGTGGGCTTGAAAAACCTGAAGAGCATAGAAGATAGCTCTGAGTTCCAGGATGTTTATATGGAGGCAAGGCTCCTGCTGGGTCCAAAGACCCTGTGTGGAGAGATTGTCCAAGTGAGCCCCCCCCCAGCCTAATTTGGACGCATCTGTCGTCAAGGTGACTTGCGGCAGCAGTGGCTGCTGGAAAGGAAGGCCTACGAGAAGGTTTTCCAGTGACTGCCACCACTGTAGGGACAAAATGAGACGTGTCGAATTTCTGATTTTGTCCGTTAGGCGACCGAAAGCCTGTGTCCACTGGGAAGTTAGGATCCACTGGGCTGCTCGCATGTGGAGTCAAGCATAGGGAACCACATGTACAGTGGATGCCATATGCCCCAGCAACTGAAGCATTTCTCGAGCAGTTAATACGGTTTTTAGTGCTGCTTGAGATGCCAGCTGAAGAATTCAAAGACAACGTGGCCTTGGCAGGAAAGCCCTTGATTGACTTGTGTCTAGACAAGCCCCTATAAACTCTAGAGATTGAGACAAGGTGAGGTAAGATTTTGGAAGGTTTATGACTAATCCCAAGTACTGCAGAAACTGCATTGTGTGGGAGAGTGCGAAGCTGGCTTCTGGAGCTGTTGGTGCTCTGATGAGCCAGTCGTCCAAGTAGGGGAAGACAAATATTCCCGAAGTTCTTAGGAATGCTGCTACTACTGCCATGCACTTTGTAAAGACTCTTGGGGCAGAAGCCAGTCCGAAAGCAAGAACCCTGTACTGGTAATACCTTCCTTGAAACAGGAATTGAAGAAACCTCCTGTGATCTATGTGGATGAGGATGTGTGTGTAGATCTAGAGAACATAGCCAATCCTGGCTCTGAATGTAAGGGAGAAGTGTTCAGAGGGAGATCATTTTGAATTTTTCTCTGAACAGATATTCAACTCTCTGAGGTCCAGTATGGGTCTGTATCCCCCTGTCTTCTTTGGAATGAGGAAGAAGGGGGAGTAGAAACCCATGCACTGCTGGGATATGGGTACCTCTTATATTGCTCCCTGAGCCAATAGTGAGGTGACCTCTTGAGATAAGAGTGGTGGAGGGGGGCCCTGAGAATTGAACTGTTATGGTGGGAGGGGGCATACTGTAAAAATGAAGTTTGTACCCATCTCGAACAATGGAAAGGGTCCAGCTTTCTGATGTTATTTGTTGCCATCTTCTGGCAAAATGACAAAGTCTGCTGGGGATGGTGAGAGGTTCTGGACCTTTCAGGGGCAGGTTGACCAAGTTCTCTAGTAAGGAGTCAAAGCCCCTGAGGCGGCTAAGTCTGCTGAGCTGGTTGAACTCTGGGAACTTGGGCTTTTCTTTGCTGTCTAGGTTGCTGTTGCCCCTTTTGGGGAGCATGAACTAGACAGTGGCTAGCCTGGGTGTAAGATGGGTAGAATTTCTTTTTCTTGTTGAAAAAGGGTTTCTTAAATGTCTTTTTTGCTGGGTTATCTACACTATATGAGTGAAGGAACAAGAAACACTCCCATCAAGATATGTTTTTTGTCGGACTATATAATACCTTGCCTGGGGCCATTTAAACCAGAATCCCAGGCTATGGTAAATCTTAGTCCATTTTAATCAATCAAGCAGTAAAAGATAGATTTATACTTAACTGCCCAAGGCGAGATCATCAAGGTGAAAGACACATACGACAGTCCTGCGTTTTGGGTACAAAATTTAGTTTACCCTGCTTCAGGTCAAAATAGTCATCACCAAACAAAAGCCATCGCCAAACGAGTGGGTTGGCTTGGCTGTAGCCCTTGACAATCTGTTCAAGGTGGTATTTTCAGACTCAATCTGATTAGCCTTGTCTTGCCAATCCTTGCCAAATAGGTAATAATCCTTGTACAGGAGAAAACCTAACTTATATTGCACCCATTGTTCTAAGTCTGATGCTTGAAGCCAGGTAATGTGACGTGCACCGATGGAAACAGCAGAGGTTCTGCTAATGCATTCAAAGCAATCAAAGGTTGCACAATTCATGAACTTAGACACATTCTGAGCATGTTTGACCAAAGTGAGGAAGTCTGTTCTTTTGTCATTGGGGAGACATGGAGCCATGAGCTCTAAATCTTTTGTAACTTCTTTAAGAAACATTCTCATGTAGAAAATGTAAGAGCTGATCCTGGCTGATGGCATCGAGGATTGAAAGCATCGATGCCCAAAGGCATAGAGTGTCCTCTATTCTCGGCCTGGAGGGTTGGAAGAATGCGTTTTAGCACTCTTGATCTTACAAATCGCCAATTCCACTACCATTGAATGGTGTGGTAGTTGAGTCTTTTGAAACCCAAGGCATTGTGGAACTCGGTACATGGTATCGCGTCTCCGAGAGTGTGGAGACACCATTAAAGGAGCTTCCCACATCCTTAGCATATGATCATGCAGAATCCAGTGAATGGGAAGAGTTGCAGCTTTCTTTGGGGCTGCCAGGTATTGAAGAATTTCTAATTTTTTTGCTCTTGGTTCTTTCTCAGGAGTCACCGTGATTGAAAGACCCTTGGCTACATCACGTATGAAATCGTGAAACGACATGTCCTCTGGAGGAGACAACCTTCTCTGAGGAGGAGAGGGATCCTCCGGTAGAGTCACTCCGGTATCGGCAGAGTCATTGGAATCGGACTCGAAGTATCTCCGTACCGGGTGTTCTTGCATTGCTTGACGCCGGTATCGATCGAAGTCGGCATCGAACTGTCTTGATACCGGTCCCTCAATACCGAATATGGATTCAAGAGCCAGCACGGGGGAAGCACATCGGTTAAGGCAAGTGGTCGGTACGGCTACAGTCTGAAGCAGTCTTAGCGGTACCAAGGCTGCTAAGAGAGCCGCTAGACTGCGTTTGAAGGCCAGGATGCGCTGATCCATAGCCCTTGCCGATGCATGGATGTCAGTACCGGTGGAACAGGTCATGATACCAGAACATGGCACCAGGAGTTCCCCCGATGTGGAAGCTTTGGGAACATCATGGAGCCCTGCTAATGCATTGGAGGCCGGGACCTCCCGCCGGGGCTGTTTTGCCGGTATGTTTTCCTCGAGGGCAACGCTAGTAGCATCTCAAAGCTTCAAAGATCTACCCATTGAGGACGACCTGGGTTTAGTTACCTGAGATCCATGGGAAGATGATGAAACCCTGGAAGACGTCGATGCAACGGACATCGCATCTGCAGGAAAGAGGGTGCCAGGTTTTGCAGCTCTGTTCTGCAGGCCTCTCTTGGTCATCTTTCTACAGAGGAGACACTCCGATGGTAGATGGTCAGGACCTATATATTTAAGACACCATTCATGGGTGTCGATAGCAGAAATGGTACCGCTTCACTTTGAACATTTTTTGAAACCACTAGATGGTTTCTCCATTTTAGAAGAAAAGAGGGCCTAGTGCCCAAAATGGCACCTGGTACCTAGAGGGGACAGACCTTCCAAAAAGAAGAATTCTTTTTTTCTTTAAGGAAAGAAGTAAGAAATTGAAGAAAAGACCGGTGGAACCGGTATAGGCATTGACGGTGAAGGCAGACAACCACAAAAAAGATTTTCTGCGGCGACAGGGTTTGCTGCCTGTTGGCTCCGCGGAAAACTGAAGAGGGAGAAGAGGGAGAGTTGGAAAGGCAGGAAGGCAGCGATGCAGGCTCAGTGGGATGCTCCCAAAAGCTTTCCTATTGGACGCTGGGGAGCGTTCCCGTGCAGGCTCCGTCGGTACCGACGATACCAGTATGTGAAGACTACATTCCTGCTTGTTCTTGGAGATAGTGGAATTGCTTAACAAATATTTCTGTTGTGTATTCACAGATGAAGGACCTAAGCAGGACCTCAGACAACACCCACAAACAGGCACAAAAGCGAGGGGCATCTTTAACGATTTTCAGAGGACTCTGTTCGTGAGGAACTAGGCTAAATTAAAAGTAGACAAAGCAATGGGACCAGATGGGATACATCCAAGAATACTGAAAGAACTTGGGGACGTACTAGCAGCACCACTTACTGACCCTTTTTAATGCCTTTTTGGAGTCTAAGGTGGTGTTGGAGGACTGGAGAGAAGTACATGTGGTCTCTTTACACAAAAGCAAAAGTAAGGATGTGGTTGAAAACTACCGGCCGGTTAGTTTAACTTCGGTGGTGAGTAAATTATTGCTGCTGAAAGAGAAAATAGTGAGATTTCTGGAGTCCAACGGATTGCAGGATCTGAGGCAGCATGGATTCACCAGGGCAGGTCTTGTCGGACAAATCCGATTGATTTCTTTGACTGGATGACCAGGGAGTTGGTCCAAGGGAGAGCCCTAGATGTGGTGTATTTAGATTCAGTAAAGTATTTGACACTGTTCCGCATAGGCGACTTAAACAAATTAAGCACCCTTGGGATGGACCCTAAAGTTACTGCTTGGATTAGAAACTGGTTGAGTGGGAGGTGGCAGAGTACATGAGCTTACTCTGAGGTGGTGGTGGTTACCAGTGGTGTGGTGCAGGGGTCTGTCCAGATTCTTTTTAACATCTTTGTTCGTGATATTATGGAAGGGTTGCAACAATCCAAGGGAGTGGTACAGTATAGGGGGTGACATACCTCTGTCCACAAAAGGATGGGACCTAGGTGTGATTGTGTCTGCCGATCTCAAAGTAGTTAAAACAGGTAGAAAAGGAGATGGTAAAAGCTAGAAGGATGCTTGGGTGCATAGTGAGACGCATGGCCAGCAGAAGAAAGGAGGGGGTAGTGCCTCTGTATAAGTCTTTGGTGCGACCTCATTTGGAGTATTGTGTGCAATTCTGGAGACCACACCTTCAAAAGGATATAAACAGGTTGGAGTCTGTAGAGAGTGGCTACTAAAATGGCTAATGGTCTTCATTATAAAGCATATGAGGACAGAACTTAAGGACCTTAATATGTATACTTTAGAGCAGGGGTCACCAACCTGCGGCCCGCGGGCCGCATGCGGCCCACGAGGTCCCTTCGTGCGGCCCGCGAGGCTCTACCCCGGTTAACATTACTTGCGGCCCGCCAAGGATTCCCGCCATTGTATCCACGTGCTCGCAGCTCACCGACGACCACCTGCAAGCGTCCCTTCTCCTGTCAGTGTCATCTGTGAAGCCGGACTTTAAGCGTTTGTCTGCTAGCATGAATCATCAGCCATCTCATTAAATTCAATAAAGGTGATCAGCCATTGTTTTCATAATTTTGCGTTTGTTGTTTTTTTTCGCGGGGGCGGGGAGAAGGGGGGTGCGGCCCGCGAGACTCCCGGTAGTCGGCTGTGCGGCCCACGGCCCTCTGGAGGTTGGTGACCCCAGCTTTAGAGGAAAGGCAGGATAGAAGTGATATGATTGAGATGTTTAAATACCTCAGTGGCATAAATGCACAGAAGGAGAGCCTCTTTTGACTGAAAGCAAGCTCTGCTACGAGGGGACATAGGATGAGGGTGAAAGGGGATAGACTCAGGAGTGATGTGTGGATATATTCCTTTACGGAAAGATTGGTAGATGCGTGAATAGTCTCCCAGTGGAGGTGGTAGAGATGAGGACAGTATCTAAATTCAAAAAAGCATGGGATAGAGGCTCTCTAAAGGAAAAGAGGATCTTGTAGTGAGTGATATGGAAGAACTAGATAGGCCATGTATTTCTTTTCTGCCACCATGTTTCTGTGTTTCTATTCTGGGATGAATTACTTCTTACTATTTCAGGAATCTGTGTTGTATCCCATCATCATGCTTGAAGATTTTAATGTTCATTACAATCAAGCATTACAGGTTTTTTATGTCTCTCCTGAATGACCTCTCACTTTCAATAGATACTCTGACCCATGCTTCTGGGAACACCCTCAATCTGGTTCTTAGTAGCTTTGACTTCTCCCTTTTTCGATCTGCTTTCTCTACCCTAGCTCTTCCTTGGATTGACCATCTCTGCATCTTCTTCAAACTTCTGTCCTGGGGTCAGTTTACCACAAGGACCTCACTTTGTTCCTGCTTTTCTTTCTCAGTTTTAACTCTGATACGCCATCTCTTCCCATCCTCTGGCACTCTCTACTTCTGATTTTGACGCCCTGTCAATGGCCAGATCAATACCTGGAACCTTATACTTAATTCACACTGGATACAATTGTCCCTATTTGCCTTATTTCATCCTTGAAAAATAGAAATAACCATGGTACCATCCAGAGCTAGCCTATCCACTAGGCAGCCGCCTAGGGCAGCCAGTCCAGGCAGGCACCACCACACATGATTGGCTGCACTGCACCCCCCAGCTGCTAATGAGTGTTTTGGGGGGAGGGGAGGTGGGCAGCAACAGCATTTCCAAAAGTGGCTGCCTTTTCCCACCATGTTCTTCCTGTGGCAGGCCATGTGTGCTGAAGGACATGGCCTGCTGCGGGCAAGAAAGTGGCAGCAAAATGCTGCTGCTTTTTGAAATACTGCCGCGGGCCACCTCCCTCTCCAGAGGCAGAATCAGCAGCAGCTAGTGGGGGGGAGGGGTGCGATGGCAGCGAGGCCGGAGTGTCTGCCTAGAATGGCAGAAGCCCTTGGGCCAACCCTGATACCATCTCAGCCATTATCTCTTATGTTTGCAACTATGAAGAGGCGAAAGACTCTGGCGACTTGCACACTTCATAATCGCTCACCATTTTTAAAAACAGGCATAACTACAACCGGACAGTAACCACTGCTGCAAAGAAAGACTCTCCAGAATCATCTCTTCCTCTATAAACCATACTGAAGAATTTTACTCAACTGTCTCAAGTACAAGTTGAATCCTCACCCTTCCAACACTGGCAGGATGGGCTCTATTGTATTTGCAATGTGAAGGGTGGAGACTACCTGAAGAAACACTGATGCTAAGGGATGGCCCTTTGCTTATTTGAACTCCCTTCAAATTTTCTAGAGTCTGTACCATTCTATTTTTAGGGCCTAAGAATCACAGGTTACAAGTGTAATCATCCCTCCAACTGGAGGGATGTCCAAGTGGGATGTTGTGAGAAAGACTGCTCTCAAGAAAGCAATCAAACCCCCACCCCTAGTTTTGGCTAAAATGTTGGCTGGGACTTCTGAGACATCAATGCCAAGAGCAGGCATGAGAAGAGTGCTTGGATTAGATGAAAGACAGGAAAATACCCATGCCTGTGAGAATAGTAAGATTTTTTCTACCCTCTGCTGTGAAACCTCCTTACAGAGGCGGCTGCATTTGAGGTGCACCTTGAGAGAATTCCAAGTGTGTCAGAGAACTGCTTGATCATGGTAGCAGCTTACTGAACATAAGGAAAGGAATGGAGAACAAAACCAAGATTATTAATGCTTCTATTGTTCTTGAATGTGTGTGCAATTCTGGTCGCCATATCTTAAAAAAAAAAGGATATAGCAGAATTAGAAAAGGCACAGAAGAGACACCAAAATGGTAAAGGGGATGGAGGGATACCCCTATGAGGAAAGGCTTAAGTTTGTGGCTCTTCAACTTGGAGAAAAAAAGTTGACTGAGAGGAGACATGATAGAGGTCTATAAATTAAATGAATGGAGTGGAATGGGTAAACACAGATCAGCTGTTTACTCCATCAAAATTTTGGAAGACTAGGGGACATGCAATGAAACTACAATGTAACCAATTTAGCATAGTTATTCACCTGTAACAGGAGCTCCCCGGGGACAGCAAGAATCAGTCCTCACATATGGGTGACGTTGGCGCCGACGGAGCCTGCGTGGAGCAAATCCCCAGCTTTCAAAGAAAGCCTTTGGGATTGCTACCATGCATGCATGGTCCCCTTCCCGCCCAAGGATGCCTTCTTGCTCGTAAAATGACATAGCTAAAAGGATGGCAAAAATAAACAAAGATGGTATTCAAAGGGGAGGAGAGAGGGTTGTGAGGACTGATTTCGGCTGTCCCCGGAGAACACCTGTTACAGGTGAGTAACTACGCTTTCTCCGGGAACAAACAGGAAGTCAGTCCTCACATATGGGACTCCCCAGCTACAGGCTTCTAAGAACCTATAGCCAAAAAAGGCTCCCTCAAAGAGCCACAAGCAGCAGCAATGAAATTCGTATAACGGACCAAGCAGAACTTCTGCATCCGAATGAATTAGCACTCCGGTATCCTGAACCCAGAAGGGTCGGAGAGAAGGAGCCTAGACCCTAAAAAGGTTATGGAGCACAGCCTGGCCAAAGGCACTGTCCTGTCAGGACTCTCTAGCCAGGCAGTAATGAGCTGCAAAGGTATGGACTGAAGACCAGGTGGCGGTCTGGCAGATGTCTGCCAGAGGAACAGAACGCCGTGCCCCATCCTTCCAGCGGAAGCCTCGCCTCCTCATAAACCCGGGCAATAGTGTCGGCCACCCAGGTGGACAGCATATGCGTGGACACCGACTCCCCAAGCTTACTGGGGTCATAGGAAACGAAACACTGACAGACTTTACGGTGGTCTTGAGTGCACTGGATATAGAACAAGGATTTCTTACAGTCCAAGATATGGAGGACCACCTGCTGGTTGAGGTGGAAATAGCACATAAGAACATAAGATATGCCATACTGGGTCAGACCAAGGTCCATCAAAGCCCAGTATCCTGTTTCCAACAGTGGCCAATCTAGGTCATAAGTACCTAGCAGTTGGGGCTTCCAGTAACATCGAACTGCTTGGATGGAAGGAATTTGGGGTGCGTGCGAAACACCGAGCTATTCTTGTAAAACATGGTGTAAGGCGACTCAGCTATGAGAGCCTGGAGCTTGCTTACCCTACAGGCAGAAGTGAGCACGACCAGAAAAACCACCTTCCAGGAGAGATAGCGAAGGTGGTACGTAGTCAGGGGCTCGAATGGTGGCAGGATAAGCTGCTCCAAAACCACACTGAGATCCCATTCAGATGCTGGGGGGCAAACCGGGGGGTTTAGACAAGAGTAGGTCCCTTAGGAAGCGGGACACCACTGGGTGGGCCGAAAGGGGCTTCCCGTCCACCTGATGGTGGTTTGCTGCCAGGGCACTGAGGTGTATTCTCACAGAGTTAGACTTGAGCCCTGCATGAGAGAGGTGGAGCAAGTACTGCAATACTGTGACCAATCGAGCAAAAGAAGGGGTCAGCCCCCAACTCAGTGTACCAAAACGTGACTCTATGCCACTTAAAAGCGTAGGCCCGTCTGGTAGACACTTTGCGTGAGGCTAGCAGAACATCCTCCACATCTTTAGGGAGGTGGAGCAGTGCTAACGACACCCCCTCAGCAGCCACACTGTCAGCAAGGAGGAGCAGAGATTGGGATGCAGGAGAGAGCCGCCCCCCCCCCCCGGGAAAAAAGTTGGAGGGCGGTCCCCAGGGATATGGAGTCCTCCACCGCTAACTATAGCAGCAGTGGAAACCATGGTTGTCTGGGCCACCTCGGAGCCACCAAGATGACCGAGGCCCTGTCGTGGAGAATCTTGAACAAAGTCCTGGCGATCAGTGGTGTCAGAGAAAGTGTACAGACGTCCCTCTGACCATGAGACCAGAAAGGCATCGGTGGCCACCCTGGCAGAATGAGGCTGCCTGGAACAGAAGCAGGGTAACTGGTGATTCTCCGGGATTGCAAACAGGTCCATCACCAGTTCCCCCCCCAGGCCTGGAAGCACATGCTGGCTATCTCTGGGTCCAGCTGCCACTCGTGCAGCTGGAGAATCCTGCTGAGTGTCAGCCAACAAGTTGTCTTGGTCCGGCAGGAATACTGCTTTGAGGCGTATGTTCTGGTGGACTGCATAAGAGCACAAATCCATGGCTTCCTGGCAGAGGGTACAGGACCCTGTGCCTCCCTGCTTGTTCACACAGAACATGGCCACCTGGTTCTCAGTCTGAACTAGGACTGACCAGCGGCGTAGTCTATGACGAAAAGCCTTCAGTGCAAGATGAATGGCCCGCAGCTCCAGGAGGTTGGATCTGCAGAGCACTCTCATCCGGGACTAGGTGCTCTGGGTAGAGTAACCATCGCAATGGCTTCCCCAGCCCAGCAGGGAGGCATCTGTGATTAGGACCTTTGAACGGTCGGGGGCCTAGAAAGGCATCCCCACTTCCAAGTGTTGGGGCGACAACCACCAGATCAGGGACTTTACCAGCTGTCGGTTCACTTGGGCCCTGTCCTGGAAGGGTCCCATGGCCTGGGATCATTGGTCCCTGAGGCACCACTGTGCTGTTTGCAAGTGGAGGCGGGCATCTGGAGTGACATGCACCGTGGAGGCCATGTGCCCCAGAAGGCGTAGCAGATGCCTGACTGGCACCGAGAGGCGGTGCTGTATATCTCTGGCCTACACCATGAGTCTGGCTGCCCTGTCTGCAGGCAAGAAGGCCTTTGACGGAATGGTGTCGATCCTTGCCCCAATGAATTCTAGCCCTTGTGACGGGCAAAAGGTATGACATGGGGCAGTTTAAAATGAAACCCAAGTGTTGCAGGACCTGAGTGGTGCGTATGTGGCCTGCTGCACCTCGGGAGCTGTAGCGCCCTTGATGAGCCAATCATTGAAATAGGGGAAGAAAAATATCCCCTGGAGCCTGAGGAAGGCGGCAAACACTGCCATACACTTTGTGAATTCCCTGGGCCCGAGACTAGGCCGAAGGAAAGCACCCTGTACTGGAAATGATGGCCTCCCAACACAAAGCATAGGCACTGCCTTTGGTTTAGGTGGATTAGGATGTGAGTATAGGCATTCTTTAGGTCTAAGGAGCATAGCCAGGCTCCCTGGCGGAGGTAAGGCAGCAATGTTCCAAGGGAGAGAATCTTGAACTTCTCCCTCACCAGGAATTTGTTAAAGGTTGCGCAGGTCGAGGATGGGCCTTAGGCCCCCTGTTCTCTTTGGCATGAGGAAGTAGCTGGATTAGAACTCCCTGCCCTTGAGGTGGTGGGGCACCGGTTCCACCACTTGGTCCTCGAGAAGGCCTGCAAACGTCTTCAGAAGGTGGTCCCGGTGAAGGGGAGACCTGAAGGACTCTCCCAGGAAGTAGTGTGGAGGTACCTGGATCAGGTGAATGAGGTAGCCCTCCTTGATGACCTGTAATGCCCAGGAATCGGTGGTGATAGCTCCCCATCTGTGGGCATAGAGGGTGAGGCAACCTCCTGTGGGCTACTGAGCTCCGGTTGGGAAGAGAGGCAATGCTGCAAGAGTCAAACACCCCCTCCAGGCTGGGCCGGAGTCTGGGGCTTGGGAGCCTTCTGCTTACATGGGCCATGCCCGTCCCTTGGCCTGCTGCCCTTGCTGGGGAGCCGAGGCCTGGTAAGGGGGGTAGTTTTGGTAAGCAGTGGACTTCCTTGGGTAAAATGGCTTTTTACCTGAGCCCTTCCTTCTGGGAGAGGCAGTGGTCTTGTTGAAGATCCTAGTCTTCGTCATGAACTCGGTCTCCAGCTCTGCGGCCTTGTCGATCATGGGTTTGCCAAAGAGGTTTATCCCTTTATTTTTATTTTATTTATTGTATTTAACAGGTTTTATATACCGCTTTATCATTTCAATCAAAGCAGTTTACACTGAAACAAACTTGGTAATGTACATTAAACAGGGACATTGATAACTTGGATTTTTCTGAAGCAATGGAGGGTTAAGTGACTTGCCCAAGGCCACAAGGAGTGCTAGTGGGAATTGAACCCTGGTCTCTGGGTTCCCAAGCCAGTGTTCTTAACCATTAGGCTACTCCTCCACTCCATGACACGGGACATTGACCAACTTGTCCTGTACCCACTGCTTAAGGTCAGACGACTGTAGCCAAGCCTAGCGGCTACCTGGGCCGTCGACTCGAAACAGTCATAGGCCGCCCGAGAAACTCGGAGCACTCACAGACTGCTTTGGACAGGCTCTTGAAGCACTGCAAAGGCTTCTTGGAGAGACCAGCGGAGAAACTGGCAAGTTCCTTTACCAGGTCCCTCAGATACATGCCCATGTACAGCTGGTAGGCCTGAATCTGGCAATTCAGCATTGAGCCCTGGTAACACTTCCTGTCGAGAGCATCCAAGGTGCGGACCTCCCTGCCAGGGGGCACTGAGGAGTGCGTCTTCTGACTCTTCAATCGACGCATGGCTGACTCCACAACCATGGAGTTGTGCAGCAGCTGTGACTTTTGAAACCCAGGGCTCTGGCGGACTCGATACATAGAGTAGAGCCGCTTGCTGACCACCGGTGTCAATGCAGGCGTCTCCCATATGCGGAGCATAAGCCGTTCCAGGATGGGAGGAATGGGCACCGTGAGGTTTTCCTGGGAGAGGGGGGGAGCCTCGTATTGGAGAATGTCGAGCTAGTCGGCTCGAGGATCCTCCTCGAACTCTGTTGGGAAAGCCAAAGCCTTGGACATGTCAAAGTCCATGTCCTCCGGTGGGGACCTTCTCCGAGGTTCAGAGACCAGGGAATCGAAGGGGACATCATGATGCTGATCAGTGTCTGGGGACTCCTCATCATCGGTCTCCCAGTTCGAATACTCCAAGGAAAACTCAGTGTTCCTCGGGCCTCAAGGGCCCCAGTGCCACACGCCTGAAGCCGGCAGGCTCATCAGCAACAACCTCAGCCCTGACATGTGGGAGGCCGAGCACGACCTCAGCCGAGGATCTACCTGGGCCCATATCTCAGAGGATCGGCTCGGCCTCCAGGGGCATCTGACATTGAATGCCCGGTGGTCGGGGCGGATGACTCGGACGTGCCGGACATCAGCATCCGCTGCTGGTTCAAGAAGGCAGTGACACTGCTTCAAGACCGCCATCCTGGATACCAGTCATGGTGGCTCCACAGCCTTTGGCGCGGGCACAGATGCACTTGGGCCCGCCAGCTCCCCAGGAGGGGGAATCCGACGAGGACAGTGTACACCTGCCTAGGCCGATCCGTGACCGTATCCTTCCAGGGAATCTTGGCTGGCCACTCCCTCTGATGTCTTGAGTGGACGCTCAGGGCTCCATGACAGGGAGGATCCCGACCGATTGGAGCCACCCAGAGACGCCGCCTTCGAGGGCTTCTTCCACTTCGGTTCCCTCGAGGGAGATCCCCTCTCCAAGGACCCACGACGACACTCGGATTGGGAGTGCTCCTCCCAAGGCGTCGAGGCCTCAGACGAGGTCTTGGCTCTCGAAGGCATGGGGAAATTGGAAAACATTGTGTCATGCTGCTGCTGTGGCTCCTCAAGACCTTGGAAGACATTTTCTTACACAGGCCACAGACCGCCAGATCATGATCCGGGCCAATTCACCAGAGGCAGCAGTCATGCGTGTCGGTTAGGGACAATCTTACCACACTGATCACACTTTTTAAACCCGCTGGTAGCCATGGAGGGAAAAAAAAAACAGCGAGGTTGAAGACCCTTTGGGCTGCCAGGGAAAAAAAAAAAAGGTGCGAAGGCGCCCAAAAGAAAAATAAAGCTTAAGTAAAAAGGAATCGATCCGATACTGAGGCACTGAGGTCTGGACAGGAAATGTACTGGTGCAAGACTGGAGACAAGCAAAATGCTCAAAAAAAATCTACTTTTTCCGGGACAAAAACAGACGTCTGGTGGGCTCCGTGGAAGAAAGGAGACTGAGCAAGATGGCACCCTTGGGTGGGAAGAGGACCATGCATGCATGGTAGCAATCCCAAAGGCTCTCTTTGAAAGCTGGGGATTTGCTCCGCATGGGCTCCGTCAGTGCCGATGTCACCCATATGTGAGGACTGACTTCCTGCTTGTTCCCGGAGAAAAGACTAATAAGAGGAAATGTTTTTTCACACGAGTAATCAAACTCTGGACTTCATTACTAGAGGATGTAGTAAAAGTCAATAGTGTAGCTGGGTTTAAAAAAAAGGGTTGGACAAATTCCTGTAGAAAAAGTCCATAAACCATTATTGAGGACCAGGGATATCCGCTGCTTACCCCAGGAAAAGCATCATGGAATCTCATATCTTTTTGGGAACCTGACAGGTACTTGTGACCTTGATTAGTCACGGTTGAAAAAGGATACTGGGCTTGATGGACCTTGGTCTGAACCAGCATGGCATTTCTTATGTTTATCTTGAAGATATTGTCTCCACAGCATGACATGTCAATGAGCTATTCCTGAACACCTGGCTATAAGTGAGGCTCAGAGCCATGAACATTTCTGGATGCCAATACTCATGGAAGAAGCCCTCTATTTCATATCACAAATTTGTTGCTTGGACAATGTATTTTTTGAACTCCTCCCCTTGGTCACTAGGAAAGGATACTCATCAAGTCTCTCTGAAGGGAAACAAGCAGACATATGAAGGCTGAATATGATGTTCCATAAGTGCATGCCCATGCAGAGCTTGTAGGATGCCATGCAGGACAAAGGCATGAAATTTTGAAACATTTTTTCTCTAAAAGGGTCCAAGCTTCCCTCCTAGGGGGCAAACAGAAGCATGACTTGGAACTCTTGGCCATTTTGAGGGTGGATTTGAAAACCATAGCATGGTGTGGTAACTAGAGCTTCTCAAATCTAAGGGTATATATATATATATATATAAAAGCAGGAATCAGTCTTTACATATGGGAGACGTACCCTAATGGAGCCCATGCAGGAACACTCCTGAGCATCCAATCGGAAGAGTTTATGAGTATCTTTTTGTGCATGCGTGCATGCACTCCCAATGAACCTACTGCCTGCCTAGAGCTGCTAACCATTATTTGCACTGAACCGTTACCCACTGTTTGCCTAGACCTGTTGCCCACTGCCTACATTGAACTGCTACCCAGTACTTACACAGAACTGTTGCCCACTGCCTGCACCCCACTGCCTGCACTGAACTGCTACCTAGTACTTGCACAGAACTGCTGCTCACTGCCTGCACCTCAGCAGAACTGCTACCCATTGCTGCGCAGAACTGCTACCCAATGTCGCCTAGACCTGCTACCCAGTGTCGCTTAGGACTGCTATCTAGTGTTGTGTAGAACTGCTCCCCATTATTGCCTAGACCTGCTCCCCATTGTTGCCTAGACCTGCTCCCCATTGTTGCCTAGACCTGCTCCCCATTGTTACATAGAAACATGACAGAAAAAGACCACATGGCCTATCTAGTCTGTCCTTCCATATCAACAACTACAACAGTCCACCTTTTACCTTTAGAGATCCTCTGTGTTGGTCCCATGCTTTTTTGAATTCAGTTACTGTCCTCATCTCTACCACCTCCACTGGGAGACTATTCCATGGATCCACTACTCTTTCCATAAAGAAATATTTCCGCATATCACTCCTGAATCTATCTCCCTTCATCCTCATCCCATGTCCCCTCGTAGCAGAACTTGCTTTCAATTGAAAGAGGCTCTCTCCCTGAACATTTATGCCACGGAGGTATTTAAACATATCACCTCTATCCCGCCTTTCCTCTAAGGTGTACATATTAAGATCCTTAAGTCTGTCCTCAAACTTTATAATGAAGCCCACTAATCATTTTAGTAGCCACCCTCTGCACCGACTCCATCCTGTTCACATCCTTTTGAAGGTGCGGTCTCCAGAATTGCACACTATACTCCAAATGAGGTCGCACCAAAGATTTATACAGAGGCATTATCACCTCCTTTTTTCTGCTAGCCATTCCTCTCCGTATGCACCCAAGCATCCTTCTAGCTTTTGCCGTCGCCTTTTCTACCTGTTTAGCTACTTTAAGATCATCATACACAACCACGCCTAGGTCCCGCTCTTCTTTAGTGGACAAAAGTACTTCACCTCCTATACTGTATTGCTCCCTTGGATTGCTACAGCCCAAATGCATGACCTTACATTTTTTAACATTAAATCCCAGCTGCCAAATTCTAGACCATTCTTCAAGCTTAGCTAGATCCCTCCTCATGTTATCTACACCTTCCTGGGTGTCTACTCTATTGCAGATTTTGGTATCATCTGCAAAGAGGCAAACCTTACCCGACAGCCCTTCCGCTATATCACTAAGAAAGATGTTAAAAAGAATCGGACCAGGGGAGTGGTTGCTTTCAAGATGGCGGCGTGAGGTTTCCTCTGAATATGCCTAAGCGTAAGGGCAAGCGCAAGGTTCTGCCTGCAGAGCCTGTGCCTGCCGTTTCCTCTGGTCCGATGGATCGTTTTGTTCACCTATCTGAGCAGCAGAAAGGGGAGATTCATGAGGGCGTTGTGCTGCCGGTGGAGGTAGACCCGGCGTCCCTAGCCCTGGAGGTGTCTCTCTCCCCGGACGATCGACCGCCTCCTCAGCGTCTGGCTCCTCCGGTGTCTCTTCTCACGAGGAGCGAGTCAGCTCACCCGGAAGGTATTGGAGCCGGCTTGCCGTCGCAGGCCTCGCTTGGTCAGACTCCCGGAGCAGCCCCTTTGGTAGTAGGGGCAGTGGATTTAGCTAGACAGCAGGTTTCAGAGACGGAGGTTCCATTGTTCCAGCAGGGGGTCTCAGCCTTGCGGAGTTCCTCGGCTTTTGCTGATTTACCTTCAGGGATTCTTTTGCAGCGCCCAAAGGTTTTCTCGTTGGAATCCATCTGGGAGGCGATTTCACAGCTTTCCACCGTTGTATATCATCAGATGGTAGTCTTTTCCCAGCGTCTGGAGAAGTTGGAAGGAGCAACGGATGGGATTAAGGGAGATTTGACTGAGTTTGGTGAGAAGATGACTACGGGTGATCAAAAAGTTTCTCAATTATCGGTACTGTCTGATTCAATTGTGAAAGACAATGTTATCATGCGTGGGAAATTGGAGAATCTGGAAAATGCTGTTCGGGTGTCTAATGTCCGGTTATTAAACTTTCCCATGGTTCCGGGGTTCACCCCTGTTGAACTGTTTAAAAAATCTCTCCAAGCAGCTTTGTCTGTGCCTGAGAATTTAGTCCCACCGGTTGTTAAAGCATATTTTCTCCCTATGGGTAAACGTGGGGTTCAGGTGGATTTGGGGTCTTTCAGAGCAGACACACTCGATGTGTCTGCTCTGTTGCAGACTCCTAACGAAGCTGATATTAAAGTTTCCACTCTGTTAGTTACTTTTGCAATTTCTTCTGATCGGGATTGGCTGCTAAAATTATATTTCAAGAAGCGTTCTGTATTATTTATGGGTAAGAAAATTGTGATTTTCCCTGATGTATCCAGAGAAACCCAGAAAAGGCGGAAAGCTTTTTTATTATTGAGACCTGGTGTTTTCAATTGGTGCTATAATGTTACTTCGATTTCCTTGTAAATGTATAGTTTATTTTAGAGATAAGAAATATGTTTTCCTTCAGCCTGAGGATCTCTCTGTTTCATTTCAGCTGTTGACCTCTTCACCTATGGGATAATCGATCGATTTATAGTAAATTTGCTCAGATTTGCGCCCCCCTCTTGATGCTTGTAATATTTTTTTTCCCTAGGTTATATTGTGAGGCTTTACCTGGTCTCACTTAATTGTTTTCCTTACACTCCCCCCTTTTTGTGGGCTAAAGAACCCTGCGTATCAAGGAAGATTTTTCTTTATTGTATTTGATAGTGTGTTATTTCTTTTGTGTGCAGTGGTGTATTTTTGTACAAGCATTTGCTTGGTCTCTTATTGTAAAATTGCATAAATAATTTAAAAAAAAAAAAAAAAAATGAATCTGACCAAGGACAGATCCCTGGGGCACACCACTGGTAACATCCTTCTCCTCAGAGTGAGCTCCATTTACTTGTACTCTTTGTCGCCTCCCACCCAACCAATTTCTAACCCAAGCAGTAACTTTAGGGTCCATCCCTAGGGTGCTCAGTTTGTTTATAAGTCGCCTGTGAGGAACAGTGTCAAAGGCTTTACTGAAATCTAAATACACCACATCTAGAGCTCTCCCTCGCTCCAACTCCCTGGTCACCCAGTCAAAGAAATCAGATTTGTCTGACAAGACCTGCCTCTGGTGAATCCATGCTGCCTCGGATCCTGTAATCCGCTGGACTCCAGAAATCTCACTATTTTCTCTTTCAGCAGCGTTTCCAATAATTTACTCACCACTGAAGTTAAACTAACTGGCCTGTAGTTTTCAACCACATCCTTACTTCCGCTTTTGTGTAAAGGCACCACATGAGCCTCTCTCCAGTCCTTTGGCACCACTCCCGACTCCAACGAGGCATTGAAAAGGTCAGTCATTGGAGTTGCTAGAACATCCCCAAGTTCCCTCAGTATTCTAGGGTGTATCCCATCCGGTCCCATCACTTTGTCTACTTTAAGTTGAGCTAGTTTCTCACGAACACAGTCTTCTGAAAATTGTTCAAGATGTCCCTCGCTTCTGTTCCTATTTGTGGGTGTTTTCTGAGGTCCTGCTCCTGGTTCTTCATCTGTGAACACAGAACAAAAATATTTGTTAAGCAATTCCGCTTTATCCTTATCAGCTTCTACATATTCCCCCCCTGCACCCTTGAGTCTGACAATACCACTTTTGCCCTTCCTCTTCTCACTAATATATCTGAAAAATGTCTTATCCCCCCCATTTTATTGCATTGGCTATTTCCTCCTCCTTTTGAATCTTTGCCTTCTTGACTACTTTGCTAGCTTCTCTAAGTTTTTCCAAATACAGATGCCTGTCTTCCTCTCTCTGTGATCTCTTGTATTTCATGAAGGCCTTCCTCTTTTTCTTCACTTTTTCAGCTACTTCCTTAGAAAACCACAGCGGTCTCCTTTTCCTTTTGCCTTTATTTACCATTTTAACAAAAAGGTTGGTTGCCCTTAAAACATCCCCTTTCAGTTTTGCCCACTGTTTTTCTACATCCCCCAGCTGTTCCCATCCCACTAACGACTCCCTGAGGTATTGGCCCATCTTCGCAAAGTTAGTCTTCCTAAAGTCTAAGATCCTCACCTTGGAATGGATTCTAACAGCCCTAGTCTTAATACTGAACCACACCATCTGGTGATCACTGGATGCAAAATTATCTCCCACTACAACATCAGAAACACTTTCACCATTGGTAAGCACCAAGTCCAGTATGGTCCCTTCACGTGTGGGGTCTGTTACCAATTGCCTGAATAGTTCTCCCTGTAGAGAATCCAGGTTCTCCTTACTTCTAGATGATACTGCAGCAGGAATTTGCCAAACATCTGGCATATTGAAATCTCCTATCAGTAGCACTTCCCCTTTCCTAGCAATGCTGCGTATGTCTTCAATTAACTCTGTCCACCTCTTCCTCTTGTGAGGGAGGTCTGTATATCACACCAATGCAAATAGATTTCTCTTTCCCTCTTTCTAGTTTAACCCACAATGCCTCCTCTCTCCCTTTTAAGCTCTGTAATTCCAAAGCTTTAATAGTAGTTTTTACATATAGTGCCACTCCTCCCCTTCTTCCTACCCTGTCCTTTCTGAATAAAGTATAGCCAGGTATAGTTACATCCCAGTCATGGTTTTCTGTGAACCATGTTTCTGTAACTGCCACTAAATCCAAGTCAGCCACTCCCACCAAAGCTTCAACATCAGGGATCTTATTTCCCATGCTACGGGCATTTGTACACACTGCTTTCCATATGTTACCCCTGTTACCCATTTCCATAAAGGTATTTAATGTGTCACCTACCTGGGGGCTTTCACTTACCGGGGGGCTTTCTTCACCTATCCCCAATGAATCTAGTTTAAAGCCCTCTTCAGTAGATTAGTCAGTCTACTACTGAAGATGCGTTGACCTTTCTTGGACAGATGGATGCCATCTCTGCTCTGCAACCCTTGGAACAGCATCCCATGGTCTAAGAAACCAAAACGCTCTCGATGACACCATCCACACAGCTATGCATTCATCTCCAGGATGCGAGCCTCTCTGCCTTGGCCTTTACCCTCAACAGGGAGGATTGAAGAGAACACCACCTGTGCACCTAACTGCTTCACCCTCTGTCCCAGAGCATGAAGTCACTTTTGATACGTTCCGAGGTATACCTGGCAGTATCATTTGTTCCAACATGGATTAGCAACATTGGGTAATAGTCAGTGGGCTTGATGAGTCTCGGCAAACTCTCTGTAACATCTTGGATTTTGGCACCAGGCAGACAGCATACCTCTCTGGACATCAAGTCTGGTCGGCAGATGGACGCCTCAGTACCCCTCAGAAGAGAGTCTCCAACCACCACTACCCTTCGTTTCCTTCTGGTCACTGATTCTGCAACTTTGGGGTACTTGAACTCTGGTTCTTCCCTTTCCAGGGATGCTTTCACCTCCACTTCCAGGGCTGCATAATGGTTCTTCAATTCAAGGGCTGGAGAAGTTGGATTGGTGATTTTGCAGGCCCTGGTGACTTGTGTCCAACCATCGACATTCTGTTGGCACCCATCTTCTCCTGTGCTGGAGAGCTTGGTTGCTGCAAGAAGCATCTCATCAATGTACTTCTCACTGTCTTGAATGCTCCTCAGCCTCGCCACCTCTGAGTTCCTTTACTTGTTTCCTCAAAGCTTCAGCATGCAGGCACCCTGCACATGGAACTGGTCCTTCAACAGGCATTAGGACTTCTGTCTGGACCGAGGCAGAAGCTGTAACGGGGGCAACAGCTTTAGCAATACGATTTTTCCCAGCCATTGTTCTGTTCATGGAGCTTAGGTATCTGTTAAAGCAAAAGAGAGACATCTACCAAGTACCAGCCGGTTTCACAGCTGTCCTTTCAGAGAAAAAGCAGTTAAATCTCTTTAATTATATTCAAAATGTGCTGGTCCAATTCTCTGTGATTTGTTAAAGGGGGAGGTGCCCTATAAAGCAAGACTGCTCACTAGGGGTGGGTGGGAGTCGGGGTGGGTAGGGAGGGAACTAACACCTGATTAGGTGTTAGCAGTTTCTAAACCTGAGGAGGTTACTAGAGTTCAGCAACCTATTGTGCGCTCAAGGAAAGTTCCCCTAAAGCACCAAAAAGAAAGTAACCTTGCTTTAAAAAAAATATACAAAAAACCCTTGCCTAGAACTGCTACCCATTGTCTGCTCAGACCTTGCTGCACACCCCCCATGGCCTCACATCTCATTGTCCTTCTCTCCCTCATCCTCCCCAACTGCCTCCCCTCCTATCAACACCCTCCCTCCTCTCCCCCTACTCTCACTTCCCCCTCCTCTTTTTCCCCTAACCTAGCACCTACCTTCCTCACTTCTCCCTCCACTCTCCCCCCTAGCCTAGCATCTGCTTTCAAGCTTCTCCACACTATCCCCTGCACTTGCCCAGCCCCTCTCTCCACCATCCTCACTTCTCCCTCCATTCTACCCCCTACCCTAGCACCTGCTCTTGAGCTTCTCCACACCATTCCCCGCATTCAACCTGCCCCCCTCTCTTTAGGGCAACCCCACCCTTGTTTTCGCCGTACTAATACTCATTCTTCTCTCATCAGGTAATACCAACCCTAACCCTGGTCCCCCCCCCCCCCCCGATTTCTCTCCCACTCTATAGATAGTTCCTCACGTACCCTATCTAACCTCATCCACATCCCACTCCTCCCTCCTTCCACCCCCTCCCAGTCATCCCACAATCACTCACCCATAAATATCAACTCCAACGCTACCCCCCCCCTCATATCCCTCTCAGGAAGCACATACACCCAAACATACCCACCCTCACCCTTCTCCATCTAAAGCTCACTACTACCCTAAAAATAGACCACCGTGCTATTCTAATAAGAAATCCACATGTAACTTATCCAACCTTATCGATATCCCCTCTCCTCCCCCCTCCGCCCTCCCGTTTACTTCTGCCCTATGGAACGCATGCTCAGTCATTAAAAAAACCTTTTATTCACGATCTTTTCATCTCTAATGCCCTACACCTCCTTGCCCTGACCGAGACCTGGCTCCCCCGACACCACATCCATTGCCTCTCTCTGCTATGGGGGCTACCAATTCTCCCATACACCTTGATCTATTGGTCGCGGAGGTGGCATTGGCCTCTCTCCCTCTTGCCAATACCAACCCCTCCTGCCACCTCAATCACACTCCCCCTCTCCTTCGAAGTCCACTCCATTCGCCTACTCACACCACTTCCCCTCCGAGTAGCGGTTATCGCCCACCCGACTACTCCAAATCAACCTTCCTCACTGACTTCGACTCCTGGCTCTCTGCCTTTATGGATCTCTCCTCCCCCACTCTTATTCTTGGCGACTTCAACATTCATGCCGACAACCCCTCTGACCCCCATGCCTCAAAGTTCCTCACTCTTACCGCCTCGTTTGACCTCAAACTTTGCTCCACTGCCCCCACACACCTACACGGCCACTGCCTTGACCTAATACTCTTCTCCAATTCTGCTCCCTCAAACCTCCGCAAATCAATCCTTCCCTCATCTGACCATCACCTCTTAACATTTACTCTTCAGCTTACGCCATCCCAACCTCGTCCTGTCTCCTCCGACCTATTTAGAAACCTTCATAATATTGATCCCGTCTCTCTCCTCCACCATTTCTTCATCTCTTTCCTCCATTTTATCATCCGAGTCAGTCGATGAGGCATTATCCTCATACAATGCTACACTATCCTCAGCCCTTGACACTCTTGCCCCTTCCACCCCACGTCCTGTTAATCTACTCCCCAACCCTGACTTTAATCCACAATCCGTTACTTATGCATCTGCGCCCGTTCTGCAGAACGAGCCTGGTCCAAATCCCGCTCCCCAGAAAACCTTCTATACTTCAAATTCATGCTTGGCTCCTTCCAGTCAGTCTTAGAACTTGCCAAACAAGACTACTACATTCATCGAATTCCCTAGCCTCTGATCCTCGCTGTCTCTAACACCCTCAATTCTCTCCTCAAGGTCCCCCTGCCCCCAATCCCACCCTCCCTCTTTGTCCAAACCCTAGCCGACTACTTCCACAACAAAATCCTCAAGATTACCCTCCAATTCCCTACCCCCTTATCTATCTCCCCTCCTACACATTTCTCCTCCCCCATCCATCCATCCCCCCCACCCGGCCACCCTCTCCTTCCCTTCGATCTCTGAAAAAGAAACCACACTCCTCCTTTCCTCCTCCAAACCCACCGCCTGTTCTTCAGACCCTATCCCCACCCATCTCCTACGTTCCATCTTCCTCACCATTGTCCCCTCCATTAAAGAGAGTCCAAGAGCCAACTGCATCCGAGATACAATTGCCCATATATCTTTTAAGGAAACCACCTCTGGCGGTGCCTGGGTTTCCCCAACTGCAGAAAAGGTAATTACTGAGGGCAAAGGCGGAGAAAGTTTTGAGGTGGAATCAATTCTCAGAAACGTAGGAGGTAGTAAGACCGAGCCAGGGTCGGCCCCCTCGACATCCACCTGTGAAGAGGCCTCACCGGACATATGCTCAAGCTCTAAGCAGGGCGGAGACACACCCGTGTCGCAAGGAGAAGACAGATGAAGAAATACTCACACCAGAGACATCCAATCCACAATCCTTCGGTGTCTAGGTGGGAGGGGAAGGATCACTCACACGAACGTGAGCGTCCATCGGTCCAACAACCTTGACAGCCTTCATTTGAATGGGTGGGTATTTCTTTTTCCTTTTCCCCATCACAGGGAACGCTTCTCACACCTACGTGCACCAAAGGGGCGTGGCCTGCCCCTTTGGTCACGCCCCTTCGGTGCACGCCCCCAGGGGACGCCCGCGACCGCGTCCCGCGGTAGGGCTGTAGATTTTATAGCCCTCAGCTACACTGCAGAAAGTTTCCGATTTTTCTAAGGAAACGGTTGTGAAATTATCGGATCATGAAACTAGAATCGCTTCATTGGAAAAGTGATCAGAAGTGCAGGAGTCAAAGGATTTACCTTATAAGGCTGTGTGAAAAACTCTCTCAGGACTCCTTTCTCTTACATAGACAAGATGAGTTTTTGGAGAATTCTCTTAGGTCTAAAAATCTTCGTTTGTTAAATTTTCCTCAAACCCATTACCTGTCGCCTTTGATACTGTTCCAAAAATATCTTGAGGTATTATTGTTTACTGAAGTTGATTCCTTTAATGTTTCTAAAATCTATTATGTTCCCAAGGGCAAGATAGATAGGGTAAGGGAAGTAGGAGAGACTGGTGTTCATTTTGATGGTGTAGTTTCTTCTTCTTTAGATATTTCACGTTTTATTGAATCAGAGAGTGAGGATATCCCTTCAAGAGCTACATTACTGGTAATTTTTCTATCTGAGATGGATAAGGAAAAGGTGTTACGTGCATATTTCCCCAAAAAGAATGAGAAATTTTGTGGCCAAGCAATACAAATTTTTCCTGATGTCTCCAGGCAACTCAGAAGCGATGTAAGGCCTTTTTGGAACTGCGTCCACGCGTTTTAGCCCTGGGGGCATCTTTTTACCTCAAATTTCCTTGCAAGTGCCATATTTGGTTTCAGGGCAAAAGATATGTATTTCTTGAAGTGGATCATTTGGTCACTTTTTTGGATAGTAGGATTTAGGGACCCTTTTTTTTTGTAAATTGTTTTCTTGACTCTTTGCTAGAATTAGGAGTCTTGTTAATATTCGGGGCCATTTAGGTTTTATTTCTTACTTTTAAACCACACCCCCTTTGATGTGGACTAGTTTGATACATGAGCTTGTGTGATACAAAAACGTATAATTTTTCTTATTTGTTTTTTTTCCTTGTATCTATGTATTTAGATTCTATAAATAAAAAACAAAACAAAACATTGTCGCCTCCATCACTCACATCCTCAACCTTTCACGCTCCACTGCAACTGTCCCCACTGACTTCAAACACGCTGTTGTCACACCCCTCCTCAAGAAACCCTCACTTGATCCCACATGCCCTTCTAACTATAGACCCATCTCCCTCCTTCCCTTCATATCCAAACTATTAGAACGAGCAGTCCACCATCGCTGCCTTAACTTCCTCACCTCCCAGGCCCTCCTGGACCCACTTCAATCTGGCTTCCATCCCCTACATTCCACTGAAACGGCACTCACTAAAGTCACAAACGACCTGTTCCTGGCTAAATCCAAGGGCCTCTACTCTATCCTCATCCTCCTTGACCTTTCTGCTGCCTTTGACACCGTTGACCACGACCTTCTCCTCATCACTCTCTCCTCACTTGGCTTCAAGGATTCCGTACTATGCTGGTTCTCCTCCTACCTCTCCCATCGCTCATTCAGTGTATGCTCTGGTGGCTCCTCCTCCTCCCCTACCCCACTCCATGTAGGAGTACCTCAGGGATCTGTCTTGGGCCCCCCTCCTCTTCTCTCTCTATACCCAAGGCCTTGGCGCGCTCATCTCCTCCCATGGCTTCCAATACCATCTCTATGCCGATGACTCCCAAATCTACTTCTCTACACCTGATATTTCCCCGGCAACCCAGTCCAAGATCTCTGCCTGTCTTTCGGACATCGCTGCCTGGATGTCTCATCGCCGATTAAAATTGAACATGGCCAAGACTGAACTCCTTGTCTTTCCACCTAACTCCTCCCCCCCACTTCCCCCTCTCTCAATCCATGTGGATGGATCTACTATCTTTCCTGTTCCCTCGGCCCGCAATCTGGGGTTATCTGACACCTCTCTCTCCTTTTCTGCTCACATCCAGCTTGTAGCTAAGACCTGCTGCTTCTTTCTCAACATCAGCAAAATCTGCCCCTTCCTCTCTGAACACACTACCAAAATGCTTGTCCGCTCCTTAATTTCCTCTCGCCTTGATTACTGCAACCTACTCCTCGCTGGTCTTCCCGCTAGCCACCTCTTCCCCCTCCAATCTATACAAAATCACGCCGCTCGACTAATCTTCTGCCAACCTCGACAATCCCACGTTACTCTTCTCAGGTCGCTTCACTGGCTCCCTGTTCAATCCTGCATCCAATTCAAGCTTCTCCTGCTTACCTATAAGTGCATCCACTCTATGGCCCCCAACTACCTCTTATCTCTCCCTACATCCCCTCTCGAAATCTGCACTCCACTAACAAGTTACTTCTATCAATGCCTTTCACATGCACTGCAAACTCCCGACTGCGCTCCTTTCACCTTGCTGCACCTTACGCCTGGAACAGCCTACCTGCATCTGTGCGCCTGGCATCCTCCTTGGCCCTCTTCAAATCCAGATTGAAGACCCACTTCTTCACTGTTGCATTCAGATCCTGACTCCTTCCTCATCTAACCCTAACCCCCGTCATCATTTATGACCAAACTACTGACCAAACCGTACCTTGCGCAGAACTGACTAATGCTCTACCTTGCGCAGAACTGACTAATGCTCTATACTGTTCTAACTTATGTTTCATTCTAACTAGATTGTAAGCTCCGATGAGCTTGACTGACGGGCAGGGACTGTCTCTTGTATGTTGGCTACCTCTTGTTAGGTCGGCTGTGCAGCACTGCGTGCGTGGCGCTTTACAAGTGCTGAATAGTAGTAGTCCTCAGTGAGGTATATAGCTGAGAAAAAAAAGGGAAAGATCTACAACTGCTTGGGGAGAAGGATGGGTTGTGAAGATTGATTTCTGCTGTTCCCGGAGATTACCAGTTATAGGTGAGTAACTGCACTATCTCCAGGAACAAACAGTAATGCAGTCTTCACATATGTGACTCCTTAGGTCCAGGCTACCGGGAACTGTGCGGAGCATGGTCTGTTGTAATAGGAAAGAAACGAACATGGAGAATCCAGGGGATCTGGGAGAGTCAGTATACCCAGCACACCACCATCGAGCCGATAGTGGCAGTAGCCTGGATGGACAGAGGGCTGGAGGTGTAGCTAATCCCAAAGAAGTCTAAGTGAGGGAAGACGAAGATGCAGAGATAGGCCGTGACTACTGAACACCCTTGGGGCAGATGCCAGCCTGTATGGCAGGACTTGGTGCTGGTAGTGTCTGCCAAACATGAAGTGAAGGTACTGCCTGAGAGACAGGTGGATGAGGATGTGCGTGTTCGCATCCTTTAGATCTACAGAACAAAACCAATCATTCCTCTGAAGGTAGGGCAGTAGGGTTCCCAGAGAAACCATCCTGAACTTCTCTTGTACTAGGAACCTGTTTAGATTCCAAGATCTAGAATGGGATGAAACCTCCTTGGCACTTATGGAATAAGGAAGCACTGGGAATAGAACCCTAATCTTTCTTGTGTGCAGGGAACAAGCTCTATGGTACCCTCTTTTAGAAGGGTGGTGAGATGGTCCAGAGGATACTTCCCCTGGAAAAAAGGGAGGAGGGTAAATGGGAAAAATGGAGCCATAGCCCTTGAGGACGATCTGTAGAGCCCAGGGTTCTGATGTTATGAGGGGCCACTTGTGGGCAAAATGGACCAGCCTGCCCGCAAATGTGAGAAGGCTGGTGTTCCTTCAGGGGATGAGTGGCAATGTTCTTTAGGAAGCTGTCAAAAGCTAGCCGCAGGTTGGAGCTGCAGAGTTGGTAGTGGCTTAGGTTTAGGCCTCTTGGGTTGGGCAAGGAGCCTGAGGCTTCTGCTGACCATAGTGAACATGGTAAGACGTGTAAGCCAGAAAAGAGGGGTAATATTTCTTCTTAGGCTAGAAGGGTTTCTTTGTAGAGGCCTTCTTCCTGGAATGATCTGCTGCTTTACGAGAGAAGCGCTTCATGGCAAGGTCAATCTGTCTCAATTTCACCTGCTTTCTCCTACCAGCCCTTACCAAAGAGGTTTTCACTTCTGCAAGGAATATCTGCTAGCTTGTCTTGGACCCACTGCTCCAGGTCCAAAGACTGCAACCAAGCCAGTCTTCTGGCTCCAATACTCTCTGCTGCAGCTCTTCTGGTAGACTCAAGAGTCAAAAGCTTCTCTAGTGATGAATTTAGAGCAGTCTTGATGAATTTAGAGCAGTCTTGACCATGCTTAACTAAGGATCTATAGGCCTCTTGCTTTTCTTCAGGGATGAGAGCAGAGAACTCGTCCAGATCCTTGACAATGTCTGAGGAACATGCCCATATAAAGCATATAGGAATTTATGTGTGAAGACAACATCAAAGCCTGGAGGCATAGGTGGCCAAAGGCATCAAGGGTATGAGATTCCCTCCCAGGAAGAACCAAAGAGTGGTTCTTCATACTCTTGAGCTGGTGCATGGCAGACCCGACCACCACAGAATGGTGAGGGAATTGAGATTTTTGGAAGCCTGGAGAATCGGGGACATTGTAGATGGTGTTCAGTCTCTTACTGACCAAGGGAACAGAGAGGGATCTCCTACATCTGAAATATGAGGTCCTGCAAAATATGATGGACCGGGAGAGTAGCTGCATCCTTAGACATCAAGGGATACTGGAGTATCTCCAGTTCCTCGGCTCTCAGTTCCTTTTCAGTGCAGACCGAGATGGAGAGCTCTGGCTGCACGGATAAAGTCCTGGAAGGACATGTCCTTGGGCCGGCAGGGACAGACACCGCACATGAGGCAGTGACTGGTCTGAGGGCACATCACGGTGCTTTGCGAAACCAGGGATTCAGCCTCTGATTCCCAGGCATCAGAATTGAAAAGGAAGTCAAAATAGCAACAGTTACCAGCGTGTGTCTGGCGCCGATAAGATGTCGAAGGATGATCTTGATGCTGATCAGAACCGTAGATGCTCGATACCTGATCCTCCTACAGCCGATGTGATTCGGCATGGACCCTGAGGATCTAGAAGACAGCAGTTCCAGACTTGATATCAAGGCCTGGTCACCAACGGCTTTCAGATGCCTGATTCCAGGCCCCGTATCGAGACCTGGGCTCCCGAGGACCTCGAGGCCACTGGCACGGATGCTGCCAGGAGCACTGCCACTCCTCTCTATGGTCAGTATGTGCTGCTTGAGGGAGATGGAGGTCTGGTGCAGGACTATGGACCACTATAAGACAATGAAACCAGAGGCTCTCCCAAGGTCGAAGCCTGGTTAGCACACTGGAGCCCCTCTTGTGCTTTGGAGGTGGATTCCTACTGCTTAGCTGGCTGCTCTCGGCTCTCAGGATTGGAATCTTGCTGAGGGAAGCTCCAGTGTCTATGTCTGAGGGAACAATCCCAGGAATTGGCATCAGTCCTCAACATCGAAGGCGGAAATGCTGAAGCAGCTTTGGTGGCTGGCTGTTTCTTACCACAGCCTTTCGATTCCAAGGGAGTGCAGGAACCACACAAAGAACAGGTGCTCTGAGAAGGCATCGACATCAAAGAAGAGCATACTGAGGCTAGAGAGTTAGATCCAAAGACTTGCGTTACTTTTCCCAGTTTTTAACCCTTTCCTTGTCATTTGCAGGCACAGATTACAAGAGTCTAGGTTAGGGTCAGGCCCCAAGCACTGTAAACACCAATTGTGCTTGTTGGTGGCTGAAATAGTGTGGTTACATTTAGTACACTTGAAACTGCTAGCTGGCTTTTCCATGTCAGGAAACACAGGTCAAAAGACTCAATGGCAACCTAGACTGATGAAAAAACCCACAGGAACTGTGAGGTAAAAGATAAAAGAAAAGTGACCAAAAAGGCATCAGCATCGACAAGTGACTGTATCAAAGAGACAGGAAGGCAAAAGAGAAAAAAGAAGCACCCCGAAGGGCATGGTAGAATAAAGTTTTAATTGCAGTGACAGGATGAGCATCCGTAGGACTCCGCAGAAAAACTGAGAAGATTCATTGGGAAGATGGGAAGGCATGCACACATGCATGCTCCCAAACGCTTCCTATAAGATGCTGGGTATTGTTCCTACGCAGGCTCTATCGGAGGACATCACCCATAGACGAAGACTGCATTTCTGGAAATCATCCAGTTCTTCTGCACTATGCTCCCTCTGTTTCCAAAGAGAATATGGCCTTAGCCATGTCTTGACAAAATTACGACGAGAACTTCTCAGGAGAGGACTAACATCTCTATGGATGGTGGTCTTGTGAGTTCTGAAAAACTGTCCTCTGCACTAAGTAGATTCAGTCAGTAACCCAGCCATCTGAAGAGTACGCAAAAAAATGTCTGAGTCTCTGCCTGGATGGCTCTCCATCTTCTTGGGGATATGGCGCTCCTATGGGAGCACCAATGCACAGATAACTTTCCAGGCTTCCGATGCACTACAAAGTGGCATCGGCTGGTCAGTTATCAATCGCCTCTACCGCAGGCAGAAGTATTAAGCTTACAGATGGCAAACAGCATCACCATGATTCTGTCCTCTATATACGCCCAAAAGCACTTCTCAATGGCTGCTACCTCCAAAGGCACTTGGGGGGAGGGGGGTGGCTCAGCAGTATAGGCCGATATTCCCAGAACCTGTCTAGGTTTATTGGCAAGCTGGTCTCAGCTTTGTGAAGGCTGTCGCTGCTCCTCAGATGTAGTGTATGAGCTGACCTCTCGTCTGGACTGCTTGGAGGGTTACACCTGTGGGCCAACTGCACTCCAATAAACCTCAGCACTGATGTAACAGACTCTGCCTGAAGTACAATGTCCTTAAGTCTTCAATACTGATAAAACAGGATGAATCCTTCCTCATCTTCAGGAAAGCCTATGTTGAGGGCTGATGCTTAGATCTATGGATGCTCGGTACTGACTGAGCTCGAGGACCCCTTGATAAAAAAATCAATCACCAACCTCCAGTGTAGCCCAAGAACTATCGACACACATCACCAGTGTTTGGAGTCAAAGGGCCATATTTTTTAATGCCCAAAATTCTCACTTGTCATCTGCAAACAAATTACAAGGAGGTGGCTTGTGGTGGGGCCCTTTTGGTCCTAGTGCACTTTGAGCACTTTCTAAACATGCTGGTGAGTTTTTGGGACATCTTGATCAGGAAAATAGCCACTGAGAACGCAAACAGCTCACCTGTAGCCTAAGCAGGCAAGGCACAATGCTGTAAAAAGAAACCTGAAATTGGGGAAAAACCAAGGAAATTAGAAAAAACAGGGCATATGATGGCAGGGCAGGCAAGAGAGATCTGAAAAGTGATATCTAAAGCTGTGAGGAACTCATGCACAGTATTTGTAACATGAACTTGGACTTCCATCCAACAAGCTCTCTGAAATAAAAAGGGATGCTCCCAAACATTTCTTACAGGGAAAGGATGAGGTCTTCTTGGAGAGCCTCTGTTGGGTCACCACGTTGGTTTCCATCTCAGCCACTGGTTTGCTGAACAGGTTCTCCCCAGTGCAGAGGACATCAAGCAGCTTGTCATGGACTCATTGCGCGAGGTCAGAGGACTACAGCCAGGCTTGGTGCTGGGCGCAGGCCACTGCTACCTGAGTCGCTGACTCAGTCACCATAGACTGCCTGGGACAGGAACTTAGAACAGTCTTTCATCCCAGAGGTCAGGGACTGGAACCACTGGAGGGCTTCCCCAGTAAGCCCCACTGAAAACAGACAACACTTGGGTTAGAGCCTTTAAGTACATGTCTATGTACAATTCACAGGCTTTGATCTGGCAACCCAGCATGGAGCCCTGGTAACACTTGCACCCGAGGGCTCTAGCGTCAACTTGATGACCATGGAGTTATGTGGGAGTTGGGGCTTGTGGAACCTGGGGCCCTTTTGGAAGCAGCAGATGGCATTGAGGCACCAGCTCACCACTGGCACAGAGGCCAGAATTCTCCCACATTCTGAGTAGCAGCCGCTCGAGGATCGGCTGCACAGGCACCGTGAGAGTCTCCTTGGGTGGAGACTCATACTGAAGAATCTCCAGTTCCATGGTGTGCAGATCTTCCTCCACCTCGGTTTGCACAGAGAGGGCCCTAGCCATATCCTTGACAAAATCATGGAAGGCCACATCTTCTGGAGGAGAATGGTACTGGGGCACTGGGGGCAATGGGTCTGAGGGAATATTTGTGTTGCTTGGTTTCCAGGGACGTCTCGTCGTCTGCCTCCCACTTAGAGTTGATGAGTCAGAGGCCCTGCAACTCTCATAACATCAGGGCCGGGCCGAGTGGCTGGCGGATCTGAGGACCTGGTGTCCAAGTCACGGAAACTGGCTGGGGAGGACCGGATGCCTGAGGAATGGGACATAGACGTCAACTGGCGCCATGGGCTTACCTGAGGCCAATGGTGCTCTGAGCTCAGCTTAATGACCGGGGCCCGGTCATCGGGGCAGATGTGGACAAACCAGCCATCATTGCCTGCTGCAGGGCTGGGATACCAGTGATGTTTTGCTCCAAGGCCGCAATTCTGGTTTCCAAGTCAGAAGTCTCCACAGCTTTCTATGTGGGCACCAAGGACCTTGGGCCCGGCACTGGCACTCATGAATGCATACGACAAGGACTACAGTCTTGAGGAACCTCTCACGGTCTCTGCCGGCCGAGGAATTCTTCTTGAGGACCTTGGTAGGGCACTTCTCGAAGCCGTCAGTCCCTCCGGGCAGTTTTACTGGGTTTCGCTGTGGCAACCTCAGTGGACTGAGGATTTTTTCTTTTCTCTCTCGGAGTCAGAGGTCTTCTCGAAGGAGGAGCCGACGCGAGATTCCAAGGACGCTCGGGCCTCAAGGGAAGTGCGGGCTTGGAGTTCGGCGTCAGGGAGGCCGGTGCCAAGTCGAACCTGGGTACGTTTTTCTTGCAACTTGGACCTCTCTTTATTGGTTTAAGGTGGCATGGCCTGGCACAGGTCACAGGAGGTGCTGTCATGGTCCGGTCTAATGGCAGCATAGGTAGCAGTCATGGTGTCAGTCACAGACATCTTTGATTACAGCGGTCACATTTTTTGAACCCACCGGGGGACATAGTGGGGAACACCCAGACGAGGTCAACGACCCCCAGGCAAAAAAAAAGGTGCACATGCCAGTCAAGGCGAGCCTCGATCAAAAAAGACAAAAGGAGTCAAGAACAGAACCGAGGACATTGCCGGCTCAAGGTTGGAAGAGGAATCGGTACGCAAACCAGGAAACTAACTATTTTGAGGATAATTATCAAGGATTTTTTCTGAGGAAACAAGAAAAACATCCATTCGGCTCTGCAGAAAAAAAGGAGACCGAGTAAGATGGCACCTTTGGGCAGGATGGAGACCATGCATGTGTGATAGCATGTCCCAAAGGCTTTCTTTGAAAGCTGGAGAAATGCTCTGCATGGGCTCAAGTCAGCGCAGATGTCAACCAAGTGAGGACCGACTTCCTGCTTGTTCCTGGAGAACCACAACTTCTTCCTCAGATTTCTCAACAAAACCAGTGAATCTAAACCATGTAAGGCCCCCCTTCAGCTTCCTTTCTAAGCAGCAGGAAATTGTGTTAATTGGATCACTTCTGTATTTTGACTGCTTTAGGAAATGGTATTTCATTTTCTTGTTACTGAGCTGTCAATGCTCCTCCTCAGGTTTTAACTATAACCCAGAATACATAACAAGCAATCCTTAAATTAAAAAGGCAGAAGTAGTGGACGCAATTATGCATAATAGGCAAGTGAATATTTTGAATAACCTTAGTACTGCTTTTCTATATTTTCAGGATTAAGCATTCTGCTCTTAAGTCACTTCAGGTCCAACAAATTTCTAGAGTATCTGTTGCACACAGGGGTGGCGGAAGGGCTTTTTCTTTGGGGGGCTCATGCTCTGCTCTAACTCCACCCAAGCCCCCCACCCCATGGGCAGAAACCCTTCCTATTAACAGACAGGAAGGATCTTTAACACTATCGTGGCTTTTCTGCCTGCTGAAGATGGTATCCCCATAGCTAGACAGTTGCCTGCCGGCTGGGGTCATTGCAAAGACCCTTCTTGTCTACCCACGATCCTTGCAGAGGAAGGGTCTTTGCAATGATCATGGCCAGCAGGCAGTAGGCTACCCGCAGGGATTCTATCCCCTGTAGGCAGAAGAGAAGCTGTGATCGCAGCAAAGACCCTTCCTGTCTGCTAGTGGGGATCCGATCTTTGGCAGGCAGACAGGAAGGGGCTTTTCATTTTCTGCCCTTGGGGATGGGATCCCTGCTGGCAGCTGCTACCTAGCACACCCACTGCCTGCCTACAATGCCTACCAGGGGTGGACTACCCCTTTCTAACACTTATGGTTGCACATATGCTCTTCTTGGAAAGCCAGAACCTATCAATATTTACCCAAGCCTTAAAAAGAACACAATAACAGTTCAGTGTGTTGTTGTAAGCAGTACTATACCTTTTTCTCATATACATCTTGCCACTCTATGCCAGCAAAAAATTTATGCTGCATGATTTCTTTAGCATCATCAGGGCCACCACCTAATCTGTTAGGGAAAAAAAAAACACTTAGTAAAAATGTTCTGCCAATTTGAATATAAGTTGCTGTCTCTCAAACAACCCACCCCCCACTTCTAGTAGGTACCAACCTTAAACCTCCTAATGTTACTCTACAAAGCCATGTTACAGAGTCTAAGGGACATTCACAGCTAGAGTTCATGTGAGCTACTGCATTAGCACATGCCAATGCCATTAACTCGCATTAGTAACTTTGTTCTACTGCATAAAATGAGCCCTGTGGTAAAAAGATAGCCCGTGCTAATATGTTAATGATTAGTAATAACTGTCAGTTTCTGGAATTCCAGAACAGCTCCGGTAAAGCGTACTCACTTGTTAACAGGTGATCTCCGGGAACGGCAGGAATAAGTCTTCACATATGGGTACCATCGACACCAACGGAGCCTGCGCAGGAACGCTCCCCAGCGTCCAAAAGGAAAGATTTTGGGAGCATCCCACCACGCATGCGTGCTGCCTTCCCCCCAACTACCTCTCTCACTTCAGTAGAGTTGAAAGCTGAGACCAAAGGAGAGAAGTAGAAGAAAAAAAGAAAGAGAAAGACAACTCCTAGGGGAGGTGGGTGGGTTGTGAAGACTTATTCCTGCTATTCCCGGAGATCACCTGTTACAGGTGAGTAACTACGCTATCTCCAGGAACAAGTAGGAATGTAGTCTTCACATATGGGGACTCCCAGCTAAAAATACCTAGGGATGACCCCAGCATGTTGCGGATCTAAGATAGGCCATGTTTCCTCCCAGGGACCTCAGGCATCTAAGAGTGGATGGTGGGAAGGAGTTGATCTAGGAATGGTCAGGAATGTAGAACAGCCTGACCGAACAAGGCATCCTGAAGGGAGTCCTTGTCTAAACAATAGGGGGCAGTGAAAGTATGTACAGAAGCCCAAGTTGCTGCTTTGCAGATCTCATCAATAGCAACTGAACGAAGATTAGCTGTTGAGGCTGCCATGGCTCTAACATTATAAGCCGAGACATGGCCTTCAAGAGGGATTCCTTTACTCTGCTAGGTAAAGGAAATACAGTCTGCAAACCACTTAGAGTTTTCTTAGTGACTGGAAGTCCTAAATGACTAGAGTCAAAACCCAGAAAAAGCCGAGAAGACTTTCTAAATGGCTGAGTTCTATGAAGATAAAAAGCCAGGGCCCGTTTACAATCTAAGGTATGAAGATTTTTTTCCGTGCTGGAGGCATGAGGCCTAGGAAAGACTGGGAGATAAACCGATTGGTTTAAATGAAAAGGTGATAGCAACTTTGGCATAAAATGAGGATGCGTCCTCAAGACTACTTTGCCATGATGAAACCTCGTATAAGGCGGGTCAGCCTCTAAAGCTTGCAGTTCACTAATGCGTCTTGCAGAAGTGATAGCAATTAGGAAAATGACTTTCCATGAAAGAAACTTTAGCTCCGAAGTAGCTAAAGGTTCAAAGGGTTACTTCATGAGTTGACCCAGAACAAGATTAAGATCCCATGCCACTGGAGGAGGTTTGATGGGAAGTTTTGTTAAAAGGAGACTCCTCATAAATCTTGAAACAAGAGGATGAGAGGAAATTGGTTGTCCAAAGGGTTTATGAGATGCAGCAATAGCACTAAGATGGACTAACAGAATTGGTCTTGAGACCAGAAGCTGATAAATGAAGGAGATAGTCCAGAAGGGACTCTACTGGTACCAAGAGGGGATTAAGTCTCCTCTGGGAACACCAGACTGAGAACCTCTTCCATTTAAAAGCGTAAGAACGCCTTGAGGAAGGTTTTCTGGAAGCTAGAAGAATATCCTTCACTTGTTGTGAAAGGCCTAGATCTTGAAATTCTATGTCTTGAGCAGCCAGGCCTTGAGATGAAGGGACTGGGGTGTAGTAGGGATCCATTGTTCTGGGACAGAAGATCCGGAGCACTCCCCAACTCCAGAGGAGTGGCTTGAGAGAGACCTAAGAGAAGAGGATACCATGTTTGCCTTGGCCAACAGGGAGCTATGAGTATCATGCGACCTCTTGTCTCTCGAGTTTGAATAAGGTTTTGGGAATTAGGGGAATTGGTGGGAAGGCATAGAGAAAATCCTGGCCCCAATGGAGCAGGAATACATCCCTCGCCTGACAATTTTGAGCTGGAAGTCTGGAACAGTACCGGGGAAGTTTGGCATTCTGTGGACTTGCAAAGAGGTCTATGTCTGGTGTTCCCCAGACTTGAAATACTCGAGCAAGGTGATATGAGTGGAGAGACCACTCGTGTGGCAACAGGACTCAGATGAGCCTGTCCACCCAAACGTTTTGAATGCCTGGAAGGTATTTTGATAAGGAAGCTTATCAGGACCCCAGAGATAGGGATAAAGAGAAGGAATTTACCCTTATAAAAGGACCTATTTTACCAGGTCAGAGACACAAAGCTCCCTTTACACCTAGAAAGCAGGTAATTCCTAGCTACAATAGGTTGCAGAATGCCCCTAGTGGAGAAAAGGAGAAGGAATACAGGCCCAGGGTAAGGAACCCTTATGTCACTGAATTCTCCAATTACTCAGCTGCCACGAGGCAGTTTGATCTCCAACACCTGAGAGGAGAGGGGGTGGAGCAGGCACCTGAGAGGTTTAAGACTAGGTCAGTTTATTCAGATGAGAGAGGCAGGAGAGGAAGAAGAGGAAAGGAGAGAGAACGTGAGAGCAGGAGTGCCTACTGGAAGAGGAATGGAACTGGATCAGTGAGAACAGCAGGAACCAGGAACACAAGTTGGAGAACAGGACGTGGAAGCACCGGTGAATGGTGGTCAGAGCATGAGGGAGGAGAAGCTGCTACAAGCTTTGACCCAGGTATGAGCATTAGAAGCTTGCCTAGCCTTAGCCCTAACGGAAGGCAGACAGCTAAGCCCTCTGAGCCAGAAACAGAGGATGTGCCAATGCAACTGGGTGAACCAGACATAGCTTTAGAAGAAGTCCCATACATGGATTGCTCTTTATGCCAGTCTTCCAATACAGAGGTGTTGAAAGGGAGTCAACCGTAAGGAAAACCTCCAGTGTCCTCTAGCCCTAAGAGCCTGTGGTTAACTTGTGAAGGTCCTGAGTTAAAGGCAAAATACTTTTTTTTTTTTTTTTTTTTTACTGTGCAAGCCGAAGCTGCCTAATTAAGTTGGTGAATCAGCTGTGAGCCAGAGCAGCGCTCAGCCTGAAGCTGTATTAACGGTGAAAGTAAGGAAAGCTTTTGTTTGGCTGTTTATAAGAAAACCTTGCATAGAGAATTGCTTGCCTGTGAAGCGTTTAACTGCCTTGTTGAAAGTTTTTCTATGTTTAAGAAGAGAAACAGTGTTCTGGACTGAGAGAAAAAGAAACTTGCTTTAGGAAAAGCTGTTTCCTGTTTGTTTGATCAGAACTGCAAGCCATGCCTGATAGCAGGGGCTGTTAAAGTATTTATGTTTATACTGGAGAACATTGCAAGCTGTTTTGTTTGGAATTTAGTTATATCCTGATGTTCATTTACAAGTATCCTGGAGAAATAATCCAAAGGTGGAATTTGTGAACCTTAGTGTGTTTTTTTTCAGTTAATAAACTGTCATTACCTTACCACTCAAGGCAACTACAAAGGTTTTTGTTTTTTACCTGAGGTTGAATACTTTGACTGAACTACCTTTCCCATAAGGCATTACAAGGCAATCAGTCAGTTAAAGACCAAAAGGTGAATCTCTCTAATGACAACCACGCCCCTCCATACTGCATGTAAGGGGCTATGAGCAGTATACTGCCAATAAATGAATGTGATGCTCTCTGGCAAAGGCCCACAGTTGCAAAGCTTCGTTGCATAATTGCAGAGAGCCTGTTCCGCCTTGTTTGTTTGGGTAAAACATGGCTACTTGATTGTCGGTTTGCACCAGAACTGTTTTGTTTACGAGATGGAAGCAAAAGACTCGAATAGCATTGGAAATGGTCCTTAGTTCTAGGAGATTTATTTGAAGAGAAACCTCCTGTGGGGTCCAGAGACCCTGGGTAGACAGATTGCCCAAGTGGGCTCCCCAACCCAACTTGGATGCATCCGTCAGGACAGCCTGAGGTAGGGGTTGCTGAAAAGGAGAGCCTACTGTAAGCTTTTCCAGAGATTGCCACCAATACAGAAATGCAATCAGGTGTGTGGTAACTGATCTTGTCCGACAGGCATCCTGAGGCCTGGGACCATTGGGAAGCTAAGGTCCACTGGGCCGCTCGCATGTGAAGGCGTACATAAGGAATCACATGGACTGTAGATGCCGTGTGTCCTAGAAGTCGAAGCATCTGTCGGGCAGTGAGGAAGGTTTGTAGCACTGCTTGATATGCTAGTTCGATGATGCACAGACAGCGAGGCTGAGGCAGGAAAGCCTTTGACTGCTGTGTGTCCAAGCGAGCCCCTATAAACTCGAGGGATTGAGATGGGGTGAGCTGGGACTTTGGAAGGTTTATGATCCATCCCAAGTACTGCAATATGTGCATTGTTCGGGAAAGAGCATGACTTGCCTCTAGAGCTGACGGTGCTCGGATGAGCCAATCGTCTAAGTAAGGGAAGACAAAAATTCCTAGAGTCCTCATAAATGCTGCTACTACTGCCATGGATTTTGTGAAGACCCTTGGAGCAGAGGCCAGTCCGAAAGGAAGGACCCTGCATTGAAAATGTCTTCCCTTGACTAGGAATCTAAGGAATTTTCTGTGATCTGCATGAATAAGGATATGCATTGTAAGCATCCCTTAAATCTAGAAAACATAGCCAATCTTGCTCGTGAAGGTATGGAAGAAGTGTGCCGAAGGAGATCTTGAACCTCTCTCTGACTAAATATTTGTTCAGTTCTCTGAGGTCCAGGATTGGTCTTAGTCCCCCTGACTTCTTTGGAATGAGAAAATAGGGGGAATAGAATCCTGTGCCCTGCTGGGATATTGGAACCTCTTATATAGCCCCTTGAGCCAGAAGAGTGGTGACCTCTTGCCACAACAGGTCTGAGACCGGTGGTTGAGATTTGAACTGTTATTAGCGTGGATGGGGGCAAGCTGAGGAAATGAAGCTTGTATCCCAGACTCACGACAGATAAGAGTCCAATCTTCTGATGTGATTTGTTGCCATCTTTTGGCAAAACGGCAGATACGGCCTGGAATATTTAAAGGTTTTGGGCTTAGAATAGGAAGAATGGCTAAGTTTTCTAGACAACAGTCAAAGACCCTGAGGAGGCTGGGTCTGCTGAGCCTTCTGAGCTTGTGTCTGTCTAGGTTGTTGTTGCCCCTTCTGGGGAACATGTGTTTGCTGGGTGGAAGATGGATAGAATTTTTTCTTTTTAGAGAAAAAAGGTGTTTTGAAAACCTTTTCTTGGCTGTGTTAGCTGTAGATTTTGACAATCTGTCTAAAGTTGTATTATCAGTGTCAATTCCATTTGCTTTAAGCTGCCAAAACTTTGCCAAAGAGGTTTTCTCCTGTGCAAGGAATGTTTCCCAGCTTATCTTGCACCCATTCCTCCAAGTCTGAAGCTTGGAGCCAGGCAATACCACGTGCTCCTATGGATATAGCAGAAGTTCTGCTAATACATTCAAACAGTCAAAGATAGCACGATTCATAAACTTAGAGACATTTTGAGCATGTTTGACAAAAGTCAAATGATCTGTCCATTTATCCTCTTGAAGAAAAGGGTTCCAAAAGTTCCAAGTCTTTCGTAACCTGTTCAAGAAACATTCCCATGTATAATATATAGGAACTGATTCTTGCTGATAACATGGAGGACTGAAAGCATCGATGACCAAGGTATCCAGTGTTCTAGACTCACATGGTGGATTGGAAGAGTTTTTAGCACTCTTAATCCGCCTCATGGTGGACTCTACCACCATCGAATGATGTGGTAACTGAGTCTTCTGAAACCCTGGACAAGGTGGTACTCGATACATAGTGTCAAGACGTCTAGAATGTGGAGATACTGTTAAAGGAGCTTCCCACATTCTTAACATTAGATCATGTAAGATCTGGTGTATAGGAAGCATAGCTGCCTCCTTTGGAGCCAAAGGATATTGAAGAATTCTCAATTCTGCCGCCCTAGGCTCCTTTTCTGGTACTACTGTAATGGCAAGACCCTTTGCCATATCACGTACAAAATCATGAAAAGACATATCCTCAGGAGGGCACATTCTGCGTTGAGGAGTTGAATCTTGTAAAAGTTCAGCTCTGGTACCGGTGGAATCATCCGAGTCATCGGAATCGGAAGACTCAAAAGGAGGAAGCACTGGGTTCTCCCGAAGCAGATGGCGTCGGTACCACTCTATGTCGGTACCAAAACTAATCAGTACCTGATCTCCCATGCTGGAGAGATTCCAAACTCGGCATTGGGGGAAGCATGCCTGTTGAAACAGGTACCGAGGGCAATGGCACCGGCATTGGTACTGGTGCCTGTGGAACCATCTGTAGCGACTTTAGCAGTACCGAAGTAGCTAAGAGTCGCTAGACTGTGTTCGATAGCGAGGAGTCTTGTCCATTGCCGATGCCGGGGTGTTGGTACTGGTGGAAGCGGCCACAACCCCTGAGCATGGCACCAGTAGTTCCAACGTGGAGCCCCGATAAAGCTTTGGAGCCCGAAGACTCCTGCCGGGGCTGTTTTGCCAGTGAAATGTCCGAGGGCAACGCCAGTGGCATCTTGATGTTTAGAGGAATATCTACCCTTCAAGGACCGGCTAGTCTTAGAAGAGTTGCGTTTAGTTACCTGAGATCCGTGGGAAGAAGTAGAAGCCCTGGAAGACATCGATGCTACAGACATTGTGTCTGAAGCAAAAAGGGCACTGAGTTGATTTGCTCGATTCTGAAGACTTCTTTTAGTCAGCTTCCTGCAGGAGAGACACTCCGCAGGGCAATGGTCAGGACCTAAACATTTAAGACACCAGTCATGGGTGTCGGTAATAGAAATTGTACCGCCACATTTTGAACATTTTTTAAACCCAGTGGCTGGTTTTTCCATGGTAAGGGAAAAGAGGGCCTAATGTCCAAAATGGCACCAAGCACCAGAGCAGGGAAGAAACCCCTGAGAAAAAGCACTAAAAATGAAACATTTTTAGAAGAAAAGAAAGAAAAGCACCGGTGGTACCGGTAGGCGTCGACGGAAGGCAGACGCAACCACAAAAAATATAAAAATAAGAAGATTTTCTGCAGTGAAAGGGGACACATCCTGTCGGCTCCACGGAAAACGAAGAACTGAAGTAAGAGAGGTAGTTGGATGGGAAGGCAGCACGCATGTGTGGTGGGATGCTCCCAAAAGCTTTCCTTTTGGACGCTGGGGAGCGTTCCCGCACAGGCTCCGGTGTCGACGGTACCCATATGTGAAGACTACATTCCTGCTTGTTCCTGAAGATAGTAGCTTACAGCCATTACAGGGCAGAGAACACTTTTCCAGTTCCTTAGGTGTTTAGGTTCACTGCAGCAGTTTCTTCTTCCTCCTCATTCAGTGCATCTGTGTGGGTTTAGTTTCTAAGGAAATCCAAACTACATCAGCCTGTTCTGCCCAAATGAACCTGTCTTTAAACCTTAATAATGCACTTCTTTAAGTACTAGAAACCTACCTCCTTTAGCCTGACCATATCATTCCATCATCTTAACACCCTATCAAATAAAGCCTAATATTTTTAGTTATTAAAAAAAAAGAAAATCTGCTGCTCGTATATATCTTAATCATGTAAATATTTTTATGAGCCTACCATAGGTCTTCCTATCCCCGATATACATCTGGCAGTCATAGACTGCTTCATCTTCAAGTGCAGTGCAGGCTACGAAACTTCTAATAGCAATAGCATTTGGGCTGCAGCATTCCAAGGGAGCAATATAGTATAGGGGGTGAAGTACTTTTGTCCACTAAAGAAGAGCGGGACCTAAAGAAGAGCGGGACCTAGGCGTGGTTGTGTCTGATGACCTTAAAGTAGCTAAACAGGTAGAAAAGGCGATGGCAAAAGCTAGAAGGATGCTTGGGTGCATACGGAGAGGAATGGCTAGCAGAAAAAGGAGGTGATAATGCCTCTCTGTAAGTCTTTGGTGCGACCTCATTTGGAGTATAGTGTGCAATTCTGGAGACCGCACCTTCAAAAGGATGTGAACAGGATGGAATCGGTGCAGAGGGTGGCTACTAAAATAATTAGTGGTCTTCATTATAAAGCATACGAGGACAGACTGAAGGATCTTAATATGTACACCTTAGAGGAAAGGCGGTATAGAGGTGATATGATTGAGATGTTTAAATACCTCCGTGGTATAAATGTTCAGGGAGAGAGCCTCTCAATTGAAAGCAAGTTCTGCTACGAGGGGACATGGGATGAGGGTGAAGGGAGATAGATTCAGGAGTGATATGCGGAAATTTTTCTTTACGGAAAGTAGTGGATCCGTGGAATAGTCTCCCAGTGGAGGTGGTAGAGATGAGGACAGTAACTGAATTCAAAAAAGCATCGAACACAGAGGATCTCTAAAGATAAAAAGGGGACTGTTGTAGCTGTTGATATGGAAGGACAAACTAGATAGGCCATGTGGTCTTTCTGTCATCATGTTTCTATGTTTAATGCTTCTGGTAAATCACAGCATGGAAGAACATACCAGAGTTCTGCCAGTTACACTTCTATAAATCAGAACAGCAACTTGCAGAGCACTAGCAAATAAGACCATGCTATCAGCTATGGTCTCATGTCTGTGGGAAACACACGAGGTCTCAAATAGACAGGTGAAAGAGTGGCACACACAACTCGAATGAAAGGAAGTAAAGGATGAAAGAAGGAATCCAATGTGTAGTTCCTCATTTTAGGCAGGATTTCTACTCCTTGTTTTACAGTAGCAAAGTCTACAACTGGAGCAGAGGTTCCCAAACCTGCCTCCCAGCCAGTTGGTGTTTCAGGATATCCACATTTCTGCAGCATTATGGTACTGCTGCTGTAAATAAAGGACAGATGTGTAAATAGTTGGCATCCATCTCCTGGTTCCCTTTAGCTTCCTACTTTTAAATTGCCAGTCTTAAGGCTGTGAATGCTGACATGGACCTCCTGAGCAGATTGGGTAGACCATTTACTTTTGCAATCACCGGTCTTCATCTGTGGTCTTCTCCAGACACAGTCTGAATCCCAGGCATGCTTGAATTCTGCCACTGTATAGGTTCTTACCACCTTCATTGAAAATTTGTTGCAGGTGTCTAGCACCCACTTCAGTGAAAGTATCAATAAATTATTCTGAGCTTCCCTTCAGAGTCACATGACTGCCCCTTTTTCCTTCAGCTTTTCTATGTGACATGCATTGTCCTCTGGTACTTTGAAGTCTGCTGGGTATTTGAATGCTTGCAATTTTCCCTTTCCTTTTTGTCTTTTAGAGCACTGTTTTAGCTCCTCTAGTCTATATATAGTTTATGATAGGTCATGTTTGAGATCGGGGACCCTTATATTTATTTATTTATTTAACACTTATTTATATACCGCATCTTCCAGCGATCAGTTGCGGTGTACAATTAACAACAGTTAACAAAGCAGAGTTTGTTTTACATAGAACATTGAACATTATAACTTATTACATAGAACATCGTAACTTGCATAATTCAGGGATTCAACAACTAATCAGGATATTTCAACTATAACAGTGTGTGTGACAATTTTAAACAGAAGTACTGTCTGTACCGCATTAGGCAGAACATACCGGTTGTAACTATATACAAGTAGGAGTATCAAGGCATAGGAATTCAACTACATAGGAATATCAAGGCATAGGAATGGAGTGTTATTTATGTAAGTTTTGTATGTTATTCTTTATAGGAGGGTGTATAAGCTTGATTTGGGTAGGTTCGTATTTAGCCTTTATCTAAGTTGATTGGAGGATTTTCCATGGTATTATAGTGTTTATTGAATAGTATACTTATATAGTATACTTATATAGTAGCACAGTAAATGACAGACTGCCTAGTATAAAATTTGTCCTCGATGGATATGCATAACACATTTCTAAAAGTAACATGAAAACATGAAATCCCCTCTTGCCCATGTGTTCCACTCAGTTTCAACCCTCTTCTCTATCACAAGCATGACCAAAATCTATTATAGCGCTGCCCTCATATTTTGGAGCCCCAGTGGCATAAACCTGGTGTTTAAGGTTGTATATTGTTCTGTATAAGTGGTATGAAGCAATCATATCACTGCCATTTAGTAAACTGTCATGCCATACAGTTGCCCCTCAAATTCTTGCCACTAAATAGCTTGTGTTTATTGCGTGCATTTTTGAATTCCATTAGTTTATTTTTTCCAACTCAATGAATGTTTAGAAGAAGTTATATGTAAGCTGAGAATGTCTGACAAAATAATTCTCCCAAAACATAACAATCAAATGTGGCATATGGTTGGGAGGGGGGAGGGACTGTTCAAAAATGGGTCAGATCAGACTTGGGGTTCCAGAAAGACAGACATTCTCCCCCATAAACACAAGTCCGATGAATTTCCTTGGAAGAAAGTTCCTGCTTCTGCAGTACAGAAAAAGTTAGGGAACTACTCTTCATAACTGGCGCTCCTCTTCTCTGTTACCCTGGTCAGACAACTACTGGAAATAGTTCCATGAAGCATATTCTACAATGCGTTTTCCTATTACACCCCCTCCCCAGTACTGCCACACCACTATGCCTAATGGGCTGCCTTTTATTGATTTAAATGCACATTTTGTTATAAATTCTACTGTAAAACCTACTGACAACCATAGCTCTCTCAATCATTGCTATGTATACTGCCAAACAATACCGGCTGCCATGGGACAAAAGCATACCATGGTTAAACTAAAATTCAACCTTTACATATTCTGGCAGCAACAACTAATGGTTTGATACATTACTGCATTTGGTCTCATTTTAAATATTGTTCCTAATTATGGGGGGAGTTTCTAAGATGGCAGATCTCATGTGCGTTGCTCAGAGTTACTAGTGCTATGGATAAGAGTCTAGCCGCTTGCTCTCACTAGCACCGATGCCGGTGTCTCCCACATATGGAGCATTAGCTATTACATATTGGGTGGAATGGGCACTGTAAACTATTCCCTCGGAGGGGCCTCGTATTGGAGGATATCTAGCTCGTCTGATTCTGTCGGGAATGCTAGGGCTTTGGACATGTCCTTGATGAAGTCTAGGAACGCCATGTCCTCTGGTGGGGACAGACACTGGGACTCAGTGAGGGGAATCCAAGGGGATGTTGTGGTGGCGACTGGTGTCCGGCGACAACTCGTCCTCCGTTTCCTACTCAGAGTAGTCCATCGAGGACTCGAGGGAATGGTGGTTTGTGGGTTCCAGGGCTGATCCTCATATGCAGTCCTTGGAGACCCTGTGGCCGGCACAGAGCACACTGGCTGGGGAAGATCGTAGTCCCATGGAACAGGAGCTGGATCGAGACCTCGGCTGAGAATCAACTCGGCCTCCAGGGACGTCCTCTACATTGAGGGCCCGGTGGTGTGGGTGGAAGAACCTGTGGTACCAGACAACAGCGTCTGCTGCTGGACCATGAAGGCAGACAAGCTGCGCTCCAGGGCTGCCATTCTGGACTCCAGGCCAGAAGGCTCCACAGCCACTGGCACAGACACCAAGGGAATCGGGCCTGACGCCAGTTCCCCTGAAGGAGATTCCTCAACAAGGATGATGTCAGGTGACCGAGGCTAGCATGAGGTAGAGTCCTTTCGGGAGAGCTTTGCAGGCCACTCCATCTCCGGTCTCTTGAGTGTCTAGGATTGCGGTTCCTGGCTCAGGACTTATCCGGCACATCTGAGCCGTCTAGGGACGCTGCTGCCTTTGAGGCCTTCTTCTTAACTTCCCTTGAGGGGGACCCCCTCTGAGGAACCACAGCATCGGTTGGGGTCCATAAGGCTACCTTGGGATTCCACGGTTTTGGAGGCAGCCCTGGCCTTCGGAGGTACCGGGGACTCCGGGAAAAACTTATGCTACTGCTGGTGGCTCTTGTGGACCTTGGTGGGCATCTTCTTACAGAGGCCACATGCTGTGGGGTCGTGGTCCAGTTCCAGGCAACGAAGGCAGTCATGTGTGTTGGTTATGGACATTTTGGCACACCGATCACACTTTTTAAAACCATTGGAAGCCATGGGAGAAAAAAAGTATCCCAGCGAGGTCAAAGACTCGCGTTGCCGCCAGTTAGAAAAAAGGCATGAAGGTGCCAAGAAAGAAGAAAAACTACAAACCCAAGACTCTATGCCGGGGCAGTGGGCTCTAGTGGCGGGAAGAGAACCGATGCCCTACCAGAGAAGAGTATGAAACTAAAGTCGAGAAAATCAACTTTTTCCAGGGGAAGAGCAGACAGACGTCTGAAGGGCTCCGTGGTAAAAAAAAGACTGAGCAAGATGGCACCCTTAGGCGGGAAGGGGACCATGCATGCGTAGTGGCATCTCCCAAAGGCTTTCTTTGAAAGTTGGGGTGATGCTTCCGTGAGGGCTCTATTGGCACCAATGTCACCCATATGTGAGGACACTTCCTGCTTCTCCCTGGAGAATCCTACATAATCAGGGTTGGTGAGTTATCTAAATGAACCTGGTCCCTGAATGAAAGCTTAAGGAAGGAGGAGGAAATCTCTGCTATCTAAAACTCAGCAAAGAGGCACAGGCAAATTTGCTTTGAGGGGAAGAGAAGACCCTACACCTCAAATGGAAGGCTGCAGCATCTGAGGCTAGTTTGCCATACGTCCTTACCCTGAGAACAAAACTGAGGCACTTGTCTGTTGAAGAGTGTTGAATAAATCTATCGAGGGGGTGCCCAATATTAAGTATGGATAAGCCACTTCCTGGTTCAGGGTCCATTCATGAGGTTGAAGGACAGCTCAGCCTGTCTGCCAGGGCACTGTCCTTGCCCGGTATGTATGTGGCTCAGTCATCTGTTGAGAGATGAATGAAGTTCCACATCCTGACTGAGAACCCATTACAGTTGTTACAACCACTGTTCCCTCTAAGCTGTGCGCATGTGCGCGCGCACACACCTCACCGAGTGAGCGCACATACTTAACAGAGCGCACAAAAATTACGGTTCTGATTCTGATAGAAAACACAGACGTCTTAAAATTTAAAAGTTGTGATTGTAATTACTAGAAATTTTCTGCTTCATTTAGTAATTGTCTATTTTCATTTAATTTGATTAAAATCAATGTGGTGTACATACTGTATTCTGATGTGTAGTCAAATTTTAAAGTATATAACTCCGAGTGTCGTTATGTGGCGCACAAAAATTTAACCTTCCTTCAAAAGCTGCACACAGCTGATATTTTATGCGCACACAGCCTACAGAAAATTAGAGGGAACATTGGTTACAACCCTATTCTGCCCTGCTTGCTGTAGTATTTTGCTATCTGTCCATCTAGGTCATGACTATTTGGCTGGCCAACTGATCTCTGAAAGCCCTTAGAGCTTTTGAGATTGCTCGCTGTTCCAGAAAATTGATCAACAGGCTTTCCTGGGTGGACCAAATCCCTGAGTATGGGATCTACCTACATGTGCTTCCCAGCCCAGCTTGGACAAGTCTATCGTGAGCAATTTTTTGTAAGGAGACATTTGAAATGGCAGACCTTTGGCCAGATTGGAATGATCCATTCACCAGAACAGGATGTCCTGGAGAGAGAGAGTGACAAATGAAGTCTCTGCCTGTGAGTGGCTTTGTTTGATTGAAACTTATGCCAAAAGTAACAAATTGTCAAGGCCATATGCATCAACATTTGCTGACTGTTGCATTTCTTCCACTAACACCAGTGAAGGAGTAGCCTAGTGGTTAGAGAAACTGCCTAGTACCCAGAAGATCAAGGGTTTGATTCCCACTGGCACTCCTTGTGACCTTGGGCAAGTCACTTTACCCTCCATTGCCTTGGAAGAAAAGGCCTGGCAATCTACTTCTGGTGATAAATTGCCAAGAAAACCCAGAGGCAGTTGGGTTGCCAGGAGTCAGCACTGAGTTGACTGCACTAAAAAAACCCATATCACTAAGCAGGTGAGCCTCTCTTGTGGAAGGAAGGCTTTCACATGAGGTATGTCCAACAGAGCTCCAATGATGTCTAACTGGTGGGACAGGTTCAAGTTAGTCTTGGGGTAATTTATGACAAACTAATAGCTCTAGCACCTGGAAAGTGATTTGTATGGATTCTTCAACGCCCCCTTGAGTGGAGTTATTGATCAATTATCAAAATAGGGGAACATGTGGGTAGAAATGCTGCAATTACCATGAGATTTTTTATGAATGCATGAGGAGTGGAAGTGAGGCCGAAAAGCAGTATACCGTACTGAAAGTGGTTCCTCTATGATGAGCTGCAGGATACATTCCAGTCACAGGAAGTTATCTGTATATGGGTGGAAGCATCCTTTGTGTCCAGAGCAGATTGCTTCCTTTTCTTCATAAAGGGGATTGGCTCAGTATTGAGGGAAACCATTTTGAACCTTTTGCAAACTAGATACGAGGTGCGATCAAAAAAAGTATCAAGACTTGAATAACACAAGTAGTATTACACAGACAGTTATTGCACTCCATCTCCTTCAAAGTAGTCCCATTCCGATAAAACACTTCCTCCAGCGTTCCTGCCACTGCTGAAAACAGTTTTGAAATGCCTCTCATTATGCTGTGAAGCTGTGTTATCAAATTTTGCATAATGGTCTCCAAGTTGTTGAATTTCATTCCTTTTTGTGGTAATTTCAGTTTTGGAAGCAAGAAAAAAAGTCACAGGATGTGAGGTCAGGTGAGTACGGAGGCTGACAGACTTGCTCGACAAGATGTGATGCATGAGCTGGGCATTTTCGCGATGAAGCAGCTGTTCACCATTCCTGTGCAACTCTGGTCTCTTATGACAAACAGCAACTCTCAAACAAGTCTTAGTACTCCTTATTGATGTTTGGCCTTTTGGAGTATACCCATGATGAATACCCTGGTAATCAAAGAAAACTGAGCATGACCTTGATATTGCTTCTCAACTAACTAGCTTTCTTGGGTCTGGGAGAGTTTGGCGTCTTCCATTGTGAGGATCGAGCCTTAGTTTCTGGGTCATAAACCCATGATTCATCAGCAGTAAATATTTTTGATGAAATCAGTCATTTTCAAAGCATTCCAACAACTCCCTGGCTGCAGACAGTTGATCTTTTTGGTCAGGGGTCAGAAGTTTCAGCACAAAGTTTTCAGACACGTCTCATCCCCAAATCGACAGTAAGAATGGCCTGTACAGACCCGAAACTGATATCCATGTCCTCAGCAAGCTCCCTTATAGTCAATTAGCAATATGAGTATTGTGGCATGCACTGCTTCAACTGTCTTTATTCCTGCTCATGGATGACCTTCCAGAACGTTTGTCACTTTAGCGGCTCTCCTGGAAACACTTGTATCAGTCAAACGCTAGCATAACTCATGCATTCATTGCCATATTCTTGCTGTAACTTGTCATAAATCTGTACGAATCTCCAAGTTCCTGGCAGAATTTAATGCAAATTTGCTGTTCAATTTTTTCACTCATCGTAAATCTGACAAAAACATCGCGTGGTTAAAAAAAGTACAGGTGTGCTGCAGCCATGCTACACTTCTGCACATGCAGAACACAAAAGTAGGTCACTGCATGCCTAATAGCATCATAGTGTGACGTATTGTTATATAACTAGAAAAACAAGTCCCAATACTTTTTGAACACTCCTCATACTTATTCAGATCCCTGTGGTCTATGATGGGACGGTATCCGCGTATTTTTTTGGGTACCAAGAAATAACGAGTAAAATCCTAGCCCTTCTTGCCCTGGTGGAACAGGCTCGATCACATTTTCAGCCTGAATGCCAGAGGGTTCCTGAAGTATATCGTGGTGCTGAGAGGTTACTGAATATAGTCTCAGTGGACAATTTGGGAGGATTTTGAAAAAGGTGGAGTCTGTATCCATACAAGAGTCTGAGGTCATAAGGGGTCAATAATCCAGCGTGAGCCTCCCTCCAACAGAAGTTTGTTTGAGATCAGGATAGGAGTATTGGCATTGTCCCCTAGGAGCCAGTCAAAACCCTGTCCTTGATGTCTACTGCGGCTGGGAGTCTACTGCGGCTGGGAGTCTGCTTTTTGTGGAGCAGGTGGGAGAAGGATACCTATGCCTGTGAGAGTAATAAGATCTTCACTGCCTCCTGCACCAATTTGAGATGAGGTGGAGGCCAGGTCAGAAGTGGCCCTAGAGAGCATCAGTATGCTGCTTGATCATGGTCAGCTTCTTGCACCTCATCTCCAAGGATATTTTCCCATGGAACAGCACATCCATGACCTGCTCCTGGCCACTGGCATCAAAATTCATAGAGAAGGGTAATTCCATATCAAATCATGTGGTGCTTGGACAATGTATGAGTATTTTCCACACTCCTTCCCTTGACTCAACAGGGATCAATATTGTGCAGCTTTCACTGGAAGGGATAAATTCTGCAAACCTATCCAGACTGCACATGATGTTCAAGTGCATGCCCATGAAGACTTGGGTAGGACATTAAGTGGGATGTTAACATAGCATTCTGAAAAAACTGCCTTCCAAAAGAATCCAATGTCTATGCTTCCCTCCTTGGGGGCACTGAAGAGTGAATCTTGGAACATTTGGCTTGAGAGTGGATTGGATGATCATGAAATGGTGCAGCAGCTGAAACATTTTGAATCTGGGAGCCTTCTGGACTCTATAAAAACTAACACTCTTACTGACTGAAGGCACTGGGGTAGGAGGAGGAGGATATCACTCACCTTATCTGTAGCTTCTAAAGGATGTGGTGCACGGGCATGATCAGTCTCCTGAGAGGAATCTACATATTGTAGAGCTAACTCTTTGGCCCTAGACTTCTCCATTTCTAACTGAAACAGAATGGACCTGGGTATTATCCTCAGGAAATTATGGCAAATAAGCTCTTCAGGTGGGGACTTTCATGGCTCCTGAGATGATGAGAGATCAAGGGAAGCTGTGGGGACTTCTCTAACATACATACCATCATTCAGAATCCCAGGAACAATCAGATGCAGACTGAGGTACTCAAGTGACATCTGAGCCTCTACCTGGACTGATCATTGCTTCTTTAAGGAAGTGGACCTCCTCCCAGAGCATCTGTGCACAGATGACCTCCAATGCCTAGGGAACTGATTTGATGCATTTGAGATAGATACTGGCCAGGCAGGAATTGGCATCTAGACCCTTCAAGGTTCAGATGTAATTCTCACACAGGCAGGTGGGTGTGTCTAGAGGATAGGCTCAAGCATCAGCAATGCTGAAGCTGCAATTATGTATGACAAAGAATATAGTCATCCTCTCTGCCTCTAATGAAAGGGCTGCCATAGACAAAAAGGCATGGGACCTGCAGAATACTAGTCAGACATCCCCAGAATCTGACAGTATTGGCAGGCTGGTCTATGCCTCGTGGAGTCTGGCATAGCCCTTTTGATGGGGTCTTCATACTGCAGCTCTTTCAAGGGATGGGATTTCTCAGATAAACACTGACGCACTCAACACTGTGCTCCAATACACCCCAGCCTCCAAAATGATGCTTGGTGTCCTCTGTTCTTGATGCCTTAGAGCAGGGGTTCTCAACCCAGTTCTTGGTATGCACCTAGCCAGTCAGGTTCTCATGATAACCACAGTGAATTTGTGAGGTGGGATGATAAGGTATGAAAGTTAAAGAACTACATCTGCATGCACTGCCTCTTATGCAAATCTCTCATGCATATTCATTGTGGTTATCATGAAAACCTGCCTGATTAGATGGATCTCGAGGACTGATTTGAGAATCCTTGCCTTAGAGGATGAGGATGAATCCCTCCTCTCCTTCAGAGTGGTATCCGCAAGTTACACATATTGGTGCTTGGCTCCAAAGTGATCAAGAGCCCCTTGATGTCTATGCTCCACCAAGTAATTGTTGCAGGTCCTGAAGCCATGGAGACCAGTCCTCCTTCCTTGGCATTGTTAGCATTTGGTTTTCTCTGCGACAAATTCTTTTGTATTGCTCTTCATGAATTATGATCCCTTTTTCATCTGAACATGAATGAATGAAAAAAGTTGAATATCAGCCCCAAGCACCACTTGTGCATGTCTGTTGGAGGCATGGTCTTGTTATACCAGATGCCTTTACAAGTCACTTGTGAGTTTGTTGGACATGTCCGAAAAAATAGCTCAGCAAAATTTAACTTCTCAATCTTGGAAAAAATAAACCCAGCCAGAGCACCTGAGACCCAAATACAGCCTATAAAAAAATTAAGGAAATTACTAAAAACAATGAAGAACTAAAAGGTAGTGAACACACAGCAATGGCAGTGACAGAGAAAAAATCTCACAAGAGAGCAGGTAAACACTGGAACAAGTAATGAACTGAATAGTGTGTGGGTCAATGTGTGGGATACATTGAGGCTCTCAAAGACTGAAGCATGGTGGCAGCAGGCATGAATTCACACACATGCATAGCAGAATCACATCAAGTATTTCAAAGAGCTGAAAATTTCAGGGGGCTCAGTCTGTTAAGTCAACTATATGTGAACACTTATCCTGCTTGTCCACAGAGAACCTGTTAAACATACATACTTTCTTAAAAATAAATTTCATAAACACTAAGCCATATTCCAATTTTTTGTTACATTTAGCTCATGGCCACATTTTCAGTGTGTTGTGACACACTGGTATCAAATATTTCACAGCAAGCTCATGCTTTAACCATATGTGACTGCACGCTGAGGAGAGTGCAAAGCTAAGAGTAAGGACTTGAAATACCCATAACCACTTTCTAATTCTACTTCTATCGCCAATGATCACTTGTCTCCTGCCCAAACTGGAAAGGAAGTAAATTTTCTTCTGCACCCCCCACTCCCAGCAATGTGCACCACTGCTTCTGCCAGGCCAGAAATAATGCACCCCGATTCCTTCCCTGTAGCCACAATCACTGCTGCCAGTATGATTCAGAAATTTGGGGTCCTGCTCTTTCCCCCTGTGGCTACCATCACTGTTATGGTCTGAGGAATTCCAACTCCCCCTCCCCCACCCCCCAAGCATGCTCCCTTCTGTGAGCTTTCACCGAGTGAAGAGATTGAGTTTTACAAGGGGGACTGGTAGAATTCGGGGTGTTGAAAGGGGTGGGAGGATAAGGAGTTGAGAGAGATGGGAGTGAGCTTGAGGGGGCATGAAAGAAGCCTGGTGCAGTGATATTACAGAGAAGAATCCCAGATGTGGCAAGTGCTCCCCCCTCTACCCCTCCTCCAAATGAAAATGACTTAGTTTGAAGGATGAAGAGGAACTCTGGGGACTGCTGGGATTGTGGGTTCTTGGATGTGAGAATGGGGACAAGAGTATGGACTCAGGAATCATGTGTTAGTGAGGACAAGGCACGGCACCTGGGTGGTGGTGAATGTACAGGTGTATTGGACTGGGGTATTTGAGAAGAGGCATAGTTTGTGAGGTGGGATGATGAGAAGGTATGAAAGTTAAAGGTGGTGGAAACACTGGTGAAGGGTTACTAGAAGGTGGAAATAGATGAACTGGATGGGCAGTAAAAAGCGTAGTTCTTCATCTGTAACAAGTGTTCTCTGGGGACAGCAGGACTCAGTCCTCAGATATGGGTGACATCAGCACCAATGGAATCTACGCGGTAACCTCTCCCCAGCTTTCAAAGAAAGCCTTTGGGAGATGCACCATGCCTAAGAACACCATCTTGCCTCAGTATGATATAGCACAAATGACAAAAAAAGAAAGGAGAGCCACTCCATGGGGAGGGAGGTTATGAGGATCAATTCCTGCTGTCCCCGGAGAACACCTGTTACAGGTCAGTAACGTTTGCCTCTGCAGATATGAAACCTGCAACCAAGTAGACACCCAGGAAAGTGTAGATAACATAAGGAGGGATCTAGCTAAGCTTGAAGAATCGTCTAGAATTTGGCAGCTGAGATTTAATGCCAAGAAAAAGTAGGGTCATGCATTTAGGCTGCAACAATTCAACGAAATGCTACAGTATAGGGGGTGATGTACTTCTATTAACGAAAGAACGTGTCCTAGCTGTGAATGTGACTGAAGATCTCAAAGTAGCTAAACAGGTAGAAAAGACGATGGCGAAAGTTAGAAGGATGCTTGGGTGCATAGGAAAAGGAATGGCCAGCAGATGAAGGGAGGTGATAGTACCTCTGTATGTGTCTTTGGTGTGACCTCATTTGGAGTATTGTGTGCAATTCTGGAGAATGCATCTTCTAAAGGATATAAAAACAGGTTGGACTCTATGCAGAGGGTGGCTACTAAAATGGTTAATGGTCTTAGTTATTAAGGTCCTTAATTCTGTCCTCATATGCTTTAAATGTATACTTTCGAGGAAAGGCGGGACAGAGGTAATATGATTAAGATGTTTAAATGCCTCCATGGCATAAATGCCTGGGAGAAGAGCCTCATTCGATTGAAAGCAAGCTCTACTACAAGGGGACATAGGATGAGGGTGAAAGGGGATAGACTCAGGAGTAATATGCAGAAATAGCGTAGTTACTCACCTGTGTTCTCTGGGGATAGCAGGAAACAGTCTTCACATTTGGGTGATGTCAGCGCCGACAGAGCCTGCACGGAGCAAATCCCCAGCTTCCAAAGAAAGAATATGGGATTGCTACCACGCATACGTGGTCCCCTTCCTGCCCAAGGGTGCCATCTTGCTCAGTCAAATGACATAAGACAGACAACAAAAACAAATAAAGATGGTATGACTGCAACTCCAAGGGGGAGGAGGGAGGGTTGTGAGGACTGATTCCTACTGTCACCAGAGAACACCTGTTACAGGTGAGTAACTATGCTTTCTCGGGGAACAAGCAGGAAGTCAGTCCTCACATATGGGACTCCCCAGCTACAGGCTATCATGACCCCATAGCCAAAAAAGGCTCCCTCTTGGAGAGCCACAAGCAACAGCAATGAAAACCGTATAACGAATAGGACATCTGCGTCCAAAGGAACTAGCACTCTGGTAGCCTGAACACAGAAGGGTCGGAGGAAGGAGCTGCCTAGATCCCAAAACGATTATGGAGTACGGCCTGGCCGAAGGCAGTGTCCCGTCGGGACTAGGCAATAATGAGATGTGAAAGTATGGACTGAAGACCAGGTGGCAGCCCGGCAGATGTCTGCCAGCGGGTCCGAACGCAGGTTGGCCACTGAAGTCGCCATAGCCCTGACCCGGTGCAGCCATAACCCGGCCTTCCAAAGGAAGCCTCGCCACCTCATAAGCCCAGGCAATACAGTCCACCACCAAAGTGGACAGTGTACGCTTGGACATCACCTCCCCAGCTTGCTGAGGGTCATAAGAAACGAAAAGCTGAGAGACTTTACGGTGGCCCCGAGTGCGCTGGATGTAAAAGGACAAGGCCCTCTTACAGTCCAAGGTATGGAGGACAGTCTCTGCCTGATTGGCGTGCTGTCTAGGAAAAGAGGAAGGGAGGACCACCTCCTTGAGGTGGAAAGAGGACACCACATTCGGAAGGAATTTGTGGTGCATGCGAAGCACCACCCTGTTCTTGTAAAAGATGGTGTAAGGCACTTCCGCCACCAGGGCCTGGAGCTCGCTTACCCTGTGGGCAGAAGCAAGCGCGACTAGGAAAACCATCTTCCAGGAGAGATAGCAAAGGTGGCAAGTAGCCAGTGGCTCAAATGGTGGCAGGGTGAGCTGCCCCAACACCACATTGAGATCCCATTTGGACGCCGGGGGGGTGGGGGCAAACCGGGGGTTTAGACAGCAGTAGGCCCCTTAGGAAACGGGACACCACTGGGTGAGCCGAGAGGGGCTTCCTGTCCACCTGATGGTGGTTTGCCGCCAGGGCACCGAGATGTACCCTCACAGAGTTATACTTGATCTCTGCATGAGAGAGGTGGAGAAAGTACAGCAATACCGTGACCACTGGGCAAGAGAAGGGTGTTGGACCCCCGCTCAGTGCACCAAAACGCGAATCTATGCCACTTAAAAACGTAGGCCCATCTGGCAGACACTTTTCATGAAGCTAGCAGAACATCCTCCACTTCTTTAGGGAGGTGGAGCAGGGCTAAAGTCACCCTCTCAGCAGCCACGTCAGCGAGAGGGAGCAGAGGTTGGAAAGCAGGAGAGCGCCCCCTTCCTGGGAAAGGAGTCAGAGGGCAGACCCCAGGGGTATGGAGTCCTCCACTGCTAGCTGTAGCAGCAGTGGAAACCACAGTTGTCTGGGCCACCTCAGAGCCACCAAGATGACCGAGACCTTGTCGTGGAGAATCTTGAACAGAGTTGTGGAGATCAGTGGTGTCGGAGGGAAAGCGTACAGAAGACCCTCTGACTATGAGACCAGAAAGGCTTCGGAGGCCACCCTAGCAGGTTGAGGCTGCCTGGAGCAGAAGCAGGGTAACTGGTGATTCTCCAGGCTTGCAAACAGGTCCATCACCGGTTCCCCGCAGGTCTGGAAAAGCCACTCGTGCAGCTGGAGAATCCTGCTGAGTCTGTTGGCCAACAAATTGTCTTGGTCTGGCAGGTATACTGCTTTGAGGAGGATGTCCTGCTGGACTGTATAAGAGCACAGGTCCATGGCTTCCTGGCAGAGGGCACAGAACCCCGTGCCTCCCTGCTTGTTCACCTAGAACATGGCCACCTGGTTGTCCATCTGAAGACTGACTGGTGACATAGTCGATGAAAAGCCTTCAGTGCGAGATGAATGGCCCGCAGCTCCAGGAGGTTATCTGCTGAGTGCTCTCATCCGGGGACCAGGTGCCCTGGGTGCAGTAGCCCTTGCAGTGGGCTGCCCAACCCAGCAGGGAGGCATCTGTGTGATCGGGGGACTGGAAAGGCATCCCTGCCTCCAAGTGTTGGGGTGACAGCCACCAGATCAGGGACGTCACTAGCTGTCAGGTCACTGACCCTGTCCTGGAGGTGTCCCATGGCCTGGAACCATTGGTCCCTGAGGCACCACTGTGCTGTTCGCATGTGGAGGCGGGCATCTGGAGTGACATGCACCCTGGAGGCCATGTCCCCTAGAAGGCGTAGCAGATGTCTGGCTGGCACAGAGAGGCGGTGCTGTATATCTCTGGCCTACGGTTAAGGTCCAAAGGAGCACTACACCACGTTGCTAGAAGACACCCAGTCCAAATGCGTGGTTTAACAGGAAGGATTACTTTATTAAAATTCTGAAAACTTGACAGCATTAAGCCCAAATAGCCCAACACAGGCCGTGTTTCGATTTTACTTCATCAGGGGTTTCGGGCACGCTAAATTCATAAATACACAAACGTTATAAAAACCATAAATGGAAAAGAATTATAAAACTCCAAGTTAATCATATCAGTCTCGTTTACATATACAGATACTAAAATAAAAAAAAATCACATACAAATGATAAAAATAAAAGCATATGAATTATACTAAAAAGCCATAAAAACATGCACATACCTTAAATAAAATAAAATGAACATTCTCAAATAAAAGATGAACTATAAACATATGAAAGCGTGTGTAAACATCACCTCTTCTATATCTATACCTTAGTTGTTAGATAGAGTCAATTTGGTTGGTCTGTACACTAAAAAAGGAAGAGGAGATTACTACATCACACTAGTGATCAACAAACAGGAGCAGAAGTGAGTATCTAAAATGATCCAGTTGTCTATGAGTGAAACTTAAAACACTTTTAGTACCTTCAACTTAAACTATTAATCCCCTACACTTTCTCATTGTAGGATTAAAAAGCTAAAGTTAGTGATATCATAACAGGGGGCTATTTAAAAATTACAATAGCATTTAGACAAACTATATCTAACATTTAGAATTATAAATTAAAAACTAATTGTACCAGCATTACTTCATAAAGGGAACCATCCCTTTCACCGTCTGTTCAAAAATTTTGAACGCCCGAGATAATCAATCATATATCTACTCTGTTAGGATTTGCTGATATAAAGCGCGCTTGTTTCATCAGATGTGCAATCAATTGGAATTTTTTTATTCTCTATCTTGTTGCCATATAACTGTCTATCGGTTTGCATATACGGCCTCATTATAAAACCAGGGGCTAAAATATAAGACGATCATTGAAAAAACTACTAATGTCATTATTGCAAGGAAAACTACTTAAAACCTCTCAAAAAATGTGCTTATAGTGACTTCATACACTTTCTTAAATTTAATATCCACGATGCTCATAAGGGCAAAACCAAAATGCTCCGAACTTACACAATTATTCACCCAATAGCTCAGGCGGTATTGTACAATGACACCTCTAACTTTATCCCACTGTTTCATTTACCAATATATTCCAACTGGCTAGCATCTTCTCTTATTGCTAAAAATGCTATACACTCTGCAAATCACGATTTACCTCCGTTTTTTTTATCAGTCAGAATCCAGAGGACTATCAGAATCCAGAGGACTATCTTTGGACATCCAACCACTTCTTAAAAATTCACCTCTGTTAAAAATGCCAGCACTTGCTCTGTAAGTAACCGCGGGAAACCTGATGTCAGAGATTTATTTTTGTCATTAGTTGCTAGGTAGAAACAGCCATCGTTCAAAGATTCACTTCTGTCATTAGTTGCTAGGTAGAAACAGTCATTGTTCATGGAGTTATTTCTGTCACTAGTTGCTAGGTAAAATCCATATCGCATATCTTGGAGTTTCATAATTCTTTTCCATTTATGGTTTTTATAACGTTTATGTTTGTGTATTTATGAATTTAGCGCGCCCGAAACCCCTGATGAAGTCTAATCAAAACACAGCCTGTGTCAGGCTATTTGGTCTTAATGCTGTCAAGTTTTCAGAATTTTAATAAAGTAATCCTTCCTGTTAAACCACGCATTTGGACTGGGTATCTCTGGCCTACACCATGAGTCTGGCTGCCCTGTCTGTGGGCAGGAAGGCCTTTGACGGAATGGTGTCGATCCTTGCCCCAATGAATTCTAGCCCTTGCGACGGGCAAAGGTTTTGACTTGGGGTAGTTTATAATGAAACCCAAGTGTTGCAGGACCTGGGTGGTAAATATGTAGCCTGCTGCACCTCGGGAGCTGTAGCGCCCTTGATGAGCCAATCGTCGAAATAGGGGAAGAAAAATATCCCCTGGAGCCTGAGGAAGGCGGCGGCCACTGCCAGACACTATGTGAATACCCTGGGGGCCGAGGCTAGGCTGAAGGGAAGCACCCTGTATTGGAAATGATTGCCTCTCACCACAGTGTAGGTATTGCCTGTGGTTTTGATGGATTAGGATGTCAGTATAGGCATCCTTTAGGTCTAAGGAGCATAGCCAGTCTCCCTGGCGGAGGTAAGGCAGCAATGTTCCAAGGGAGAGCATGTTGAACTTCTCCCTCACCAGGAATTTGTGGATTGCGCAGGTCGAGAATGGGCCTGAGGCCCCCCATCCTCTCTGGCATGATGAAGTACCTGGAGTAGAACCCCTTGCCCTTGAGGTGGTGGGGCACCGGTTCCACCACTTGGCTCTCGAGAAGGCCTGCCAACTCCTTCAGAAGGTGGTCCCAGTGAAGGGGAGGCCTGACGGGCTTTCCCAGGAAGTGGTATGGAGGTACCTGGATCAGATGGAGGAGGTAACCCTCTCTGATGACCTGTAATGCCCAGGAATCGGCGATGATAGCTCCCCAACCTGTGGGCATAGAGGGTGAGGCAACCTCCTGTTGGCTGCTGAACTCCGGATGGGGGAGAGGCCATGCTGCAGGAGTCAAAAACCCCCTCCAGGCTGGGCAGGAGCCTGGGAGCCTTCTGCTTATGTGGCCATGCCCATTCCTTGGCCTGATGCCCTTGCTGGGGAGCTGGGGCGGCCTGGTAAGGGGGGTAGTTTCGGTAAGCAGTGGACTTCCTTGGATAAAAGGGCTTTTTACCCAAGCCCTTCGTCATGAACTCAATCTCCACCTCTGCGGCCTTGTCGGTCATGGTTTTGCAGAAGAGGTTTCCCCCCTGACACGGGACATCAACCAACTTGTCCTTTACCCACTGCTCGAGGTCGGACAAATGGAGACAAGCTTGGCAGCATGCAGAGGCTTGCCACGGCTAACCGGACTGCCAACTTGAAACAGTCACAGGCTGCCCGAGACAAATTTTGAGCGCTCACGGACAGCTTTGGACAGGCTCTTGAAGTGGTGCAAAGGTTCCTCGAAGAGACCAGCTGAGAAACTGGCGAGTTCCTTTGCCAGGTCCCTCAGGTACATGCCCATCTGGTAGGCCTAGATCCAGCAATTCAGCATCGAGCCCTGGTAACACTTTCTTCTGTGGGCATCCAAGGTGTGAGCCTCCCTGCCGGGGGGCACTAACAAGTGCGTCTGACTCTTCAGTCGACGCATGGCCGACTCCACAACCATGGAGTTATGCGGCAGCTGTGACTTCTGAAACCCAGGGCTCCGGCAGACTCGATCTATTGAGTCGAGCTGCTTGCTGACTGCCGGAATCTCCCACATGCAGAGCATAAGCCATTCCAGAATGGGAGGAATGCACACCGTGAGGTTTCCCGGGGGAGGGGGGGGGGCGGGGAGCCTCGTATTGGAGGATCTCGAGCTCGTTGGCTCGAGTATCCTCCTTGGACTGTCTGGAAAGGCAAGGACATGTTCCGGACGAAGTCCAAAAAGCCCATGTCCTCCGGTGGGGACCTTCTCTGAGGTTCAGAGACCAGGAAATCGGATGGTACATCACGATGCCGATGGGTGTCTGGGGACTCCACATCCTCGGTCTCCCAGTCAGAATATTCCAAGGAAGACTCATGGTGTTCCTCGGGCCTCAAGGGCCCTGGCGCCACATGCCCCAAAGCCGGCAGGCTCATCGGCGACTACCTCGGCTATGCGGGTCTGGATAGATCCTTGGCCTTCAGGGACGTCTTCGACATCGAATGCCCGGTGGTCGGGGCGGAGGAAAAGTATGTGCCGGACATCAGCGCCGTTGCTGGTCCAAGGCGGCACTGACACTGCCCTACAAGGCCACCATCCTGGACGCCAGTCCCGGTGGCTCCGCAGCCTTCGGTACAGGCACCGATAAACTCGAGCCGGAAGCCGGCTCCCTGGAGAGGAATCAGACGAGGACAGTGTGTACCTGCCTAGGCCGATCCGCAACCAGATGAATCTTGGCTGGCCGCTCCTATGTCTTGAGCAGACGCTCGTGGTTCCGTGAACGGGCCTGGGAAGATCCCAGCCGATCAGAGCCATCCAGAGACTCCACCTTCAAGGGCTGCTTCTTCCTCTTCGGTTCCCTAGAGGGAGACCCCCCTCTCCGAGGAGCATGAGGGAATCCGGTAAAATTTTGTCCTGCTGCTGCTGGCGGCTCCTCAAGGCCTTGGAAGACATTTTCTTACACAGACCACAGAGTGCCAGGTCGTGGTCCTGGCCAAGGCACCAGAGATGCGTGTCGGTGTGGGACAATCTTACCACACCAATCACTCTTTTTGAACCTGCTGGTAGTCTTGGGGGGAAAAAGAACCCCAGCAAAGTTGAAAACCCTTCGGGCTGCCAGCAAAGAAAAAAAGGCGCAAAGGTGCCCTAAAGAAATATAAAACTTAAGTAAAAAGGAATCGACCCGATAAAGAGGCACCAAGGTCAAGGGGGGGGGGGGGGGCGGGGGGGAGGGGAGGTACTGGCGCAAGACCGGAGACAAGCAAAATGCTCGAAAAAAATCAACTTTTTCTGGGACAAAAACAGAATATGTCTGGTGGGCTCTGTGGAAAAAAGGAGATGAGCAAGATGCCAGAGAGATGACCTCAGAGTGAGCTGTGGATCACAGGCTTAAGTAGGTCATATATCCTCCAAGGATGTCTGGTGTCGAAACTCCCTCTGAGGAACCGGGACACCAAGGGGTGAACCGATAAAGAGTGCCCTTCCACCTGTGAGTGGTGGGCTGCCAGAGCAGAAAGGTGTACCCGAACAGAATTGGACTTAAGACCCTGATTAGACAAGTGCAGCAGGTACTGAAGCACCACTGGCACAGGGCAGGAGAAAGGGTTCTCCTGGCGCTGGGCACACCACAAGGAGAACCGTTTCCACTTCAGGGTATAGGTCTTTCTGGTGAATTGCTTCCTAGAGGCCAAGACCACCTCTTCAACTTCCTGAGGCAGGCCCCAGGGAGCCAGCACTATCCTTGCAGCCTCCAGGCCATCAAATTGAGAGTTTTGAGATTGGTGTGCAGAAGGGAACCCTGATCCTGAGAAAGAAGATCGGGTTGCAACTTGCAATCTTGAGGATTTTTAAATTGTGCTGCAGTGTTGTATCTTAAAGATATGAAATGGACCTTGCAATCAAACTGGCATGTTTTCAGAGTAAAGTTTACGTTTTTCTTCTAATACTACAAATGGCTATAAGGGAGTAGTTTCCCTTACAAGAAATATTACAGATTTAATAGGTACATAATCTGGGCTAAGCAACAAGAGATGATCATGTCAGGTTACTCACTGACCATAGACAGATGGAAGGATTTCATTTGCGTCCAATCCACTGACTCTTTCAAAATTACATACATATCTTGTATGCAGGTACTTCGTTTTCTCGAACTGTAGCTGCTACAAATCTATATGCAGGTTTTTTTGTTTTATTTTTTTTAACACCTGTCTATTTTGGTCTCTGACTATCAGACCCTTCTCAGGAAAAAGCAACAATGTCTCAACCAAGTGCCAGTTACATCACTTGACCCAGCACCACAGCCCTCTGAAAATCCACCCAGCAACAATGGCCTATCTGATTAGGCCTTTCCCACATGTCTGCATCAAGTCATTGTGCACTGAATCAGTTTTGAGCTATATAACATAAGGAATGCTTAAGGATTAAGTGGGGCTCATGCCCCTTGATACCATCCTATACTAGGCACTGCGATCTGGCCGGCATGTAGGAAAGGGCTGAGGGCACTCCCCAGGAATGCCCTCAATTTGTATCCGGGTAGGTAAAAGGATTCCCAGCACAGTGCACCTCCACAGGTTCAGGCACAGAGCACTAGAGTACTTGAACCAAAATAAAATAAAACCAAACCAAAATCTAATTAAACTGAAATTAAAAAGAAACTGCAAATGGACCCCTAGAAAGAGGCTGCTGTATCCTGCTTTATTCTCTGGTGATTGCCTCTCCCTAGCACCCAAAACACAGCAGGGTGTTAAACACATGCGGGCCTGAATAAGAAGAAATCACGCCTAAATACAGCAGGGGGAGTTTCCCACACTGCTGCAGGCTCCCAAACATGCAGCTGCAGGCCACTCTGTCTCCTCGTGTTCTGGCGGTGTCTAGGGGTTCCTGCTGTGCTCCCCCCCCCCCCCCAGCAACTTTTACCTTGAGCCTCTGCCGCATGGCTTTTCTGCCTCTCAGCCTTCCTTCCCGGCTTCGGTGCTGAAGGTGGTGACTCGGGGCTGCCAGCTTTCACTCCTGTCAAGAAACTGCAGCAGCTCCTCACCCGATAACAGGTTCAGGAGCAACCAGAAGTCTCGGACTGAGGAAGGCCCCCACAGAACTCCCCCCCCCCCTGAAATCCTGGGGGGAGAAGGGGAAGGAGGAATATCCTCCCCTCAGCCCTGTTGTCCCCCGGGTTCTCTGTTCCTTCAGATTTTTTTTTTTTACACTTCTGCCTTTAAAAACAAAAACCTGCATCTTAACATGGAAAATAAAAGCAAACTAACTAAACCTATCTCCTTAGTTGTCTTCAGCAAGTCCAGCACCCTGGTTCACAACCTCCTCCAGCTGCTTGGAGACTGAGCTTACTGGGGCTGGTGGGCGGTGCCAGCTGCATATGTATACTAGTGTCATCAAAAAGGTGACACGCTCAGTCTCCAAGCTGTGGGAGGAGGTGCGGGACTGGACTTGAGGGACAATAAGAAACTACGTTTACACGTTCCACTCCATTCATTAATTTATAGACCTATATCATATCTCCCCCAGTTATCTTTTCCAGGTTGAAAAGCCCTAACCTTTTTAGTCTCTTCATAGGGGTATCCTTCCATCCCCTTTACCATTTTGGTGTCTTCTCTGTACCATTTCTAATAACGCTATATCCTTTTTAAGATACGGCGACCAGACTTGCACACAATATTAAAGGTGCAGTCGAACCATGAAACAATACAGAGGCATTATAATATCCTTTGTTTTATTTTCCATTCTTTTCCTTATGATACCTAGCATTCTATATACTCTCTTGTCCACCACTGCACACTGGGTGGAGGGTTTTAACATGTTATCCACGATGACGCCTAAATCATTTTCCTGGGTGGTGGTTCCTAATGTGGAACTTTGCATCGTGTAACCATAGTTTGCGTTGTTCTGTCCTAGGTGCATAACTTTGCACTTGTCCACATTAAATGTCATCTGCCATTTGTATGTCCAGTCTTCTAATTTATCAAGATCCTCTTGCAATTTTCCACAATCCTCATGGGTTTTAAAAACTTTAAATAGTTTTGTCTCATCTGCAGATTTAATATTTTATTTTCCAGGTCATTTATGAATATGTCAAAAAGCAGCAAACTCAGCACAGATCCCTGGGGTACTCCACTATTCACCTTTTTCCATTGTGAAAATTGGCCATTTAGCCCTACCCTCTGCTTTCTATCTTTTAACCAGTTCCCGATCCACAGTAGTACACTGCCTCCTATCCCATGACTTTTTAGTTTTGCCAAAAGTCTGATGAGGGACCTTATCAAAGGCTTTCTGAAAGTCCAGATACACTATATCAGACTCACCTTTGTCTACCTGTTTATTCACACCTTCACAAAAACATATCGGATTAGTAAGACAAGATCTTCCTTGTCTAAAGCCATGTTGGCCGTCTCCCATTAGGCAATGACTATCTACAAGCTGTGTAATTTTGTTCTTTGACGGTTTCTACCATTTTCCCTGGTACTGACATCATGCTCACCGGTCTGTAATTTCCCAGATCACCCCTGGAACCCTTTTTAAAAATTGGGTTACATTGGTGACCCTCCAGTCTTCAGGTATTACAGATGATTTTAATGAAAGTTCACAGATTACTAATAGCAGGTCTGCAATCTCATATTTCAGTTCTTTCAACACTCTTGGATGTATACCTCCAGTCCAGGTGATTTGCTACTATTCAGTTTATCAAATAGTTGTAATACATCTTCCCGGTGTAGCGATATTTCTCTCAATTCCTCTGCAGTATCACCTTTAAATACCATTTCAATCTTGGGTAACATCCCTACATCTTCCTCAGTAAAGACCGAAGCAACGAATTCATTCAGTCTCTCCGCTATAGCCTTGTTTCCACTTACTGCACCTTTTACCCCTCTATCATCTAATGGTCCAATTGACTCTCTCACAGGCCTTTTGCTACAAATGTACTTGAAAAAGTCTATTTCGTGTTTTTGCTTCCGTAGCAAGTTCCTTCTCAAATTCTCACTTTGCCTGCCTTATCAGGTATCACAGAGTCCCACTGGTTGTCCTCCTTCCACCATATCTCAGATACCAATCCTATCTAACCTCTCATTTAGTGCTATATATATTCTATTCTAACTCTCCCATCTCATTTTTTTTTAGACTTCCAGCATTTGCATACTAGCATTTTAAAGACTGTATTTTATTCATATTAATCTGGCTATTGTTAGGCAGGGGTAATTTGGAATCATTAAGCTCTGAATGCTCTGTACTCAAGGGCATTTGGGCTACTTTTGTCTTTATTGGAACCTCTCTGGTGATATGCCCCAACTTCATTCTTTTGGTAGTATCCTTCAAGGATACACTGTTCCGAACCATGCGCTCTCGGTCGACTGTCAGCTTTCCTCTATCATCTAGTTTAAAAGCTGCTCTATCCCCTTTTCAAAGGTTAATGACAGCAGCCTGGCTCCATCCCGATTAAGGTGAAGCCCATCCCTTCGGAAAAGCCCCTCCTTTCCCCAGAATGTTCCCCAGTTCCTAACAAATCCAAAACCCTCATCCTTGCACCATCGTCTCATCCATGCATTGAGACTCCGGAGCTCTGCCTGCCTTTTCGGTCCTGCACATGGAATGGGAAACATTTCGGAGAACGCTACCCTGGAAGTTCTGGATTTCAACTTCCTACCTAAAAGCCTAAATTTAGCCTCCAGAACCTCCCTACCACATTTTCCTATGTCACTGGTACCGACATGTACAAAGTCAGCAGTCTCCTCCCCCAGCACTATCTAAGACCTTGTCTAGGTGGCGCATGAGATCCGCTACCTTCAGGCAGGCATGTTACCAGGTGATCCTCACGTCCACCAGCCACCCAGCTATGTACATGCCTAATGATCGAATCACCAACTAAAACAGCTATCCTAACCCTTCCCCTCATGGGCTCAAGGCCCTGGAGCAACTTCCTTGGTGTGAGAGGGTTTTACATCACCTGGAGGACAGGTCCTAGCTATAGGATCACTTCCTACCACACCAGGGTGATGCTCTCCTGTCACGTGACCTCTCTCCTCCATGGCAACAGGGATGCTGCCAGACTGGAGGTGGGACATCAGTACTATATCCCTGTAGGTTTCGTCTATGTACCTCTGTCTTCCTTATGTCCTCCAAGTCTGCTACTGTAGCCTCCAGAGATCATACTCGTTCCCTGAGAGCAAAGAGCTCCTTGCACCTAGTGCACACCTAAGACCCCTCACCAACTGGGAGAAAAATCATACATATAACATTCAATGCAAGAGACTGGAAAGCCCCCATCTCGCTGCTGGACCGCTGTCTGCATCTTAGTTTTAAGGTTGTGTTTAGATATTTAAGTTCTTTACCTACTAAGGGTTGCTGGGGATACTTATACTAATAAAACTATACCTAATATGTTTAATGTACTTTGTTCACCTGCCGCTTAATCTCAGGTCCTTAATGTATGCCTGATGAGGATAAATAGCTGCACCTGAGAGTGAATATAGCACCTCCTTTCCTTTAAGAGGTTTAAGCACCTATAAGTTACGATTTTCCCAGGGGTGGGTGGGTGTCAGGGAGGGAGAGAGGGAAAGGCAGCTTATTAAAAGCTGGCTGCTACACAGTACCCTGTCCTGTGCTTCTAAGGTAGTCTGTGACCAATTTCCAGGGGGAGTCCCACAGCCCTTGCTTGGATAGAGGGAGTCTTGGGGTCTAAATTTAACCAGAAAGCTCTCTTCTGTGTTTTAAATTTAAACTGAACGCTCTTTGCTGCTACTAGGCCCTGACTGATTTAACAAATACACTGGGTTCACAGATTAATCAGCTTTAATCTAAAGAATTCCCTTTTCCCCAAGATTTAGAAAAATTCCCATTAATAAATACTTATAATTGAAGATCTCTCTCCAGAAGTAGAAGTCCCCTTTTGTAGTCCTTCAAGACTTGCTGTAGGCTCAAAGCCATCATATGCCGCTCAAGCACTTGGATGCCAGGGTCTGGAACCACTGGAGAGGTTCCTCAGAGACCAGCTGAAAACCAATAATTTCCTTCACCAGGTTCCTCAAGTACATGTCCATATACAGCTGGTATGCATGGATCCAGCTGACAAGCATCAAAGCCCTGGAAGCACTTTCTGCCCATGTCCATGGTGCAAGCCTTCCTATCCAGGGGCACAGAGGAGTGCGTCTTCTGGCTCGAGCCATTGCATGGCCGACTCCAACATCATGGATTTATAGGGTAGTTGTGCCTTTTGAAAGCCAGGGCTCTGACAGACCCAATAGATCAAGCCAGCCATCTGCTCACAATAGGAACAGATACAGGGGTTTCCCACAGCAAGAAGAGCAGCTGCTCCAGGACTGTGGGTGGGGGGGGGGAGATGAGGGGGGGGGGGGGAGATGAGGGGGGGGGGAGATGAGGGGGCGGGCACCATGAGTGCCTCCTTCGGGGGAGCCTCGTACTGGAGGATCTCGAGATCCTCCATGCAAGAGTGTCCTCCGACTCTGTGGTGAAGGCATGGAAAGCCATGTCCTTGGGTGGGGACCAGTGCTGTGTCTCTGGGGGAGATGGGTCCAAGGGTACATTCCAGTGGTGGTGGGTGTCCGGGGACACATTGTGCTCAGTTTCTCAGTCTGACTCTGGGTTGCTGGAGTCTAGGGCTATCCAGGACTTGGGGTCATGCCCTGGCCCTGATGTCCCTGGTGCCTTAGCTCCTGTGCTCAGAGCCGAGGGCACTGAGTGGGGAAGACCGTGGCCCCAAGGATTGGGACCGATGGCACTCAAGGATCAACTCAACTCTGGGGAGTCCCTCGACATGGAGGACCTGGTGGCTAGGCATGACCACCCAGAGGAACCGGGCATCACAGCATGCTGCTGGGCCATGAAGGCAGAAACTGCACTCCAAGTCCTCCATCCTGAGGACTTCGGGCCCAGCGGCAGCTTCGTCGAGTAGGAGTCCAACAAGGATAATCTCGGGGGTCCGAGACCAAGCCAATGGTGTCTATGGCTCCTGTCGGGGCAACTTGGTAGACCTCTCAGCCGTTACCCTCAGCCTCACTTCAGGGGCTGCAGGTCCAGGGCCCATGGGACTTCCCCACTTTCTGACTTATCACCCAACAAAGTCTTTGAGGGCTTCTGGCTCTTCCCGGAGTGTTCCTCATCAAGGGAGTTCTGTCTCAAGGCTCCATGGCCCCAAGACGGCTCGATCTCTACAAGGGTCCAAGGTCCCGGAGGGGGTCTTGGAGTGTGGTCTCAGACTACTCTGGGGCCGAGTTGGTCTTCTGGAAGATGGACTCACAATGCTGCTGACTGCTCTTGAGAGTCTTTGGAGTCATCTGCTTGCAAAGACTGCAGACCAAGGTATTGTGGTCCAGCCCGAGGCATCAAAGGCAGCAGTCGTGTGGATATGTGCACAACATGTGCGGGCAGCAGTCGTACACAGCTTGAAGCCACTGACCGAGGCCATGGCGGGGAAGACAGCCCCCACGAGGTCAAGCTCACTTGGCCCAGCCATGAAAAAGCTGCAAACCTGCGCTGATAGAAGAAAAAAAAAAAAAAGCAGAGAATGCAGCGCGGAGGCAAGCAGACCTGTAGGTGAGATGGGAGTGGTACACGACTGGCAAAAAAAAAGGACAAAAATTAAACCAACTTTTTCTTTGGGGGGGGGGGGGGGGGAGCAAGACACGTCTGATGGTCTCCACGGAAAAAAGGAGACTGAGGTAAGTTGGCACCCTTAGGCAAGAAGGAGCATGTGTGGTGTATCTCCCCAAAGGCTTTTTTGGCTTCCAGACAGCTTTTTTTTCAAATTCTCTTTGCTTGCCTTATCGGTGTCTTGCATCTAACTTGCCAGGACTTCTGTTTCCTGTTTTTGTCATTTGGCTCCTTTTTCCATTTCCTGAAAGATGTTTTGGCTACAACAGTCTCTGACCTCATCTTTAAACCACGCTAGCAGTTTTTTGGAAGTTTCCACTTTTCTTAAAGCGTGGAATACAGCTGATCTGTGGTTCCAAGATAGTATTTTTAAACACCCATGCTTGATGTAAATCTTTAGCTTTTGCAGCTGCTCCTTTTAGTTATTTCTTATTTTCCTCATTTTATCAGTCACTTTTGAAAATTAAAAGGTAGTACTGTGGATTTCCTTGCTGTCCTTCCTCCATTTATTAAATCAAACACAATTATGCTATGATCACTATTGCGAAGTTACCCCAACATCCTTAATCTCTTACACCAGATCTCGTGTTCCACTAAGGACTAGGTCCAAAATGGCTTCCCCTCTGGTCAGTTCATGAACCAGCTACTCCAAGAAAGAGCAGTTACTCACCTGTAACAGGTGTTCTCTAGGAGCAGCAGGAATCAGTCCTCACATATGGGTGTCATCGGCACCGATGAAGCCCCAGCGGAGCATTTCCCCAGCTTTCCATGAAAGCCTTTGGGAATGCTGGCATGCATGCGCGGTTCCCTTCCCGCCTAAAGGTGCCATCTTACCTCAATCAAATGACATAGCTAAGAACAGCACACAAAAATGTAACACAAACTATGTACAACTGCAACTCCAAGGGGAGGAGGGAGGGTTGTGAGGACTGATTCCTGCTGCTCCTGGAGAACACCTGTTACAGGTGAGTAACTACTTTCTCCAGGACCAAGCAGGAAGTCAGTCCTCACATATGGGTGACTCCCTAGCTCTGGGCTACTAGGAACCCAGGCTGAACAAGAGAACTCCCTCGTCACAGCATCAAAGGAAGGCTTTTCAAGGACACAACCTCCACCGGTAGCCCAACAGAGGGCAGGAGTTGCCTAAACCTCAAAGAGATTCTGGAGTACTGCTTGGCCAAAAACACTGTCCCTACGGGACTCCCTCTCCAGACAGTAATGGGCCGCAAAGGTCTGGCTTGAAGACCAAGTTGCAGCCCTGCAGATGTCTACCAAGGGCACAGAGCGGAGATGAGCCACTGAGGCAGCCATTGCCCTGACACGATGGGCCGTGACCCTACCCTGCAAAGGAAGGTCAGCCGCCTTGTAAGCCCAGGTGATACAGTCAGCCACCCAGATGGACAAGGTACGCTTCGACACAGCCAACCCCAACTTATTGGGGTCAAAGGAGACGAAGAGCTGAGTAGCCCTTCTATGTCCCTGCGTACGGTCAAGGTAGAATGATAAGGCTCTCCTACAGTCCAGGGTATGCAGGACTGCTTCAGCCTGGCTAGCATGAGGCCTAGGGAAGAATCACCTCCTGGTTGAGGTGGAAAGAGGAGACAACCTTGGGGAGGAACTTTGGATGAGTCCTAAGGACTACCCTGTTCCTATAAATCCTGGTGTAAGGTCTATCACAGACCAGGGCCTGAAGCTCACTCACTCGCCTAGCCAAGGTGAGGGCTATCAGGAAGAGAGTCTTCCAGGAAAGGAAGCGTAGAGGGCAAGTAGCCATCGGCTCAAAGGGTGGGCGAGTCAGTTGCTGCAAGACCACATTCAGCTCCCACTCAGGAGCAGGACGACGGATGGGGGGCTTGAGCAAAAGCAAGCCCCTGAGAAAGCGGGACACCAAAGGGTGACCTGACAGAGAATGTCCCTCCACCAGTGAGTGGTGAGCTGCTAGAGCTGAGAGGTGGACCCGAACAGAAAGCACAGTTACTTACCTGTAACAGGTGATCTCTGGGAACAGCAGGAATAAGTCTTCACATATGGGTACGTCGGTACCGATGGAGTCTGCGCGGGAACGCTTCCCAGCTTCCAATCAGAAAGCTTTTGGAAGAATCCCACCACGCCTGCGTGCTGCCTTCCCACCTTTCCCAACTGTCTCTCAGTTAAGTTTTAAAGCTGAGACAAAGAGAGAGAGAGAGAAGGGAATGATAGAGATAGAGAAAATACAACTCCTGGGGAGGTGGGGGGGTTGTGAAGACTTATTCCTGCTGGGCCCAGAGATCACCTGTTACAGGTAAGTAACTGTGCTATCTCCAGGAACAAGCAGGAATGAGTCTTCACATATGGGGACTCCCAAGCTAAGATGCCTGGAGTCCCAGCATGTTATAGACTGGAACATGCTACACCTCATATCGCCAGGCATCCTCAGGATGGAGGGTAGGAGTTGAGAACAGAAAGGTGCTGTAAGAGACAGCTAACCTAGCATAGGACTGCAGGCAAGGAGTCCTTGTGTGGATGAGAATTATCATCAATATATTGAAAAGGAAATATTGCAATATGGACCTCCCCTAACAGGATTGCAGAAAAGTATGGAGGTTCATGAGATCTACTGGGGATCCAGTAGAGGAACCTCAAGGAGGACCCCACTGTGAAGTGGAGGTAATAAACCTGTTAGAAAAAACAATGGAGGTCAGAATCCTGAAAGGTGAGAGGTAACCCCAGAGATCAACTGGGGTAGTACAAACACAGTAGGCCTTCAGCGGAAGGCTTTATGAAAAAAGCCTAGACTCTTTTGGCTGCAGAGTGGCTCACTCTTAGGAGCAAAAAGAGGAAAGGCTGACCGATTTGGACAAACCGGCCTAGTCCTTGTGGGAAGAAGGGGTATGGAAAACCCCTTGCATCCCAAAAAGGACAGATGTCTGAGGCATTAGAGCCGCTGATTAACTGAAGATCCGCAATGTCTTTACTAACTGGTGTAGCTAGGAAAGATACTGGAGTTGGAGAGCTTCAGGGGTACCTAAAAGCGTAGTTACTCACCTGTAACAGGTGTTCTCCAGGAGCAGCAGGAATCAGTCCTCACTTATGGGTGACGTCGGCGCCGAAGGAGCCCTCGCGGAGCAATTTTCCCCAGCTTTCAAAGAAAGCCTTTGGGAATTGCAGCGCGCATGCGCGGTCCTCTTCCCGCCCAAGGGTGCCATCTTAGCCAGTCAGATGACATAGCTAAAAAAGACAGCATAAAAATTTGCAAAAAAACTAAAGCAGACGATTGCAACTCCAAGGGGAGGAGGGAGGGTTGTGAGGACTGATTCCTGCTGCTCCTGGAGAACACCTGTTACAGGTGAGTAACTACGCTTTCTCCAGGACCAAGCAGGAAGTCAGTCCTCACTTATGGGACTCCCAAGCTTAAGGCTACCGGAGACCCTAAGCACAAAAAAGAGCTCCCTCTAGCTCAGCAGCACAGAAGGAAAGAATCTTCGCTGAATGATTACCCACCGGTAGCCCACATCCGGGATGGAGGGTAGGAGTTGCTCAGACCTCAAAGAGATTACGGAGGACTGCCTGTCCGAAAGCACTGTCCCTGCGGGACTCCCTCTCGAGACAGTAATGGACCGCAAAAGTCTGGCTCGAAGACCAAGTAGCGGCCCGGCAGATGTCTGCCAGCGGAACAGAGCGGAGGTAAGCCACTGACGTGGCCTTTGCCCGAACGCAATGAGCCGTGACTCGACCTTCCAAGGAGAGTCCGGCTGCCCCATAAGCCCAAGAGATACAGTCCGCAACCCAGATGGACAGAGTACGCTTGGAGACCGGGAGCCCCAATTTATTGGGGTCAAAAGACACAAAAAGCTGAGCAGCTTTACGGTGCTCCCGCGTACGGTCAAGGTAGAAGTTCAACGCCCTTCTACAGTCCAGGGTATGGAGGACCGTTTCAGCTCGGCTGGAGTGTGGTCTGGGAAAGAAGGTTGGAAGTACCACCTCCTGATTGATATGAAAAGGGGATACCACTTTTGGAAGAAATTTTGGGTGAGTCCGTAGGACTACCCTATTTTTGTAGAACCGAGTGTAAGGGGGATCAGACACGAGGGCCTGCAATTCACTTACGCGTCTAGCGGAAGTGAGGGCTATCAAGAACAATGTTTTCCAAGAAAGAAAACGGAGAGAACAGGTAGCCATAGGTTCAAAAGGCGGACAGGTGATCCGCTGTAAAACCACATTCAGGTCCCAGTCAGGCGCTGGCGGGCGCAGAGGTGGTTTAAGTAGAAGGAGACCCCGGAGAAACCTCGCTACGAGAGGGTCGTTGGAAAGAGGTCTGCCGTCCACCGGCACATGATGTGCTGAAAGAGCACTGAGGTGAACTTTGACGGAGTTGGACTTAAGTCCCAGATTAGAGAGGTATAGCAAGTACTGCAAGATCACCGACACCGGGCAGGAGAAGGGATCCTGAGACTGTTGGGTACACCAAACGGAAAAAACGACGCCATTTAAGGGCGTAGCATTTTCGGGTAGAAGGTCGTCGTGAAGCTAAGACGACCTCCTCCACCTCTGCCGGCAGGAGAAGGGGAGCAAGGACTACCCTCTCAGCAGCCAGGCCATTAGGTTGAGAGACCTGAGGTTGGGGTGTAGCAGAGACCCCTGATCCTGAGTGAGGAGATCCGGTTGTAACCCCAGAGGGAATGGATCCTCTACCGCTAATTGCAGCAGGAGTGGAAACCACGGCTGTCTGGGCCAGCGAGGGGCCACCAGGATCATGAAGGCTTTGTCTCGGAGAACCTTGAAAAGAGTCCGGGAGACTAGCGGGATGGGAGGGAAAGCGTACAGAAGGCTCCCCGACCATGAGAGTAGAAAAGCGTCCGCAACTCGAAGGGGGTGTGGCTGACGAGAGCAGAAGCGAGGAAGTTGCCGGTTGTGAGGACTGGCAAAGAGATCCATCGTGGGGAGGCCCCACTTTAGAAAGTTTCTGAACTACCAAGGGATCCAGGCGCCACTCGTGCGGCTGGAGGATCCTGCTGAGTTTGTCCGCCAGGCAATTTTCTTGGCCTGGGAGATAAACTGCCTTGAGAAGAATGCCGTGACTGACGGCCCAAGAGCAGAGCTTGCTTGCTTCCCGACAGAGAAGGAAGGAGCCCGTGCCCCCCTGCTTGTTCACGTAGAACATGGCAACTTGATTGTCCGTCTGGACAAGGACGGACTGGCGAGAGGTCAGGTGGGAGAAGGCCCTGAGAGCCAAGCGGATCGCTCTGAGCTCCAGGAAGTTGATCTGCTGAGCAGACTCCCACGTGTTCCAGAGACCTTGAGTACATGCCCCTTGGCAATGTGCTCCCCAGCCCAGGAGGGATGCATCTGTCGTCAGCACCCGGGCCGGCTGAGGTGGCTGAAAAGGCATGCCGAGCACTAGGTTCGGCCGATGAAGCCACCACTGAAGAGACGAGGCCAGCGGCTCGGAGACGCGCACTAGGTCCACTAGGCCGCCTGTGGCCTGTTGCCACTGCTTGCGGAGACACCATTGAGCCGGCCGCATATTCAAGCGGGCATTGGGGGTCACATGGACGGTGGAAGCCATATGGCCGAGTAGTCTCAGGAAGCGCCTGGCGGAGACCAGGGGCTGGCCGCGAAAACGGTCGGCTAGGTCCATGAGCCGTTGAGCCCTGTCGAGCGGTAGGAACGCTCGTGCCTGAGGAGTGTGCAGCCTTGCGCCGATGAACTCGAGATCCTGTGAGGGGAGCAAAGTGGACTTTGCGAAGTTTATAACAAAGCCCAAGTGCTGCAGAAGAGTCACCGTGCGGCGTGTGGCGTTGGTGACCTCCGGAGCGGACGCTGCTCTGATGAGCCAGTCGTCGAGGTACGGAAAGACAGAGGCCGTGAAGCCGGAGATGGGCCGCCACCACCGCGAGGCATTTTGTGAAGACCCACGGAGCGGAGGACAGGCCAAAGGGCAGTACTCTGTACTGGTAATGATTTCCTGCCACCACAAACCTTAGGTATTGGCGGTGGCTTGGGTGGATGAGGATGTGTGTGTAGGCATCCTTTAGATCCAAGGAGCATAGCCAATCTCCCTGCTGGAGGTAGGGCAGAAGGATTCCAAGGGTAAGCATCTTGAACTTCTCCCGCACAAGGAACTTGTTGAGGTTGCGCAAGTCCAGGATGGGTCTGAGGCCCCCTGTCCGCTTTGGTACTAGAAAGTACCTGGAATAAAAGCCTTGACCCCTCAGGTGGTGGGGCACCGGTTCCACTGCCTGCTCCTGCAGAAGACCCGCTAACTCCTGAAGGAGTAGTTCCCTGTGCAGAGGGGGTCGTGGAGGTTCTCCCGGAAAGTAGGAGGGAGGGATCTGGTGGAAGTGGAGAAGATATCCTTCTCTCACGACCTGAAGCACCCAGGCATCTGCGGTGATGCCGGACCACCTGTGGGCGAAGTGAACCAGCCGGCCTCCGGTGCTGGGAGGAACCAGCGGGGGGGGGGAGAGGCTATGCTTAAGGAGTCAAAAGCCCCCACCCTGCTGAGCAGGGGCTGGTGGTGCAGGCTTGGGGGATTGCTGCCTACGGGACCCGTTACCCGTCCCTTGGCCTGCTGGCCCTGTTGGGGAGCTGCAGGGGCCTGATAATGGGGGTATTGTTTGTAGGCAGCCGCCTTCCTCGGGTAAAAGGACTTCTTTCCCGAGCCCTTCTTTTTCTGGGAAGGGGCGGAGGTCTTCCTAGAAAGCCTAGTCCTGGTGAGAGTCTCCGTCTCAATTTGTGCAGCCTTATCAGCCATGGGCTTGCCAAAGAGGTTTTCGCCTCGGCAGGGGACATCGACCAACTTGTCCTGCACCCAGGGCTCAAGGTCAGACGACTGAAGCCAAGCCTGTCGGCGGGCACCGATGCCGGCTGCGGCCACTCGAGCCGATGCTTCAAAGCCATCATAGGCTGCTCGGGATATGAACTTTGAGCATTCCCGAATGCCAGTGGACAAGGCCAGGAACCTCCGCAAGGGTTCCTCGGACAAACCAGCAGAGAATCTGGCTAGCTCTTTAGCCAGGTCTCGGAGATACATGCCCATGTATAGCTGGTAGGTCTGGACACGACACGCAAGCATAGAGCCCTGGAAACACTTCTTACCAAGGCCATCCAGGTTACGGGCCTCCCTGCCAGGAGGCACCGAGGAGTGCATCTTCTGGCTCTTAAGACGATGCATGGCCGATTCCACTACCATGGAATGGTGTGGTAGCTGTGCTTTTTGGAAGCCAGGGCTCTTGCGGACTCGATAGATAGAATCGACCCGCTTGCTCAGGACCGGCGAGGTGGCCGGACTCTCCCACATGCGGAAGAGTAGTCGTTCCAGCATGGGAGGAACCGGTACAGTAAAGTGTTCCCTGGCGGGAGAGTCATACTGGAGGGCGTCGAGCTCTTCGGCTCTTCGGCTCCTCCTCGGGGTCCGCAGGGAAGGCCAAAGCCTTGGCCATATCCCTGACGAAGTCCGAGAACCGGGCGTCCTCCGGGGGGGACTGCTTCCGAGGCTCGGACTCCGGTGAGTCCGAGGGGACACACCGAGTCCGGAAAGAATCAGGCGACTCATCCTCCTCAGACTCCCAGACCAACTCCGACGAGGACTCGGTGGGGTCGGCCCGGGCAGGGCGCGGCGCCTGCCGCCCCGACGCCGAGGGAGTCGGCGTCGGCGACCTCGGTCCCGAACGGGAGGCCGAGGGTGACCTCGACCGAGGATCGACTCGAGTTCGCATCGACTCGAGGATCGGCTCGGTCTCCGGGGTCGACTTAGACGTCGACGTCCCGGCGGTCGGGGCAGCGGCGCCAGCGAAGCCAGCGAGCAGTGCCCGCTGCTGGTCCATGAAGGCAGACAGTCTGCTCTCCAAGGCAGTCAACCTGAGTCCGAGCTCAGGTGACCCAGCAGCCCCCGACTCGGGCCCCGACGGCGTCGGGCCCGACGTCGGCTGTCGCGGAGGCGAGTCCAGGAGGACCACAGGACTTACCCGAGCAGGCAGCTCCGACTCCAGGCGAGGTCGCTTCGTGAGGTGCTCCTTCTCCAAGGACCCGGGACGGCTATCGGGGCTATGCGACCTGGCCCTCGCGGAGCCAGGAGCGTCCACCGACGCCGCCCTCGCGGGTTTCACCTTACGCCGATGGTCCCCGGAGGGAGAACCCCTGTCGGAGGAACTCCGGCGACGGTCCGAGCTGGAACCTTTGGACGCGGAGGCCTCCGACGAGGTCCGGGTACGGCTGGGGTCAGCGAAGATCCTATCCCGCTGATGCCGCCGACTTCTCAACGCTTTGGAGGACATTTTGCCGCAGGGCCCACAGATCATTTCTTCATGATCCGGGCCCAGGCAGCGGAGGCAAAAGTCGTGTGTGTCAGTCAGTGACATATTTCGGTCACACTGACCACACCGCTTGAAACCACTGGCAGCCATCGGGGGAAAAAGGGCCCCGGCGAGGTCAAAGGACCGGGCTGCCAGGGAAAAACCGAAAATGAAAGCTGACTAAGTCAGAAAAACCGAAAAAAGAAGAGGACTCGTGACCGGCGTCGCGAGTCCGGGCGGGAAAAAGACCGGCGTCGAACCGAAGGAAAAGAAAAGGATAAATTATGAAGAAATATCAACTTTTTCGCGGGGACACGACGGGTACGTCTGTAGGGCTCCGCGGAAAAAAGAAGACTGGCTAAGATGGCACCCTTGGGCGGGAAGAGGACCGCGCATGCGCGCTGCAATTCCCAAAGGCTTTCTTTGAAAGCTGGGGAAAATTGCTCCGCGAGGGCTCCGTCGGCGCCGACGTCACCCATAAGTGAGGACTGACTTCCTGCTTGGTCCTGGAGAACCTTAAGGTTATGGTAGAGGTTGTTAACTACCACGGGAAGTGGTTGTGTGTGTAGAACCCCAAACATGCTGGACAGCATGGTATGGGTAGAGCCCAACTGACAGAATCATATAGAGATATGTATAGCTATATGAGCATAGACAGTCAGATAGATAAGTATGTGAATACATATTTACCTATAATAAAATATCTCGACACACACACATATATATATATGTATATATAGATATATAGATAGACATATAAGAATATATCTATAGTGAGATATAGAAGGGCATAATATATATACACACAAATGATATATATATCTATAGAGATGTATACAGATATATATATAGATATGAATATATAGGCTTATATATAGGTGTCTGCAATTAAGCAGACAGAGATATGCCTATAGAAGTATATTCACATAGGATATGTGGAAAGATTCATCTAATAACAAGGTGGAACCTACTTGAGAAGATATATAAAGAATCTATTCCTCCTGGTTATGATGGAGGGAATCAGGGGAAAAATCTCTCTGACAAGGAACAGACTAGATTGCTGCAAGAATGCTAGCCAGTGAAATAACCAGGATAGTTACGTGAAGAGCAGAGGATAATAGTCTGCAGGCAGCAAGTCTCGAGTCTTCCAGAACTCTAGCATGGTAAATGGACAGAAGACGCATAGGAATGAGATACCATGTTGACCTACTTGGGGGGCAAAAAGGGTATCATGCGTTCTTTAGCTGAATATGCGCTGTCCATGAAGGATTAGGATACCATGAGGACGAGCTGCAGGGAAAAAAAAAAGAGCATATTCCCGGTGGGAATCCAGAGGACCAAACCAGGGAATTGAACAACTCTTTAATCTTTCACGTAAGAGAAGGCCCATGTCCTTTGTTTTAAAAAGGAGATAGAAGGGTAGGAAGAACCCCTCCAGTCATGAGGGCATGACTGAGGGAGCCTTTTCCAACCATCTAAGACAGCTGTTAGAGAAAATCCTAATGATCTCTAGCAAGGGCCCATAGTGGAAAGCTTCTCTGTAGAGTTGCAGAGAGCATGATGCAGGAAAATTAGGGGATAGAACTGGCTGTTGGAGCAGCTGGTTCATAATCGGACCAGAGGGGAAGCCATACTGGACCTAGTCCTTAGTGGAACGCCAGATCTGGTGCAAGAAATAAGGGTGTTGGAACCACTTGGCAATAGTGATCATAGCATGCTCATGTTTGATTTAATTAGTGGAGGAGGGATAGTAAAGAAATCCACAGTACTACCTTTTAACTTTCAAAAGGGAGACTATGATAAAATGAGGAATATAGTTAAGAAAAAACTAAAAGGAGCGGTTGCAAAGGTTAAAGACTTACAGCAAGCTTGGGTGTTTAAAAATACTATCCTCGAAGCCCAGACCAGCTGTATTCCACGCATTAAGAAAAGTGGAAGAAAGTCCAAAAAACTGCCAGCATGGTTTAAAGGTGAGGTCAGAGAGGCTGTTGATGCCAAAAAAAGCATCCTTCAGGAAATGGAAAAAAAGAGTCAAATGAAGAAAACTGGAAACAGCACAAGCACTGGCAAGTTAAATGCAAAGCATTGATAAGGCACGCAAAGCGAGAATTTGAGAAGGAACTTGCTACGGAAGCAAAAACATGAAAAAGACTTTTTCAAGTACATTCGTAGCAAAAGGCCTGTGAGAGAGTCCGTTGGGCCATTAGATGATAGAGGGGTAAAAGGGGCAGTAAGAGGAGACAAGGCTATAGCAGAGAGACTGAATGAATTCTTTGCTTCGGTCTTTACTGAGGAAGATGTAGGGATGTTACCCAAGACTGAAGTGGTAATCACCTGGACCGGATGGTATACATCCAAGAGTGTTGAAAGAACTGAAATATGAGATTGCGGACCTGCTATTGGATGCTATGAGATTGAAATATGAGATTGCGGACCTGCTATTGGTAATCTGTGAACTTTCATTAAAATCTGTAATACCTGAAGATTGGAGGGTCGCCAACGTAACACCAATCTTTAAAAAGGGTTCCAGGGGTGAACCGGGAAATTACAGACCGGTGAGTCTGACGTCAGTACCGGGGAAAATGGTAGAAACCATCATAAAGAACAAAATTACACAGCATGTAGATAGTCATGGCCTAATGGGAGACAGCCAACATGGCTTTAGACAAGGAAGATCTTGTCTTACTAATCTGATATGTTTTTTTGAAGGTGTGCATAAACAGGTAGACAAAGGTGAGTCGGTTGATATACTGTATCTGGACTTTCAGAAAGCTTTTGATAAGGTCCCTCATCAGAGACTTTTGGCGAAACTAAAAAGTCATGGGATAGGAGGCAGTGTACTATTGTGGATCGGGAACTGGTTAAAAGATAGAAAGCAGAGGGTAGGGCTAAATGGCCAATATTCCCAATGGAAAAAGGTGAATAGTGGAGTACCCCAGGGATCTGTACTGGGTCCGCTACTTTTTGACATATTCATAAATGACCTCGCAAAGGGAATAACGAGTGAGGTTATCAAATTTGCAGATGATACAAAACTGTTTAAAGTTAATACCAAAGAGGCTTGTGGAAAACTGCAGGAGGATTTGGATAAATTGGAAGACTGGGCATCCAAATGGCAGATGAAGTTTAATGTGGACAAGTGCAAAGTTATGCACCTAGGAAAGAACAACCCACACTATAGTTACACAATGCAAGGTTCCACATTGGGAACCACCACCCAGGAAAAAGATTTAGGAGTCATCGTGGATAACATGTTAAAACCCTCTGCCCAGTGTGCAGCGGCAGCCAAGAAAGCAAACAGAATGCTAGGTATCATAAAGAAAGGGATGGAAAATAAAACAAAGGATATTATAATGCCTCTGTATCGTTCAATGGTACGACCGCACCTTGAATATTGTGTGCAGTTCTGGTCACCGTATCTTAAAAAGGACCTAGCATTATTAGAAAAAGTACAGAGAAGAGCCACCAAAATGGTGAAGGGGATGGAAGGCTACTCCTATGAAGAGAGGCTACAAAGGTTGGGGCTCTTCAACCTGGAAAAGAGACGGCTGAGGGGAGATATGATAGAGGTCTATAAATTAATGAATGGAGTGGAGCATGTAAACATGGATCAATTGTTTACGCTATCAGAATATAGAAAGACTAGGGGACATGCAATGAAGCTACAGGGTAAACTATTTAAGACAAATAAGAGAAAATATTTTTTCACTCAACGTGTAATCAAACTCTGGAATTTGTTACCGGAGGATGTGGTAAGGGCTGTTAGTGTAGCTGGGTTTAAAAAAGGTTTGGACAAGTTCCTGGAGGAAAGGTCCATAAACCACTATTAAAAAGGGACCCAGGATAATCAGTGCTTGACCCAGTACAAGCATTGTGGAACCTGTGTCTTTTGGGGATACTGCTAGGTACGTATGACCTAGATTGGCCACTGTTGGAAACAGGATACTGGGCTTGATGGACCTCGGTCTGACCCAGTATGGCATATCTTATGTTGTTATGTTCTTACGTCAACTATGCTGCCAAACCCAAGGGAATTGGAGATGGCAAGAATAGAAGACAATTCAAGAAACCTTTAGTGATAAGATTTTCCAAGACAGATGAATCCACTGTCTTGGAGTCACTACTAAGGCCAGAAAGAATGTCCGTGGAGGACAACCCTGGATGCTTGTGGAAAAGAACCAGTGGTCCAATCACTAGAGCTCCTGGCATGGGCAGCTGCTAGTAAGACAGCAGAAGAATCTTTCTGTTTAAAAACAGAAAGAACAGACAGAGCAGGAGTAAGAAAGCTCTGGACCTGTCTGATAAGCTGCCCTAAAGCAAAAGTGAAGAAGGGAGTTAACTCAGAGGAAAAACTCCATAATGGAATAGTGACAAAACTAGAGGGGCTGAAGAAGCAGCCCTCCAGTGTAGTAGTACCACTCTTACAGAGGAAATGGTTGGTAAGAGGGTAGAGAAGATAGAGCTGAATGGAGACTTACAATGTGGTAAGTCTGTAGAAAGGAAAAATTCATGCTGGTACAGAAAAGCTATCGTTTGATAGTTGTTAAACCTCTTTCCCTGGTAGGAAGAAGAGGAGAAACCTGTGACCTATAGGCATGAACATCCTAAGAGCTCGTATAACAGAGAAAAAAGTGGATGTCTTGTGAAAAGAGATCCATGCCTAGAGTTTAGAATGAAAGCAGTGGGAGGCTTCTACTGAGAAGAAGCAAACTGCAGGTTCTAAACCCCAAGAGGCACAAGAAATAGGATGATGATTAATCAGAAACCCTGTGGTTGCTGGGTTTGCTGAGCCTGGTGAGAGTTTGGATTCTTCAGACCAGGGCGATGTTTCTCCTGTTTGGGAACATCTGTATGATAGGCAGAAAATGGATAAAACCTTCTCCCCCTAGGGGAAGAAAGTTTGGTAGGACATTTCCTACCTACTGGGAAAGAAGAAGGCATAGAACAGCCCTTAGAAACAGGTAAGTCAGTGGACCACTGAGTAACCTGACATAAAGACTCCTTATTGAAGAGATTTTCTCCAGTGCAAGGAGTATTACCCAGTCTTTGTTGTGCCCATTTGTCTAAGTCTGAAGCTTGGAGCCAGGCTTTACATCGTGCCCCTATAGCTATAGCAGAAGTCCTGCTAACAGACTCAAATGAGTCTAGGGAAGCATGAGTAAGAAACCAAGAAATATTTTGAATATGACTAAGCAGTGAGGAATAGTCTGCACTCTTGGGCTCTGAAAGAAAAGGAGTCAAAAGATGTAATTTCTTTGTGACCTCCTCAAGAGATACTCATAAAAAATATATGAGAGAATTCTTGCTGAAAGCATGGATGTCTGGAAGGTTTGACGTCCAAAGGCATCTAGTGTCAGACTCATGACCTGGAGGATAAGAAGAGTGCTTTTTCTTACTCTTCACCCGCCTCATTGCTGATTCCACTACAATAGAATGATGAGGAAGTTGAGTCTTTTGAAACCCTGGAGAGGAGGGCACCTGATATAGGAGATCAGTTGCTCTGGAAGGTGGGGGTACCCTTAAAGGTGCTTCCCACATTCCTAGAAGATCCTGCAAGGAATGATGCAAAGGAAGCATTATGTTCTCCTTTGCTTCGGTAGAAACAGAGCCTTGTGTAGGATCATGTCCAGGGATAGGAATGGCAAGTGATCTTGCCATATCCAGGAGGAAACTCTGAAAAGAAGGATCTCCAAAGAGAACCTCCCTTGGACAGGTTAGATCTGAAGAACTAGCCTGGGCACCGAAGGATCTATCTGAGAATATAGGAATATAAGATCCTGCACGGTGCAGTATGGGATCCTTAACGGATGGACGCTGGTACTGGAGGTCAGGACCAGCGACAGTCAGTACCCCATCATCCATGCCAGGTATCGACTCCAGCTTGGTATAGAAGGGAGCGATCCTGTTGAAACAAGCATGGAAGGAGCTGGTCACGATGTTACTGTGGATACCGGTACCAATACTGGTATCGTTGTCGGAACCGAAGCCGACACCGACATCGGAGCAGCAAGCGGTGACAGCCCAATCGGTACCGAGGTAACCGAAAGCCTTTGGCAGTAACCCTCTGTACCGAGCGTCCGGTACCGATAGGTGTCGGTACCAAGACGTGTCGGTACCCAGTCTTCCAGACTAGAGATCGATTCCAGACTCGGCATCAAAGGAAGCGAGTCTATCAATGTACGTCTGGAGGGTACCAACGTCGGTGGTAGTATCGGTGCCGGTACCGATACTGGAAAGTCAGTCTGGAACATATCCACCGGTGCCGTAGGTACCGAGGACGCCAGATGACGATCCCTGGTGAGGAGTGTTTCGTCCAACACCAGTGCCAATGCCGGGGTATCGGTACTGCTCGAAGCGGATGCCACCACCGGGCATGGCTCAGGTATGTTCTGTGAGGGGTGAACCCCAGGAACAACCTGAAACCCCGCATAGGCTTTGGAGGCCGGAGACTCCCGCCGGGGTTTTGAAGCCAATGGGCCCTCAAGGGCAAGGCCGGAGCCGTCTACATGCTGTGCATGAGACCTACCACTCGAGGGTTGGCTAGTCTTAACAGACTGTTTGTGGGTTACCTGATCCTGTGTAGAAGAAGAAATGGTCGGTGCCCTGAAGTTGGAAGGGAACCTCATATCGAGGGAAACTCGATGTTGAAAACCTTCTCACAATACTGTTGCCCGAGGGCTCCGGAGGAAAAAGGTCAGGACCCAAACAAGTTAGACACCAATTTAGGGAGTCTAAAAATAAAGTAGTACCGCTACAGTTTGAGCATTTCTTGGAGAAAGTGGCTGGCGGTTCCATGGAAGACATGGAGAGGCCTAGAAGGCCTGAAAAACCGTAAGACACTCAGAAGAAAAAATATATCCCTTAAAGGGAAAAATTTTACAAGAAAGAAAAAAGAAACACCGGCGGTACCGGTGGCGTCGGGGAAGACAACCGCAACCACAAGAAAACTAAGAATTAGAAGAAGAATTTTCTGCGGTGACAGGAGGACGTTCTGCCGGCTCCACGGAAAAACGAAAACTGAGACGACACAGTTGGGAAAGGCGGGAAGGCAGCACGCAGGCATGGTGGGATGCTTCCAAAAGCTTTCTGATTGGAAGCTGGGAAGCGTTCCCGCGCATACTCCGTCGGTACCGACATACCCATATGTGAAGACTCATTCCTGCTTGTTCCTGGAGATATGGACTTAAGTCCCTGATTTGATAAGTGCAGTAAGTACTGAAGCACTACTGGTACAGTACAGGAGAAAGGATCCTCTGTTCGTAGCTGACACCACACAGAAAACCTCTTCCATTTGAGGGCATAGGTTTTTCTAGTGGACTGTTTCCTAGAGGCTAGGACAACCTCCTCAACTTTATGAGGTAGGCCCCAGGGAGCCAAAACTACCCTTGCAGCCTCCAGGCCATCAAATTGAGAGCTTTGAGATTGGGGTGCAGAAGGGAACCCTGCTCCTGTGATAGAAGATCGGGCTGCAACCACAGAGGTAGTGGGGAATCTACTGCCAGTTGAAGCAGAAGTGGAAACCAAGGCTGCCTCGGCCACCTGGGAGCTACCAGCAGGACCGAGGCCTTGTCCTGAAGAGTCTTGAAAAGAGTTCGGGCCACCAAGGGCATGGGAGGAAACGCATACAGGAAGCCCTGAGACCAGGACATCAGAAAAGCATCTGGTGCTATCCTCAAAGGATGCGGTTGCCTGGAGCAGAACTTGGGCAGTTGCTTGTTCAGCGGACTGGCAAAGAGATCTATCCAAGGGAGACCCCACTTCAGGAAGATCTTCTGAACCACCAAGGGATGCAGCTGCCACTCGTGGGGCTGCAGAATTCTGCTGAACCGGTCGGCCAGGCAGTTCTCCTGGCCTGGAAGGTACACCGCCTTGAGAAGCATGTTGTGCTTTAGGGCAAAGGAACAAAGGTCTTGAGTCTCCCGACAAAGGAGCTTTGACCCAGTCCCACCCTGTTTGTTCACATAGAACATGGCTACCTGATTGTCTGTTTGAATCAAGACTGAGCGATGAGCTAGGGCCGGAGAAAAAGCCTCGAGGGCTAAGCAGATAGCTTGAAGTTCCAGGAGATTGATCTGTTGGGCTGCCTCCCAGGGAGACCAGAGGCCTTGGGTGCACTTGTCCAGACAATGAGCACCCCAGCCCCGCAGAGAGGCGTCGGTGTTGAGGACCACCGAGTATTCTGGCATTTGGAAGGGCATCCCCTTCAGCAGATTGGGTGGATGTAGCCACCAGCTGAGGGAGGCCAAAAGGGGTCTGGACACCCTTATCCTGTCTCTTAGGCGGCCTGTGGCCTGAGACCACTGAGTCTGAAGGCACCACTGTGCAGGCCTCATATGGAGCCTGGCATTGGGAGTCACATGCACTGTCGAAGCCATGTGGCCCAGAAGTCTGAGGCAGAGTCTGGCGGAGAACAGGGACCTGTGTAGAAACTATTTGGCCACGTCCATCAGTCTTTGAGCCCTGTCTTCTGGCAAGAATGCCTTTGCCAGTTGAGAATCCAACCTTGCCCCTATGAACTCCAAGTTCTGGGAGGGGAGCAAAGTGGACTTTGCGAAGTTTATGACAAAACCCACGTTTTGAAGCAGAGCAATGGTTCTGAGGGTGGCTTGTCTGGCCTCCAGGGACGTCTGACCCCTGATGAGCCAGTCGTCCAGATAGGGAAAGACAAAGATGCCTTGATTTCTCAGGTAGGGCGCAACCACTGCCAGGCACTTGGTAAAGACCCTGGGAGCGGAGGTCAGGCCAAAAGGTAGTACTCTGTACTGATAATGGTTTCCTCCCATAATGAACCTGAGGTACTTTCTGTGGTCTGGATGAATGAGGATGTGAGTGTACGCATCCTTTAGATCTAAGGAGCATAGCCAGTCTCCCTGCTGGAGGTAGGGCAGAAGTGTTCCAAGAGTAAGCATCTTGAACTTTTCTCTCTAGGAACTTGAGGTTCAGAATGGGTCGAAGGCCACCGGTCCTTTTGGGTACCAGGAAATACCTGGAGTAGAATCCATGACCTTGCAAGTGGGGAGGCACAGGCTCCACCGCCCTGTCCACCAACAGCCCTTGGAGCTCTCGAAGGAGGTGGTCTATGTGCAGGGGAGGCCTCAAGGGCTCCCCTGGGAAGTAAGGAGGCGGCAGTTGATGAAAATGCAGGGAATAGCCCTTTCGGACTATGTCCAGCACCCAACTGTCGGTGGTAATGAAAGGCCACTGGTGGGCAGAGAGTACAAGGCGACCGCCTGTGCAGGGCTTGGAAAGCAGGGATGGAGTGGCTACGCTCAAGGAGTCAAAAACCCCCACCCTGCTGAGTGGAAGCAGGGGCAGAAGGCTTGGGGGTCCTCTGCCTACGGGGCCCATTACCCTGGCCCTTGGCTTGCCGACCCTGGGGGGCAGCCAGATACTGAGGGTACTGTTTGTAGGCAGTGCCCTTCCTTGGGTAAAAGGACTTTTTACCCGAGCCCTTTTTATGTGAAGGGGCAGAGGTCTTCCTAGACAGCCTTGTCCGGGTAAGGTGCTCGGTTTCGAGCTGAGCGGCCTTCTCGGTAACAGGTTTGCCAAAAAAGGTTTTCACCTCGGCAGGGGACATCGACCAACTTGTCCTGAACCCATGGCTCGAGGTCAGATGACTGCAGCCACGCCTGGCGTCGAGCCACGATGCCGGCAGCCGCAACTCGGGCCGAAGCCTCGAAGCCATCGTAGGTGGCGCGGGAAATGAACTTTGAGCATTCCCGAATCCCCGAGGACAAGGTCTTAATTCTCTGCAAGGGTTCCCCGGAGAGACCAGCAGAGAATCCGGCCAATTCCTTGGCCAGGTCTTGCAAGTACATGCCCATGTACAGCTGGTAAGACTGGACACGGCAAGCAAGCATAGACCCCTGGAAGCACTTCCTACCGACGCCATCGAGGTTGCGGGCCTCCCTGCTGGGGGGCACCGCAGAGTGCATCTTCTGGCTCTTCCGATGATGCATGGCCGATTCCACAACCATGGAATGGTGTGGTAGCTGTGCTTTCTGGAAACCAGGGCTTTTGCGGAGTCGATAGATGGAATCGACTCACTTGCTCAAAACCGGCGCCAAGGCTGGTGCCTCCCACATCCGGAAGAGGAGCCGTTCCAGCATCAGAGGAACCGGGACAGTAAAGGCCTCCTTCGGAGGAGAGTCGTACTGCAGAGCATCGAGCTCCTCGGCTCGAGGCTCTTCCTCGGGATTGGCAGGGATAGCCAAGGCAGCGGCCATATCCCGGACGAACTCCGAGAACCTAGTGTCCTCCGGAGAGGATCTACTCCGGGGCTCAGACTGCGGTGAGTCCGACGGGACGCACTGAGTCTTAAAAGTATCGGGAGACTCCTCGTCTTCTGTCTCCCAGGCGGACTCATCCGAGGAGGAGTCAGGGTCTGACCCCGCGGGGACACCGGCGTCGACACCCTCGGTCCCGAACGGGAGGTCGAGGGAGACCTCGACCAAGGACGACTTCGAGCTACGAGTGTCTCGAGTATCGGCTCGGTCTCTGGTGTTGACTTCGAAGTCAATGTCCTGGTGGTCGGGGCAGATGCACCAGACAGGTTGGCCATCAGTGCCCGCTGCTGCTCCATGAAGGCAGACAATCTGCACTCCAAGGCTGTCATCCTGAGACTCAGCTCGGGAGACGCAGCAGCCACCGACTCTGGCCCCGGCGGCGCCACGAGGACTACGGGGCTTACGTGTCCAGCAGACTCTGGCTCCACGTGAGGAACTTTGGCAGGCTTCTCTTGGTCCATGGGCCCGGGACGGCGGTCGGGGGTCTTAGACCTGGCCCTCGAGGGACCAGGGACCTCCTCCGACGCCGCCCTCGCGAGCCGCTTCTTCCTCTTGCGTTCCCGGTTGGGGGACCCCCTGTCCGAGGAGCTTCGAAGGCGCTCGGGATCGGAATCCCGAGATGTCGAGGCCTCAGACGAGGTCCGGGCCTGGTCGGAGGCAGAGTCCGAGAAAAACCTTTCCTTCTGATGCTGTCGACTTTTGAGTGCCTTGGAAGACATCTTCCCACATGGCACACACGACTTGGGGTCGTGGTCAGGGCCGAGGCACCGAAGGCAGCAGTCATGTGTGTCGGTGAGAGATACGTTTCTTACACCGATCACACTTTTTGAAACCACTGGAAGCCATCGGGGAAAAAAAAGAGCCCCAGCGAGGTCAAAAGACCGGCCTTCCAGGGAAAAAATGAAAAAAGGGCGCGAACGCCAACCACGAAGGGTAAAAACCGAAAAAGAAATAAACGGGCTCAATACCGGTGTACCGAACCCGGCGGGAGGGGAACCGGCGTCGAACCGGAGAAAAATAGCAAAAAATTGCCGAAGAAAAAAATCACTTTTATCCGGGAGAACAGGACACACGTCCAATGGGCTTCTCAGAAAAAAGAGACCGAGGTAAGATGGCACCTTTAGGTGGGAAGGAAACCGCGCATGCCTGCCAGCATTCCCAAAGGCTTTCATGGAAAGCTGGGGAAATGCTCCGCTGGGGCTTCATCGGCGCCAATGACACCCATATGTGAGGACTGACTTCCTGCTTGGTCCTGGAGAAGCAGTCATTTCATCTAGAAACTATCTTCCTAGCATGCCCTGCCATGACACTGACCCATTCGATAACGGGGTAATTGAAATCATCCATTATTACTGTGCTGTACCTCGTTAGCTTCCCTGATTTCTTTTAGCATTTCATCCATTTGTTCATTCTGACTAGTAGTCAGTAGTATACCCCTACCGTCATCACCTTCCCCTTTTTACATGGAATTTCAATCAATAGAGATTCTGTAGTGAATTTTGTTTCCTGCAAAACCTTCATCCTGTGTGGCTCAATGCCCTCTCTAACAGAGTGCAGCCCCTACACCAATTTGATCTACTCTATCATTGCGATATAATTTGTACCCAGGTATTAGTGCCTCACTGGTTGTCCTTCCACCAGGTCTGATACCAATTATATGTAACCTCTCATTTAGTGCTATATATGCTAACTCTCCCATCTTATTTTTTTAGACTTTTAGCATTTGCATACAAGCTTTTTATTCACGTTAATCTGGTTATCGGTAGACAGGGGTAATTTGGAATCTTTAAGCTCTGTCTGCTCTGTATTTAAAGGCATTTGGGTTACTTTTCTCTTTATTGGAACCTCTCTGCTTTTCTGCCCTAACTTCAATCTTTTGCTAGTATCCTTGAAGGATACATCCTTCCGAACAATGCGCTCTTGTGGAGACTCGGCACCTGGCACAGGCATGCCTCACTGGTGGACTGATTAAAAAGGGGCCTGGGGCACTCTGATTATTTCTGCAGTGTGGGATGAGCTTACCACCACATTGCAGGTCCTTCCTTTGTTCTGAGCTGGTATACAGTGACTCATAGGGATGTGCAGTCAAATGGCAGAATCAATCAAATCCTCATTCATTTCATTCATTTTTGGCAATGTGGCCCAGAGAAGTAGAAAAAGAGGAGACCAAAGTGTCCACCTTTTAGCTCTATTCTGTGATTTCTATCCAAGAAATGTTTCTTGAAGTATTTCAAAATAAATATGATTTGATATGCAAATAGAACTACTTTTATATATTGTTAAAAGTAATGACATTTTCAATAGTGTTGAATTAAATTCTGCTTGTTCACTAGTCCAGCAGTTATGACGACACCCTGTGACAGTATAAAGCACAGCAGTAGCCTAAGCCCAAAAAACTGTAGCACATCAGTGAGAAATCTTAGACTGAAGTAACAATCTATTTCAATAGCAGTTTAGAAATGTTCATTAATAGTAGCTTCTATTTTTCTTGCATCATTTTTAATCATTCGGGCTCATTTTTAATTCAGCTGTGGTAGTGTTCTGTGCCACAACAGAAGAAAGACTGAGAACTGATCTACAGGCTCTATTTTCTAACATACAATTACAGGCAACATGTGAAAGTGCACGTTAATGCAGTTAGGTGCACAGTTGGTAAGTAAGCTTTTGAGAATAATGGGGCTTGCGTTATTTAGTGTGTTATCTACAGTGGTGTGCAAAAGTCTGGAATCACTTGTAAATTTGACATTTTTTCAACTTCGTGACCTTATATCTTAATTTATTTTTCCTCCCAGTGGCTTTTTCTGTGTATCTCATGATACGTGAGAGATTTGACTATTAGGGCCAACTTTTAGTATTGGTTTGGCCCTTATTTTCTGAGTTTGATCCCCATAGTTGTCCTGTTGATAGATTTTCTGTGAAAATCGTGTAATGTACATTGTTGGCTAATGATGTATTATTGTAAGTATACTTTAAAATATTATGGACGCATGCCAGGTTTCCTTCAAATTAATGTATGAGGCCTTGAAAAAGGCCGTTTTTGTGTGTCAGTGATGGCTCAGTATTTGATGGGCCACCCTTTGTTCTTGATCACCTGACTGCACCTTATCAGCAGTGAATGAACCAGTCTGACAAGGTGATCGTTGGTGACATTGAGTCACTCATTACAGCTTGGAACCGCAACCAGCTCACGCTTTGATGTCGGATGCCTCTTGGATATTTCCAAGGCCACCTTGTGCCACAGGTTCTCGAATGGATTCAGATCTGGAGACTGGGCAGGCCAGTCCATTGACTTGATGTTGTTCTGCTGCTTCCAGCTCATCACCTGTCTGGAGCGATGGCAGGGTGCAATGTCATCTTGGAACAGGAACTGGCCAGGAAACAGCTGGTATGCTGATAGCACCATGCACTTTTACAGTATGGTGATGTACTTGGCTCCGTTGGCCATTCCATCGACGATGTGAAGACATCCAACGCCACTGGCAGCCATGCAGCCCCAGACCATGGCCTTCAAAGGATGCTTCACAGAGAGGTTGAGACACTCAAACTAATTCCTCTCCAGGAAATCTCTTCACATACGTGTGGGCCTGGTTACCAAACAGGCAGAAGGTGCTTTCATCGTTGAATAGCATCTTTTCCCACATTTCAGTCGACCAGGTTGAGTGCTTTCTCGCCCACATGATCCGGTTGCGCCTTTGTATGTCAATCAGTGGCTTATTCCGTGCTTTGCAGCCCCGGAGACCAAACTGCAGGCACCGGCGACGAACTGTTGATGAGCTGACACTGACCTCACTCTTGTCTGACCACTCCTGAAGTAGCTGAGGAGAGGTCAACTTGCAATTAGTCAGTGAAATGCGTCGTAGTGCGCGATCCTGGCGTGATGTTGATGCACGTGGACGACCTGAACAAGGCCTTGTCCACCACTGAACCCATTTATTTCTTCTGTACAATCTTAACAGCGCTCTGACTGCAGCCAACGTTTCTGGCTGACAGCTTGAAAATCCTTCCTCGCTCATAAAGGCACACGAACATGCTCCTCCAACGTCAGGGTCCGAGTCATCTTCATGGTCGATCCAGAAAGCGCATGAAATTTAAAAATTCCATGCGTTTTTATAGCTGCACTGTTGGCTAGATATCTGCATTGTGATTGGTTAGTGAAATCAGCCTCCTGATTGGTCATAAATAACCTGTGCATATTGGATAATCTCGATCCAGTTTTGACAAGGATCCACAGAAAAAAATCGCAGTAGCTATCTCCCAGTGTCTGTAAAGTATTTAAATTGGAAGCAAGGAATGCAAAAAAAGTCAACTCTAATAGCCAAATGTATCCTTTTTAACGTGGTAGAAAGATGAATATGCTGCGCTAACACAAAATTAAAAAAAAACGTTAGAAAGTACAAAAAACACATCACTCACAAGTGATTCCAGACTTTTGCACACCACTGTATGTGTGAACTGGTTAACACTTTACTAAAGCGAGTCCTTAGCTGGTACATGAGGCAATAAGGCAAATTACAAGGAGCATCAGTGGGATTTGAACCTTGGCTTCACTAGTTAAGTCTGCTACTGAAATCATTAAGGCACTTTTCCCACTCCTGGTTATGCTGGAACCTTCAGCTGTCAACTGCTTCAATTAAAAGTGTTTTGCTAGCATGAGACTGACAAGCAACAAAGGAATTAAAATGACACATGCAGGAGAGGACTTGTGCCCTGTGCTTGTCATTGAACAAACAAGGCAATTATCAGGAAAAAATGTCACTGGCCTAACCTATAAAGGTACTGCAGACACATTATATAGCATGTACAATAAACCCAAACCGACCTTTCCTTGGGATCCTTTTTCAGCAAACCCGAGAGAAGAGATTTTGCTTCAGGTAACAAAGTACGTGGGAATCTAATCTCCTCTGAAAGGATGAGCTCAAAGAGTTTCTCATGGTCCTGATTGTAGAAAGGCAGGCGACCACACATCATTTCATACATGACCACGCCTAAGCCCCACCAGTCTACTGCACGGCCATAGTCATTATCTTCTAAAACCTGCAGAAGAACAGACATTATCTATTTAAAAAGGAAAGGCTCAAACCACATAATAAACTTGGGTTAGAATGAACAAATATTTCCAAACTAGATCACAAAATTCTTTAAAAAACAAGGACACAAACCACAGTACAAGCAGCATGTTTGTAAGTACAAAAATGGATTAATCTATCCTTTCCCAAACAATGTTCCCTCTAATTTTCTGTAGGCTGTGTGCGCATAAAATATCAGCTGTGCAGCTTTTGAAGGAAGATTAAATTTTTGTGCGCCACATAACGACACTCGGAGTTATATACTTTAAAATTTGACTACATGTCAGAATACAGTATGTACACCACATTGATTGCACTAGAAAATATTGTCGAACTTGTGAAAACCGTAAATACACAACAACTTTTCAATTTTAAGAATGTCTGTGGTGTTTTCTGTCAGAATCAGAACCGTAATTTTTGTGCGCTCTGTTGTAAAGTATGTGCGCTCACTCGGCGAGGTGTGTGCGCGCGCACACGCGCACTGCTTAGAGGGAACAGTGTTCCCAAATTAGGATCTTCTAGGAGTAAAGAAATTCATTGTATTCATTTTCAACACACTCAAATCTCATTTCAACGTGCAACATTTTACCCAACACAGGATTGCAACCTGATTTAAAGTGTTAAGGATGAGCTAATTGATACTGCATACTTGGATTTTTAATAAGCTATTTCCTAAAGTCCCTTATGCAAGACTCCTCAAATTACAGTCATGGCAATGTCCTATTGTGCATTTGTAATAGTTTTAAAAATAGGACACAGTAAGATTAAATGATCAGTTTTCCCAAACCAAGAGAAATACCATTTCCAGTACAGATCATGGAGTGCTCATGCAGTTCTGGTCAACATTATTGGCACCCTTGAATTTTAGGTACAGTATGTTGTGTGCAAGATCTTGAGAAATTGGAAATATTCCAACTAAGTCATAATATTTTAATACTATGTTCAAAGGTAAACAAAAAAGATGTTTGTGCAACTTAGTCGTAGTGATTTCTGAGAAAAAATATATATATGACCTGGACAGCAAGCGTAGTTACTCACCTGTAACAGGTGTTCTCCAGGAGCAGCAGGAATCAGTCCTCACATATGGGTGACATTGGCGCCGACGGAGCCCTCGTGTGGAGCATTTCCCCAGCTTTCATGGAAAACCTTTGGGAATGCAGAACGCATGCACGGTCCCCTTCCTGCCCAAGGGTGCCATCTTGCTCAGTCTGATGACATAGCTAAGACAGCAAAAAAAAAAAAAAGAAATATAGATATGACTGCAACTCCAAGGGGAGGAGGGAGGGTTTGAGGACTGATTCCTGCTGCTCCTGGAGAACACCTGTTACAGGTGAGTAACTACGCTTTCTCCAGCACCAAGCAGGAAGTCAGTCCTCACATATGGGACTCCCCAGCTTAAGGCTACCGGGGACCCAAAGCTGAAAAATGAGCTCCCTCTAGAGCCCCAGCATGTGCGAACAGAATCTTCTCTGATATCACCCCCGTACGGTAGCCCAACACCAGGGCCGGAGGGTAGGAGTTGCCTATACTTCAGAGATTACGGAGTACCGCCTGCCCAAAAGCACTGTCCCTGCGGGACTCCCTCTCGAGGCAGTAGTGGGCCGCAAAAGTCTGGCTTGAAGACCAAGTAGCGGCCCTGCAGATGTCTGCCAATAGAACAGAGCGGAGATGAGTCACTGACGCAGCCTTCGCCCTGACACGGTGGGCCATGACTCGACCCTGCAACGAGAGGCTGGTTGCCCTGTACGCCCAGGTGATACAGTCTGCCACCCAGATGGACAAGGTATGCTTGGAGACAGGCAACCCCAGCTTATTAGGTTCAAAAGAGACGAAGAGCTGTACAGCCCTTCGGTGTCCCTGCGTACGATCAAGGTAGAAGGACAACACCCTCCTACAGTCCAGGGTATGCAAGACCATCTCAGCCCGGCTGGCATGCTGCCTGGGAAAGAAAGTCGGAAGAACCACCTCCTGATTGAGGTGGAAGGAGGAGACAACCTTTGGAAGGAACTTAGGGTGAGTCTGTAAGACTACTCTGTTCCTATAGAACCTAGTGTATGGTGCATCTGACACCAGAGCTTGAAGCTTGCTCACTCGCCTTGCTGAGGTAAGAGCCACCAAAAACAATGCTTTTCAGGAGAGAAAACGCAAAGGGCCAGTAGCCATAGGCTCAAATGGTGGGCAAGTAACAGGTACACTACCAAAAAACTGCCTCCAGTTTTGCAACTGATTCCTATAGATTTTGGGGTGCTGAATCCAGGAAAAATAGCCAAAATGTTCCATCACGTCACGTTTTCTTGCAAAATTAGATTTCTTACCCATATAAGGAATGTTCACATAATTTCTTTTTAGCCGACTGCAGTTTATTTTCTTGGCCCAAAATAGAGGTTGTAATGGTTAACTAACTAGAAACACTCCCTCATGATATTTTAGAGTGTTTTGTATTCATTTTATACATTAACAGGACAATTGGGAGGCGGGGGGCTAAATCCAGTACTCGCGCTGGCGCATGTTCTTTCCTGTTCGCCTCGCCTCGTTCGCTCGCTCAAACACGGTGGTTGCGACATGAACGTTCCTGTCAAATTTCAGTTTCTTGCAAGTTCATTATTACCTTTTGTTTGCTCAGTCGTAATCCAGCTTTATTCCGAAGTGGTTCACTACAGTTGTAGTTTGCAGTGCTGTGTATTTGTGATGGCTCACAGAGCCAGAGGTTGCGTCAACTCTCCGGACATTTTTTGTTTTATTTGTGGGGAATATACCGTGAAAAAGCGGCACAGGAACATTTCTGCATTTATTAAAAAAGTATATTTCGCCTATTTCGGTTTGAAGTTAGGCGATCACGACAAACCGTGGGCTCCTCACAAAGTGTGCAAGACATGTGAGGAAGATCTACGCTTATGGATGAAAGGTAAAAAACAAGCATTTCGTTTCGGAATACCTATGATGTGGCGTGAACAAAGAGACCACAGCAGTGACTGCTATTTTTGCTCTTGCATTGTGAAGGGATACAACTTAAAAAATAAGAACATAATAAGTTACCCCAACCTTCCCTCAGCAATTAGGCCTATGCCTCATAGCAACTCCCAAAAGATGCTGCCCAACTGCTAGGTTCTCGGCTTAAACAGAAAAATCTATTGTCACCAGGAACAACTTTTTATTGGTACCGCAACCGCGAGACACAATTTTTGAAGTATTTCAGCAAAGAGGAAGATTTGGTATTTTGCAACGATATATACGGAGTGATGGAAAAGTTTAAACTCAAGTATGATCCTGCTGAATGGCGGCTGTTCATTGATTCGTCAAAAGACAGCATAAAAGGTGTTCTTCTTCATAATGGCAACACATTCGCTTCAGTTCCTATTGCTCACTCTGTTATTCTCCAAGAAAAATACGAGAATTTGGCCCTGATTCTTCAGAAGATTCGTTATGATGAGCATAAGTGGATGATTTGTGGAGACTTTAAAATTCTATCCATGCTATTAGGGCAGCAATCCGGTTTCACCAAATATCCCTGCTTCCTTTGCTTGTGGGATAGCCGGGCCCGCGACCTACACTGGGGGAAAAAAAGACTGGCCAATTCGGGAGTATTTGAGACCCGGTGAGAAAAATGTTCTTCATGAGAGCTTGGTACCTCGTGATAAAATTCTATTACCACCTCTCCACATTAAGTTGGGTCTCATTAAGCAATTCATCAAGTCCCTTCCAAAAGATGGTGAGTGCTTTCGGTACCTTTGCTCAAAGTTCCCCCGACTTTCTGAAGCAAAGCTAAAGGAAGGAGTGTTTGTTGGCCCTGATATAAGGAAACTCATTTCAGGTGGAGCATTCGCTGAAACGATGTCTGAGAAGGAAAAAGAAGCCTGGGATTCCTTCAAGGATGTTGTTCTCAAATTCTTGGGGAACAGGCGGGATGAGAACTATAAGGATATTGTTGCCAGGATGCTCAATGCCTTCAAAGAACAAGGCTGTAACATGAGCCTGAAAGTCCATTTCTTGCACTCCCATGTGAACTACTTTCCCGAAAACTTGGGGGCATACAGTGAAGAACAAGGTGAAAGGTTTCACCAGGACATCAAGGACGCAGAGAGAAGGTACCAAGGAAGATGGAACACCACTATGATGGCTGATTTCTGCTGGTTGCTGCTGCGGGAAACCCCAGATGAAAAATACGCCAAGCAGCGCACCAAGAGAAGCATTCGGGGGAAGAAGAAACGGGCCCACCAGGAGATTGATTGACCCAAGAATGACTTTAAAATCTAAACTGTGTTGACAAATATCGTGCTTTTACTAAACTTTGAAATAAAAATTTGCTAGTTATTACCACAGTGTCGGATCTCATTTATTAGAATTTTATTTTCACACCATCGGGTGTTTGTCTTCATGTATTGCAATGGTGCGGTTTGCGTTTTCTATTCTTACATACATACCTGTACAACATTGTTTGCACATTTCTTTGCTTTGCTTTGTGTCTAACCTCGCTCTTATATGCTCAATGTTTGTGCACATGTATGTGGCTGTTTTAAGTGCAGACAATTTTGCTACCATCACAGTGTGTTTTGTTGACATTACTCTATTCTTATGTGCTGCCTTGTTACAATTTTCTTTATTCTTATTTGAATAACTACTAAACAATTAGTATAAAGAATTCATCCAAGAAACTTTTATCTCGATCGCATTTAATCTGAAACGTTCACCTCAAACTGCTAACCCAATGTAGCAAAAAATCTGTACGTGATGGAGCAAATTGGTTACCAGATTTGGATTCAGCGCACCAAAAAACGTAAAAATCAATCGAAACATTAGAGACAGTTTAAAAAAATTTTTTTTTAGTGTACCTGTGTAAGCTGTTGCAAGACCACATTCAAATCCCACTCAGGGGCAGGTGGACGAACCGGAGGCTTAAGCAAAAGCAGGCCTCTGAGGAAGCAAGTCACCAAAGGGTGGCTTGAAAGAGACTGGTCCTCCACCATTGAGTGGTGCGCTGAGAGAGCACTGAGATGGACCCTAACAGAGTTGGATTTAAGGCCTAGGTTGGAAAGGTGAAGCAAATATTGCAGCATCACTGGTACCAGGCATGAGAAAGAATCCTCCTTGTGTTGAGCACACCAGGTTGAGAACCTACACCACTTAAAGGCATACGATTTCCGGGTGGACTGCCTCCTGGAGGCCAAGACCACGTCCTCCACTTCCCTAGGCAGCAGTAAGGGTGCTAGAACTACCCTTTCAGCAGCCAGGCCATCAGATTGAAGGACTGGAGGTTGGGGTGTAAGAGATCCCTGCTCCTGAGACAGGAGATCTGGCTGCATCCCCAGAGGAAGAGGTGTGTCCACTGCTAGTTGCAAAAGTGGGAACCACGGTTGCCTTGGTCATCTGGGTGCCACCAAGATCACCGAGGCCTTGTCCCGGAGCACTTTGAACAGTGTCTTGGGCACTAGAGGCGTGGGAGGAAACGCGTATAGGCGGCCTGTAGACCACAGAATGAGAAACGCATCCGCTGCTACTCAGAGGATGCGGTTGCCTGGAGCAGAACCTGGGCAGCTGACGGTTCAGTGGACTGGCAAAGAGATCTAAGTTTGGAAGACCCCATCTTAGGAAGATTTGTTGAACCACCAGAGGATTCAACTGCCATTCGTGGGGCTGTAGAATCCTGCTCAATCTGTCTGCCAGATAATTCTCCTGTCCAGGGAGATAGACCGCTTTGAGAAATATGCCATGATTGACTGCCCAGGTGCACAGGTCCTGTGCTTCCTGACAGAGAAGGCGGGACCCTGTGCCCCCGTTTGTTCACATATAACATAGCAACTTGATTGTCCGTTTGAATTAAGAGACTAGTGAGAGGACATGAGAGAAAGTCCGTAGGGCCAAGAGGATAGCTCTCAGCTCCAAGAGAATGATCTGCTGTGCGGCCTCCCATGGAGACCACAGGCCCTGAGTGCATGTTCCCTGGCAATGCGCCCCCAACTGTGAAGAGAAGCATCGGTCGTGAGCACTTGGGAGTGTGGAGGTGCCTAAAAAGGTACTCCTTGCACCAGATTCAGAAGATGAAGCCACCACTGCAGAGAAGATGCTAGCAGCTGGGACACCCTCACCTTGTCCGGCAGATTTCCTGTGGCCTGCAGCCACTGAGTCCGGAGGCCCCACTGAGCCGGCCTCATGTGTAGACGGGCATTTGGTGTGACATGGACTGTGGATGCCATGTGGCCCAAGAGCCTCAGGAATTGTCTGGCGGAGGACCAGAGAATTGCTGCGGAATTGTCTGGCCAAATCCATCAGTCTGTGGGCCCTGTCCACAGGCAAAAAAGCCTTTGCCTGCAGGGTGTCCAGTTTTGCTCCTATGAACTCCAGGCTCTGTGAGGGGCGCAAAGTGGACTTTGCGAAGTTTATGACAAACCCCAGAACCTGGAGAAGAGAGATAGTGCGGAGGGTGGCTTGATTGGTCTCCTGTGGAGACTGACCCCTGATGAGCCAGTCGTCCAGGTATGGAAAGACAAAGACCCCTTGAACCCTGAGGTAGGCCGCCACCACTGCCAGGCACTTGGTGAAAACCCTGGGGGTGGAGGTTAGGCCAAAAGGGAGTACCCTGTACTGAAAATGGTTTCCTCCCACCACAAATCTGAGATATTGTCTGTGGTCTGGATGAATAAGGATGTGAGTATAAGCATCCTTTAGGTCTAAGGAGCATAGCCAATCTCCCTGCTGGAGGTAGGGCAGTAGTATTCCAAGAGTAAGCATCTTGAACTTTTCCCTCTCCAGGAACTTGTTTAAATTTTGCAAGTCTAGGATGGGCCGGAGGCCTCCTGTCCTTTTTGGTACCAGGAAGTACCTGGAATAGAAGCCTTGACCTCTCAGGTGTTGGGGCACCGGTTCCATCGCCTGTTCCTTTAGAAGACTTGCTAACTCCTGCAGGAGTAGGTTCCTGTGGAGGGGGATTCTTAGAGGCTCCCCTGGAAAGTAGGAGGGGGGTACCTGGTGGAAATGGAGCAGATAGCCCCTCTGGACTATACTTAGCACCCAGGTATCCCTTGTTACTGATGACCACCTGTGGGCTTACAGGGTCAACCGGCCTCCTGCGCTGAGAGGGGCCAGCTGAGGAGGAGAGGCTATGCCACTGGAGTCAAAACCCCGCTCCCTGCTGTGCAGGAGCCGGAGCTGGTGGCTTGGGGGTTTTCTGCCTACGGGGCCAATGACTCTGCCCCTTGGCCAGCTGACCCTGTTGGAGAGCTGTGGAGGCCTAGTACTGAGGGTAAGTTTTGTAGGCAGATGACTTTCTCAGGTAAAGACTTTTTCCCTGAGCCCTTCTTTTTTTGAGAAGGGGCAAAGGTTTTCCTGGACAGCCGTGTCCTGGTGAGAGTCTTGGACTAGAGTTCTGACGCTTTTTCAGCCATGGGCTTGCCAAAGAGGTTTTCACCTCGGCAGGGGACATCAACCAGCTTGTCGTGCACCCATTGCTCGATGTCAGATGACTGTAGCCAGGCTTGACGGCGTGCAACAATGCTGGCCGCGGCTACTCAGGCCGAAGCCTCAAAGCCATCATAAACTGCTTGAGAAAAACTGAGCATTCACGGATCCCAGTTGACAAGGCCTGGAACCTCTGCAAAGGTTCCTCGGAGAGGCCAGCAGAGAACCTGGCAATCTGCTTTGCCAGGTCTCGAAGGTACATGCCCATTTACAGCTGGTAGGTCTGGATACGGCAAGCAAGCATAGAGCCCTGGAAGCACTTTCTAACGAGGGCATCCAGGTTCCGGGCCTCCCGTCCGGGAGGCACCAAGGAGTGCATCTTCTGGCTCTTCAGCCGATGCATGGCCGATTCCACAACCATGGAATGGTGCGGTAGCTGTGCCTTCTGGAACCCGGGGCTCTTGCAGACTCGATAGATGGAATCGATCCGCTTGCTCAAAACTGGTGTCGAGACCGGCGCCTCCCACATGCGGAAGAGCAACCGTTCCAGCATCGGAGGAACCAGTACAGTAAAGGCCTCCTTGGGAGGAGAGTCATACTGCAGGGCCTTGAGCTCCTTGGCTCAAGGCTCCTCATCGGGGTCCGCGGGGAAGGCCAAGGCCTTGGCCATGTCCCGCACGAAGTCCAAGAACTGGGTGTCCTCCGGGGGGGGGGGGGCGGGGGGGGGGGGAGGGGACCGTCTGAGGTTCAGACTCCAGTGAGTCCGAAGGGACACACCGGGTCCGAAAAGTGTCCAGGGACTCCTCATCCTCCGTTTCCCAGCCCGACCCCTCAGAGGAGGAATCGAGTGGCTCCGGTCGGGCAGGCACCGATGCCATCTGCCCCGACGCCGAGGGTACTGGCGTCGACGACCTCGGTCCCGAACGGGAGGCCGAGGGAGACCTTGGTCGAGGATCGACTCGAGAGCGCATGGACTCGAGGATCGGCTCGGCCTCCGAGGTCGACTTGGACATCGATGTCCCAGTGGTCGGGGCAGATGCACCGGTGAGACCGGCGATCAGTGCCCGTTGCTGTTCCATGAAGGCAGCCAAGCTGCTCTACAAGGCCGTCAACCTGAGTCCAAGCTCAGGAGACTCAGCAGCCTCCGACGACGTCGGCTCCCCTGGAGGAGAGTCCATGAGCACTACAGTACTCACGTGACTCGGGGACTCCGTCTCTACACGAGGTTGTTTAGCAGGCCTCTCTGACTCCGAAGACCCGGGACGGCGTTTGGGGCTATGCGACGTGGCCCTCGAGGAGCCAAGTGCATCCGACACTGCCCTCGCGGGTTTCTTCTTCCTGCGGTGCTCCCTCAAGGGAGACCCCCTCTCAGAGGAAACCCGGTGATGCTCGTGACCGGAGTCCCGAGACGTCAAGGCCTCTGACGAAGTCCGGGCCCGGCTGGACACGGAGTCCGAGAAGATTCTTTCCTTCTGGTGCTGATGGCTCCTCAATGCCTTCGAGGACATTTTCCCACACAGACCACAGATCATCAGGTCATGATCGGGTCCGAGGCGGCGGAGGCAGCAGTCATGTGTGTCGGTGAGAGACATCAGTTTCTTACACCCATCACACTGCTTAAACCCGCTGGCAGCCATCGGGGGAAAAAGGACCCTTGCTAGGTCAAAAGACAGGGCTGCCAGGGAAAAATAAAAAAATGGCGCGAACGCTAGTCACAAAGGACAAAAACTGAAAAATACAGTCCGGGCTCGATACCGGTGTACCGGGCCCAGGCGGGAAAGTGAAACCGGCGAACCGAAGAAAAAACACGGATCCACGCAGAAAATCAACTTTTTTCTCGGGTGAAAACGAAACACGTCCGTCAGGCTCCGTGGAAAAAAGACTGAGCAAGATGGCACCCTTGGGTGGGAAGGGAACCGCGCATGCGCGCTGCATTCCCAAAGGCTTTCTATGAAAGCTGGGGAAATGCTCCGCACGAGGGCTCCGTCGGCGCCGACGTCACCCATACGTGAGGACAGACTTCCTGCTTGGTCCTGGAGAATTAATGGTATCCTTCACTAATATTTGGTTGCACAACCCTTGGCAGTGACGACAGCCTCCAAACATTTATTGTATATGTTTGGAGGCTGTTTTATCCATATGTTTTGTACAACTGTCTGCTGGTAGTTCCTCCTACTCTTCAACTGTGATTTGTTCCAGCTCATGAATGTTTCCAGGATTCCTTTTACCAATGGCAGATTTCAGCTCTTTTCAAAGGTTCTTGATTGGATTGAGATTAGGATTCATTGCTGGGCAGTTTAACAGTCCATTTTTTTCCTTTTTAACTATTCTTTTGTACTTTGTAAGTTTTGGGTCATTGTACTGCTAAAGGACCCATGATCTTTGACCCAGACCTAGCTTTCTCACACTAAGTATGAAGTGGAGGAGTAGCCTAGTGGTTGGGGCAAGGTACTTCAGGCCGGAAGGTCGGTGGTTCAAATCCCACTAGAGGACAGCAACCTTGGGCCGGAAGGACTGGGGTTTCTAGTCCCACAGGTGCTCCTTGTGGTCTTGGGCAAGCCACTTAACCCTCCATAGCCCATGTTCCCTGTAAAATAGTTATCTCCAAGTTATAATACCCTGTTCAATGTAATTTCAGTTTGTTCAATGTAAACCACACTGATGCAGAATAGCGCGGTATATAAGAGAATGTAAATAAATAAATAAATAAAATAAAATAAGTAGCACATTTCACTCCAAAATACCTTGGTAGTCCTCTGACTTCATGATTCCTTTAATACGTTCCAGGCCTCCAGCTCCTGAGGCAGCAAAAACAGCTCCACATTATGGAACTTTCACCATAATTAGCTGTAGGAAGAGGTTTTTTCCCTTATAGGTTTTGTTTCTTCGCCTGTAAATGTACCGCTAGTCTGCACTGCCAAAGAGCTCACATTTGGTTTCACTAGCCACAGAACATTTTCCCAGAAGGATTGCAGTTTCTCAAAGTGGCTTTAAGCAAAATCAGGCATGCCTTTTTATGTCCATCTTTAAGCAGCGGGGTCCTCCTTTACCTTTGCCCATAAAGTCCTTCTTTAATGCACAGTGTATGGTACAGGTTGAAACCACCACTCCAGATTGCTCCAGGTCAGCCTTAAGCTCTTTGGATGATGTACGTGGTGTTTTTCCAACAGTTCGCACTAACCTTCGAAGACTTCTTGGATTAATTTTTCCTCTTCCCATCTCGTCTTGGGAGGTTCTTTACAGTTCCATGAGCAGAAAACTTAACATTGCGAACTGTAAACGCAGGAATCCCAAGGCCATTGGAGATGGCCTTGTACCCCCTTTGAAGTTTGATGTTTGGCGATAATGGCTTTTCTGACTGTCTCAGGCAGCTCTCTTGTCATCATTGTGAAAACGGAAAAGGGAGTGAATGCGGCCATTTTAAACATAAGAGCCATCATTCATTGGCTGATTCAAGTCATGCCAGTACTGACAACTGATCACAGGTACATTTAATTTTACTGCAATGGAAATGTGATTCTTCAATTCATACTGATTTGAATTGTTTATAAGAGGGGAGAGCCATGAAGCGGTGAGCCATCGGAGGAACGCAAGCCTCGGCAAGAACCCCTGACGTCAGCAAGGCCCCTGTAAGTTCTGTTTGATGCAAGGCATGTGGCAATGAGGTGCCCTACGGAGCATGCCATAAGGGGCAGGATAGGCCTCTTGGGATCCCCTTAGGAGGCCCAGAGCATCTCAGGGACTCTCTGGCATTTAGCTTATTTCACATGGGGAAAAGGAAAAAGAAAGCTGTGCCCTCTGAAGTCATCGTTGGCCCAATGGATAGACATCTCATGGCAAAGGAGGTTGGGAACTCTTGCAACAGGTACAGAACTTCCCACAACTTCTCATCTGGGAGCTTCTTTGAGCTCTCCAGACCACTCTCCACCTCCTCCCCCAACTGTTGAGACTCCACCCAATTTGGCTGCAGGTGGCCAGCTTTTAAAGCAGAGTACTCCTCAGCTTTCCTCTACTCCTTATGTGATAACATGGTCATCCCATATTAGACAAAGGATATTCCTGATACTCAGGCTTCCTTGGTGGATATATGGCAGATTGCGACCCGTATTGACAGAACTTTGGTGACCACAGTTTTGGAGCTTTGCCAATTTTTTCAGGAGACTATAGCAAGGCTGGGAAGAGCAGAAGATTGGTTGGATTGCTTGTTAATCAAGTTCTTTAGTGTGAAATTCAAGTGTTCTTCCCTTCGAGCAATCAATGCCTACACTGTAAAGGATAGTGTAGTTTTTCACAGAAAATTAGAGGTTTTTGAAAATTACCTTAAAGCAAAGATTAGGTTTCTTAATTTTCATGTTCATCATTTACTGTTCTCTGAAATCTTGCTCTATAAATACTTTGGGGAAATATCTTTAATGCTGATGTGATGAATTTTTCTAAAATATTTTACCTTACGGGCAGGAAAGTACCTGACAAAATCACTGGGTGATGTTTTACAACCTCAGTCAGATTTTAATTTAACAATTCCTGGAAGATTCACAGGACAACCTTCTTGCCTGAGTCACTTTTGTGGTCTTTTTCCCTCACAGCAGGACAAGGCATCAGTATTTAAAGTTACCTTAAAAAATGGAAATTACACTTACCTGGTAATTGTTGTTCCTTGAGGAACTCCAGTTCAGTCCTCCACCTCTGGGTTGTGTACCTCCTCCTGCAGATTGGAGACTGGGAATGTCAAAATCGTGACATCACTGGATGTAGTCTGCTTGTCTCTTCCATCAGCCCCAGTGAACTATTGACAAAGCACACTCAAAGGAGCAACAAAATAAGTAGCTATCATATTAATTTTAACTTTATATTGAAATTGAACGTATAACTATGTGCAAGCGAAATTTCCCTCCAGTAAGGAGGGGACTTTTTCTTGTACCTTTTCCTTCTGCCTTATTCAGAACCGTAGAAAAGAAAGAGGAAGAATAGACAGAAATAAATAGAAAGGATCAAGGAGATCAGGATCCCATTAATAGCTATACCTACCGGCAATCTTACACTTCTCCCAACTGAACATCCACTGCCAATGACACCACCCCGGGCGGGAATGAGGACGGAACTGGAGTTCCTCAAGGAACAACAATTACCAGATAAGTAATTTCCATTTCCTTATCGTTCCTCCAGTTCAGTCCTCCACCTCTGGGATGTAACAGCAGTAATCATTGGGAGGGACCTTTACAGCCGGCCTGCAACACCGCCAACCCGAAACAGGCATCGTTCGCCGCCAGAACATCCAGGCGGTAGTGCTTGCTGAAAGTATGAAGCGACGAACATGTGGCCGCTCCACAAATTTCCCCTGACGGAACCAAACTATGCTCCGCCCATGAAGTCACTTGAGCTCTGGTAGAATGAGCTCATAACCCTGTTGGCACCGATCGCCGACGCAGAATATAGGCGGAAGCAATCGCCTCTCTAATACATCTAGAAATGGACGCCTTCGCTGCTGCTTCCCCTTTGCGGGAACCGCCAAATACAAATAACCAGTCAGATTTGCGAAATGACAAACTTTTAAATACTGCCTGAGAACCCGCTTGATGTTCAAGCGGCGTAAACCCCGGTCCGATGCATCTCCCCCTAGTGAACCTAGCACTAGCAGGGAAACTGATTTAGGTGAAACAGAGAAACCACCTTAGGCAAAAAGGACGGAACTGGTTGCAATACCACCTTTTCTCTAGAAAAGGACAAAGAGTTCTCTACAAGACAAAGCTTGTAATTCCGAAATTCGCCTCGCTGAACAAATGGCTACCAAAAAGACCGTCTTCAAAGTTAAATCCTTAAGCGACGCCTTGTGTAAAGGCTCAAATGGTTCATTAGTCAATGCCCCCAAAACCAAATTGAGGTCCCACGGCGGCAGCACCACTATTCTTCAAGCGGGCTGCAGCTTAGTTACTGCTTTAAGAAAACACAACACATCTGCATGCGCACCTAGAGCTACTCCCTGCACTTTGCCTCTATAGCAAGAAAGAGCTGCCAACTGAACTCTCAAGGAACTGGACGCTAGTCCCTTATCAAAGCCCTGTTGCAGAAAACTTACATCCACTGGAACGGACACTGTAGCCGCTTGCACTTGCCGCCGCGAGCACCAGTCCTCAAAAACACACCATATGCGTACATATGCAAGAGATGTAGACTTTTTCATAGCTCGAAGTAAAGTCGCGATGACTGCTCCAGAGTAATTTTTTCTTTACCCTCGCCCTTTCAATGGCCAAACCGTAAGCGAGAACCGATCCACTTGGGGAATCCGAAGTGGCCCTTGCAGTAACAGACTGACACCGGCAACCTCCAAGGCTCCCTGTCTAGCAACCAGATGAGATCGGTGTACCACGGAAGTCTTGGCCAGTCCGGAGCCACCAGCAACATTCTCCCCCAATGAACCTCGACACGCTGGACCACCCAGCCTATGAGAACCCATGGAGGGAATACGTAGAGAAGACCTGACGGCCAACGTTGCATCAGCGCGTCGATCCCCTCCGACATCCTCTTGCCGTCTGCTAAAGAAGCGACTCACTTTTGCTGATCGAAAAGTTGCCATGAGATCCATGATCGGCAGCCATCTGCGAACTACTTGCGCAAACACGTCCGGATGCAATTCCCACTCCCCAGCATCCACTTGGACCCTGCTGAGAAAATCCGCCATCACACTGTCCTTCCCTGCAATGTGCACTGCCGAGATTGCTGTCAGATGAAGTTGTACCCAAGTGAACAGCTCCTCCGCCTCTTCTTCCATGGCTGCACTTCCAGTACCGCCCTGCCAATTGATGTAGGCTACCGTTGCTGAGTTGTGTGACAACTCGTACTGCTTGCCCCTTCAACGTAGCTTCGACGGTCTGCAGCGCCAGATAAACCACTCTCAGCTCCAGCCGGTTGACCATGCGCTCTCTTGAACGTTCCAAGTGCCTTGTGCGAAGAGCTCTCCGCAGTGTGCTCCCCATCCAGCAAGACTCATGTCCGTCAGCAAGGGGCGCCACTCCGGCTGTTCTAGAGGCATTCTGGCTTGCAAAGAACCCGGAAGCAGCCACCAGCGCAGGGACCGCCAGGCCCTGATGGGACAGGGAAGTAGTTTGTTCAACGAGTCAGACTGATGCGACCAACGGCGAAGAAGCACCCGCTGCAGAGGTCGCATATGAATCCTGGCCCATGGCACTGCTTCCAAAACCACAAAACTATTCTAATGCTACTCTTAACAGCTCCTTAACTGTTCCTCAAGTGAGCCCAGCACCTAGGCTCACTACGTCCCCCTGCTGCATGGAGACTGGACACACTGGGGCTGATGGGAGAGACCAGTAGACTACATCCAGTGATGTTATGATTTTGACATGCCCAGTCTCCAAGCTGCAGGAGGAGATACACAACCCAAATGTGGAGGACTGAACTGGAGGAATAAGGAATAAAGGTGCGCTATTTTGTGGAGCTAAAGTGCAGCTGTTCCCTGGTGTCTCGAGGGCCACACTATTACACAGAAAGGCCTTTCACTCTTAGGCCTAGGGTATTGGCTCGCAGGTGTCTCTTGCGCTACCCTTGTAAGTGCCTAGTTACATTTTCAAGGGTCTAGATTTATTCTTTTAGACTCCTTACATTTGGAGACTTTTTTGTCAAATAGGAAGAAGCAGGGGTAATATTTTGGGTGAGGGTTAGGGTGGTTTTAAGTAGAAGGCTGTTAGCTTGGAAGTAATTCTTCGTTTTCCTTTGTAATTTGTTCTTGTATTTTTCTTCTCATTCCCATGATGTGGGCTAACGGATAATGGCTAGGATTCTTTAATACTTACAGTAGTGGCCTAAAAAATTAAGGCAGGTATCTTTTTCTACAATTTGTTAAATGTACTGTGAAGAAGTCACACGTGCTTACTTATTTAATCAGCATGGCGATCAGTCACTCCATGCGTCTGGCGTCCATTTTAGTTTACTTACACTCTGTAGTAGGTTTCTTGGATGACGTTTTCAATTTTTACAACTAGGAAAAGATTGAAAGTTACATGTAAAATATACAATCAAGATGGGTAGAAAGTGTGATATTAATGACTTTGCAAAGGGACAAGTTGTCACACTCCATGCTGAAGGATATTTGCCATGTGCTATTGCAAAACATTTGCATATCTCAAGGTGTGCAGTTCAGAATGTTCTGAAATCAGGTGGCCACAGATGGATAACTACTGAACGAGATGATCGATTCCTCAAAAGCATTATTACATCTAATCCACATACTTCATCTCAACGTGTGGCTCAGTTAGCTAATGACCGAGGAAGATAAGTGCCAGATCTGTCCGACGACGGCTTGTGGATGAATTCAAACTCGTGGCCAGAAGACCTGCCAAGAAGCCTATGATGACCAGGAAACAAATTGCTGCCCGCATACAGTTTTGTAGCAAGATGAAAGACAAATCTGCTGAATGGTGGGAGAGGGTAATGTTAACAGATGAAAGTACATTTCAACAAGTACGTGGGAGTGGTTACAACTACGTCAGTCGACCAGCAGGCGAGAGACTAAATCCGAAGACATGATCAAGACTGTTAAACACCCACCATCGGTCATGGTATGGGGTGATATCTCGGCGAATGGACGATGTGGCCTGCACATTTGAGAAAGGTGAAAGAGTAAATGCAGCAAAATACATATCCGTGCTGAATAGTAAAGTTAAAATACACATGAATGTTTCTGGCACAATTATATTTCAGCAGGACTCGACACCCTGCCACACTGCAAAAACAGTCAAAAAATAGTTTGTGGACAACAAGATCGAACTGCTACCAAGTTGGCCAAACTCTCCGGATCTCAATGTAATTGAAAACTGTTGGAATCTTATGAAGAAAAAGGTGGCAGCACACCGTCCAACTTCAGAAGCAGATTTAAAGGACATACTCAAGCATGTATGGGTCAACTAAATCACGCCGGCATTCTGTAAAACGCTAGTTAACAGTATGCCTACAAGAATCCAGGCTGTGCTGAAAAATCATGGACACATATATTGTTTCCTGAATAAAACTTTGAAAATGACATATCTTTGGTTCTTAAAGCTTCTGACCATGAAAGTGACAGTAACACGTACTTTTCTAATAAAATTGATATTTTGGACTCTGCCTTAATTTTTTGGCCACTACTGTATGATTGTATTTTGTTTTCCTGTCTTATTTTTACTTGCTTTATGTAGGTGATTTGAAAATTGATAAATAAAAATGAAAAAAAAAGGAATGGTTTATCATTGCAATGTCCCAGTTTTTATACTATTTCTTTTTTTTTAATTGCTCTTGTTTTATTTGATATTGTGTGTCAAGTGTGTATGCATATATAGTCCAAAGCCATTTCACTGGTCACTTTTTTTTTGAGATACTGTACATTAAGGGGTTGAACTGCCACAGTGCCAATGCTGACCACAACTATTAATGATCTGGAAAAGAGAATTTATTTATTTATTTACTTCTCTTATATACCGCGCTATTAAAATCAGTGCGGTTTACAATTGAACAAAAAACATACTGCAATGTCACACGACAATTGAGTTTTTACATTGAACAAGGACGAGATAACCTGGAAGGTAACAGGGGTAACTAATTACAGAGTATTATTCATGGAGTATGGTGAGAAATTATACATATAAGCAAGGTAATCAAATCTGCAGATGACAAAATTATTTCAAAGTAGGTAACTGTCTTGGAAGACTGGAATAGTGTAAATGGCAAATGAAATTTAATGTGGACAGGTACAAAGTGATGCACATAGGACTTTTTTATTGTAATAACTGACAGCTCTTTATAAATGAGTAGTTCCATATTAGGAACTACCATTCAGCCAGCAGTACTACAAACCTGGATTCCATCACTATATCAAATAAACAGCATCATCAGCTTGTTCTATAGAGCTCCATCTCCTTCCCCTGAAGATTTAGCCACCATCATTGACATTGCTGGAAACCCCCAGAATCTTCGTGCTCAAAACTGGGTGATGGGAGACTTCAACCTCCCGGCTCTTCAGAACACTCACTCCGAGGCCTTCACAGAAGCGCTTACTGAATTAGGCTATGTCCAACTAGTAAACGCCCCCACACATAAAAGGAAACAAGCTTGACCTGATATTTGCCCCAAAAGATACAATTGATGCCATGCCTAACCAGGACCTCTCTGTAAGCCCTGTACCTTGGTCCGACCACAGTCTAATAAAGTTCCAGATGCCATCACCTTGCCTAAAGAGTAGTTACTCACCTGTAACAGGTGTTCTCCAGGAGCAGCAGGAATCAGTCCTCACATATGGGTGACATCGGCGCCGACGGAGCCCCCGTGCGGAGCATTTCCCCAGCTTTCAAAGAAAGCCTTTGGGAATTGCAGCACGCATGCACGGTCCCCTTCCCTCCCAAGGGTGCCATCTTGCTCAGTCTGATGACATAGCTAAAAGACAGCAAAAAAATTAGCAAAAATAAAGCATATGACTGCAACTCCAAGGGGAGGAGGGAGGGTTGTGAGGACTGATTCCTGCTGCTCCTGGAGAGCACCTGTTACAGGTAACTACTCTTTCTCCAGGACCAAGCAGGAAGTCAGTCCTCACATATGGGACTCCCCAGCTTAAGACTACCGGAGGCCCCAAGCCGAAAAAATGAGCTCCCTCTAGAGCGTCAGAACGTAAGGAAGGAATCTTCTCTGAGAACGCCCCCGACCGGTAGCCCAACATCAGGGCCGGAGGGAAGGAGTTGCCTAAACCCCAAAGAGATTATGGAGTACTGCCTGTCCGAAAGCACTGTCCCTGCGGGACTCCCTCTCAAGGCAGTAGTGGGCCGCAAAAGTCTGGCTCGAAGACCAAGTAGCAGCCCGGCAGATGTCTGCCAACGGAAAAGAGCGGAGATGAGCCACTGACGCAGCCTTCGCCCTGACACGATGAGCTGTGACTCAACCCTCCAACGAGAGGCCGGCTGCCCCATAAGCCCAGGCGATATAGTCAGCAACCCATATGGACACTTGGAGACAGGTAACCCCAACTTATTGGGGTCAAAAGAAACGAAGAGCTGAACAGCCCTCCGGTGCTCCCGCGTACGGTCAAGGTAGAAGGATAACACCCTCCTACAGTCCAGGGTATGCAGGACCATCTCAGCCCGGCTGGCAAGCGGCCTGGGAAAGAAAGTCTGAAGAACCACCTCCTGATTGAGGTGGAAAGAGGAGACAACCTTAGGGAGAAACTTAGGGTGAGTCCGTAAGACTACCCTATTCCCGTAGAACCTAGTGTAAGGGGGATCAGACACTAGCGCCTGAAGTTCACTTACTCGCCTAGCAGAGGTAAGAGCTACCAGAAACAAAATTTTCCAGGACAGAAAACGGAGAGGACAGGTAGCCATAGGTTCAAATGGCGGACAAGATATCCACTGTAAAACCACATTTAAATCCCCCTCAGGGGCCGGTGAACGTATAGGAGGTTTTAGCAGGAGAAAGCCTCTGAGGAAACGAGCCACCAAAGAGTGGTTGGAAAGAGGCCTCCCTTCCACCGGCGAGTGGTGCGCTGAGAGAGCACTGAGGTGAACTCTGACAGAATTGGACTTAAGGCCTAGATTCGAGAGGTAAAGCAAATATTGCAATACTACCGCGCTACCAAGCACGAGAAGGGATTCTCGCCGTGCTGAGCACACCATGTGGAGAATCTACGCCACTTAAGAGCGTAGGATTTCCGGGTGGATTGCTTTCTAGAGGCTAAGACTATGTCTTACACCTCTCTAGGCAGTAGTAGGGGAGCCAGAACTATCCTTTCAGCAGCCAGGCCATCAGATGAAGGGACTGGAGGTTGAGGTGCAAGAGAGATCCCTGTTCTTGAGACAGGAGATCATGCTGAATCCCCAAAGGAACAGGAGTGTCCACCGCCAGTTGCAGCAGAAGTGGGAACCACGGTTGCCTCGGCCACCTGGGGGCTATCAGAATCATGGAGGCCCCGTCCTTGAGGACTTTGAACAGTGTTCTGGACACTAGTGGCGTGGGAGGAAACGCATACAGTAGGCCTTTGGACCACGGGATCAGAAACGCATTCGTTGCTACCCTGAGAGGATGCGGTTGTCTGGAACAGAATCTCGGAAGTTGCCAGTTCAGAGGACTGGCGAAAAGATCTGAGAAAGATCTGCTGAACCACCAATGGATTCAATCTCCATTCGTGTGGTTGCAGGATCCTGCTCAGTCTGTCCGCCAGGAAATTTTCTTGACCTGGGAGGTAGACCGCCTTGAGAAGGATTCCATGATTGACGGCCCAGGAGCACAGCCGTTGTGCTTCCTGACATAGAAGGAAGGAGCCTGTGCTTCCTTGCTTGTTTACGTAAAACATGGCAACTTGATTGTCTGTCTGGACAAGTACAGACTGATGAGACGTGAGATGGGAGAAGGCCCTTAGAGCTAGGCGTATCGCTCATAGCTCCAGGAAGTTTATCTGCTGAACAGCCTCCCAAGGGGTCCAGAAACCCCAAGTACATGCCCCTTGGCAATGCGCTCCCCAACCTTGAAGAGAAGCATCTGTCGTCAGCACCTGAGAATGCGGAGGGGATTAAAAAACCACTCCGAGCACCAGATTCGGAAAATGAAGCCACTATTGTAGAGAGGAGACAAGCAGTGTGGATATTCTTACTGAGTCTGCAAGGCTCCCTGTGGCCTGATGCCACTGAGTTCGAAGGCTCCACTGAGCAGGCCGCATATGCAGGCGGGCATTGGGGGTTACATGAACCGTGGAAGCCATATGGCCGGCGGGAAAATCCCTTTTACCATCTTCCTCCCCTGATCGGGGAGAACAACGCCGCCAGGCCATCCGGCCCTCCTGGGAAGCCCCTCCAGCTCAGTCGGGGCTGTGGGAGGGGGAGGAGCAGCAGGCCGGCATAAAGAGAAGCCGCCGCCGGCGGGAAAATCCCTTTTACCATCTTCCTCCCCTGATCGGGGAGAACAACGCCGCCAGGCCATCCGGCCCTCCTGGGAAGCCCCTCCAGCTCAGTCGGGGCTGTGGGAGGGGGAGGAGCAGCAGGCCGGCATAAAGAGAAGCCGCCGCCGGCGGGAAAATCCCTTTTACCATCTTCCTCCCCTGATCGGGGAGAACAACGCCGCCAGGCCATCCGGCCCTCCTGGGAAGCCCCTCCAGCTCAGTCGGGGCTGTGGGAGGGGGAGGAGCAGCAGACCGGCATAAAGAGAAGCCGCCGCCAGGCGGGCCCGCGCCTGGTCGGGCCCGCGCCTGAGGGCCTCGCCAGAGGGCCCTTTGGCGTGGCCCTTAGGCGGGGCACTGTTACATTACCCCACTATCAACAAGCTGTCCTAACTCAACTAAAGCTCTGAACATACGTGACTCCTCGAATAACCTGCAATAATTCTACTCTGAGAACCCCTTCTACCCAGCAGAAATCTGACAACGTAATAGCAGAGACCAACAGAAGGCACGAGCTGCCCTAAACAAAACTAATGCAAGAACACAGCAAACCCCGCAAAGACTGTAAGTGAACTGAACACTAAGGATAGTCCCTCAGTGTTAAATGTTGCAAGATAGTCCTTACATAGCTACACTCACAATTAATTGCTCTTCTGTTACAATTTAACCAAGTCTTTGCAACAAATATATACATTGTTACAAACAGCTACTCTAAGATTCTTTGCTTTTCTACTTTGACCTGAAACGCACTGTAACTGTCTTATTATACTGTAAATTACACTAATGCATTGAACATCAAAATGTTGCAAAATCTGTTGTAAACTTGTGTTGAAAATAACCAACCAAACTCCATTATGCTCTAATTGACCTAATGTATACTGTGAACCACTATATCACACTGTGAACCACATTGGTACTGCGACCTACTGTAACCTGCATATGAGAATCCAGTGTATCACTTAGTGTGGATTAACCTGAATACTGCTGAGCCAACAATACATTGAAATTACTTGATCAGCCAGTTTATAGGCCCTTATTATATCCAGCATTTCTCCCTACCAAGTTAGAGCCTGGTCTGGGCTGTAGAAATATAGCAACCTCCCTCATTGTACTACCCAATAGCTGCTCTAGGTAGTCTTCTTGTGCACCAATTGACAATACTCACCTGCTGTCCACCCTTATTTCCCTAACACATTTATCCCATCCTTACAAAGATGGGTCCCCTCATTACCACCATCCTTGGATGCTGCATCATCCTTACTAACTGGTTCTCCTGCTCTCTAGCCTTAACCTCATCCATCAAACAAATCCCAATACTGCAGAGCCACGGAAGGAGATGGTCTGGTACATCCCACAGCAACTTACACTGGGATACACACCCTCGCCACCCTCATCTCCTCCATATTACCCCTCAACATCCCAACAGAAGCAAACTATCTGACAAAACTTACCCTGACAGCCTCAAATGTGCTCTCATCAATGCACGCTCCATCCGGAAGAAATGGCCAGCTGTCACTGACTTAATTTCCACTCATGACCTTGACATACTCTTGGTCACAGAGACTTGGTTATCCGAGGAAGACAACGTCATAATCAACCAGCTCCTCCCACCAAGATTTACAGTACATACCAGTCACAGGCAAGATAAAAGAGGTGGTGGTGTCCTCATCCTCTCTAGATCAGACCTCCAGTTCCAGACGAAGCACTCCACCAGCACAAGTCACATGGAAACCATTATCATCTCCAATAGACGCTGCTCCATCAGCTTGCTCTACAGAGCTCCCTCCACGTCACCGGATGAGCTCGCCTCTATCATCGAGCTCGCCTCCAACTCCCATAGCCCACATTCCCCAATGTGGATCCTAGGTGACTTCAACCTAGCAACTTTACAAGATAATCAAGCGGTCCCATTCCTAGAAGCCCTTGAAAACCTCGGCTTCACGCAACTAGTGAAAGCCCCCACGCACACTAAAGGCAACACCCTAGATCTGATATTCGCCCCACAGTCATCCCTTAATACATCTCTTGATCCTATTACATCCATTACCCCTGTTCCCTGGTCCGATCACAAATTGATCATCCTTCAGATTCCTTCTAGCAAAACCTTCTCCAAAATCTTCAAGACGCCAGCTAACGCAGCAAGACCAACCACTAGATCTTTTAAGCCATTCAACAAAGAGCTCATCCTCGAGGAAACTCAGCAACTCATAAATACAGATCTTGAGGACCTAATCTCTCTCTGGAACAATAGTCTCAGTGCTATTGCCGTGCGTCCCCCAGCAAAAAAGTATTCAAGGAAAAGAGTGAATGCCCCCTGGTACACTGCGGACCTTAGAGAATCCCTCATCCTATTACGTAAACTTGAAAAACGCTGGCGCCGCTCCCATGCTATGGTGGACCTGACAGCATTCAATAACCACCTAGCTGCTCACCGTAAGGCAATTTCTGAGGCAATGAAACGACACCACTCGGACACCTTGATGAGATCACTCAATAAGCCACACGACCTTTTTGACCTAGTTAAGTCCCTATCTAAGGAACCATCCTCCGGGCCGCAAGTTGAAATACACCCTCAAGATTTTGCAGCACACTTACAATCTAAGATGTGCCTTATTAACAGAACCACTACAACAACTACCACCCTTGGGCAAGTCACCCCTGGAGCTCTTTCTATATTCTCTATTCCTTCTAAGAAAGGAATCGAAGACACTATTACTGCACTCAACATCACTACATCTCAGTCTGATCCATGCCCTGCCTTCTGGATCAAGGAGCTCCGCAGCCACTTCAGCCCAGTTATTGCCTCCATAATGAACCTCTCCTTTTCAACAGGATCTTTCCCTTCAGCCCTTAAACACACTTCAATTAGACCCCTGTTGAAAAACTGCAAACTCGACCCCCTAAAGGTTGAGTCCTATAGGCCTATCTCTAGCATACCTCTACTTGCTAAGATCATCGAAAAGGAGGTCCAACGACAGTTACAGGATCATATTGACACCACTGCTCCGCTCGACCCCTGCCAACATGGCTTCAGGGAATATCACGGAGTCGAAACTCTCCTCACCATACTCCTCAGCAAGATAATCACTGGCATAGACAACATCCGCCAAGGATTTGCCCTCATCTTTCTGGACATCGCAGCAGCGTTTGATTCAGTGAATCATGATCTCCTCTTAATGAGGCTAACTGAGAAGGGCATCACTGGAACAGCGCTTGAATGGTGCAGGTCCTACTTGTCCGGAAGATGGCAGCATGTCCGCTCAGGAGGCAGAACTTCAGAACCCTTCCGCCTAGATCAGGGAGTCCCTCAAGGTTCTTCACTCTCTGCCCTTCTATTTAACGTCTACATGCAACCAATCTGTAAGATCATACGGTCATTTAATGTCGACTGTATGCTGTATGCCGATGATGTTCTACTTTACACTCCCATCTCCACTGATCGCTTGGATCTCTCCCCCCTAATAAACTGCTTCAACGCAGTTTCTGAGTGGTTGCTCTCTCAAAACCTTCGTATTCAACATAAGAAAACTGAAGTGCTCTTTATCACAAGGAACCCCAACTTCACCCCACCACAATCTATCAGAACTAAGGAAGCGGAACTGCAATCCAAACCCTCAATACGCTACCTAGGTGTCACTCTGGATCAACGCCTGGATATGAAGTCCCACATAGGAAACACAGTCAGAACAATATATTACAAGATCCGTTCCCTGAGACACCTACGCTCCATGCTAGAACCAAAAGATTTCAGGACTATCTACCAGGCACTGATAATACCCCACTTCGATTACGCCAATGTCATTCTCCAAGGTCTTCCTCAATCCACTTTAAACCCATTACAGCTGGCTATGAATGCCGCAGCAAGGGTACTCCAGGGGGCTGCCAGGACTGACCATGTTACTCCTTTGCTGATTCAATTACATTGGCTACCCGTTCAGGCCAGAATTATCTTCAAAACTCTACTTCTCACGTTCAAAGCCCTCAATAAGCTCTCTGCTCCTTCCTTATCTGACCTTATCCATACCACTTCACCAAACAGAGCAAGATCATCATCAGCCATCAACTCCTTAAAACTCCCAAAGGCCCTTACAAGCTGCTCTTCTTCCACAGCCAATAGAGCCTTTACCCTCTGTGCCCCTAGGTGCTGGAATACACTACCTCCTGGCATACGGGCCATTGACAGCTTATCACAATTCAGGAAAGCCCTCAAATTCCACCTCTTTAACAAACATCTTATAGAGCCATTTACACCCATCGACTTCAGTGATTCCTCCCAGCTATTCAGTTCCATGGTATCTCAACAACAGAAATAGGACGAATCGCTTTGTTTATTGAACATATTATTAGCACCTGTTCCTAATAACTTGTAGCCATGCTGTAGTATTATATCTGTAAATAGACTGTAAATAGTTTCCCTTGTTATCCAAGTTCCTTCCCTTGTTATCTGTAAACTCATGCATGTTATTGTACTGAGACTTTTTGTTCTATGTGAACCGCGCTGATGCCGAATAGTGCGGTATATAAGAGAATGTAAATAAATAAATAAATAAATAAGTCTCAGGAATTGCCTGGCGGAGACCAGGGAATTGCTGTGAAACTGCCTGGCTAGATCCATCAACCTGTGAGCTCTGTCCACAGGTAGAAAAGCCTTCGCCTGAAGAGTGTCCAGTCTTGCTCCTATGAATTCCAAGTTCTGGGACGGGAGCAAAGTGGACTTTGCGAAGTTTATAACAAACCCCAAGTGCTGAAGCAGAGCCACAGTGCGAAGGGTGGCTTGACTGGCCTCCTGGGAAGACTGGCCCCTTATGAGCCAGTCGTCCAGGTATGGGAACACAAAAAGACCTTGAAGCCTCAGGTAGGCCACCACCGCCAGGCACTTGGTGAACACCCTGGGGGCGGAGGTTAAGCCAAAGGGTAGTACTCTGTACTGGTAGTGGTTTCCTCCCACAACAAATATGAGATATTGTCTGTGGTCTGGATGAATAAGGATGTGAGTATAAGCATCCTTTAGATCCAAGGAGCATAGCTGGAGGTAGGGCAGCAGGATTCCAAGGGTAAGCATCTTGAACTTTTCCCTCTCCAGGAACTTGAGGTTGCGCAAGTCTAGGATGGGTCTGAAGCTTCCTGTTCTTTTTGGTACCAGAAAGTACCTGGAATAAAAGCCGTGACCTCTCAGGTGGTGGGGCACCGGTTCCACAGCCTGTTCCTTTAGCAGACTTGCTAACTCCTGAAGGAGTAGGTCCCTGTGCAGAGGGAGTCTTTGAGGCTCCCCTGGAAAATAGGAGGGAGGTACCTGGTGAAAATGGAGAAGATAGCCCTTTTGGACTCTATGGAGCACCCAGGTATCTGATATGACGGCTGACCACCTGTGGGCAAAGTGGGCCAGCCGGCCTCCTGTGCTGATATGAGCCAGCTGAGAAGAGGCTATGCTGTCTGAGTCAAAAAACCCCACCCTGCTGAGCAGGGGCCGGTGTTGGTGGCTTGGGGGGCCTTCTGCCTACGGGGCCCATGACACTGCCCCTTGGCCTGCTGACCCTGTTGGGGAGTGGCAGAGGCCTGATAATGAGGGTATTGCTTATAGGCAGATGACTTCCTCGGGTAAAAGGACTTTTTTCCCGAGCCCTTCTTTTTCTGAGAAGGGGCAGAGGTTTTTCTGGACAGCCTAGTCCTGCTGAGAGTCTCTGTCTCGAGTTCAGCAGCCTTTTCAGCCAAGGGTTTGCCGAAAAGGTTTTCAGCTCGGCAGGGGACATTGACCAACTTGTCCTGTACCCATGGCTCGAGGTCGGATGACTGTAGCCAAGCCTGTCGGCAGGCACCGATGCCGGCCCCGGCTACTCGGGCCGAAGCCTCGAAGCCATCATAGGCTGCTCGAGAGATAAACTTCGAGCACTCTCGAATACCAGTGGACAAGGCCTGGAACCTCTGCAAAGGTTCCTCGGAGAGACCAGCAGAGAACCCGGCAATCTCCTTTGCCAGGTCCCGGAGGTACATGCCCATGTAGAGCTGGTATGTCTGGACACGGCAAGCAAGCATAGAGCCCTGGAAGCACTTCTTACCGAGGGCATCCAGGTTCCGGGCCTCCCGACCAGGAGGCACCGAGGAGTGCATCTTCTGACTCTTCAGTTGATGCATGGCCGATTCCACAACCATGGAGTGGTGCGGTAATTGTGCCTTTTGGAACCCGGGGCTCCTGCGGACTCGATAGATAGAATCGACCCGCTTGCTCAACACCGGCGTCGAGGCCGGGGTCTCCCACATGCGGAAGAGCAGCCGCTCCAGCATCGGAGGAACTGAAACAGTAAAGGCCTCCTGTGGGGGAGAGTCATACTGGAGGGCCTTGAGCTCTTCGGCTCGAGGCTCCTCCTCGGGATCCACGGGGAAGGCCAAGGTCTTGGCCATATCCTGCACGAAATCCAAGAATCGAGTCTCCTCCGGTGGGGATTGTCTCCGAGGTTCAGACTCCGGTGAGTCCGATGGGACACACAGAGTCCGATAGGTGTCGGGTGACTCTTTGTCCTCCGTCTCCCAGTCTGACTCCTCGGAGGAGGAATCGAGCGGCTCCGGTTGGGCGGGCACTGATGCCCTCCACCCCGACGCCGAGGGTATCGGCGTCGACGACCTCGGTCCCGAATGGGAGGCGGAGGGAGACCTTGGCCGAGGATCGACTCGAGCCTGCATGGACTCGAGGATTGGCTCGGCCTCTGGGGTTGACTTGGATGGCGATGTCCCGGTGGTCGGGGCAGATGCACCAGTGAGACCGGCGATCAATGCCCGCTGCTGGTCCATGAAGGCAGCCAAACTGCTCTCCAAGGCTGTCAACCTGAGTCCGAGCTCAGGAGACCCAGCAGCCCCCGACTCGGGCCCCGATGGCGTCGGGCCCGACGTCGGCTCCCCTGGAGGAGAGTCCACGAGGACTACAGTACTCACGTGCCCAGGAGACTCCATCTCAAGACGAGATAGTTTGGCAGGCCTCTCCGACTCCGAAGACCCAGGACGACGATCGGGGCTATGCGACCTGGCCCTCGAGGAACCAGGAGCGTCTACCGATGCTGGCCTTGCGGGTTTCTTCTTCCTGCACTGTTCCCGCGAGGGAGACCCCTGCTCAGAGGAACCTCGACGCTGCTCGGGGCCGGAGTCCCGAGACGTCGAGGCCTCTGATGAGGTCCGGGCCTGTCCGGACGCGGAGTCAGAGAAGATCCTATCCTTCTGGTGCTGCCGACTCAACGCCTTCAAGGACATTTTGCACACGGATCACAAATCATCGGGTCATGATCGGGTCCGAGGCAGAGGAGGCAGCAGTCATGTGTGTCGGTAAGAGATATAGGTTTCTTACACCGATCACACTTTTTAAACCCGCTGGCAGCCATCAGGGGAAAAAGGGCCCCTGCGAGGTCAAAAGACAGGGCTGCCAGTGAAAAAAGAAAAAATGGCGCGAACGCTAGTCACGAAGGACAAAAAACCTAAAAAGGAGGGAGTGGGCTCGATACCGGCGTATCGGGCCCAGGCGGGAAAAGGATCCGGCGTCGAACCGAAGGAGAAGTACAAAAAATAAGGAAATCAACTTTTTCCTCGGCGAAAATCGAACTACATCCGTCGGGCTCCGCGGAAAAAAGAAGACTGAGCAAGATGGCACCCTTGGGCGGGAAGGGGACCGTGCAGGCGCGCTGCAATTCCCAAAGGCTTTCTTTGAAAGCTGGGGAAATGCTCCACACGAGGGCTCCGGTGCCGACGTCACCCATATGTGAGGACTGACTTCCTGCTTGGTCCTGGAGAATATAAGAGAATGTAAATAAAATAAAATAAATAAAAATAGAGTGGTGATTAGCTACTGATGCAGCCTTAGCCCTGACACAGTGGGCCGTGATGTGACCCTGCAGCTGAAGGTCAGCTGCCCTGTATGCCCAGGCAATGGTCAGCCACCCAGGTGGATAACATTTGCTTGGAGACCAGTAGACCCAGTTTACTAGGGTCATAAGAGACGAAGAGCTGAGAAGCCCTCTGATGTCCCCACATACGCTCCAGGTAGAAGGCGAGCGCCCTCTTACAGTCCAGGGTATGCAGAACTGCTTCTGCCTTGTTGGTAGGTGGCCTGGGAAAGAAGGTGGGAAGAACCACCTCTTGGTTGAGGTGAAACGAGGAAACCACTTTTGGGAGGAATTTGGGGTGCATGCGGAGCACTACCCTGTTCTTGTAAAACCGTGTACACGTCCTAACACTAGAGCCTGCAGCTCACTCACACGCCTAGCCGACGTGAGCGCTACCAGGAAGAGCACCTTCCAGGAGAGGAAGCACAGATGGCAAGTTGACATTGGCTCAAAAGGAGGGCGAGTAAGTTGCTGCAAAACCACATTGAGCTCCCACTCCATCGCTGGAGGGAAGATTAGAGGTTTCAGCAGGAGCAGGCGCCTGAGAAACCTGGCTACCAAGGGGTGAGCCGAGAGAGTCTGACCGTCTATCGGTGCATGGTTAGCCGACAAGGCACGCAGGTGGACCCTGACTGAGTTAGACTTGAGGCCCAGCTCAGAGAGATGAAGTACTGTAACACCTTGGGAACCTGAGATGAGAAGGGTTCCACAGTATGTTGGTGACACCACACTTGGAACCTGCACCATTTACAAGCGTAGGATTTTCTGGTGGATGGCCTCCTGGAGGTTAACACTTCTACCCCTTCGGGTAAGAGAAGAGGTGCAAGGCCTACCCTCAGCAGCCAGGCCATCAAATTGAGGGATCTGGGATTGGGGTGCATGAGGGAACCCTGCTCCTGGGTGAGGAGGTCGGGCTGCACCCCTCAAGGGGAGAGGGGTTTCCACCACCAGTTGAGAAAGAAGTGGGAACCAAGGCTGTCTGGGCCATCTGGGTGCTACCAGGATCACCCAGGCCTTGTCCCTGTGAATCTTGGCGAGTCCGTGCTACCAGAGGCGTAGGCAGAAAAGCATACAGGAGGCTCCCCGACCAAGGGAGAAGAAACGCATCGGCTGCTACCCTGAGGGGGTGCGGCTGGAGCAAAACTGGGGCAACTGATGATTCTGTGGACTGGCAAAGAGATCCATGGATGGGAGGCCCCAGTGTTTGAAAATCTTCTGGGCAACCTCCCTGTTCAGTTGCCATTCGTGGGGTTGAAGAACTCTGCTCAGTCTGTCTGCCAGGCAGTTCTCCTGGCTCGATAGGTAAACTGCATGGAGAGACATGTGTTGAACTGCGAAGGAACAGAGGTCCAGAGACTCCTGGCAAAGGATCCGCGATCCTGTGCCACCCTGTTCACATAGAACAGCCACCTGGTTGTCTGTCTGTACTTGGACAGACTGGCTGGAGAGGACAGGAGCAAATGCTTTTAGAGCTAAGCGAATGGCCCGGAGTTCCAACAGGTTGATCTGGAGTGTGGCCTCCTGAGGAGTCCACTGACCTTGAGTGCAAGAGCCCTGACAATGGGCTCCCCAGCCCATCAAGGAGGCATCTGTGGTCAGCACCATGGTATGCACGGGAAGCTGGAATGGTACCCCCCGCAGGAGGTTCCCTGATTGTGACCACCACTGCAGGGACTGCACCAGGGGTTTGGATACTGCCACTGTCGGACAGGCATCCTGTGGCCTGTGACCATTGGTCCCGCAGGGCCCACTGAGCTGTCCACATGCGCATGCATGCATGCGAAAGGAGTAACATGAACCATGGAGGCCATGTGGCCGAGCAGGCGTAAGAACCTCTAAGCTGACACCTGGGGTATGTGACTCGCCATTCCCACCTGAGACAGCAGGCGGTCTGCCCTGTCCAGTGGAAAGTAGGCCCTGGCCTGCAGGGTGTCTAGCCTTGCCCCTATGAATTATGAGTTCTGAGTGGGGAGCAAAGAGGACTTTGCGTGATTGATGACAAACCCCAGATGCTGAAGCAGAGCGATTGTGCGAGCTGTGGCGTGATGCGCCTCCTGAGCTAAATGGCCCCTTATGAGCCAGTCTAGGTAAGGGAACGCAAAGATCCCCTGGTTCCTGGGGAAGGCCGCTACCACAGCTAGGCACTTGGTCAAAACCCTTGGAGCTAGACCAAAGGAAAGCACTTTGTATTGGAAGTGGTTTCCTCCGACCACAAACCTGAGGTATTGTCTGTTGTCTGGATGTATGAGGATGTGTGTGTAAGCATTCTTTAGGTCCAAGGAGCATAGCCAGTCTCCCTGCTGGAGGTAAGGCAGAAGTATCCCAAGTGAAAGCATCTTGAACTTTTCCTTCACCAAGAACTTGAGATTTCACAGGTCCAGGATGGGGCGAAGGCCTCCTTGTCTTTTCGGTATCAGGAAATACCTGGAGTAAAAGCCTTTACCCTGCAGGTAATGGGGCACCGGTTCCACCGCCTGATCCTTGAGAAGACCAGCCAACTCCTGCAAGAGGAGGATCCTGTGCAAGAGGGGTCTGAGATGCTCTCCTGGGAAATAGGAGGTAGGTACTTGGCTGAAATGGAGAAAATAGCCGTCTTGGGCTATCCTTAGAACCCAAGTATCAGATGTAATGGCTGGCCACCTGTGGGTGTACAGGGACAGCTGACCACCTATGCAGGGCCAAACCACTGGTGGGGGAGCAGCTATGCAGTGGGAGTCAAAACCCCCCTCCCTGCTGGGCAGGAGACGCAGCTGGCGGCTTGGAGGTTTGAGGCTTACGAGGGCCATTCCCCCGTCCTGCTGCCTGTGCTGGGGAGCTGGGGAGGCCTGGTAAGTGGGGTAGTTTCTGTAAGCCTGTCCCTTCCTCCGGTAAGAGGGCTTCCCCCCCCCCCCCCCCGAAGCCTTCTTCCTGTGAGAAGGAGCAGATGTCTTCTTCGACAGCCTTGTCCAGGTCAAGTACTTGGACTCGCGTTCAGCAGCCTTTTCAGTCATGGGTTTGCTGAAGAGGTTATCGCCTCGGTAGGGGACATTGACCAACTTGTCCTGTACCCATGGCTCGAGGTCAGACGTGAGCCAAGTCCTGGCGCCTTGCACTGATGCCGACTGCGGCTACCCGGGCAGAAGCCTTGAAGCCGTCGTAGGCTGCGCGAGACAAACTTCGAGCACTCTGATCCCAGTGGACAGGGCCTTGAAGCGCTGCAAGGGTTCCTCGGAGAGGCCAGCAGAGAACGCAGCAATCTCCTTTGCCAGGTCTCTTAAGTACATGCCCATGAACAGCTGGTATGACAGCATCAAGCCCTGGAAGCACTTTCTGCCGAGGGCGTCCAGGTTCCGGGCCTCCCGGCTGGGGGGCACCGAGAAGTGCATCTTTTAGCTCTTGAGCCTTTGCATGGCCGATTCCACAATCATGAAGTTGTGCAGCAGCTGCGCCTTTTGGAACCTGGGACTCTGACTGACTCGATAAATAGAATCGACCCGTTTGCTGAGGACCGGCGCCGAGGCCGGGGACTCCCACATGTGGAGCATCAACTGTTCCAGCATCGGAGGCACCGGTACATTAAGGGCCTTCTTCGGAGGAGAGTCAAACTGCGAGGGCGTCGAGCTCCTCAGCTCAAGGCTCCTCCTCAGCATCTGCAGGGAAAGCCAAAGCTTTGGCCATATCCCTAACAAAGTCCTAGAACCTGGTGTCCTCCAGGGGTGACCGTCTGAGGTTCCAAATCCAGGGAGTCCGATGGGACGTACCAGGTCTGGTGGGTATCTGGCGAGTCTTCCTCCTCCGTCTCCCAAGCCAAGTCCTCCAAGGAGGACTCGATGGGCTCTGGCCTCGAGGGCTTCGAGCGTGTCCGTCCCGACGCCAATGGCCCCGGCGACGATGACATCGGTCCCGAACAGGAGGTTGAGGGAGACCTTGGCTGAAGATCGACTTGAGCCCGCATGGACTCGAGGATCGGCTCTGCCTCCACTGCTGGTCCATGAAGGCAGATACGCTGCTCTCCAAGGCTGCCAACCTGAGACCCAGCTCAGAAGGCTCTGCAGCACCCGGCTCGGTTCCCAATGCCGGTTCTCCATGAGGACAACAGGCATTACCTTGTCCGACGCCTCCAGCTCCGTATGAGGTATTTTGGCAGGCCTCTCTGACTCTGTGAAACCGGGGCGGCGTTCAGCACTCCGCGACCTGGATCCCGAGGGTCCCAGCTGATCGGAGTCTTCCAGAGTCGTCGCCCTCGCGGGTTTCTTCTTCGTACAGTGCTCCCAGGTGGGAGACCCCCGCTCAGAAGACCTGACGGTGCTCGGGTTCAGTCCCGAGACGTCGAGGCTTCTGAAGAAGTCCTGGCCCGGACAGATCCAGACCCGGAGAAAATAGTCTCGCGCTGGTGCTGCCTGCTCCTCAACGCCTTGGAGGACATCTTGCCACACGGACCGCAGACCACCGGGTCATGGTCGGGTCCGAGGCAGTGGAGGCAGCAGTCATGGGTGTCGGTGAGGAACATAAGTTTTTTGCACCGATCACACTTTTTAAACCCGCTGGCAACCATCAGGGGAAAAAGGGCCCCTGCGAGGTTGAAAGACCGGACTGCCAGTTAAAAGAAAAAGAGCGCGAACGCTAGTCACTAAGGACAAAAACGAAATAGTTAGTCGGACTCAATACCAGTGTACCGAGCCAAGGCGGGAAGGGGAACCGGCATCGAACCGGTACCAAAACCGGTAGAAATAGTCAAACAATCAACTTTTTCTGAGGAAAATGGGACGTCGTCTGTCGGGCTCTGCGGAAAAAAGACTGAGCAAGATGCCACCCTTGTGCAGGAAGGGGACCGTGCATGTGTGAGGCATTCCCAAATGCTCTCTTTGAAAGCTGGGGAAATTGCTCCACACAAGGGCTCTGTTGGCGCCAATGTCACCCATATGTGAGGACTGACTTCCTGCTTGTGTGTAGCAAGCCATAACAGCAAAGAAAATTAAAGTTATTCAGCTTTCAGCAAGGCAGAACAAAATAGACTATCACTGCTTCTATAAATCTAAGGTGCAACCACATCATTGTGTGTTTTGATCATCCTATCTGAAACCCCCTCACTCTATCCACACAAGAAGAACTATCTTTTAGAGAAGTGCAGCAAAAATGATAAAGGAATGAAATTGCTCCCTTAAAGGCCTAACAAGGGTCTTCAGCTTGGAGAAAAGAGGTGACATCAATGAAGTCTATAAAATCATGAGTGACAGAATAAATAGTTAGGGAATGGTTATTTTCCCTTCCCAATACTACTTGGACTAGTAGACCTTATGGAATTAACTAGTAGCAGATTTAAACACAAAATTTAACATTCAATGTATTATTTAAGCTGTTTGTTGCCAGGAATGAGGTCAAAGCTAAATATAGCGGGATTAAAAAAAAAAGGAGCAGCTTTGTTAACTTTTGGAGGAAAAGTTCATTTATACAGTACTTCAACGATTCTCCTGGAGGAACATTTAGCCAGGACTATCACAATGAATATGCCTAATGGAAATTTGTATATATTGAAGATCTACTGTATACATATACAATATCTTTCTGATATTCATTGTGGTAATCCCAAAAAACTGACAGTGTGCCTGCAAGAGATGGCTGAAAAGAACTGCATTGGTAATCTGACAGGAAACATGATGGCTACCTCTTACTTCTGAGCATAAGGTATCTCCCTATTAGAATCTATCTGGTGGGCAACTCCAGTGACCCAAACTGACCACTGGCCAACAGGATACCGGGCTTCAATTTTTCACCTAACACTCTACCAGTATCAACCAGATATTGCTTCCCGTGTCTCATTTTCTCCCTCTGTATGTACTTCACTTTGTCCATCTCCTCTTACAAACCCTAGTCTTTCTCTGCTATCCTGTTTATAATGGCGTTCCTTTCTACTCCCTATTTCTGTAGTCGATTTGTATTGTGTAAACCACTCTGATGCGCTGCTTGAGTGGTATATCAAAAAGACAAGAAAGATATGGCAAAAGAAAACAGGTCATGCTTAGAAATCCCACCTCATTTAAAAACCATATGCTATAACCATAAACCTGAAAGAAGTTGACTAATCAGAAAGTACCAAAACAACCAACCAGCAAATCAGTTCTTACCCCTGTGGCTTCTTCTCTAAGCTCTGACCCAGAGATCCCGAATTAAGGCCTAGCGGCCTGATGTAGCCCTTCAAGTGTTTGTTTTTCATTCTTCCCCAGGCACTCCATCCTGCCTCTCTCCACCTCCTTCCTGCAGCTAAGCTTTTTTCAACCAGCAGCCTCAGCATTCTAGCCTTTCTGATCTTTCCCGGCCTGCTGAGTTTTCCCACTGCTCGGATCCTCTCTTCCTCTCTCTACAGTGAGGTGGCAATAGACCTAGGGATAAGGCAATAGAGTGATGGGGCCAGAAGGGGCCAGAAGCAGCCACTGCTCTCTGGAGCTCAGGCCTGTTAAATCTTCTAAAAACTGATCCCACCTACCACCTATGAACCCTATAACTGCAGCTCAGCTCTGGCCTACATCCAGGGGCAGTGCAAGGTACTGGACACCCTAAGTGATCTTTTAGCCTCCCCCACCCCACAAGACTGATAACTCAATCATCAACACCACTCAGAGGGGCAACTTGAATCACCCAGGAAATTAGTAAGACTTTACCTTAGAAGAACAAGTAGAAACTCATCAGCCAGAGCTCTGTGAATCTCAGTCTTGAAGGACTACCAAAAGGAACTGCTATAGATGGAAACAGATCTGCAGTTGTAAGTATTTATCTTCTGGAATACGCTCAATCTTGGGGAAAAAGGGAATTCTTTGGGTTAAGGCTGATCTGTGTATTTTAGAATTCAGTGTTTTTGCTGAGTCAGTCAGGCCTTAATACCACCAGAGCGCTTTTCATTTAAATCAAGAGTATAGCTTAGCATACAGGTAACAAATAGTCTCCGAGTAGAAAGAAAAACTTTTTTCTAGTGACCTTTTCAAAGAAGCCTTCCAGTTAGGAGGCAAAAGATCTGTGAAGCTGTCTTAAATAGGTGTTAAAGGCAAGTGACAGATCAAAGGGGCAAGTTAAAATGTCATCAAACCAAGGGCAGTGTGAATCATACAGGAAATTGGTACGACTTTACATTAGAAGCACAGGTAACGGCACTGTGCAGCAAGCCAGCTTTCATTAGGTCTTCTTTCCCACCCCATCCAACCCAACAGTCACCCGCCCCAGGGATAATCTTAGCTTTACAGGCTCTTAAACCTATTAAAGGGAAGGAGGTGCCCATATTCACTTTCAGGTGCAGCTGGTTATCCTCATCAGAAATACATTAAGGACCTGAGATTAATTAATCTTGAGGTGAATAAAGTCCATTAAACATATTAGATATAGTTCAGAGGTTCCCAACTCCAGTCCTGGAGAGCCAAACATCATACAGGTTTTCAGGCTGTCCCTAATAAATTTGCATGAGATGCATTTGCATGCACTGCCCCCATTGTATTCAAATGTATCTCATGCATATTCATTAGGGACAGCCTGAAAACCTGTATGGTGTTTGGCCCTCAGGACTGGAGTTGGGAACCTCTGATATAGTTGTATTAGTATAAGTATCCCCAGCAAACCTAAACAAACAAATATCTAAACAAAGCCTTAAAACTAAGGTGCAGACAATCCAGTAATGAGATGGGGGCTTTCCAGTCTTTTGCATCGAGTGTCGCATGTATGGTTTTCTCCCAGTTGGTGAAGGGTCTGAGGCTCTCTGCTCTCAGGAATGCATCCAATCTCTGGAGGCTCGTATAGCAGACTTGGAAGACATAAGACAGGGACGTAAGTACTGAAGTCCCACCTCCAGTCTGGCAGCCGCCCTGTTGCCTTGGAAAAGGTCATGTGACATGACAGCATCACCCTGGTGTGGCAGAAAGTGATCCTGTAGCTAGGACCTGTACTCCAGGTGATGTAAAACCCTCTCTCACCAAGGAGATTTCTACAGGGCCATGTGCATACGAGAGAAGCGTTAGGACAGCAGTTATAGTTGGTGATTTGATCATTAGGCATGTAGATAGCTGGGTGACTGGTGGACATAAGGATCGCCTGGTAACATACCTGCATGTGGCATGTGTGAAGGTAGCGGACATCATGTGCCACCTAGACAAGGTTTTAGATAGCACTGGGGAGGACACTGCTGTCTTGGTACATGTTGGTACCAATGACATAGCAAAGCGTGGGAGGTAGGTTATGTATGCCAAACTTAGGCTTTTAAGTAGGAAGTTGAAATCCAGAACTTCCAAGGTAACATTCTCCGAAATGCTTCCCATTCCATGCACAGGACCCAAAGGCAGGCAGAGCTCTGGAGTCTCAATGCATGAATGAGACAATGGTGCAAGGAAGAGGGTTTTGGATTTGTTAAGAAGTGGGCGACATTCTGGGGAAAGCAGGAGCTTTTCTGACAGGAAAGGCTCCATCTTATCCAAGATCGAACCAGGCTGCTGGCATAATCTTTAAAAAGGAGATAGAGCAGCTTTTAACCTAGATAATAGGGGAAAGCTGACAGATTCTCAAGAGTGCATGGTTTGGAACAATGTATCCTTGAAGGATACTAGCAAGACTGAAGTTAGGGCATATCAACAGAGGGTCCAATAAAGACAAAAGTAACCAAAATGCCCTTAAGTATAGAGCAGACAGAGCTTAAAGATTCCAAATTACCCTTGCCTACCAATAACCAGATTAATATGAATACAATGCAACCTCTAAAATGCTTGTATGCAAATGTTAAAAGCCTAAAAAAAATAAGATAGGAGAGTTAGAATATATAGCACTAAACGAGAGGTTAGATATGATTGTTATCTCAGAGACCTGTGGAAGGAGGACAACCAGTGGGACATTGATAACTAGGTACAAATTATATCGTAATGATAGAGTAGATCAAATTGGTGGAGGGGTTGCACTCTGTTATAGAGGGCACCGAGTCACACAGAATTGAAATTCCATGTAAAAAGGGTAAGGTGATGGCAGTGGGGGTGTACTACCGACCACCTGGCCAGAATGAACAAATGGATGATGAAATGCCCAAAGAAATCAGGGAAACTAACAAGAGGTACAACACAGTAATACTAATGAGAGATTTCAATTACCCCCGTATCAACTGGGTCAGTGTAACGGCAGGACATGATAGGGAAATAAAGTTGTTAGATATAATAAATGACTGCTTCTTGCAGCAGCTGGTTTGTGACTAGACAAGCCATTTTGGACCTAGTCCTTAGTGGAACACAAGATCTGGTGCAGGAGATAAGGGTTTTGGGCCACTTGGCAACAGTGATCATAGCATGATCTCGTTTGATTTAATAAATGGAAGAAGGATGGCAAGGAAATCCACAGTACTGCCTTATAACTTTCCAAAGGGAGACACTGAAAATGAGGAAGACAGATTCAGAAAAAACTAAAAGGAGCAGCTGCTAAAGGTTAAAGATTTATATCAAACATAGGTGTTTAAAAATACTATTTTGCAAGCCCAGACCAGCTGTATTCCATGCTTTAATAAAAGTGGAAGTCCAAAAAAACTGCCAGCAGGGTTCAAAGGTGAGGTCAGGGAGGCTGTTATAGCTTTAAAAAAAAGCATCTTTCAGGAAATGGAAAAAAAGAATGATAAAATCTTTAAACATAGGCACTGGCAAGTTAGATGTAAGGCACTGATAAGGCAGACAAAGAGAATTTGAAAAAAGCCTGCTGTGAAAACAAACCTTTTCAAGTACATTCGTAGCAAAAACCCCGAGTATGTCAGTTAGGACATTAGATGACAGAGGGGCACTAAAAGGGGACAAAAGGATAGCGAAGACAATGAATTCTTTGTTTCGGTCTTTACTAAAGATGCAGGGAAGTTACCCATGACTGAAATGGTATTTAAAGGTGATACATCGGAAGAATTGAAATATCAATATTCCGCAAAGCATAGTTACTCACCTGTAACAGGTGTTCTCTAGAGACAGCAGGAATCAGTCCTCACATATGGACAACATCTGTGCTGACAGAGCCTGCCCAGAGCATTTCCCCAGCTTTCAAAGAAAGCCTTTGGGACATGCTACCATGCAAGCATGGCCCCTTTCCTGCCTAAGGGTGCCATTTTGCTCAGTCAGATGACATAGCTAGGACGGTAGTAGAAAAATAAAACAAGGAGGAAGCATCCAGAGGAGGAAGGAGGGTTGTGAGGACTAATTCCTGCTGTCCCTAGAGAACACCTGCTACAGGTGAGCAACTACACTTTCTCCAGATACAAGCAGAAAGCCAATCCTCACATATGAGACTCCCTAGCTCCAAGCTGCCAAGGACTGAACCACGACAGCACCAAAGGCAGCCAGTCAGGTAGCCATGAGTTGCAGAAGATGAGTCGCCACTGAGAGACTCTGCAAGACCCTAGCATCCAGTGACACTATCACTCCGGTAGCCTGAACACAGAAGGGTCGGAGGGCAGAAGTTGCCTACATCCCAAGAACATTTCAGAGTACTGCCTGGTTAAAGGCACTGACCCTGCTGGACTCGCTCTCCAGGCAGAGGTGAGCTGCGAATGTATGAATTGAAGACCATGTGGCGGCCTTGCACATCTCCGTCACCAGCACTGATCAGACACTGGCCATTGACGTGGCCATCGCCCTCACATGATACTCTGTGATCCAGTGCTCGAGACACCAGATTGCTCATAGGTGAGGACATTACAGTCCGCCACCCAAGTGGACAGGGTTCGCTTAGTCACAGGGAGCCCCAGTCTGCAGAGGTCATAAGACACAAAAAGCTGAGGAGCTTTGCGATGTACCCGAGGCTGCTGCAAGTAGGAAAGGGCCCGTTTGCAATCTAGTGTATTAAGTAGTAGTTCCTCCCTGCCAGCATGAGCTCATGGAAAGGTGGTGGGGAGGACAACCTCTTGGTTGAGGTGGAAAGGAGACACCACCTTCAGGAGGAATTTGGGGTGTGTGTGGACCACCACCCTGTTCTTCTAGAACCTTGTATATGGTGGATCTGCCAACAGGGCCTGGCGTTTGCTCACTCTTCAAGCAGACATGAGGGCCACCAGAAAGGCCACTTTCCAAGACAGGCACCGCAGGTGGCAAGTGACTAGGGGCTCGAATGGTGGTTTTGTGAGCTGGGAGAGCACCGCATTGATGTACCACTCCGCCGCCGGAGGGCAGAGAGGGGTCTTGGATAACAGGAGACTCTGGAGGAACCTGGAGAGCAGGGGCTGGCTTGAGGAGGGTTTTTGCACGATGAGGTGGTGGTGAGCAGTTATGGCGCTGAGACATATTCAGAGTTAGATTTCAGCCCGGTGTGTGACAGGTGCAGTAGGTACTAGAGTACCTTCTCCGCTTAAAAGCATAAGCCCATCTAGAGGAGGGCTTCCAGGCAGCCAGTAGGATCTCCTTGATTTCTCCCAGAAGACTGAAAGGGGCCAATGCTACTCTTTCAGCAGCCACGCTGTTAGTGTTAGCGACCCCAGATTGGGGAGCAGGAGGGAGCCCTCCTCCTGAGAAAAGAGGTCCAGGGTTTGGCCCAGTGGGACAGATTGCCACCAACAGGGAACCAACATTGCCTGGGCCACCTGGGGACAATCAGTATAACTGATGTCTTCTTGCTCTGGACCTTGAAGAGGGTCCTGGCGACTGAGGGAGGGCAGGTTGATGGGAACTCAGAGTAGGCCCTCTGACCACAAGATCAAGAAGACACTTGCCAGGCATTTGGTAAAGACTCTTGATGAGGAGGCCAAGCCAAAGGGTATCAGCCTGTACTGGTAGTGCCCTCCTCCCACCATGAACCATAGGTACTGCCTGTGGGAGGGATGATCAGGATGTGTGCATATGTATCTTTTAGGTCCAAGAAGCACAGCCAACTCCCTGGTGGAGGTAAGGCAGCAGTGTTCCAAGGAAGAGCATCTTGAATTTCTCCCTCACCAGAAACTTGTTTACATATCTCATGTCTAGTATGGGCCTAAGGCCCTCAGTTCTCTTTGGGACAAGGAAATAACTGGAGAAGAAGCCTTTTCCCCATAGGTGTTTGGGTACAGGCTCTACTGTATTGTCCCTGAGCAGACCTGTGAGCTCTGAGAGCAGGTGGTCTGGTGAAGGAGAGGTCACACCAGCTCTCCTGGGAAGAACCTGGGTAGTACCTGCTGTAGGTGGAGGAGGTATCCCTCCCTTACCACCTGCAGTACCCACTGGTCCGAAGTGACATTGGCCCACTTGTGGGTGAAGAATGCCAGGTGGCCCCCTGTGGACTGAAGGCCTCCTGAGGGAGGGGAGGCCCTGCCCTGGAAGTCAAAAGCTACCCCGGGTTGGAAAGCGAATGAGGCCTAGGATTTCTGTGCCTTTGGTTTCTGAGCTCCATGGCCTTGTCTTTTGAGGTGAGAACCCTTTTGCTGGCCCGAGAAGGGCTGGTAGTGGTGACACTGATGAAAGGACCCCCTTTTTCCTCGGAAACAGGGGTCTGTTCCCCGATGGTTTCTTATGGGGAAAGGATGAGATCTTCTTGGAGAGCCTCTGCTGAGTCACCATGTCGGCATTGATATCAACCGCCTTGTCGGCCATAGGTTTGCCAAACAGGTTCTCCCCAGTGCAGGGATCATCGAGCAGCTTGTCTTGGACCCATTGCTTGAGGTCAGAAGACTGCAGTCAGGCTTGGCACTGGGCACAGATGCCAGCCGCTTCTACTTGAGCTGCTGATTCGAAGCAGTCACAGACCACCTGGGAAAGAGCAGTCCTTGATCCTGGAGGTCAGGGACTAGAACCATTATAGGGGTTCCCCGGAAAGCCCCACTGAAAACCCAGACAACTCCTGAGTTAGGGCCTTCAGGTACATGCCTATGTACAGTCATAGGCTTGAATCCAGCAACCCAACATAGAACCCTGGTAACACTTGCACTTGAGGACATTGTGTTTGCCTGGAAGATACACTGCAAGTAGGTGAATGTGATGCTGTATGGCAAAAGGCCACAGATGCAGGGCCCCACTTCAGAAGGTCCGAGAACCTGTTCCGCCCAGCTTGTTCAAGTAGAACATGGCTACTTGATTGTTCGTCTGGACTAGAACTGTGCAGAATCTAAGATGGTCCTGGAACACAGAGCATTGTGAATGGCTGAGTTCCAGCAGATTTATGTGAAGTTGCAACTCCTGAGGAGACCAGAGCCCAAGTGGAGAGATTGTCCAGATGAGCTCCCCAGCCCAATTTGGATGCATCCGTTGTCAGGGTACATTGATGTACCAGCATCTGAAAAGGTAACCCTACCAGGTGGTTTTCTGGAGATTGCCATCACTGGAGAGACAAGTTAGGCAGGTAGAGACCATTATTTTGTCTCCCAGGCGACCCGATGCCTGAGACTACTGAGAAGCCAGTGTCCATTGAGCTGCGCGCATATGTAAACGAGCATATGGAACATGCACTGTTGATGCCATACGACCCAGAAGTTGTAGCAGTTTGAGCAGTTAGAAAGTTCTTGAGGCATGCCTGAGATGCTAATTGACTGAGTCTAGTGCAGTGAGGTTGGGGCAGAAATGCCTTTGATTGTTGAGTGTCTAGGAGAGCCCTTATGAACTCTAGGGCTTGAGAGAGAACAAGTTGGGACTTTGGAAGATTTATTACATATCCCAAGTGTTGCAACACTTGCATGGTGCACAAGAGGGAAAGGCCGGCCTCTAGAAGTGATTGCTCGAATGAGCCAGTCGAATGAGCCAGTCGTCCTTAGGAATGCGGCTACTACCACCATGCACTTTGTGAAGACTCTTGGGGCAGAGGTGAGGCCAAAAGGCAGGACTCTCTATTGATAATGTCTCCCTTGAAACATGAAGCGCAGAAACTTTGTACTGTGAGTGTATAAGTATGTGGGTGTATACCTCCTTTAGATCTGGAGAACAGAGCCAATCCTGCCTCTGGAGATGGGGAGAAGAGTACCTAAGGAGATCATTTTGAATTTCTCCCGTAGTAGGTATTTGTTCAGTTCTCTGAGGTCCAGAATGGGCCTGTACCATCCTGTTTTCTTTGGAATGAGGAAGGTATGGAGAGTAACAGCCCATTCCCTGCTGGGATGGTGGAACCTCCTCTACTGCTCCCTGAAAGAGAAGGGAGGTGACCTCTTGCAACAGAGCAGTGAGAAGGGGCTGAAAGCAGAACTCTTGGAGGAGTCCAGGGGGTAGATTTCATAGATGAAGCTTGTACCCCCTCCCGTACTATGGACAGTGTGCACTGCTCTGATGTGATAAGATGCCACCTTTGGGCAAAGTGACAAAGTCTGCCGGGAATGTGGATGGGATCTGGAATCTCCAGGCAGAACAGCTAGGTTCTCCAGAAAGGAGTCAAAGACCCTGAGGAGGCTGGGTCTGCTGAGGTGGCTGTGACTAGAGTCTGAGCCTTCTTTTATGTTTTGATGGCTGCTGCACCTTCTGAGAAACATGGTGTTGACACTGTACAGCAGGAGTGTAATGAAGTCTCTCTTCTCCCTCCTGCATCAGCCTCCGCTTCCCCGATTGGGGTCGAGCAGGCAACCACATGGCTGGACTCCTCCTGCTCTGCCACACCAAATCAGCAGCTAGCTCCGACCAGCCCGACGGACTTAAAAGCCAGCGATCACCTGAGGGAAGTCCTCTTTCTCTTCTCCCTCCTGCATCAGCCTCCACTCCCTACTCCACGTGGCCGGCTAAGCTCCGCCCCCTGAAGCATCATCGCAGACCGGCACAGAACTGAATAAAAGGCAGTGCAGCTTGGGAGCGCCTGCACCTGGCGGGCCTTGCCAGAGGGCCCTTAGGCGCTGGACCCCAGGAAAGAGACTAAACCCTGCAACGCAGACTGACAGCTGTAGCTACCAGAAGATACACAGGAGGAAAGCTTGGACTCACCTCTACCTGAAATTCAGTAAGCATATTTTGCTCTCTGTAACAGCTGTTATTTCACCTGTATAGCATATGTTTGCTCTCTGTGACAACTGCTATTACACCTGTATAGCTACAATACTTAGATTACTCCACCGCTTTACCCAAATTCCACTAGTTTACTCCCTCCCTTTTGGTAACAAGCTCCTGATAATTACCACAAGTATATCAACTCGTGCTACACCTCTTCTCCTTACCCTCCTACTGACAAAATGAATCTCATCATGAAACTAATTTGTTCCTATCTTAGCATCCCTTCTATCCTGTTCTAACATGCTTCAAACTCGCCACACCCCTATAATAATTCAACCCCTCATATACACACAACCCCCTACACATTATAGCTTAATACTTCCCAGAAGCAAACAGAGCTATAATTCACACTTTCACAAGACCAAGCAGCACCGCAGACTAATCCATGTTGCTACCTCTCCCATCCACCTTCTTTACACAACCCAACTATAGCAACCTCAACAGCATACTATTGAACGCACGATCCATACATAATAAAATACCTGTTATCAAGGACCTCCTTATTGATGAGTCCCCCGACTTCCTGTGCATCACAGAAACATGGCTCACGGACAATGACAATATCCTGATGAATCAACTGAAAACTAATGACTACACATTATTCTGCTGCCATAGAAAAAGTAAAAGGGGTGGTGGGGTACTTATGACCAAGGCCAGCCTTAATATGGCTACAAGTCTCTGCATTAACCCTGATTGCAACATGTTTGTTTTCAATCTTAAGTCTATGCTATGTCTTATATACAGACCACCTAATAACGATCACCTCAACCTATCCACAATACTCGAAACAGCCTGTTCATCGCAAACAAAAAACCCTCACATTATTCTAGGTGACTTTAACCTAGCATCCCTACCTCCCTACCAATCCTCTGATTTTTTGGAATTTATGCAAGATCTAGACTTCACACAAATAATGAAACACTCCATACACTCCAAAGGTAACTCTAAGACTTAATATTCTATTCTAGGTCCTTAACCACACACACACAAATTGTACCTTCTCATCTACCAGTCCTGTGCCATGGTCTGATCATTTAATTATCAGAATGTCCACCATAATTTCATTACTTAAACAGAAAACACTGCATCTCAGCAACTGCCAAAATTAAAAAAATTCAACAAAGACACCTTCCTCTCTGAAGTATCCTCACTACTGCACACTCAATCACATGATCTCAATGATGCCTTAGAAAGCTGGTCTACCACAATAAGAAAGGCAGCCATAATCACTTCACTTCTAAAACGACCCCTCAGAAAGACAGAAAAATGCTATACCAAAGAACTTTACGCCATCAAAAAATCCCTATATAATCTGGAAAAAAAATGGAGGTCCACTAAAACCTCAGAAAAAGAGTAGTTACTCACCTGTAACAGGTGTTCTCCAGGAGCAGCAGGAATCAGTCCTCACTTATAGGTGACATCGACATCGATGGAGCCCCCATGCGGAGCAATTCCCCAGCTTTCTAAGAAAGCCTTTGGGAATACTGCGTGCATGCGCAGTCCCCTTCCCGCCTAAAGGTGCCATCTTGCTCAGTCCAATGACATAGCTAAAAGACAGCATACAAAAATGTAAAAATAAACTATGTCAACATGGCTTCAGGGAATCACACGGTGTAGAAACTCTCCTTACCACCCTAATACATTGAATAGAGGTCTTGATAAGGCTGAAAACGGTTTTGCTCTAATATTCCTAGATATCTCCGCTGCCTTCGATTCCGTTAATCATAATCAACTTCTCACCCGACTCCTTGAGAAGGAAATCTGTGGTCTCGTCTGGGAATGGTGTAGGTCATACCTGTCGGAGCGATGGCAGCATGTCAGAGTCGGTTCCACCACATCCACACCTTTCCACCAACATCAAGGTGTTCCGCAAGGATCTTCCTTATCTGCGCTTCTGTTTAATGTATACTTACAGCCGATATGTGACATCATACGCACCTTCGATATTTCCTCATTAATCTATGCCGACGACGTTCTACTGTTTACTCCATTTAAAGTCAATCAACCAGACTTCACCAACCTTATTCACTGCTTCAACGCCATCACAGACTGGTTAGCATCTCAAAACCTCCGTATAAACTTCAAGAAGACCGAAGTTCTGTTCATTTCAAGAAACAAAGAATTCTCCCCCCCATCCTCTCTAAAAGTAAGAGATGCGGACCTCCCTAGTAAACTATCTATTCGCTACCTAGGGATTACTCTGGATCAGCATTTTGAATTTAAGGAACACATTCAGAACATCACCAAGTCTGTCTACAATAAAATCAGAACGCTAAGGCACCTCAGACCCATGCTACCTCACAACAACTTCCGGACCATCTTCCAGGCCCTCACACTACCTCATTTTGATTATGCAAATGTCGTCTTATACGGTCTCCCCAAGATCATCATTAATCCACTACAACTTGCGATGAACGCGGCTGCTAGAGTGCTCTGTGGTCTAGCAAGATCAGACCATATCACCCCGACTCTCATGGAACTCCACTGGCTACCAATTCATTGCAGGTTAACCTATAAAATCCTCATCATCACTTTTAAGATCATCAACAACCTTGCCCCCACGTCTCTCAATGATCTCATCTCCCTCACCCCAAAAAACAGAACGAGAAGGACAACAACGGACAACACCCTGATTATCCCCAAGGAGTCCATCAAATGTACCCAATCAACCAAGAAAAGGACCTTCGCCTTCTATGCACCTAAATGCTGGAATGACCTCACACCTGAAATAAGAGCAATTAAAGACCTCACTCAATTTCGCAAGGCAATCAAGCACCACATTTTCCTTCTCCATTATGCACAAGCATCCAATCCACATCTGATCATCAGCACTCCTAAACCCACAAACTCTCTCTTCACTCCCAATTCCCTCATAAGTAATTCCGCTTCAAGTTCTCTTATGTCCTGCCTTAGTCCTCCTGCGAATACTAAAGAATCCAATATGTTTGTACATAGTTACAGTTTTTACCCTGTTGTTCCAAGTTTAAGTTTCCTGTTATAATGTAAGCACACCAGGTCCAAGGTGTTTGTACATGTAAGAATCCAATATGTTTGTACATAGTTACAGTTCTTACACCTGTTGTTCCAAGTTTAAGTTTCCTGTTATAATGTAAGCACACCAGTGTCCTCTGATTGTGCAGCTTCTGTTACTTGTAAACCACACTGAAAACAAATAGCGCGGTATATAAAAGAAGTTAAATAAAAAATAAATAAATGTACCACTGCAACTCCCAGGGGAGGAGGGAGGGTTGTGAGGACTGATTCCTGCTGCTCCTGGATAACACCTGTTATAGGTGAGTAACTACTCTTTCTCCAGGACCAAACAGGAAGTCAGTCCTCACATATGGGACTCCACAGCTTCAGGCTACCGGGGACCCAGAGCTGAAAAATGAGCTCCCTCTAGCCGCAGCATCAGAGAAAGGATTTCACTGAAAACATACCTCTACCGGTAGCCCAACCAGAGGGCTGGAGGGTAGGAGTTGCCTAAACCTCAGATTCCGGAGCACTGCCTGACCAAAAGCACTGTCCCTACGGGACTCCCTCTCCAGGCAGTAATGGGCCGCAAAAGTCTGGCTTGAGGACCAAGTTGCAGCCCTGCAGATGTCTGCCAACAGTACAGAGTGGAGATGAGCTACTGAGGCAGCCATTGCCCTGACACGGTGGGCCGTGACCCGACCCTGCAGGGGAAGGTCAGCTGCTCTGTAAGCCCAGGTGATACAGTCAGCCAACCAGATGGACAAGGTACGCTTGGAGACAGGCAACCCCAAGTGACTAGGGTCAAAAGATACGAAGAGCTGAGTAGCCCTCCTATGCCCCTGCGTACGCTCAAGGTAGAAGGATAAGGCCCTTCTACAGTCCAGGGTATGCAGGACTGTCTCAGCCCGGCTGGCATGGGGCCTAGGGAAGAAGGTTGGAAGAACCACCTCCTGGTTGAGATGGAAAGAGACAACCTTAGGCAGGAACTTAGGATGAGTCCTGAGGACTACTCTGTTCCTATAGGAGTGTAAGGCCTGTCACAGACCAGGGCTTGAAGCTCACTCACCCTCCTGGCCGAGGTCAGGGCCACAAGGAATAGAGCCTTCCAAGAAAGGAAGCGAAGAGGACATGTAGCCATCGGCTCAAAGGGTGGGCGAGTCAGTTGCTGCAAGACCACATTCAATTCCCACTCAGGGGCCGGTGGACGGATAGGAGGCTTGAGCAAAAGCAAGCCTCTGAGAAACCTGGACACCAAGGGGTGAACAGACAGAGTGCCCCTCCACTAGTGAGTGATGAGCTGCTAGAACAGAGAGGTGGACCCGAACCGAATTGGACTTAAGGCCTTGATTGGACAAGTGCAGCAGATACTGAAGCACTAACAGTACAGTGCAGGCGAAAGGATCCTCCTTGCGCTGCTGACACCAGATGGAGAACCTTCTCCACTTCAAGGCATAGGTTTTCCTGGTGGACTGCTTTCTACAGGCCAAGACCACCTCCTCCACTTCTCGGGGTAGGCCCCAGGGAGCTAACACTACCCTTGCAGCCTCCAGGCCATCAACTGGAGAGATTTGAGATTGGGGTGCAGAAGGGAACCCTGATCCTGAAAGAGAAGATCGGGCTGCAGCCCCAGAGGTAGTAGTGTCTCCACGGCTAGCTGGAGCAGAAGTGGAAACCAAGGCTGCCTCAGCCACCTGGGAGCTATCAGAAGTACCGAGGCCTTGTCCCTTAGAATCTTGAATAAGGTTCGGGCCACCGGAGGCGTGGGAGGAAACGCATACAGGAGGCCCTGAGACCAAGAAATCAGGAAGGCATCCGCTGCTATCCTCAGGGGATGCAGTTGCCTGGAACAGAACCTGGGCAGCTGCCGGTTCAGGGGACTGGCAAAGATCTATGGAGGGAAGCCCCCATCTCAGGAAAATATTCTGAACCAAGGGATGCAGTTGCCACTCATGGGGTTGCAGAATCCTGCTCAACCTGTCTGCCAGGAAGTTTTCCTGGCCAGGGAGATAAATAGCCTTGAGAAACATGCTGTGCTTGAGAGCAAAAGAACACAGGGCCTGTGCCTCCCGACAGAGGAGGCTGGACCCCGTGCCCCCCTGCTTGTTCACATAGAACATGGCCACTTGATTGTCCGTCTGCACCAGAACAGATTGGTGAGCCAAGGTGTGAGAGAAGGTTTTGAGGGCTAGGCGAATAGCCCGAAGTTCTAGTAGGTTGATCTGTTGCGTGGCCTCCCATGGAGACCATAGGCCTTGAGTGCACCGTTCCAGACAACGTGCACCCCAGCCCTGCAAGGAGGCATCTGTCAACACCACTGTGGGGACAGGCTCCTGAAAAGGCACCCCCTGTAGTAAGTTGGGGAGGTATAGCCACCACTGTAGGGAGTTCAGGAATGGTTTGGACACCCACACTCTGTCTGTGAGGCTCCCTGTGGCCTGCTTCCACTGAGTCCTGAGGCACCACTGTGCAGGTCTCATTTGGAGTCGGGCATTGGGGGTCACATGCACTGTCGATGCCATGTGGCCTAGGAGCCTTAGACAGAGTCTGGCGGAAACCCTTGGCAGGCATAGAAACTGGTTTGCCAAGTCTATGAGTCTTTGTGCCCTGTCTTCTGGCAAGTAAGCCTTTGCTTGCAGTGAGTCCAGCCGCGCCCCTATGAACTCCAGGTTCTGGGAGGGGAGCAAAGTGGACTTTGCGAAATTGATTACAAAGACTAGGTGTTGAAGGAGGGAAACAGTTCGGAGGATGGCTTGCCTGGCCTCCTGGCAAGTCTGACCCCTGATGAGCCAGTCGTCCAAGTAGTCCTCAAGTAGGCTGCCACCATGGCCAGGCACTTTGTAAAGACCCGTGGGGCGGAGGTTAAGCCAAAGGGCAGTACTCTACTGGTAATGGTTTCCTCCCACAATGAACCTGAGGTACTTTCTGTGGTCTGGATGAATGAGGATGTGAGTGTACACATCCTTGAGATCTAAGGAGCATAGCCAATCTCCCTGCTGGAGGTAGGGCAGAGGTGTTCCAAGAGTAAGCATCTTGAACTTTTCTTTCTCCAAGAACTTGAGGTTCCTGAGGTCTAGAATAGGCCTGAGGCCACCGGTTCTCTTTGGCACGAGGAAGTACCTGGAGTAGAACCCGTGCCCCTGCAGGCGAGGAGGTACAGGCTCCACCGCCTTGTCTAGAAGGAGACCTTGAAGTTCCTGAAGGAGGAGGTCCGTGTGTAGGGGAGGCCTGAGAGGCTCTCCTGAGAAGTAGGCAGGGGGCAACTGCTGGAAATGGAGCATATAGCCTCTGTGGACTATGCTCAATACCCAAGCATCCCCTGTAATGGGTGGCCACCTGTGGGCAAAAAGGGCTAGACGACCTGTGCAGGAATGGGCAGCAGAGGTGGAAAGGCTATGCTGTGGGAGTCAAAAACCCCCTCCCTTCTGAGCAGGAGCAGGAGCCGTAGGTTTGGGGGTCTTATGCCTACGGGGCCCATGTCCCTGCCCCTTGGCCTGCTGACCCTGCTAGGGAGCTGGGGAGGCCTGGTACTGAGGGAAAGGTTTGTAGGCAGCTGCCTTTCTCGGGTAAAAAGGCTTTTTACCCGAGCCTTTCTTTTTGTGAGAAGGGGCAGAGGTTTTTCTGGACAGCCTTGTCCTAGTCAGGGGCTCAGTTTCGAGCTCAGCCGCCTTCTCGGCCATGGGTTTGCCAAAAAGGTTCTCACCTCGGCAAGGGACATCGACCAACTTGTCCTGCACCCAGGGCTTGAGGTCCGATGACTGCAGCCATGCCTGGCGTCGGGCTCCAATGCCAGCTGCCGCTACATGAGCCAAACCCTCAAAGCCATCGTAGGCCGCTTGGGACATGAACTTCAAGCAGTCCCGGATTCCTGAGGACAAAGTCTGGAACCTCTGCAAAGGTTCCCCGGAGAGGCCAGCAGAGAACCCGACAATCTCTTTTGCCAGGTCTCGTAAGTACATGCCCATGTACAGCTGGTAGGACTGGACACGGCAAGCATCGAGCCCTGAAAGCTCTTTCTGCCGAAAGCATCCAGGTTCCGGGCCTCCCTGCCAGGAGGCACCACAGAGTGCATCTTCTGGCTCTTCAGACGATGCATGGCCGATTCCACCACCATGGAATGGTGCGGCAGCTGCGCCTTCTGGAATCCAGGGCTCTTACGGAGTCGATAGATAGAATCGACCCGCTTGCTTAAAACCAGCGCTGAGGTCGGTGCCTCCCACATCCGGAAGAGGAGCCGTTCCAGCATCGGAGGGACCGGCACAGTAAAGGCCTCTTTCGGAGGAGAGTCATACTGGAGGGCCTCAGCTCTTCGGCTCGAGGCTCCTCCTCGGGGTCCGCGGGAATCGCTAACGCCTTGGCTATATCCGAGACGAACTCCGAGAACCTGGTGTCCTCCGGTGGGGACCTACTCCGGGGCTCGGACTGCGGTGAGTCCGAAGGGACGCACCAAATCCAAAAAGTATCGGGGGACTCCTCGTCCTCCATCTCCCACGCAGACTCATCTGAAGAGGAGTCGGGGGGCTCCGACTGCGCGGGTCTCGGTGGCACCCACCCTGACGCCGAAGGCACCGGCGTTGACCCCCTCGGTTCCAAGCGGGAGGTCGAGGGTGACCGTGACCGAGGACGACTTCGAGCCTTCATTGTCTCGAGTATCGGCTCGGTCTCCGGGGTCGACATAGACGTCGATGTCCCGGTGGTCGGGACAGATGCACCAGCAAGGCTGGCCATCAGTACCCGCTGCTGATCCATGAAGGCAGACAGTCTGCACTCCAAGGCTGTCAGCCTGAGTCCAAGCTCAGGAGACTCAGCAGCCACCGACTCGGGCCCCAGCGGTGCCGGGCCCGACGTCAGCTCCCTCGGAGGAGAGTCCACAAGGAACACAGGACTTACGTGCTCCAAGGGCCCGGGACAGCGGTCGGGGGTCTTAGACCTGGCTCTTGAACCAGGGATCTCTTCGACGCCACCCTCACGAGCCGTTTCTTCCTCTTACGTTCCTGATTGGGGGACCCCCTGTCCGAGGAACCCCGGCGATGCTCGGGATCAGACTCCCGAGACGTCGAGGCCTCAGATGAGGTCCGGGCCCGGCCGGAGGCAGAGTCTGAGAAAATCCGCTTTCTGATGCTGACGGCTTCGAAGTGCCTTGGTGAACATTTTGCCACACGGGCCACAGATCTTAGAATCATGATATGGGCCTAGGCACTGAAGGCAGCAGTCGTGTGTGTTGGTGAGAGACAGTTTCTTGCACCGATCACACTTCTTGAAACCACTGGAAGCCATCGGGGAAAAAAGGGCCCCCGGGAGGTCAAAGGACCGGCCTTCCAGGGAAAAGACAAAGGGCGCGAACGCCAGCCACCAAGGGCAAAAACTGAAAAATAGAAGACGGGCTAGATACTGGTGTACCGAACCCGGCAGGAAGGGGAACCGGCGTCGAACCGGAGAAAAGACACGATGAAATCGCAAGAAAAAAACGTCAATTTTTCCGGGTGACATGGACAGACGTCCGGTGGGCTGCACGGAAAAAGAAAGACTGAGCATGGCGGCACCTTTAGGCGGGAAGGGGACTGCACATGCGCGCAGTATTCCCAAAGGCTTTCTTAGAAAGCTGGGGAATTGCTCCGCATGGGGGCTCCATCGACGTCGATGTCACCCATAAGTGAGGACTGACTTCCTGCTTGGTCCTGGAGAATAAATACATTATAATCTTAAATATAAGGATGCAATTTAAAATGCAAAAGGAACACCATACCAACATACTAAATAAAGCTATTAATCAGCCTAGAGAACTTTTCGATATAATATAGTCCCCTAACCAAATCCCACACAAACCCGATGAACTGCCCAGATATTTACGCCCAATCAGTAGCAAACTACCTGGCCCCAAAGCTAAGGAGTGTAAACTCATCCACCATGCCCACCAGAACTAAGCCTCAGAAAGTGTGCCAAGAGTTAGCAGGTTGCTATCTCATTAAGGAGAAGCAGCTCTTAGAAACCATCACAAAAATTAACACCATAACCTCCCAACTAGACCCATGTGCAGTATCCTGGATAAAAGCAGTCAAAACTGAACTTGCACCGGTGATTCTAAACATAGTAAATAAATCACTCCTGCATGGCTTACTGCCTGAACCACAAACTTTCTATCATTTGCCCACTACTAAAAAGCAAGACCCTTAACAGAAACGAGCCATCCTCATATAGACCTATAGCCAGTATCCCCTTCATAGCAAAGATCATTGAAAAAGTAGTCCATTTGCAGCTCCAAGACTAGACACTAATGCCCCACTTAACGCTCATCAGTACGGTTTCCGTCCTTACCACGGAGTAGAAACCCTACTTCTGGTTTTATTAGACACCCTAATCTGCAGGCTAGATAACCCAAACCAAGCATTTATGATGGTCTTCCTGGACGTCTCATCTGCATGCGACAATGTTGACCATACTATCCTATTACAAAGATTAGCACAACTAGGCATCTCTGGAACTGTTCTGAAATGGTTTCAGTCATACATTTCAAACCGCTCCCTATATATCAAAATTAATCAGGATTCTTCCTCCATCTTCCCACAAGAACAATACCCCAGGGGTCTACACTCTCAGCCTTACTGTTCACTTTATATCTCCAACTGATCCGCAATAAATCCATTGTTAGATCGGTTCTCTACGAACTAAAAAAACAAACATCTCAGGCCTATCCTAGACCCACACGATTTTAGAACTATAGTACAGGCTTTAGTAAAACCCCATCTGGATTTTTGTAACCGCATTCTACAAGGTCTTCCTAAAAAACCTATTCACACTTCAAATAGTGCAAAATGTCGCTACTAGGATTATAACCAAGGTCAGCCTAGCTGAACACATCACATCTTATACAAACTTCACTGGCTCCCAACAGCTTACAGAATAAAGTACAAGCAAATAGTCACAGCTTTCAAACTCCACAATGGCATTTCTCCCTCCTAACTCTCCACCCTATTACCACCTCAAGCTGACAACAGGAGAAAAAATGCACAAAACTTGAGAATTCCCACCTCCGTTTGGAAGACTAAACAGTTCACAAGCAATAGAGCGTTCAGATTTACAGCCCCTACACTGTGGAACGCTCTACCTGATCAGCTTAGAGCAACCAAAGACCTAACATTCCGCAAGGAATTAAAAACCTTCCTGTTTTCAGATTACAACACATCTTCACCCAACAATACTAACAATTTATCTATCTCACAACACCACCCAAATATCATAATCCCTCCCATCTGAAAAATTAGCTCATGTAAATAGGTCAACCCACAAACATGCAGATTATCTTCAGGAGAAAATAGGCCACACTCCGCCACAAATACACACAGAAACCAACAGCCCTATCATACCCATCACAAGTTGGGACAAGTTCCACACTCCTTCAACTAAGCAACTATCAGATATCATCTCCGCTCTCAACACAAGCACTGCACCCACGGATCCTTGCCCAGTCCCATGGATCAAAACCACCAAGCAAAACTTCCTCAGTTTTATTCACAACCTCGTAACCAACTCCCTAACTCGAGGAACAATGCCAGAACAGCTGAAACTAGCCACAATAAGGCCTATCCCCAAGAAAACCAACCTAGAAAAGAGCAATCCTGCAGCATATAGGCCAATCTCCAGCATACCGCTCCTAGCCAAAATCATAGAAAAGAGAGTACAACTACAACTCCAGGACCACATTGACGAGTATGCCCCGCTCGATATACATCAACATGGCTTCCGCCCCAACCATGGAGTTGAAACACTGCTGCTATATCTATTCAATGACATCATCCAGACCATATACAACTACAATCGAAGAACCCTAATGATCTTCATAGACATATCCTCCTAACCAGACTACAGAGCATTGGAATAACCGGCACCGTCCTAAGCTGGTTCAACTCATACTTGACAGACAGGCAGTTCCAGGTTAAAATAGGAACCAACACCTCACAACCCACGAAGATCAAACAAGGAGTACCACAAGGATCTGCGCTCTCCTCACTTCTATTTAATATATATATCCAGCCGATCTGCCACATCATGGCAGCCCATCAAATAGATTACACAATTTATGCAGACGACATCATGATTTACACGCCAATCAACCTTAACAGCCCCGACTACAACAAGATAACGAACTGCCTTGACAACATTTTCGCCTGGCTCACGCACAACAATCTAGCCATAAACTATAACAAGACAGAGGCACTTATTATCAAACGAAACACCGACTTCAGCACCCCACCATTCATCATAAGCAACAACACAATAATACCAATAAAGGATGAAGTCAGATACCTCGGAATAACCCTTGACAAAGGACTCAGCCTACAGTCCCACATAAGAAAAACTGTTAGAAACGCATACTAAAAAATGAAAATAATCAGACGCCTCAAGCCTCTACTCTCCCATGAACACTTACGCACAGTCTGCCAAGCGCTAACTCCCATACTGGATTTCTGTAACCCGATCTACAACGGAATATCAAAACATTCACTCAAACCGCTTCAAATGGCTCAAAACAGCAGCCAGAATAATCACCGGCTCCACAACTCAAGCCTACATCATCCCCATCCTCAAAGAACTCCACTGGCTCCCAATAAGCCACCGCATCAAATATAAGATGATCATAAATATATTCAAAATCAGACAAAAGAGCTCTGCAATCAGCCTCCAAGCCCTCATACTCCCTAACACCAACAGACCAAGAAGGAAAACCACATCAGACACCCTCAGCACCCCAAGTAACTACACAAAATCATGAAAATTCACTACACAAAGAGCACTTTCTTTAGCGGCCCCATTAATATGGAACTCTCTCCCTCCCGACTTACGATCAATTGAGGATATAAAGGACTTCCGAAAGCAATTAAAGGCTGTACTCTTCACAGAGCACAACGGCTCAAACACCTAACTAGATTCCATTTATTGTAACCTTTATGTAATGTGATTGTCTGTAATGGTTTACCTATGTTATGTATCCCACCTTTCTACTTCGATGTTTTGATTAAGCAGTGCATGTTTCCCTTGCTTTTGTTTAACCTTTGTATGTCTTTGTAACCGCTTTGATTGAAGGAAAAGGCGGTATAAAAAACTTGTTAAATAAATACATAAGAAACACAGCCCCCTCTATACTTTTCTTTAGAGTATACTGGGATGTACAAAGTTATAATTATTATTATTAAGCATTTATAAAGCGCTGCAAACATACGAAGCTCTGTACACACAAATAAGAGACACAGTCCCTGCTCATCAGAGCTCACAATAGTTCCATCTATCTTGTATATAGTTTGTTTTAACTAGTTCTCTAGTTCCAATGATGTTAAGCCGTTAAATGTTCTATGTAACTTCATGTTATTGTTCAATGTAAACCGCCGCTGATCGCTGGAAGGAGCGGTATAAGAGCTGTTCAATAAACAAACAATAAATAAAAGGATAGTACTATTTATTGAAAAAAAGCTCTTTGCTTTTTTCCTAGCTGGGTTGGCAGTAGTTCTAGATAGTCTATTAAGGAGTGGTGTTCTCGGACTCTAACAGAGGCCTTGTCCTGCCAATCCTTGCCAAAAAGGTTTTCACTGGTGCAAGGGATATTACCCAGCTTATCGTGAACCCATTGTTCAAGATCCAATGCTTGGAGCCAAGCAATCCTGCAGGCACCAATGCAGATGGATGAAGTTGTGCTGATGCACTCAAACCAGTCAAAGGTTGCCCTATTAAACTTTGAAACATTTTGAGCATGCTTTACAAGGGTGAGATAGAGTAGTTACTCACCTTAACAGGTGTTCTCCAGGAGCAGCAGGAATCAGTCCTCATATATGGGTGACGGCACCAACGGAGCCCTTGTGCGGAGCATTTCCCCAGCTTTCAAGGAAAGCCTTTGGGAATGCAGAGTGCATGCACGGTCCCCTTCCCGCCCAAGGGTGCCATCTTGCTCAGTCTGACGACATAGCTAAAAGACAGCAAAAAAAATCAAAATAAAGTATATGACTGCAACTCCAGGAGAGAAGGGAGGGTCGTGAGGACTGATTCCAGCTGCTCCTGGAGAACACCTGTTACAGGTGAGTAACTACTTTCTCCAGGACCAAGCAGGAAGTCAGTCCTCACATATGGGACTCCCCAGCTCTAGGCTACCGGGAACTCAAAGCTGAAAAAATGGCTCCCTCTGAAGAGCCTCAGCATCCGTGATAAGAATATCTTCTGAGAACGCCCCCGTACGGTAGCCCAACACAAGGGCTGGAGGGGGTAGGAGCTGCCTAAACCTCAAAGAGATTATGGAGTACTGCCTGTCCGAAAGCACTGTCCCTCCGGGACTCTCTCTTGAGGCAGTAATGAGCTGCAAAAGTCTGGCTTGAAGACCAATTAGCGGCCCAGCAGATGTCTGCCAACAGAACAGAGCAGAGATGAGCTACTGACACGGCTTTCGCCCTGACACGGTGGGCTGTGACTCAACCCTGCTAGGGGAGGTCGGCTGCCTTGTACGCCCAGGCGATACAATCTGCTACCCAAGTGGACAACGTACGCTTGGAGACAGGTAACCCCAGTTTATTAGGGTCAAAGGAAACAAAGAGCTGAGTAGCCCTTCAATGCCCCCGCATACATTCTATGAAAAAGGACAACGCCCTCTTACAGTACAGTCCAAGACTGTTTCAGCCCGGCTGGTATGTGGCCTGGGAAAAAAGGTCGCAAGAACCACCTCCTGGTTGAGGTGGAAAGAGGAGACCACTTTTGGGAAGGAACTTGGGATGGGTCCGTAGGACCATCCCGTTCCTATAGAACCCTGTGTACGGCCTATCAGAAACCAGAGCTTGTAGTTCAGTCACACGTCTGGCCAAGGTAAGAGCCACCAGGAAGAGCGCTTTCCAAGAGAGGAAGCGCAAATGGCAAGTAGCCATCGGCTCAAACGGTGGGAGAGTAAGTTGCTGCAAGACCATGTTCAAATCCCACTCAGTCGCCGGTGGACGAACTGGAGGCTTGAGAAGCAGACGACCTCTGAGAAAACGGGACACCAAGGGATGAACCGACAGACTGTCCCTCCACCGGGGAGTGGTGTGCTGAAAGAGCACTGAGGTGGACCCAAACAGAGTTAGACTTAAGACCTAGGTCGGACAGGTGAACTAGATACTGCAGTACTACTGGCACAAGGCAAGAGAAAGGATCTTCATTGCACTGAGAACACCATACCGTAAGCCTACGCCACTTGAGGGCATAGGACTTTCTCGTGGACTGCCTCCTAGAGGCCAAAACCACCTCCTCAACCTCCTTAGGTAGAAGCAAGGGAGCTAGCACTATCCTTTCAGCAGCCAGGCCATCAGATTGAGGGACCTGAGATTGGGGTGCAGAAGGGAACCCTGATCTTGAGACAGGAGATCGGGTTGCAACCCCAGAGGGAATGGAGTTTCCACTGCTAACTTCAGCAGAAGTGGAAACCAAGGCAGCCTAGGCCATCTGGGGGCTAACAGAATCACCGAGTCCTTGTCCTGGAGAATCTTGAACAGAGTTCGGGCCACCAGGGGCATGGGAGGAAACGCATACAGGAGGCTCATAGACCAAGAGATCAGAAAAGCATCTACTGCCATTCTCAGGGGGTGCGGCTGTCTGGAGCAAAACCTGGGCAGCTGACGGTTTTGTGGACTGGCAAAGAGATCGATGGACAGCAGTCCCCAACGGAGGAAGATCTGCTGGACTACACATGGATTCAACTGCCATTCGTGAGGTTGGAGAATCCTGCTTAGCTTGTCTGCTAGGAAATTCTCCTGTCCAGGTAGATAAACTGCCTTGAGGAACATGCCTTGTTTTACTGCAAAGGAGCAAAGGGCCAGTGCCTCCTGACACAGGAGCCTGAACCCCGTGCCCCCTTGTTTGTTCACATAGAACATTGCCACCTGATTGTCCGTCTGAACCAAAACAGACTGGTGAGAGAGGGCATGAGAGAAAGTCTGTAGAGCTAAGCGGATTACTCGCAGCTCCAAAATATTGATCTGCTGCGTGGCCTCCCAAAGGGACCAGAGGCCTTGAGTGCAGGTGCCCTGGCAATGTGCACCCCAGCCCTTTAAAGAAGCATCGGTTGTCAGCACCCCTTGTGTGTGCTGAAGCCTGAAAAGGTACCCACCCTCCCCCCCTGAGAAGGTTTGGGAGATGTAGCCAACACTGTAAGAAGTCCACAAGTGGTTTGGACACCTTTACTCTGTCTCAGAGGTCGCCTGTGGCCTGTGCACACTGAGCTCGGAGGCATCACTGAGCAGTCCACATGTGCAGATGGGCATTCTGAGTCACATGCACAGTGGATGCCATATGGCACAGAGGTTGCAAGTAGTGCCTGGCAGAGACCTGAGAATTTCTTTGGAACTGGTTTGCCAACTCCATCAATCTGTGGGCCCTGTCCTTGGGCAAGTAAGCTCTTGCCTGAAGGGTATCTAGTCTCGCCCCTATAAACTCTAGGTTCTGAGAGGGGAGCAAAATGGACTTTGCGTAGTTTATGACAAAGCCCAGATGAAGAGAGACAGTGCGAAGAGTGGCTTGTCTGGCCTCCTGGAGAGACTGGTCCCTGATGAGCCAGCCGTCCAGGTATGGGAAGACATTCCCTGATTCCTGAGATAGGCTGCCACCATCGCCAGGCATTTGGTGAAAACCCTGGGGGCAGATGTTAGGCCAAAGGGAAGTACCCTGTACTGAAAATGTTTTTTTCCCACCACAAACCTGAGATATTGTCTGTGGTCTGGATGAATGAGGATGTGAGTATAAGCATCCTTTAGGTCTAAGGAGCACAGCCAGTCTGCCTGTTGGAGGTAAAGCAGCAGTATCCCAAGGGTAAGCATCTTGAACTTTTCCCTCTCCAGAAACTTGTTTAAGTTTCGCAAATCTAGGATAGGCCGGAGGCCTCCTGTCATTTTTGGTACCAGGAAGTACCTGGAGTAGAAGCCTTGCCCTTCCAGGTGGTGAGGCACTGGTTCCATCTTTTCCTTTAGAAGACTTGCCAACTCCTGAAGGAGAAGATTTCTGTGTAGAGGGAGTCTTGGAGGCTCCCCTGGAAAGTAGGAGGGGGGGGTAGCTAGTGGAAATGGAGCACGTAGCCCTTTTGGACTATGCTGAGTACCCAGGTATCCCCTGTGATGGCTGGCCACCTGTAGGCGTACAGGATCAGCCGACCTCCTGTGCTGAGTGGAGCCAGCGGTGGAGAAGAGACTATGCTGTGGGAGTCAAAACCCCGCTCCCTGCTGTGCAGGAGCTGGAGCTGGCAGCTTGGGGGTCTTCTGCCTACGGGGCCCATGCCCCTGCCCCTTGGCCTGCTGGTGAGCTGGAGAGGCCTGATAGTGAGGGTAGGATATGTAGGAAGCACCCTTCCTCGGGAAAAGGGGCTTCTTTCCCAAGCCCTTCTTTTTTTGAAAAGAGGCAGAAGTCTTTCTGGACAGCCTTGTCCTGGGGTGAGAGCCTCACTCGATTTCTGCAGCCTTCTCTGTCATGGGCTTACCGAATAGGTTGTCACCTCGGCAGGGGACATCGACCAACTTGTCCTGCACCCATGATGCCAGGTCTGATGACTGTAGCCAGGCCTGACAGCATGCACCGATGCTGGCCGCAGCTACACGGGCCGAAGCCTCAAAGTCATCACAGGCTGCTCGACAGAAACTTCTAGCACTCTCAGATCCCCGTAGACAAGGCCTTCAACCTCTGCAAGGGTTCCTCGGAGAGGCCAGCTGTGAACCCGGCAATCTCCTTTGCCAGGTCCCGTAAGTACAAGCCCATGTACAGCTAAGTCAAGTCTGGGACACGGCAAGATAGCATAGAGCCCTGGAAGCACTTTCTACCGAGGGCATCCAGGTTCTGGGACTCCCGGCCGGGGGCACCAAGGAGTGCATCTTCTGGCTTCAAGCGGTGCATGGCCAATTCCACAACCATGGAATTGTGTGGTAGCTGCGCCTTTTGGAACCCAGGGGTCTTATGGACTCGATAAATGGAATCGATCGGTTTGCTAAGAACCAGCGCCGAGGCCGGTGCCTCCCACATACGGAAGAGCAGCCATTCCAGCATCGGAGGAACTGGTACAGTAAAGGCTTCCTTTGGAGGAAAGTCATACTGGAGGGCATCGAGCTCCTCGGCTCGAGGTTCCTTCTCGGCATCCGCAGGGAAAGCCAAAGCCTTGGCCATGTCCCTTATGAAGTCCAAGAACTGGGTATCCTCCGGGGGGGAGGGGGGGTACCTTTTCTGAGGCGCGGACTCTGGTGAGTCTGAAGGGACGCACCGGGTCCGGAGACTCCTCATCCTCTTTCTCCCACGCCAAATCCTCCGAGTTGTCGAGTGGCTCTGGCCGTGTGGGCTTCGGTGCCACCCACCCCGACACCGAGGGCACCGGCGTTGATGACCTCAGCCCCGCACGGGAGGTCGAGGGGGACCTTGACCGAGAATCGACTTGAGATTTGATGGACTCGAGGATCGGCTCGGTCTCCGGGGTCGACTTAGATGTCGAGGTCCTGGTGGTCGGGGCAGATACACCGGTGTGACCAGCGATCAGCACCCGCTGCTGTTCCACGAAGGCAACCAAGCTGCTCTCCAAGGCCGTCAACTTGAGTCCAAGCTCAGGAGACCCAGCAGCCTCCGTCTCGGGCCCTGACGGCGGCGGGCCCGACATCGGCTCTCCCTGAGGAGAGTCCACGAGGACAACAGAACTCACATAACTCGGGGACTCCAGCTCCATACAAGGTAGCTTGGACGGCCTCTCCGACTCAGAGAGCCTGTGGCAGCAGTCAGGGCTACGCGACCTGGCCCTCAAGGACACAGGTGTTTCCACCGACGCTGCCCTCACAAGCTTCTTATTTTTGTTCTCTGGGGTGGAGACCCCCTTTCAGAGGAACCACAACGGCGCTCAATTTCCGACTCCCGAGATGTCGAGGCCTCTGACGAAGTCCGGGCCCGGCCGGACACAGACTGAGAAAATTCTCTCATGTTGATGCTGACTGCTCCGAAGCGCCTTAGATGACATTTTGTCGCACGTGCCACAGGCCAGCGGGTCATGGTCGGGCCCGAGGCATCGGAGACAGCAGTCATGTGTATCGATGAGAGACAAGTTTCTTGCACGATCACATTTTTTGAACCTGCTGGCAGCCATCGGGGGAAAAAGGGCCCCTGCAAGGTCAAAAGACCGGGCTGCCAGTGAAAATAAAAAAGGCGTGAACGCTAGTCATGAAGGACAAAAACCGAAAAAAGAAAACCGGACTCAATACCGGTGTACCGAGCCCAGGCAGAAGGGGAACCGGTGTCAAACCGGATCAGGAAAAGCAAAAATCACAGAAAAAAAAAAATCTACTTTTCTCTGGTGACACTAACTCATGTCCGTTGGGCTCTGTGCAAAAAGACTGAGCAAGATGGCACCCTTGGGCGGGAAGGGGACTGTGCATGCGTGCTGCATTCCCAAAGGCTTTCCTTGAAAGCTGGGGAAATGCTCCACACGAGGGCTCCATCGGCGCCGACGTCACCCATATGTGAGGGCTGACTTCCTGCTTGGCCCTGGAGAAAATCTGCTCTCATCAGGAAGATGAGGAGCCATTAACTCCAAATCCCTAGCCACCTCTCTAAGGAACATACCCATATAGAGTATATAGGAACTGATCCTGGCTGATAACATGGAGGCCTGAAAACAATGTCAACCAAAGGCATCGAGGGTTCTCTATTCCCTACCTGGAGGGTTCTAGGAATGTGTGTTAGAACTCTGACGCATTGCTGATTCCACCACCATGGAATGGTGCGGTAATTGTATCTTTTGAAAACCAGGACAGTCCGGTACCTGGTATCGAGTCGTCGGGTATGTGGAGACATAGTAAGAGGTGTCTCCCACATACGAAGCATAAGGTCATGAAGTATACGATGAATAGACAGAGTAGCAGCTTCCTTCGGGGCTGTAGGGTATTGAAGAATTTCAAATTCTTCAGCCCTAGGCTCTTTCTCCGATGTCACCGTTATGGATAAACCCCGAGCAACATCACAAATAAAATCTTGGAAAGACATGTCCTCCGGAGGGGACATGAGATGTTGTGGAGACAGATGGGTCTTCCGGCTGAGTTCTCATATCTTGGGTATCGAATTAAAAACACATCTATTTAGAGAACATTATACAAACCCCAGGAACAGCAGCACATAAGGTCCACACTCCTCTCAGCTCTTCTTCTCTTTCAACCCCGTCCTTCTGCCCCCTTACCCCATTAAACCTGCAACCCAGAATGGTTTTAGTTTTGAAACTATTGATATAACTGATATCAATTGATGCTCTTATTAATAAGCATGCCATCTGAACTTTATCCACTTGTACATGGTGTTGTAAATAGCTAGAACTTGTACCATTCAGTACCAGTTTATGTAAATACTTAGAGGTTGCACCTTACCTATTTTGTTCTTTGTATAAAATGCATGAATACTGTAACATGCAAAAGTTTAGTTTAGCTTATGATGTAAACTGCTCCTGATCTCTGGAAGGGGCAGTATAAAAATATGTTCAAATAAAATAAATAAAAGTCATCATCCGATGAATCGGAGTCCGAAGACTCAAAGTATCGATGGGCAGGATGTGAAACCAAACAGAACCGTGGATATTGTAGGAAGAACTCGTTTATTGGTAAATAACCAGCCAGGCCCGACACAGGCCGTGTTTTGCAACACCTTCTTCAGGGGCTCATTGGCTAAACATACAAATATTAAAAACAATAATAAAAGTAACCTATACATTCACATTATAAATAATATAAAAGAGGAATTAAGAATGATCAATAAGACATATAGACTACGTAAACCATAAAACTATAAAACCAAATTATGAATTACTTAAAAATACGTAAAACTAAACAATTGAACTATAGGTGGAGCACTATGAACATACATACCGCTGAGTACACCATGAACCACTAAAGATAATGAAAAGTGCATACACTTATAAGACATGCCATAAATAATTAATAACAAGTCTAAAAATATAAATAAATATCATGTTGCTGGCTAATAACACATCTTAAAAATGTTAAGATAATAAACTAAAAACTAAAAAAAAGGAATTGCCGGAGTGTGACAACCACCAGAAAGACTATTCGGAGAACCCCAAAGGGGAGAGGGACAAAGGAAGAGTAATAGTGCAATCGTAGAAGGCATACTTAAAAATTGTAAAAAATTTTTAAAAAAACAAACAATAAAGATTTATATAAAATTATACATGAAACAATAAAACCATAAAAGATAAATGAAAAACAAAAAAAGAAAAAAAGAACCACCATTGTTAATACATGCCTGTTCTGGAAACCTATTTGTGATGTCTTGATGGATATCCAGATAATCTAACCCAGAACGTACAAAAAACATTATGTGTATTGCATATCACGTTGTGAGATCAACAGCCCAAGAAATTTTTGTATAAACCAAAAATATTATATGCTAAAAATAATAACTATGCCTAGCACTAACCTCGTTGAAATAAAATAACTATGACTAATAACTAAAACGGCCATTAAGTATGTGACCTGTCAATTGAACCTAAAAACTAACATCAGAATCTATCCTAATAAAGGGATTGTTTAAATCGATGTAGACCAATCCTTTATAAGGGAAACATCACTCTCAGGGCACATATGAGCACCATTCTCGAACAGGGTTGAAAAACTGTGTGCACATTAGCGAGATCTAGGACTTTCACTATTATGAAAGAATCTACCGACTACGTACATATCGTTATATCATGACCCTCAAGAAAAATTGAAATAAAAAGTGCTAAAACGGGGTTATGAGACTGTGTGCACATTAGCAAAATCTAAGATTTACATTATCAAAAGAATCTACCGACTGGGCATATATCATATCATAACCCTCAAAGGAAAAACATTTAAAACTGCCCTGTTCACTTACTCACAATGTGAGAAGGGACTGAAAGTAGCAAAAAGGAGGATTTAAACACGAACCGCTGATACTTTTTAAAAAATATATATATGTATGAGAGGTTCTAAAATTTAAAGGAAAACATGAGTCCTCTCTGGGTCACCAAGGTCTGCTCATATAACGCCTATCATGAAAGACCTACACTGGCTACCACTACAAGCCAGACTCTCATATAAGTCACTAGTTTTGACCTTCAAAGCCATGAATATCTACCCACCAACACCAATCAGAAAACTAATCCATAACACCCCTGAAAATAGAAACAGAAGGACCACAACTATGAACACCTTAATAGTTCCCAAGATGATGACATCATGTACTAAAGCTACATCAAACAGAGCTTTTTCATTATTCGCACCCAGGAATTGGAATAAACTTCCCCATGAAATCCGCGGCATCAAAAGTCTATTACAATTCCGCAAAGCCGTAAAGCATCACTTATTCACAAAATACTACCCAGAAGTGTCCATGGACACTCACACAGCCAACAGGCCTCCCACTCACACCAAACACCTTAGCACTTTAATCCAACCAGAAAACGGTTAGTCCCCATGAAAATCCACTTTACTACTATAGACTCATGCCACCCATGAATACATGTACAATATCCACTCGAGTTTAAATATGGTATATAATAAAAGCATATATATAGTATAATGTTGATTGTACATAGTTATCCCTGTTATTCCATGTTATATATTCCCTTGTTCTCTGTAAACTCGATGTTACCTGTACACATTGCAGTATATTTTGTTCGATGTACACCGCGCTGATTTTAATAGCGTGGTATATAAGAGATGTTAAATAAATAAATAAATAAAAAATGATCCAGGAAAAATTTTTCTATAAAAACTGGATATCGTTCTGGCTCAACTAAAAACAGTATGCGTGAGTAAAATAAGGGGTAAAGGATGTTGCAATGGATTGCGAGTATGAAGAAATAATTTAAAATTGAAATGTTCATACTGCCCAAATGTTCCACACCATTGTTTGAAATGCACTTACTGTAAGAATATTCGGCTTGTATCAAACGCTGCGAAATAACCTTAAATTGTGCGCTGTTCCTTCTTTCTTTACACAAAAAACCGCCGACGCATGTGTACACGGGTACATATCACCGATGTAAGTTGACGTGACCAACGTCCTATGCAAATACTAGATATGCTGGTAAAACCAACTAAAACAGTGAACATTAAATAATATGATGTAGGGGGCAAAATTAACTCCAAAAAGTGAAAAATGATCTGAAAAATAAAGATTTAAAAAGTCATTAACAAAAATAAAAGAAAACAGATAGGATATACTGGCATCAAAACTCAAATTATTCTCCATAAATGAAATAGTTCTTTTATTATGGACCTATATACTCGTATAACTAAAACTGACTGGCACCCTTAAGAGAAGGTACCAAAAGGAGCCATATATTTTTTGATCCTTTATAAATAGAAAATCTAGTGTTAGGTGTTAAAAGAGCAGTCTTATGAAATGATAGTGTCTCAGAGCACCATATAAATTATACAAATCATTATCAGGTTCCAACAACCTGGATCATAGCCATAGATAAAAATTATGAATCCAACAAGAAAATTTTTTTTTATGAATACAACAAGAAAAATATTATATTATCCAAAAAAGGCATCACAGACAATGCAGAAAACTAAGGAGATTAAAACAAAAAGGCTGTGACTCATAGTTACATTAAGATGAAAGCCAGCACGAGAACTGGATTAAGGAACAAAACCAGAAAAAAGATTACCATATTTTCATAAAAAGACTGTCAAGTCGCGATCCATATTTAGTCCATGGGGATGTAGACTGTTCAAATTGAAAATGAACCGTTGTTCTAAACGTAAAATCGTCCGGTCAACATCACTCCCCCGCCAATTCAACTTAATTTTCTTAATAAAAAACCGTAAATCTGAAACATTATGTTTAGCTTCTTGCCAATGAAGCACTAAGGGCTTATCCACACCACCTCTCTTAATACAGCTCCGATGTTCTGTGATCCTAATACGAACCGGCCGTATAGTCTTTCCCACAGAGTTTATTGCAGGGGCAAACAATGACAAACCACATGACTTGTGGCACAATTTGTAAAATCATCCAAATAAAATTTGAAATTGGTAACGGGCTGAACGAAAAAATCTTTAACTGTTAGTGCTAAGCTACATACTGAACATTGCCCACATGGATAATGACCTTTATATTTAGACAGAAACCGTCGTTCTGTGAAGGCTGAGGGTACAAGAAGATTGCGCAGGTTGACATTCCTTCGATGTGCTGTAATTACAGGAACATCTTGAAAGCCAGGTAGCGACTGTATCAAATACCAATGTTTTCTCAATTTACTTATTTTATGAGAATGAAACGAATAAAGGAGGGAACACACAATTCCTTTCTGGGGTTGTCGTTCTCTTAATGTCAAAAGATCATCACGAGAGGAGTCGCGAGCTCTACGGTAGGCTTTGTCTGAGATTGAGGGTATCCTCGTTCACTGAACCTTTGTCTCATCAGGGCAGCGTGATGTTCAAAATCTTGATCAGATGTACAGAGATGCTTAGTTCTTAGAAACTGGCCAACTGGAAGGTTGTTCCGGAGGGATAAATTATGAAAACTTGTGTAATGCAGAAGATGGTTTCTATCAGTGGGTTTTTTATATAGAGACGTGTGTAACTTATTATCCACTTTTTTAATTAAAAGATCTAAAAATGGAATTTGGACGGGATCAAAGGTAACCTGAAACCATAAATTTTCATCGCACTGATTGATCCATGTGTTAAATTCTGACAACAAGTCTAAGGATCCATCGATTCTTCAGACCAGAGCGAGGTTTCCCCTGCTTGGGAACATCTGTATAATGGGCAGAAGAGTGAAACCTTCTTTTCCTAGGGAAAGAAGGTTTGGTAGGGCATTTCCTACCTACTGGGGAAGGAGAAGGCTTAGGATAGCCCCCAGAAACAGGGAAGTCAGTGGAGCAATGAGCAACCTGACGTAAAGACTCCCTACTGAAGAGATTTTCTCCAGTAGAAGGAGTATTACCCAGTCGTTGTTGTGCCCATCTGTTCAAGTCTGAAGCCTGGAGCCAGGCTCTACGTCGTGCTCCTATGGCTATAGCAGAGGTTCTGCTAACAGACTCAAAAGAGTCTAGAGAAGCACGAGAGAGAAACCAAGAGATATTTTGGCTATGACTAAGAAGTAAGGAATAGTCTGCAGCCTTGGGCTCTGATAGAAAAGGAGTCAAAAGAGAATTTCCTTGTGACCTCCTGGAGAGATAGACTCATAAAAAATATAAGAGATAATCCTTGTTGCCAGCATAGATGTTTGGAAGGTTTGATGTCCAAAGGCATCAAGTGTTCTAGATTCACGACCTGGCGGATAAGAAGAATGCTTCTTCTTGCTTTTTACCTTCCTCATTGCTGATTCCACTACAATGGAATGATGGGGAAGTTGAGTCTTTTGAAACCCTGGAGAGGGGGGCACCTGATACAGATCATCAGTTGCTGCCGAAGGTGAGGAAACCCTTAAAGGTGTTTCCCATATTCTCAGAAGATCCTGCAAAGAATGATGTAAAGGAAGCATTATATTTTCCTTTTCCGCAGGAGAGCCTTGAGTAGGATCACAGCCAGGGATAGGAATAGCAAGGAATGTTGCCATGTCAAGGAGAAATTTCTGAAAAGAAGGATCTCCAATGGGAACCATCCCTGGATAGGCTAAAGTTGAAGCAGTACTGGTCCGGTGCAGAAAAAGAGCCCCACTAGATGGATACTGGTACTGGCAGTTACGACTTGAGACAGTCAGCACTGCATCGTCCATGCCAGGTATCGACTCCAAACTAGATATAGAAAGGAGCGATCCTGGTGAAAAAGGCATGGAAATGGCTGGTCCCGATGTTACTGCAGGAACCGGCATCGATACCGATACTGGTAGCTGTGCCGGAATCAGAGGCGATACCGCCATCGAAGCAGTCATCGGAGGCTGCTCAAGCGGTACCGAGGCAACTAAAAAGCCTTGGTGAGTATCCTCGGTACCGCGCATCCAGAATCGATAAGCATCGGTTCCGAGACGCGTCGGTACCCAGTCTTCCAGACTAGAGATCGATTCCAGACTCAGCATCGAAGGAAGCGAGTCTATCGATGCATGTCTAGAGGGTACCGACGTCAGTGGTTGTATCGGCGATGCTGCCAATACTGGAAAGTCAATCTGGGACGTATTGATCGGTCCCGAAGGCACCGAGAACGCCAGATGACGATCCCTGGCGAAGAGTGGATCACTCAACACCAGTGCCGATGCCGGGGTATCGGTACCGCTCGAAGCGGATGCCACCACCGAGCATGGCTCAGGTATGTTCTGTGAGGTGTGAGCCCCAGGAACAAACTGAACCCCCTGAAAGGCTTTGGAGACCGAAGACTCCCGCAGGGGTTTTGAAGCCAATAGGGTCTTGAGGGCAAGGCCGGAGCCGTCATCATGCTGGGCATGAGACCTACCACTCAAGTATTGGCTAGCCTTAACAGACTGTTTTTGGGTTACCTGATCCTGTAGAGAAGAAATGGTTGGTGCCCTGACACTGGAAGGGAACTCGGTATCGAGGGAAACTCGAAATGGAAAATCTCTTCTCATGAAATTGTAGCCTAATGGCTCCAGAGGAAAAGGGTCAGGACCCAAACAGGTTAGACACCAGTTGTTGGAGTCTAAAAAGAAAACTATTTCCATAGTTAAGGCACTTCTTAGGAGAAGGCGGCTCCATAATGGAGAGGCCTTACAGGCCCAAAAGTTTAAAACAGAAACCGAGGGAAAACTCTCCCTGAGTTTGAGAAAAAGAAAAGAAAAAACCCACCATGGACAACCATGGACAGTCAACATTCTTGGAAAGATATTTTTTGTTTTAAAGAAAACCATATAGCCAGTTTATGCAAAGATCCAACACTGTTCACGTTAGAGAATGAAGATGAAATGTGCCATATGGCGACCTGGGAAGAGGTCTTACGAATACAGAAACGAATAACTAGACTTGAACTCCATAGGATGTCACTCATAGAATATATACGGCGACAGCAGATCCCGAGGGGCCTTAGAATGTATAAGGAGCCAAGGATGTTCATTTCGAATCCAGAATTCATAGATAAATGGAATGGCATCCTTAATAAATGCTCACTAGATCTTATGGTGCTCATAGTGGACACCACTGCTAGTAGTTTAGAGGGATTAAATCAGGAAATGGAAACTATGACAGCTAGCCTTAAGGAGGTTGAAAAAGCTGATAAATTTGAAGAAAAATCAGTAGAACTTAGTAAACAAATACAAACACTAAAGGAGGAAGTGCGGAAAATTAAAACTAAAAAACTGAAGCGAGATCATGGAGATTATACATCCGGTTATGTTTATCCCTGGATGAATTTAAAAAGAAAACTAAGAAAACAAGGAAGCAAGTTGAGTTTGATACGATTTCGGAAGATACTAGTACAACTGACTCAAGCAAAAAAAATCGAGGGAGGATTTTTCGGACGACACGGATGGAAAAATCAAAAAGAAAGATGGAGCTCGAGGAAAACGGAACAGGCTCGACACTCGAAAAACATAAAACGATCTTTTAAGCACAATAAGTCACAAGACAAATCACAGAATGAAATATCTACATCAATAGTAGTAAATTTGTCCGATGTTCAATTATCGGATATACAAATAGCTGTGCTTAATAAAGGTTTTTCGTTTGTCCCGGAAACCTTTTTTTGATAGTTTTCAATTTAGGATTGACTTGGAGAATTTGCTGAGAAAATTAACTTTAAAAGCATTTTTTGCATCTAAGACATCGGAAGAAAGAGTAGTTACTCACCTGTAACAGGTGTTCTCCAGGAGCAGCAGGAATCAGTCCTCACTTATGGGTGACGTCGGCGCCGACGGAGCCCTCGCGGAGCAATTTTCCCCAGCTTTCGCAGAAAGCCTTTGGGAATTGCAGCGCGCATGCGCGGTCCCCTTCCCGCCCAAGGGTGCCATCTTGCTCAGTCTGATGACATAGCGAAGAGACAGCAAAAAAGTTAGCAAAAAGAATGACTGCAACTCCAAGGGGAGGAGGGAGGGTAGTGAGGACTGATTCCTGCTGCTCCTGGAGAACACCTGTTACAGGTAACTACTCTTTCTCCAGGACCAAGCAGGAAGTCAGTCCTCACTTATGGGACTCCCGAGCTCAAGGCTACCGGAGACCTCAACCGAAAAATGAGCTCCCTCAACCTCAACAGTAGAGAAGGAAGGAATCTTCTCTGAATACAAATCCGGCCGGTAGCCCAACACCAGGGCCGGAGGGTAGGAATTGCTTAGACCTCAAAGAGATTGTGGGGGACTGCCTGTCCGAAAGCACTGTCCCTGCGGGACTCCCTCTCCAGGCAGTAATGAGCCGCAAACGTCTGGCTTGAAGACCAAGTAGCGGCCCGGCAGATGTCCGCCAACGGAACAGAGGAGCCGTGACTCGACTCTCTAAGGAGAGGCCGGCTGCTCCATAAGCCCAGGCGATAGTCAGCTACCCAGATGGACAAAGTACGCTTAGAGACGGGTACCCCCAACCGATTGGGGTCAAAAGAGACGAGAAGCTGGACAGCTTTTTGATGCTCTCGCGTACGGTCAAGGTAGAAGGATAAGGCTCTTCTACAGTCCAGGGTATGCAGAACAGTTTCAGCTCGGCTGGTATGCGGTCTGGGAAAGAAGGTCGGAAGAACCACCTCTTGATTGATGTGAAAAGAGGAGACCACCTTCGGAAGAAATTTAGGGTGAGTCCGTAAGACCACCCTATTCCTGTAGAACCTAGTGTAAGGGGGCTCCGACACTAGGGCCTGTAGTTCACTAACGCGCCTAGCGGAGGTAAGGGCTACCAAGAAGAGAGTTTTCCAGGAGAGGAAACGAAAAGGGCAGGTAGCCATGGGTTCAAAAGGCGGACAGGTAAGCCTTTGCAAGACCACATTGAGATCGTAGTCAGGAGCTGGAGGGCGCAACAGGGGCTTAAGCAGAAGGCGGCCCTTGAGAAAATGCGCCACCAGGGGGTGCGCGGAAAGAGGCTGGCCCTCCACCGGCGAATGATGTGCAGAGAGAGCACTGAGGTGGACCCTGAGAGTTGGATTTGGGGCCTAGATCGGAGAGGTGAAGCAAATATTGCAGTACCACCGATACTAAGCGGGCGAAGGGGTCCTCAGAGCGCTGAGAACACCAGACCGAGAAGAGACGCCATTTAAGGGCGTAAGATTTCCGGGTGGAAGGTCGCCGAGACGCCAGGACAACAGCCTCCACCTCCGGAGGAAGTAAGAGCGGAGCTAGGACTACCCTTTCAGCAGCCAGGCCATCAGATGAAGGGCCCGGAGGTTGGGGTGGAGGAGAGTACCCTGATCCTGGGTCAGGAGATCGGGCTGAAACCCCAGAGGAAGAGGGGTGTCCACCGCTAGTTGTAGGAGTAGAGGGAACCAGGGTTGTCTCGGCCACCTGGGCGCTACCAGGATCACGGAGGCCCTGTCCTGGACAATTTTGAACAGCGTCCGGGACACAGGTGGCGTGGGAGGAAAGGCATACAGTAGGCCCGTGGACCACAAGATGAGGAAAGCATCCGGCGCTACTCTGAGAGGATGCGGGTGCCGGGAGCAGAACCTGGGAAGTTGCCGGTTTAGGGGACTGGCAAAGAGATCCACGGTGGGGAGGCCCCACCGGCGGAAGATCCGTTGGACAACTACGGGGTTCAACCTCCATTCGTGCGGCTGCAGAATCCGGCTCAGTTTGTCGGCTAGGCAATTTTCCTGCCCGGGCAGGTAAACAGCCTTGAGGAGGATGTCGTGGTCGACTGCCTAAGAGCACAGTCTCCGAGCCTCCTGACATAGGAGGGAGCCCGTGCCCCCCTGTTTGTTCACGTAGAACATGGCGACCTGATTGTCCGTCTGCACCAGTACAGACCGACGAGAAGTGAGGTGAGAGAAGGCCCGCAGAGCTAGGCGGATCGCCCGCAGCTCCAGGAAATTTATCTGCTGAACAGCCTCCCAAGGTGTCCAAAGGCCTTGAGTGCATGTTCCTTGGCAATGCACTCCCCATCCCAGGAGAGAGGCATCTGTCGTGAGCACTTGAGAAGGTGGAGGAGACTGAAAAGTCATGCCAAGTACCAGATTGGGCAGGTGAAGCCACCACTGCAGAGAGGAGAACAGGCGGTCGGAGATCTGTATTAAGTCCGTCAGTCTCCCTGTGGCCTGATGCCATTGAGTGCGAAGGCTCCACTGAGCAGATTGCATATGCAGACGGGCGTTCGGAGTGACATGGACCGTGGAGGCCATGTGACCGAGCAGTTGCAGGAATTGTCTGGCAGAGGCCGGTGACGCGCTGTGGAACCTGCCGGCCAGAGCTATGAGCCTGTTGGCCCATTCCAGAGGTAAGAAGGCCCGAGCCTGCAGAGTGTCCAGCCGTGCTCCTATGAATTCGAGATCCTGAGAGGGGAGCAAAGTGGACTTTTCGAAGTTTATGACGAAGCCCAAGTGCTGAAGCAGAGCCACTGTGCGTTGAGTGGCCTGAGTGACCTCTAGGGAAGACTGTGCCCGGATGAGCCAGTCGTCCAGGTAGGGGAAGACGAAGAGGCCTTGAAGCCTCAGGAAGGCTGCCACCACCGCCAGGCATTTCGTGAACACCCTGGGAGCGGAGGAGAGGCCAAAGGGCAGTACGCGGTACTGGTAATGATTCCCTGCCACCACAAATCTCAGATATTGCCGGTGGTCCGGATGAATAAGGATGTGAGTATAAGCATCCTTTAGTTCCAAGGAGCATAGCCAATCTCCCTGCCGGAGGTAGGGCAGTAGGATTCCAAGGGTAAGCATCTTGAACTTTTCCCGCTGCAGGAACTTGTTGAGGTTGCGCAAGTCCAGGATGGGTCTGAGGCCTCCTGTTCTTTTCAGAACCAGGAAGTACCTTGAATAAAACCTGTGACCCCACAAGTGTTGGGGCACTGGATCCACAGCCTGTTCCTGGAGCAGACTTTGCAGCTCCTGAAGGAGTAAGTCCCTGTGCAGAGGAGGTCTTGGATGCTCCCCTGGAAAGTAGGGAGGGGGTACCTGGTGAAAATGTAAGAGGTAGCCCTTTTGAAACACCTGCAGCACCCAGGAATCGGATGTTATGGCTGACCACCTGTGGGCAAAGTGGGTCAGCCGGCCCCCCGTGCTGAGCGAAAGTCGCGGAGGGGGAGAGGCTATGCCGGCATAGTCAAAAACCCCCACCCTGCTGAGCAGAGGCCTGTGTAGTGGGCTTGGGGGCCTTCTGCCTACGGGACCCATTGCCCTGTCCCTTAGCCTGCTGGCCCTGATGGGGAGCTGCTGAGGCTTGATATTGTGGGTGGTGCTGTTTATAGGCAGACACCTTCCTCGGGTAAAAGGGCTTTTTCCCCGAGCCCTTCCTCTTCTGTGAAGGGGCAGAGGTCTTTCTGGATAGGCGAGTTCTGGTGAGAGACTCGGACTCGAGTTCTGCCGCCTTATCAGCCATGGGTTTGCCAAAGATGTTTTCACCTCTTCAGGGGACATCGACCAACTTGTCCTGCACCCATGGCTCGAGGTCGGATGACTGAAGCCAAGCCTGACGGCGAGCACCGATGCAGGCTCTGGCTACTCGAGCCGATGCTTCGAAGCCATCGTAGGCTGCTCGAAAAATAAACTTCTAGCACTCTCGAATACCAGTGGCCAAAGCCTGGAACCTCTGCAAAGGTTCCTCGGAGAGACCAGCAGAGAACCCGGCAATTTCCTTTGCCAGGTCTCGAAGATACATGCCCATATATAGCTGATGTCTGGACTCGGCAAGCAAGCATAGAGCTCTGGAAGCACTTCCTACCGAGGGCATCCAGGTTCCGGGCCTCCTTACATGGAGGCACCGAGGAGTGCATCTTCTGACTCTTAAGTCGATGCATGGCCGATTCCATCACCATGGAATGGTGTGGTAGTTGTGCCTTCTGGAACCCGGGGCTCTTGGGGACTCGATACCTGGAATCGACCCGCTTGCTTAACACCGGCGTCGAGGCCGGGCTCTCCCACATGCGGAAGAGCAGCCGCTCCAGCATCGGAGGGACCGGCACAGTAAAGGCCTCCTTCGGGGGAGAGTCATACTGGAGGGACTCGAGCTCTTCGGCTCCTCCTCCGGGTCAGTGGGGAAGGCCAAAGCCTTGGCCATGTCCCTCACGAAATCGGAGAACCGGGTATCCTCCGGGGGGGGACCGTCTCTGAGGCTCCGACTCGGGCGAGTCGGAGGGGACGCACCGAGTCTGAAAAGAACCAGGTGACTCGTCCTCCTCAGTGTCCCAGCCCGACTCCTCCATGGAGGAATCGAGTGGCTCTGTGCGGGCGAGGGCCGGCGTCGACGACCTCGGTCCCGAACGGGAGGCCGAGGGAGACCTTGGCCGAGGATCGACTCGAGCTCGTATGGACTCTAGGATCGGCTCGGCCTCCGGGGTCGACTTGGACGTCGACGTCCCGGTGGTCGGGGCAGATGCACTGGCGATGCCGGCCATCAATGCCCGCTGCTGGTCCATGAAGGCAGCGATACTGCACTCCAAGGCCGTCAATCTGAGACCAAACTCAGAAGACCCAGCAGCCCCCGACTCGGGCCCCAACGGCGTCGGGCCCGACGTCGGTTCCCTGGGAGGTGAGTCCACGAGGACTACAGTACTCACGTGTCCAGGAGACTCCACTTTGAGACAAGGATGCTTCGACGATCTCTCCGCCTCCGAGGACCCGGGGCGGCTGGCGGAGCTATGCGACCTGGCCCTCGAGGGACCAGGAGCGTCCTCCGACGCCGCCCTTGCGGGTTTCCTCTTCCGATGATGTTCCCGGCCGGGAGACACCCGCTCAGAGGAACTCAGACGATGCTCGGGGCCGGAGTCACGAGACGTCAAAGCCTCTGACAAGGTCCGGGCCCGACCGGACGCGGAGTCAGAGAAGATTCGTTCCTTTTGTGACTGCTGACTCCTCAATGCCTTCCGAGAAAAACAAACGAAAGAAATCAACTTTTTCAGCGGCGATCACAAACTACGTCTGTAGGGCTCCGCGGAAAAAGGAAGACTGAGCAAGATGGCACCCTTGGGCGGGAAGGGGACCGCGCATGCGTGCTGCAATTCCCAAAGGCTTTCTGCGAAAGCTGGGGAAAATTGCTCCGCGAGGGCTCCGTCGGCGCCGACGTCACCCATAAGTGAGGACTGACTTCCTGCTTGGTCCTGGAGAAGTATTAACTACTACTATTCCACGGCGTATACAATTACCACTAAAGACATCATGGATGCCTCCTGGACTTGTACATCCAGCTTTAAATTTGTTTAAGGAACTGGTGTTGCAGGATGTCCAGCAGCTTGAAGTTAAACAGCGTAGAATATTTAGAGCTATGTCGAAAGAAGAAAATTTGGCATTGAAAGATCTGCAGAAATCGACTGACATAGTAATACGCAGAGCAGACAAAGGGGGAGCCATTGTTATAATGGATAGAGGACAATATTTAAGAGAAGCAGAAAGACAACTGTCACAAACGGACACTTATAAATTGTTAACAAACGATCTGACTTCCACTTTACAAAAAGTGATTAAAGATATTACTTCGAGCATTAGAAGATAAATTAATAAACAAAAAAGAATGGAAGTTCTTGAATCAGGGTGAACCTACTATAGCAAAATTATATTTGGTGCCCAGAATACATAAAAATCTGCAAAATCCCCCGGGAAGACCAATTGTCTCCACGAAAGGAAGTAATTTAAAACATAGAAACATGACGACAGAAAAAGACCACAAGGCCCATCTAGTCTGTCCTTCCATAACAACTACAACAGTCCACTTTTTACCTTTAGAGATCCTGTGTTGGTCCCATGCTTTTTTGAATTCAGTTACTGTCCTCATCTCTACCACCTCCACTGGGAGACTATTCCACGGATCCACTACTCTTTCCGTAAAGAAATATTTCCGCATATCACTCCTGAATCTATCTCCCTTCACCCTCATCCCATGTCCCCTCGTTGCAGAACTTGCTTTCAATTGAAAGAGGCTCTCTCCCTGAACATTTATGCCACGGAGGTATTTAAACATCTCAATCGTATCACCTCTATCCCGCCTTTCCTCTAAGGTGTACATAGAACCACTTTCAATCTATGTGGACTTTTTTCTGCGACCGCTATTAGTTGATATTCCAGCTTATATTAAAGTTATGACATACTTTGCAAATTTTAACAGAATATTCACTATGGGCATCCAGTGACGAAATTATGTTGGTCACGCTGGATGTTTCAGCATTATATACCAGTATACCACAAACGGCAGCATATGGAGTTATAATGGCATCTTTATGTAGTAGAGGAGATTTGACGTCCGAACATTTGGAGTTTATGGTACAATTAGCCAAACTCATGATTTTCCAAAATTTTTTTGAGTTTGAACATAACATATATCAACAGTTTCTAGGGGTAGCCATGGGAGCGACGTGTGCCCCTTAGGTGGCGAATTTGTTTATGGTGACATATGAAGATACATGGGTCTCTACGTCTCCCTATAAGGAACAAATACTTTTATGGTGTAGCTATATTGATGATATATTTATGCTTTGGAAGGGATCTATAACCATTATGGAGGAATTTTTCGTTTGGCTTAACACTCTGGATCCTAACATACAGTTCACTCACGCCTACCATAATGACAGTATAGTCTTTCTTGACGTGTTAGGTAAGAAAAGTAAGGATGGATGGAATACATCAATTATAAGAAACAAACCGATAGGAATACATTTCTACACTATAGTAGCGGTCATCCGAAGCAATTGAGGGACAGTCTGCCCCTATTACAATTCATCAGATATTGCAGAAATTGTTCTGATCAGACAGAGTTTAAAAAACAAGCACGACGGCTGTTGAATGATTTTAAACAGAGGGGATACCCGGAATATGTGGTTAAAACAGCCTATAAAAGAGCATTATATACCGTGGGTTGCTTTTGCAATCCTGTATGAATAGAACAGCGAACACCACGGTGAATATGATTACGAAATTTTCACCATATAGTGGTTACATAAAAAGAATTAACACACACAGGAATGTTTTGGCTACTATACCTGGATTAGCACAATTTCAAATTCGCTGTGTATGGACACGGCAACAAAATCTGAAAGAAAGACTGAGTCCTACCATATTAACAGCCATACCAGATTCATCTAAGCCAGTATTAAAGGGATACAGTAAATGTGGCGACTAATGTATGTATGATCTCAGATGAGAGAACAGAATTTGAACACCGTGGAAGGACATATAAGTTAAAAAGCCAAGCTTCCTGTAGTTCTAGTTATGTAGTCTACTGTATTACCTGTCCTTGTGGTTCACGGTATACAGGGAAAACCATTAGATCCCTTAAAACTCTGATGAATGAGCACCGTAGTAGATTGAAATGTAAAGTTGTAGAAGCCCCTATAGTTTTACATTGTATACAACAGCTACACAAATTTGAAGAACTTCGATGTTTCTGTCTCAAACAAATATTGGCAGGTAGAGAAGGTAAATCACATGAACAGACCTTGTTAATTTGTGAGCAGCGTTGGATCTACAACTTACACACAGTATACCCTGAAGGTTTGAACAATACTATTGAGTGGGGAGCTTGCACTTAGAGCGCATATACTATATCTGATGCAATCGCATATAGAGCCGCTGATCAGTAACATTCTTACGATGTATGAATCAGAATACATTTGTGAAGGACATGCCACCCATGTAGGTGGCACAAGATCCATGACTCAGGAATGAAGCATTATAAAGTAAAGGTTTTCTAATGGACCTTTAAATGTGGTCAATGAAGCACGTAATGACGTGGGATTTATAAGCCGGTAGAGAGACAGTTCCGCATGCGCGGCGCTTTTTCAGATCGGTTGGTTTTGAGCCACGAATTAAGCAGAGAGAACCTTAGAGGTTAGTGAACAGGATTCTGTAAGAACTGGCTAGAAACAGTCTGTAGATGATGGCGAAATGGCAGGCATGATAACTGAATTAATTGTGACCATTTCATTGGTAGTGCTATATTGGAGAAATTAATGGATACGCCGTGTGATCAGAGAAGACAATACCATATTGAGTGCTGTGATATACAACTTCCACCCGGAAGAAATCCACATCTGTGAAACGCACAAACGGAGCCGGATGGTGGCGTTGGGGCAATAAAATGAGATAAGATAAGCACACAATTAATTCTAGAAACATGAGATCATAAGACTGAGATATGCTTATAAGGATTAACTGCAGAGAAAGAAGGGAAGAGTACGATAGAGGTCGTTGATGCAAAAGGGCACAGTGTTTGAGGACTTAGTCCGATAAAGCTGTTGCCATAAGAAGTCTGAGACCTCTGTATTCCCTAATATCTGCGGTGAAAAGTTGCTATATAAGAGCAAGGCATAATGTGATGTTGCAATAGAGAAGCTTCATAGCCTAGATATTAACTGGAGGGAAATATATATTGTATTGATCAACAGTTACCCTCTGTAAGTGGACACTTCATTTTTAGTATAGGGCGGTAAAGCAAGAGATAAGATAAAGAACTGGTATGCAACCGGGAAAACCAATTTTTAAAGGACTTTTTTCAGGGATTTTTCTAGGGAAGCAGGACAGACGTCCACTGGGCTCCATGGAAAAAAGCAGACTGAACAAGATGGCACCCTTGGGCAGGAAGGGGACCATAGGTGCACGGTAGCATATTCCAAAGGCTTTCTTTGAAAGCTGGGGAAATGCTCCACACGGGCTCCGTTGGCACAGATGTCTCCCATGTGAGGACAGACTTCCTGCTTGTTCCTGGAGAAAACTAGATAACCTACAATGGTGTGCAAAAGTATGGAATCACTTGTGAGTTTTTCGTACCAACCTTTTTTTAAATTTTGCGTTAGCCCAGCATATTCATCTTTCTACCATGTTAAAAGGGATACATTTGGATATTAGAGTTGACTTTTTTGCATTCCTTGCTTCCAATTTAAACACTTTACAGACACTGGATCGAGATTATCCAATATGCATACATTATTTCTGACCAATCAGGAGGCTGGTTTCACTAACCAATCACAATGCAGCTATCTAGCCAACAGTACACCTATAAAAACTTGCGGAATATTTGAATTTCATACGCTTTCTGGATTGACCATGAAGATGACTCAGACCCCGACACTGGAGGAGCGTGTTCGTGTGTCAATGTGCGAGGAAAGATTTTCAAGCCGTCAGATAGCCAGGAAGTTGGCTGCAGTCAGAGCGCTGTTAAGATTGTACAGAAGAAAGAAACTGGTTCAGTGGTGGACAAGCCTCGTTCAGGTCGTCCACGTGCATCAACATCACACCAGGACCATGCAATACGACGCATTTCACAAATTGTAAGCTGACCTCTCCTCAGCTACTTCGAGAGTGGTCAGATAAGAGCGAGGTCAGTGTCAGCTCATCAACAGTTCGTCACTGGTGCCTGCAGTTTGGTCTCCGGGGCTGCAAAGCACGGAATAAGCCACTGATGACTGACAAAGGCATAACTGGATCGTGTGGGTGAGAGCACTCAACCTGGTCGACTGAAATGTGGGAAAAGGTGTTATTCAGCGATGAAAACACCTTCTGCCTGTTTGGTAACCAGGCCCACACCTATGTGAGGAGATTTCCTGGAGAGGAATTCAAGCCTGAGTGTCTCAACCTCACTGTGAAGCATCCTTTGAAGGTCATGGTCTGGGGCTGCATGGCTGCCAGTGGCGTTGGACGTCTTCACATCATCGATGGAATGGTCAACAAGGCCAAGTACATCATCATACTGCAAAAGTGCATGGTGCAATCAGCACACCAGCTGTTTCCTGGCCAGTTCCTGCTCCAAGATGACAATGCACCCTGCCATTGCTTCAGACAGGTGATCAGCTGGAAGCAGCAGAACATCAAGTCAATAGACTAGCCTGCCCAGTCTCCAGATCTGAATCCAATCGAGAACCTGTGGCACAAGGTGGCCTTGGAAATATCCAAGAGGCATCCGACATCAAAGTGTGAGCTGATTGAGTCACTCATTGCCGTTTGGAACTCTGTTGTCACCAACGATCACATTGTCAGACTGGTTCATTCAATGCCGACAAGGTGCAGTCAGGTGATCAAGAACAAAGGGTGGCCCATCAAATATTGAGCCATCACCGACACAAAAACGGCCTTTTTCAAGGCCACATACATTAATTTGAAGGAAACCTGGCATGCATCCATATTTTAAAGCATACTTACAATAATATATCGTTGGCCAACTATGTACATTATGCGATTTTCAGAGAAAATCTAACAGGACAACTATGGGGAACAAACTCAGAAAATAAGGGCCAAACCAATACTAAAAGTTAGCCCTAATAGCCAAATCTATCACTTATGAGATACACAGAAAAAGCAGTTACTTACCTGTAACAGGTGATCTCGGGGAACAGCAGGAATAAGTCTTCACATATGGGTACGTCGGTACCGACAGAGGCTGTGCGGGAACGCTCCCCAGCGTCCAAAAAGAAAGCTTTTGGGAGCATCCCACACGCATGCGCGCTGCCTTCCCGCCCATTCAGAGATAGAGATAGAGAACTCCTAGGGGAGGTGGGTGGGTTGTGAAGACTTATTCCTGCTGTTCCCAGAGATCACCTGTTACAGGTAAGTAACTGTGCTATCTCCAGGAATGAGTCTTCACATATGGGGACTCCCAAGCTAGAGATGCCTGGAGGAGGTCCCAGCATGTTGCCAATCTAGTCGATGGGCCATGCTATTTCCCAGAACCTGAGGCATCCAAGGGATGGAGGGTAGGAGTTGAACTAAAAAGGGTGTGCTGTGGAACAGCTTGACTAAACAAGGCGTCTAGAGAGGAATCCTTGTGTAGATCAGAAATGTTAGTGAAAATTAGATTCCAATTTTCTAATGTGGACCTTAGTCAAAAGTATTGCGGAAGTATTTGAGACTAATGGTCTGGTGCTAGAAACCAGTACATTATCCTCAAAGAAGATTTTATTTATTTATTTAGACAGTCTTGTATACCACCTTATCCTTCAATCAAAGTGGTCACAGCACAATTGGGGGATACATTTAACATGAGACACATACACAGAGAACATGGGCAATGGAGGGTTAAGTGGCTTGCCCAAGACCACAAGGAGCAGCTGTGGGACTAGAAACCCCAGTCCTTCCGGCCCAAGGTTGCTGTCCTCTAGTGGGATTTGAACCCCTGACCTTCCGGCCTGAAGTACGTTGCCCCAGCCACTAGGCCACTCCTCCACTCCAGTAAGATACCTTACCGAGAAGTAGAGGAAAATAAATTTCGCAATACAGGCAGAGGTCAGAAGCCTAAAAGGCTAGAACTAATCCCATAAGAGTTTAATGAGGTTGGACTTTGGATGAGAAGCTAAAGCTTCTGTAGGCCAACGTTTGAATCTTTGTCCTTGGAGCAGAAAAAGGCTCTAGGAAAGAGGAGATAAATCTGACTGGTTTGCAGAAAAAGGATGAGACCCCTCTATCCAAATGAAAGAAAGAAACATTTGTAGTAGGAGGCGTAGCCTCCAATTTCTTGAAGATCAGCAATGTCTTCCCTAAGTGATGTCACTTAGGATGACTTTACATGGAGAGCTTCAGATGTAACGTAACCGGAGAGGTTACAGTAAAAGAAGGTAGTTTATGATTACCATAGAAATTGGTTGTCCATTTAAAAGCCTATGGCATCTCAAATCTATATCTATATAAGAGACTCACTTAAAAACAAGAAGGGGTAAGACCTGCTTGAAAATATGAATAGAGAACCCCTTACTGATTATACGTGGAAGAACCATGAAGGTGGTTACATGGAAACCAGTGGAATGTTCCTAGTCAGAAGGATAGGTCTAGATCTCTTTAAAATTCTAGACTCTGAATAACCAGAAATGGAGATCTACGTGAAGGGGTGCAGAGAAAACCTTAGTCTTAAGACAAGTCTGGATCCTTCTATAACTTCAGTGTGGAGAAAAAGACGCAATAAAAGGGAATACCATATTTGCCCATCTATGAGGGCAATATGAGTATAATGCGTTCTTTGTTCAGCATAAGCTCCAATGAAGTATTGGGAATTAGAAGGAATGCACTAGACAAGGACAGACTGCAGTGAAAAGAAACGCATCCCTGTTGGAATAGTTCCACTGGAGATGTGGAACAACTCAGGGAATTAAGCAATTCTTTATGCTTTCACGTGATCTAAACCCTGGTTTATTTTCCCTAAAAGGAAATTTTAAGGAACATGGTAAAAGTAGGAAAAAAAACGGTCATGTGGGAGCCTTTCAACCATCTGGAAGTTACCCACCAGGAATGGCTGACGCTCTCTGGCAAAGGCCCATAGTTGCAGAGCTTTTTGTAGAATTGCAGAGAGCATGTTGTAGGTTGCCCAGGTGAGATCTGGTTGTTTAATTACCAGTGTGCAACCTAATCTATTCTATGGGAGCCAAAGAATTGAAGATGGCTAATAGCAGCAGACAGGCTGGTTGCCTGCAATGATAAATTGTCCAAGTAGGTTTTGGAACCTCTCTTATGTGTTAAGGCAGCAGAAGAGGTTAGGTCCTGTAGATTGGAAAAGGACCGACAGACCGAATTAGAAGTGAAACTCTCACTTATGGTCTGATAAACTGTCTTAAAAGAAATATTTGAAAGATTGCAGAGGGGAGAAACTCTGTATGGAAATTACTTACTGGAGTAGGTATTGGGGACAATCCTATGGCTTAAAAGGTAAGCCCTCCAGTCAAATAGTATCACTCAGATTGAAAATCTCAACCAAGAGGGATAGAAGTAAAACAGAGTTGGGAAGACTTACAATTTGGTAAGTCTCTGAAAAGAATAAAGCTCCCCTGCAGTGAAAAGTATGAGATATTCTCGTACAGGACAACTGCCAAGGTGAAGGGCATAGCATACCTTGCAAGTAGTCGGAACTCCTCTGTTTACTTTTAAAAGGAGAGGAGAAACTTGTTACCTGTAGGGCATGATTATTCTCAATAGCTCTAAGAGCTGAAAGGATGGACTGCTCTTGGCAAGAGAGTCATGCCTAAAGTGGAGGATTAAGGCAGTGTATCACTGACCTCTCAATAAGGATGAGAAGAACTGAAAATGCTTCTGTAGTAAAGTAGTGGTTCTGAAACTCAACAGGAAAAGATTTAATGAAATAAAGAATCAGAAACCCTGCGACTGCTGAGTTTGCTGACCCTGCTGAGACTGGTTTTCTTAGCCTGGTATGATGTTGCCCTTCTTTGGAAACTTCTGCATGATGGGTAGAAGAATAAAACTTTTTCCCCTTAGGGGAATAAAGTTTGTTAGGAGATTTTTTACTAGCTGGGGTAGAGGAAAGTTTTGACAATCCTCTGAAAGCAACAATATCAGTGTTTAACTGATTAGCTTGAAATAAAGCATCCTTGTTAAAGAGATTTCCACCAGTACAAGGAGTATTTCCCAGCTTTTCTTGTACCCATTTGTCCAAGTCTGAAGCTTGGAGCCAGGCCATGCGTCGTGCTCCTATGGCTATAGCAGAGGTTCTGCTAATAGACTCAAAACAGTCCAGGGAAGCACGATTAAGGAATTTAGAGACATTTTGAGCATGACTAATATGAAAAGGTCTGCTCTTTATGTTCTTGAAGAAAAGGGTTCAAAAGCTTTAAGTTCTTTGTGACCTTTTCAAGAGATAATCCCATATAGAAAATATGAGATAATTCTTGCTGAAAGCATGGATGCCTGGAAGCATCGACGTCCAAAGGCATCTAAAGTTCTAGACTCACGACCTGGCGGATAAGAGGAGTGCTTCTTTGCACTCTTAATACACCTCATTGCTGATTCTACAACAATAGAATGAGGAGGAAGTTGAGTCTTTTGAAAACCTGGAGAAGGTAGCACCTTGTACATGGAGTCACCTTGTACATGGGGAGGAGTAGCCTAGTGGTTGGGACAAGGTACTTCAGGCCGGAAGGTCGGCGGTTCAAATCCCACTAGAGGACAGCAACCTTGGGCCGGAAGGACTGGGGTTTCTAGTCCCACAGATGCTCCTTGTGGTCTTGGGCAAGCCACTTAACCCTCCATTGCCCATGTTCCCTGTAAGTATTAGTGTATGTGTCTCAAAAATCCCCATGTGTTAAATGTATCTCCCACTTGTGTTGTGACCGCTTTGATTGAAGGATAAGGCGGTATATAAATACCATTAAATAAATAAATAAAAGTGTCTTAGAATGTGGTGATACCATTAAAGGAGTTTCCCACATTCTTAAAAGTAGATCTTGTAAGATCTGATGCAAAGGAAGCATGATCACTTCCTTTGGAATCCAAGGGGATTGCAGGGCCTCTGAATCCCCTGGCAAGGATTCTTTACTAGGTATAGAAATGGCAAGTAACTTTGCCATATCAAGCAGGAAAGCTTGAAAAGAAATCTCCCCTGAGGACCCTCTAAAATGAGGGGTAAAGGCTAGACTTGTTGAAGATTCAGCCTTGGTACCGATGGATTCATCCCAGTCATCGGGATCGGAAGAACTGAAAGGATGAAGCATCGGATTTTACTTAAAGCAATGTCTTCGGTACCCCCCGAGGTCAGTACCGAGACGAGTCGGTACCGAATCATCCATGCTAGAGATCGATTCCAGGCTCGGCATCGAAGGAAGCGAGTCTGTCGAAGTAAGCATGGACGGTACCGACACCAATGCCCATGTCGATACCGGTACTGGTACCGAAGCCGATAGAGATACTGGAGGAACGGTCTGCAGCAACTCTAGCAGTACCGAAGTAGCCGAGAGCGCTAGACTGCAATCGGTGAGGAGTGTTTCATCCATCACCATAGCCGATGCCGGGCTGTCGGTACCGCTCGAAGCGGCCACAACCACCGAGCATGGCCCAGGTATGTTCATCGAGGTAAGAACCCCGGGAACAACCTGAAGCCCTGTTAATGCTTTGGAGCCCGAAGACTCCCACCGGGGCTTTACTGCCAAAATGTCCGAGGGCAAGGCCAGAGCCATCTCAATACTGGGAAGGAGATCTACCACTCGAGGACTGGCTAGTCTTTACAGAATTTTGTTTGGTTACCTGATCCTGTGGAGATATTCTAGCTGGTGACCGAGTGCGATGTGAACCGGGTATCGAGTTGTGCTCGATTCTGAAGATTTCTTCTGTTTGAGTTCCAGCAGGAAAGACACTCCAGTGGGCAAAGGTCAGGACCCAAACATTTTAGACACCAAGTATGGGTGTCTGAAAATATATCTGTATTGCCACACTTTGAGCATTTCTTAAGGGTAGTGGTTGGCTTTTCCATAATGGAAAGATAGAGGCCTAGTGGCCTAGAAACCATCAGACACTAAACAGTAAAAATTTCTTAAGAAAAGAAGAAATTCTTTAGAAAAAAGAAAGAAATGTACCGGCGGTACCGGTGACGTCGAGGGAAGGCAGACGCAACCACAAAAAACTAAGAATAAAAAGAATAATTTTCTGCGGTGACAGGAATACGTCCTGCCGGCTCCACGGAAAACTGATGAGAGGTAAGTGAATGGGCAGGAAGGCAGCGCGCATGCGCGTGGGATGCTCTCAAAAGCTTTCTTTTTGGATGCTGGGGAGCGTTCCCACGCAGGCTCCGTCGGTACCGACGTACCCATATGTGAAGACCCATTCCTGCTTGTTCCTGGAGATTAGGAATTACACTTACCTGGTAATTGTGGTTTCTTGAGTGACTCCAGTTTAGTCCTCAACCTCTGGGTAGTGAACCTCCTCCTGCAGCTTGGAGACTGGGCATGTCAAAAACTCATGACATCACTGGATATAGCCTGCTGGTCTCTCCCATCAGCCCCCAGTGAACTATTGACAAAGCAGACTCAAAGGAACAAAAAAAATCAGTAACTTTTTTAAAAAATCTTATTATATTTAAGGGCACGCAGAACATATAACCTATCTACCTACTACTCCCCTTCCAGAAGGAAAGGGACTGCTTCCAGCATGCTCTCCTTTCCGTCGAATGCCTAGCCCTAAACAACCCAGAGCAATATAGCAATATATATAATATCATAATATAATAATATAATATAGCGCAAAACAAATGGAAGCATCAAAACGACTGAACACCAGTGAAAGCCTATATCCACTTTTGACTGTGCACTTCCCCAACAGAAAAACCACTGCTAAGACTCAATCCCTGGGCGGGAATGAGGACTAAACTGGAGTCATTCAAGGAATCACAATTACCAAGTAATGCCTATTTCCTTATCGTTCCTCCAGTTTAGTCCTCAACCTCTGGGATGTATCAGAGCAGTAATAATTGGGAGGGACCTTTCCAGCCGAATCTCAACACCGCCTCCTGAAAACGGCATCCTTAGCCGCCAGAACATCTAGGCAGTAGTGCTTACTGAAAGTATGGATAGACAACCAAGAGGCCTCACTACAGATGTCCACTGGCGGAACCAAACTGTGCTCTGTCCAAGAAGACACTTGCACTCTGGTAGAGTGAGCTCGTAAGCTCCCTGGGACAGTACGGTCCTGTAGAAGATAAGCAGACGCACTTGCCGCTCTAATCCATCCAGAAATGGACTCCTTCGCCGCTGCTTCCCTTTGTGGGGCCCTCCAAACACTCCGAAGAGAGACGATCTGCCTTGCGAAAGTTTCTGAAACCTTTAAACACTGCCGCAGTGCTCTCTTGACGTCCAAACAGCGCAAGCTATGGTTCAATACGCTCCCCTCCGCCGCACCTAGTGCTGGAAGAGAGACCATTTTAGTTAGGTGAACGTAGAAACCACCTTTGGAGACGACAGAACCAGCCTCCAGGCCACCTTCTGTCTGGAGACAGATAAAAACCGATTCCTGACAGATCAACGCCTGCAACTCCGAAAATCGCCTCGCTGAACAGATGACCATCAAACATACCATCTTCAAGGCAAAACCCTTAACCCACGCCTGTTGCAAGAGCCCCATTGACACGCTAGCTAACATTCCTAAAACCAACTTAAGCTTCCCCGGTGGAATTAATATCCTATGAGAGGGCTAGTCTGATAACCGCCTGAGAAAGCATACCACATCAACCTGTGCATGAGAGCCACTCCCTGTCCTTTGCCCCTATAGCAAGACAAAGCTGCTAACTGAACTCTCCAGGACCTGCTTTTACCAAACAAAACTTAATGGTCTGCAGAAAACTTAATACCAAGGGAAATGACACTATTGTCGCGCGAGCGTGCCTCCGCGAGCACCCATCCTCAAACATGCACCATATACGCACATATGCAAGGGACGTAGACTTTTTTTTTGCAGCAAGGTGACAAAGACTGCTGCCGAGCAACTCTTTTTCCTTAAGCTTGCCCTTTCAATGGCCACCCCGTAAGCAAAAACTGATGCACCTGAGGCATTCGAAGGGAACTCCATAGCAACAGAATCTCCAATGTCAGAAACCTCCATGGATTCCCATCGAGCAACCGTATGAGGCAGGCATACCACGGGCGCCTTGGCCAGCCCGAGGCCCCCAACCACACGTTTCCCCGAAGCGCTTCGATACGCAGAACCACTCGACCTATGAGTGCCCCTAGTGGAAAGACAGAAGACCGGATGGCCGCCGTTGAAACAGTGCGCCGATGCCTTCTGACCTCCTTTCGTGTTGTCTGCTGAAGAAGCGACCTGTTTACACAGAGTGAAACGCCGCCATGAGGTCCATTAATGGCTGTCCCCATATGCGACCGATCTGTGCGAACACCTCTGGATGCCACTCCCATTCTCCAGCATCTACTAGGACCCAGCTGAGGAAATCTGCCGTCACAATGTCCTTACCCGCAACATGCGCCACCAAAAACGCTGGCAGCCAGAGCTCTAGCCACACCCACCGACCCTCTGCTGCGGCCTCTATGGCCACACTTCCGGTTCTGCCCTGCCGATTGATGTAGGCCACCGCCGCGGAGTTGTCGGACAGTAATCGCACCGCTTGACCTGTCACCGTAGCTTCGAACGCTTGCAACGCCCAGCGTATCGTTCGCATTTCCAGTCGGCTGATTGACCACTGGGTCTCCTGTGTACTCTAAGAGCCTTGTGCGAAATGATCTCCGAACGTAGCGGAGTTTAACAAAGTTTTTGGCCAAGCTCCTAGAGGAGGGGGGGGGGGGGGTCCATAACCTTTCATTAGAGAAGCTGGAAATTTTTTTATTTTTTTTTTTACCAACTTTCACCAATTCAAGATGTTCTACAAGGCACACAACCCAACAGTGTCTCACATCTGTCGTACATGCAACAGAACCCTTAAAATATGAGCATACATGAATCCACCGCTTGCCCCAATGCAAGCATTGAGTAGCCTATTCGTCTTTTTGGAAACCAGCCAGGTCCTTAAGACCTGGATTGGCTACCCTAGGAAACAGGATACTGGACCTGAAAGAGCTTAGTCTGACCCAGTATGGCATTTCTCGTATCCTTATGAATGGAACCTCCCCAAGGTCTCTGCCTTGGAAGTAACAGGCTGCGCCTGGCCCTATGGCCAGCTCACACGGAGCAGTGCAGCCTAGTGGTTGAGGCAAGTTGCCAGAGGACCAAGGGTTTGAATTCCAATCGAGACCACCAACCTTGGGCCATAAAAACTGGGGTTTCTGGTCCCACAGGTGGTCCTTCTGGCCTTCGTTAAGCGACTTGTCCCTGAAGGGTTCACAATTTATTTTGGTACCTGAGGCAGAGGGTTAAGGGAAATAGAAATATCGTAATTGCCTACAGGTCAGGGTGGCATACAGTCGATCAGTATACTCAAATAACTGACTGGGAATATGTGACCGTAGCAAACACTGGCAGTTGAGAGACATCAGAGCTGGTGCTGGTTCCTAGTCTTCCTTTTTCGCTCTCCCAGCCCTTCTGCCAGCATTGAGAAAAGGCTGAGAATAGATTGTCCAGTGGGCTGGGGACCTTGCATCCTGGACATCAGAGAGAAAGAGGGGCTAGGATCTGGGAGCAAAGCCCAAAGAGAAAGGGAAACTGGTGACCGACACTGTAGCTCCTCCGGACGGCTCAATCCACAGCAGATCCCATGACTGCATCTCCAACCCCATGTAACACCATGAGGACCTCATGCACTTTATTACAATTGACATCCCCCCATTACTGGAGAAATTACCTTAGCCTGATAATACAGTCGAGAAAAGAAATGCAGTCTCACTCTGGAAAGAGTGCACCCAAAAATCATACCTAAGCAATTGTGAGCACATACAAAATGCACATCTACATATACGGGTGACCCAGCACCTGTCACCCAAACACAGTGCAGTAAGCACGCTTGAGCATAGGCTGAATACATGGAGCATACACAGAGTATTGACTTCCGCTATGAAACCTTCCAGTGCCCTGGAGCGCTAAGCCCCAGACTGTGCTACCTAGACGTCCTTCTCTTTACCCTCAGTCTTTAACAAGATGGCACAGACGGGTCAGTGCCCCCCTGCTAAGTGCTTAAAGCCCTGCTCTGACAGCACAGGCTCTAGAAATAGATGAGAATTTCCTGGGAAGGGCATGCTAAGTGGAGCTATGAAACACACAGCCCCCCCCCCCCCCCCGGCCTTCCTGCAGTCAGAGAAATAGCAGTGGGATATACCGACAACCTTGCAAGTGGAGGTCTTAGAGGTTGCTGCCTGTGTGAACCTGAGGAGGAATACAATTTTGTATTTTACAACCACCCCCCCCCCCCCCCAGGGATGGGGGCACTGAATACTATATGTGATTCATGAGCAGCGCTGCCATTCAGTGGCCTTTAGAGCACCAGAGCCCGACAAATGATACAGAAGAGCTTTAAATCTTGGTCATATAATCTTGATTTGCAGAACATTACAGTTGGCTTGTTTAGTCACTAACCCCTGAGAGCCCATGAGGTGGCCCTGTGGTTATTTCTTCCCTGACTTGCAGAGATCAGTCTGATGATGGCTGTATATACACAGTCACAGAAAGGCACTATTGACTGTACCAGCTGCCCTCTGGTGGCCACAGACCGTAGCACAGGCACTTCTTGGTTGACAGTTTAACTATTATATATTTTTTTATATCCTAAGGTTTCCTAAACCTGTCCCTGTGAAACCACAGGCATTTGGGCAGCTTTCATTATAGAATACACAAAAGCACACTTCCAGCCTGTCCCTCTTTCCAACTACAAGTTAGGGCTCTGCTCTTGAAGAACCTAAAAGCTGGCAATTTGCCTAATATCCCGGGACTTAACAGATGCTCCTCAGAGACATGATTAGGAGGGAGAGAACATGTGGCATCAGATATCAATGCCAAAACTGCTGTCCTATAAAAGAATAAACTTAAAAAATAAAGAGGACTGACAACAGCCTCCTTAAGGCTGAGGAACCCCCTGAGCCTCAAAAAACCTACAAACAAAAGAAAAACTAGACCTAAAAATCTAGCTAGTCTGTCGTCTTCCTCACACAGGCAGCTCGCCACGTGGCTTCCTCAAAGGCAGCTCGCCACGCGGTCCAAATACCTAGAGAGAAAATGGCCGCTCCTTTGCCAACAAATTTTGGTGCCAAGAACAGCCACTGCTGCAAAAAGGAGGTCTCAGCAGACCGACAGAGCCTGAAGGCCTTACCTGCAGGGCCGAAAGCCACGCAGCCTGCTCCTACCGTCTTGAATTCATCCAATCCTCAAACCGCGCTGTTGCGCACGGCAGCCGCAGCGAGGACCACTCAGCCGGTTCCAGAGTAAAAGTAAAATCCTGCAGCAACGGAGAGGCTCCGTCTCACACAGCTTCAGTGTGGCTGTACGGGTCCCGGAGCTCTCTCCCATACCGTCAAGGGAGAGAGATCTGCAGTGGTGAATGCCTGCAGCAAGTGAAAATAACTGACAAGGAGGGAAGGCGAGAGCTGCTATTCATTTAAAGAGCCAGGCTCAAATTTAAAATTACTGCAAATAAGGAAATTTGCTCCTAACTAAAGGGAACTAATCCCTGATTGCCAATTAACCAAAGGTAACAATTAAAAGTAAAATTAAAGGTAAAAATCAAAAGTAAAATCTGAATAGAATTTCGTCACACTAAATGCTTATCTGTTCCCCCAAGTGAGCCCAGAAGCTAGGCTCACTATTGTCCTCCTGCTGCATGGAGGGAGACTGGACACAATGGGGGCTGATGGGAGAGACCAGAAGGCTATATCCAGTGATGTCATGAGTTTCTGAAATGCCCAGTCTCCAAGCTGCAGGAGGTGGTTCACTACCCAGAGGTTGAGAACTAAACTGGAGGAACGATAAGGAAAAGCCACTGGGAGGAAAAAGAAAATAAGATTCAAGGTCACGAAGTTAAAAAACATCAAATTTACAAGTGATTCCAGACACTTGCACACCACTAACTGTAAGCAGGTGTTCTGTGGACAACAGATCGGTGACATCACCGATGGGACCAGCATGGGAAAAGTTTCTTCAGCTTAGATAAGCTCCATAATGTTTTGATAAGACCACTGGTACTATTTAGACCTCCACACAGACGTGCCAGCATCTGAATGGAAGGGGGGGGGGGGCAATGTGCCACTATCAAACTAACTGGGGGGGGGATCTTTTGCTAACGGGCACTAAGGTGTGGCACTTAATGTGCCAATAGTTCTGGAACTACAGTGCATTAGGTGCAACACCACCATGCAACTATCTAGAGTGTGGAAAGAATTTCCCAGTAGTTAATGCATAGCCATGTTTCCAAGCATGTTCTGCATTAACACCAACTATGCTGAGCTCACCATGCCCACTATACCCCTAACTTGCCCAATCTTGACTAACATGGGTTGCAGTTAGCATGGGAATCATCCCATGCTATCATGGTCTTGTGCCAGCTGGCAACACGTATCCCAGCATGCCTTCAGCGTGCGCCAGAACACAGCCAGCTAGCACCCAATAGGAAAATATCCCCAAAGTGTACACTTTTATTTATAGTTTTATCCACACCTTATGAAACAAAAAACTAATTGTGCATTTTATAGCTTTCCATATTTACTGTTTGCAGTAAATCTCACTTAATAGGTACAAAAATGCTTTAGTTCATGCTATTAGCAAGTTCACATTATTATAACATGTAAACAAACATGTAAGCTAATGATCACCAAATCTATTCCACTATTTTTCTCATCAAAGCACAGAACACTAAGATCTCTTGATAAAAGGAGAAATTAGACTTACCTGCTAATTGTTGTTCCTGGAGTGGAACCAGTTTAGTCCCGGAACCTCTGGGTTGCCCATCTCATCTAGCAGCTTGGAGAATGAGAAACTCCCACTTTTGTGACATCACCAGTGTATCTCTCCGGTGTCCGCCTCCTGTCATCAGTACACTATTGACAAAGCAGACTCACCAGAGAAACAAGTATTTACCCAACATATTATCTAGCCAGCAATGAGAACTACGAACCGGGAATAAGAAACATGCCCCCAACACTGACTGAAAAACTTGAACAGGCCATGCCCGCATCGGAAAGGAAAGAGAGGAAGTCCCAACAGAAGAAACACTTGAACCCCTCCCTCCATTCTAACGGTGGTTCTTGGGTGGGTTTTTTTTGGGGGTTTTTTTTTTTTTTTTAACTGAACTGACACTAGCGAAAGCAAAAAACATGTTTTACCTGTAATCCACGGAATTCCTTCAGGCTTCTGTTTGCCTGCGCACGCTGAGAGGGACACGGGCCTAGACTGGTTCCACTCCAGGAACAACAATTAGCAGGTAAGTCTAATTTCATCTTCCTGATCGTGTCCCCAGTCTAGTCCCGTAACCTCTGGGTAAGTACCAGAGCAGTAAAGAAATTCAAGTACGGGAGGGTCCCGGCAAAGCAGCCTGAAGAACCGCTCTTCCAAACGAGGCCTCCTCCATCATTTGCACATCCAGACAATAGTGCCGAACAGAAGAGTTTAAAAGACGACCACGTCACCGCCTTACAAATCTCCACCGGCGATACCAAGCGAAGTTCCGTCCAAGTAGTAGTCTGAGCTCTAGTGGAATGAGCCCAAGCCCTCCGGCACGCTCCTACCTTTTAGCACATAAGCTGTCACAATAGCCTCCTTGATCCACCGGGCAATGGAAGACTTACGCCGCTTCTCCCTTTCTCGGGCCCACGAACAGCACAAAAAGCCAATCAGATTTCCGAAAGGACGCCGTTCGCCGAAGATACTTCAACGCTCGCCGTACATCTAGAAGATGCAGCTCTCTCGAGGAAGGGCCAGAAACACCCTCGGTAAAAAACGGCAAAACAATTTCCTGGTTCACATGGAATGGAGAGACCACTTTCGGAAGAAAAGCTGGCACTGGTCTCAAAACGACCTTAGCTGCAAAAAAGGAAAGATAGGGCTCTCTACAGGAAAGCGCCTGCAACTCAGACACCCGGCGCGCCGAGCAGACCGCCACCAAGAACACCGTCTTCAAAGTAAGATCCTTGAGAGTTGCCCGCGCTAACGGCTCGAAAGGCTCCCGCTCTAAGGCGTCCAACACGAAGGGAAGGTGCCACTTAGGAAAAACATGTCTAGATGGGGGCCGAACAAGGGATACCGCTCGCAAAAAGCGTTTCACATCCTGCTGGGCAGCAAGTGACTGCCCGGGCAGCAAGCCCCTGTAACAGGATAAGGCCGCTACCTGAACCTGCAACGAGGCCGCCGCCAGCCCCTTGTCAAAACCATCCTGTAAAAACTCCAAGATCTGGGGAACAGAGGCCTTCAAAGCCTCGCACTTGTTCCCACACCACGCCTCGAAAATTCTCCAGACCCGAAGGACCGCCGCCGAGTACCCCCGGGATCTTAACCGAACCCTCTCAAGAGCCAAGCCATAAGCGAGAACCAATCCACGTGTGGCATGTGTGGAGGATCCTGAGACAGGAGATCCACTCTGCAAGGCGCCAGGGCTTTGCCACCAATCTCACCAGGTCCCCGTACCAGCGACGAGGCCAATCCGGCGCTATCAGAATCACGTGACCTTTGAACCTCTAGCCTTTGCAGGAGCCTTCCTATCAAGACCCACGGCGGGAAGACATACAACAGTTGCCCCTCCGGCCAGATCTGCATAAGGGCGTCCAGACCTTCCAACATCCTTTCTCTGTGCCTGCTGAAGAAGCGACTGGTTTTTGCGGACTCGAAGGTCGCCATGAGGTCCTTGACCGGGGGACCCCCACCTGTGAACAATCATCTCGAAGACTTCAGGATGCAGAACCCACTCCCCCGGGTCCACCCGCACTCGGCTGAGAAAAATCGGCTTCCACATTGTCCACCCCTGCTACATGTGCTGCTGACAAGTCTGAGAGATTAGTTTCCGCCCAGGCACACAGGGCTGCGGCTTCGGCTTCGAGCGTGATGCTGCTGGTGCCCCCCTGCTTGTTGACATAGGCCACCGCGGTCGCATTGTAGGACAACACCCGGACTGCCTTTCCAGCGAGCAAGGAGTGAAACGCCTGCATTACTAGGGACACCGCTCTTAACTTAGTCGGTTGATCGCCCACACTCTCTCCTGAGGATTCCAACGCCCCTGCGCAAATCTGCCCTGACAATGAGCTCCCCAGCCCAACAAACTGGCGTCCGTCATTACTGCCACCCAGTCCAGCGCCTCCAAGGATTTCCCCTGTTCCAAGGACTCGGGAAGCAACCACCAGTCTCCGGGATGGAGGATCCAGTTGATGCGACCACCGGCGAAGTAATGCTCTCTGCAGCGGCCTCATATAAGCTCGGGCCCATGGCACCATCTCTATCAACGCCGCCATGGTGCCCAACAACTGCAGGTAATGCCATGCCAAGGGAGTCTTGTATTGCAGGAACCTCCTCACCAGTTTGCGCAGGTCCTGAGCTCGCTGTGTTGTGAGAAACACTTTCCCAATCTGGGTGTCAAAACAAGCACCTAGATATTCCAGGGTCTGGGAAGGTCGCAAGTGACTTCGCCACATTGACTATCCACCCCAGACTTTCTAACGTTACCACTCTGGTCGTCACCCTCTCACTCTCGGCCTGGGATTTGGCCCGGATCAGCCAGTCTAGATAAGGATGTACGAGGATGCCCTCCTTGCGCAGCGCTGCCGCTACTACCATCATGACCTTGGTGAAAACCCTTGGAGCCGTGGCTAGCCCGAAGGGCAACGCTTGGAACTGATAATGACTGAAAGGTACTGCGAACCTGAGAAATTTGCAATGGTCTGGCCTTATGGGAATATGCAGATATGCCTCCGACAGGTCCAGTGACGTAAGAGACTCTCCTCGCTGTACGGCCACTATAACGGAGCGCAGCGTTTCCATGTGAAAATGACACCCGCAGACAACGGTTGACTCCTTTGAGATCCAGGATCGGGCGCACTCCATCTTTTTTCGGGACAACGAAGTAGACGAAGTAACGACCGCATCCGGACTGGTCTGAGGGCACGGGGACTATGGCTCTGAGGTCCAGCAATCTTTGTACCGTCTCCTGCAGTGCCGCGCACTTTGCAACTGATCTGCCGGGAGACTGAACAAAGGCGTCCCGCACTGGGCGCAAGAACTCCAGGGCATAGCCTTCCCGAATGACCTCCAGCACCCATTGATCCGAAGTAATTTGGACCCAGGCAGGATAAAACTCCTGCAAACGCCCCCCTACGGGAAGTAGGGGTGCCTGGGTCCTCCTCATTTCATTGTGACTTTTTGAAGTTATTCGAGGAGGAGGAAGAGGGACCGAAGCCCCTTCCTGCTCCCCGAAACCCTCAAAATCCCTGGTTTCTACTGGGGAAACGCCCCCGCTGGCCCGAAGAGAACCTTTGAGAGCGAAACCGGCGGAAATCTCACACCTGTCCTCTACCCCCCGGTGCCCCACGGGGCACCTTAGGCTTATCCTCCGGTAGCCTCCCTCCTTTGGACTCACCAAGGTCCTTAACCAGTTTCTCTAAATCCTCACCGAAAAGCAGACAACCCTTAAAAGGCAGCTTACTTAACCTAGATTTAGAGAAGCTGTCCGCCGCCCAATTGCGCAGCCACAAATACTGGCGCGCTGCTACAGCCAATGCCATACTTTCTGACAGACCCCACATAAGGTCATAATGGAGATCCGCCAGGTAGGCCGCCCCAGACTCCAATCGTGCAGCCTCTCCCGCCAATGGACTCGGCTGCCCCTCTTGCACCTGCTGTGCCCACTGGAGGCAGGCTCTAACCACCCATGCTCTGCAAATAGCCGCTTGCAGCGAAATGGCATGGACATCGAAAACCTGCCTCAACAAGACATCTAACTTCCTGTCCTGTTCATCCTTGAGAGCTGCGCTATTCTCTACCGGTATAGTTGTTTTCTTGGTTACAGCCGAGACGGCCGCGTCTACTTTAGGAGATTTAAAGACCTCTTTATCCTGATCCAGCAATGGGTACAAGCGACCTAGAACTCTGGAACCTTTCAGCGGTGCTTCTGGGACATTCCACTCTTCCTGAATCATCTCCTGATAAACCCTGTGTACTGGGAATGCCCTTTGAGTCTTTCTGAACACCTGTAACAAAGGATTTTCAAGCGATTCATCTTCTGCGGCCCCTGGGACCAGCATATTGAGCGCCTTAAGTGTCTCCAGAAGGAGTGCTGGAAGCACATCTCTCCTGAAGGCTCGCACAACCCTGGACTGATCTCTCTCCGAAATCTCACCTTCTTCCAGCTCCTCAAACGCCAGACTGTGGGCCTCTTCATCCGAAAGGGGGTCCTCCGACGCCCTGGAATGCTCACACAGCTCACCTTCTCTGCGGGATTTCTTGCCTCCGCCTGGAGAGCTCTCGCCCTGAGGGGACGCAGGACGCTTTCTTGCTCCACTGATATCCTTAGCAAGCTGCTGCTGCAGTGAATTTCCAAAGACTGTCTGCTGTAATAAGGCCACAAACTGCTGCGAAAAAATGGAAGACAGCTCCTTTAGCAATGTCACCTGAGGGGGGGCGCCTGAACCAGAGGACGGGCCTGCCACCGGCTCATTCTGTGCCAAGTCAGGTACAAGGGAGGCCGAGGCGTCTGGCGCTGGCCCCGGGACTCCGTCCTGCTGCTCCTGGGCCTGAATTAGCTCCCCAGGTCCCCCTATACAAGCCTTGCAGACCCCGGCGGTAGAGCCCTTCCGAGCCCCACACCCCATGCACAGCAGTTTGGAAGGCATTGCCTGTCTGCAAACACTAACCCGGTCCCTTGCCGGCCTCTCAGCCAGAGACGTGCAACCAGACCCTAAACTGAACTGACGAAAGCAACTACACTGTCTTTAAGTTAGACAACAAAACACGCACTACAACACTGCGAAACTGCCTTTTTTTTTTTTTTTTTTTTAATATGGAACCGCCAAAGTACTTAGCAATCTCCCGGAGCTCCAGAAAAAGTGTTCCTCTTGGGCCTGGAGGCCTGACATGCTGACGCCACGCGGCAAGGCCAACCGTCCAAAAGCACGCCAAATCGCGCTGAGAGGAAAAGGCAGAAGTTATGAGAGCTAACGCTTACCTTTTGCGGCTGTAAGGCGAGTTATGAGGCCCACTGCAATAACTACGCCTGCCGCCGGCACTGGGAGCACTCGGACCCGCGGGCTCGATTTTACACTCCTCCAAATTCAAGCGGCCAGCTCTGTGTAGCGGGGAGAGCATCCAGACGCACTGGCAGGTAAGAGCTTCTGCGTGGCGTCGGCTGAACTCCGCTCTCAGCCCCCCCTGAAATCGGGTGCTTCTCTGCTGCATACAGGCACTGCTGTGTCCCGGACAAACTGTTTCCAATCCAGCAGGCCCCTCTCACTACAAAATCAGCCAGTAAGCGTGAAGAGATAAAAGAAAAAAGGGGGGGAGGTAAAAAGGGAGAGCCAAAAATGGAGCTGGACTGGAAAAAGATTTAAAGCTACAGCCCTCAAGGCAAAGGGAACTCCTGCAATTACTCAACCCCAAAAAGCAAAACTAAGCTATCCTAAATCCTCAATTGTTTCTCAAGTGAGCCTGAACCCCCGGGCTCCTATCTATCCAGCTTCTTGGAGACTGAGGTAACTGATGACAGGAGGCGGACACCAGAGAGATATACTGGTGATGTCACAAAAGTGGGAGTTTCTCAATCTCCAAGCTGCTAGATGAAATGGGCAACCCAGAGGTTTGGGACTAGACTGGGAACACAATCAGGAACTAAGAATTTGACTATTTGAGTTCTCACTAAAAGACTTAAAAATATATATTTAAATACCTACTTCTTTTAATTGATCTTACCAGAGACAGGTGCTGCTGAAAAACCTAAAAGCTGTCAGATATTAGATTACTGCACACAGGTCTATTTACAGCATCCCTAGCTGTAAGATTCACTCTAAGTGACAGCTGGCTCTACAGACAACCAGCTGCTGCTCTGTCTGCAGGGATTCCAGGAGCCAACTTCATCCTTTATGCAATCAAGCTCTCAACCGAATGCAGTATTTTGTAAAAGTGTTAACCATGTTTTGAAGTCATAACTTCAATAGGATTTTTAAAAAACAACCCACAAACAAAAACATCTAATCGTACTGCAACTCATTCCTTACTCTACCTAAAAAAAGTTGTAAACCACCTTAAATCAAAGCCTTGAAAGGTAGCTTAGAAATACAACACAAAACACCTAGGCTAAAGGCGAACCAGAAACCAATACTCTGTTACTGCACAACAGAATCTTTTAGATGTGTCACATTTGCAGTATTTAGAGACAAATGTCTTCCATTTCAAATACCACCAGACCCACCTGAGAAACAGGTCTATAGTCTCCTGCATACATCAGTAGTCACCATCACTAACAGTACAACATCTGAAACTGCCCTCTCTTACATCACTGGAGGAGACAATGTGTAACTATTTTCCTCTGAATTTCGATATGTCACCCAATTTTATCAGCAAGAGTCACTAAGATACCATGCCAAATGTAGTGTTTATCATAGGGCCATCCTTTGGAGTTACAAATCAGTCAGCTCAGAGCAAAGAACATTTCATCCTTTTACTGTAGTGTCAAAATAAACAGCCCTCTCTGGATAAAGCAGCAAGAAATCCAATACCACTGAAATATGTTTATTAAAATAAAATAATAATGCCATCTGATATTAACTACAAGCAGCAGTAGCAGCCACTTCATCTATTAAGTATCATATGTACTACTACCACTACCACCAATCATTTATATAGTGCTACAAGGCTTACACCGTAGCTGGGAAATAAAAGGTTCCAGATTTGTGTTTTATTTTTGTTTTACTAAAGTTAATACAGAAGGTCAGTTACTTCAGTGAGGTGACAAACGAAGTACAGCTCTAGACAGCTGTGGGATGGAATTTACAAGGAAGGAGGATTCAACAGCTGTACATATTAACCTCAATGATATATCATCTGCAGTGGACACTGCCATCCAAGCACCAATCAGAAACCAAGCACCACTATGTAAAGTCATGTATGCTGGATTCAGATTACAAGCTGATAATTAATGGAGAGCCCCAGTTAAACACAATTCTCAAGCAAATGCATTTTCACAAGTTTCACAAACCAGAGATGAGAATATTAATATAACTGAAGCACAGTTTTCCAGTCATGGACCTTATCTACAGATACCCAATGATGAATCAGAAAGCCAAATAAAACATTTCAGGTATTTGGGAAAACAAACTGCTGTAGTCTATGCATAGGTAAAGAGCTTCCTTCAAGAATTTCCCCTTTAAAAAAATAAAAAAACATGGTACTGTAAAATAGATTCCACAGTAATATCCACAAAGAAATAGTTGAAGGAAACCAGTCTTAGCCACAGGACAATTTGTTGTATTGATCAAAGTGAAAGGAGCAATACCTCTGGTGCAAGATATTCTGGTGTCCCACAGAAGGTCTTCATTGTTGCCCCATCCTTTATACCTTCTTTACAAAGGCCAAAGTCTGTGATTTTAATGTGCCCATCTTTGTCCAACATAAGATTTTCCAACTAGAGAGGAAATGAGAAAAAACCCACACAAAATTTATTGCAATATTAGAAAGTTTTATATATTCGCAGGTTGATATTCAAAAGGGAATTCTGAATGCCATGGATTTTTAGCAGCACTATATAGATAACGCTGCTGAAAAAGTGTAATTACCTGTAACAGGTGTTCTCCAGGGACAGCAGGAATCAGTCCTCACATATGGGTGACGTTGGCACCGACGGAGCCCTAATGCGGAGCAATTCCCCAGCTTTCAAAGAAAGACTTTGGGATCGCATCGTGCATGCGCAGTCCCCTTCCCGCCCAAGGGTGCCATCTTGCTAAGTCAGATGACATAGCTAAAAAGATGGCAAAAATGATAAAATTTAATCAAAGGACTGCAACTCCAGGGGAGGAGGGAGGGTCATGAGGACTGATTCCTGCTGTCCCTGGAGAAAGCGTAGTTATTCACCTGTAACAGGTGATCTCCGGGAACAGCAGAAATAAGTCTTCACATATGGGTATCGTCGGTACCGACGGAGCCCGCGCGGGAACGCTCCCCAGCGTCCAATAGGAACGCTTTTGGGAGCGTGCATCCACGCATGCGTGCTGCCTTCCCGCCTATCTACCTCCCTCTCTTCAGTTGAGTTTAAAGCTGAGACCGAAGGAGAGAAGTAGATAAAAATAGAGAAAGAGCGAAAGACAACTCCTAGGGGAGGCGGGTGGGTTGCGAAGACTTATTCCTGCTGTTCCCGGAGATCACCTGTTACAGGTGAGTAACTACGCTATCTCCAGGAACAAGCAGGAATGAGTCTTCACATATGGGGGACTCCCGAGCTGAAAGATGCCTAGGGAAGACCCAGCATGTAGCAAATCTATGTAGATGGGCCATGCTTCCCCCAGGGACCTCAGGCATCCAAAAGGATGGAGGGCAGGAGTTGAACTATGAGTGGAAAAGGTGTTGTAGAACAGCTTGACCAAACAAGGCATCCCGGCAGGAGTCCTTGTCTAGACAATAATGGGCAGTTAAAGTATGTACTGAGGCCCAAGTTGCTGCTTTGCAGATTTCATCAATAGCCACAGAACGAAGGTTAGCTGTTGAGGCTGCCATGGCTCTGACATTATGAGCCGTGACATGGCCTTCAAGAGGTATTCCTTTACTTTGATATGTATAGGAAATACAATCTGTAATCCATTTAGAGCGGGTTCTTTTAGTGACAGGAAGTCCTAAATGGCTAGAGTCAAAAGCCACAAAAATCTGAGAAGACTTTCTGTGAGGCTGGGTCGTTTGGAGATAAAAAGCTAAAGCTCTTTTACAGTCCAAAGTATGAAGTTTCCTTTCCGCAGAGGAGGAATGAGGCCTAGGAAAGAAAACAGGAAGATAAACTGACTGGTTTAGATGAAAAGGTGAAACCACCTTCGGAAGAAAATGAGGATGGGTCCTAAGAACCACCTTATCATGATGAAACCTTGTATAAGGCGGATCAGCCATTAAAGCCTGAAGTTCACTAATGTGTCTAGCAGAAGTGATGGCAATCAGGAAAACAACTTTCCATGAAAGAAACTTTAGATCCGAAGTAGCCAAAGGCTCAAAAGGTGGCTCCATGAGCACACCTAAAACAAGGTTAAGATCCCATGCCACCAGAGGTGGCTTAATGGGAGGTTTTGTTAGAAGAAGTCCTCTCAGAAATCTAGAAATAAGTGGATGAGAGGAAATTGGTTGTCCATCTAAGAGCATATGAGATGCAGCAATAGCACTAAGATGGACTAACAGAATTGGTCTGAAGACCAGAAGCCGACAAATGAAGGAGATACTCTAGAAGAGAGTCTACTGGTACCAAAGAGGTATTAAGTCCTCTCTGATTACACCAGAAAGAAATCCTTTTCCACTTAAAAGTGTAAGAACGTCTTGTGGAAGGTTTCCTGAAGGCCAAAAGAATGTCCTTCACTTGTTGAGACAGGTCTAGATCTTGAAAGTCTAGGCCTTGAGTAACCAGGCCTTGAGATGTAGGGACTGGTGACTGGGGTGCAATAGAGATCCATTGTCCTGGGACAGAAGATCTGGAGCACTCTCTAACTCCAGAGGGGTGGCTTGAGAGAGTTGCAGGAGAAGAGGATACCATGTCTGCCTCGGCCAGGAAGACGCTATGAGTATCATGCGTCCCTTGTCCCTCTGGAGTTTGAAAAAGGTTTTGGGGATTAGAGGGATTGGCTGAAATGCATATAGGTAATCCTGACCCCAGTGAAGCAGGAATGCATCCCTGGCTTGACAGTTCTGTGCTGGAAGTCTGGAACAAAACCGGGGAAGTTTGGCATTCTGTGGACTTGCAAAGAGACACGAAAAACTCGAGCTAGATAGGAGTGGAGTGACCACTCGTGTGGCAAGAGTACGCGACTGAGTGTCTGCCCAAACGTTTTGAACGCCTGGAAGATAGACTGCCCACTGATGTTCTCTGGCAAAGGCCCATAGTTGCAGAGCTTCGTTGCATAGATGCAGAGAGCCTGTTCCACCTTGTTTGTTGAGGTAAAACATTGCTACTTGACTGTTTGCACCAGAACTGTTTTGTTTACGAGCTGGGTGCAAAAGACTCAAATAGCATTGGAGATGGCTTTGAGTGCTAGGAGGTTTATATGAAGAGCAGCCTCCTGTGAAGACCAAAGGCCCTGCGTTGATAGACTGTCCAAGTGGGCTCCCCAACCCATCTTGGAGGCATCTGTTGTGAGGATAGCCTGAGGTTGTGGCTGCTGGAAAGGAGCACCTATTAAAAGGTTTTCCAGAGATTGCCACCAACGGAGAGACAGAATCAGACGTGTGGTAACCCTGATCTTGTCTGAAAGGCTTCCTGAGGCCTGGGACCACTGGGAAGCCAGGGTCCACTGGGCCGCTCTCATGTGAAGACTAGCATAAGGTATTACATGGACGGTCGATGCCATGTGACCTAGTAGGCGAAGCATCTGTCGAGCAGTGAGGAAGGTCTGCAGTGCTGCTTGAGATGCTAGCTCGATGATTCGCAGACAGCGCGGTTAGGGCAGGAAAGCCCTTGCAAGCTGTGTGTCCAAGCAAGCACCTATAAACTCGAGGGTCTGAGATGGGGCGAGCTGAGACTTTGGACGATTTATGACCAATCCCAAATACTGGAGTATTTGTTTTGCTCGTAACAGGGCCTGATGAGCTTCTTGAGATGACTGTGCTCGGATGAGCCAATCGTCCAAGTAAGGGAAGACGAAAATCCCCAGGGTCCTCATGAATGCTGCTATTACTGACATGCATTTTGTGAAGACCCTTGGAGCCGAGGCCAGCCCAAAGGGAAGGACTCTGTACTGGAAATGTCTTCCCTGGACCAGGAACCAAAGGAATTTCCTGTGATCTACATGAATAAGCATTTTGAAATTCTCTCGACTAAAAATTTGTTCAGCTCTCTGAGATCTAGGATTGGTCTTAAACCCCCTGTTTTTTTTGGAATGAGAAAATAGGGGGAATAAAACCCTGTACCTTGTTGGTATAAAGGAACCTCTTCTATAGCGCCTTGAGCTAGAAGAGTGGAGACTTCTTGTAGCAAGAGGTCTATGCCTAGAGGTTGAGAGTTGAACTGTTTTACCAGTGTGGGTGGTGGTAAGCTGAGAAAACGAAGCTTGTACCCCAGACTCACTATGGACAAAGTCCAGGCCTCTGATGTGATATGTTGCCATCTGTTGGCAAAGTGGCAGATACGGCCCAGAATGTTTAGAGATTCTGGGCCTAACAGGAAGAATGAGTAAGTTCTCTGGACAAAAGTCAAAAACCCTGAGGAGGCTGAGTCTGCTGAGCCGGTTGGGGTTTGGGTTCTCTTTGTCTTGTCTGTTGCCGCCCTTTTTGGGGAACATATGCCTGTTGGGTGGAAGATGGATAGAACTTTTTCTTCTTAGAGAAAAAAAGTTTTCTTAAAGGTCTTTTTCTTAGCTGGGTTAGCAGAAATCTTTGACAATCTATTCAAAGTGGCATTTATCAGTGTCCAACTGATTAGCCTTAGATTGCCAATCCTTGCCAAAAATATTTTCTCCAGTGCAAGGAATATTTCCCAGCTTTTCCTGCACCCATTCCTCCAAGTCAGAAGCTTGGAGCCAGGCAATTTGTCGTGCTCCTATAGTTATAGCAGAGGTCCTGCTAATGCATTCAAAACAGTCAAAGGTAGCACGATTCATGAACTTAGAGACATTCTGAGCATGTTTGACTAGTGATAAATGGTCTGCTCTTTTATCATCTTGAAAGAAGGGGTTAAAAAGCTCTAAGTTTTTTGTAACCTCCTCAAGAAACATTCCCATGTATAAAATATAGGAACTAATCCTTGCTGAAAGCATGGAGGCCTGAAAACCTCTACGCCCAAAAGCATCCGGTGTTCTAGATTCACAACAGCGTAGTTACTCACCTGTAACAGGTGTTCTCCAGGAGCAGCAGGAATCAGTCCTCACTTATGGGTGACGTCGGCGCCGACGGAGCCCTCGCGGAGCAATTTTCCCCAGCTTTCAAAGAAAGCCTTTGGGAATTGCAGCGCGCATGCGCGGTCGTCTTCCCGCCCGAGGGTGCCATCTTAGCCAGTCAGATGACATAGCTAAAAAAGACAGCATAAAAAAATTTGCAAAAGAACATAAGCAGACGATTGCAACTCCAAGGGGAGGAGGGAGGGTAGTGAGGACTGATTCCTGCTGCTCCTGGAGAACACCTGTTACAGGTGAGTAACTACGCTTTCTCCAGGACCAAGCAGGAAGTCAGTCCTCACTTATGGGACTCCCAAGCTCAAGGCTACCGGAGACCCTAAGCACAAAAATGAGCTCCCTCTAGCTCAGCAGCACAGAAGGATAGAATCTTCGCTGAATTATCACCCACCGGTAGCCCACATCCGGGATGGAGGGTAGGAGTTGCTCAGACCTCAAAGAGATTACGGAGGACTGCCTGTCCGAAAGCACTGTCCCTACGGGACTCCCTCTCGAGACAGTAATGGACCGCAAAAGTCTGGCTCGAAGACCAAGTAGCGGCCCGGCAGATGTCTGCCAGCGGAACAGAGCGGAGGTAAGCCACTGACGTAGCCTTTGCCCGAACGCAATGAGCCGTGACTCGACTTTCTAAGGAGAGTCCGGCTGCCCCATAAGCCCAAGAGATACAGTCCGCAACCCAGATGGACAGAGTACGCTTGGAGACCGGGAGCCCCAATTTATTGGGGTCAAAAGACACAAAAAGCTGAGCAGCTTTACGGTGCTCCCGCGTACGGTCAAGGTAGAAGTTCAGAGCCCTTCTACAGTCCAGGGTATGGAGGACCGTTTCAGCTCGGCTGGAGTGTGGTCTGGGAAAGAAGGTTGGAAGTACCACCTCCTGATTGATGTGAAAAGGGGAGACCACATTTGGAAGAAATTTAGGGTGAGTCCGTAGGACTACCCTATTTTTGTAGAACCGAGTGTAAGGGGGATCAGACACGAGGGCCTGCAATTCACTTACGCGTCTAGCGGAAGTGAGGGCTATCAAGAACAGTGTTTTCCAAGACAGAAAACGGAGAGAACAGGTAGCCATAGGTTCAAAAGGCGGACAGGTGATCCGCTGCAACACCACATTCAGGTCCCAGTCAGGCGCTGGCGGGCGCAGAGGTGGTTTAAGTAGAAGGAGACCTCGGAGAAACCTCGCTACGAGAGGGTCATTGGAGAGAGGTCTGCCGTCCACCGGCACATGATGTGCTGAAAGAGCACTGAGGTGAACTTTGACGGAGTTGGACTTAAGTCCCAGATTAGAGAGGTGCAGCAAGTACTGCAAGATCACCGAGACCGGGCAGGAGAAGGGATCCTGAGACTGTTGGGTACACCAGACTGCAAAGCGACGCCATTTAAGGGCGTAGCATTTGCGGGTAGAAGGCCGTCGCGAAGCCAAGACGACCTCCTCCACCTCCGCCGGCAGGAGAAGGGGAGCAAGGACTACCCTCTCAGCAGCCAGGCCATGAGGTTGAGAGACCTGAGGTTGGGGTGCAGGAGGGACCCCTGATCCTGAGTGAGGAGATCCGGTTGTACCCCCAGAGGGATTGGATCCTCCACCGCCAGTTGCAGCAGGAGCGGAAACCACGGCTGCCTGGGCCAGCGAGGGGCCACCAGGATCATGAAGGCTTTGTCTCGGAGAACCTTGAAAAGAGTCCGAGAGACTAGCGGGATGGGAGGGAACGCATACAGAAGGCTCCCCGACCATGAGATCAGAAAGGCGTCCGCCGCAACCCGAAGGGGGTGTGGCAGACGAGAGCAGAAGCGAGGAAGCTGCCGGTTGCGAGGACTGGCAAAGAGATCCATCGTGGGGAGGCCCCACTTGAGGAAGAGCTTCTGAACTACCAAGGGATCCAGACGCCACTCGTGCGGCTGGAGGACCCTGCTGAGTTTGTCCGCAAGGCAATTGTCTCGGCCCGGGAGGTAAACTGCCTTGAGGAGAATGCCGTGACTGACGGCCCAAGAGCAGAGCTTCTGAGTCTCCCGGCAGAGGAGAAAGGAGCCCGTGCCCCCCTGTTTGTTCACGTAGAACATGGCAACTTGATTGTCCGTCTGGACAAGGACGGACTGTTGGGAAGTCAGGTGGGAGAAGGCCTTGAGAGCTAGGCGGATCGCCCGGAGCTCCAGGAAGTTGATCTGCTGAGCAGACTCCCACGTGGTCCAGAGGCCCTGAGTACGCGCCTCTTGGCAATGCGCTCCCCAGCCCAGGAGGGATGCATCGGTGGTCAGCACCCGGGTCGGCTGAGGTGACTGGAAGGGCATACCGAATGTCAGGTTCGGCAGCCGGAGCCACCACCGGAGAGACGAGATCAGCAGCTCGGAAACGCGCACTAGGTCTGCGAGGCCGCCCGTGGCCTGTCGCCACTGCCGGCGGAGACACCATTGAGCAGACCGCATATTCAGGCGGGCATTGGGGGTCACATGGACAGTGGAAGCCATATGGCCGAGCAGTCTCAGGAAGCGCCTGGCGGAGACCAGGGGCTGGCTGCGAAAGCGGTCGGCTAGGTCCATGAGCCGCTGAGCCCTGTCGACCGGTAGATACGCTCGCGCCTGAGGAGTGTGCAGCCTTGCGCCGATGAACTCGAGATCCTGTGAGGGGAGCAAAGTGGACTTTGCGAAGTTTATGACAAAGCCCAAGTGCTGCAGCAGAGCCACCGTGCGGCACGTGGCGTTGGTGACCTCCTGAGCGGACGCTGCTCTGATGAGCCAGTCGTCGAGGTACGGAAAGACATAGAGGCCGTGAAGCCGGAGATGGGCCGCCACGACCGCGAGACATTTTGTGAAGACTCGTGGTGCGGAGGACAGGCCAAAGGGCAGCACTCTGTACTGGTAATGATTTCCCGCCACCACAAACCTTAGGTATTGGCGGTGGCTTGGGTGGATGAGGATGTGCGTGTAGGCATCCTTTAGATCCAAGGAGCATAGCCAATCTCCCTGCTGGAGGTAGGGCAGAAGGATTCCAAGGGTAAGCATTTTGAACTTCTCCCGCACAAGGAACTTGTTGAGGTTGCGCAAGTCCAGGATGGGTCTGAGGCCCCCTGTTCTCTTTGGTATCAGAAAATACCTTGAATAGAAGCCTTGACCTCTCAGGTGGTGTGGCACCGGTTCCACCGCCTGATCCTGCAGAAGACCTGCTAACTCCTGAAGGAGCAACTCCCTGTGCAGAGGGGGGCGCGGAGGCTCTCCCGGAAAATAGGAGGGAGGGACCTGATGGAAGTGGAGAAGGTAGCCTTCTCGCACGACCTGAAGCACCCAGGCATCTGCGGTGATGCTGGACCACCTGTGGGCGAAGTGAACCAGCCGGCCTCCGGTGCTGGGGGGGACCAGCGGGGGGGGAGAGGCTATGCTGAGCGAGTCAAAAACCCCCACCCTGCTGAGCAGGGGCTGGTGGTGCAGGCTTGGGGGCTTGCTGCCTACGGGACCCGTTACCCCGTCCCTTGGCCTGCTGGCCCTGTTGGGGAGCTGCAGGGGCCTGATAATGGGGGTATTGTTTGTAGGCAGCCGCCTTCCTCGGGTAAAAGGACTTTTTCCCCGAGCCCTTCTTTTTCTGGGAAGGGGCGGAGGTCTTCCTAGAAAGCCTGGTCCTGGTGAGAGTCTCAGTCTCAATTTGTGCAGCCTTTTCCGCCATGGGCTTGCCAAAGAGGTTTTCGCCTCGGCAGGGGACATCGACCAACTTGTCCTGTACCCAGGGCTCAAGGTCTGACGACTGAAGCCAAGCCTGTCGGCGGGCACCGATGCCGGCTGCGGCCACTCGAGCCGAGGCTTCAAAGCCATCATAGGCTGCTCGGGACATGAACTTTGAGCATTCCCGAATGCCCGTGGACAAGGCTAGGAACCTCCGCAAGGGCTCCTCGGAGAGACCAGCGGAGAATCCGGCTAGCTCTTTAGCCAGATCCCGGAGATACATGCCCATGTATAGCTGGTAAGTCTGGACACGACATGCGAGCATAGAGCCCTGGAAGCACTTCTTGCCAAGGCCATCCAGGTTACGGGCCTCCCTTCCAGGAGGCACCGAGGAGTGCATCTTCTGGCTCTTAAGACGATGCATGGCCGATTCCACTACCATGGAATGGTGTGGCAGCTGCGCCTTTTGAAAGCCAGGGCTCTTGCGGACCCGATAGATAGAATCGACCCGCTTGCTCAGGACCGGCGAGGAGGCCGGACTCTCCCACATGCGGAAGAGTAGTCGTTCCAGCATAGGAGGAACCGGCACAGTAAAGTGTTCCCTCGCGGGAGAGTCATACTGGAGGGCGTCGAGCTCTTCGGCTCGAGGCTCCTCCTCGGGATCCGCAGGGAAGGCCAAAGCCTTGGCCATATCCCTAACGAAGTCCGAGAACCGGGCATCCTCCGGGGGGGACTGCTTCCGAGGCTCGGACTCCGGTGAGTCCGAGGGGACACACCGAGTCCGGAAAGAATCAGGTGACTCTTCCTCTTCAGACTCCCAGACCGACTCCGACGAGGACTCGGTGGGGTCGGCAAGGGCAGGGTGCGGCGCCAGCCGCCCCGACGCCGAGGGAGTCGGCGTCGGCGACCTCGGTCCCGAACGGGAGGCCGAGGGCGACCTCGACCGAGGATCGACTCGAGTTCTCATCGACTCGAGGATCGGCTCGGTCTCCGGGGTCGACTTGGACGTCGACGTCCCGGCGGTCGGGGCAGCGACGCCAGCGAAGCCAGCGAGCAGTGCCCTCTGCTGGTCCATGAAGGCAGACAGTCTGCTCTCCAAGGCCGTCAACCTGAGTCCGAGCTCAGGTGACCCAGCAGCCCCCGACTCGGGCTCCGACGGCGTCGGGCCCGACGTCGGCTGTCGCGGAGGCGAGTCCAGAAGGACCACAGGACTTACCCGGGCAGGCATCTCCGACTCCAGGCGAGGTCGCTTCGGGAGGTGTTCCTTCTCCAAGGACCCGGGGCGGCTGTCGGGGCTATGCGACCTGGCCCTCGCAGAGCCAGGAGCGTCCACCGACGCCGCCCTCGCGGGTTTTTCCTTCCGACGATGGTCCCCGGAGGGAGAACCCCGGTCGAAGGAGCTCCGGCGACGGTCCGAGCTGGAGCCTTTCGACACGGAGGCCTCCGACGAGGTCCGGGTACGGCTGGGGTCAGCGAAGATTCTCTCACGCTGATGCCGCCGACTTCTCAACGCCTTTGAGGACAGTTTGCTGCAGGGCCCACAGATCAGTTCCTCATGATCCGGGCCCAGGCAGCGGAGGCAAAAGTCGTGTGTGTCGGTTAGTGACATATTTCGGTCACACCGACCACACCGCTTAAACCCACTGGCAGCCATCGGGGGAAAAAGGGCCCCTGCGAGGTCAAAGGACCGGGCTGCCAGGGAAAACGAAAACGAAAGCTGACTAAGTCAGAAAAACCGAAAAAAAGTAAGAGGACTCGAGACCGGCGTCGCGAGTCCGGGCGGGAAAACGATCGGCGTCGAACCGAAAGAAAAAAGGATAAAATAAAGAAGAAGAAAATCAACTTTTTCGCGGGGACAAGACGGGGACGTCTGTAGGGCTCCGCGGAAAAAAGAAGACTGGCTAAGATGGCACCCTCGGGCGGGAAGACGACCGCGCATGCGCGCTGCAATTCCCAAAGGCTTTCTTTGAAAGCTGGGGAAAATTGCTCCGCGAGGGCTCCGTCGGCGCCGACGTCACCCATAAGTGAGGACTGACTTCCTGCTTGGTCCTGGAGAACTGGTGGATTTGAAGAGTGTCTCTTTGTACTCTTAATCCATCTCATGGCAGACTCCACCACCATAGAGTGGTGTGGTAGTTGAGTTTTTTGAAAACCTGGACAAGGTGGCACTCTATACATAGTGTCAAGGCGTTTAGAATGTAGGGTTACTGTTAAAGGAGTTTCCCACATCTGTAACATTAGATCATGCAAGATCTGATGTATAGGGAGCATAGCTGCTTCCTTTGGAGCCAAGGGGTATTGTAGAATTCTTAATTCTTCTGCCCTAGGCTCCTTTTTCAGGAAACACTAATGGCAAGAGCCCTTGCCATATCACGCACAAAATCGTGAAAAGACATGTCCTCAGGAGGAGACATCCTACACTGAGGAGAAAGAGTTGAATCTTGTAAAAGTTCAACTCTGGTACCGGTGGAGTCATTTGAGTCATCAGAATCGGAAGACTCAAAGGGAGTAAGCACCGGGTTCTCCTTCAAAAGTTGTCTTCGGTACCACTCGAGGTCGGTACGGAAGCGAGTCAGTACCCGATCCCCCATGCTTGAGAGTGATTCCAAACTCAGCAACGAGGGAAGAAAGCCTGCCGAAGCAGGTACCGAGGGTACCGGCACCGGTACCAACAGCAATACCGGTGCCTGTGGAACGGTCTGCAGCGACTTTAGCGGTACCGAAGTAGCCAAAAGATTCGCTAGACTACGTTCAATGGCAAGGAGTCTTATCCATTACCATTTCCGGATGCCGGGGTGTCTGTACCGATGGAAGCAGACAACTCCCGAGCATGGAACAGGAACGTCCATTGAGGCCGAAGTCTCGAGAACATCCTGGAGCCCCGATAGTGCTTTGGAGCCCGAACATAAACATAAGATATCCCATACTGGGTCAGATCAAGGTCCATCAAGCCCAGTATTGTTTCCAACAGTGGCCAATCTAGGTCATATGTACCTAGCAGTTTCCCCAAGGGACACAGGTTCCACAATGCTTGTACTGGTTCAAGCATTGATATCCTGGGTCCCTTCTTAATAATGGTTTATGGACCTTTCCTCCAGGAACTTGTCCAAACCTTTTTCAAACCAAGCTACACTAACAGCCTTTACTACATCCTCTGGTAATAAATTCCAGAGTTTGATTACACGTTGAGTGAAAAAATATTTTATTTTATTAGTCTTAAATAGTCTACCCTGTAGCTTCATTGCATGTCCCCTAGTCTTTCTATATTATGATAAGGTAAACAATCTATCTACGTTTACCCGTTCCACTCCGTTCATTAATTTATAGACTTCTATCATATCTCCCCTCAGCCGTCTTTTCCAGGTTAAAGAGCCCTAACCTTTTTAGCCTTTCTTCATAGGAGTATCCTTCCATCCCCTTTACCATTTTGGTGGCTCTTCTCTGAACCTTTTCTAAAATCGCTATATCCTTTTTAAGATACGGCAACCAGAATTGCACACAATATTCAAGTTGCGGTCTCACCATGGAACGATAGAGGCATTATAATATCTTTTGTTTTATTTTCCATTCCTTTCCTTATCATACCTAGCATTCTATTTGCTCTCTTGGCCGCTGCTGCACACTGGGCCGAGGGTTTAAACATGGTATCCACAATGACGCCTAAATCTTTTTCCTGGGTGGAAGTTCCTAATTGGGAACCTTGCATCGTGTAACCATAGTTTGGGTTGTTCTTCCCTAGGTGCATAACTTTGCACTTGTCCACATTAAATTTTATCTGCCATTTTGATGCCCAGTCTTCCAATTTATCAAGATCCTCTTGCAATTTTCCACAATCCTCTTGGGTTTTAACAACTTTAAATAGTTTTGTCTCATCTGCAAATTTGATAACCTCACTCGTCATTCCACTTTCCAGGTCATTTATGAATATTTCAAAAAGCAGCGGGCCCAGCACAGATCCCTGGGGTACACCACTATTCAACTTTCTCCATTGGGAAAATTGACCATTTAGCCCTACCCTCTGCTTTCTATCTTTTAACCAGTTCCTGATCCACACTAGTACACTGCCTCCTATCCCATGACTCTTTAGTTTTGCCAAAAGTCTCTCATGAGGGACCTTGTCAAAGGCTTTCTGAAAGTCCAGATACACAATATCAACCGACTCACCTTTGTCCACCTGATTATTCACTCCTTCAAAAAAACATAACAGATTAGTAAGACATCTTCCTTGTCTAAAGCCATGTTGGCTGTCTCCCATTAGGTCATGACTATCTACATGCTGAGTAATTTTATTCTTTGAGATGGTTTCTACCATTTTTCCCAGTACTAACGTCAGGCTCACCGGTCTGTAGTTTCCCGGATCACCCCTGGAACCCTTTTTAAAAATTGGTGTTACATTGGCGATCCTCCAATCTTCAGGTATTAGAGATGATTTTAATGATAGTTCACAGATTACTAATAGCAGGTCTGCAATCTCATATTTCAGTTCTTTCAACACCCTTGGATGTATACCATCCGGCCCAGGTGATTTGCTACTCTTCAGTTTATCTAATAGTTATAATACATCTGCCCGATGTATCAATATTTCCTTAAGACTCCCGCCGGGGCTGTTTTGCCGGTGCAGGATCCTCGAGGGCAACGCCAAAGGCATCTCGATACTTAGAGGGAGATCTACCTCTCAAGAACCGGCTTGATTTAGACTTATGTTTAGTTACCTGAGATCCCTGGGAAGAAGTAGAGGCCCTGGAGGACACTGATGCTACTGACATTGTGTCTGATGCAAACAGGGCACAGAGTTGATTTGCTCGATTCTGAAGACTTTTTAGTCAGCTTCCTGCAGGAGAGACACTCCGCTGGCAATGGTCAGGACCTAAACATTTAAGACACCAGTCATGGGTGTCTGACAGAAAGCGTAGTTACTCACCTGTAACAGGTGTTCTCCAGGAGCAGCAGGAATCAGTCCTCACATATGGGTGACGTCGACGCCGACGGAGCCCTCGCGGAGCAATTTTCCCCAGCTTTCAAAGAAAGCCTTTGGGAATTGCAGTGCGCATGCGCGGTCGCCTTCCCGCCCAAGGGTGCCATCTTAGCCAGTCTGATGACAAAGCTAAAAGACAGCATAAAAATTTGCAAAAAAACTTAAGCAGATGATTGCAACTCCACGGGGAGGAGGGAGGGTTGTGAGGACTGATTCCTGCTGCTCCTGGAGAACACCTGTTACAGGTGAGTAACTACGCTTTCTCCAGGACCAAGCAGGAAGTCAGTCCTCACATATGGGACTCCCAAGCTTAAGGCTACCGGAGACCCTAAGCACAAAAATGAGCTCCCTCTAGCTCAGCGGCACAGAAGGAAGGAATCTTCACTGAATTATCACCCACCGGTAGCCCCCATCCGGGATGGAGGGTAGGAGTTGCTCAAACCTCAAAGAGATTTCGGAGGACTGCCTGTCCGAAAGCACTGTCCCTGCGGGACTCCCTCTCGAGACAGTAATGGACCGCAAAAGTCTGGCTCAAAGACCAAGTAGCGGCCCAGCAGATGTCTGCCAGCGGAACAGAGCGGAGGTAAGCCACTGACGTAGCCTTTGCCCGAACACAGTGAGCTGTGACTCGACTTTCTAAGGAGAGTCCGGCTGCCCCATAAGCCCAAGCGATACAGTCAGCAACCCAGATGGACAGAGTACGCTTGGAGACCGGGAGCCCCAATTTATTGGGGTCAAAAGACACAAACAGCTGAGCAGCTTTACGGTGCTCCCGCATATGGTCAAGGTAGAAGTTCAGCGCCCTTCTACAGTCCAGGGTATGCAGGACTCGCTCAGCGCGGCTGGAGTGAGGCCTGGGAAAGAAGGTTGGAAGTACCACCTCCTGATTGATGTGAAAAGGGGAGACAACTTTTGGAAGAAATTTTGGGTGAGTCCGTAGGACTACCCTATTTTTGTAGAACCGAGTGAAGGGGGGATCAGACACGAGGGCCTGCAATTCACTTACGCGTCTAGCGGAAGTGAGGGCTATCAGGAATAAGGTTTTCCACGAGAGAAAACGCAGAGAACAGGTAGCCATCGGCTCAAAAGGCGGACAGGTGATCCGCTGTAAAACCACATTCAGATCCCAGTCAGGTGCTGGCGGGCGCAGAGGTGGTTTAAGTAGAAGGAGACCTCGGAGAAACCGTGCTACGAGAGGGTCGCTGGAAAGAGGTCTGCCGTCCACCGGGACATGGTGTGCTGACAGAGCACTGAGGTGGACCTTGACGGAGTTGGACTTAAGTCCCAGATTAGAGAGGTAGAGCAGGTACTGCAAGATCACCGACACCGAGCAGGAGAAGGGATCATGAGACTGCTGTACACACCAAACGGAAAAGCGACGCCATTTGAGGGCATAGCATTTGCGGGTAGAAGGTCGCCGAGAAGCTAGGACGACCTCTTCCACCTCTGCCGGCAGCAGAAGGGGAGCGAGGACTACCCTCTCAGCCGCCAGGCCATTAGGTTGAGAGACCTGAGGTTGGGGTGTAGCAGAGACCCCTGATCCTGTGTTAGAAGATCCGGTTGAAACCCCAGAGGGAACAGATCCTCCACTGCTAACTGCAACAGGAGTGGAAACCACGGCTGTCTGGGCCAGCGAGGAGCCACCAGGATCATGGACGCTTTGTCCCGGAGAACCTTGAATAGGGTTCGAGAGACTAGCGGGATGGGAGGAAAAGCATAGAGAAGGCTTTCCGACCATGAGAGCAGAAAAGCATCCGCCGCTACCCGAAGGGGATGCGGCTGACGAGAGCAGAAGCGAGGAAGTTGCCGGTTGAGAGGACTGGCAAAGAGGTCCATCGTGGGGAGGCCCCACTTCAGAAAACGTTTCTGGACTATCAAGGGATCCAGACGCCACTCGTGCGCCTGGGAGATAAACTGCCTTGAGAAGAATGTCGTGACTGACGGCCCAAGAGCAGAGCTTCTGAGCTTCCCGGCAGAGAAGGAGGGAGCCTGTGCCCCCCTGCTTGTTCACGTAGAACATGGCAACTTGATTGTCCGTCTGGACTAGGACGGACTGGTGAGAAGTCAGGTGGGAGAAAGCCTTGAGCGCCAGACGGATTGCTCTGAGCTCCAGGAAGTTGATCTGCTGAGCAGACTCCCACGCGGTCCAGAGACCCTGAGTACATGCCCCTTGGCAATGCGCTCCCCAACCCAGGAGGGAAGCATCGGTCGTCAGCACTCGAGCCGGCTGAGGCGACTGAAACGGCATTCCGAGCACCAGGTTTGGCCGATGAAGCCACCACTGTAGGGAAGAGGCCAGCGGCCCGGATATGCGCACTAAGTCGGCCAGACTGCCTGTGGCTTGTTGCCACTGCTTGCGAAGGCACCATTGAGCAGGTCTCATATTCAGGCGAGCATTGGGGGTCACGTGGACGGCGGAAGCCATATGGCTGAGTAGTTTCAGGAAGCGCCTGGCGGAGACCAGGGGCTGGTTGCGAAAGTGGCCGGCTAGGTCCATGAGCCGTTGAGCCCTGACCAGGGGCAGGAAAGCCCGTGCCTGAGGAGTGTGCAGTCTTGCGCCGATGAACTCGAGATCCTGTGAGGGGAGCAAAGTGGACTTTGCGAAGTTTATGACAAAGCCCAGGTACTGCAGAAGAGTCACCGTGCATTGTGTGGCATAGGTGACTGCCTGAGAGGACGATGCTCTGACGAGCCAGTCGTCGAGGTATGGAAAGACAGAGGCCGTGAAGCCGTAGATAGGCCGCCACCACCGCGAGGCATTTTGTGAAGACTCGCGGTGCGGAGGACAGGCCAAAGGGCAGTACTCTGTACTGGTAGTGATTTCCGGCCACCACAAACCTTAGGTATTGGCGGTGGCTTGGGTGGATGAGGATGTGCGTGTAGGCATCCTTTAGATCTAAGGAGCATAGCCAATCTCCCTGCTGGAGGTAGGGCAGAAGGATTCCAAGGGTAAGCATCTTGAACTTTTCCCGCACGAGGAACTTGTTGAGGTTGCGCAAGTCCAGGATGGGTCTGAGGCCTCCTGTTCTTTTTGGTATCAGAAAATACCTGGAATAAAAGCCTTGACCTCTCAGGTGGGGCACCGGTTCCACAGCCTGTTCCTGAAGAAGACTTGCTAACTCCTGAAGGAGTAAGTCCCTGTGCAGAGGGGGTCGTGGAGGTTCCCCCGGGAAATAAGAGGGAGGGACCTGATGGAAGTGGAGAAGATATCCTTCTCGCACGACTTGAAGCACCCAGGCATCTGAAGTGATGTTTGACCACCGGTGGGCGAAGTGAACCAGCCGGCCTCCGGTGCTGGTGGGAGCCAGCTGAGGGGGAGAGGCTATGCAGAGGACGTCAAAAACACCCACCCTGCTGAGCAGGGGCTGGTGGTGCAGGCTTGGGGGCTTGCTGCCTACGGGACCCGTTACCCTGTCCCTTGGCCTGCTGGCCCTGTTGGGGAGCTGCGGAGGCCTGATATTGTGGGTAGTGTTTATAGGCAGCTGCCTTTCTCGGGTAAAAGGTCTTCTTCCCCGAGCCCTTCTTTTTCTGGGAAGGGGCGGAGGTCTTCCTAGAAAGCCTAGTCCTGGTGAGAGTCTCCGTCTCGAGTTGTGCAGCCTTTTCGGCCATGGGCTTGCCAAAGAGGTTCTCACCTCTGCAGGGGACATCGACCAACTTGTCCTGCACCCAAGGCTCAAGGTCAGATGACTGAAGCCAAGCCTGTCGGCGGGCACCGATGCCAGCTGCGGCTACTCGAGCCGATGCTTCAAAGCCATCATAGGCTGCTCGGGACATGAATTTGGAGCATTCCCGAATACCAGTTGTCAAGGCCAGGAACCTCCGCAAAGGTTCCTCGGACAGACCAGCGGAGAATCCGGCTATCTCTTTAGCAAGGTCTCGGAGATACATGCCCATGTATAGCTGGTAGGTCTGGACACGACAAGCAAGCATAGAGCCCTGGAAACACTTCTTACCAAGGCCATCCAGGTTACGGGCCTCCCTGCCAGGAGGCACCGAGGAGTGCATCTTTTGGCTCTTAAGCCTATGCATGGCCGATTCCACTACCATGGAATGGTGTGGCAGCTGTGCTTTTTGGAAGCCAGGACTCTTGCGGAATCGATAGATGGAATCGACCCGCTTGCTTAATACCGGCGACGAGGCCGGACTCTCCCACATGCGGAAGAGTAGTCATTCCAGCATGGGAGGAACCGGTACAGTAAAGTGCTCCCGGGCGGGAGAGTCGTACTGAAGGGCGTCGAGCTCTTCGGCTCGAGGCTCCTCCTCGGGATCCGCCGGAAAGGCCAAAGCCTTGGCCATATCCTTGACGAAGTCCGAGAACCGGGCATCCTCCGGAGGGGACTGTTTCCGAGGTTCGGACTCAGGTGAGTCCGAGGGGACACACCGAGTCCGAAAGGAATCAGGTGACTCCTCCTCTTCAGACTCCCAGGCCGACTCCGAGGAGGAATCGGTGGGGTCGGCTCGGGCAGGCGGAGGCGTCGGCCGCCCCGACGCCGAGGGAGTCGGCGGCGACGACCTCGGTCCCGAACGGGAGGCCGAGGGTGACCTCGACCGAGGATCGACTCAAGTTCGCATGGACTCGAGGATCGGCTCGGTCTCCGGGGTCGACTTAGACGTCGACGTCCCGGCGGTCGGGGCAGCAGCGCCAGCGAGGCTAGCGATCAGTGCCCGCTGCTGGTCCATGAAGGCAGATAGTCTGCTCTCCAAGGCCGTCAACCTGAGTCCGACCTCAGGTGACCCAGCAGCCCCCGACTCGGGCCCCGACGGCGTCGGGCCCGATGTCGGACCTCTCGGAGGCGAGTCCAGAAGGACTACAGGACTTACCCGAGCAGGCAACTCCGACTCCAGGCGAGGTCGCTTCGAGAGGCGCTCCTTCTCCACAGACCCAGGACGGCTATCGGGGCTATGCGACCTGGCCATCGCGGAGCCAGGAGCGTCCACCGACGCCGCCCTCGCGGGTTTTGTCTTCCGTCGATGGTCTCCGGAAGGAGAACCCCTGTCGGAGGAGCTTCGGCGATGGTCAGAGCTGGAGCCTCTGGATGCCGAGGCCTCCGACGAGGTCCGGGTACGGCTGGGGTCAGCGAAGATTCTATCCCGCTGATGCCGCCGACTCCTCAACGCTTTGGAGGACATTTTGCCACAGGCTCCACAGATCATTTCATCATGATCTGGGCCTAGGCAGCGGAGGCAATTATCGTGTGTGTCAGTGAGTGACATATTTTTGTCACACTGACCACACCGCTTGAAACCACTGGCAGCCATCGGGGGAAAAAGGGCCCCTGCAAGGTCAAAGGACCGGGCTGCCAGTGAAAAACCGAAAACGAAACTGACCAAAATTCAGAAAAACCGAAAAATAAGAGAAGGACTCGCAACGGCGTCGCGAGTCCGGGCAGGAAAACGACCGGCGTCGAACCGAATGAAAAAGAGAAAAACTCACGAAAATCAACTTTTTTAGCAGGGACACGACGGGTACGTCTGTAGGGCTCCGCGGAAAAAAGAAGACTGGCTAAGATGGCACCCTTGGGCGGGAAGGCGACCGCGCATGCGCGCTGCAATTCCCAAAGGCTTTCTTTGAAAGCTGGGGAAAATTGCTCCGCGAGGGCTCCGTCGGCGCCGACGTCACCCATATGTGAGGACTGACTTCCTGCTTGGTCCTGGAGAAATTGTGCTGGCACACTTCGAACATTTTTTGAAACCAGTAGTTGGTTTTTCCATGCTGAAAGAAGAGGCCTAGTGGCCAAAATGGCGCCAAGCAGCAAGCAGGGGCAAACCCCTGACTGAAAAAGCACAAGTTCTGTGTTTTTTGTTTTTTGGGGGTTTTTTAAAGAAAGAAAGAAAAAGCACCGGTGGTACCGGTGGGCATCGAACGAAGGCAGGCGCGACCACAAAAAAGAAATAAAAGTAGAATTTTCTGCGGTGACAGGGTTCACGTCCTGTCGGCTCCGCGGAAAACAAAGAACTGAAGAGAGGGAGGTAGATAGGTGGGAAGGTATTGCGCATGCGTGGATGCACGCTCCCAAAAGCGTTCCTATTGGATGCTCGGGAGCGTTCCCGTGCGGGCTCCGTCGGTACCGACGATACCCATATGTGAAGACTCATTCCTGCTTGTTCCTGGAGATCACCTGTTACGAGTAACTACGCTTTCTCCAGGAACAAGCAGGAAGTCAGTCCTCACATATGAGACTCCCTAGCTATAGGCTACCGAGAACCCATAGCTGAAAAATGGCTCTCTAGACGAGCCGCAACAGCTGTAATAGGAATTCCTCTGAGAACACAACCCCCCACGGTAGCCTGACACCAAAGGGTCGGAGGGTAGGAGTTGCCTAAACCTCAAACGGGTTATGGAGTACCGCCTGGCTGAAAACACGTCCCGTCGGGACTCCCTCTCCAGGCAGTAATGGGTTGCAGAAGTCTGGCTTGAAGACCAAGTCGCGGCCTGGCAGAAACAGAACAGAGCAGTGGGGTGAGCCACTGACGCGGCTTTAGCCCTGACACGATGGGCTGTGACCCGACCTTGCAGTGGGAGGTCAGCTGACCTGTATGCCCAGGCAATGCAGTCTGCCATCCAGGTGGACAAAGTATGCTTGGAGACAGGTAGACCCAGCCTACTGGTGTCATAAGATACGAAGAGCTGAGAAACATAGAAACACAGAAATATGACAGAAAAAGACCACATGGCCTATCTAGTCTGTCCTTCCATAACTACAACAGTCCCCTTTTTACCTTTAGAGATAGCACAGTTACTTACCTGTAACAGGTGATCTCTGGGAACAGCAGGAATAAGTCTTCACATATGAGTCTTCATATATGGGTATCGTCGGTACCGACGGAGCCTGCGCGGGAACGCTCCCCAGCGTCCAAAAGGAAAGCTTTTGGGAGCATCCCACAGCGCCTGCGCGCTGCCTTCCCGCCTTTCCTAACTGCCTCTCTCCAGTTCGAGTTTTAAAGCTGAGACAAAGAGACAGAGAGGAGAAAGGAAAGATAGAGAGATACAACTCCTAGGGGAGGTGGGTGGGTTGTGAAGACTTATTCCTGCTGTTCCCAGAGATCACCTGTTACAGGTAACTGTGCTATCTCCAGGAACAAGCAGGAATGAGTCTTCACATATGGGGGACTCCCCAGCTAGAGATGCCTGGGAGATCACCCAGGTTGTGAGTCCCTGGAAAGGGCTCTACCTACACCCATGAATCTCAGGCATCCAGTCAGGGATGTAGGGTAGGAGTTGATTAGGTATGGAACAGGTGTTTGAGAACAGCCTGACCAAACAAGGCATCCCGGCGGGAGTCCTTGCCCAAGCAGTAATGGGCTGTAAAGGTATGAACCGAAGCACAGGTGGCCGCTCGACAGATTTGGTCGATGGACACAGAGTTTAGATGAGCCATAGAAGCTGCCATGGCCCTCACATTGTGAGCTGTGACATGGCCCTCCAGAGAAAGGTTCTTACTCTGGTAGGCGAAGGAAATACACTGAGCAATCCAATTTGACAGAGTTCTCTTAGAGACTAGAAGTCCTAAATGAGAGGGATCAAAAGCAACAAAAAGTTGAGAGGACTTTCTATGTTGCTGTGTCCTTTGTAAGTAGAAAGCAAGTGCTCTTTTACAATCCAGGGTATGAAGATTCCTCTCTGCACTTGATGCATGAGGTCCTGGAAAAAGACAGGTAAATACACCTCCTGGTTCAGATGAAAAGGTGAGACCACTTTAGGCATAAAGTGTGGATTAGTTCTGAGGACTACCTTCTCATGATGGAACCTTGTATAAGGAGGATTAGCCACTAAGGCTTGCAAGTCACTGATACGGCGAGCTGAGGTGACTGCAATGAGAAAAAAGGAATTTCAAGGAGGTAGTGACTAAGGGTTCGAAGGGTGGCTTCATGAGCTGGCCAAGAACCAGATTCAAGTCCCATGCCACTGGAGGTGGTCTAATGGGAGGTTTAGTCAAAAGAAAGCCTCTCATGAATCTTGCTATAAGAGGATGAGAGGAAATAGGCTGTCCATTGAGGGGTTTAAGGGATGCCGCAATAGCACTCAAATGGACTCTAATTGAATTTGTCTTAAGGCCTGCATGGGATAAATGCAGCCAATACTCTAGTAAAGAATTCAGAGGTATTGCAAGAGGGTTAAGACCCTTCTCTGCACACCAAATGGTAAACCTCTTCCATTTAAAAGCATAGGAACGTCTGGTGGAAGGCTTTCTGGAAGCATGAAGGATATCCCTCACCTGCTGAGAAAGAGGTAAATCTTGAAGGTCTAGGCCTTCAGCAACCAGGTCCTGAGATGAAGAGACTGGGGATTTGGGTGCCACAACGTTGCCTCCTCCTGGGAGAGGAGATCTGGAGCAGACCCCAAGTCCAGGGAGGGAGCTTGAGAGATGCAGAAGTAGAGGGTACCACACTTGGCATGGCCAACATGGTGCTATGAGGATCATAGACCCTTTGTCTCTCTGAAGCTTGAACAGTGTCTTGGGAATGAGGGGAATAGGTGGAAAGGCATAGAGGAAATCTTGCCCCCAATGAAGGAGGAAGGCATCCCTGGCCTCCCTGACACGGAATCCTGGAACAGAACCAGGGAAGTTTGGCATTCCATGGACTTGCAAACAGGTCTATGTCTGGGGTTCCCCAAATTCGAAAGATCCTGGCTATCTGGTCCCCATGGAGGGACCATTCGTGTGGAAGCAGAACTCGACTGAGTCTGTCTGCCCAAGAGTTTTGAATCCCTGGAAAATACACTGCCATGAGATGGATGTGATGCTCTCTGGCAAAGGCCCACAATCTCAGAGCTTCGTTGCAAAGCGACAGAGAGCTAGTCCCCCCCTGCTTGTTCACATAGAACATGGCTACTTGGTTCTCCGTGTGGATGAGGACTGTCTTGTAGCTGAGCAGGGTGTGGAAGACAGAGCCAGAAAGATTGCTCTGAGCTCTAAGAGGTTGATATGTAGAGATGTCTCCTGTGGAGACCAGATGCCCTGGGTGGAGAGATCTTGTAGATGAGCTCCCCAACCCTTTGGAGAGGCATCTGTGGTAAGGGTTGCTTGGGGTAACACCTGTTGAAAGGGGGACCCCAGCAAAAGATTTTGAGTGGACTTCCACCAATGGAGAGAGCAAGAGGCGACTGGAAGTCGCTATTTTGTCTGACAAGCACCCTGATGCCTGGGTCCATTGGGTGGACAAAGTCCATTGAGCTGCCCTCATGTGAAGGCGAGCATAAGGAACCACATGCACGGTGGATGCCATGTGGCCTAACAGTTGTAACATCTCTCGAGCAGTTAAATGGGATTTTAACTGAATCTGTGAGGCTAACTGCACCAAGCGTAGGCAACGGGCCGGGGGAAGATAGGCCCTTGCAGTTGTGGTATCCAGCAAGGCCCCTATGAACTCTAGAGATTGAGTAGGGGTGAGATGGGATTTTGGAATGTTTATAACAAGTCCCAGATACTGAAGAACACGCCTTGTGCAGGCCAGGGAAGTCTAGGCCTCTGACTGGGATGGAGCTCGGATGAGCCAGTCGTCCAGATATGGGAATACGAATATCCCTAGAGTGCGTAGAAATGCAGCTACTACTGCCATGCATTTTGTGAACACTCTTGGTGCAGAGGCCAGACCGAAAGGAAGCACTTTGTATTGGTAGTGCTTTCCTTGGAAAAGGAACCAAAGGAACCTTCTGTGTGTTGGACGGATAGGACATGGGTGTACGCATCCTTGAGATCTAGAGAACAAAGCCAGTCCTGACTCTGGAGGTATGGAAGGAGAGTTCTGAGAGAAGTCATCTTGAATTTCTCCTTGCATAGAAACTTGTTCAATTCTCTGAGATCTAAGATGGGTCTGTAGCCCCCTGTTTTCTTTGGAATGAGAAAATAGGGGGAGTAGAACCCTAAGCCCTGTTGAAGGGGTACTTCTTCTATTGCCCCTTGGGCAAGAAGGGTAGCAATCTCCTGACCCAGAAGATCGAGGAGAGATGTTGGAGAATTGAACTGTTTCACCATGGTGTGAGGGGGAAGGTTTAAGAAATGAAGCTTGTACCCTTCTCTTATGATGGAGAGGGTCCATTGCTCTGCTGTGATTTGTTCCCATCTGGGAGCAAAATAAGCTAACCTTCCTGGAATGGTGAGAGGCTCTGGATGTTTTAGAGCCAGAAAGGCTAAGTTCTCTAGTTGTAAGTCAAAGGCCCTGAGGAGGCTGAGGCTGTTGGGCCATAGCAGTCCTGGCAGCCTTAGGCTTGGTCTGTTTTGGTTGTTGCTGTCTCTTTGTAGCAAAACGACCTGCAGAAGAGGCCTGACCATAAGCAGAAGAATATTTCCCTTTTTTTGGGAAAAATCCTTTTTTGAACAACCTCTTTCTAAAAGGAGCAGAAGTAGACTTGGAAAGTTTATCTAAAGCAGAGTTTTCAGCATCCATCTGGTTGGCCTTTGCTTGCCAATCTTTGCCAAAAAGGTTTTCACCTGTACAAGGAAGGTTACCTAGTCCATCCTGAACCCAGGGTTCCAAATCAGCAGCTTGTAACCAAGCAACTCTGCGTTCACCTATGGCAATAGCCGAGGCTCTGCTGGCACCTTCAAAACAGGCAAAGGCTGCATGGTTGGAAAACTTGGAAATATCCTGGGTATGTTTAAGCCAGGTGAGAAACTCTTCCCTTTTATCTTCTGAAATAAAAGGAGATAAAAGTTTGCAGATGATCTGTAACTTCCTTTAGAAACATCCCCATATAGAGACTATAGGAGTTGATTCTGGCCACAAGCATACTGGCCTGGAAGATTCTCCTGCCAAAGGCATCTAAGGTTCTGCATTCTCGTCCTGGAGGAGAAGAAGAGTGCCTTTTTGCACTCTTTATCTTTTTCATAGCAGACTCCACCACAATGGAGTGATGAGGAAGCTGAGTCTTATGAAAACCAGGACAAGGAGGAACACGATACATGGTGTCCAACCTATGAGAATGAGGGGAGGTGGTAAGAGGAGTCTCCCATAAGCCCAACATGTGATCATAAAGAATCTCATGTATTGGTAAAGTGGCTGCCTCTTTAGGAGCCTTAGGATAATGCAAAATATCTAATTTTTTGGCTCTAGGCTCAGTCTCAGAGGCCACTGAGATGGAAAGGCCCCTGGCCAACTCCCCGATGAAGTCTTGAAAAGACAAGTCTTCTGGAGGAGACATTCTCCTTTTTGGAGAAGAGGGTTCCTGAGGAACGATCCCTGATGCTTCGATAGAGGCCTCTGATTCATCAGAGTCTTCAGAGGAATCGAAGTATTGCCTGTCTGGATGCTCTCGCAGAGCCCGATACACGTACCGGGGGTATCGACATCAGGAGTATTCGGTACCGATGGGCATCACAGAACAGTGTACCGCTGCCGTCGACGTGGATGTCGATGCAATCGGTACCGGTACCGGAACCGATATCGGGTCCGGTACCGGAATCGGTACCAGCACCTGAGTTTGTTGCAGTACCGAAGGCGTCGCAGCTTGTATGAATGCCGTGATGGCACGCTGCATGGTCAGAATATTCTGATCCATCGACGCCACCAATGTCTGGATGTCTGTACCAGTGGAAACCACCGGTACCCCATAACATTGTAACAGGTGATCGGTCGAGGCCAAGCCATCAATGTCAACCTGTGACCCCATAGATAAAGCTTTGGAAGCCGGAGCCTCCCGCCGGGGTAATTTTGCCGGTGCGGATTCCTCGAGGGCAAGCCCGGAGGCATCTCGATACTTAAAGGGAGATCTACTCTTCGAGGACTGGCTGGACTTAAGTTTGGTTACCTGAGATCCATGGGAGGAAGAGGAAGCCCTGGAAGACGTTGATGCCACCGAAGCTGCATCAGAGGGAAACAGGGTACTGAGCTTGGCTGCTCGATTCTGTAGGCCTCTTTTAGACATCATGGAACAGGACTCACAGTCCGTCATGGAATGATCAGGACCTAAGCATTTGACACCAGTCATGGGTGTCGGTGACAGAAATAGTGCCACTGCACTTCGTGCACTTTTTAAACCCGGAGGTGGGCTTTTCCATGAGGAAAAATTTGTGTAGGCCTAAGGCCACAGAAGAAAAAGCACCGAAGTGAGAAAAAAATAGTTTTTTTGTTTTTTTTTTAAAAGAAAAAACCGGCGGTACCGGTCTGGAGACGAGATGGCAGACACGCGACTAAAGAAATAAAGAAAAATAAGAAATTCTTCAGCGGTGACAGGAAAGCGTAGTTACTCACCTGTAACAGGTGTTCTCCAGGAGCAGCAGGAATCAGTCCTCACTTATGGGTGACGTCGGCGCCGACGGAGCCCTCGCGGAGCAATTTTCCCCAGCTTTCAAAGAAAGCCTTTGGGAATTGCAGCGCGCATGCGCGGTAGTCTTCCCGCCCGAAGGTGCCATCTTAGCCAGTCAGATGACATAGCTAAAAAAGACAGCATAAAAATTTGCAAAAAGAACATAAGCAGACGATTGCAACTCCAAGGGGAGGAGGGAGGGTAGTGAGGACTGATTCCTGCTGCTCCTGGAGAACACCTGTTACAGGTGAGTAACTACGCTTTCTCCAGGACCAAGCAGGAAGTCAGTCCTCACTTATGGGACTCCCAAGCTCAAGGCTACCGGAGACCCTAAGCACAAAAATGAGCTCCCTCTAGCTCAGCAGCACAGAAGGAAAGAATCTTCGCTGAATTATCACCCACCGGTAGCCCACATCCGGGATGGAGGGTAGGAGTTGCTCAGACCTCAAAGAGATTACGGAGGACTGCCTGTCCGAAAGCACTGTCCCTACGGGACTCCCTCTCGAGACAGTAATGGACCGCAAAAGTCTGGCTCGAAGACCAAGTAGCGGCCCGGCAGATGTCTGCCAGCGGAACAGAGCGGAGGTAAGCCACTGACGTGGCCTTTGCCCGAACGCAATGAGCCGTGACTCGACTTTCTAAGGCGAGTCCGGCTGCCCCATAAGCCCAAGAGATACAGTCCGCAACCCAGATGGACAGAGTACGCTTGGAGACCGGGAGCCCCAATTTATTGGGGTCAAAGGACACAAAAAGCTGCGCAGCTTTACGGTGCTCCCGCGTACGGTCAAGGTAGAAGTTCAACGCCCTTCTACAGTCCAGGGTATGGAGGACCGTCTCAGCTCGGCTGGAGTGTGGTCTGGGAAAGAAGGTTGGAAGTACCACCTCCTGATTCAAGTGAAAAGGGGAGACCACTTTAGGCAGAAACTTTGGGTGAGTCCGTAGGACTACCCTATTCTTGTAGAACCGAGTGTAGGGGGGATCAGACACGAGGGCCTGTAATTCACTTACGCGCCTAGCGGAAGTGAGGGCTATCAAGAACAGCGTTTTCCAAGACAGAAAACGGAGAGAGCAGGTAGCCATAGGTTCAAAAGGCGGACAGGTGATCCGCTGTAAAACCACATTCAGGTCCCAGTCAGGCGCTGGCGGGCGCAGAGGTGGTTTAAGTAGTAGGAGACCTCGGAGAAACCTCGCTACGAGAGGGTCGTTGGAGAGAGGTCTGCCGTCCACCGGCACATGATGTGCGGAAAGAGCACTGAGGTGAACTTTGACGGAGTTGGACTTAAGTCCCAGATTAGAGAGGTGTAGCAAGTACTGTAAGATCACCGACACCGGGCAGGAGAAGGGATCCTGAGACTGTTGGGTACACCAGACTGCAAAGCGACGCCATTTAAGGGCGTAGCATTTGCGGGTAGAAGGCCGTCGCGAAGCCAAGACGACCTCCTCCACCTCTGCCAGCAAGAGGAGAGGAGCAAGGACTACCCTCTCAGCAGCCAGGCCATGAGGTTGAGAGACCTGAGGTTGGGGTGCAGTAGGGACCCCTGATCCTGGGTGAGGAGATCCGGTTGCACCCCCAGAGGGATTGGATCCTCCACCGCCAGTTGCAGCAAGAGCGGAAACCACGGCTGCCTGGGCCAGCGAGGGGCCACCAGGATCATGAAAGCTTTGTCTCGGAGAACCTTGAAAAGGGTCCGAGAGACTAACGGGATGGGAGGGAAAGCGTACAGAAGGCTCCCCGACCATGAGATCAGAAAGGCGTCCGCCGCCACCCGAAGGGGGTGAGGCTGACGAGAGCAGAAGCGAGGAAGCTGCCGGTTGTGAGGACTGGCAAAGAGATCCACTGTGGGGAGGCCCCACCTGAGGAAGAGCTTCTGAACAATCAAGGGGTCCAGACGCCACTCGTGCGGCTGGAGGACCCTGCTGAGTTTGTCCGCCAGGCAATTTTCTTGGCCCGGGAGATAAACTGCCTTGAGGAGAATGCCGTGACTGACGGCCCAAGAGCAGAGCTTCTGTGCCTCCCGGCAGAGGAGGAAGGAGCCCGTGCCCCCCTGCTTGTTCACGTAGAACATGGCAACTTGATTGTCCGTCTGGACAAGGACGGACTGTTGGGAGGTCAGGTGGGAGAAGGCCTTGAGAGCTAGGCGGATCGCCCTGAGCTCCAGGAAGTTGATCTGCTGAGCAGACTCCCACTTGGTCCAGAGGCCTTGAGTACGTGCCTCTTGGCAATGGGCTCCCCAGCCCAGGAGGGATGCATCGGTGGTCAGCACCCGGGTCGGCTGAGGTGACTGGAAAGGCATTCCCAATACCAGGTTCGGCTGCCGGAGCCACCACCGGATAGACGAGACCAGCGGCTCGGAGACGCGCACCAGGTCTGCTAGGCCGCCCGTGGCCTGTCGCCACTGCTGGCGGAGACACCACTGAGCAGGCCGCATATTCAGGCGGGCATTGGGGGTCACATGGACGGTGGAAGCCATATGGCCGAGCAGTCTCAGGAAGCGCCTGGCGGAGACCAGGGGCTGGCTGCGAAAGCGGTCGGCTAGGTCCATGAGCCGCTGAGCCCTGTCGAGCGGTAGGTACGCTCGCGCCTGAGGGGTGTGCAGCCTTGCGCCGATGAACTCGAGATCCTGTGAGGGGAGCAAAGTGGACTTTGCGAAGTTGATGACAAAGCCCAAGTGCTGCAGCAGAGTCACCGTGCGGCACGTGGCGGTGGTGACCTCCTGAGCGGACGCTGCTCTGATGAGCCAGTCGTCGAGGTACGGAAAGACATAGAGGCCGTGAAGCCGGAGATGGGCCGCCACCACCGCGAGACATTTTGTGAAGACTCGCGGTGCGGAGGACAGGCCAAAGGGCAGTACTCTGTACTGGTAATGATTTCCTGCCACCACAAACCTTAGGTATTGTCGGTGGTTTGGGTGGATGAGGATGTGCGTGTAGGCATCCTTTAGATCCAAGGAGCATAGCCAATCTCCCTGCTGGAGGTAGGGCAGAAGGATTCCAAGGGTAAGCATCTTGAACTTCTCTCGCACGAGGAACTTGTTGAGGTTGCGCAGGTCCAGGATGGGTCTGAGGCCTCCTGTTCTCTTTGGTATCAGAAAATACCTGGAGTAAAAGCCTTGACCTTTCAGGTGGTGGGGCACCGGTTCCACCGCCTGTTCCTGTAGAAGACCTGCTAACTCCTGAAGGAGCAACTCCCTGTGCAGAGGGGGGCGCGGAGGCTCTCCCGGAAAATAGGAGGGAGGGACCTGATGGAAGTGGAGAAGGTAGCCCTCTCGCACGACCTGAAGCACCCAGGCATCTGCGGTGATGCTGGACCACCTGTCGGCGAAGTGAACCAGCCGGCCTCCGGTGCTGGGGGGAACCAGCGGGGGGGGAGAGGCTATGCTGAGCGAGTCAAAAACCCCCACCCTGCTGAGCAGGGGCTGGTGGCGCAGGCTTGGGGGCTTGCTGCCTACGGGACCCGTTACCCCGTCCCTTGGCCTGCTGGCCCTGTTGGGGAGCTGCAGGGGCCTGATAATGGGGGTATTGTTTGTAGGCAGCCGCCTTCCTCGGGTAAAAGGTCTTTTTTCCCGAGCCCTTCTTTTTCTGGGAAGGGGCGGAGGTCTTCCTAGAAAGCCTGGTCCTGGTGAGAGTCTCAGTCTCAATTTGTGCAGCCTTTTCCGCCATGGGCTTGCCAAAGAGGTTTTCGCCTCGGCAGGGGACATCGACCAACTTGTCCTGTACCCAGGGCTCAAGGTCGGATGACTGAAGCCAAGCCTGTCGGCGGGCACCGATGCCGGCTGCGGCTACTCGAGCCGAGGCTTCAAAGCCATCATAGGCTGCCCGGGACATGAACTTTGAGCATTCCCGAATACCTGTGGACAAGGCTAGGAACCTCCGCAAGGGTTCCTCGGACAAACCAGCGGAGAAGCCGGCTAGCTCTTTAGCCAGATCCCTGAGATACATGCCCATGTAGAGCTGGTAAGTCTGGACACGACAGGCGAGCATAGAGCCCTGGAAGCACTTCTTGCCAAGGCCATCCAGGTTACGGGCCTCCCTTCCAGGAGGCACCGAGGAGTGCATCTTCTGGCTCTTAAGACGATGCATGGCCGATTCCACTACCATGGAATGGTGTGGCAACTGCGCCTTTTGAAAGCCAGGGCTCTTGCGGACTCGATAGATAGAATCGACCCGCTTGCTCAGGACCGGCGAGGAGGCCGGACTCTCCCACATGCGGAAGAGCAGTCGTTCCAGCATAGGAGGAACCGGCACAGTAAAGTGCTCCCTCGCGGGAGAGTCATACTGGAGGGCGTCGAGCTCTTCGGCTCGAGGCTCCTCCTCGGGGTCCGCAGGGAAGGCCAAAGCCTTGGCCATATCCCTAACGAAATCCGAGAACCGGGCATCCTCCGGGGGGGACTGCTTCCGAGGCTCGGACTCCGGAGAGTCCGATGGGACACACCGAGTCCGGAAAGAATCAGGTGACTCTTCTTCCTCTGACTCCCAGACCGACTCCGACGAGGACTCGGTGGGGTCGGCTCGGGCAGGGTGCGGCGCCAGCCGCCCCGACGCCGAGGGAGTCGGCGTCGGCGACCTCGGTCCCGAACGGGAGGCCGAGGGCGACCTCGACCGAGGATCGACTCGAGTTCTCATCGACTCGAGGATCGGCTCGGTCTCCGGGGTCGACTTGGACGTCGACGTCCCGGCGGTCGGGGGCAGCGACGCCAGCGAAGCCAGCGAGCAGTGCCCGCTGCTGGTCCATGAAGGCAGACAATCTGCTCTCCAAGGCCGTCAACCTGAGTCCGAGCTCAGGCGACCCAGCAGCCCCCGACTCGGGCCCCGACGGCGTCGGGCCCGACGTCGGCTGACGCGGAGGCGAGTCCAGAAGGACAACAGGACTTACCCGGGCAGGCATCTCCGACTCCAGGCGAGGTCGCTTCGGGAGGTGATCCTTCTCCAAGGACCCGGGGCGGCTGTCGGGGCTATGCGACCTGGCCCTCGCGGAGCCAGGAGCGTCCACCGACGCCGCCCTCGCGGGTTTTTTCCTTCCGTCGATGGTCCCCGGAGGGAGAACCCCGGTCGGAGGAGCTCCGTCGACGGTCCGAACTGGAGCCTTTCGACAGTGAGGCCTCCGACGAGGTCCGGGTACGGCTGGGGTCAGCGAAGATTCTTTCGCGCTGATGCCGCCGACTTCTCAACGCCTTCGAGGACAGTTTGCTGCAGGGCCCACAGATCAGTTCCTCGTGATCTGGGCCCAGGCAGCGGAGGCAAAGGTCGTGTGAGTCGGTGAGTGACATATTTCGGTCACACCGACCACACCGCTTAAAGCCACTGGCAGCCATCGGGGGAAAAAGGGCCCCTGCGAGGTCAAAGGACCGGGCTGCCAGGGAAAAAACGAAACGAAAACTGACTAAGTCAGAAAAACCGAAAAACCGTTAGAGGACTCGAGACCGGCGTCGCGAGTCCGGGCGGGAAAACGACCGGCGTCGAACCGAAAGAAAAAAGGATAAATACAGAGGAAAATCAACTTTTTCGCGGGGACAAGACGGGGACGTCTGTAGGGCTCCGCGGAAAAAAGAAGACTGGCTAAGATGGCACCTTCGGGCGGGAAGACTACCGCGCATGCGCGCTGCAATTCCCAAAGGCTTTCTTTGAAAGCTGGGGAAAATTGCTCCGCGAGGGCTCCGTCGGCGCCGACGTCACCCATAAGTGAGGACTGACTTCCTGCTTGGTCCTGGAGAAACACGACCTGCTGGCTCCATGGAAAAGAAGAACTGGAGAGAGGCAGTTAGGAAAGGCGGGAAGGCAGCACGCAGGCGCTGTGGGATGCTCCCAAAAGCTTTCCTTTTGGACGCTGGGGAGCGTTCCCACGCAGGCTCCGTCGGTACCGACGATACCCATATGTGAAGACTCATTCCTGCTTGTTCCTGGAGATCCTCTGTTTATCCTATGCTTTTTTAAATTCAATTACTGTCCTCATCTCTACCACCTCCACTGGGAGACTATTCCATGGATCCACTACTCTTTCTGTAAAGAAATATTTCCGCATATCACTCCTGAATCTATCTCCCTTCACCCTCATCCCATGTCCCCTCGGAGCAGAACTTGCTTTCAATTGAAAGAGGCTCTCTCTCCCTGAACATTTATGCCACGGAGGTATTTAAACATCTCAATCATATCGCCTCTATCCCGCCTTTCCTCTAAGGTGTACATAAGATCATTATAAAGCATTTGAGGACAGACTGAAGGAAGACCACTAATAATTTTAGTAGCCACCCTCTGCACCAACTCCATCCTGTTCACATCCTTTTGAAGGTGTGGTCTCCAGAATTGCACACTATACTCCAAATGAGGTCGCACCAAAGACTTAAACAGAGGCATTATCACCTCCTTTTTTTCTGCTAGCCATTCCTCTCCGTATGCACCCAAGCATCCTTTTATAGCTTTTGCCGTCACCTTTTCTACCTGTTTAGCTACTTTAAGATCATCAGACACAACCACCCCTAAGTCCCGCTCTTCTTTAGTGGACAAAAGTACTTCACCCCCTATACTATATTGCTCCCTTGGATTGCTGCAGCCCAAATGCATGACCTTACATTTTTTAACATTAAATCCTAGCTGCCAAATTCTAGACCATTTTTCAAGTTTAGCTAGATCCCTCCTCATGTTATCTACCCCTTCCTGGGTGTCTACTCTATTGCAGATTTTGCAATCATCCGCAGAGGCAAACCTTACCTGAAAGCCCTTCCGCTATATCACTAACAAAGATGTTAAAAAGAATCGGACCAAGGACAGATCCCTGGGGCACACCACTGATAACATCCTTCTCCTCAGAGTGAGCTCCATTTACTTGTACTCTGTCGCCTCCCACCCAACCAATTTCTAACCCAAGCAGTAACTTTAGGGTCCATCCCTAGGGTGCTCAGTTTGTTTATAAGTCGCCTGTGAGGAACAGTGTCAAAGGCTTTACTGAAATCTAAATACACCACATCTAGGGCTCTCCCTCGGTCCAACTCCCTGGTCACCCAGTCAAAGAAATCAGATTAGATTTGTCTGACAAGACCCGCCTCTGGTGAATCCATGCTGCCTCGGATCCTGTAATCCGCTGGACTCCAGAAACCTCACTATTTTCTCTTTCAGCAGCGTTTCCAATAATTTACTCACCACCGAAGTTAAACTAACCGGCCTGTAGTTTTCAACCACATCCTTACTTCCGCTTTTGTGTAAAGGCACCACATGAGCCTCTCTCCAATCCTTTGGCACCACTCCCGACTCCAACGAGGCATTGAAAAGGTCAGTCAGTGGAGCTGCTAGAACGTCCAAGTTCCCTCGGGTGTATCCCATCTGGTCCCATCGCTTTATCTACTTTAAGTTGAGATAGTTTCTCACGAACACTGTCTTTTGAAAATTGTTCAAGATGTCCTTTGCTTCTGTTCCTATTTGTGGGTGTTTTCTGTGGTCCTGCTCCTGGTTCTTCATCTGTGAACACAGAACAAAAATATTTGTTAAGCAATTCCGCTTTATCCTTATCGGCTTCTACATATTCCTCCCCTGCACCCTTGAGTCTGACAATACCACTCTTGCCCTTCCTCTTCTCACTAATATATCTGAAAAATGTCTTATCCCCCCATTTTATTGCATTGGCTATTTCCTCCTCCTTTTGAATCTTTGCCTTCTTGACTACTTTGTTAGCTTCTCTAAGTTTTTCCAAATACAGATGCCTGTCTTCCTCTCTGTGATCTCTTGTATTTCATGAAGGCCTCCCTCTTTCTTCACTTTTTCAGCTACTTCTTTCGAAAACCATAGCGGTCTCCTTTTCCTTTTACCTTTATGTACCATTTTAACAAAAAGGTTGGTTGCCCTTAAAATATCCCCTTTCAGTTTTTCCCACTGTTTTTCTACATCCCTCAGCTGTTCCCATCCAACTAACAACTCCCTGAGGTATTGGCCCATCTTCGCAAAGTTAGTCTTCCTAAAGTCTAAGATCCTCGCCTTTGAATGGATTCTAACAGCCCTAGTCCTAATACTGAACCACACCATCTGGTGATCACTGGATGCAAAATGATCTCCAACTACAACATCAGAAACACTTTAACCATTGGTAAGCACCAAGTCCAGTATGGCCCCTTCACGTGTGGGGTCTGTTACCAATTGCCTGAATAGTTCTCCCTGTAGAGAATCCAAGATCTCCTTACTTCTAGATGATACTGCAGCAGGAATGTGCCAATCAACATCTGGCATATTGAAATCTCCTATCAGTAGCACTTCCCCTTTCCTAGCAATGCTGCACATGTCTTCAATTAACTCTGTCCACCTCTTCCTCTTGTGAAGGAGGTCTGTATATCACATCAATCTAAATAGATTTCTCTTTCTAGTTTAACACACAATGCCTCCCATCTCCCTTTTAAGCTCTGTAATTCCAAAGCTTTAATAGTAGTTTTTACATATAGTGCGCCACTCCTCCCCTACTTCCTACCCTGTCCTTTCTGAATAAAGTATAGCCAGGTATAGTTACATCCCAATCATGGTTTTCTGTGAACCATGTTTCTGTAACTGCCACTAAATCCAAGTCAGCCACTCCCACCAAAGCTTCAACATCAGGGATCTTATTTCCCATGCTACGGGCATTTATACACACTGCTTTCCATATGTTACCCCTGTTACCCATTTCCATAAAGTTATTTAATGTATCACATACCTGGGGGCTTTCACTTACCTGGGGGCTTTCTTTACCCATCCCCAACGAATCTAGTTTAAAGCCCTCTTCAGTAGATTAGCCAGTCTACTACTGAAGACGCGTTGACCTTTCTTGGATAGATGGATGCCATCTCTGCTCTGCAACCCTTGGAACAGCATCCCATAGTCTAGGAAACCAAAATGCTCTCGATGACACCATCCACGCAGCCATACATTCATCTCCAGGATGCGAGCCTCTCTGCCTTGGCCTTTACCCTCAACAGGGAGGATTGAGGAAAACACCACCTGTGCACCCTAACTGCTTCACCCTCTGTCCCAGAGCTATGAAGTCACTTTTGATACGTTCTGAGGTATACCTGGCAGTACATTTGTTCCAACATAGATTAGCAACATTGGGTAATAGTCAGTGGGCTTGATGAGTCTCGGCAAACTCTAACATCTTGGATTTTGGCACCAGGCAGACAGCATACCTCTGGACATCAAGTCTGGTCGGTAGATGGACGCCTTAGTACCCCTCAGTAGAGTCTCCAACCACCACTACCCTTCGTTTCCTTGTGGTTACTGATTCTGCAACTTTGGGGTACTTGAGCTCTGGTTCTTCCCTTTCCAGGGATGCTTTCACCTCCTCCACTTCCAGGGCTGCATAATGGTTCTTCAATTCAAGGGCTAGAGAAGTTGGATTGGTGATTTTGCAGGCCCTGGTGACTTGTGTCCAAACATCGACAATTTGTTGGCACCCATCTTCTCCTCTGCTGGAGAGCTTGGTTGCTGTAAGAAGCATCTCATCAATGTACTTCTGTCTTGAATGTTCCTCAGCTTCGCCACCTCCTCTCTGAGTTCCTCCACTTGTTTCCTCAGAGCTTCAGCATGCAGGCACCCTGCACATGGAACCGGTCCTTCAACTGACATTAGGACCTCTGTCTGGACCGAGGCAGAAGCTGTAACGGGGGCAACAGCTTTAGTGATACGATTTTTCCCAGCCATTGTTCTGTTCGTGGAGCTTAGGTATCTGTTAAAGCAAAAGAGAGATCTACGAAGTACCAGCCAGTTTCCCAGCTGTCCTTTCAGAGAAAAAGCAGTTAAATCTCCTTAATTATATTCAAAATGTGCTGGTCCAATTCTCTGTGCTTTGTCAAATGGGGAGGTGCCCTATAAAGCAAGACTACTTGCTAGGGGTGGGTGGGAGTCAGGGTGGGTAGGGAGGGAACTAACACCTGATTAGGTGTTAGCAGTTCCCTCAGCTGAGGAGGTTACTGGAGTTCAACCACCTACTGTGCTCAAGGAAAGTCCCACTAAAGCACCAAAAAAAGTAACCTTCCTTTAAAAATGTACAAAAAAACCTTTTAAGAGCTCCCTGTCAGAGAGCTAACAACTTAATATAATAAAACAAACCCTTAAATCCTTACTGTTGGTTGATCTGGAGAGCTTCTGTAGGAAAGCCCTTCAATGTCCCCGCGTACGTTCCAGGTAGAAGACTAACGCCCTTTTGCAATCCAGGGTATGCGGGACCGCCTCTGCCAACTGGCATGCGGCCTGGGAAAGAAGGTTGATTGAGGTGGAACAAAGACTACTTTCAGAAGTAACTTGGGGTGGGTGCGAAGAACCACCCTGTTCCTATAAAACCATGTGTACGGTCTTATTAGAAACCAGAGCTTGCAGCTCACTCACACAGCTGGCAGATGTGAGTGCCACCAGGAAGAGCACTTTCCAGGAGAGGAAACGCAGATGGCAAGTGGACATCGGCTCAAACGGTGGGCGAGTAAGCTGCTGCAAGACCACATTCAAGTCCCACTCAGTTGCCGGAGGACAAACCAGGGGCTTTAGTAGAAGTAGACCTCAGAGGAATCTGGACACCAAGGGGTGAGCCGAAAGAGGTTGTCCTTCCACTGGAGAGTGGTTTGCTGACAAAGCACTCAGGTGGACCCTGATGGAGTTAGACTTGAGACCCAACTCTGATAGGTGAAGTACTGAAACATCACTGGCACAAGGCAAGAGAAAGGGTTTTTGTTGTGTTGGGTACACCACACCTCAAACCTATGCCACTTGAAGGCATAGCATTTCCTAATGGACTGCCTCGTTGAGGCCAGCAATACTTCTACATTTTTCGGTAAGATGAGAGAAAGCCAGTACTATCCTTTAAGCAGCCATGCCATCAGATTGAGCGATCTGAGGCTGGGGTGTAAGAGCCCCACTCCTGAGACAGGAGGTCGGGCTGCATCCCCAGTGGGAGTGGGGTTTCCACAGCTAGCTGGAGAAGCAGCAGAAACCAAGGCTGTCTGGGCCATCTGGGGGCTACCAGGATGACCGAGGCCTTGTCCCAAAGGATTTTGAACAGAGTTCATGCCACCAGAGGCGTGGGAGGAAACGCATACAGGAGGCCCACTGACCAAGAGATCAGAAAAGCACCTGCAGCCACCCTCAGAGGATGTGGCTGTCTGGAGCAAAACTTGGGCAACTGGTGATTCTGCGGGCTGGCAAAGGGATCAATGGACGGATGCCCCCAGCGGAGGAAGATCTGCTGGGCCACTTCCGGACTCAGTTGCCATTTGTGAGGTTGGAGACTCCCGCTTAGCTTGTCTGCTAGGAAGTTATCCTGGCCAGGCAGATAAACTGCTTTGAGAGATATACCCTGCCTGACTGCAAAGGAGCAGAGGTCCCGTGTCTCCTGGCATAGGATTCGTGACCCTGTACCTCCCTGTTTGTTCACATAGAACATTGCTACCTGGTTGTCTGTCTGCACCAAGACAGACTGATTTGAGAGAACATGACAGATGGTTTGAAGAGCTAGGTGAATCGCTCGCAGCACTAGGAGGTTGATTTGGTGTGTGGTCTCCTGAGACCACAGACCCTGAGTGCATCAACCTTGGCAATGGGCTCCCCAGCCCAGCAAGGAGGCATCTGTCGTTAGGACTCTTATGTGCGAGGGAGTCTGGAAAAGCACTCCCTCGAGCAGGTTGGCTGGCTGAAGCCACCACTGTAATGATCTCACTAGTCGTTTGGACACCGTTACTCTCTCTCGGAGGCTACCTGTGGCTTGCGTCCATTGATCTGAGGCACCACTGAGCTGTTCTCATGTGGAGGCAAGCATTTGGGGTCACATGTATCGTGGAGGCCATGTGGCCCAGGAGGCGTAGGAAGTGTCTCACTGAGACCTGAGACTTATGGCTGATCCGGTACACTAGCGCCAGCAGTCTTTGTGCCTTGTCTTCTGGCAGGTAAGCCCTCGCTTGCAGGGTGTCTAATCTTGCTCCTATGAACTCCAAGTCTTGAATGGGGAGCAATGTAAACTTTGCGTGATTTATGACAAAGCCTAGATGCTATAGAATGTTGATAGTGCGATAAGTGGCCTGTTGGGCCTCCTGAGGCGACTGGCCCCTGATGAGTCAGTCGTCCAGATAAGGGAAGACAAAAATCCCTTGGCTTCTGAGGAAAGCCACCACCACCGCCAGGCATTTTGTGAACACTCTGGGAGCAGAGGTTAGGCCAAAAGGGGAGCACTCTGTATTGGAAATGGTTTCCTCCCACTACAAATCTCAGATACTGTCTGTGGTCTGGATGGATGAGGATGTGTGTATAGGCATCCTTCAGGTCTAAGGAGCATAGCCAAATCTCCCCGGTGGACGTAAGCATCAAAATTCCAAAGGAAAGCATCTTTAACTTTTCCCTCACCAGGAACTTGTTTACGTTTCGCAAGTCGAGGATGGGTCGGAGGCCTCCTTTTCTCTTTGGCATTAGAAAATACCTGGAATAGAAGGCCTTTCCCTGCAGGTGGTGGGGCACCAGTTCCACCGCCTGATCCTCTAAAAGACCTGCCAACTCCTGCAAGAGGAGGTTCGTGTAGAGGCGGTCGGAGAGGCTCCCCTGGAATGAAGGAGGGGGTACCTGGCTGAGGTTAAGTAAATACCCTCTTTGGACTATCTGTAGTACCCAGGTATCCATGGTGATGGCTGGCCACCTGTGAGTGTACAGGGTCAGCCTTCCTCCCGTGCAGAGCCGAACCACTGGTGAGAGAGATTATGCCTTGGGAGTCAAAAAAACCCCTCCCGGCTGGGTGGGAGGTGGGGCCTGGGGGTCTTCTGCTTACGTGGGCCATGCCCCTGTCCCTTGGCGTGCTGCCCCTGTTGGGGAGCTGGGGTGGCCTAATAAGTGGGGTAGTTGCGGTAAGCAGCACCCTTCCTTGGGAAAAAGGACTTTTTACCCAATCCCTTCTTTTTTTGAGAAGGGGCAGAAGTCTTCTTAGAGAGCCTTGTCCGGGTCAAGTACTGACTCGATCTCTGCAGCCTTCTCAGTCATGGGTTTGCCAAAAAGGTTGTCACCTCGGCAAGGGACATCGACCAACTTGTCCTGAACCCATAGATCCAGATCCGACGACATTAGCCAGGCGTGGCGGCGTGCACAGATGCCGGGCATGGCTACTCGGGCCGAAGCCTCAAAGCCATCATAGGCTGCTTGAGACAAACTTCGAGCACTCCCAAATCCCAGTGGACAAGGCCTTGAAGCGCTGCAAGGGTTCCTCGGAGAGGCCAGCTGAGAACCCGGCAATCTCCTTTGCCAGGTCCCGCAGGTACATGCCCATGTACAGCTGGTAAGTTTGGACACGGCATGATAGCATCGAGCCCTGGAAGCACTTTCTGCTGAGGGCGTCCAGGTTCTGGGCCTCCTGGTGAGGAGGCACTGAGGAGCGCATTTTTGGGCTCTTGAGCCTGTGCATGGCTGATTCCACAACCATGGAGTTCTGCGGAAGCTGTGCTTTTTGGAACCCAGGGCTCTTGGACTCGATAGATGGAATTGACCCGCTTGCTAAGAACTGGCATCGAGGCTGGCGACTCCATGTGGAGCATCAGCCGTTCCAGCATCGGAGGAACCGGAACAGTAAGGGCTTCCTGCGGGGGAAGGTCATACTGGAGGGCCTCGAGCTCCTTGGCTCGAGGCTCCTCCTCGGTGTCTGCCAGGAATGCCAAAGCCTTGGCCATGTCCCTGATGAAGAGGCTCGGAACCCGGTGAGTCCGATGGGATACACCGGTTCCTATGGGTGTCTGGGGACTCTTCATCCTGTCTCCCATGCCGACTCCTCCGAGGAGGAAGCGAGCAGCTCCGGCCGTAAGGGTTTCGATCTCGACCACCCTGATGCCGAGGGCACCGGCGTCAACGAACTCGGACCCGAACGGGAGGTCGAGGGAGACCCTGGCCGAGGATCAACTCAAGTCCTAAGAGTCTTGAGGATCGGCTCAGCCTCCAGGGTCAACTTGGACATCAAGGTCCTGGTGGTTGGGGCTGATGGACCGGTGAGACTGCCTATCAGCGCCTGCTGCTGCTCCATGAAGGTAGATATGCTGCTCTCCAGGGACGCCATCCTGAAACCGAGCTCAGAAGGCTCCCCAGCCTCCGGCTCGGGTCCTGGTGCCAGTTCTCCTGGAGGAGAGTCAACGAGGACAACAGCAGTTACCTTCCTCGGTGTCTCCAGCTCCGTGCAAGGTAGCTTGGGGCAGGCCGCTCCGACTGAGGACCCGGGGCGGAGGTCAGGGCTCCGTGACCTGGTCCTCCCAGGTCAATCAGAGGCCTCCAATGACGCCGCCCTCACAAGCTTTTTCTTCCTGCGGTTTTCCCATAAGGGAGACCCCTGCTCAGAAGACCCCCGACGATGCTCGGGTTCAGACAGCTCCCGAGACATCAAGGCTTCTGAAGAGGTCCGGACCCGGGAGGATACGGACTCGGAGAAAATCCTCACGTTGTTGCTGCTGACTCCTAAGTGCCTTGGAGAATATCTTCCCACACGGGCCACAGACCTTCGGGTCATGGTCAGGCCCGAGGCAGTGGAGGCAGCCGTCGTGTGTGTCGGTGAGGGACATTAACTTTTTACACCAATCACACTTTTTAAGCCCGCTGGCAGCCATCGGGGGAAAAAGGACCCCTGGAAGGTCAAACAACCGGGCTGCCAGTTAAAAGAAAAAAAAAAGCGCGAACGCTAGTCACTAAAGACAAAAAACGAAAAAAACTGACTGGACTTGATACTAGTGTACCGAGCCGAGGCGGGAAGGGGAACCGGCGTTGAACCGGGTCAAAGACAACAAACTTCAGCAGTTTTGATGCACTTTTTCCGCAAGGGAAGTTGGACCAACTTCCATTGGGCGCTGCGCAAAAAGGGAGACTTGAGCAAGATGGCACCCTTGGCGGGAAGGGGACCGCGCATGCGCGATGCAATCCCAAAGGCTTTCTTTGAAAGCTGGGGAATTGCTCCGCACGAGGGCTCCGTCGGCACCCATATGTGAGGACTGACTTCCTGCTTGTTTCTGGAGAATCAGACTTCCTCAGCACTACCCAGATATGGCACTGCCCACACATGGCCCCAGCACTATCTGGGATGATATTCAATCTAGCCAGATAACTATAAGACAGCAAAGAGGATTATATTATATTAGCATAGCTCTGGTGCTGACCACTTCCTATATATGTTCTGTGCCACTCGATATCTGGATAATAGCACTGAATATATGCATTTAAAAATCAGTTTCAAAAAAGAAAATAAGTTAACAATTTTAAATAGTGACCTTCTCTTTTTAAGGACAAGTAACTTCTCAAAGTACTTAACACTACCTGGATGCTATGGCCTTTTGCTTCAGTAATATTCAGACAAATACTGGCTCTTTCTGCATTAGGGTCAGGAAAGTTTGGTGGGACACAGCTATAAGATGTGTACCATTTGGTTGTTCTAGACATATATATAGGCACTTTAGTACAAATTACTGAATTCTCTTAAAGGGAAACAATTTCATGTTTACTGCAATATCAGAAATAGTGCAATGTACCTATATCCTATGAGACTGTACACAAGCAGTTCTACCTACTTTTAGATCTCTGTAAACAACATTCTTCTCTGAGTGTAGGTAGTCCAGTGCTGAAACAATCTCTGCTCCGTAGAATCGAGCACGGTCTTCAGAAAAGACACGTTCCCTTGATAGATGGAAGAACAGCTACAATGGCAAAAGTATTGTCATTTATTTAGTGCACATCTACAATAGACCATTGAACAAAACTTTGTTTTACTGTAAAGCTGCCATTCATGTTAACAACTAATGCTTAGAATAAAACATACCTAGGAGAATTAAAAGTTGAATCTAACTAGAGGTGGCCTAAGCAGAAAGAAGAAATTAGACCTTACCTGCTAATTGTCTTTCCTTGAGTTGTCTCCGGGCCAGTCCAGATCAATGGGTAGTCAATCTCCCTCCTCTAGCAGCTGAGGACTGTATACTGAGTCTTGTTGCCAGGAAACCAAGCCCCCCCTCGCTGAGGTAGCAAGGCAGTCTTTACGTAGCAAGCAAGCAGAAACAGAAAAGAAACAAGTCGAAGGATATACGAAAACCCTGGAAGAGGCACACAGAAGACTATGACCACGCCCGGGCACAGAAAACAAGCCCGAAAATAGGAATGAAACCCAGCACCGGCTGCATCGAGCTCACCTAAGGTGCGGGTCTGCGTGGTTGCTTTTTTTTTTTTTTTTTTTGAAATCAGGAACTTAAGTGTAGAATCCCCATCTGAAATCCCAAAATACACCTGAAACCAACTGAACAGAGACACTGCGTCAAGACACTCTTAGGGCGGGGTCTGGACTGGCCCGGAGACAACTCAAGGAAAGACAATTAGCAGGTAAGGTCTAATTTCTTCTTCCTTATCGTGTCTCCGGGCCAGTCCAGATCAATGGGTAGTACCAAAGCAGTAACTAACCCTGGGAGGGACCTGTGAGCCCCGCGATGACGGCAGAAGCCCCCACCGATGCATCCCGACGTGCCAGTACATCCAGACGGTAATGCCGAGAAAAGGCATGCAGAGAAGACCACGCCGCCGCCCGACAAATGTCCACGGGAGGCACCAACGCCCATTCCGCCCACGACGTCGCCTGACCCCTGGTAGAATGAGCTCGAAGCCCGACCGGAACAGGCTGACCTCTGGACTCATACGCCACTCTAATGGCTTGCTTCACCCAACGCGCAATGGAAGCTTTTGAGGCCGCCTTTCCCCTGGACGGACCCCCATAGAGCACGAACAAACGATCAGTTTGCCGAAACGAGGCGGTCACCTTAAGATACCGACGGAGCACCCGCCCCATATCTAATTTCTTCAGAGAACGATCCAAAGGAGCTGCGGCTTCTGCAGCTACAAAAGTGGGTAGAGTAACGGTCTGATTGACATGAAAGGCAGACACAACCTTCGGCAAAAAAGACGGAACCGGTCGCAAAACCACTTTCTCCTCTGAGAACTGAAGAAAAGGCGGGCGACACGAAAGCGCCTGTAAATCGGAGATGCGACGAGCTGAACATAGGGCTACCAAAAAGGCTGTCTTCCAGGAAAGCTCTCGGACGGAACCGGAAGAATGCGGCTCAAACGGAGGACCCGTGAGAGCCTCAAGGACGAGATTCAAGTCCCAAGGAGGAACCACCGGACGAACCGGAGGACGAATAAGTCGAGCTGCCCGAAGAAAGCGAAGAACATCGGGATGGACAGAAAGACGCAAACCGCGAATCGGACCTCGAAACACCGCTAGCGCTGACAACTGCACCTTCAAGGTGCTGAGAGCAAGACCCTTCTCCAGTCCGCTCTGCAGAAAAGCGAGAATATCCGGAATAGCAGACCCGCGGGCCCGCAGCGAGCGATCCGCACACCAGGTTTCGAACACCCGCCACACGCGGATATAAGCCAAGGAAGTAGACCGCCTACGCGACTGCAACAAAGTAGAGATCACTGTGGCCGAGTAACCCTTTCGGCGCAACCTATCCCGCTCAAGAGCCATGCCGTAAGCGAAAACTGATCCGCCTGAGGCATCGGCATGGGACCCTGGTGCAGTAAGTCCGAGTGCGCGGGTAGACGCCAGGGCGGAGCTACTAACAGTCGCATCAGATCCGCGTACCACGGACGCCTGGGCCAATCCGGAGCAATCAGGATCACCAGGCCGTCGTGAGAGGTTGCTCTCTGCACCACTGGACCTACTAACGGCCAAGGCGGAAACACAGAGAAGCTGGGCCGACGGCCAGGGTTGCACGAGACCGTCGAGCCCCTCCGACATATGCTCTCTGCGTCGGCTGTAAAAACGCCCCGCCTTGGCATTGTGTAGAGTGGCCATCAAATCGATGACAGGAAGACCCCAACGTAAGGTGATCTCGTGAAAAACCTCCGCATGGAGTTCCCACTCTCCTGGATCCAGCATATGGCGACTTAGATAATCGGCCTGGACGTTGCTCTTTCCTGCCACATGAGACGCGGACAGCGCCGTGAGGTGCAATTCCGCCCATTGAAACAGACGCTGACTCTCTTCCAGGAGAGCCGAACTGCCCGTGCCGCCTTGGCGATTGATGTAAGAGACTGTCACGAGATTGTCGGAGAAAATTCAAACCGGCTTCCCCTCCAGAAGCTCGGCAAAGGCCAATAGCGCCAGATAGACCGTGCGGAGTTCCAGCCGATTGATCGACCAACGTGCCTCCGTTGGCGACCAAACCCCCTGCGCTATTTGCGCCAAACAATGCGCCCCCCACCCCGTCAGACTGGCATCGGTAGTGACTAAGACCCACTCCGGAGTAGTGAGTGGCACGCCCGCTAGAAGATGGTCCGGAACCGACCACCAATGCAGACTGAGCCTGACGGGGTCGGGACAACTCAAGCGCCAGGAGAGTGGATGCCGTTGTGGAGACCACAGAGAGTAGAGCCTGCTGGAGAGGCCGCATGTGCGCTCGAGCCCAGGGCACCAAATCCAAGGCTGCCGCCATCAGACCTAGCAACTGTAAGTACTTCCAAACGGTCGGAGCGCGAAGATGCAAAAAGGCTGCCACATGCGTGAGAAGCTTCCGAACCCGCTCCAGCGGCAAGAGGACTAGCCCCCTGTCGGTGGCGAACAACGCTCCTAGATACTGAAGCCGCCGAACTGGCTGCAGATGACTTTTGGACTGATTTATCACCCATCCGAGACTCTGTAGCGAAGACACCACCCGAGCAGTTGCCGAAAGCGACTGTCCTCGAAGGCGCTCGAATTAACCAGTCGTCCAAATATGGATGAACCTGGATCCCCTCTCTGCGAAGCGCCGCTGCCACGACCACCATCACCTTCGTGAAGGTACGGGGTGCCGTCGCTAGCCCGAAAGGCAAAGCTCGAAACTGGAAATGCCCCATAGGTAGCGCAAAACGAAGGAAACGTTGATGCTCCTCCTTGATGGGAATGTGAAGATAAGCCTCTGTCAAATCTATAGAAGTGAGAAATTCCCCCGGACATACCGAGCGAATCACGGATCTTAAAGTTTCCATCCGGAAATGTGAGACTCGCAGACAGCGATTGACATGCTTCAGGTCTAAAATGGGTCGAAAAGCATCTCCAGGCTTGGGAACTACGAAATAAATCGAGTATCGACCGAATCCGCACTGGTCTGGCGGAACGGGCACCACGGCCCGGAGATGCAGTAAGCGAAGCAACGTGTCCTGCACTGCTCGCCGCTTGAGAAGCGGACCGCAAGGAAAGAAGACGAATGCGTCCGATAGCGGACAAGCGAACTCGAGGGAATATCCCTCGCGGACAATCTGAAGCACCCACCTGTCAGTGGTAATGGCGGTCCAAGCAGAGAGAAACTCCCGCAAACGACCCCCGATGGGAATCTCCGCCTGGACCTGCCTCGCTTCATTGTGGCTTCTTAAGGGCAGGGGAGGAGGTTCCGAAGTAACCCCTTCCGGAACCCCGAGCGCCTCGAAAGGACTGCCCCCGAGACTGAAAACGTCCCCGCTGATAAGGAGCAAAACGAGCTCCCCGAAACCGGCGAAAGTCACGGCCTTGACCTCGTGAAAAAGAGGACTGCTTATTCGGACGCAGACGGTCCTCAGGAAGGCGTCCCCCCTTAGAGTCCCCTAAATCCTTAACAATCTTTTCCAAAGCCTCTCCAAAGAGTAATTTACCCTTAAAAGGCAATTTACTGAGCCGGGCTTTGGAAGACGCATCGGCTGCCCAACTACGCAACCAAAGAAAGCGGCGAGCCGCCACCGCCGATGCCATAGCTTTCGCGGAAATACGAATCAAATCATAAAAGGCATCCGCAAGATATGCCGCTGCCGACTCCAATTGAGCCCCTTGAATGGGCGGAGAAGAATCCCCCTCGGGTGCCGAAGTCTGCTGACTCCATCTAACGGAAGCCCGAGAGACGTAAGCACCACATACCGAAGCCTGCAGCGCCAAAGCGCTGGCTTCAAACGTCTGCTTTAAAAGCGCTTCAAGTCGACGATCCTGCATATCTTTAAGGGCGGTAGCCCCCTCCACAGGAATGGTGGTGACCGCAGACACCAGAGCATCCACCCTCGGTAGACGCAGGAGCTCTCGCTCCTCTGTAGGCACCGGGTACAACTTAGCCATCGTCCGAGCCCCCCGCAAGGAAGCCTCCGGGCATTCCCACTCAGAATCGATCATCTGCCTTATGACTCTGTGGAAGGGAAAACATTTTTGCTCAGACCGGACCCCCTGCAATAAGGGATCCTCTAAAGGTTCCTGCTGAGACGCCGGAGGAATTAGACTGAGAGCCGCCAGCGATTGCGCGATTAAGGCAGACAACTCGTCCCTTCTAAAGACCCTAAACACATTAGGGTCATCCCCTGGCCCCAATTCCCCGTCTTCTAGTTCCTCGGGCCAGGAATCGCCATCTGGGTCTGGCCGAAGCTCCCCTTCCTCCGGCCCCATAATCTCTGGTCCCAGCGATTTAGTATCAAACTTAGGCTGTCCACTAGGAAACGCAGAAATCCCCTGTGACAGCTCAGACCCGCAAGGTACCGGAGCCTGGGGCGCTAGAGGGAAATCGGCCCCCACAGGCACAGAAGCCTGCTCCTTTTGAAGTAAATAAGCCTTATGAAAGGCAATAATAAACTCCGGGGACAGAAATGGATCAGAAACTTGAGCCATGGCTGTGCTCCCCTGAGCAACCGGCTCTTCTGTGGAATGCTTAGTCTTAGCCTTGCGCTTTGCCGGTTTAGTCACAGGCACTGCAGAAACGGCCGCAGCACTTAAGATGGCCGCCGTTCCCGCGCATCTCCCCGATGATGGAACTGAGGAGACGCGGTCTCCGCCATTTCCGAAGGATTCCTGCATGGCCGAGATCTCCCGTTCTCCCCAATCGCTGCTCCGAAAACAAAGTGCGCGCCAAAAACAAAGCCTAAAACCGCCGCGGATAATAAACAAATGAAAGATGCCTGCGGCCGAAAATTTAAAGTACCTGTACACTGCACGGAGCTCTCAACACTCGCTGTCAGCGGGGAGAAGCATCAGAGAGACAGGGAAAGGACCCAGCATCTGAGGACCCCAGGTCTGGTCCCACAAGCGGCCTTAAGAGAGCAGAGGAGGCAGGCTCTGCCGCATGCTCTGAACAGCTTTGTCTGGTCACCAGAACCGCTGCGAATAGCAGGCTGCTAATTTCTGTAGCGTTAAACACCCTGCTAGGGTTACACTAAGTCTATCTGTGACTCTCTTCCGTTAAAATAAAACAAACCAACCAGTTAAAGAAATTTAAAGAAATAAAGGGAAAAAAACCCCCAAAGATCAGTGGGGAGTCAATCTCCACACGTCCAGTCCAGCTGCTGAGAACAATAAGACTGCCTTGCTACCTCAGCGAGGGGGTCTTGGTTTCCTGGCAACAAGACTCAGTATACAGTCCTCAGCTGCTAGAGGAGGGAGATTGACTACCCATTGATCTGGACTGGCCCGGAGACACGATAAGGAATGTAGTGTTTAATCATATACCTGGTTTACTATTTTTTTGCATTGTTGCTGCCTTCTCTTTTGGTACTATAGTTTTTGAATAGAAATTCATGAGACTTGATTTGGCAATACTTGCGTTCTCTTTATTGCTTACTCCCATCCACCCAGTTAATGCAATGAAAACTGTCAAGATCAAGCTCTCTGGAATCAACTTGGTATGCATGAACCACAAGCTTGTCCTATAGAGGTCAGTGAGCAATGGCTGGCATTCCTTCTCCCACTAAAGAGTGAATGTTACTGCAGCATCTCCAGCCTCAGCTATTCCAAGAGCTAGAGAGGTTTACAGAAAGCTCTGTGGTAGCATCTACCGCTACCATTATGTAGCTCACTGACCTTAAGAGAAACATTTTTTGGTTAGCCTTGTAACTTGCTAGCACATGCATGACTCCTGAAAAAGTATTTCTCAAAACATGAATTTCATTGTCCTGTAGTGTATTTATATTCCATCCTATTCAGTGTTCCAGACTGCTTCCAATGATACATAAAATGTGACTGTTACTTATCAGATAAAGCGTAGTTACTCACCTGTAACAGGTGATCTCTGGGAACAGCAGTCCTCACATATGGGTATCGTCGGTACCGACGGAGCCTGCGCGGGAACGCTCCCCAGCATCCAATAGGAACGCTTTTGGGAGCATCCCTTAGCACATGCGCGCTGCCTTCCCGCCTTTCCAACTGTCCCTCTTCAGTTAAATTTGTAGCTGAGTGAAAGGATAGAGGGAGAGAGGAAAGAGACAAAAAGAGAGACAACTCCTAGGGGAGGTGGGTGGGTTGTGAGGACTAAATTCCTGCTGTTCCCGGAGATCACCTGTTACAGGTGAGTAACTACGCTAACTCCAGGAACAAGCAGGAATGTAGTCCTCACATATGGGGACTCCCTAGCTGAAGATGCCAGGGAGATAGCCCCAGGAAAGTGCCACCGTCGAAGGTGAGAATCCTTCCTCCCATGGATCTCTGGCATCCCTCCAGGGTTGGTGGGCAGGAGTTGGTTTAGGTTTGAAAGAGATTTTGAAGAACAGCTTGGCCAAAGAAGGCATCCCGATGGGAGGCTTTATCTAGGCAGTAGTGGGCTTTGAAGGTGTGTACCGAAGCCCAGGTGGCTGCTCGACAAATGTCATCGAAAGACACAGTGGAGATTAGCCATAGAGGCTGCCATGGCTCTCACATTATGAGCTGTGACATGGACCTGAAGAGGAAGACCCTTACTTATCTGTAACAGGTGATCTCTGGGAACAGCAGGAATAAGTCTTCACATATGGGTACCTCGGTACTGACGGAGCCTGCGTGGGAACACTCCCCAGCGTCCAAAAAGAAAGCTTTTGGGAGCATCCCACACGCATGCATGCTGCCTTCCCACCCATTCACTTCCCTCTCATCAGTTGGGTTTGTAGCTGAGACCGAAGGAGGGAAGTAGGAGAGTGAGAGAGTGAGAGAGTGAGAGAGTGAGAGAGAGAGAGTGAGAGAGTGAGAGAGTGAGAGAGAGAGAGAGAGAGAGAGTGAGAGAGTGAGAGAGAGAGAGAGAGAGAGAGAGAACTCCTAGGGGAGGTGGGTGGGTTGTGAAGACTTAATCCTGCTGTTCCCAGAGATCACCTGTTACAGGTAAGTAACTGTGCTATCTCCAGTAACAAGCAGGAATGAGTCTTCACATATGGGGACTCCCAAGCTACAGATGCCTAGAGGTCCCAGCATGTTGCAAATCTAATCGATGGGCCATGCTATTTCCCAGAACCTCAGGCATCCAAGGGATGGAGGGTAGGAGTTGAACTAAAAAGGGTGTGCTGTGGACAGCTTGACTAAACAAGGCGTCTAGAGGGGAGTCCTTGTGTAGATCATAAATGTTAGTAAATATTGGATTCCAATTTTCTGATGTGGACCTTAGTCAAAAGTATTGCGAAAGTATTTGTTGAGGCTAATATGGGTCTGGTGCTAAGAGCCAGTACATTATCCTCAAAGAAAATACCTTATTGTGAAGTAGAGAAAATAAATTTTGCAATACAGGCAGAGATCAGAGGCCTAAATGGCTAGAACTAATCCCAGAAGAAAAAACTAGGGGAGTTTAATGGGGTTGGACTTTGGATGAGAAGCTAAAGCTTCTGTAGGCCGTTTGAAGCTCTTTGTCCTTGGAGCAGAAAAAGGCTCTAGGAAAGAGGAGATAAGTCTGACTGGTTTGCAGAAAAAGGATGGGTCTTTAAGACCCCTCTATCCAAATGAAAGAAAAACATTTTTAGTAGGCGGTGTAGCCTCCAATTTCTTGAAGATCAGTAATGTCTTCCCTAAGTGATGTCACTTAGGATGATGACTTTACATGGAGAGCTTCAGATGTAACATAACCGGAGTGGTTACAGTAAAAGAAGGTAGTTTCTAATTACCATAGAAATTGGTTGTCCATTTAAAACCCTATGGCATGCTGGAACAGCATTAATATGGACAGTAACAAATCTTTCAGAGTGAGATATGTGTATTTATATATATACATATACACACATACATATACACACATACATAAAAAGAGAGACTCACTTAACAAGGGGTAAGACCTGCTTGAGAATATGGATAGAGAACCCCTTACTGGTTACACGTGGAAGAACCATGAAGAAGGTTACATGGAAACCAGTGGAATGTTCCCAGTCAGAAGGATAGGTCTAGATTTCTTTAAAAATTCTAGACTTTGAATAACCAGAAATGGAGATCTACGTGAAGGGGTGCAGAGAAATCCCTAGTCTTAAGACAAGTCTGGATCCTTCTATAACTTCAGTGTGGAGAAAAAGACGCAATAAAAGGGAATACCATATTTGCCTGTCTATGAGGGCAATATGAGTATAATGCATTCTTTGTTCAGCATAAGCTCCAATGAAGTATTTGGAATTAGAAGGAATGCACTAGACAAGGACCGACTGCAGTGAAAAGAAATGCATCCCTGTTGGAAGAGTTCCACTGGAGATGTGGAACAACTCAGGGAATTAAGCAATTCTTTATGCTTTCACGTGATCTAAGCCCTGGTTCTTTTTCCCCTAAAAGGAAATTAAGGAAGATGGTAAGAGTAGGAAAAAAAACAGTCATGTGGGAGCATGACCGGCAAAGCCTTTTAACCATCTGGAAGTTACCCACCAGGAAAGGCTCTGACGCTCTCTGGCAAAGGCCCATAGTTGCAGAGCTTTTTGTAGAATTGCAGAGAGCTTGTTGTAGGTTGCTTAGGTGAGATCTGGCTGTTTAATTACCAGTGTGCAACCTAATCTATTCTGTGGGAGCCAAAGAGTTGAAGATGGCTAAGAATAGTAGACAGGCTGGTTGCCTGCAACAATAAATTGTCCAAGTAGGTTTTGGAACCTCTCTTGGAATTATCTGTTATTAAGGCAGCAGAAGAGGTTAGGTCCTATAGATTGGAAAAGGACCGACAGACAATTAGAAGTGATAAAACTCAATTATGGTCTGATAAGCTGTCTTAAAAGAAATATTTAAAAAGATTGCAGAGGGAAGAAACTCTGTATGGAAATCACTTACTGGAGTAGGTATTGAAGACAATCCTATGGCTTAAAAGGTAAGCCCTCCACTCAAATAGTATCACTCTTAGAGTGAAAGTCTCGAGTAAGAGGGATAGAAAGTAATACAGAGTTGGGAAGACTTACAATTTGGTAAGTCTCTGAAAAAGGTAAAGCTCCCCTGCAGTCAAAAGTATGACATTCTCGTACAGGACAACTGTCAAGGTGAAGGGCATAGCATACTTTGTAATTAGTTGTAACTCCTCTGTTTACTTTAATAGGAGAGGAGAAACCTGTTACCTGTAGGGCATGATTATCCTTAATAGCTCTAAGAGCTAAAAGAATGGATTGCTCTTGGCAAGAGATTCATGCCTAAAGTGGAGGATTGAGCCAGTGTATTACTGACCTCTCAGTAAGGATGAGAAGAAATGTAAATGCTTCTGTTAAGTAGCGGTTCTGAAGCTCAACAGGAAAAAGATTTGATGAATAAAATATCAGAAACCCTGTGACTGCTGAGTTTGCTGAACCTGTTGAAGCTTTGTTTTTTTTAGCCTGGTATGTTGTTGCCCTTCTTTGGAAACATCTACTAGCTGGGATAGAGGAAAGTTTTGACAATCCTCTGAAAGCAACAATATCAGTGTTTAACTGATTAGCTTGGAATAAAGCATCCTTGTTAAAGAGATTTTCACCAGTACAAGGAGTATTTCCCAGCCTTTCTTGTACCCATTTGTCCAAGTCTGAAGCTTGGAGCCAGGCCATGCGTCGTGCTCCTAATGCTAAAGCAGAAGTTCTGCTAATAGACTCAAAACAGTCCAGGGAAGCACAATTAAAGAATTTGGAGACATTTTGAGCATGACTGACTAATATGAGAAAGTCTGCTCTTATGTTCTTGAAGAAAAGGGTTCAAAAGCTTTAAGTTCTTTGTGACCTCTTCAAGAGATAATCCCATATAGAAAATATATGAGATAATTCTTGCTGAAAGCATGGATGCCTGGAAGCATCGACATCCAAAGGCATCTAAAGTCCTAGACTCACGACCTGGCAGATAAGAAGAGTGCTTCTTTGCACTTTTAATATGCCTCATTGCTGATTCTACCACAATAGAATGATGAGGAAGTTGAGTCTTTTGAAAACCTGGAGAAGGTGGCAACTTGCACATAGTATGAAGTGTCTTAGAATGTGGGGATACCATTAAAGGAGTTTCCCGCATTCTTAATAGTAGATCTTGTAAGATCTGATGTAAAGGAAGCATGATCACCTCCTTTGGAATCCAGGGGAATTGCAGGGTTTCTGAATCCCCTGGTAGGGATTTACCAGGTATAGAAATGGCAAGTAACTTTGCCATATCAAGCAGAAAAACTTGAAAAGAAATCTCCCCTGAGGAGGACCCTCTAAAATGAGGGGTAAAGGCTAGACTTGTTGAAAATTCAGCCTTGGTACCGATGGATTCATCCCAGTCATCGGGATCAGAAGACTTGAGAGGATGAAGCATTGGATTTTCCTTAAAGCGATGTCTTCGGTACCGCCCGAGGTCGGTACAGAGACGAGTCGGTACCGAATCCTCCATGCTAGAGATCGATTCCAGGCTCGGCATCGAAGGAAGCGAGTCTGCCAAAGCAAGCATGGACAGTACCGACACCGATGTCGATACCGGTACTGGTACCAAAGCCGATACTCGAGGAACGGTCTGCAGCAACTCTAGCGGTACAGAAGTAGCCGAGAGCGCTAGACTACGTTCAGCAGTGAGGAGTGTTTCATCTATCACCATAGCCGATGCCAGGGTGTCGGTACCGCTCAAAGTGGCCACAACCACCGAGCATGACCCAGGTATGTTCATTGAGGTAAGAACCCCAGGAACAACCTGAAGCCCTGTTAATGCTTTGGAGCCCGAAGACTCCGGCCGGGGCTTTATTGCCAAAATGTCCGAGGGCAACGCCAGAGGCATCTCGATGCTGAGAAGGAGATCTACCACTCGAGGACTAGCTAGTCTTTACAGACTTTTGTTTGGTTACCTGATCCTGTGAAAAAGATGATATTCTAGCTGGTGACATCGAGTGCGATGTGAACCGGGTATCAAGTTGTGCTTAATCCTGAAGACTTCTTCAGTTTGAGCTCCAGCAGGAGAGACACTCCAGTGGGCAATGGTCAGGACCTAAACATTTTAGACACCAACTATGAGTGTCTGAAAATATATCTGTACCTCCACACTGAGCATTTCTTAAGGATAGTGGCTGGCTTTTCCATAATGGAAGGATAGAGGCCTAGTGGCCTAGAAACCATCAGGCACTAAACAGGAACAATTTCTAAAGAAAAGAAATTCTTTAGTAAAAAGAAAGAAAAGCACCGGCAGTACTGGTGGTGTCGAGGGAAGGCAGACGCGACCACAAAAAACTAAGAATAAAAAGAAGAATTTTCTGCGGTGACAGGAATACGTCCTGCTGGCTCCGCGGAAAACTGATGAGGGAAGTGAATGGGCGGGAAGGCAGTGCGCATGCATGTGGGATGCTCCCCAAAGCTTTTTTTGGACGCTGGAGAGCGTTCCCGCGCAGGCTCTTTCGGTACCGACGTACCCATATGTGAAGACTCATTCCTGCTTGTTCCTGGAGATATTGATTGATTTAAATGAAAAGGCGAAACCACCTTTGGCATAAAATGTGGGTGAGTTCGAAGAACAACCTTATCACGATGAAACCTAGTATAAGGAGGATCAGCCACTAAAGCTTGCAATTCACTAATGCGACGGGCAGAGGTAATTGCAATTAGGAAGATGACCTTCCAGGTCAAAAACTCTTAAGGGCTGCAGTGGCTAAAGGCTCAAAAGGTGGCTTCATGAGCTGCCCGAGAACTAGATTTAGATCCCATGCCACCAAGGTGGCTTGATGGGAGGTTTAGTTAATAAAAGGTCTCTCATAAATCTTGATAGGAGTGGATGAGAGGAAATTGGTTGTCCATTTAGAGGCTTATAAGAAGCTGCAATTGCACTAAGATGGACTCTTACCGAATTGGTCTTTAAACCAGAAATCGATAAGTGAAGGAGATACTCTAGTATCGATTCTAAGGGTATGACCAGGGGGTTTAATTCCCTCTTGGAGCAGCATATAGTAAAACGTTTCCACTTGAAGGCATAAGATCTTCATGTGGAAAGTTTCCTAGAAGCCAGAAGGATATCTTACCTGCTGGGAGAGGTTGAAATCCTGGAGGTCTAAGCCTTCAGCAACCAGGCCGTGAAGTGCAGGGACTGGGGATTCGGGTGCCATAGCGTCCCGTTCTCCTGGGAAAGGAGATCAGGAGCAAACCCTAACTCCAGAGGTGCCACTTGAGAGATGCAGAAGCAGGGAATACCACGTTTGGCGTGGCATCGTGGTGCTACGAGAATCATGCGACTTCTGTCTCTCTGAAGCTTGGAGTGTTTTGGGTATGCGGGGAATGGGTGGGAAGGCATAAAGGTAGTCCTGACCCCAGTGAAGGAGGAAGGCATCCCTTGCCTGACAGTTGTGCGCTGGAATCCTGGAACAGAACCGGGGAAGTTTGGCATTCAGAGGACTTGCAAAGAGGTCTATGTCTGGAGTGCCCCAGAGATGAAATATCATTGCCACCTGGTCTAAGTGGAGTGACCACTCGTGAGGTAGCAGTACTCAACTGAGTTTGTCTGCCCAAAGGTTTTGGATACCTGGAAGATATACCACTAGAAGGTGAATTTGATGCTCTCTGGCGAGGGCCCATAGTCCTAAAGCTTTGTTGCATAACGACAGAGCCCATTCCACCCTGCTTATTCACATAGAACATGGCTACCTGATTGTCCGTCTGGACTAGGACTGTCTTGTAGCTGAGCTGGGCGTGGAACACTCAAAGAGCTAAATAAATTGCTCTTAATTCCAGGTGGTTTATGTGTAAACCAACCTCCAGTGGAGTCCAGGTGCTCTGGCTAGAGAGATGATTCAGGTGTGCTCCCCAACCCACCTGTGAAGCATCTGTTAGGGTGAACTGAAAGAGGGGTTGATGGAAAGGAGACCCCACTGTCAGATTTTCTAGTGACTGCCACCATAGGAGGGACAAAATTAGTGTTGAGAGATTATTTTGTCCGACAAATGACCCATGGACTGTGTCCACTGTGTGGAGAGGGTCCACTGAGCTGCTTGCATGTGGAGGAGAGCATATGGGACTACATGAACTGTGGATGCCATGTGTCCCAGTAACTGTAGTAGCTGCCGAGCAGTGAGGAAAGATTTGACTGCTGTCTGGGAAGCTAGCTGCATTACATATATTACAACTATTAGATAAACTGAAGAGTAGTAAATCACCTGGGCCGGATGGTATACATCCAAGGGTGTTGAAAGAACTGAAATATGAGATTGCAGACCTGCTATTAGTAATCTGTGAACTATCATTAAAATCATCTCTAATACCTGAAGATTGGAGGATCGCCAATGTAACACCAATTTTTAAAAAGGGTTCCAAGGGTGATCCGGGAAACTACAGACCTGTGAGCCTCAAGTCAGTACCGGGAAAAATGGTAGAAACCATCATAAAGAATAAAATTACTCAACATGTAGATAGTCATGGCCTAATGGGAGACAGCCAACATGGCTTTAGACGAGGAATATCTTGTCTTACTAATCTGTTATGTTTTTTTGAAAGTGTGAATAAACAGGAAGACAAAGGTGAGTCGGTTGATACAGTATCTGGACTTTCAGAAAGCCTTTGACAAGGTCCCTCATCAAAGACTTTTGGTAAAACTAAAGTCATGGGATAGGAGGCAGTGTACTACTGTGGATCAAGAACTGGTTAAAAGATAGAAAGCAGAGGGTTGGGCTAAATGGCCAATTTTCCCAATGGAGAAAGGTGAATAGTGGTGTACCCCAGGGATCTGTGCTGGGTCCGCTGCTTTTTGACATATTCATAAATGACCTGGAAAGTGGAATAACGAGTGAGGTTATCAAATTTGCAGATGACAAAACTATTTAAAGTTGTTAAAACCCAAGAGGATTGTGGAAAATTGCAAGAGGATCTTGATAAATGAGAAGACTGAGCATCAAAATGGCAGATGAAATTTAATGTGGACAAGAGCAAAGTTATGCACCTAGGGAAGAACCACCCAAACTATGGTTATACAATGCAAGGTTCCACATTACGAACCACCACCCAGGAAAGAGATTTAGGCGTCATTGTGGATACCATGTTAAAACCATCGGCCCAGTGTGCAGCAGCAGCCAAGAGAGCAAATAGAATGCTAGGGATAAGGAAAGGAATGGAAAATAAAACAAAAGATATTATAAAGCCTCTATATCGTTCCATGGTGAGACCGCATCTTGAATATTGTGTGCAATTCTGGTCGCCATATCTTAAAAAGGATATAGAGTTATTAGAAAAGGTTCAGAGAAGAGCCACCAAAATGGTAAAGGGGATGGAAGGATACTCCTATGAAGAAAGGCTAAAAAGGTTAGGACTCTAACCTGGAAAAGAGACGGCTGAGGGGAGATATGATAGAAGTCTATAAATAAATGAACGGAGTGGAACGGGTAAACGTAGATCGTTTATCTTATCAGAATATAGAAAGAATAGGGGACATGCAATGAAGCTACAGGGTAAACTATTTAAGACTAATAAAAGAAAATATTTTGTCACTCAACCTGTAATCAAACTCTGGAATTTGTTACTGGAGGATGTAGTAAAGCACAGATACTTACCTGTAACAGGTGATCTCTGGGAACAGCAGGAATTAGTCCTCACATATGGGTACGTCGGTACCGACAGAGCCTGCGCGGGAAAGATCCCCAGCTTCCCAGAAGAAAGCTTTTGGGAGCCTCCCACAGCGCATGCACGCTGCCTTCCCGCCTTTCCTGACCAACTCTCCTCAGTTCGAGTTTAAAGCTGAGACAATAGAGAGAGAGGAAAGGAAAGATAGAGAGAAAGAGATACAACTCCTAGGGGAGGTGGGTGGGTTGTGAGGACTAATTCCTGCTGTTCCCAGAGATCACCTGTTACAGGTAAGTAACTGTGCTATCTCCAGGAACAAGCAGGAATAAGTCCTCACATATGGGGACTCCCTAGCTAAGATGCCTGGGAGTTCCCCAAGGGTATGAGACCCTGAAAGGTTCCTCGTCTTCCTATGGATCTCAGGCATCCATTCAGGGAAGGAGGGCAGGAGTTGTTCAAGAATGGAACAGGTGTCTGAGGACAGCCTGACCAAACAAGGCATCCCGGGAGTCCTTGTCCAAGCAGTAATGGGCTGTGAAGGTATGAACCGAGGCCCAGGTGGCTGCTCGACAGATCTGATCAATGGATACAGAATGAAGATGAGCCATAGAGGTGGCCATAGCCCTCACATTGTGAGCTGTGACATGGCCCTCCAGAGAAAGGTTCTTACTCTGGTAAGCAAAAGAAATACACTGAGCAATCCAATTGGACAGTGTTCTTTTAGAGACTGGAAGACCTAGATGAGAAGGATCAAAAGCAACAAAAAGCTGGGAAGACTTTCTATGTTGCTGTGTCCTGTGTAAGTAAAAAGCAAGAGCTCTTTTACAATCTAGAGTATGAAGGTTCCTCTCTGCAGTGGATGCATGAGGAGCTGGAAAAAAGACAGGCAAATATACCTCTTGATTAAGATGAAAAGGTGAGACCACTTTAGGCATAAAGTGAGGATTTGTCCTAAGGACTACCTTATCATGATGGAACCTTGTATAAGGTGGATTAGCCACTAAGGACTGCAACTCACTAATGCAGCGAGCAGAAGTGATTGCAATAAGGAAAATAACCTTCCAGGAAAGAAATTTCAAGGAGGTAGTGGCTAAGGGTTCAAAAGGTGGCTTCATAAGCTGACCAAGAACCAAGTTTAAATCCCATGCCACCGGAGGAGGTCGAATGGAAGGTTTAGTTAAGGTTAGGCCTCTCATGAATCTAGCAATAAGAGGATGAGAGGAAATAGGTTGTCCATTGATAGGCTTAAGGGATGCTGCAATAGCACTTAAATGGACCCTTACGGAATTTGTCTTAAGGCCTGCATTAGAAAGATGCAGGAGATATTCTAATAGAGAATTCAGGGGAAGTGCTAGAGGGTCAAGACCCCTTTTGAGCACACCAAATGGAAAATCTCTTCCATTTAAAAGCATAGGAACGCCTAGTGGAAGGTTTCCTGGAAGCATGAAGGATATCCTTCACTTGTTGCGAAAGATTGAAGTCTTGAAGGTCTAGGCCTTCAGTAACCAAGCTCTGAGGTGAAGGGACTTGGGGTTTGGATGCCACAAAGTCCCCTACTCCAGAGACAGGTCTGGAGCAGCTCCCAAGTCCAGGGAGGGGACTTGGGAAAGATGCAGAACTAGAGGGTACCACACTTGGCATGGCCAGCGTGGAGCTATGAGGATCATATACCCTTGATCCCTCTGAAGTTTGAACAGAGTCTTGGGGATCAAAGGAATGGGTGGAAAGGCATACAGGAAGTCCTGACCCCAATGAAGGAGGAAGGCATCCTTGGCCTGAACTCCCTGACACGGAATCCTGGAACAGAACCGGGGAAGTTTGGAATTCCACGGACTTGCAAATAGGTCTATGTCCGGGGTACCCCATTCCTGAAAGATTCTGAGTACCTGATCCATGTGCAGGGACCATTCGTGTGTGAGCAGAACTCGACTGAGTCTGTCCGCCCAAGAGTTTTGAATTCCTGGGAGGTATACCGCCAGGAGATGGATTTGATGCTCTCTGGCGAAGGCCCATAATCTGAGAGCTTCGTTGCAAAGCGACAGAGAGCCTGTTCCTCCTTGCTTGTTTATGTAAAACATGGCTACCTGATTGTCCGTTTGAATGAGGACTGTCTGGTAGCTGAGGAGGGTATGAAAGACCTTGAGAGCTAGGAACACTGCTCGAAGCTCCAAGTGGTTGATATGAAGAGAGGTCTCCTGTGGGGACCAAGTGCCTTGGGTGGAGAGGTCTTGCAGATGAGCTCCCCAACCTGTTTGGGAGGCATCTGTTGTGAGGATTGCTTGGGGCAACAAGGGTTGGAAGGGGGACCCCAACAACAGATTTTGAGTGGACATCCACCATTGGAGAGACCAAAGGAGACGTTTGGAGTTTGCTATTTGGTCTGAGAGAGCTCCTGACGCTTGAGTCCATTGGGTGGACAAAGTCCATTGAGCTGCTCTCATGTGTAGACGAGCATAGGGTACCACATGTACTGTGGAAGCCATGTGGCCTAGTAGGTGTAGCATCTCCCGGGCAGTGAAGTGGTCCTTTGACTGAATCTGGGAGGCTAACTGCACCAGACGTTGGCAACGAGCCTGGGGAAGATAGGCTCTTGCAGTAGTGGTGTCCAACCAGGCCCCTATGAATTCTAGGGACTGAGTAGGGATGAGCTGAGACTTTGGGAGATTTACCACAAGTCCCAGATACTGCAGAATGCACCTGGTAGTGTTCAGGGAAATTTGGGCTTCTGACTGGGATGGAGCTCGGATGAGCCACTCGCCCAGATATGGGAAGACAAAGATTCCCAGAGTGCGCAGAAATGCAGCAACTATTGCCATGCATTTGGTGAACACTCTTGGGGCAGAGGCCAGACCGAAAGGAAGGACTCTGTATTGGTAATGTTTTCCCTGGAACCGAAAGCGTAGAAAATTTTCTGTGGGATGGATGGATGAGTATATGGGTGTACGCATCCTTGAGATCTAGAGAACAAAGCCAATCCTGACTCTGTAGGTATGGAAGGAGAGTGCCTAAAGAGAGCATCTTGAACCTCTCCTTGTACAGAAATTTGTTCAATTCTCGGAGATCTAGAATAGGTCTGTATCCCCGTTTTCTTTGGGATGAGAAAGTAGGGGGAGTAAAAACCTGACCCCTGTTGAAGAGGAACTTCTTCTATGGCCCTCTGTGCCAGAAGGGAGGTTACCTCCTGATCCAGAAGGTCGAGGAGAGATGTGGGAGAATTGAAATGTCTCACCATGGTGTAGGGAGGAAGGTCTGAGAAATGAAGTTTGTAGCCCTCGCTGATGATGGAGAGGGTCCACTGCTCTGATGTGATTTGCTCCCATCTGGGAGCAAAATGAGCCAACCTTCCTGGAATGGTGAGAGGTTCTGGCTGTTGTAGAGCCAGAAAGGTTAAGTTCTCTAGCACTAAGTAAAAACCCCTGAGGGGCTTGGGACTGCTGGGTTGCAGCAGCCCCTGCAGGTTTAGGCCTGGCCTGTTTGGGTTGCTGACGCTTAGTAGCAAATCGACCTGCAGAAGACTGTTGACCAGAAGTGGAAGGAAATCTGCCCTTCTTGTAAAAAGACTTTTTAAAAGATTTTTTCTTGGCTGGAGTGGAGGTAGACTTAGAAAGTCTATCAAGAGCAGCATTTTCTGCGTCCATTTGAGTGGCTTTAATTTGCCACTCTTTGCCAAATAGGTTTTCACCTGTACAGGGTAGATTTCCTAACCCATCTTGAACCCAGGGTTCTAGATCAGAAGCCTGGAGCCAAGCAATTCTACGAGCAACTATAGCAATTCCTGAGGCTCTGCTGGCAACCTCAAAGGAATCAAAGGCTGCCCTGTTGGAAATCTTTGAAATGTCTTGCGTATGCTTAAGCCAAAGAAGGAATTCTTCCCTTTTATCTTCAGGAATAAAAGGGAGAAAGTTGTGCAGCTTTTTTGCAATGTCCTTCAGAAACATACCCATATAAAGGCTGTATGAATTGATTCTGGAAGTAAACATGCTAGCTTGGAAGATTTTTCTACCAAAAGCATCCAAGGTCCTGCATTCTCTTCCTGGAGGAGTAGAAGAGTGTCTTTTGGTACTCTTTATCCTCTTCATAGCTGACTGCACCACAACAGAATGGTGAGGAAGCTGAGTTTTTTGAAAACCAGGAGAAGGAGGGACACGGTACATAGTGTCCAATCTACGAGAATGAGGAGAAAGGGTGAGAGGAGTCTCCCACAATTCAAGCAAATGTTCTTGGAGAATTTCATGAATTGGCAAGGTGACTGCCTCTCTGGGAACCTTAGAGTATCCCAAAATGTCTAACTTTTTTGCTCTAGGTTCTTTTTCAGAGGTTACTAAAATAGAGAGTCCTTTAGCTACTTCCATGATGAAGTCTTGAAAGGACAAATCCTCTGGAGGAGACATTCTCCTCTTTGGAGAAAAGGGCTCCTCAGGAAGAGTAAGAGATACTTCAGGAGAGTCATCCGATGAATCGGAATCATCAGAAGACTGGAAGTATCGTCTGTTTGCTTCCAGGGATCGATAAGCGTATCGACCAGTATCGACATCGGGCGTACCCGGAACCGGATCGGTATCGGGAAAAGCCCCGGAACCGGGAACCGGTATCCTGGTCGATGTGGATGCCCTGGGTACCGGTATCTGTTGCGGTACCGGAACCGAGGTCGGTACCGCTTGGTGCGGTACCGTGGGCGTCGCAGCCTTAATGAAAGCCATTATGGCCTGCTGCATGGATTGAACTGTATGATCCATAGACGCCACGACTGCCTGGATGTCGGTACCGGAAGAGTGTGCCGGTACCCCAGAGCAGTCTAACAGGTGATCGGTCGAGGCCGTGCCATCGATGTCAACCTGTAACCCCATAGGAGGAGATTTGGAAGCCGGAGCTTCCTGCCGGGGTTGTTTGGCTGGGGCAGGGTCCTCAGGGTCAAGCCCGGGGGGCATCTCGATACTTGGAGGGAGATTTGCCCTTTGAGGACCTGCCAGAAGAATGTTTGGTTATCTGAGATCCATCAGGAGAGGAAGACCTGGAAGATGTCGATGCTGGAGTATCTGTAGAAAACAGCATATGAAACTTGGCTGCTCGGTTCTGTAAGCCACGTTTAGACATCAGGGAGCAGGACTGGCAATCCGGTATGGAGTGGTCAGGCCCCAAACATTTAAGACACCATTCATGTGTGTCGATGACTGAGATGGTACCGCTACACTTGGTGCATTTTTTGAAACCAGAAGCTGGTTTCTCCATGAGAGAAAAATTTTCTCCAGGCCTAGAGGCCTAAGGGGAGAAAAATTTCGCCAAGTAGGGAAAAGAAAATATATATATTTTTTTTTTTTTGAAAAGAAAAAAGATCGGCGGTACCGGTATGGAGTCGGGTAAGGCAGACATGCGACTAAAGAAACAAATTAAAATAAGAACTTCTTCAGCGGTGACAGGAACACGACCTGCTGGCTCCGCGGAAAAGAACTACTGAGGAGAGTTGGTCAGGAAAGGCGGGAAGGCAGCGCGCATGCGCTGTGGGAGGCTCCCAAAAGCTTTCTTCTGGGAAGCTGGGGAGCTTTACCGCGCAGGCTCCGTCGGTACCGACATACCCATATGTGAGGACTTATTCCTGCTTGTTCCTGGAGATAGGCTGTTAGTGTAGCTGGGTTTAAAAAAGGTTTGGACAAATTCCTGGAGGAAAGGTCCATAAACCATTATTAAGAAAGGACCCAGGATATCAATGCTTTACCCAGTACAAGCATTGCGGAACCTTGTCTTGTCACCCGGTTGCCGGTGACACAAAGATTATACGCCACTAGGTAGCGCTGTTAAAGAACAAAGAGTCCAAGTGTAGGGTAATAAAGGCTTTTATTCCCCGTTTAAAGCAAGGTTCAACTAAGAGATATTTTAGATAACAGAAACAGTCCTTTGTTTCAAAAGGTACCAATATTCACTGGCTAGTTAACTGTTACTTCACAGTTTAAAGCAGGTTTTCTTCAAAGTAATATTCAGTATAATAAACATCAAATTATACTTCATTTATTCTTCTGTGGAGCATACATACTTTGGAGCATAGGCAGTGCACCAATCACATTCCATTTCCTCAGGCAAAGGTGAGGGAATAGTGCTGGGAGAATCCACTTCCATCAAATCCTCTCCCCTATACTGATTCAAAGGGCCTCCACTGTCCCTGTCTATTTCAGCATGGTAATCTACCACTTGGGAGTTTGGCTTCACATAACCAGGGACTCTTAAGGCTGGCGGTAGTTTAGTGAACCAGTCTGCACTCTTGTTTCCCTTAGGAGGAATCCTTCTTTTAGCATAGCTTTTAGCAGTACAATCATTACAGTTAATGTTCAATGCCTCATACCTGGGCTCACTGAGTAAAAACTTCCGTTGCTTATAAAAATGCTTTCCCCTCTGAATAGCTGAAACTGGGCAATGATCCTCTAGAGATAAGCTTCTGTCAGAACCTCCCTCTCTGGTTCTTAGCTTTCTTCTCTCTAGGTTACAAACAGGCAGAGTATAGGAACTAGGCGTGGCAGAGCCTCTCACCTTGGAGCAACTTCCACCAAACTCCCCTTGCACAACAGGTCCAGTTTGGGCTTTCTGGCTTCCCACCTTGTGAGGTCTGTTTCTCCTCCAGCTTCCAGCTTGGCTTCTTTCACAGCAATCAGGCTTATGTCCTTGATAGCGTCCAAGCTCCTCTGCTGTTTCTCCTTCTAGTCCAGCTCCAGTTCCTTCTTCCTCTTTCTCCTCCTTCCTCAGCTCCTGCTGTGTCCACTGCTTCCTCTGCTTATGCCACTGCTGCTTATGCCACTGCTTTCCAGAAGCATTCTGCTCTGGCTTATAAAGTGCACCGTTACTGCTGACTTCCTGGTTCCCTTTCAGCTGCAGGTCATCAGTGAGCTTAGGTTCATTAAGACCAGTATGTCTGTTCCTGCTCCCTCTAGCTGTGCCTGGAGGTAACTGCACATCTAGTTCTTCTAAAACAGGATTTCTTTTCTTAAAACCAACTTTATTAGTGCCCGCATCATGACAGTCTTTTGGGGAAACTGCTAGGTACGTATGACCTAGATTGGCCACTGTTGGAAACAGGATACTGGGCTTGATGGACCTAGGTCTGATCCAGTATGGTATATCTTATTATGCGAAGACACCGGGCTTGTGGAAGGAAAGCCCTTGCCTGTCTGGTATCCAGACAGGCTCCTATGAATTCTAGGCATTGGGAAGGAACTAGTTGAGATTTCGGGAAGTTTATTACAAATCCCAAGTATTAGAGGATTCGCATTGTACGGGACAGTGCAGTGCTGGCCTCTGCAATTGTGGAGGCTCGAATGAGCCAGTCTAAGTGAGAGAAGACAAAAATCCCCAGGGTTTGTATTAATACAGCTACTACTGCCATGCATTTCATGAATACCCTTGGTGCTGAAGCCAGATCAAAAGGAAAGAGTAGTTACTCACCTGTAACAGGTGTTCTCCAGGGGCAGCAGGAATCAGTCCTCACATATGGGTGACGTCGGCGCCGACGGAACCCTCGCGGAGCAATTTTCCCCAGCTTTCAAAGAAAGCCTTTGGGAATTGCAGCGCGCATGCGCGGTCCTCTTCCCGCCCAAGGGTGCCATCTTGCTCAGTCTGATGACATAGCTAAAAGACAGCAAAAAATTAGCAAAAACGAAATCATAGAACTGCAACTCCAAGGGGAGGAGGGAGGGTTGTGAGGTCTGATTCCTGCTGCTCCTGGAGAACACCTGTTACAGGTGAGTAACTACTCTTTCTCCAGGACCAAGCAGGAAGTCAGTCCTCACATATGGGACTCCCAAGCTTAAGGCTACCGGAGACCCTAAGCACAAAAAAGGAGCTCCCTCAAGCTCAGTAGCACAGAAGGAAGGAATCTTCTCTGAGTACGCCTCCAACCGGTAGCCCAACATCCGGGACGGAGGGCAGGAGTTGCCTATACCTCAAAGAGATTACGGAGGACTGCCTGTCCGAAAGCACTGTCCCTGAGGGACTCCCTCTCCAAGCAGTAATGGGCTGCAAAAGTCTGGCTTGAAGACCAAGTAGCGGCCCGGCAGATGTCTGCCAATGGAACAGAGCGGAGGTAAGTCACTGACGCAGCCTTCGCCCTAACACGATGAGCCGTGACTCGACTTTCCAACGAGAGGCCGGCTGCCCCATAAGCCCAAGCGATACAGTCAGCAATACAGATGGACAGAGTACGCTTGGAGACAGGGAGCCCCAACTTATTGGGGTCATAAGACATGAAGAGCTGAACAGACCTTCGGTGCTCCCGCGTATGGTCAAGGTAGAAGGTTAACGCCCTCCTACAGTCCAGGGTATGCAGGACCATTTCAGCTCGGCTGGAGTGTGGCCTGGGAAAGAAGGTCGGAAGTACCACCTCCTGGTTGATGTGAAAAGGGGAAACCACTTTAGGAAGAAACTTAGGGTGAGTCCGGAGGACTACCCTATTCTTGTAGAACCTAGTGTAAGGAGGATCAGATACTAGGGCCTGTAGCTCACTAACGCGTCTAGCAGAAGCGAGGGCTACCAAGAATAAGGTTTTCCAAGAAAGAAAACGAAGATGACAGGTAGCCATAGGTTCAAAAGGCGGACAGGTAATCCGCTGTAAAACCACATTCAGATCCCAGTCAGGGGCTGGTGGGCGCAAAGGCGGTTTAAGGAGGAGGCCTCTGAGAAAACGAGTCACTAGAGGGTGGCTGGAAAGAGGCCTGCCATCCACCGGCATGTGATGCACAGAAAGAGCACTGAGGTAGACCCTGACCGAGTTGGACTTAAGTCCAAGATTGGAGAGGCCAAGCAAGTACTGCAAGACCACTGATGTCGAACAGGAGAAGGGATCTTAGACTGCTGAGCACACCAGACGGAGAACCGACGCCACTTAAGAGCGTAGGACTTCCGGGTGGAGGGTCGCCTGGAGGCCAAGACGACTTCCTCCACATCTGGAGGCAGCAGGAGGGGAGCAAGGACTACCCTTTCAGCAGCCAGGCCATCAGATGAAGGGACCGGAGGTTGGGGTGTAGGAGAGTCCCGTGATCCTGGGTCAGGAGATCGGGCTGAAACCCCAGAGGGAGAGGAGTGTCCACTGCCAGCTGCATCAGAAGCGGGAACCAGGGCTGTCTCGGCCACTGGGGAGCCACCAGGATCATCGAGGCTCTGTCTCTAAGAACCTTGAAGAGCGTCCGAGACACTAGTGGCATGAGAGGAAAGGCATACAAGAGGCCTGTGGACCATGGAATCAGAAAAGCATCCGCCGCTACTCTGAGAGGATGCGGTTGTCGAGAGCAGAATCTGGGAAGTTGCCGGTTCTGAGGACCGGCAAACAGATCCATGGTGGGGAGGCCCCATTTGAGAAAGATCCGCTGAAGCACTAACGGATCCAATCTCCACTCGTGTGGTTGGAGGATTCTGCTCAGTTTGTTTGCCAAGCAATTTTCTTGACCCGGGAGATAAACAGCTTTGAGGAGGATGCCGCGGTTGACGGCCCAAGAGCACAGCTTTTGCGCTTCCCGGTAGAGAAGGAGCCTGTGCCCCCTTGTTTGCTCACGTAGAACATCGCAACTTGATTGTCCGTCTGGACCAGCACAGACTGGTGAGAAGTGAGGTGGGAGAAGGTCCTCAGAGCCAGGCGGATAGCCCGGAGCTCCAGGAAGTTGATCTGCTGGGCAGACTCCCAAGGAGTCCAGAGGCCTTGAGTACATGGCCCTTGGCAATGTGCTCCCCAACCCAGGAGAGAAGCATCGGTCGTCAGGACCTGAGAAGGCGGAGGAGACTGAAAAGCCATACCTAGCACTAGGTTTGGCAGATGAAGCCACCATTGTAGAGAAGAGACCAGTGGGTCGGAGATCTGTACGGAGTCCACTAGGCTCCCAGTGGCCTGATGCCATTGTGTGCGAAGGCACCATTGAGCAGGCCGCATGTTCAGGCGGGCATTGGGAGTCACATGGACTGTGGAAGCCATATGGCCGAGCAGTCTCAGAAATTGCCTGGCAGAGACCAGGGCATTGCTGCTAAAGTGGCTGGCAAGATCCATGAGCCTGTTCGCTCTGTCGAGAGGCAGAAAGGCTTGCGCCTGAAGCGTGTTTAATCTTGCGCCGATGAACTCGAGATCCTGAGAGGGGAGCAAAGTGGACTTTGCAGAGTTTATGACAAAGCCCAAGTGCTGAAGCAGAGCCACAGTGCGGTGCGTGGCGTGAGTGGCCTCTTGGGAAGACTGTGCCCTGATGAGCCAGTCGTCTAGGTATGGAAATACAAAGAGGCCTTGAAGTCTTAGATAAGCCGCCACCACTGCTAGACATTTGGTGAACCCCCTTGGTGCGGAGGATAGGCCAAAGGGTAGCACTCTGTACAGGTAATGATTGCCCCCCACAACAAACCTGAGATATTGTCTGTGGCTGGGGTGGATGAGGATGTGAGTGTAGGCATCCTTTAGATCTAAGGAGCATAGCCAGTCTCCCTGCTGGAGGTAGGGCAGCAGGATTCCAAGGGTAAGCATCTTGAACTTTTCCTTTGCGAGGAACTTGAGGTTCCGCAAGTCCAGGATGGGTCTGAGGCCTCCTGTTCGTTTTGGTATCAGAAAGTACCTGGAGTAAAAGCCTTGACCTCTCAGGTGGTGGGGCACCGGCTCCACAGCCTGTTCCTGAAGAAAACTTGCCAACTCCTGAAGGAGTAAGTCCCTGTGCAGAGGGAGTCTGAGAGGCTCCCCTGGAAAGTAGGAGGGAGGTACCTGGTGGAAGTGCAGAAGATAGCCCTCTTGGACTATGTGAAGCACCCAGGTATCTGTAGTGATGTTGGACCACCTGTGGGCAAAGTGGACCAGCCGGCCTCCTGTGCTGAGAGAAACCAGCTGAGGGGGAGAGGCTATGCTGATGAAGTCAAAAACCCCCACCCTGCTGAGCAGGGGCCGGTGGTGCAGGCTTGGGGGCTTGCTGCCTACGGGACCTTGGCCTGCTGACCCTGTTGGGGAGCTGCTGAGGCCTGATAATGAGGGTAGTGTTTATAGGCAGCCGCCTTCCTCGGGTAAAAGGGCTTTTTCCCCGAGCCCTTCTTCTGAGAAGGGGCAGAGGTCTTCCTTGAGAGCCGAGTCCTGGTGAGAGTCTCGGTCTCGATCTGTGCAGTCTTCTCAGCCATGGGTTTGCCAAAGAGGTTTTCACCTCTGCAGGGGACATCGACCAACTTGTCCTGCACCCAGGGCTCGAGGTCGGATGACTGAAGCCAAGCCTGTCGGCGGGCACCGATGCCGGCTGCGGCTACTCGAGCCGATGCTTCAAAGCCATCGTAGGCTGCTCGAGAGATAAACTTTGAGCACTCTCGAACACCAGTTGACAAGGCTTGGAACCTCTGCAAAGGTTCTTCGGAGAGACCAGCAGAGAACCCGGCTATTTCTTTAGCCAGGTCTCGGAGATACATGCCCATATAGAGCTGGTAGGTCTGGACTCGACAAGCAAGCATAGAGCCCTGGAAACACTTCCTACCGAGGGCATCCAGGCTTCGAGCCTCCCGACCGGGAGGCACCGAGGAGTGCATTTTCTGACTCTTAAGTCTATGCATGGCCGATTCCACCACCATGGAATGGTGCGGTAGTTGTGCCTTTTGGAACCCGGGGCTCTTGCGGACTCGATAAATGGAATCAACCCGCTTGCTTAACACCGGCGACGACGCCGGGCTCTCCCACATGCGGAAGAGAAGTCGTTCCAGCATCGGAGGAACCGGTACAGTAAAGACCTCCTTTGGGGGAGAGTCATACTGGAGGGCAGCGAGCTCTTTGGCTCAAGGCTCCTCCTCGGGATCCGCGGGGAAGGCCAAGGCCTTGGCCATATCCAGCACGAAGTCCGAGAACCGGGTATCCTCCGGGGGGGACCATCTCCGAGGTTCGGACTCGGGGGAGTCCGATGGGACACACCGAGTCCGAAAAGAACCAGGTGACTCTTCGTCCTCGGATTCCCAGGCTGACTCCTCGGAGGAGTCGTCGAGCTGCTCCGGTCGGGCGGGAGGCCGAAGGAGACCGTCACCGAGGATCGACTCGAGCCCTCATGGACTCGAGGACCGGCTCAGTCTCCGGGGTCGACTTGGACGTCGACGTCCCGGTGGTCAGGGCAGAAGCACCGGCGAGGCCAGCGATCAATGCCCGCTGCTGGTCCATGAAGGCAGTCAGACTGCTCTCCAAGGCCGTCAACCTGAGTCCGAGCTCAGGAGACCCAGCAGCCCCCGACTCGGTCCCCGACGGCGTCGGGCCCAACGTCGGTTCCTTCGGAGGAGAGTCCACGAGGACAACAGCACTTACGTGAGCAGGCAAGTCCATCTCGAGACGAGGATGTTTGGAAGGCCTCTCCATCTCCGAGGACCCGGGACGGCTATCGGGGCTATGCGACCTGGCCCTCGAGGAACCAGGAGCGTCCACTGACGCCGCCCCCGCGGGTTTCTTCTTCTAATGATGTTCCCGGGTAGGAGACCCCCGCTCAGAGGAACTTCGACGATGCTCAGGACCAGAGTCCCGAGACGTCGAAGCCTCTGACGAGGTCCGGGCCCGGCTGGAGTCAGAGAAGATACGTTCCCGCTGATGCTGCCGACTCAACGCTTTTGAGGACATCTTGCCACACAGACCACAGATCATCGGGTCATGATCGGGTCCGAGGCAGCGGAGGCAGCAGTCATGTGTGTCGGTAAGAGACATGAGCTTCTTACACCGATCACACTTCTTAAACCCGCTGGCAGCCATCGGGGAAAAAGGGCCCCTGCGAGGTCAAAAGACAGGGCTGCCAGTGAAAAAGAAAAAAAGGCGCGAAATCTGTCACGAAGGACAAAAAAACGAAAAATAAAGAACGGACTCGCAACCAGCGTCGCGGGTCCAGGCGGGAAAAGAACCGGCGTCGAACCGAGAAAAAAGACAAATAAAATCAACTTTTCTAGCGGGGAATTACAAACAACGTCTGTAGGGCTCCGCGGAAAAAAGAAGACTGAGCAAGATGGCACCCTTGGGCGGGAAGAGGACCGCGCATGCGTGCTGCAATTCCCAAAGGCTTTCTTTGAAAGCTGGGGAAAATTGCTCAGCGAGGGCTCCGTCGGCACCGACGTCACCCATATGTGAGGACTGACTTCCTGCTTGGTCCTGGAGAAGAACCCTGTACTGGAAATGTCTTCCTCTGAAAAGGAAACGCAAAAATTTCCTGTGATCTGGATGGATGAGAATGTGAGTGTATGCATCCTTTAAGTCTAGAGAGCAAAGCCAATCCTGGCTTTGAAGGTATGGCAGAAGAGTTCCTAGAGAAATCATTTTGAATTTCTCTCGAAACAGATATTTGAGAGATTGTAGTTTACATTTAATAGTCACTCAGGGCCTAGCATCAGCAAAGTACTTTTAGCTTACATTTGAAACACAGAAGAGAGCTTTCTGGTTAAATGTAGAACCCAGCAGAGAGCTTGTAGTTTAAATTTCATAAGAAGTTAGAGCCTAGCAGCAGCTAAGAGCTATAATTTAAATCAAATCAGAATATAGCTTACCTCAGCAGCACAAGACAGGGTACTGTGTAGCAGCCCTCTTTTAATAAGTGTTATTTCCCTCCCTCCCTCCCCACACCAACCCACCCCTGGGATAATCGTAGCTTTATAGATACTTAAACATCTTAAAGGACAGGAGGTGCTTTCAGGTGCAGCTCATTACCAAAATCAGTCATACACTAAGGACCTGAGATTAATTAAGCTTCAGGTGAACAAGGTATATTACACGTATTAGGTACAGATTTATTAGTATACATATCCATAGCAACCCTTAGTAAGTAAAGAACTTAGATCTAAACACAAACTTAAAACTAAGATGCAGACAGCAGTCCAGCAGCGGGATGGGGGCTTTCCAGTCTTTTGCATTGAGTGTCACATGTATGATTTTCTCCCAGTTGGTGAGAGGTCCTACGTGTGCACTAGGTGCAAGGAGCTCTTTGCTCTCAAGGAACGAGTCCGTTCTCTAGAGGCTAGAGTAGCAGACTTGGAAAACATAAGGCAGACAGAGGTACATAGACGAGACCTACAGGGATATAGTCCTGAAGTCCCACCTCCAGTCTGGAAGCATCCCTGTTGCCATGGAGGAGAGAGGTCACATGACAGGAGATCACCACCCTGGTGTGGCAGGAAGTGATCCTGTAACTAGGACATGTCCTCCAGGTGATGTAAAACCCTCTCGCACCGAGGAAGTTTCTCCAGGGCCATGTGCCCATGAGGGAAGGGTTAGGACAGCCATTATAGTTGGTGATTCGATCATTAGGCATGTAGATAGCTGGGTGGCTGGTGGACGTGAGGATCGCCTGGTAACATGCCTGCCTGGTGCGAAGGTAGCGGACCTCACGCATCACCTAGATAAGGTCTTAGATAGTGCTGGGGAGGAGTCTGCTGTCTTTGTACATGTTGGTACCAATGATATAGGAAAATGTGGTAGGGAGGTTCTGGAGGCAAAATTTAGGCTTTTAGGTAGGAAGTTGAAATCCAGAACTTCCAGGGTAGCATTCTCCGAAATGCTTCCTGTTCCACGCGCAGGACCCAAAAGGCAGGCAGAGCTCCGGAGTCTCAATGCGTGGATGAGACAATGGTGCAGAGATGAGGGGTTTGGATTTGTTAGGAACTGGGGAACATTCTGGGGAAAGGAGGGGCTCTTCCGAAGGGATGGGCTTCACCTTAACCGGGATGGAACCAGGCTGCTGGCATTAACCTTTAAAAAGGAGATAAAGCAGCTTTTAAACTAGATATTAGGGGAAAGCCGACAGTCGCCCAAGAGCGGAGGAATGTATCCTTGAAGGATACTACCAAAAGTAGAGAGGTTCCACAAAAGAGTAAAGTAACCCAAATGCCCTCAAATATGGAGCAGACAGCTTAAAGATCCCAAATTACCCATGTCTAACAATAGCCAAATTAATATGAATAAAATACAATCTCTAAAATACTTGTATGCAAATGCTAGAAGTCTAAAAAATAAGATGGGAGAGTTAGAATATATAGCACTAAATGAAAGGTTAGATATGATTGGAATATCAGAGACATGGTGGAAGGAGGACAACCATTGGGACACTGATACCTGGATACAAACTATATCGTAATGATAGAGCTGATCAAATTGGTGGAGAGGTTGCTCTCTATGTTAGCGAGGGCATTGAGTCAGAAAGGATTAAAGTTTTGCAGGAAACAAAATTTGCTGTAGAATCTATATGGATTGAAATTCCATGTAAAAGGGGGAAGGCGATGGCAGTGGGGGAATACTATCGAGCTCCTGGCCAGAATGAACAAATGGATGATGAAATGCTCAAAGAAATCAAGGAAGCTAACAAAAGTTACAGCGCAGTAATAATGGGTGATTTCAATTACCCCTGTATCGACTGGGTTAGTGTCACGTCAGGACATGCTAGGGAGATAAAGTTCCTAGATGAAATAAATGACTGCTTCTTGGAGCAGCTGGTTCATGAACCGACCAGAGGGGAAGCCATATTAGACCTAGTCCTTAGTGGAACACCAGATCTAGTGCAAGAGATAAAGGTGTTGGGGCCACTTGGCAATAGTGATCATAGCATGATCGCCTTTGATTTAATTAGTGGAGGAGGGATAGTAAGGAAATCCACAGTACTACCTTTTAACTTTCGAAAGGGAGACTATGATAAAATGAGGAAAACAGTTAAGAAAAAACTAAAAGGAGCAGTTCCAAAGGTTAAAGACGTACATCAAGCTTGGGTGGTGTTGAAAAATACTATCTTGGAAGCCCAGACCAGCTGTATTCCACGCTTTAAGGAAAGTGGAAGTCCAAAAAACTGCCAGCACGGTTTAAAGGTGAGGTCAGAGAGGCTGTTGCCAAAAAAGCATCTTTCAGGAAACGGAAAAAAGAGCCAAACGACGAAACCTGGAAACAGCACAAGCACTGGCAAGTCAAATGCAAGGCATTGATAAGGCAGGCAAAGGGAGAATTTGAGAGAAAGCTTGCAGCAGAAGCAAAAACACGAAATAAAGACCTTTTCAAGTACATTCGTAGCAAAAACCTGTGAAAGAGTCCATTAGATGATAAAGGGGTTAAAGGAGCACTGAGCGGCGACAAAGCAACAGCGGAGAAACTGAATGTATTCTTTGCTTCGGTCTTTACTGAAGAAGATGTAGGGATGTTACCCATGACTGAAGTGGTATTTAAAGGTGCGGAAGAATTGAAGGAAATATCGATACAGCGGGAAGATGTATTACAACTATTAGACAAACTGAAGAGTAGCAAATCACCTGGGCCGGATGGTATACATCCAAGGATGTTGAAAGAACTGAAATATGAGATTGCAGACCTGCTATTAGTAATCTGTGAATTATCATTAAAATCATCTCTAATACCTGAAGATTGGAGGATCGCCAAGGTAACACCAATTTTTATAAAGGGTTCCAGGGGTGATCCGGGAAACTACAGACCGGTGAGCCTGACATCAGTACCAGGAAAAATGGTAGAAACCATCATAAAGAATAAAATTACTCAGCATGTAGATAGTCATGACCTAATGGGAGACAGCCAACATGGCTTTAGACAAGGAAGATCTTGTCTTACTAATCTGTTATGTTGTTTTGAGGGAGTGAATAAACAGGTGGACAAAGGTGAGTCGGTTGATATTGTGTATCTGGACTTTCTGAAAGCCTTTGACAAGGTCCCTCATCAGAGACTTTTGGCAAAACTAAAGAGTCATGGGATAGGAGGCAGTGTACTATTGTGGATCAGGACTGGTTAAAAGATAGAAAGCAGAGGGTAGGGCTAAATGGCCAATTTTCCCAATGGAGAAAGGTGAATAGTGGTGTACCCCAGGGATCTGTGCTGGGTCCGCTGCTTTTTGACATATTCATAAATGACCTGGAAAGTAAGTTTATCAAATTTGCAGATGACACAAAACTGAAGTTGTTAAAACCCAAGAGGATTGTGGAAAATTGCAAGAGGATCTTGATAAATTGGAAGACTGGGCATCAAAATGGCAGATGAAATTTAATGTGGACAAGTGCAAGGTTATGCACCTAGGGAAGAACAACAACCCAAACTATGGTTACACGATGCAAGGTTCCACATTAGGAACCACCACCCAGGAAAAAGATTTAGGCGTCATTGTGGATACCATGTTAAAACCCTCGGCCCAGTGTGCAGCGGCGGCCAAGAGAGCAAATAGAATGCTAGGTATGATAAGGAAAGGAATGCAAAATAAAACAAAAGATATTATAATGCCTCTATATCGTTCCATGGTGAGACCGCACCTTGAATATTGTGCGCAATTCTGGTTGCCGTATCTTAAAAAGGATATAGCGATTTTAGAAAAGGTTCAGAGAAGAGCCACCAAAATGGTAAAGGGGATGGAAGGATACTCCTATGAAGAAAGGCTAAAAAGTTTAGGGCTCTTTAACCTGGAAAAGAGACGGCTGAGCAGAGATATGATAGAAGTCTATAAATTAATGAACGGAGTGGAACGGGTAAACGTAGATCGATTGTTTACCTTAACAGAATATAGAAAGACTAGGGGACATGCAATGAAGCTACACGGTAAACTATTTAAGACTAATAAAAGAAAATATTTTTTCACTCAACGTGTAATCAAACTCTGGAATTTGTTACCGGAGGATGTAGTAAAGGCTGTTAGTGTAGCTGGGTTTAAAAAAGGTTTGGACAAGTTCCTGGAGGAAAGGTCCATAAACCATTATTAAGAAGGGACCCAGGATATCAATGCTTGACACAGTACAAGCACTGTGGAACCTGTGTCTTTTGGGGAAACTGCTAGGTACTTGTGACCTAGATTGGCCACTGTTGGAAACAGGATACTGGGCTTGATGGACCTTGGTCTGACCCAGTATGGCATATCTTATGTTCTTATGTTCTTGTTCAATTCTCTGAGGTCTAGAATGGGTCTGTGTCCTCCTGTTTTCTTTGGAATAAGAAAATAGGGGGAGTAGAACCCTGCACCCTGTTGAAGAATGGGTACCTTCCTCTATTGACCCTTGGGCAAGAAGTGTGGAGACCTCGTGATCTAGCAGATTGTCTGCAGAGATTTGTGAATTGAATTGCTTTAGAACTGTAGGAGGGGGCATGCTGTGAAAATGAAGCTTGTACCCCTCTCCTACAATGGACAAAGTCCAATCTTCTGCTGTTATCTGATGCCATCTGTTGAATGGCATAACCTGCCCGGAATATTGGGGATTGGGGACCCCTCAGAGGTAGGAAGACAAAGCTCTCTAGGAAGGAGTCAAAGCCCTTGAATGGGCTGAACCTGGTGAGCTGGTTGGGGGCTCGGGCCTTTTGGCTTCTTCTGCTGTCTAGTTTGTCCCTTTTGGGCAACCTGACCTGGAGTCAATCTGCTGGGTATAGAAAGGATAAAACTTCCTCTTTTTGCTTAAAGAGGGTTTTTTATAAGGCTTCCTTTTGGCTGGAGTGGCTGTAGACTGACTAAGGTAGAATTGTCAGCATCTAACTCGTTAGCCTTTTCCTGCCAGTTCTTGCCGAAGAGATTCTCCCCCGTGCAAGGAATGTTGCCTAACTTGTCCTGTACCGAAGTCTCCAAGTCTGATGCCTGTAGCCAGGCAATCTGTTGTGCGCCAATGGTAATAGCAGAGGTTCTGATGATGCATTTGAAGCATTCAAAGGCTGCACGATTGACAAACTTCGAGACATCCTGAGCATGCTTAACTAGAGCAAGAAAATCTTGTTTCTTATCTGGGAGAAATGGGCTCATAAGTTCCAAGTCTCCTGTGACTTCTTTGAGGAACACTCCCATATATAGGATATATGAACTGATCTAGCTGAAAGCATGGAAGCTTGAAATGTTCTGCGTCCAAAAGCATCCAGAATCCTGCATTCACGACCTGGAGGACTGGATGCATGCCTCTTTGCACTTTTCATCCTACACATGGCTGATTCCACTACCATTGAATGGTATGGCAGCTGAGTTTTCTGAAATCCAGGACATGATGGAACTCAATCCATAGTATCAAGTCTCCTAGAGTGAGGAGAAGTAGTCAGAGGTGTCTCCCACATTCTGAGCATCAAGCTATGCAGAATTTCATGGATAGGCAGAGTAGCTGCCTCCTTAGGAGCTTTAGGATATTGGAGGATTTCCAATTCCTTTGCTCTGGGTTCCTCTACAGGAGCTACTGTGTTTGAAAGACCTTTGGCCATATCACGGACAAAATCCTGAAATGACATGTCCTCTGGAAGTGACATTCTGCGTTGGGGAGAAGAGGGATCTTCTAGGAGAAACCCTCTAGTGCCAGCAGAATTGTCAGAGTCTTCGGAATCGGAGGAATCAAAGTATTCCTGACCCTGATGCTCTTTCAAAGCACGATCCCGGGTACCGATCGAAGTCGGTACCGAGATGACCCGGTACCGCTTTGTCCACTCCAGCCAGAGATGGCATGGGAAGAGTTCCCACTGGAGCCGGTACCGTCAGTACCGTTATCGTCGGTGTCGGGTGTCGATGTGGGCACTGGTGCCCTTGGGACCACCGGTACTGCAGCTGAAAGAAGAGCTGCGATACTGCGCTCGATAGCAAGAAACCTCTGGTCTATCGACGCTGCCGATGCCTGTGTGTCGGTACCGGTAAGGACGGCCGGAACCCCCGAGCATTGGACAAGTAATTCTTGTGAGGTTGAGGCCTCGAGAAAATCCTGAAGCCCCATCGATGCTTTGGAAGCCAAAGCGTCCCACCGGGGCTGTTTTGCCGGTGTAGTTCCCTCCAGGGCAATGCCAATGGCCTCTCGATGCTTAGCAGGAGAGCTACCCTTTGAGGACCGGCTTTTATGTTTAGTTACCTGAGATCCATGGGAGGAAGAAGAGGCCCTTGATGATGTCGATGCAATGGGTCTGTTATCTGAAGAAAAGAGGGTACCGAGTTTTGCGGCCCGGTTCTGTCTTCCTCTTTTAGTCATCCCCATGCAGGAGAGACATTCAGTTGGAAAATGATCAGGTCCTAAACATTTTAGACACCAATCATGGTGTCAGTGACGGAAATGGTACCGCCACACTTAGTACATTTTTTAAAACCACTAGTTGGCTTTTCCATGATTTAGGAAAAATGGGGCCTAATGCCCAAAATGGCACCTAGCACCAAAGAGGAAAGTTTCTGAAAAGAAACAGTCTAAGTTTAAGTTTTTGTTTTGTTTTTTAAATGAAAAGAAAAGAAAAGAACCGGCGGTACCGGTAGGTGTTGTGCGGTAGGCAACGCGACCACAAAAAGGAACTTTAAAGACGGAATTTTCTGAGGTGACAGGGAATAGGTCCTGTCGGCTCTGCGGAAAACAAAGAACTGAAGAGGGACAGCTGGAAAGGCGGGAAGGCAGTGGGCATCTGCTGAGGGATGCTCCCAAAAGCATGCTTATTGGACACTGGAGAACATTCCCACGCAGGCTCCATCTCTACCAACGATACCCTTATGTGAGGACAACATTCCTGCTTGTTCCTGGAGATTGCCCTTTGAGTCCTGCTAGACAACATAGTTGCTCACCTGTAACAGGTGATCTCCGGGAACAGCAGGAATTTAGTCTTCACATATACGTATCATCGGTACCGACGGAGCCTATGCAGGAACGCTCCCCAGCATCCAATTAGAAAGCTTTTGGGAGCATCCCACAGCGCCTGCGTGCTGCCTTCCCGCCTTTCCCAACTGCCTCTCTCCAGATGAGTATAAAATTGAGACAAAGAGAGGGAAAGAGAGAGATAGATACAACTCCTAGGGGAGGTGGGTGGATTGTGAAGACTAAATTCTTGCTGTTCCCGGAGATCACCTGTTACAGGTGAGTAAATGGAAATTACACATACCTGGTAATTGTAGTTCCTGGAGGGTCCAGTTTAGTCCTCCAAAATCGGGTAGTGCACCTCCTCCTGCAGCCTGGAGACTGGACCAATCAAACTTTCTATAAGATGTATGCAGACGGAGCTCCCATAAGCCCCCAGTAACTAGTAACAAAGCAAACTTAAAGAAGCAACACTTGAGACTATTATAAAAACATTCAGAATAGAGAAGAAAACTTTCCCCCTCAATAAGGTAGCAGCCCCCTCCCCAAACAAGGAAGCCAGAACGCTGCACTGCGCCGCTAGCGACGCCCCGGTAGCAAAAAGACAGTCCAGAACCAATGTCTCAAGAAAACCGGCTGGAAGTTAAACAGAAGAAATACAACTGACAGGAAGCGCAGCCGAAAAGAAGTAGAACGGAGAAGAGAAGCCGCTGTAAGACCAACCCGTTCGGAAAAGCGCGCCGCAATAAATAACCTGAGACACGGGAGGGAAGGAGGACTAAACTGGACCCTCCAGGAACTACAATTACCAGGTATGTGTAATTTCCATTTCCTGAGCGGTCCTCCACAATCGGGATGTAGCAGAGCAGTCAACACCGGGTGGGACCTTGCCATCCGGCGCGCAGAACCGCCGAACCAAAACAGGAATCCAGAGCGGCCAACACATCCAACCTGTAGTGTTTACTGAAGGCATGCAACGACGACCAAGATGCCGCCTTACAGATGTCCGCTGGCGGAACTAGACTATGCTCCGCCCAGGAAGTCGCCTGAGCCCTGGTGGAGTGGGCCCGTAGACCTTCCGGAACCGGTTGCTGCTGCAACAGATACGCCGACGCGATCGCTTCTTTGATCCATCGCACAATGGAGGCTTTAGCTGCCGCCTCCCCTTTCCGTGCGCCGCCAAAAAGCACGAACAAGTGGTCGGTTTTTCGAAAGGTCTCGGTAACCTTCAAGTAGCGCCGAAGAACGCGTCTCACATCTAGGCAGTGAAGCCCCTCGCCCGCAGAACCGTCGGTACCAGGATGCAGTACCAGGAGGAACACCGCCTGATTCACGTGAAAGGGCGAAACCACCTTAGGCAAAAAGGAAGGAACCGGCCGAAGAACCACCCGATCCTGGGAAAAAGACAAAAAGGGCTCCTTGCACGACAACGCCTGGAGTTCGGAAATACGCCTCGCCGAGCAGATGGCCACGAGAAAAAACGTCTTCAGAGTGAGATCTTTCAGAGACGCCCTCCGCAAGGGCTCAAAAGGTTCGTGAACCAAGGCCCGCAGCACAAGGTTCAAGTCCCACGGAGGAACGGAGATCCTGCGCGAGGGCCGCAAACGAAAGACCGCCGCAAGAAAACGATGGACGTCCTGATGAGACCCGAGGGGAAGCCCCAGCACTTTGCCTCGGTAACAGGAGAGAGCCGCCAACTGAACCTTCAGGGAGCTAGCAGCAAGACCCTTATCAAAACCATCCTGAAGAAAACTTAAAACGACGGGCACAGAAACCGTCGCCGCTCGAACCCCACGCTGGGAGCACCAGTCTTCAAAGATTCTCCACACGCGCACATAAGTGAGGTGGACGTCTTCCGCGCTCGAAGGAGAGTGGCAATCACCGCGGGGGAATAACCCTTCTTTTTCAACCGAGCCCTCTCAATGGCCAAACCGTAAGCGAGAATCGACCCACTTGGGGCATCTGCAAGGGCCCCTGAAGAAGAAGATCCGGTAACGCGGGCAGGCGCCAAGGAATGCCGTCGCGTAACCTGACCAGATCGGCATACCAAGGTCTCCTGGGCCAATCCGGAGCTACCAATAACACCCGACCCCGGTGGCCCTCGATGCGCTGAACTACACGGCCGATTAGAGCCCACGGAGGAAGGACATAAAGGAGACCGGATGTCGGCCACGGCTGAATGAGGGCGTCGAGCCCCTCGGACATGCGTTCGCCGCCTGCTGAAGCGCCCCGTCTTTGCCGACTGAAATGTCGCCATGAGATCCATGACGGGCGGACCCCACCGATGAACTATTTGCGCGTAAATCTGCGGGTTTAGCTCCCATTCTCCGGGGTCTACCTGCACTCTGCTGAGAAAATCGGCCTGGACATTGTCCGTGCCTGCTATATGCGCTGCCGAGATTGCCGGTAGACGAGTCTGCACCCAATTGAACAAAGCCGTTGCTTCCGATTCTAGGGCCACACTGCCGGTGCCCCCTTGGCGATTGATGTAAGCTACCATTGTCGCATTGTCCGAGAGAACGCGGACGGGCCGCCCAAGTATCAAGTCTTCGAGGGCTAAAAGAGCGAGCCGCACCGCCCGCAGCTCGAGCCGGTTGATCGACCAAGAGGCCTCCAGGGGAGACCACTTCCCCTGCGTGAAGTAGTCCTTGCAGTGAGCACCCCAGCCCGATAAGCTGGCATCCGTCGTGAACGAAACCCAAAGAGGAGGCTCCAAGGGAAGCCCCCGCTTCAGGTTCTCTGAGCAGAACCACCACCGGAGCGACCGGCGAACCGGCTTCGGGCAAGTCAATCTCATGTTCAACGAGTCGAACTGGTTGGACCAACGGCGTAGAAGAGCACTCTGGAGCGGACGCATATGGAACCTCGCCCAAGGCACCACCTCCAGGGTTGCTGCCATTGTGCCGAGGAGCCGGAGGTACCACCACGCGGATGGAGCGGGCATCCCCAGGAAGAGGCGGACGAGGCTCCGCAAAGCGAGGGCACGGCGCTCCGGCAAACACACCAAGCCCCGTGCCGTGTCGAAACGTACTCCCAGGTATTCGAGGTCCTGAGTCGGTCGCAGGCGGCTTTTGCGTTCGTTCACCACCCAGCCGAGAGATCTCAGTAGAGCAACCACTCTGTTCGTGACTTGCACAGACTCGTGGTTGGATTTTGCTCGAATCAACCAATCGTCGAGATACGGGTGAACGAGGATACCTTCTTTGCGCAAGGCCGCCGCGACCACCACCACTTTTGTGAAGGTACGGGGAGCAGTGGCGAGTCCAAACGGCATGGCCCGAAATTGGAAGTGGCCCCACGGAAAGGCGAAGCGGAGGAACCTTTGATGAGACGCTCGGATGGGAATGTGCAAATAAGCCTCAGAGAGATCGAGGGACGTGAGAAACTCCCCTTGACGCACCGCCACGATGACCAACCGCAAGGTTTCCATCCGGAAGTGTGGTACCTTGAGAGCACGATTCACGCCCTTGAGATCTAAGATGGGACGAAGAGAGCCGTCCTCCTTGGGAACCACAAAATAAGATGGAGTAGTGACCGGCGCCGCGCTCGGAAGGAGGAACGGGAAGTACCGCCCCCAGGGATAAGAGCCGATGAAGAGTCAAGCGGATGTCTTGCGTCTTCTGATCGCCCTTGCTGGGAGACATAACAAAGGAATCCCTGAGCGGGCAGGCAAACTCCAGCGCATAACCTTTTTCGATAACCTGCAGCACCCACTGATCTGAAGTAATTTGGGCCCAAGAAGGAAGAAAGTCGTGTAAGCGACCCCCTATGACCGGACTTCCTTCCAGAGCCCGCCTCGCTTCATTGTGGCTTGCGATTAAAGGAAGAGGAAGAGGAGGCTCCGGAGAAGCCTCGTCCCGCTCCTCAGAAACCACGAAACCCCTGAGCACGGGACCCAAAGTGGCCGCGCTGGGAACTCCAAAGACAGGAAGAGCGAAATCTGCGAAAATCCCGAAATTGACCGCGAGTAGGAGGCGAGGTTCTATTGAGCTTATGCTTATCCTCCGGCAGCCTACCACCCTTAGATTCACCAAGGTCTGACCAACTTATCCAGAGCCTCACCAAACAACAATTTGCCCTTGAAGGGCAGCTTACTGAGGCGAGACTTGGAAGATCCGTCAGCCGCCCAGTTACGCAACCAGATGGACCGACGCACCGCCACTAAAGAGGCCATACTATTAGCCAAGGAACGGATCAAATCATAATGCACATCCGCCAGGTACGCCGACCCAGACTCCATGCGGGTAACCTCCAGCAACCCCTGCTGATCCAGGCCTGAGGCCGAGCGCAGATGCTGAGTCCAACGTAAACAGGCCTGAGCAACCCACGCGCCACAAATGGAGGCTTGAAGGGACAAGGCGTTGGTATCGAAGGCTTGTTTCAACAAATTATCAACCTTATCTTGCGCATCCTTTAAGGCAGCACCGCCCTCAACCGGGATGGTGGTTTTCTTAGTCACCGCCGACACTGCAGCATCAACCCGCGGGGACTTAAACAAGTCCTTGTCTTTGTCAGCTAAGGGGTATAGACGATTCATAGTCCTAATGCCCTTCAAACCGGACTCCGGTTGATCCCACTCAGATTGGATCATTTGCTCCACCACACGGTGCACAGGAAACACCACCTGGGAGTCTCGCACCGCCTGAATGAGAGGATCCTCTAAGCCATCCTCCTCTAAAGGCCAAGCTACGGCCAGGTTGAGTGTCTGAAGAGACTCCGTAATCAAAGGCACTAGCTCATCCCTTCGAAACACGTGAATAATCCGAGCCTGGTCTTCCGGCTCTGGGATCTCCCCGTCCTCCAACTCGTCAGCCTCAGCATCACCTTCCACTTCCAAATCAGGGTAACTCATGACGTCCTGTTCCGGGTCCAAGGACCTGAGCCGCTTGGCGGCAGGCTGGGAAGGGCGCTGAACCTCCCCTGAGGAAAGAGAGGGAAGGTGCGCGGGCCAAACCTCCGGCAACTGACCGGAACGGCTCAAGCGGAAGGCCTGATGCATGAGGAACGAAATCCGGGGGAAAATCCACTGATGGAGTTGCAAGAGCCGTATGCGGTAACTCAGGGGCATTCCCATTGGAATGGGGTGCCGAACCAGACGGGCGAGAGCCAGGAGAGAGGGCACTCTCCGCAAGCAGAGGAGTGTCATCAGGGACTGGCATATCCTTCAACTCAATTTGATGTTCCAAGTCGGAAGAAGCTGAGGCACAGCCCCGGCAGATGCCAGAATCCGCTACCGCACCCCTGCGCAACCCACAAATCACGCACTGTGGTTTGGCAGCCATGTGCTGAATTACCCCAGCCAAGAGAAACAGAAGTGACCCAGGGGCAGGGAAAGGCAATGCTAAATAGCTAGCCCGATGAAAAACTAACAATTTTTTTTTTTTTATAAAAATAAAACTCCCTAGAATCTTGACCAGGCCCCTAGCAAAATCGCCACAATAGTGCAAAAAATGCCAGGGGAACCCGTGCACAAGTGTTGAAGTTGGCAAGGAAAAACCTCTCCTCAGGGCTTCAAAATGGCCGCCGAACTCGTACACCCGCGTTCAAAAACGGCGCGAAAACCAAAGGAAAAAGAAAAAACAAAGTAAATGCGAATAGCAGTAAAATAAAGGTAACGAAGGCCAAATGAAAGGAAAAAAAACTCAAATTCCGTGCCTGGGCATCTACCACCGAGGCGAGACTTCGAGGCAGCTGACTGACCCGCTGAGAGCAGCAACGGGAGCGCGCTGCAGCACCCGAGGAAGGAAAATGAAGTGAAGTTCCTACCGGGCAGATGAAGACACCGACAGAGGCAGCCAGTAGCTCAAATTAAAAGGGTTGCCTGGAAAAGGTAGAGCTCTTCCCCGTGCAGTCTAGGGGAGAGCTCTAACCTGGCTGTCCAATAACTCCGGGAGGAAGGCAGGAGCCCAGTGCAGGACTGGCTTCTCAGCACCGGGAGGCCCCCTGTGTCTTTTTTTTTTTTTTTTTTTTTTTACACAAATTAAAGAAAAAAGTAATGTGAAGAAAGGAAAACCCCAAAATAAAACTAACTAGTGTTGCTCCCCCAAGTGTCACTAAGTGTGCCCAGCACAGGCACACATGTCCTCAAGCTGCAAGGAGACTGGACACACTGGGGGCTTATGGGAGCTCCGTCTGCATACATCTTACAGAAAGTTTGATTGGTCCAGTCTCCAGGCTGCAGGAGGAGGTGCACTACCCGATTGTGGAGGACTAAACTGGAGGACCGCTCAGGAACTATGCTATCTCCAGGAACAAGCAGGAATGTAGTCTTCACATATGGGGACTCCCTAGCTTTAGATGCCAGGGAGAGACCCCAGAAGTTGTGTCTCCCTGTGAAAGGGCTCCACTTCCCCCCATGGATCTCTGGCATCCAACTAGGGATGGCAGGTAGGAGTTGATTAGGTATGGAGCAGGTGTTGGAGAACAGCCTGACCAAACAAGGCATCCTGGCGGGAGTCCTTGTCCAAGCAGTAATGGGCTGCGAAGGTATGAACCAAGGCCCAAGTGGCTGCTCGACAGATGTCGTCGATAGACAGAGTGCAGATGAGCCATTGAAGCTGCCATGGCTCTCACATTGTGAGCTGTGACATGGCCTCCAGAGGAAGGTTCTTACTCTGATAGGCAAAGAAAATACACTGTGCAATCCAGTTAGACAGTGTTCTCTTGGAGACTGGAAGTCCCAAATGAGAAGGATCAAAAGCAACAAAGAGTTGACAGGACTTTCTATGCTGCTGTGTTATTTGTAAGTAAAAAGCTAAAGCTCTTTTACAGTCCAAAGTATGAAGATTCCTTTCTGCATTTGATGCATGAGGCCTTGGAAAAAACACAGGCAGGTAGACCGCTTGGTTAAGATGAAAAGGCGAGACCACCTTTGGCTTAAAGCAGGGGTCTCAAACACGCGGCCCGCGAGAGCATTTTGTGCGGCCCGCGGCCCGCGACGCCACGGAGTATCCTTTCTGCTATTTTTGCTATTTTTACTCACTGTTTTCCTTAGCGTGATTCCCGGGGCTGCATGGTGTTGGTCTCACATGACCGCGTCACGCGCCTGCCCTCCACCAATCAGGGACAGGCAGGAGGAGGAGAAAAAGGAGGAGGGGGGCGGCCCCCGGGCCCAGAAGCAGTCTGAGCAGCCACGAGGTTCCAGCGTTTGAAGCATCGCCTGCTTGGAGGAAGGATCGCCTGCTTGAGGATCGCCAGGGTGCACAGCTCTTCGCGGCAGGTAAGGAAGCAGTCTGCCCAGAATTAAGCCAGCCCTGCCTCCCTCAGTTCCTCTCCTCTTCGGCTTTCAGAGCCGCGAAGGGAGAGCTTCTCCCTCGCGACTCTGTTAAGCTCGAGGGGGCAGAGGGGAAATTTCCCATAAGCCTCAGCCGGCTTAACAGAGTCCCGAGGGAGGAACTCTCCCTTCGCGGTTCTAATCTAAGCCGAAGAGGAGAGGGACTGAGGCAGGCAGGGAGGGAGGGAGGGATGGCTCTGCCGGGGGGGGGGCCTGTGATTTTTGCTGAGGGAGGGAGGATGGATGATGGGGGGGGGGCTGTGATTTTTGCTGAGGGAGGATGGATGGAGGGGGGGCTGTGATTTTTGCTGAGGGAGGGAGGGAGGGAGGATGGATGGATGGGGGGGGCTGTGATTTTTGCTGCTGCTGTTGCTGATGATGATGATGGATGGGGGGGTCACAACTGGTAATGTGCTGTGGGCTGGGGGTCAGAACCATCACCATTTCTGAACCCCCCAGCCCCACAGCACATTACCAGTTCTAAACCCCCCCAGCACATTACCAGTGTGCTGTGGGCTGGGGGGTCAGAACTGGTAATGTGCTGGGGGGTTTAGCACCCGGTAATGGGCTGGGGGGGGTCAGAACCATTACCAGTTCTAAACCCCCCAGCACATTACCAGTGTGCTGTGGGCTGGGAGGTCAGAACTGGTAATGTGCTCGGGGGTTTAGCACCCGGTAATGTGCTATGGGCTGGGGGGCACATTGCTTCTAATATTATTTTAACACACGCCTCTTTTGGGAAATGTGCATCATTAATGTCTGTGCTTTAGTACAAGAAATTAATTTATAGTTTTATTTCTACAGTGCTGAGGTATTCTGTGTAATTCCTATTTGACATTGCTACTTGTTCTCTTTTCCCAGTAGGTCATGTATTGTTCTCTGAAATGTATTGATTTAATATTTGCAGTGTTGCCTTTTGATAGGTAGGGTCTGGTGCTTTGTGAGTCCTGGTAGTGCTGTTATGATACGGGGGGTTTGCTATGGGTTCTAAATGGGCAGTGTTAGTAGTAGTTCCTAATGTGCCTGGCGGTTGGCACTGGATTATAGCAATATAGAAATTTTCTAGTCTTTCTTTATCCATGCACTCATTATGCAAATATTTATGCAAATGAGGCCCCTTATGCAAATGAGGCCCCATGTCTTATGCGGCCCCCGGGTTACTTTACAAGTCCTCATTCGGCCCTCAAAGCAATTTGAGTTTGAGACCCCTAGCTTAAAGTGTGGATGAGTCCTAAGGACTACCTTGTCATGATGGAACCTTGTATAAGGTGGATCAGTCACTAGTGCCTGTAACTCACTGATGCGACGTGTTGATGTGATTGCAATGAGAGATAACTTTCCAAGAAAGGAATTTCAAGGAGGTAGTAGCTAAGGGTTCGAAAGGTGGCTTCATGAGCTGGCCAAGAACCAGATTTAAGTCCCATGCCACAGGTGGTGGCCTAATGGGAGGCTTAGTTAGAAGAAGGCCTCTCAAATCTTGCTATGAGAGAATGGGAGGAAATAGGTTGTCCATTTAAAGGCTTGAAAGAAGCCGCAATAGCACTTAAATGGACTCTTACTGAGTTAGTTTTAAGTCCTGCATTGGATAAATGAAGGAGATACTCTAGTAATGATTCCAGAGGTATCGCAAGGGGGTTAAGACCCCTCTGCGAGCACCATATGGTAAACCTTTTCCACTTGAAAGCATAAGAGCGTCTTGTGGAAGGTTTTCTAGAAGCATAAAGGATATCCTTTACTTGCTGAGGAAGGTTAAGATCCTGAAGATCTAGGCCTTCAGCAACCAAGCCCTGAGATGCAGAGACTGGGGATTGGGATGCCATAACATTCCGTCCTCCTGAGACAGGAGATATGGAGCACAGCCTAACTCCAGAGAGGGAGCTTGAGAGAGATGTAGAAGCAGAGGGTACCACTTGCCGTGACTAATGTGGAGCTATGAGAATCATATGCCCTCTGTCTCTCTGAAGCTTGAACAGGGTTTTGAGAATTAGGGGAATGAGTGGAAAGGCATAAAGGAAGTCTTGACCCCAGTGAAGGAGGAAAGCATCCCTGGCCTGAGAGCCCTGAGCCGGAATTCTGGAACAGAACCGGGGAAGTTTGGCATTCAACGGACTTGCAAAGAGGTCTATGTCCGGGGTTCCCCAAATTTGAAAAATCTTGGCCACCTGGTCTGCATGTAGAGACCATTCGTGTGGAAGCAGAACATGACAGTCTGTCTGCCCAAGAGTTTTGTATGCCTGGAAGATACACTGCCAGGAGATGAATCTGATGCTCTGGCGAGGGCCCATAGTTGCAAAGCTTCATTGCAAAGTGACAGAGAGCTTGTTCCCCCCCTGCTTGTTCACATAGAACATGGCTACTTGACTGTCCGTATGAATGAGGACTGTCTTGTAGCTGAGCAGGGTGTGGAACACTCGAAGAGCAAGGAAGATTGCCCTGAGCTCCAAGAGATTGATATGTAGATGAGTCTCCTGTGGAGTCCAGGTGCCATGGGTGGAGAGGTCTTGTAGATGAGCTCCCCAACCCATTGGTGAAGCATCTGTTGTAAGAGTTGCCTGGGGTGAAGGTTGTTGAAATGGGGACCCCAGCAACAGGTTTTGAGTGGACTGCCACCATTGGAGGGACAAAATAAGGTGATTTGTGTTTGCTATTTTGTCTGACAGGCACCCTGATGCCTGGGTCCATTGGGTGGATAAAGTCCACTGGGCGGCTCTCATATGGAGGCGAGCATAAGGAACCACATGCTCTGTGGATGCCATGTGGCCTAGTAGTTGTAGCATTTCTCGGGCAGTGAGAAAAGGTTTTAGCACTGCTTGAGAAGCTAACTGCACCATGCGAAGGCAACGGGCCTGGGGGAGATAGGCCCTTGCCTTTTTGGTATCCAGTAAAGCTCCTATGAATTCTAGAGACTGAGTGGGAGTTAGACTGTATTTTGGGATGTTTATGACTAGACCCAAATATTGAAGGATATGCATTGTGCAAGATAGAGAAGCTCTGGCCTCTGGCTCTGTTGGGGCACGAATGAGCCAGTCTAAGTAGGGGAAGACGAATATGCCTAGAGTGCGGAGAAATGCTGATACCACAGCCATGCATTTCGTGAACACTCTTGGAGCTGAGGCCAGGCCAAAGGGAAGCACCCTGTATTGGTAGTGCTTTCCTTGAAAAAGGAACCGAAGGAACTTTCTGTGAGTTGGATGGATGAGAACATGGGTGTACACATCCTTGAGATCTAGAGAACAAAGCCAATACTGACTCTGAAAATATGGCAGCAGAGTTCCTAGAGAAATCTTGAATTTCTCTTTGAACAGGAATTTGTTCAATTCTTTGAGGTCCAATATAGGTCTGTATCCCCCTGTTTTCTTTGGGATAAGGAAATAGGGGGAGTAAAACCCTGTACCCTGTTGATGAATGGGTACTTCTTCTATTGCCCCCAGGGCAAGAAGTATGGTGACCTCTTGATCTAACAGGTTGATAAGAGAGGTCTGAGAATTGAACTGTTTTACTATTATGGGAGGGGGCAAGCTCAAGAAATGAAGCTTGTACCCCTCTCTTATGATGGAGTGTCCAATGCTCTGCTGTTATTTGCCCCCATCTTGGGGCAAAGTGACATAACCTTCCTGGAAGGTGGAAGGCTCTGGTCCATTTAGAGCCAGGAAGGCTAAGTTCTCTAGATGCAAGTAAAGGCCTTGAGGAGGCTGAGACTGCTGGGGCGGTTGAGGCTTAGCAGTCTTTGCTTTCCTTTGCTTGGATGGTTGATGTCCCTTCCGGACAGGATGACCTGCAGAGTGTCCCTGCTGGGAATAAGCAAGATAAAACCCGCTTCTTTTTGGAAAAGAATGGTTTCTTGAAAGATTTTTCTTGCAGGATCAGCTGTGCCCTTGGATAATCCGTCCAAGGTGGAGTTGTCAGCATCCAACTCATTGGCCTTTTCCTGCCAATCTTTGCCAAACAGGTTCTCACCAGTACAAGGAATATTGCCCAATTTGTCTTGTACCCAGAGCTCCAAATCAGATGTCTGGAGCCAGGCAATTCTACGTGCACTTATGGCAATGGCAGAGGTTCTGCTTATGCACTCAAAACAGTGAAAAGCTGCACGGTTAACAAATTTGGAAACATCCTGGGCATGTTTGACCAGGGTGAGAAAATCCTGTCTCCTATCCTCAGGAAGAAGAGGACTCAAAACCTCTAAATCTCCTGTGATTTCCTTCAGGAACATTCCCATATATAAAATATAGGAACTGATCCTGGCAGAAAGCATGGAAGCTTGGAAGGTACGACATCCAAAAGCATCCAAAGTTCTGCACTCACGTCCTGGGGGATTAGAGGCATGCCTCTTTGCACTCCTGATCCTTCTCATAGCTGACTCCACTACAATAGAGTGGTGAGGGAGCTGAGTTTTCTGGAAACCAGGACAAGGGGAGACTCGATACATAGTGTCAAGTCTTCGAGAATGAGGAGAGGTGGTAAGAGGGGTCTCCCATATTCTCAGCATCAGATCATGCAAGATCTCATGGATGGGCAAAGTAGCTGCCTCCTTAGGAGCTTTGGGATATTGTAAAATTTCCAGCTCCTTTGCTCTGGGCTCTGTTTCAGGAGCCACAGTAATGGAGAGACCCCGAGCCACCTCCCTAATGAAATCCTGGAAGGAGATATCCTCTGGAGGAGACATCCTGCCTTTAGGGGAGGAGGGCTCCTCTGGAAGAAGTGCCCCCGCATCGACAGAACTGTCGGAATCCTCAGATTCCTCTGAGGACTCGAAGTACCTTCTGTCCGGATGCTCTTGTAGAGTCCGATACCCGTACCAACCGAAGTCGGTACCGGGGGGAATCGGTACCAGAGTGCATCAGGTGACTGGGTGGCGGTAATGCGGACACCGATGTCGATGCAATCGGTACCGGTGCCAGTATTGGCTGAACTGTTTGACGCAGTTCCAAGGGTGTCGATGCCGCATGGAGAGCCGCCAGACTGCGTTCAATAGCCAGGAACCTCTGGTCTATCGATGCTGCCGATGCCTGGATGTCGGTACCGGAGAAGACAGCCGGTACCCCCCATAGCATGGCACCAGTAGTTCTGCCGAGGTCGAGGCCTCGAGAACATCCTGGAGCCCCGATAATGCTTTGGAAGCCGAAGCCTTCCGCCGGGGCAATTTTGCCGGTGCAGAATCCTCAAGGGCAATGCCAGAGGCATCTCGGTGCTTGGATGGAGATCTACCCTTTGAGGACTGGCTGGACTTATGTTTAGTTAACTGAGATCCACGGGAGGAAGAGGAAGCCCTGGAAGACGTCGATGCCACTGAAACTGCATAAGAGGGAAACAGGGTACTGAGCTTAGCATCTCGGTTCTGCCGACCTCTTTTAGACATCATGGCACAGGACATACAATCCGTGATGGAGTGCTCAGGACCTAAACATTTCAGACACCATTCATGGGTGTCAGTGACTGAGATGGTACCGCCACACTTGGTGCACTTTTTGAAACTTGAAGCAGGTTTCTCCACTGTAGGAAAATCTTTGGGCCCGAGGCCCAAAATGGCGCATGCTCCTGGGAAAAATGGAAAAAATACTAAGAATATATATATTTTTTAAAAGAACAGAAATAAAGAAAAACCAGTGGTACCGGTAAAGTGTCGAGGAAGGCAGACACGACCACAAAAAAAAGAAAGTAATAAAGAAGAATTTTCTGCGGTGACAGGAACGACCTGCTGGCTCCGTGGAAAACGAAGAACTGGAGAGAGGCAGTTGGGAAAGGTGGGAAGGCAGCACGCAGGCACTGTGGGATGCTCCCAAAAGCTTTCTAATTGGATGCTGGGGAGCGTTCCTGCGCAGGCTCCGTCAGTACCGACGATACCCATATGTGAAGACTACATTTCCTGCTTGTTCCTGGAGATCAAAATTACCACTACTCCTTTTTTTCCCTAAGCCAGTGTTCCAAAAATCTTGCTCACCCAATCAAGTCTAAGTTTAACATGCTCTGCAGTGGGGTCTGGTGAGTCTCTTGAAGGAAGACTATATTGCACTTCTGACATGCTAATGCATGTAGAACTTTTTTTTTTTTTGTATAATATTTTTATTAAAGTTTTCAAAAAGGTAGTAACAACTTTCAACAAACAATAAAACAGAACACATAGTCCACATCCAGGGGAGTAGCGTATATCAGCAAAATATCACATAATAAAGAAAAACGAAATAAGAAAGCGCCATAGGAGAAAGTTAATGCCCAATATACTACACAAAACTCTAATATCTAGCTTACCGAATAACAGAATATTTCCCAGTTACAGCTGTGAGGAAACCTGGTTTTGAAGAAAAGATTCTAAAGATGAAATCTCGGAGAAAACATACTTGGTGCCCCTTAAAGTAACCAAACATTTGCAAGGGAATTTAAGGAAAAAGGACGCACCAAGAGCCAAAATGCGAGGCTTTAAAGACAAAAAAGCCTTATGCCTAAGCTGAGTTTGCCGAGAGACATCAGGAAAAATATTAATCTTCCCCCCACAAAAATCAGCATTGTTATTGAGAAAAAACAAACGCATAACTGCATTTTTATCAGCCTCAGAAGAGAAAGACACCAAAAGAATGGCCCGAGAAGAGATTATATCATGAGAAGATTCAATAAATTTAGAAACATCTAATGAATCTGATAAAATTCTAGGAGCTACCCCTGGGGAACCTTCACCAGGAGGAGCCCCTATCACAGGCAAATAATATATCTTATTTAGAACCGGTCTAGCATTATCTTCATACCCTAAAACGTCAGATAAATATTTATCAAACAGTATCTGCGGAGACAATAATCGAGTATAGGGAAAATTTAAACATCTGATATTAGTAGCCCTTAAAGTATTTTCCAATAATTCCTGCTGGGCATGAAGAGTAGTGCTATCCTTAATAAAAGATAAAGAAGATTTCTGTAAAGTATCACATTGAGTTTCTAATTTCTGACACTTTTTATCTAAAACAAGCAATTGAGAATCATATTGAGCCATTTTAGCTACAGAAGTTGTCAAAAATTCTGAGAACTGAGAGACAGCAGAAGCTAAAGAAGCAATAGAAGCCTCTATTCGTGAGAGGACTGACCATACATCATCAGGAAGAGGTGCACAACCCAGAGGTAGAGGACTAAACTGGAGGAACGATAAGGAATGAAATATTTTGAACGTCCGCATTTATAGCAGGCGAACCATCAGGATGCAACCTCACAGCGACCTCCGGCACCTGAACCCGAGGCAGAGGAACTACCGCGGTGTCACAGATCTTCTCCATGAGGACAACTGGAGGCAAACTATCAGCCACACGGGACTGCTCATCCATAACAGGAGAGGAAGTCACTGGGCCAATAGCATCAATTTCAGCAAGCAGGGCAGAGTTTGAAAACCCCAAAACAGAGGAGCCATCCAAAAGGGGCGAAGACTTGGTGGCAGCAACAGAGTCTCCTATCACATTAACCGAAACAACGTGCTTATCCATAGGACCAACAATTTTAGTAACTTTAGAAGGGTTCACAGTACTCACATTGTGAGGACGTCTTCTGCGCTTGCCCATACCAGGAACGTCGCCTCTAGAGCTCCTCGAGCGCCGAAGGAGCGCATAAGGAGCATTACTTGCCCCTTTAAATCGCGCCCCTTCAAAGCGCGACCGCGTGACCGCGGAGCAGGTCAGATCTTAAGCCCCCATGATGACGTCAGGGCAAGGCGCCGCGTAGATGCACCGGGAATCCCTGCAGGTGCCTGTAGAGCCTTCTCCAACCGCGGGGCACAAGTCGGGCAGGAAACACCTCCTTCACACACACTCCCCCATGTAGAACTTAACGTTTAACTGGGGTGCTCAACCCACAAATATTACAAGAGATAATTCAACCCCTTTTCCAGTGCCAATGGTTTCTGAAAGGAAGGTTCCAAGGTCTGTTGATCGGGAAGTCCCCCCCCCCCCCCAACCTAGGGCCTTCACTTCCCAGCTCTGTCAAATGGCAGGAGCTAGTTCAACTGTATAGCATGAATTACAGCCCTGATCCAGGATACAACCTCCCCCCCCCCCCCTTTCTCTCTGTTCCTGAAATTTGTCTGAAGATTTTCTACACTGTTGTGCAAATGTCTACTTCTCCCACTATCTCTCTCGTCCCTTTGCCCCAACCACACACTCCTCCCCATCCCCAAACTTCCCACCTACCTTTAATCACCCTTTCCCCTCATACTACTACTGAGCATTTATATAGCGCTACCGGTTGTACGCAGCGCTGTACAGACATGTAAGAGACATCCCTTCTGATTTGCCACCTCATTTGTGAGTCACGTCACAATGTCAGGTGTCCCCCCCCTCCTTGCCCACCACACCCCCACTTCAATAGCATACACTCCTACACTTCTTTCCTTCCCCACAATTCTTCAATCTGCCCACAAAATGCATAAGCCCCACCCTCACAGCTTTCTTCTACCCATTTCCTCTTGGGATCCCAGGGATCTGAGCTTCATGTGTGCCAACACCAAATCCAGAGTGTGAGGAGCACCTCAAATCCCTATGTCTAACATACCAGGAATGTAACAGTTCAGTGGCTCCTATGCAGCATCCGGTCACCCAATTGCCAATCATGGACCACAGGTGAAGACTGAGCAGGCCCTGGCATTGCGATCTCCCGCTCAATTATATCTATATAGATATCTCAATCCCCCCATGCATTCATACCAACATCCATCCGTACACCACCCCCCCCCCCCCGTACCCATTATTTCTTTCTACCATCCATCTCCTTTCAGACCTTCATTCAGCCCCCTTCTCAGTCAACATTTTCACATTACTCCCTCTGTCCCCTCCCCCCACCTTCATAGTACAATGTATAGGCTACAATCCCTTATTACTTACTCAACATTAAAATACTCATGTCAGGCAGGAGAGTATATGTACAGCAATCTAAATATTCTCCAACTCAAATAGGCAAGGCCTTTCTGGGTCCTCATCCATGATTTTGAACTCCTTTGGGCCGGTTAGTAAAGTGCATCAGCATTGCCGGCAGTGTACATATCCCTACGGCAGTCCGTGTTCACCAGCTGCTACCTCAGTAGATGCCTCAGCACAAGCAAGGTCTAGCAAGTACAGCCCCCAATCTCTGCCATTGCTAATTGAGTTTCAAGCAGTATACCATCTTTGGAGTCTCAGCAGTTCTGAGATTCCGCTGCTGTTGGTGCCACTGGCTGCAGAGCCTGTACATGCTAGAGTGCTGCATCTGCAGAGTCAAAAGTCTTACTAGTTCAGTTTTACAAGATTCGTTGTCTAGCTAGGTACTGAACCACGAATTTGATGTTTTCTTCCACTAAATGTTGGCACAAGGTGCATAGGCTCTATGCTGTTGGTTCAGCATAGCTGAATAGTCCTGATAAACGTGCAGCAGAAGGTCCCTCATGTGTACGGGGCCCTGTGTGTCCTGGCAGCATGCAGCACTTCGTCTTTCTACACATAATTAGGAACTGTGCCAACACAACGCGGGGCGGGTGCTCAGTCTGGGTGGGCCCACCCAGTGCACACTCTCGATATGCAGTGGGCCACATCCTGTTCCAAGAGATACGACGTGGGGAAGCAGTGTTTCTAAATAGCCCTGTAGTTCACTTTCTTTAACTGAATCCGGAATGCCGACAAAACGTAGATTGTTTTGCTGGCTTCTATTCTACAGGTCGTCAAGTTTGGCTTCATGGGCAGCACGTTCTTGCATTCGGTGTATTTCCCACTCATTAACTGCAGCGGCCTCTTCTGTCCTGGCTCTCCTCAGTTCAGTTTCCTGCATCCGACCACCGAACAATTCAAATGCTTTATTCAGAGAGTCAAGCTTGCCAGTCAGGACATCAAATTTGCTAGCAAGGGCCCCGACCACTGCTGTGATTTCCTTAACCAGTGTGGTTTGTGTCGGCGATTGTGGGGGAAGATTGCTCCACCATTTTAGAGGTTATAGGCCCCGCTTTCTCTGTCTCGGTTTGTTGGATTTGAACCCACTCCAGCACCAAAACCCACTGGGGGGAAATACTTCTCCAGGTATTGTTCTAATCACATTTAGGAAGCCCAATTTGCTCGATGGATGGTGTTTGAAGGGCCCAAAGGGGATACCCCCAGAGAGAGAACAAAGCACATTTGCTCTCCCTCAGCACATCACATAACTCCCCTTAAAGTCTGTATTTAAAGATCTATATTAAGCCTAGTGGTTAGCCTGCTAGCATTCCTTGTTGCCTTAGGCAAGTCCCTTAGCCCTCCATAGCCTTGGAAAAAGGCCTGGCAATCTACTTCATAAGAACATAAGTCATAATAAGTTAGACCAAGGGGGTTCATCAAGCCCAGTATCCTGTTTCCAACAGTGGCCATTCCAGGTCTCATCTACCTGTCGGGTTCCCAAAGGTATACGCATTTCCATGCTGCTTGTCCCAGGGGTAAACAGTGGATTTCCCCAGTCCTCTTTAAAAATGGTTTATGGACTTTTCCTCCAGGAACTCATCCAAACCAGTTTTGAATCCAGCTACACCAACAGCTTTTATAATATCCTCTGGAAATGAATTCCAGAGTTTGATTATGCACCGAGAGAAAACACACTATTAGTCTTAAACGTACCACACTGTAGTTTTATTGTGGGTCCCCTGGTCTACTTTTTGAAGGAGTAAACAAGTCTCATTTACCCATTCCACTCCATTATTTTATAGACTTCTCATCTCCCCTCAGCAGTCTCTTTTCCAAGTTTAAGAGCCTAACTAATACTTTCCTCATAGGCGATATCCTTCCATCCCCTTTACGATTTTGGTTGCTGCTCTTTGTACCTATTCCAATTCTGCTATATCTTTTTAAGATATGGTGACCAGAATTGCACACAATATTCAAGGTGCAGTCGAACCATGGAGCAATACAGAGGCATATCATCCTTTTGTTTTATTTTCTATTCTTTTCCTTATGATTCACAGCAATCCGTTTGCTTTCTTGGCTGCAGCTGCACACTGGGCAGAGGATTTCTATGTACTAGCCACGATGATGCCCAGATCCTTTTCTTGAGTGGCGAGTCCAACCTTGAATCGTGTAACTGTAGTTTGGGTTTTTCTTCCCCAAGTTGATAACTTTGCATTTGCCCACATTAAACCATCTGCCCAGTCTCCCAATTTTTCAAGAGCCTCTTGCAATTTTTCACACTGCCAGGAAAATCCAGGAGCTGCTTGTTCACCAGGAGTTAGCAATGACAAAGGCACACATTGCATTTTGCAATTAACAAACCTTTTTTAAAAGAGAAGCTATAAAGGGCATAAAATGAAGCTTCAAGGAGGTAAAACTTAAAAGCAACGTCAGGAAATACTTTTTCCACTGTCACTGTGCTGTATAGAAGGGAAAGTCCTGGAGGCGGCCAGCTCCCATGGGGGACTGAATTCTGAAGCAGCAAAAAGGTGGGCTTTCTGGGACGATACTGGTGGAATCCCAGAACTCTGGAGATCCAGGAATCAAGAACAAGGGGTGGAGACTGAGGAAGAGGATGCTCTGCCCATTTCCATGGCCCTTCGGGCTTACCCTCCAGAAGGCAGTGAAGTTTGAGCTCACCAAATCCTGAGACAGTTTCTCCAAATCCTCCATTAGGGCTTGGAGGCTAAGCCTGCCAATTCAGTGTCAAAGCTACTGCCATTGTCATGCCACCATCAAAAAGGTAATTTTTAGCCACCATATGGACCAAAGCATAGTGTTTGAAAGGCAGGTTGCTGGCAATTCCAGGATGGCCGAAGTATCAAAGGGAACAGTGGAACTCGCTAAAGAGGAGCTAGTCATCAGATCTGCTCAAACCAATAAAAGATCTTCCAGAATAGCTTCCATGCTACGATTCAAATGAATAGAGGGGTTTCAAATTTTTTATTTTACAATTACAGCTGCAGCACCCTCAACAAGGATGGCAGTCTACTTCCTGACTGCCTGGACAGGTGCCTCTGCCAGAGGCATGTCAGACCACATGTCGCTGGAAATCTTACCAAGGTACGGGGCCTCTTCACAGCCCTGATCCCTTTCAGCAGGGAACCAGGCAAGCCCCATTCCAAGTGGACTATACACAGATAGACACTGGAATAGAAGTCCCCCCCCCCCCCCGACTTCCACACCCCCTACTGGGCTAGGGGTTAGGAGGTGGGGAGGAGGGAAATATGACTGCAGCATCTGTTCTGCTGCCAGGCAAGCCGGCAACCAGTCAACCACAAAGCAAGAACACCTGAACAATACCGGGCAACCACAAAGCAGGAAATTCCTGAGCAATAGTGCCAGGCCCTTTTGATCATGGGGAAAACCACAATAAGCATCCTGATCCTCAGAAGGAAAGACAAACCATCCTCAAAATATTGACCTCTCCAAAGGTCCTGAAGCTGTTCTCTGGAACTCAGGGCACAGAACCTCCGGACTCCAAACCCCCCTAGAAAATGAAGAATTTTGAGAACAATCTGGAAACCAGGAGCTCCCCATCAATATGCACCCCACCATCAGCAGGTGCAATGTACTATCAGGCCCCTAAAGCAGAGAAGAGCAGCTAGTAGAGCCAACACTCCAATACAAGGTCCATAGAACATTCTTTTCTATTCCTTCCCGCAGCTAAGACAAAAGAACTGTATCCCCTGCTGCAGAAGAAATAGCCCCTAAGGGCCCATCAGAAGCTTAATGTCTGGTTACAAAATGGGAACTCAGTGACTGAGGAACTTCTCAAAAGCAGTCGACATTATTAAGTGGTATACATCTGCACCAATAGTATGTGTCATGCATAGCTATCAGCCTGGTTTCCCAGGCTCAGGACACCAAATAAATGCACACTGCTATATGCACCCAAGCCACACAGGCAGTACTATTGTGTGCTATGGCCTTATGTGAAGTTAAGGCATGCACCCAACGCATGCAGCATAGGAAGACATGTACTAAGCACAAGGAGCAACACATACTGGCAAAACAAGGTGTGAAACAGCAGGAAAAAAATGTCAGATACCTTGAGTGGCCCAACCCAGTGTGTACACTGCACAGTAGAAGAAATTGGGTAGCCTCTTCTATGGGAAAAGACGACTAAATAAATCAGGCCCCTAACATGACAGACTGCCAAGCCTTCACCCTCTCCCACTAACCCAATGAGAATACTGTCAGCAGCGTATTAGTGATCCTTTATAACTGTACCAAAGGCAACTTCCTATTTTGCATCACCATGGCCTGGTAATATGTAAAGCAAAAAAAGACTCCCGTAACACCCCATCACCTGTTTGTGTCTCTACTTGCTCTCCACACCCTGGCCATCATTCGATCTAACCATTTGCCATGCTGTTTGCAGCTGCATCATGACCGGCTCTGCATGTAGTTCGAGCCGTGTGGTGCAGGACGTTTGCTGATCTCATGGTTTCAAGACTCATGAGATCAGCAAACTTCCTGCACACCACGGCTCAAGCAACATACAGAACCAATCATGGTGCAGCAGTGAATAGCGTGGCAAATGGTAAGATAGATCGTATGATTGTCAGGGGAGGAGAATAAGTAGAGAAATATCAGGTGATGGCTGTGGGAGGAGGGGGCAATGAAATCCCAGGTGCCAGAGTTCAATTTATATCACCATGGTGACCTGGAATTTGTTGAGCCCTGGATTAACCCTTACTAGATTAGAAGTTCAGTGAGAAGGCATGCTATTGGCCAATATACAAAAAAAATCCTGAATTCCTTCCTTTAGATTACTAAGGGAGTAGAAATATCTAAACTTAGCGACAACTCAAATACAAAGATGAAGACAGCAGGGCAGCAGCGAGATGGGGAGCTATACAGTTTTTTGCATTGGGAGTGGCACATATCATAGTTGGTGTGTGCAGAGAGCTCCTGAGAGTCCAATCTCTGGAGGCTAAAGGCAGGGCTGGCCCAAAGGTTTTCTGCCACACTAGGCAAAAACTCAGACCATGCCAAGCCACTCCCACCAAGCTGCACTGCTGCAACTTACAGTTGGAGGGGGATCAGAAGGGGCAGGTCATGTGTGCCAAAGCATATGGCCCACTGCAGGCAACAAAGCAGCGGCACAAAGCTACCCACCTGGGGTCAGTTGACCTAAGCAGCCACCCAGTGGACGGGCTGGCCCTGGCTAGAGAAGCAGACTGTGTAATGGCAGAGGTACACAGAGGAGACCTTTAGAGACAGAATAGAAAAGCCCCACCTTTAGCCTGGCAGCCTCTGTGCTGCTTTGGAGAAATCACCTAGTAGTACTACTACTGATCATTTGTATAGCCCTACAAGGCATATGCAGTGCTATACAGACACATGTAAGATTGTTCCTGCTCAAAGCTTAGAATTTGGAGAAGACAAACATCAATTAAGGACAGGGCTACAACTAGGCGGCGGGGGGGGGGGGGGGGGGGAATAAGGAAACACATGGGAGACTAAGTGGATCAGGATCCAAAAGTGGCCTCAAAGAGGTGAGTTTTCAACCTAGATTTGAAAAGGGCCAGAGATGAAGCCTGCCACACAGACTTGGGTAGTTTGTTCCAGGCATAAGGAGCAGCAAGGTGAAAGGATTGAAGTCTGGAGTTGGCAGTAAAAGAGAAGAGCATTGATACAAGTGATCTGCCAAAACTAAAGAGATCCTGAGAAGGGGTGTAGGGAGAGAAGAGGAAAGACAGCAAGGAGCAGCAGAATGAGTACACTTACAGGTCAGTAGGAGATGTTTGAACTGGATACGGAAACTGATAGGGAGCCAATGAAGCGACTTGAGAAGGGCTATATGAGCATATCAAGGATGGTGGAAGATTAGCCATGCAACAGAGTTTTGAACAGATTGAAGGGGAACGAGATGATTCAGAGGGAGACCTTCAAGGAGAAGGTGAAATAGTCAAGATGTGAGGTGACTAAAGAGTGGATAAGTATCTTAGTAGTGTGTTCAGAAAGGAAGGGATGAATTTTATTGATATTATAGAGAAAGAAGCAACAGGCTTTTAGCTATCAGTTTGATGTGTGTGGAGAAGGAGAGGGAGGAGTCAGACGACCCCCAAGGTTGCGAGCTGAGGAAACAGTGTTATCCACAGAGATACAGAAAGGAGAAGGGGGGGATGTGGGTTTGGGGGGGGGGGGAGATAAGTTGCTCAGTTTTGGCCATGTTCAACTTTGGTCTGAGGAAGCATGACAAAAAGGCATTTAACATTGATGAGTCAGAAGAACTGAATGAAATCTCAGCGAGTCTGAAAAATAGTTTATAAATGTATTCTACTAAACAGCAAATCACTTAGAGCAGATGGCATACACCCAAGAGTGCTAAGAAAACTATGATTTCCCTGTTCACCATGTGGCTCCTTGCATTTAGTCTGTGTGTATCTGAATAGTGGGTCACATGTTCGTCCCCACTGAAGATCATATTTTTCACAATCAAACCACCCAGGAACAAATGGATCACCTCTGGTAAATTGTGACCTGTAACAAGGAGACAACCCTTGCCATCAAGAGATACCCTGCATAGCGCCTTCTCTCCCTTGGGAAATTCAAGTGCCAATCAGTGAAAGCTGAAGTGTCCTTAATAGAGAAAGTTAATGCCCAATCTATTGATAATGACCTGTATATAAAGAAACTGACGAGAGGAAACTACTACCTGGGGATGCCATCTGAGGCACCAACTTGGGAGCACAGTTCAAAGGGGAAAAGATGGTCAAATGCCTCCCAGGCTCTTCAGCCATAAGGAATACAAAGCAAATTGCTGCCATAGTTCGTGCAGAAAGTGAGTGCCCCAAAATTGATGTTGTCATCCACTTGGGTACAAATGACCTGGCAAGAAACAGTACCTCTAGAGTTCAGAAGGGCTTTCAGATTCTGAGAGAGAAACTCAAACCCACTGCTAACACTATAGCATTTTCAGAAGTTCTACCTGTTCTTGGTAAGGAGGCAAAAAGGCTGCATTGTATAATCAACTTTAATACATGGCTCCAAACCTGATGCAAACAAGGATTTAGATATATAGGCGACTGGGGAAATAGATGGAACAATAAGAGGCTATACAGGGTTGGACTACATCTCTCTGCTGCAGGGAAAAGAATCCTGTGCAAAATTCAGGCATTATGTGGACAGGCATTTAAACTAGGGAAAGGGGGTGACGGATGAAAAACAACAAGTTCAGGACGTCACTCCCAGCAAAAACATTGGAAACAGCCACAGTATTAACCCACACATCAACACAAAGTGGGAAGAGGCATGTAAAACAAAATACAGGCAAAATACAGGCAAGCTAGTCAACAAATGCTGAAAGCAATGAGCACAAAGGATCGAAGTCTAGCCAACAAGGTTCCTGACCTGGAAGTCCTAATGGTGGAAATGGACTTGGACATTGTGGTCATTACAGAAATGTAGTTTAATGAGTCACATGAATGGGATATAGTCACAGCTGGCTATAATCTATTTAGAAAAGATAGGGAGGGTAGAAAAGGAGGAGCAGCAGCTCTATATGTCAAAAGCAATATTAAAGCTGCTGAAAGGCAGGGGACGTGGGGAAAGGTTAAATTAGACTTACCTGCTAATTGTTGTTCCTTGAACTCCAGTCTAGTCCCGAACCTCTGGGTTGTGCTCCTCCTCCAGCAGCTTGGAGACTGAGAAATGTCATCCTTTTGTGATGACGCTGGTATATCCTCCCTGGATCTGCCTCTTCACTCCAGTTACCTCAGTCTCCAAGCAGCTAGAGGATTAGAGGACCAGGAACTTCCAGCAGTCTGCCATGGCCTACCAGAGTATGATAATGCTCCAGTTTCTTCAGAGGGAGGAACAGACAAGTCTGTGAGATCACATATGTCCTTCATGGAATGCTCCAAAGGAGTCTAACATCCTACACTCTCTACCCTGCAGGAGTCAAGGAATGAGTCTGCTTTGAATCCTCTTGAGGGCAGACTACCACAAAGGAGTGGTATGAAAATTAACTTCTCAAATCCCAGGTTCTTTTGAGTCTGGTATATCAAGTCCAGCCTCCTACTGACTGAGGGTATAGTGGGAGGGGGTTCTCCCACATCCTCATTTGTGGTCTTTGTAGGATTCAGTGCACTGGCATGGTTTCCAAAGGAGCAGAGGATCTCAAACTCCTCCATCTCCAGTGAAAATGGGATGGCCTGGGCCATATCCCTAAAAGCCCTGGAAGGATATGTTCTCCAGAGGAGACTTCCATCGTTTGTGCAGAGGAGATGGAAGCTCAAGGGACCTGCCCTCTGCCAGGTTCTCCGATTCCATATCAGTCACCCAGCCATCACAGTCAGACTCCAAGAGGACGTTCCAGACTCTGCCCAGAGCTCCCTCTGGCCTCAGAGGGAGAAGGAGCATCAACGGGAGTGATGATGCATCAAATGCTTTTGGGCTTCATTGGTACATCAAAACCAGATACATTCAAAGAAATAGCATCGCCAGAAACTGGCACCATATTTCTTCAATGCCCTAATGTTGAGACTTCCAGAGGCAGAGCATGTGATTCAAAGATCAGCTGCACAATGGCTGATGCCACAGGCACCTAAGGAACAGCCAGCTGTTTATCCAGCATCGATGTAACACAAGCCTCAAGCACTTTAAGGCATTCTCCCATGGCTGCCGATTCTGAAGGCCTTCGGGCCTAAGCAGCTTCAAACAATGTCTCCGGCATCCCTGCAGGGGTACCAATATGGCCTCTGTGGTCAGGAGAGGGTCTGTGTCCCTCTGGAGCACCTTGGCAGGCCGTTCACAACCACCACTCGACATCGTATCAGGAAGGGTTCTGATGCTGATGCACACGGGGCTTTGCCCAGTGCTTGGAATGGTCCCCTTTAGACATTGATGGAGAGAAGTTCAAGTCTTTTCTCTATTCCATGTGGAGACTGACCAATGGCTGATGCTTCGGGGCCCTACAGGCACGCACTCTGAATGAGCCCGGGAACCTACCGATGTCGATGCACCTCTGGTAGATCATAGAGGAGCTATCGAGATACAGATGCTGAAAATGCTGAATCAGACCTCCGGGCAAAGAGGAACTCTCACCGCTTCTCTCCACCCTTCAGGCCTCTCCTCCTCATCTGCAAGCACAAATAAGAGGACTGGTGATTGGGACTTAGACATTTGAGACACCAACTGTGCTTGTCTATGAGAGATGGTCCTAGCACATTTGGTGAACCTGCTGACCAGTTTCTTGGAGATGTCTGAGAAGATGGCCACGGCAAGATCAAACAGCTTGATGGTGACCAGAGGCCCAGCAGCGCAGTGGGAAAAAAAATAAAAAGTTACCGAAAAAACCACTGGACCCAAGAGCGGAACAGCGATCAGACAAGACACTACCGACAGCAGGCAGAAAAGTTGAAAGCATCAAAAAAGATCTCTGAAGGGGAGAAAAAAGGAAACATTTACCAGCGGATGACCAATTGACGTCTGCAGAAAATGGACTGGAGAAGATGTAACAGGAAGGAAGACAGGTGCACTGGAGCCTCCCAAAAGTTTCCAATAGAAGCTGGGGAGCATTCCCACACCGGGCTCCATCAGCGACATCACCCATACATGAGGACTTAATTCCTGCTTGCCCACAGAGACAGCACAGTTACTTACCTGTAACAGGTGATCTCTGGGAACAGCAGGAATAAGTCTTCACATATGGGTATCGTCGGTACCGACAGAGCCTGCGCAGGAACGCTCCCCAGCGTCCAATCAGAAAGCTTTTGGGAGCATACCACAGCGCCTGCGTGCTGCCTTCCCACCTTTCCCAACTGTCTCTCCTCAGTTAGGTTTTAAAGCTGAGACAAAGAGAGAGAGAGAGGGAAAGGAAAGAAATACAACTCCCAGGGGAGGTGGGTGGGTTGTGAAGACTTATTCCTGCTGTTCCCAGAGATCACCTGTTACAGGTAAGTAACTGTGCTATCTCCAGGAACAAGCAGGAATGAGTCTTCACATATGGGGACTCCCTAGCTTTAGATGCCAGGGAGAGACCCCAGAAGATGTATGTCCCTGGGAAAGGGCTCCACTTCCCCCCATGGATCTCTGGCATCCCATCAGGGATGGTGGGTAGGAGTTGATTAAGTATGGAACAGGTGTTTGAGAACAGCCTGACCAAACAAGGCATCCCGGCGGGAGTCCTTGTCCAAGCAGTAATGGGCTGTGAAGGTATGAACCGAGGCCCAAGTGGCTCCTTGACAGATGTCATCAATAGACACAGAGTTCAGATGAGCCATTGAGGCTGCCATGGCCCTCACATTGTGAGCTGTGACATGGCCCTCCAGAGAAAGGTTCTTACTCTGATAGGTGAAAGAAATACACTGGGCAATCCAGTTGGATAATGTTCTCTTGGAGACTGGTAGTCCCAAATGAGAAGGATCAAAGGCAACAAAGAGCTGAGAGGACTTTCTATGATGCTGTGTCCTTTGTAAATAAAAAGCCAGAGCTCTTTTACAGTCCAGGGTTTGAAGATTCCTCTCTGCACTTGATGCATGAGGCCCTGGAAAAAAGACAGGTAGGTAGACCTCCTGGTTGAGGTGAAAGGGCGAGACCACCTTAGGCATAAAGTGTGGATGAGTCCTAAGGACTACCTTGTCATGATGGAACCTTGTATAAGGTGGATTAGCTACGAGTGCTTGCAATTCACTAATACGACGTGCTGATGTGACTGCAATGAGAAAGATAACTTTCCAAGAAAGGTATTTCAAGGAGGTGGTAGCCAAAGGTTCAAAAGGCGGCTTCATAAGCTGACCAAGAACCAGGTTCAAGTCCCATGCCACCGGAGGTGGTCTAATGGGAGGCTTTGTTAAAAGGAGGCCTCTCATGAACCTTGCTACAAAAGGATGAGAGGAAATAGGTTGTCCATTCAGAGGCTTAAGGGAAGCTGCAATAGCACTCAAATGGACCCTTACTGAATTAGTTTTAAGGCCCGCATTAGACAGATGGAGGAGATACTCCAGCAAAGATTCCAGGGGTATGGCAAGGGGGTTAAGACCCTTCTCAACGCACCAGATAGTAAACCTCTTCCACTTGAAAGCATAAGAACGTCTAGTGGAAGGTTTCCTGGAAGCATAAACATCTTTTACTTGCTGAGAAAGTTGAAGATCCTGGAGATCTAGGCCTTCAGCAACCAAGCCCTGAGATGCAGAGACTGGGGATTGGGATGCCATAGCTTCCCATCCTCTTGAGATAGGAGATCTGGAGCAGACCCTAACTCGAGGGAGAGAGCTTGAGAGAGATATAGAAGTAGAGGGTACCACACTTGCCGTGGCCAATGAGGAGCTATGAGAATCATGTGGCCTCTGTCTCTCTGAAGCTTGAACAGGGTTTTGGGAATTAGGGGAATGGGTAGAAAGGCATACAGGAAGTCTTGACCCCAGTGAAGGAGGGAAGCATCCCTTGCCTGAGCCCCGAGCCGAAGTTCTGGACAGAACCGGGGAAGTTTGGCATTCCACGGACTTGCAAAGAGGTCTATGTCCGGGGTTCCCCAAATCTGAAAAATCATGGCCACCTGGTCCACATGTAGGGACCACTTGTGCGGAAGCAGAACTCGACTGAGCCTGTCTGCCCAAGAGTTTTGAACGCATGGAAGATAAACTGCCAGAAGATGGATTTGATGCTCTGGCGAGGGCCCAGTATCACAAAGCTTTGTTGCAAAGCGACAGCCAGTTCCGCCCTGCTTGTTCACATAGAACATAGCTACCTGATTGTCCGTGTGGATAAGGACTGTCTTGCAGCTGAGCAGGGTGTGGAACACTCGCAGAGCAAGGAAGATTGCTCTGAGTTCCAAGAGATTGATATGTAGACAAGTCTCCTGTGGGGACCAGATGCCCTGGGTGGAGAGGTCTTGTAGATGAGCTCCCCACCCTATTGGAAAAGCATCTGTTGTGAGAGTTGCTTGGGGTAGAGACTGCTGAAAAAATTAACCTATTTACAACTGCAACTCCCAGGGGAGGAGGGAGGGTTGTGAGGACTGATTCCTGCTGCTCCTGGAGAACACCTGTTACAGGTGAGTAACTACTCTTTCTTCAGGACCAAGCAGGAAGTCAGTCCTCACATATGGGTGACTCCCTAGCTCTGGGTTACCGAGGAACCCAGGCTGAACAAGAGAACTCCCTCTAGTTCCAGCAAAGAAAGGCTTTGCACTGACACAACCTCCACCGGTATTTATTTATTTATTTACATTCTCTTATATACCGTGCTATTTTGCATCAGTGCGGTTTACATTGAACAAACTGAAATTACATTGAACAGGGCATTATAACTTGGAGATAACTATTTTTACAGGAACATGGGCTATGGAGGGTTAAGTGGCTTGCCCAAGACCACAAGGAGCACCTGTGGGACTAGAAACCCCAGTCCTTCCGTCCCAAGGTTGCTGTCCTCTAGTGGGATTTGAACCCCCGACCTTCCGGCCTGAAGTACCTTGCCCCAACCACTAGGTCACTCCTCCACTCCAACAGAGGGCAGGAGTTGCCTAAACCTCAAAGAGATTCCAGAGTACTGCTTGGCCAAAAGCATTGTCCCTACAGGACTCCCTCTCCAGACTGTAATGGGGCGCAAACGTCTGGCTTGAAGACCAAGTTGCAGCCCTGCAGATGTCTACCAAGGGCACAGAGCGGAGATGAGCCACTGAGGCAGCCATTGCCCTGACACGGTGGGCCGTGACCAGACCCTGCAAAGGAAGGTCAGCCGCCTTGTAAGCCCAGGTGATACAGTCACCCAGATGGACAAGGTACGCTTGGACACAGCCAACACCAAATTATTGGGGTCAAAAGATACGAAGAGCTGAGTAGCCCTTCTATGTCCTTGCGTACGGTCAAGGTAGAAGGATAAGGCCCTCCTACAGTCCAAGGTATGTAGGACTGCTTCAGCCTGGCTTGCATGAGGCCTAGGGAAGAATGTTGGAAGAATGTTGGAAGAACCACCTCTTGGTTAAGGTGGAAGGAGGAGACAACTTTTTGGAGGAACTTTGGATGAGTCCTAAGGACTACCCTGTTCCTATAGAAGCGTGTGTAAGGCCTGTCACAGACCAGGGCCTGAAGCTCAACTCACTCGCCTAGCCGAGGTAAGGGCTACTGTCTTCCAAGACAGGAAGCGTAGAGGGCAAGTAGCCATCGGCTCAAAGGGTGGGCGAGTCAGCTGCTGCAAGACCACATTCAACTCCCACTCAGGAGCAGGACGACGGATTGGAGGCTTGAGCAAAAGCAAGCCTCTGAGAAAGCAGGACACCAAGGGGTGAACCGACAGAGAACGTCCTTCCACCAGTGAGTGGTGAGATGCTAGAGCTGAGAGGTGTACCCCAACAGAATTGGACTGAAGTCCCTGATTGGATAAGTGCAGTAAGTACTGAAGCACTACTGGTACAGTACAGGAGAAAGGATCCTCTGTACGTAGCTGACACCAGAGAGAAAACCGTTTCCATTTGAGAGCATAGGTTTTCCGAGTGGATTGTTTCCTAGAGGCTAGGACAACCTCCTCAACTTCCTGAGGGAGGCCCCAGGGAGCCAGAACTATCCTTACAGCCTCCAGGCCATCAAATTGAGAGCCTTGAGATTGGGGTACAGAAGGGAACCCTGATCCTGAGAGAGAAGGTCGGGTTGCAACCCCAGAGGCAGTGGAGGATCCACCGCCAGCTGAAGCAGAAATGGAAACCAAGGCTGTCTGGGCCACCTGGGAGCCACCAGCAGGACCGAGGCCTTGTCCTGAAGAATCTTGAACAGAGTTCGGGCCACCAAAGGCGTGGGAGGAAACGCATACAGGAGGCCCTGAGACCATGGAATCAGAAAAGCATCTGCTGCTATCCGCAGAGGATGCGGTTGCCTGGAGCAGAACTTTGGCAGTTGCTTGTTCAGTGGACTGGCAAACAGATCTATCAAAGGAAGACCCCATTTTAGGAAGATCTTCTGAACTATCAAAGGATGTAGCTGCCACTCGTGGGGCTGTAAAATCCTGCTCAACCTATCTGCCAGGAAGTTCTCCTGGCCTGCAAGGTACACAGCCTTGAGGAGCATGTTGTGCTTTAGGGCAAAGGAGCAAACGTCCTGTGCCTCCCGACAAAGGAGTCTGGACCCAGTCCCACCCTGTTTGTTCACATAAAACATGGCCACTTGGTTGTCTGTCTGAACCAGGACAGATTGATGAGCCAGGGTAGGAGAGAAAGCTTTGCGTGCTAGTCGAATAGCCCTGAGTTCCAGGAGACTGATCTGCTTGTCCGCCTCCCAAGGAGACCACAGGCCCTGGGTGCACTTGTTCAGACAATGAGCTCCCCAGCCCTGCAGGGAGGTGTCTGTGGTCAGCACCACTGTGTACCCAAGAATTTGAAAGGGTACCCCTTTCAGAAGATTGGGTGGGCGCAGCCACCAGCTGAGGGAGTCCAGAAATGGTTTGGACACCCTTATTCTGTCTCTAAGGCTGCCTGTGGCCTGAGACCACTGACTCCGAAGGCACCATTGTGCAGGCCGCATATGGAGCCTGGCATTGGGGGTGACATGAACTGTCGAAGCCATGTGGCCAAGCAGCCTCAGGCAGAGTCTGGCGGAGATCACTGATCCGCTGAGAAACTGATTTGCCAAGTCCATCAGTCTTTGGGCTCTGTTTGCTGGCAAGAATGCCTTTGCCAGGGCAGAGTCCAGCCTTGCCCCTATGAACGCCAAGTTCTGGGAGGGAAGCAAAGTGGACTTTGCGTAGTTTATTACAAATCCCAAGCTCTGAAGAAGAGCAATAGTTCTGAGAGTGGCCTGTCGGGCCTCCTGGCACGTCTGACCCCTGATGAGCCAGTCGTCCAGATAAGGGAAGACAAAGATTCCCTGATTTCTCAGGTAGGCCGCCACCACTGCCAGGCATTTGGTAAAGACTCTGGGAGCAGAGGTTAGGCCAAAGGGCAGTACTCTGTACTGATAATGATTTCCTCCCACAATGAAACTGAGGTACCTTTCTGTGGTCTGGATGAATGAGGATGTGAGTGTACGCATCCTTTAGATCTAAGGAGCATAGCCAATCTCCCTGCTGGAGGTAGGGCAGAAGTGTTCCAAGAGTAAGCATCTTGAACTTTTCCTTCTCTAGGAACTTGTTTAGGTTCCTGAGATCCAGAATAGGTTGAAGGCCACCGGTTCTTTTGGATACCAGGAAATACCTGGAGTAGAACCCCTGACCTTGCAAGTGGGGAGGCACAGGCTCCACCACCCTGTCCACCAACAGACCTTGGAGCTCTTGGAGGAGAAGATCTGTGTGCAGGGGAGGCCTTGGAGGCTCCCTTGGAAAGTATGGCGGAAGCAGTTGGTGAAAATGTAGAGCATAGCCCCTTTGGACTACGGTCAACACCAGTCTCCAGTTATGTGGGGCCACTGGAGGGCAAAGAGGGCGAGGCGACCTCCGGTGCAGGGTTGGGAGAGCAGGGACTGAGGCTACGCTCAAGGAGTCAAAAACCCCCACCCTGCTGAGTGGGAGCAGGGGCCGGAGGCTTGGGGGTCCTCTGCCTACGGGGCCCATTATCCTGCCCCTTGGCTTGCTGACCCTGGGGTGTATCTTGGGCAGCCTGATACTGAGGGTACTGTTTGTAGGCAGTGCCCTTCCTCGGGTAAAAGGGCTTCTTACCCGAGGCCTTCTTCTTGTGAGAAGGGGCAGAGGTCTTCCTAGACAGCCTTGTCCTTGTAAGGTGCTCAGTCTCGAGCTGTGCGGCCTTCTCGGCCATGGGCTTGCCAAAAAGATTTTCACCTCGGCAAGGGACATCAACCAACCTGTCCTGAACCCATGGCTCAAGGTCCGATGACTGCAGCCATGCCTGGCGTCGAGCCGCAATGCCAGCTGCCGCAACTCAGGCCGAAGCCTCGAAGCCATCGTAGGCGGCGCGGGACAAACTTCGAGCAGTCCCGAATCCCCGAGGACAAGGACTTAAATCTCTGCAAGGGTTCCCCGGAGAGACCAGCAGAGAATCCGGCCAACTCCTTGGCCAGGTCTCGCAAGTACATGCCCATGTACAGCTGGTAAGACTGGACACGGCAAGCAAGCATCAAGCCCTGGAAGCACTTTCTACCCACACCGAGGTTCCGGGCCTCCCTGCCGGGGGGCACCGCAGAGTGCATCTTCTGGCTTTTCAGACGATGAATGGCCGATTCCACCAACATGGAATGGTGTGGTAGCTGCGCCTTCTGAAAGCCAGGGCTCTTACGGAGTCGATAAATCGAATAGACTCGCTTGCTTAGAACCGGCACCAAGGCCGGTGCCTCCCACTTCCGGAAGAGGAGCCGTTCCAGCATCGGAGGAACCGGGACAGTAAAGGCCTCCTTCGGAGGAGAGTCGTACTGTAGGGCCTCGAGGCACTTCAGCTCGAGGCTCTTCCTCGGGGTCCACCGGAATAGCCAACAGTGGCCATATCCCGGACAAACTCCGAGAACCGGGTGTCCTCCGGAGGGGATCTACTCTGGGGCTCAGACTGCGGTGAGTCGGAGGGGACACACCGAGTCTTGAATGTGTCGGGGGACTCCTCATCCTCCGTCTCCCAGGCGGACTCGTCCAACGAGGAGTCAGGGTCCGACCCTACGGGGCCCTGGAGCACCCGCCCCGACACCGGAGGCACCGGCGTTGACGCCCTCGGTCCCGAACAGGAGGTCGAGGGAGACCGCGACCGAGGTCAACTTCGAGCCATGATGGACTCGAGTATCGGCTCGGTCTCCGGGGTCGACTTCGATGTCGATGTCCTGGTGGTCGGGGCAGATGTGCCAGACAGGCTGGCCATCAGTGCCCGCTACTGCTCCATGAAGGCAGACAATCTGCTCTCCAAGGCTATCATCCTGAGACTCAGCTCGGGAGACGCAGCAGCCACCGACTCGGGCCCCGGCAGCGCCGGGCCCGACGTCGGCTCTCTGGGAGCAGAGTCGAGGACCACAGGGCTTACGTGTCCAGCAGACTCCAGCTCCATGTGAGGAACTTTGGCAGGCTTCTCTTGTTCCACGGGCCCAGGGCGACCGAAGGGGGTCTTAGACATGGCCCTCGAGGAGCCAGGGACCTCCTCCGACGACGACGCCCTCACGAGCCGCTTCTTCCTCTTGCGTTCCTGGTCGGGGGACCCCCTGTCCAAGGAGCTTCGACGGCGCTCGGGATCCGAATCCCGAGTTGTCGAGGCCTCAGACGAGGTCCGGGCCCGGCCGGAGGCTGAGTCTGAGAAAAGCCTTTCTTTCTGCTGCTGGCGACTTCGCAGTGCCTTGGAAGACATATTCCCACATGGTCCACACATCTTGGGGTCGTGATCAGGACCGAGGCACCGAAGGCAGCAGTTGTGTGTGTCGGTGAGAGACATTAATTTCTTACACCGATCACACTTCTTGAAACCGCTGGAAGCCATTGGGGGGGAAAAAAAAAAAAAAAACAAGTCCCCGCGAGGTCAAAGGACCGGCCTTCCAGGGAAAAAAACAAAAAAGGGCGCGAACGCCAGCCACAAAGGGCAAAAACCGAAAAAGAAGAATCCGGCTCGATACCGGTGTACCGAACCCAGCGGGAGGGGATCCGGCGTCGAACTGGGAAGAAAAAATAGCGAGAATCGCCGGAAAAAACACAAACTTTTATCCGGGATGACAGGATGCACGTCCGGTGGGCTTCTCGGAAAAAGAGAGACTGAGGTAAGATGGCACCTTTAGGCGGGAAGGAAACCGCGCATGCGTGCCTACATTCCCAAAGGCTTTCATAGAAAGCTAGGGAAATGCTCCGCTGGGGCTTCATCGGCGATGACACCCATATGTGAGGATTGACTTCCTGCTTGGTCCTGGAGAAGGCTAAGTTCTCTAGCTGAAAGTCAAAGGCCCTGAGGGGCCTGAGGTTGCTGGGTCGGTGGAGGCCTAGCAGCCTTTGCTTTGCTGTTTGGATGATTGCTGACGTTTGGTAGGGAAGTGAGCTGCAGAAGATGCCTGCTGACCATAAGCAGGATAGAATCTTCCCTTTTTAGAAAAAGGTGCTTTCTTGAACAACTTTTTCTTAGCAGGAGCAGCTGTGGATTTGGATAGTCTATCCAAGGCAGAATTTTCAGCATCCATCTGATTGGTAAAGATTGGCAAGCAAAAGCCAAACAGGTTCTCACCTGTACAAGGGATATTTCCCAATTCATCTTGAACCCAGATCTCCAAATCAGATGCTTGAAGCCAAGCAATTCTACGTGCACCTATGGCAATAGCTGAGGCTCTGCTTACACATTCAAAGGAATCGAAAGCTGCATAGTTGGAGAATTTGGAGATATCTTGGGCATGTTTAAGCCAAGTGAGAAAGTCACGTCTTTTATCCTCAGAAATGAAAGGACTTAAAGTCTGCAAATGATCAGTGACTTCTTTTAAGAACATTCCCATGTAAAGACTACAGGAATTAATTCTCGCAGCAAGCATGGAAGCTTGGAAGACTTCTTCCAAAAGCATCCAGGGTTCTACATTCACGTCCTGGAGGATTAGAGGCATGTCTTTTGGCACTTCTAATCTTTCTCATAGCAGACTCAACCACAATAGAGTGGTGAGGAAGTTGAGTTTTATGGAAACCAGGACAAGGAGGGACACGATACATGGAATCCAACCTGCGAGAATGAGGGGAGGTGGTCAGAGGTGCTTCCCACATCCTTAACATGAGATCATACAAAATCTCATGAACAGGCAAGGTAGCTGCCTTCTTAGGAGTTTTAGGATATTGTAAAATATCTAACTCCTTGGCTCTGGGTTCTGTCTCAGGGGCCACCGTAATGGAAAGGCCCCGGAGCCACCTCCCTGATGAAGTCTTGAAAAGACAAGTCCTCTGGAGGAGACATCCTTCGTTTAGGAGAGGACTCCTGTGGAAAAAGCATTACTGCATCGACCGACTCTTCAGAATCCTCAGAGGAATCAAAGTATCGTCTGTCCGGATGCTCTTGCAAAGCCCAATACCCGTACTGACTGGGATCGGCATCGGGAATAACCGGTACCGGGGTATCGGTACCAGAGGGCTTCAGAGCACAGAGTACCGGCATAGCGGACACCGATGCCGATGCCACCGGTACCGGGATCGGTACCGATGGCGATGGTATAGCTGGTACCAGAGGGGTAGTCTGTTGCAGTACCACGGCATCGATGCCACAAGGAAAGCCGCCAGACTGCATTCTATGGACAGAATCCTCTGATCCATCGACGCCGCCAATGCTTGGAAGTCGGTAACGGTGGAAGCCACCGGTACCCCAGAGCATGGCACCAGGAAATCTGTCGAGGCCACGCCATCAAGATCATCCTGGAACCCCGATGATGCTGCTTTAGAGACCGAAGCCTCCTGAAGGGGTAATTTTGCTGGTGCAGAATCCGAGGGCAACGCCAGAGGCATCTCGATGCTTAGGAGATCTACCCTTCGAGGACCGGCTGGATTTATGTTTAGTTACCTGAGATCCATGTGAGGAAGCAGCAGCCCTGGAAGACATCGATGCCACCAAAGCCGCATCAGAGGGAAACAGGGTACTGAGTTTGGCAGCTCGGTTCTGCCGACCTCTTTTAGACATCATAGAACAGGACATATAATCTGTGATGGAATGGTCAGGACCTAAACATTTTAGACACCAGTCATGGGTGTCGGTGACAGAAATTGTACCGCCACATTTTGTGCATTTCTTAAATCCTGAGGGAGGCTTTTCCATCCTAAGGCCCAAAACACAAGCGCACCTGAAGGGAAAAAAAAAATTATTTTCCTTTTCAACAAGAAAAGAAAAAGACCGGCGGTATCTGTGGAGCATCAAAGAAGGCAGACGCGACACAAAAGAAAGAAAGAAAAATAAAGAAATTCTTCTGCGGTGACAGGAACACGACCTGCTGGCTCCGCGGAAAAAGAAGAACCGAGGAGAGACAGTTGGGAAAGGCGGGAAGGCAGCACGCAGGTGCTGTGGGATGCTCCCAAAAGCTTTCTGATTGGACGCTGGGGAGCATTCCCACGCAGGCTCCGTCGGTACCGACGATACCCATATGTGAAGACTCATTCCTGCTTGTTCCTGGAGATAATCAATTTTCTCAATTGAGGAAGGTGAATAGTGGAGTACTTTAGGGATCTGTATTGGGACCGGTGCTTTTTAAAATGTATAAATGATCTGGAATTGGGAACAAGTGAGGTGATTAATTTGCAGATGATATGAAATTATTCAGAGTTGTTAAATCGCATGTGGATTGAGATACTATAGGATGACATCTGGAGACTGATCATCCAAATGACAGATGAAATAATGTGGGTAAGTGCAAAGTGATGCATGCAGGGAAAAATAACCCAAACTATAGAGACACGAATCCTACATTCCACATTGGGAATCATCACCCAAGAAAGGGATCTGGGTGTGAGCGTAAACGATATATTGAAATCTTTTGGTCAGCGTGTAGAGGTGGCCAAAAAAAGCAAACAAATGTTATTAGAAAAGGAACACACAAAAACAAAGGCTGTCATAATGCCTCTGTATTGTTCCATGGGGCAACTGCACCTTGGTATTGTGCAATTATGATATCCACATCTCAAAAGATAGTGGCATTAGAAAAGGTGTAGACATGGCTGACCAAAATGATGAAGGGGATGGAATGACTGAGGAAAGGCTAATGAGGTTACGGCTTTTCAGCTTAGAGAAGAGGTGGCTGAAGAGATGACAGATCTAGAAAATTCTAGGTGAGGTGGAATGGTAAGAAATGAATAGACTTTACTAAAAAAAAAAAAAAAAAAACAGGAACTATGGGACATGCTATGAAGCTACAAAATATAAAACAGAGAAAGCGTAGTTAATCACCTGTAACAGGTGATATCTGGGAACAGCAGGAATTTAGTCTTCACATATTGGTGGCGTTAGTACTGATGGAGCCTGCGTGGGCACACTCCCCAGCGTCCAATAGGAAAGCTTTTGGGAGCATCCCACTGTGCCTGCATAGCTGCCTTCCTACCTTTCCAACTCTCCCTCCTCAGGTGAGTTTGTAGCCCAGATAAAAGGAGAGAAAGAATAAGACCTAGAACTCCTGGGGAAGAGGGTGGGTTGTGAAGACAAATTCCTGCTGCTCCCAGAGATCACCTCTTACAGGTGGGTAACTACGCTATCTCCAGGAACAAGCAGGAATTTAGTCTTCACATGTGGGACTCCCTAGCTAGAAGATGCCAGAGGGATGACCTCAGAATCGTCAGTGGTTTGCCTCAGGTATGCCTAAAGAGGTCATGTATCCTTCATGATGTCTGGAATCAAGTCCTGGATGGAGGGTAGGAGTTGCTCTAAGTCTGAAAGAGATGCTGGAACACAGCCTGGCCAAATATGGCATCCCGGTGGGAGTCATTGTCCAAACAGTAGTGAGCAGCAAAAGTATGGAACGAAGACCAAGTTACTGCTTTGCAGATCTTGTCGATAGCTACAGATCATAGATTTGCCATCAAGGTAGCCATGGCTCGAACATTATGGGCAGTGACATGACCCTCGAGGGAGAGTATTGCCTTCTCATAAGCAAAAGTGATGCAGTCTGCTATCCACTTGGATAGAGTACATTTGGAGACTGGCAACCCAAGGTGACTAGAGTCAAAAGTGATGAACAGCTGAGAAGCCTTCTGGTGCTCACGTCCTCTGAAGATAAAAAGCAAAGGGATGTTTACAATCCAGAGTGTGAAGAGTTGCTTCTGCCCTAGATGAGTGTGGTCTAGAGAAAAACACAGGAAGGTAGACTGGTTCAAATGGAAGGGTGAGACCTGGCATTAACCTTTAAAAAGGAGATAGAGCAGCTTTTAAACTAGATAATAGGGGAAAGCCGACAGTCGCCCAAGAGCGGATGGTTCAGAAGAATGTATCCTTGAAGGATACTACCAAAAGCAGAGAGGTTCCAAAAAAGAGTAAAGTAGCCCAAATGCCCTCGAGTATGGAGGTGATAGAGCTTAAAGATCCCAAATTACCCATGTCTACCAATAGCCAAATTAATATGAATAAAATACAGTCTCTAAAATGCTTGTATGCAAATGCTAGAAGTCTAAAAATAAGATGGGAGAGTTAGAATATATAGCACTAAATGAGAGGTTAGATATGATTGGAATATCAGAGACATGGTGGAAGGAGGACAACCAGTGGGACACTGATACCTGGGTACAAACTATATCGTAATGATAGAGCTGATCAAATTGGTGGAGGAGTTGCGCTCTATGTTAGAGAGGGCATTGAGTCAGAAAGGAATAAAGTTTTGCAGGAAGCAAAATTTGCTGTAGAATCTCTATGGATTGAAATTCCATGTAAAAAGGGGAAGGCGATGGCAGTGGGGGTGTACTATCGACCGCCTGGCCAGAATGAACAAATGGATGATGAAATGCTCAAAGAAATCAAGGAAGCTAACAAAAGTTACAGCGCAGTAATAATGGGTAATTTCAATTACCCCGGTATCGACTGGGTCAGTGTCACGGCAGGACATGCTAGGGAGATAAAGTTCCTAGATGAAATAAATGACCACTTCTTGGAGCAGCTGGTTCATGAACCGACCAGAGGGGAAGCCATACTAGACCTAGTCCTTAGTGGAACACCAGATCTAGTGCAAGAGATAAGGGTGTTGGGGCCACTTGGCAACAGTGGTCATAGCATGATCGCCTTTGATTTAATTATTGGAGGAGGGATAGTAAGGAAATCCACAGTACTACCTTTTAACTTTCAAAAGGGAGACTATGATAAAATGAGGAAAATAGTTAAGAAAAAACTAAAAGGAGCAGTTACAAAGGTTCAAGACCTACATCAAGCTTGGGTGTTGAAAAATACTATCTTGGAAGCCCAGACCAGCTGTATTCCACACTTTAAGAAAAGTGGAAGGAAGTCCAAAAAACTGCCAGCATGGTTTAAAGGTGAGGTCAGAGAGGCTGTTGTTGCCAAAAAAGCATCTTTCAGGAAACGGAAAAAAAGAGCCAAACGACGAAACCTGGAAACACAAGCACTGGCAAGTCAAATGCAAGGCATTGATAAGGCAGGCAAAGGGAGAATTTGAGAAGAAGCTTGCTGCAGAAGTAAAAATGCGAAATAAAGACACTCAAGTACATTAATAGCAAAAAACCTGTGAGAGAGTCAGTTGGTCCATTAGATGATAGAGGGGTTAAAGGGGCACTAAGAGGCGACAAGGCAATAGCGGAGAGACTGAATGAATTCTTTGCTTCGGTCTTTACTGAGGAAGATGTAGGGATGCTACCCATGACTGAAGTGGTATTTAAAGGTGCGGAAGAATTGAAGGAAATATCGATACATCGGGAAGATGTATTACAACTATTAAATAAACTGAAGAGTAGCAAATCACCTGGGCCGGATGGTATACATCCAAGGGTTGTCATGCCCATAGCCCCTTACATGTGTATGGAGGGGCGTGCTTGTTAGAGTTCCCCAATTAAGCAATGTTCCAGACTGGCTATCTTGCAAAGGATTATGGTACTGGTAGTCCAGTCATGCGGTGCTTGCCTTTGAGGTAAATGAAGACAATGTAGTTGGCTCTAGTGTAAGGCAGTGACAGAATATTTATTTATGAGGTAAATCCAAATGCACACAGATTCTACTTGGTAACACCTTAGGATGTATTTTCCAGGATTTTATATTCAAAACAATACAACTGAAAGGTAAACCAAGTAGCTTGTAAAGTCCATTAACAGAAAGTCTTTCTCAGTCACTGCTGACAAACCTGTTCAGCAGTGCCGGCTTGGAGGAAACCAAAAAAAGTAAAAGCTTCTTCACAAAAACAGCTTTCCTTTTCTCATTCAAAGCACTTTTGTATCCAATGTGTGAATAGCCTGAGCTGTGCTGCTCTGGTACCAGCTGGCTAACAAGCTCCAATCAACAGCTCTTTTCCTTCTCTGCACAAGTATTTACACAAACTTCTAGTGTGCCAGTTACTAGATTATAGCTGGTTCTTCTATTTGCATATGTTCTATATCAGGAGCTGGATCAGAGGGCTTTACTAACTGACCTTCACTGGGACAGGAACTGTGTCTAAACACTTTGCCTTGCTTTAGGTTAGACAAACGTTCATAGTTCATACCTGGGTTAAAGCTGGCATTAGGCTGTCCTCAAATATTCTGGCCAGTATGCATTGGAGCTTTTATATCCTGTCCTCCAGTCTATATTCCTGGACCTCAGGGCATCTGCTCCATACCTCTTCTTAAGGTTCCCAGCTGAAGTTCTCCAAGCCTTTGGATTTCCCCAATCCCTTGAAGCTGGCTTCTCCCAGGAATCCCTCCAAGAACATGAATCTCTCAGAGTTCCTCTTTCCTTGCTCTCGTGCTTGCCTTCAAGCCTCCTCTCAGGATTGCCTCCTCGCTCTCCTCGTCGTCCAGGCTTTCCTCGTCATCTGCCCTCTGCATATTCTGTTCTAGTTTTAAAGTTCCCAGTTTCCAACCCCTCCCTTGCAGTCCTCAGGTGTTGGTGGTCAAAGTCTCTCCTGGCAGCTGAGTAATTAGGAGTGACGTAAGGGTTTCTCCATCTGGGCTTATACTCTAGCACCTCATCTCCACTAGAGGCTCTCTGCAGGCCACTGCAGCCTGGAATCACCTGTCTTTTAGGTAAATATGCAGTTTCACTCCTGTGATCTGCCAAAACAGGTCCCTTGATTAGGGTAAATTCCCTTCCTTTATCACTATTCTCTGGGCAGCTTCCTCATCACAGGGTGCTGAAAGAACTGAAATATGAGATTGCAGACATGCTATTAGTAATCTGTGAACTATCATTAAAATCATCTCTAATACCTAAAGATTGGAGGATCGCCAATGTAACACCAATTTTTAAAAAGGGTTCCAGGGGTGATCCGGGAAACTACAGACCGGTGAGCCTCAAGTCAGTACCGGGAAAAATGGTAGAAACCATCATAAAGAATAAAATTACTCAGCATATAGTCATAGCCTAATGGGAGACAGCCAACATGGCTTTAGACAAGGAAGATCTTGTCTTACTAATCTGTTATGTTTTTTTGAAGGTGTGGACAAAGGTGAGTCGGTTGATATAGTGTATCTGGACTTTCAGAAAGCCTTTGACAAGGTCCCTCAAAGACTTTTGGCAAAACTAAAGAGTCATGGGATAGGAGGCAGTGTACTACTGTGGATCAGGAACTGGTTAAAAGATAGAAAGCAGAGGGTAGGGCAAAATGGCCAATTTTCCCAATGGAGAAAGGTGAATAGTGGTGTACCCCAGGGATCTGTGCTGGGACCGCTGCTTTTTGACATTCATAAATGACCTGGAAAGTGGAATAACGAGTGAGGTTATCAAATTTGCAGATGACAAAACTAAAGTTGTTAACACCCAAGAGGATTGTGGAAAATTGCAAGAGGATCTTGATAAATTGGAAGACTGGGCATCAAAATGGCAGATGAAATTTAATGTGGACAAGTGCAAAGTTATGCACCTAGGGAAGAACAACCCAAAATATGGTTACACGGATGCAAGGTTCCACATTAGGAACCACCACCCAGGAAAAAGATTTAGGCGTCATTGTGGATAACATGTTAAAACCCTCGGCCCAGTGTGCAGCAGCGGCCAAGAGAGCAAATAGAATGCTAGGTATCATAAGGAAAGGAATGGACAATAAAACAAAAGATATTATAATGCCTCTATCATTCCATGGTGAGACCGCACCTTGAATATTGTGTGCAATTCTGGTCGCCGTATCTTAAAAAGGATATAGCGATATTAGAAAAGGTTCAGAGAAGAGCCACCAAAATGGGAAAGTGGATGGAAAGATACTCCTATGAAGAAAGGCTAAAAAGGTTAGGGCTCTTTAACCTGGAAAAGAGACGGCTGAGGGGAGATATGATAGAAGTCTATAAATTAATGAACGGCGTGGAACGGGTAAACTTAGATCGATTGTTTACGCTATCAGAATATAGAAAGACTAGGGGACATGCAATGAAGCTACAAGGTAAACTTTTTAAGACTAATAAAAGAAAATATTTTTCACTCAACATGTAATCAAACTCTGGAATTTGTTACCGGAGGATGTAGTAAAGGCTGTTAGTGTAGCTGGGTTTAAAAAAGGTTTGGACAAGTTCCTGGAGGAAAGGTCCATAAACCATTATTAAGAAGGGACCCAGGATATCAATGCTTGACCCAGTACCTGTGTCTTTTGGGGAAACTGCTAGGTACGTATGACCTAGATTGGCCACATTTGGAAACAGGATACTGGGCTTGATGGACCTTGGTCTGACCCAGTATGGCATATCTTATGTTATGTTATGTTCTTATGACTACCTTATCATGGAGGAACAGTGTGTAAGGTGGATCAGTCACAAAGGCCTAGAGCTCACCAATGCGCCTTGCTGAAGTGAGCAATGAGGAAGATGATCTTCCATGTGAGAAACGTAAGTGACATAGTAGCTAGAGGTTCAAAGGGCAGCTTGAGAAGCTATCCTAGAATACTGAGTTCCCATGCCACTGGTGGTGGCTTAATGGGAGCTTTGTTAATAAAAGACCCCTCATGAAGCAGCTGAGAGGAGATGGGTTGGCCATCTAAGGGCATGTGAGAGACCGCAACTGCACTTAGGTGTACTGTTACCGAATTGATTTTGAGTCCAGAAGATAGGTGGAGGAGATACTCAAGCAGCACCTCCACCAGAGCTGAAAAGGGATTAAGATTCTTCTGAGAACACCAGAAAGAAAACCTAAGCGTAGGACAGTCTGGTGGATGTCTTTCTAGAAGCTAAGAGGTTGTCCTTAACCTCCTGGGGAAGGTTAATACCTTGGAAGGTTATGCCTTCAGCAGCCATGCTGTGAGATAGACTGTGGCTTGGGATCTAGCAGCATCCCCTCCTCCTGAGAAAGGAGATCTGGAGCAGACCCAGATCTATGGGTTGAGTTAGAAAGACATAGCAGGAGAAGGTACCACAGCTGACATGGCCAACAAGGGGGCAATAAGGATCATAAAGCCCCTGTCTGCTTGGAGTTTGAAAAGAGTCTTGGGAATTAGGGGGAAAGGTATATAGGAAGCAGTGTCCCCAGTGGAGGTGAAAAGCGTCCACCTCTAGACTATTCGACACAGGTGTCCTGGTACAGAAGCGAGGGCGCTTGCCATTCTGAGGACTTGCGAAAAGGTCTATCTCTGGAGTCCTCCAGATCTGAAAAGTGCAGAAGACTGTCTACATAAAGAGACCACTCATGGGGGAGAAGGATTTGACTTAATCTGTCCGCTAAGACATTGTGCTTTCCTGGGAGATACGCTGCTTGGAGATGAATGCGGTGATGTATGGCTAAGGACCAGAGATGTAGAGCCTTGCTGCAGAGGGTCCAAGAACCTGTTCTGCTTTGCTTGTTCACGTAGAGCATGGCCACTTGATTGTTGGTTTGGACTAGGACTCTGCAGCAACAAAGATGGTCCTGGAACACAGCACTGAGAATGGTTCTGAGCTCCAGCAGATTTATGTGGAGTTGTGACTCCTGCTCAGACTAGACGCCTTGAGTGGAGAAAGATCCCAGATGGGCTCCCCAGCCCAGTTTGGATACGTCAGTCATCAGGGTACATTGATGTGCAGGCATCTGAAAAGGTGACGCTACAAGGAGATTTTCTGGGGACCACCCCCCACTGGAGAGACGAGACCAGAAGGGTAGAGACTTATCTTGTCCCCTAGGTGACCTGATGCTTGAGACTGTGTCCATTGGGCTGTGCGCATGTGTAGACTGGCATATGGAACTACATGCACCATTTATGCCATATGACCCAAAGGTTGTAGCATTTCTCAAGCAGTAAGATAGTTCTTGAGACATGCCTGAGATGCTAAATGATTGAGATGAGCACTGCAGAGTTGGGGCAGAAATGCCCTTGACTGCTGAGTATTTACGAGGGCCCCTATGAACTTGAGTTTGAGAGGGAATGAGTTGGGACTGGAAGATTTATGACAAATCCCAAGTGTTGTTAACACTTGCATGGTGTGTGAGGGGGCCAGACTGGCCTCTTGAGAGGTACTTGCTCTTATGAGCCAGTCTAAGTAAGGGAAGACAAATATCCCTAGAGTCCTTAGAAATGCAGCTACTACTGCCATGCATTTTGTGAAGACTCTTAGGGCAGAGGCAAAGTCAAAAGGCAGGACTCTGTATTGATAGTGTCTTCCCTGAAACATGAAGTGCAGGAATTTTCTGTGTTCTGGATGGATAAGAATATAAGTGTATGCTTCCTGTAGATCTAGAGAATACAGCCAGTCCTGACTCTGGAAGTAGGGAAGAAGGGTCCCCAGGGAGACCTCCTGAACTTCTCCTGTACAAGATACTTGTTTAGGTCCCTGAGGTCCAGAATGGGCCTCTTTCCCCCCCCCCCCCACCCCATTTCTTTTTTTAATAGAAGTAGGGAAAATATGAGTCTATTCCCCACTGGGATGTTGGAACCTCCTCTATTGTGCCCTGCAGTAGAAGGGAGGTGACTTCTTGTAGTAAGAGCAGTGAGAGGGGGCTGAGAATGGAACTCTCTTGGTGAAGCTGGGAGGGGGGGGGTAGGCTTTGTAGATTAAGTTTGTATCCCTCCTGTACTATTGTTACTGTCCACTGCTCCGAGGTGATGAGATGCCATCTGTGGGCATATTAGCAGAGTCTGCTGGGAATGTGGCTAGGTATCTGGATTCTTCAGAGGCAGGACAGCTATGCTCTCTAGAAAGGAGTCAAAAACCCAGAGCAGCCTACTTGCTGAAGTGGCTGAGACTTGGGAGTCTGAGCCTTCTTTTATTTATGTACTTATTTGCAAGGTTTTTAAATATTGCCCCTTCTAAAGATCAAGGGCGGTTTATGTTTAACTCAACCAAATAGATTAATGTGTGGGATAATCAACATAAGGGGTGTTTCAAAACTTGGGGGATTCTATTAGTTAACTATATACAGTACATGTTTTTGCATAGAGTTGAAGGGGTATGGATGTTCAATTGCATGTGGTTGTGGCGTGTTGTGATGGGGTTTTCTGGGTGTACTGGTGTGTTAAAGTGTCTATACCATAGTGTTTGGAAAACAGATGCATCAACCATTTTCGGGCGGTAGCATGGAAAGCAGCAAAAACGTTGATGCAGTCTGTATAGGTACAGATGTCTGCAGAACAGACTTTAGGGGGTTTAACTGGAACCGAGGCTGCCAGTAAGGCTGCTAAAGCTCTGCTCATGGCTAGGATACATTGATCCATGGAGCTTGCCGATGCTTAGGTATCGGTACCCGAATTGCAGGCCACAATCCCTGAGCATGGCACCAGGAGCTCTTTGGAGGTGGAGGCCTTGAAGCATCCTGGGACCCTACTAAGGCTTCGGAGGAAAAGTCCTCCCGCCAGGGTTGTTTGGTCAGTGTCTCCCCCCCCCCCCCTTCCAGGGCAACGTCAGAGGCAACTCGATGCTTAGAAGGAGATCTACCCTTGAAGGGGCGGCCAGTCTTCGATGAAGACTTAGGTTTCGATATCAGATCTATGGGAGGAAGATGAAGCTCTCGATGACATCAATGCTAAAGAGACTGCATCGGAGGCAAAAAGGGTGCCTAGCTTTGCAGCTTGATTCTGTAGGCCTCTCATCTTTCTGCAGAGGACATTATGGTTGATGATCAGGCCCTAGGCACTTTAGACACTAGTCATGGGTGTCGATGACCGAGATAATACTGCTACACTTGGTTAAAACCACTGGATGGTTTTTCCATTGTGTCAGACAAATGGAAGGCCTAAGTTGGCATTGATGTGCCTGAAGAAAAGAACTTTCTTCCTCATTTTTTTTTCTCTCCTTTTCCCATACAGTTGACAATGAACATACCCATTTGGCGAATAATACACATGGTTGGTTAGCATATTTATAGATGGGTTTAATATTGGTCCGTTCCAGACTCACTCATCTCTCTCTCTCCTTCTAATTTATAGATTTTAGTGAGAGGTGACCATTGTTTACTGGTAAGACACATGTGCGTTTGTGATTCTTTTTTTTTAGTATAATCCTGTCTTCATTATGTTTGCATATTTATTCTTTTTATTTTTATATTTATTCTTTTAATTGTATTTATGATTCATTTGGTCTTTATCAATATGGTCCTGTTACTATTGTATTTGCATATTTATTCTTTGCTCTTTTATTTATGAGGGCCTCATGTTTTCTTATTTTTATGTACACTTGAGTTTACGTGGCCTTTTTAAAGTAATGTTTTTATGTAGCGTTCCAACATTTTGGTTTCATTATACAATATTTATTTGGTTTTAGACTTTTGTATGTTCCTAATGTTTTATTAATGTATTGACTGTTGGTTGATTATTTAATATGAATGTAAAGTGTTTATGTTATTTTATTTATTTGGATTTTTTTGCTTTTAGTTGCCTTTACCCCTGAGGAAGTATTAATAAAACACAGTCTGTGTCGGGTTGGCAATATTTGTTGGCATTGCTAATAAAATTTATTGATTTATATCCTTGTCCTTGATTTTATACCACGTTCTCTGACTGTGTGCTTGTTTTGACGTGGCTTCCTGCTCACTGTTGCCAACAGGACACTGGACTTGGACCTTGGGTCTGACTTAGTACAGCAGTTCTTATAGTCTTCCACATGACTCAGATCAGCCCGGCCATGGACATCCCAATCTTCAACCCAGCGTCAGAAGAATCCCACTTTATTGAAATCATATCCTTAATAATCATTCTGTGGAGCAGAAAGGTTTTCAAAGGCTCCTGAATCCTCTCTAGCAGAGGGTTTTCTGCCACCCAGGTTCCGATGGATGGTCTTCAGAAATTTAATGCGACTAGAACTTCACAATAATTCATCTCTACAAAAAAAAATCCAGCCAGGATTTTACCCTCTTCAAGCATACCCTTTGGAAAGATCTTACAGGGGCAAGAGATAGATCCAATAAGTCCTCAAAATCCAGGGATGCCACATCATCCAGATCTCAAATTTTTTCAGGATCTCTCTGCTAGGCACAGCCTCTTGGGCCTAGAGATTATATGAACGTTGTGGCTCAAAGGGGGTGGGGGGCCTCAAGGCTTTTAGAAAGGAGAACTCATGCAATAAAAACAAACTGTTGAAAAATGCACTTTAGCCACCAGTACAAAGCTCTTTGCTGATGCCTTTGAGCCCTCACAGGGCCCAGTATGAGGGGGATCTTCACAGCTGCTAAGAAGATTCTACTATTGACAAAATGGTGGAGTTTCCCCACCAATAACAAAGATCTCTGCACCAGTGGGCAAATTGCTCCCATCTGTTTCCCTGTGCCTCCTCACTTATGCTGTTTACAATAATCACATCTCCCAACACTGCCTAAGACTATCTGGCACTCTTCTTCACAGCCATGGCAGTGCCCAGCAGTGCTGAGCAGAAACCTGCAGCTGCCATGGGACATGCAGTACTGGCTACGGTTAGTCTGGCTAATCAATTTCTGGCACTTTCTACCCAGGTTGGCTCCACTCACCTTCCAGACCACTGGACCAAATCCCCCTCAGAAAGGCAGTTTTGGGAACCGTGCACTGTCATCCTGTTATTTTAGGAAATTTGCTAACATGTTTCACCAAAACAGCCTGAAGCATGAATCCATCACAACCAATCTCATCCTACCTCTCCTCGGACCCCAATCCCACCTATATCCTAAAATCCTTAATCCAAAAACCTCCCATATATATCCCTCGTTTATCGCTGTTAATCCATTCCAGACTCTACCGCGATAAATGAATTTCCGCGAAGTAGGATTCTTTATTTATATCCAAGAGTTTTACCTTCTCCTGGATGGTAAAGCACAGTTACTTACCTGTAACAGGTGATCTCTGGGAACAGCAGGAATAAGTCTTCACATATGGGTATGTCGGTACCGACGGAGCCTGTGCGGGAACGCTCCCCAGAGTCCAATAAGAAAGCTTTTGGGAGCATCCCACAGCGCCTGCGTGCTGCCTTCCCGCCTTTCCCAACTGCCTCTCCTCAGTTGAGTTTTAAAGCTGAGACAAAGAGAGAGAGAGAGAGAGAAGGGAAAGAAGAGATATATATAGATACAACTCCTAGGGGAGGTGGGTGGGTTGTGAAGACTTATTCCTGCTGTTCCCAGAGATCACCTGTTACAGGTAAGTAACTGTGCAATCTCCAGGAACAAGCAGGAATGAGTCTTCACATATGGAGACTCCCAAGCTAAGATGCCTGGAGTCCCAGCATGTCAGATTGGAACATGCTATACCTAATAATACCAGGCATCCTAAGGATGGAGGGTAGGAGTTGAAAAGAGAAAAGTGCTGTGGAAAAACAGCTTAACCTAGCATAGGACTGCAGAGAAGGAGTCCATGTGTGGATGATAATTGTCATCAATGATATTGAAATGAAATATTGCAATATGGACCTCCCCTAACAGGGTTTCACAGAGTATGGAGGTTCATGGGATCTACTGGGGAACCCAGTAGAGGAACCTCGAAGAGGACCTCACTGTAAAGTGGAGGTAGAAAACCTGTAGAAAAAATAGTGGAGGTCAGAAACCTGAACGGTAACAGGTAACCCCAGTAGAAGAACTTGGGTAGTACAAAACGGTGGGCCTTCAGCGGAAGGCTTTGACACAAAAACCGAACTCTTTTGGCGGCAGAGTGGCTCACTCTTAGGAGCAAAAAGAGAAAGGCTAACCGATGTGGACAAACAGGCACAGTCCTTGTGGGGAGAAGGGTATGGGAATCCCTTGTATCCCAAAAAGAGGACAAATGCCTGAGGCGTTAAGCCTGTGATTAACTGAAGATCCGCAAAGTCTCACCTAAGTGGGGTAAATTAGGAGAGATATTGGAGCATGGAGAGCTTCAGAGGTACCTAAAACCTAAGGTTATGGTATAAAAGTTGTTGACTACCACAGGAGTGGTTGTGTTTGCAGAATCCCAAACCTACTGGATAGCAAGGAATGGGTAAAGCCCATCTGTCAGAATCATATAGCTATATGAGCCTAGACAGTTAGATAGTTAAGTACTTGGATACATATCTATCTATATTGAAATATCTCGACAGATCCATATACATACATATATATATGTATATACATATAGATATATAGAGAGACATAAGAATATATCTATAGTGAGATATGGAAGGGCATAAAATACACACAAAAGATAGATATGAATATGTAGGCCTATATATGGGTGTCTGCTGTTAAGCAGACAGATATGCCTACAGCACAGTATTCACATAGGATATGTGGAGAGGAAAGATTCATCTAACAAGGGGGTGGACCCTACTTGAGAAGATATATAGAGAATCTATTCCTCCTGGTTATGCTCTGCAAGGATGCTAGCTAGTGAAATAACCAGGAGGGTTACGTGAAAAACAGAGGATAATATCAGTCTGTAGCCAGCAAGTCCGGAGTCTTCCAGAACTCTAGCATGGTAAGTGGACAGAAGACGCATAGAGATGAGATACCATGTTGACCTGCTTAAGGGCAAAATGTATCATGCGTTCTTACCATGAGGACGAGCTGTAAGGAGAAAGAGCATATCCCCGATTGGGAATACTATGGACCAAGCAGGGAATTGGTAACTCCTTAAGCTTTCACGTAAGAGAAGACCTATGTCCTTTATATCTAAAGGGAGATAGTAAAAGAAGGGAGAACCCTTCCAGTCATGGGAGACATGACTGAAAAGCCTTTTCCAACCATCTAGGATAGCTGTTGGAGGAAAAAACCCATGCTCTCTAGCAAGGGCCCATAGTGAAAAGCTTCTCTGTAGGATTGCAGAGAGCATGATGCAGGAGAAAGAGGAGATAGGACTGACTGCTGGAGAGCCCGTATCTCTGCCAACTATGCTGCCAAACCCAGGGAATGGAGATGGCAGAAATAGAAGAGAATTCAGAAAGCCTGTAGTGAGATAATCTCCAAGATAGATGGAAGCACTGACTTGGAGTCATACTAAGACTAGACAATGTTAGTGGAGGACACGAACCAGTGATCCAAACATTAAGGCTCCTGCATAGGCAACTGTTAGCAAGACAGCAGAAAGAATCTTACTGTTTAAAAACAGAAAGAGACAGGAGTAGAAAACTCTGGACATGTCTGATAAGCTGCCCCAAGTAAAACAGAAAAAGAGGAGTTAACTCAGAGGAAAAACTCCGCACTGGAAAGTGACCAAACTAGAGAGGCTGAAGAAAAAGCCTTCCAGTGAAGTAATACCGTTCTTACAAAGGAAAAGCTTGCTAAGAGGGTGAAGAGAATGGAGCTGAAAAAGACTTACCAAGTAGTAAGTCTATAGAAAGGAAAAAATACATGCTGGCCTAGGAAACTATCATTTGATAGTGGTTAGACCTCTTTCCCTAGCAGGAAGGAGGGGAGAAACTTGTGACCTATAGGCATGAACATCCTGACAGCTCATAGAAATATAGCAAAAATGGATGTCTTGTGGAAAGAGATCCATGTCTAGCGGTTAGAATGAAGCGGTGGATTGCCTCTACTGGGAAGAAGCAAACTGCAGATTCTAAACCCCAAGAGTCACAATCATCTGATGATTGATCAGAAACCCTGCGGTTGCTGGGTTTGCTGAGCCTGGTGAGAGGTTGGGTTCTTCAGGCCAGGACGATGCTTCCCCTGTTTGGGAACATCTGTATGATGGGCAGGTGATGAATAAAACCTTCTCCTATGGGAAGAAAGTTTGGTAGGAAATTTCCCACCTACTGGGACCGAAGGTGGTGTAGAACAACCCCTAGGAACAGGTAAATCAGTGGACCACTGAGTAACCTGACGTAAAGACTCCTTGTTGAAGAGATTTTCTCCAGTGCAAGGAGTACGTCCCAGTCTCTGTTGTGCCCATTTGTCCTAGTCTGAAGCCTGGAGCCAGGCTCTACGTCGTGCCCCTATAGCTATAGCAGAAGTCCTGCTAACAGACTCAAAAGATTCTAGGGAAGCACGAGAAAGAAACCAAGAGATATTCTGGATATGCTTAAGCAGTGACGAATAGTCTGCACTCTTGGAATCTGGAAGGAAAGGAGTCAAAAGATGTAATTTCTTTGTGACCTCCTCAAGAGATAGACTCATATAAAAGATATATGAGAGAATTCTTGCAGAAAGCATAGATGTCTGGAAGGTTTGACGTCCAAAGGCATCTAGTGTCCTAGACTCACGACCTGGCGGATAAAAAGAGTGCTTTTTCTTACTCTTTACCCGCCTCATTGCTGATTCCACTACTATGGAATGATGAGGAAGTTGAGTCTTTTGGAACCCTGGAGAGGGGGGCACCTGATATAGGAGATCAGTTGCTCTGGAAAATGGGGGTACCCTTAAGGGTGCTTCCCACAGACCTAGAAGGAGATCCTGCTCTCCTTTGCTTTGGTAGGAACAGAGCCTTGTGCAGGGTCCTGTCCAGGGATAGGAATGGCAAGTGATCTTGCTATTTCCCGGAGGAAACTCTGAAAAGAGGGATCTCCAACGGGAATCTCCTTTGGACAGGTTAGATCAGAAGAACTAGCCCGAGCACCGAAGGATCTATCCCAATATATAGGAATAGAAGATCCTGCACGGTGCAGGGTGGTATCCCTAAAGGATGGTCACTGGTACTGGCTGTCAGGAGCAGCATCCGTCAGTACTTCATCGTCCATGCCAGGTATCGACTCCAAGTCTGGTATAGAAGGGAGCGATCCTGTTGAAAAAAGCATGGCAGGAGCTGGCCACGATGCTACCGTGGATACCGGTGCCGACACCAGTACCGATGTAGGAGCTGAAGCAGACACAGACATCGGAGTAGCCATCGGCTCAATCGGTACCGAGGTAACCGAAAAGCTTCGGCAGCCATCCCTGATACCAAGCCTGTGGTACCGATTGGGTACCGGCATGCCTTGGTACTGACACCTGTCTTCCAGACTAGCAGCAGGCACCGACCATAAAGGTAATGTGGACATCGGTACCGACTTCGGTACCGTGTCTGATACCGGTGGAAGAAGGCCAACCGGAGGCAACTCAAACGGCAGAGGAACCGAGAGTAGCGGATCCGAATCATCGGAACTGAGCCTTTGGTACCGAGGGGAGCCGGTACCAAGGCGAGTCGGTACCCAATCCTCCAGACTGGAAATGGATTCCAGACTCGGCATCGAAGGAAGCGAGTCTATCGATGCACGTCTGGAGGGTACCGACGTCGGTGGTCGTATCGGTGTCAGTACCGATACCGGAAAGTCATTCTGGGATTATCCCCCGGACCCGAAGGTACCGAGGACGCCAGATGACGATCCCTGGTGAGGAGTGTTTCATCCAACACCAGTGCCGGAACCGGGGTATCAGTACCGCTCGAAGCGGGTGCCACCCCCGGACATGGCTCAGGTATGTTCTGTGGGAGGTGAACCCCAGGAACAACCTGAAACCCCTCATACGCTTTGGAGACCGAAGACTCCCGCCGGGGTTTTGAAGCCAGTGGGCCCTCGAGGGCAAGGCCGGAGCCGTCTACATGCTATGCATGAGACCTACCACTCGAGGACTGGCTAGTCTTAACAGACTGTTTGTGGGTTACCTGATCCTGTGTAGAAGAATGGGACGGTGCCCTGAAGTTGGAGGGGAACCCGGTATCGAGGAAACCTCGATGTTGAAACCCTCTTCTCACCAAACTGTTGCCGAAAGGCTCCGGAGGAAAAAAGTCAGGCCCCAAACAGGTTAGAAACCGACTTTGAGGGTCTAAAAATAAAGTTGTACCGCCACAATCTGAACATTTCCTGGAGGAAGTGGCTGGCGGTTCCATGAAGGAAGAAGGAGAGGCCTAAAGGCCTGAGAAACCGTGAGAAAAAAATAGTCCTTGGAAAAGGAAAATTTCACAGAAAAGAAAACACCGACGGAACCGGTGGCGTCGGGGAAGACAGCCGCGACCACAAGAAAAATAAAGAAATAAAACAGAATTTTCTACGGTGACAGGAGGACGTTCTGCCAGCTCTGCGGAAAAACGAAAACTGAGGAGAGGCAGTTGGGAAAGGTGGGAAGGCAGCACGCAGGCGCTGTGGGATGCTCCCAAAAGCTTTCTTACTGGACGCTGGGGAGCGTTCCCGCGCAGGCTCCGTCGGTACCGACATACCCATATGTGAAGACTCATTCCTGCTTGTTCCTGGAGATGCATCTTCCTCCGGCGCTTAGTTTCATCGTCAGAAGGCTTAGAAGCAGCAGCACGTTTAGGAGACATCGTGGGGCTTAGATAAAGGCTTACAGTCCATACGTACAGTAATTTTAATTGTAATACAGGGGTGTATAATTGACTCAGACAACCAAGCGTGCGCTGTATCATTTTCACTGTCTCAATCAACTTTTTAATGAATATACATTTTTAATTTGGACACATTTTTATACCGCTCCTTCCAGTGATCAGCAGCGGTTTACATTTAACAATTAAACTCTGCGCAGTTAGCAGTTACATATAACAGTAAGAAGATAATGAACATTGTAGGGTAACATTAATTTCAAATAATTCAAATAACTCAATATCTCAAACTATTTACATAATAGAAGAAAACATGTTAAAACATGTTATAATTTAACTATATACAGTGTTCATGATGAATTACATGCAAGTAGGTTTACAGTTTAATTTTTTGTGGATTTGGAGTTTCATATGATAATGGAGGGGTTAAGCTCCATCAGATTGTTTTGTGTAAAAATTTGCTCTGTTATTTCTGTCTGATTGTAGTATTCTTGAAATAAATGTGTTTTAAGGTTTTTACGGAATGATGTGAGATCTTTGTTAGCTCTTAAGGTGTCAGGGAGTTTGTTCCATTGTGTGGGAGCTATGTATGTGAATGCTCTATTGCTAGTGGTTTACTTTTACCTTGCAAATGGAGAGAGGAGTTTGTAGTGTATTTAGATTGTGTGTACGCCTTTTCCAATTAGTGGGTTGTGTATTAGTGAGTGAGGCAAGGTAAGATGGGGCAATATTGTGTATTAACTTGAATGTTATAATTATTATTTTGTATCTTATGCGTGCATGTATAGGTAGCCAGTGAAGTTCTCTTAGAATGGGTGTGATGTGATCTGAGAAAGGTACGTTAATCAAAATTCGAGCTGTGACATTCTGTGCCATCTGTAGTATGTTTGTTGTTTTTTTAGGAAGTCCTTGTAATATGCCATTACAATAGTCCAGATGTGATTGTTTGTATTATTGATCTAAAATCTGATAGTTCAATGATATTGCGTAAGGGTTGTAGAGTTCTTATTTTGTAGAAGATAGTTCTGTTTAATAGTCTTAGATGGGTTTCCATGTTAAGTGTCATATCAAGGGTAACACCTAGGTATTTTAGTTCTTGTTTAGTGTTGTAGGTTGTATTATTTAGTATGATTGTGGGGGGGGTGTTTAAATTCTGGGTTTTTAGAGATAAACATTACTTCTGTTTTTTTATGGTTGATAAACATTTTGTTGGAGCCATAGTTGTGCTTCTTTAAGGCAAGTTTCTATGTGGCTGTAATCTGGGTTACATATATCCAGTTGTGTATAAAGCATTGTGTCATCTGCATATAGTCAATTTTGTGTTTTTGGAATATTGTGCAGATGGGTCTTAGATATAAGTTAAATAGTATGGCAGATAATGCTGAGCCCTATGGAATACCTTGCGTCTGTGGGAAGGTATTAGATTTATCACCAAAGTATACTTATTGTATCCTATTAGATATATAGGAAGTGAACCATTTTAAGGGAGTTCCTATTATTCCTATTGATTCCAATCTCTTTATAGGGTTCTTATGGTTCACTGACTCAAAGGCTGCTGTTATGTCAATGAAAATTAGGACAAACATTTTCTTGCAGTTTGATGCCTCTATAAAGTTTATCAAATAGTACGAGTAGGAGTGTTTCTACTCCATGTGATTGTCAAAAACCATATTGTTGAGCATCTGGTGCATTTGTGCTATATGATCTTGTAATTGGTATTGTATGGTTTTTTTCAATGATTTTGGCTATGAATGGTATACTTGATATGGGTCTGTAAGCAGATGGGTCTGCTTTATTTAGTGAATTGTTTTTTAGTATAAGTCGTGTAAGGGATCTTTTTAGTTCTGTTGGCATGTTTCCTTGTAGTAGGGATTGGTTTACTATGCTTAGTATTATGGGTGCGATTTCTGCTTTTGTAGTCTTGATCCAGTCTACTGGGCAAGGATCGAGGGGGGATGTGGTGGTGTTTATGTTTGAAATTGTGTTTAGTAATTGTCTACTATCTATTGAGTGAAAGTTTTCCCACACTACTGTGGGGTTAGTATTTTGTGTTAATGTATTTGAAAAAACCGCGATAGCGTGAAGCCGCAAAAGTCAAAGCGAAGTGGCGAGGGACGACTGTATATATATCTATACACACACACATATATATATAATTTTATTTTCTTCTTAAATAAAGCGTAGTTACTCACCTATAGCATGTGTTCTCCATGAACAGCAAGAATAAGTCCTCCCGTAAGGGTGACATCACCGATAAAGTCCATTTGGAATGCTTCACAGCTTCCATTGGAAGCTTTTAGGAGCTGCACCATGCATGCGCAACTGCCTTCCCGTCTGCCATGGCGCCATCTTCTCCAGTCAAGTTTCAAAACACTAGCCAAGAAAAAAAAAAGTACTCCCTGGTAGGGTTGCAAGGATTTATTACTGTTGTTCATGGAGAACTCCTGCTACAGATGAAGCAGGAAGTCCTCAGGTATGGGACCCGAACTACTGAAAACAGGAAGAGGCCCAAAGTCCAAGAGGGGCAGTAAAAACTGGAGAAGAAAACAGGAAGGTAGTCTCTGTAGGGACTCCACAGATTCAGCATCCTCAGTTACAGCAGCACAGAGGTTAGTCAACTTTGCAGGTAGCCTGGACAGACAGAAGGGGAATCCCCATCCAGACAGTAGTGGGCTATGACATGTATACTGAAGACCACATGGCAGCCTTAAAGATTTTCTCCATGGAGGCCAAGTGCAGGTTAGCGAACGAAGTGGCCAGAGTTCGAACACTGAGCCGTGACATGACCCTTGAGGCTCAGTCTGGCCTGCAAGTATACCACAGCAATACAATTTGCCAACCACAAGGACAGAGTGCACTTAGATAGCAGTCCAACTTACTAGGGTGAAATGACAAACAGTTGTGTGGATTGCCGGTGGACCCTGGTACGGTCTACATAAAAGGCCAAGGCATGCTTAGCGTCCAGTGTGGCAACGCAGCCTCCCCTCAGTTGGCATGCAGCCTCGGGAAGAAAGTCTGTAGGACAATGAACTGGATGAGGAGGAACTCAGACCACCTTCAGCAGAAAACGTGCATGCATTCGCTAGACCACCCGATTCTAGTGGAAACTGGTGTAAGGTGGATGGGGAGACCAGAGCCTGGATCTCACTGACAAGGCAGGGTGACGTGACCGCCAAGAACAGGACCTGCCAGGTCAAGTACTCAAGGCAGGAGCCCAGTGGTTCAAAAAGGAGCCTGAATGAGCTGTGTGAGGACCACAGGGGCTTAATGGAAAGCTTTGGGAAAAGCAGACCATGATTGAAGCAAGCCACCAGCAGGTGAGTGGAGAAGGCCCCGACTCCTGAGCCATCATGGAAGGCGCCATTCACGCCAAGGTGGACCCACAGTTGGATTTCAGGCTGGAGTCAGAGGTGCAGGAGGTACTCCAGCAAGCAATCTACCTCGCAAGAGAAGGGATCCAGTGCCCTATCTTCACACCAAGCTGCAAACCTCTGCCACTCGAATGCATAAGCCTAATGTGTCGAGTCTGTGTGATGCAAGGAGGACATAAGTAACCTTGTTGGGTGGACTGAGCTCAGACAGGACTACCTGCTCAGCATCCACCAGCTGGAGCAGCAGGGGGAACCCATGGCTATAGGAGCCAGTACAGGGCAATGAGAGAAAGCGTAGTTACTCACCTGTAACAGGTGATCTCCGGGAACAGCAGGAATTTAGTCTTCACATATGGTATCGTCAGTACTGACGGAGCCTGCGTGGGAACGCTCCCCAGCATCCAATAGGAATGCTTTTGGGAGCATTCCTCAGCACAAGCACGCTACCTTCCTGCCTTTCCAACTGTCCCTCTTCAGTTAAGTTTGTAGCTGAGTGAAAGGATAGAGGGATAGAAGAGACAGAAAGACAACTCCTAGGGGGAGGTGGGTGGGTTGTGAAGACTAAATTCCTGCTGTTCCCGGAGATCACCTGTTACAGGTGAGTAACTACGCTATCTCCAGGAACAAGCAGGAATGTAGTCTTCACATATGGGACTTCCTAGCTGAAGATGCCAGGGAGATAGCCCCAGGAAGCTGCCACCTATAGTAAGGTGGGCCATGCTTCCTCCCATCCCACCAGGGTTGGTGGGTAGGAGTTGAATTAAGTCTGAAAGATTTTGAAGAACAGCTTGGCCAAAGAAGGCATCCTGATGGGAGGCTTTATCTAGGTAGTAGTGGGCTGTAAAGGTGTGTACCGAAGTCCAGGTGGCTGCTCGACAAATGTCATCAATAGACACAGAGTGAAGGTTAGCCATAGAGGCTGCCATGGCTCTCACATTATGAGCTGTGACATGGCCTTGAAGAGGAAGGCTCTTACTCTCATAAGAAAAGGATATGCAATGTGCAATCCATTTGGATCGAGAACTTTTGGAGACTGGAAGTCCCAAATGACTAGAATCAAAAGCAATAAAAAGTTAAGACCTTCTATGTTGCTGTGTTCTTTGTAGCTAAAAAGCCAAGGCTCTTTTACAATCCAAAGTATGAAGGTTCCTTCCTGCATTAGAGGCATGAGGCCTCAGAAAGAATACAGGAAGATAAATCAATTGATTTAAATGAAAAGGCGAAATCACCTTTGGCATAAAGTGTGGATGAGTTCTGAGAACAACCCTATCATGGTGAAACCTAGTATAAGGAGAATCAGCCACTAAAGCTTGCAATTCACTAATGCAACATGCAGAGGTGATTACAATTAGGAAGATGACCTTCCAGGAAAAAAGCTTTAGGGTTGTAGTGGCTAAAGGTTCAAAGGGTGGTTTCATGAGCTGCCCGAGAACTAGGTTTAAATCCCATGCCACTGGGAGGGAGGCTTTGTTAATAGAAGACCTCTCATAAATCGTGATGAGTGGATGAGAGGAAATTGGTTGTCCATTTAGAGGTTTAAAGGAAGCTGCAATTGCACTAAGATGGACTCTTACTGAATTGGTCTTTAGACCAGAATTTGATAAATGAAGTAGATATTCTAGTATCGATTCCAAAGGTATCATAAGGGGGTTTAACCCCCTCTGTGAACACCATATAGTAAAAAGTTCCCATTTGAAGGCGTAAGTCTTGTGGAAGGTTTTCTAGAAGCCTAAAGGATATTCTTTACCTGTTGGGAAAGGTTGAGATCCTGAAGGTCTAAGCTCTCAGCAACCAAGCCCTGATATGGAGGGACTGGGGATTCAGGTGCCATAGCATCCCGTTCTCTTGGGAGAGAAGATCTGGAGCACACCCTAACTCCAGAGGTGCAGCTTGAGAGGGATGTAGAAGCAGGGGATACCACGTTTGGCGTGGCTACCGTGGCGCTATGAGGATCATACGATCCCTGTCTCTCTGAAGGTATGGCAGAAGAGTTACCAGAGAAATCGTTTTGAACTTTTCTCAGAACAGATATTTGTTCAATTCTCTGAGGTCTAGAATGGGTCTGTGTCCTCCTGTTTTCTTTGGAATAAGAAAATAGGGGGAGCAGAACCCTGTACAAGAATGGGCACCTCCTCTACTCCTCAGTAGATTGTCTGAAGAGGTTTGGGAATTGAACTGCTTATTTAGCTGTAATTATATCACCGCTTTGACCCGGTGAAAAGCGGGATATAAATACAGCTAAATAAATAAAATAAATAAAAACTGTCTTACGATTGTAGGAGGGGGTATACTGTGAAAATGAAGCTTGTACCCCTCTCCCACAATGGACAGAGTCCAATTTTCTGCTGTTATTTGGTGCCATCTGTTGGCAAAATGACAACCTGCCTGGAATCTTTAGGGATTCTGGACCTTTCAGGCAGGAAGGCTAAGTTCTCTATGAAGAAGTTAGAGGCCTTGAGGGGGCTGGGCCTGTGGAGCTGGTTGAGCTCTAAGGCCTTTTGGCTTTTTTTTTTTGTTTGGATTGTTGTTGAGCTTTCTGGGCAACCTGATCCTGAGCTTGCCCCTTGCTGGGTATAGGATTGATAAAACTTCCTCTTTTTGCTGAAAATGGGTTTTTTTTATAGGGTTTCTTCTTGGCTGGAGTGGCTGTAGATTTTGACAATCTGTCTAAAGTGATATTGTCAGCATCTATCTCATTAGCCTTTTCCTGCCAATTCTTGCCAAAGAGATTTTCTCCTGTGAAAGGGATGTTTCCTAATTCCTAAAGGAGTGGAGGAGTGGCCTAGTGGTTGGGGCAAGGTACTTCAGGCTGGAAGGTCGGGGGTTCAAATCCCACTAGAGGACAGCAACCTTGGGCCGGAAGGACTGGGGTTTCTAGTCCCACAGGTACTCCTTGTGGTCTTGAGCAAGCCACTTAATCCTCCATAGCCCATGTTCCCTGTAAAATAGTTATCTCCAAGTTATAATGCCCTGTTCAATGTAATTTCAGTTTGTTCAATGTAAACCGCACTGATGCAGAATAGCGCGATATATAAGAGAATGTAAATAAATAATTTATCCTGTACCCAAATCTCCAAGTCTGATGCCTGAAGCCAGGCAATCCGACATGCACCAATGGCAATAGCAGAGGTTCTGCTGATGCAAAGCAGTTAAAGGCTGCACGATTTACAAACTTGGAGACGTCTTGAGCATGCTTGACAAGAGTAAGGAAGTTTTGCCTTTTGTCATCAGGGAGAAGGGGGCTCAGAAGCTCCAAATCTCCTGTGACCTCTTTGAGGAACATTCACATATATAAAATATGAGCTGATCCTAGCTGAAAGCATGGAAGCCTGAAATGCTCGACGCCCAAAAGCGTCAAGAGTCCTGCATTCACAACCTGGAGTATTGGATGCATGCCTTTTTGCACTTTTCATCCTACGCATGGCTGACTCCACTACCATTAAATGGTGTGGCAGCTGAGTATTTTGAAAACCAGGACATGGTGGGACTCGATACATGGTATCGAGTCTCCTAGAATGAGGAGATGTGGTCAAAGGTGTCTTCCACATTCCGAGTATCAAATCATGAATTTCATGAATGGGCAAAGTGGCTGCCTCTTTGGGAGCCTTAGGGTATTGGAGAATTTCCAATTCCTTTGCTCTAGGTTCTTTTTCAGGAGCTACCGTGATTGAAAGGCCTCGGGCCACATCACAAATAAAATCCAGAAAAGACATGTCTTCCGAAGGAGACATTCTGCGTTGGGGAGAAGAGGAGTCTTCCGGGAGAAACACTCTGGTACTGGCAGAATTATCAGAGTCATCAGAATCGGAGGTTTCGAAGTAGCTCTGATCCCGATGTTCATGCAAAGCATGGTCTCGGTATCGACTGAAGTCGGTATCGAGTTGATCCGGTACCGATCTGTCGATGCCAGAAAAAGTCAGCATGGGAGGAATTCCCACTGGTGCCAATACCTTCTGTGCTGGTACCATTATCTGTACCGATGCTGGTACCAGCGTCGGCACTGGTACCCGTTGAATCCCTGGTGTCAACGGTACCGCAGCTGTAAGGAGAGCTTCAAGACTGCGTTCGATGGCGAGGAATCTCTGGTCTATCGACACTGCTGATGCCTGGGTATCGGTACTGGGAAAAACGGCCAGAACCCCTAAGCATCGCACCAGTAGTTCTGCCGAGGTCGAGGCCTCAAAAACATCCTGGAACCTCGCTGATGCTTTGGAGGCCGAAGCCTTCCGCCAGGGCTGTTTTGCCGGTGTAGTTTCCTCAAGGGCAATGCCAATGGCCTCTCGATGCTTTGAAGGAGAGTTACCCTTTGAGGACCAGCTTTTATGTTTAGTTACCTGAGATCCATGGGAGGAAGACGAGACTCTGGAAGACGTCGATGCAATGGATCTGGCATCCGAAGAGGGTACCGAGCTTTGCAGCCCGGTTCTGTCTTCCTCTTTTAGTCATCCCCATACAAGAAAGGCACTCAGATGGAGAATGGTCAGGGCCTAAACATTTGACACCCCAGTCATGGGTGTCCGTGACGGAAATGGTACGCCACAATTAGTATTTTTTTTTAAACCACTAGCTGGTTTTTCCATATTCTAGGAAAAATGGCGCCTAATGTAGAAAATGGCACCTAGCACCAAAAAGAAAAAAAGTTTCTGAAGAGAAACAGTTCAGAAAAGTATCTTTATATTTTTTTTTCTTTTTTAAGAAAAGAAAAAAGAACCGGCGGTACCGGTAGGTGTCGTGCAGAGACAGACACGACCACAAGTTTAAAAAATAAATTTTCTGCGGTGACAGGGTATGTGTCCTGTCGGCTCCGCGGAAAACGAAGAACTGAAAAGGGACAGTTGGAAAGGCAGGAAGGCAGCGTTCATGTGCTGAGGGATGCTCCCAAAGGCGTTCCTATTGGACGCTGAGGAGCGTTTCTGCGTAGGCTCCATCGGTACCGACGATACCATATGTGAAGGCTACATTCCTGCTTGTTCCTGGAGATATGTAGTTACTCACCTATAACACGTATTCTTCAGGGACAGCAGGAATCAGTCCTTACATATGGGTGCTGACAGCCTGCGTGGAAGGATTTCCCCAGCTTCCAAAGAAAGCCTTTGGGAGATGCACCACGCACCCAAGGGTACAATCTTGCCTCAGTCAAGTGACATAGCTAAGATGACTAAGGAAAGAAAAAACCCCCCCAGAAAATACCGTAAGGGAGCAACTCCAAGGGGAGGAGGGAGGGTGGTGAGGACTGATTCTTGCTGTCCCAGAGAACACCTGTTACAGATGAGGGATTATGGTTTCTCCGGGAACAAGAGGAAAGTCAGTCCTCAAATATGGGACTCTCCAGCTACCAAGACTACCAAGAACTTGTAAAAACACCATGGCGACCCGCAAAGTGAGCCATGATCAGCAGCAGTTAAGTCCCTACCAAGACACTCTCGCAAGACTCAAGTGTCCAGCAGAGAACCAGCACTCCAGTAGCCTGAACACAGAAGGGTCGGAGGGCAGGAGTTGCCTACATTCCGAAGAGATTATGGAGTAAAGCCTAACCAAAGGTGCTGTCCCGCAAGGAATCCCTCTCCAAATAGCGTAGTTACTCACCTCTAACAGGTGATTTCCGGGAACAGCAGGAATTTAGTCTTCACATATGGGTATCGTCGGTACCGACAGAGCCTGCGGAGGAACACTCCCCAGCATCCAATAGGAACTCTTTTGGAAGCATCCCTCAGCACATGCGTGTTGCCTTCCTGCCTTTCCAACTGTCCCTCTTCAGTTAAGTTTGTAGCTGAGTGAAAGGACAGAGGGAGAGAGGAAAGAGAGAGCTAACTCCTAGGGGAGGTGGGTGGGTTGTGAAGACTAAATTCCCGCTGTTCCTGGAGATCACCTGTTACAGGTGAGTAACTACGCTATCTCCAGGAACAAGCAGGAATGTAGTCTTCACATATGGGGACTCCCTAGCTGAAGATGCCAGGGAGATAGCCCCAGGAAGGTGCCACCCTAAAAAGGTTGGCATCCTTCCTCCCATGGATCTCTGGCATTCCACCAGGGTTGGTGGGAAGGAGTTGCATTAGGTCTGAAAGATTTTGAAGAACAGCTTGGCCAAAGACGGCATCCCGACGGGAGGCTTTATCCAGGCAGTAGTGTGAAGTGAAGGTGTGTACCGAAGCCCAGGTGGCTGCTCAACAAATCTCATCGATAGACACAGAGTGGAGATTAGCCATAGAAGCTGCCATGGCTCTCACATTATGAGCTGTGACATGGTCCTGAAGAGGAAGACCCTTACTCTCATAAGCAAAGGATATGCATTGGGTAATCCATTTAGATAAAGTTCTTTTGGAGACTGGAAGCCCCAAATGACTAGAGTCAAAAGCTATAAAAAGTTGTGAGGACTTTCTATGTTGCTGTGTTCTTTGTATGTAAAAGGCTAAGGCCCATTTACAATCCAAAGTATGAAGGTTTCTTTCTGCATTAGAGGGGTGAGGCCTAGGAAAAAATACAGAAAGATAAATTGGTTTAAATGAAAAGGCGAAACCACCTTTGGCATAAAGTGTGGGTGAGTTCGAACAGCCTTATGACGACACCTAGTATAAAGAGGATCAGCCACTAAAGCTTGCAATTCACTAATGCGATGGGCAGAGGTGATTGCAATTAGGAAGATGACCTTCCAGGTCAAACACATAAGGGCTGTAGTGGCCAAAGGTGCAAAAGGCAGCTTCATGAGCTGCCCGAGAACTAGATTTAGATCCCATGCCACCTGTGGTGACTTGATGGGAGGTTTAGTTAATAAAAGGCCTCTCATAAATCTTGATAGGAGTGGATGAGAGGAAATTGGTTGTCCATTTAGAGGCTTATAAGAAGCTGCAATTGCACTAAGATGGACTCTAACCGAATTGGTCTTTAAACCAGAATTCGATAAGTGAAGTAGATACTCTAGTATCGATTCTAAGGGTATGACCAGGGGGTTTAATCCTTTCCTGGAGCACCATATAGTAAAACGTTTCCACTTGAAGGCATAAGATCTAGTGGAAAGTTTCCTAGAAGCCTGAAGGATCTCTTACCTGCTGGGACAGGTTGAAATCTTGGAGGTCTAAGCCTTCAGCAACCAGGCCGTCAAGTGTAGGGACTGCAGATCCGGGTGCCATAGTGTCCCGTTCTCCTGGGAAAGGAGATCTGGAGCGTGCCCTAACTCCAGAGGTGCCGCTTGAGAGAGATGTAGAAGCAGGGAATATCATGTTTGGCGTGGCCATCGTGGCGCTATGAGAATCATGCAACCCCTGTCTCTCTGAAGCTTGAAGAGTGTTTTGGGTATGAGGGGAATGGGTGGGAAGGCATAAATGAAGTCCTGACCCCAGTGAAGGAGGAAAGCATCCCTTGCCTGACAGTTGTGAGCTGTAATCCTGGAACAGAAACGGGGAAGTTTGGCATTCAGAGGACTTGCAAAGAGGTCTGTCTGGCGTGCCCCAGAGATGAAATATCTTTGCCACCTGGTCTAGGTGGAGGGACCACTCGTGAGGCAGCAGTACTCGACTGAGTTAGTCTGCCCAAAGTTTTTGAATGCCTGGAAGCTATACCACTAGAAGGTGAATTTGATGTTCTCTGGTGAGGGCCCACAGTCGTAAAGCTTTGTTGCATAACGACAGAGAGCCTGTTCCGCCCTGCTTGTTCACATAGAACATGGCTACTTGATTGTCCATCTGGACTAGGACTGTCTTGTAGCTGAGCTGGGCGTGGAAAACTCAAAGAGCTAAATAGATTGCTCTTAATTCCAGGTGGTTTATGTGTAAACCAACCTCCTGTGGAGTCCAGGTGCCTTGGGTAGAGAGATGATTCAGGTGTGCTCCCCAACCCACTTGTGATGCATCTGTTAGGGTGGCCTGAAAGAGGGGTTGATGGAAAGGAGACCCCACTGTCAGATTTTTTAGTGATTGCCACCATTGGAGGGACAAAATTAGTCGTTGAGAGATTATTTTGTCCGACAAATGACCCGTGGCCTGTGTCCACTGTGTGGAGAGGGTCCACTGAGCTGCTCGCATGTGGAGGCGAGCATATGGGACTACATGAACTGTGGATGCCATATATCCCAGTAACTGCAGTAACTCCCGAGCAGTGATGGAGGATTTGCCTGCTGCTTGAGAAGCTAGTTGCATTATGCGAAGACACCGGTCTTGTGGAAGGAAAGCCCTTGCCTGTCTGGTATCCAGACAGGCTCCTATGAATTCTAGGCATTGGAAAGGAACTAGTTGAGATTTTGGGAAGTTTATACCAATCCCAAGTATTGGAGGATTCGCATTGTATGGGACAGTGCAGTGCTGGCCTCTGCAACTGTAGGGGCTTGAATGAGCCAGACGTCTAAGTAGGGGAAGACGAAAAGCCTCAGGGTTCGTAGAAATGCAGCTACTACTGCCATGCATTTCAAGAATACCCTTGGTGCTGAAGCCAGACCAAAAGGAAGAACCCTGTACTGGAAAGGTTTTCCCCTGAAAAGGAAACGTAAACGTAAAAATTTCCTGTGATCTGGATGGATGAGAATGTGAGTATATGCATCCTTTAAGTCTAGAGAGCAAAGCCAATCCTGGCTTTGAAGGTATGGCAGAAGAGTTCCTGGAGAAATCATTTTGAATTTCTCTCGAAACAGATTTGTTCAATTCTCTGAGGGCTATAACGGGTCTGTGTCCTCCTGTTTTCTTTGGCATAAGAAAATAGGGGGAGTAGAACCCTGCACCCTGTTGAGGAATGGGTACTTCCTCTATTGCCCCTTGGGCAAGAAGTGTGGAGACCTCATGATCTAGCAGATTGTCTGCAGAGGTTTGTGAATTGAATTGCTTTAGAACTGTAGGAGGGGGCATACTGTGAAAATGAAGCTTGTACCCCTCTCCTACAATGGACAAAGTCCAATCTTCTGCTGTTATCTGATGCCATCTGTTGACAAAGTGGCATAACCTGCTGGAATATTGGGGGGTTGGGGACCCCTCAGAGGCAGGGAGACAAAGCTCTCTAGGAAGGAGTCAAAGCCCTTGAAGGGGCTGAACCTGGAGAGCTGGTCTCGGGCCTTTTGGCTTCTTTTGCTGTCTAGTTTGTCCCTTTTGGGCAACCTGACCTGGAGTTTGACTCTGCTGAGTATAGGAAGGATAAAACGTCCTCTTTTTGCTAAAAGAGGGGTTTTTTTATAAGGCTTCCTTTTGGCTGGAGTGGCTGTAGATTTTGACAATCTAAGGTAGAATTGTCAACATCTAAATCGTTAGCCTTTTCCTGCCAGTTCTTGCCGAAGAGATTCTCCCCCGTGCAAGGAATGTTGCCTAACTTGTCCTGTGTACCCAAGTCTCCAAGTCTGATGCCTGTAGCCAGACAATCCGTCGTGCGCCAATGGAAATAGCAGAAGTTCTGATGATGCATTCGAAGCAGTCAAAGGCTGCACAATTGACAAACCTGGAGACATCCTGAGCATGCTTAACTAGAGCAAGAAAATCTTCTCTTATCTGGGCGAAATGGGCTTATAAGTTCCAAGTCTCCTGTGACTTCTTTGAGGAACATTCCCATATATAGGATATATGAACTGATCCTAGCTGAAAGCATAGAAGCTTGAAAAATCCTGTGTCCAAAAGCATCTAGAGTCCTGCATTCACGACCTGGAGGATTGGATGCATGCCTGTTTGCACTTTTCATCCTACACATGGCTGATTCTACTACCATTGAATGGTGTGGCAGCTGAGTTTTTTGAAATCCAGGACATGGTGGAACTCGATACATAGTATCAAGACTCCTAGAGTGAGGAGAAGTAGTCAGAGGTGTCTCCCACATTCTGAGCATCAAGCTATGCAGAATTTCATGGATAGGCAGAGTGGCTGCCTCCTTAGGAGCTTTAGGATATTGGAGAGTTTCCAATTCCTTTGCTCTGGGTTCGTCTTCAGGAGCTACTGTGATTGAAAGACCTTTGGCCATATCACGGATGAAATCCTGAAATGACATGTCCTCTGGAGGTGACATTCTGCGTTGGGGAAAAGAGGGATCTTCTAGGAGAAACCCTCTAGTGCCAGCAGAATTGTCAGACTTTGGAGTCTGAGGAATCAAAGTATTCCCCCCCCCAATGCTCTTGCAAAGCACAATCCCGGTACCGATCAAAGTCGGTACAGAGTTGACCCGGTACCGCTTTGTCAATTCCCACCAGTGCCGGCACCGGTATCATCATTGCCGATGTCGGTACTGGTGCCTGTGGGACCGATACCGCAGCTGAAAGAGCTGCGATGCTGCGCTCGATAGCGAGGAACTTCTGGTCTATCGATGCTGCCGATGCCTGGGTGTCGGTACTGGTAAGGACAACCAGAACCCCCGAGCATGGCACAGGTAGTTCTTATGAGGTTAAGGCCGTGAACAACCTGAAGCCTCCCGCTAGGGCTGTTTTGCCGGTGTGGTTCCCTCAAGAGCAATGCCAATGGCCTCTCGATGCTTAGCAGGAGAGCTACCCTTTGAGGACCGGCTTTTATGTTTAGTTACCTGAGATCCAAGGGAGGAAGAGGAGGCCCTTGACGATGTCGATGCAGTGGATCTAGCATCTGAAGAAAAGAGGGTACCGAGCTTTGCAGCCCGGTTCTGTCTTCCTCTTTTAGTCATCCCCATGCAGGAGAGACATTCAATTGGAGAATGTTCAGGTCCTAAACATGTCAGACACCAGTCATGGGTGTCAGTGACGGAAATGGTACCGCCACACTTAGTACATTTTTTAAAACCACTAGTTGGTTTTTCCATGATTTAGGAATATGGGGCCTAGTGCCCAAAATGGCACCTAGCACCAAAGAGAAAAGTTTCTGAAAAGAAACAGTTAAAAGCCTAAGTTTTTGTTTTTGTTTTTTTATGAAAAGAAAAGAACTGGCGGTATCGGTAGGCATCGTGTGGTAGGCAAACGTGACAAGAAAAGAAATTTAACCCTTTGAAGGCCTACTTTAAATTTTTAATCCACATTCTGCAGCCGGGTTAATTTTTGCATATTTCAGGAAAATTGTACCCGTCTTATTCAATATGTTCTAATAGTGATGTTCCTTTTGCTATGGTGATGTATTATATACCATTTGATAGGAATATTTAGTCAGAATTTTGGATCCCGAGAGTTTTGGGCTCGGCCTGGAAAGGGTTAGACGGAATTTTCTGCGGTGACAGGGAATAGATCCTGTCGGCTCTGCAGAAAACGAAGAACTGAAGAGGGACAGTTGTAAAGGCGGGAACGCAACGCGCATGTGCTGAGGGATGCTCCCAAAAGCGTTCCTATTGGATGCTGGGGAGCGTTCCCGCACAGGCTCCGTCGGTACCGACGATACCCATATTTGAAGACTACATTCCTGCTTGTTCCTGGAGATAGTAGTGATCTGTGAAGACATGGACTGAAGACCAGGTGGCAGCCTGGCAGATTTCCTTCATGGGACGGAACGCAAATTAGCCACGGAAGTAGCCATGGCCCTGACAGTGTGCTGTGACCTTCTGGTCCAGTGAAATCCCTGCCTGCTCATAGGCAAGGATAATGCAGTCCGCCACACAGACAGAATTGGCTTAGTCCCTGAGAGCCCCAGACAAATGGGGTCATAGGATACGAAAAGCTGTGGTGTTTTGCACTGGCCCTTTGTCTGTTGCAGATAGGACAAGGCCTTTTTACAATCCAGAGTATGGAGAACAGTCTGAAGCACCGGAAAGGTGGTGGGGGAGCACCACCTCTTGATTGAGGTGGAATGGGGACACCACCTTAGGCAGAAACTTGGGGTGTGTGCAGAGCACCACCCTGTTTTTGTAGAATCTGGTGTAGGGGGCTCTGCCATCAGAGCCTAGAAATCGCTGACTCTGCAAGCGCTGCAATACAACCTTCCAGGAAAGGTACTAGTAGTGGCAAGTAGCCAGAGACTTAAACAGAGGCTTAGTGAGCAGTGACAGCACCACATTCAGATCCCCCTCTTCCACTGTGAGGGCAGACAGGGGGTTTTGATAACATGAGGCCTTGCAGGAAATGGGACAAGGGGCTACGCCGAGAGGGGCTTTTCCTCAATGGATGATGCACTGCGATGGTGCTCATGTGTACACTGACCGAATTAGATTTTAGTCCCACTTGAAACAGTTTGAACAGGTACTGGAGTACCGCTTGTACTGATCAGAACATGTTTGCCCGTCTTTCTATGCACCACACCTAGAAACTGCGCTGCTTGAAGGTGTATGCCCTTCTTGTGGAGGCCTTACTTGAGACCAGAAGACCCTCCTCCACATCCTTTCAGCAGCCAAGCTGTGAGTGACAGGGACCCTAGGTTGAGGTGTAGGAGAGAGCCCTGCTCCTGTGAGAGTAGCCCTGGGGCTAAGCCCAGGGGAATCAGTGATGCTGCTGATGGGGAAAGGAGCAGTGAGAACCAGGGCTGCCTGGACCAGAGGGACTATCAACATTGATGCTCCATCGTGCTGGACCTTAAATAGGGTCTTGGCGACCAGCAATGTCAGTTAGGTGGTGTACAAAAGGCCTTTTGTCCACGGGATGAGGAATGCATCTGCTGCCACCCAGAATAGGTGCTGCTGGCAAGAGCAGAATTGGGGCAACTGCATGTTGTCCGGACTGGTGAATGGTTCCACTGAGGGGACACCCAGAGACGAAACAGCCGAGAGGCTACTACTGGATCCAGGCACCACTTGTTTGGCTGGAGGAGTCTGCTCAGTTTGCCCACCAGGGCACTGTTCTGGCCCAGGAGGTAAAGCGCCCTTAGGAGAATTCCCCTGCGTGCCGCATAGGCACAGAGGGCTACCACCTCCTAGCAGGAGTATGACCCTGTTCCCCTTTGTTTGTTCGAGAACATTGAGACCTGGTTGTTGATGTGGATCAGTACTGTGTGGTGCTGCAGCTGATGGTGGTAGGCTCAGAGCCAGAAATATCGCCCAGAGCTCTAGCAGGATGATTTGCGACTGGGATTCCTCCTGGTACCAGCTGCCTTACATCTGGAGGCCCTCTCAATGTCATTTGGAGGCCCTCTCAATGCCAGTAGAGGCATCTGTGGCGAGTACCCTTCTTGGGGCGTGGATGCCTGGAAGGGCATCCTGGCCTGAAGGTGATGGGGACTTTGCCACCATCTGAGGGAGTCCACCAGCTGAAGGGTCACTTTCATACTGTCCCCGAGTCTTCCTGTGGCTTGTGTCCACTAACAGCAGAGGCACCACTGGGCTGCCCTCATGTGAAGACAGGCATATGTGGTTATGTGAACTGTGGAGGCCATGTGTCCCAACAGGCAGAGTAGGAGCCAGGCAGGTAACGTCTGGTGCCTGTGCACCTCTGTGGCTAACTCCCTGAGGTGTTCTGACCTCTCCATAGGGAAGGCGGCTTTCACTTGGAGGGCATCTAGTTGCACCCCTATGAACTCTGGGCACTGAGCCAGAGTGAGGTGGGACTTGGGGTAGTTTATGAGCAACCCCAGGTACTGCAAGGCGTTTATGGTGCGCCCAGTGGTGCATTGTGCCTCTGTAACTGTGTCCCCCTTTATGAGCCAGTTGTCCAGATAAGGAAGGACGAAGGCCCCTTGAAGCCGGAGGTAGGCTGTGACCACCAAGAGGCACTTTATGAAGACTCTTTGTGACTAGGCCAGACCAAAGGGCAGCACCCTGTATTAGTAGTGCTGTCCCCCCCACCACGAACCGGAGGTATTTTCTATGGCTGGGATGTATTAGAACGTATGTGTAGGCATCCTTTAGGTCTAGAAAGCATGGTCAATCTCCCTGCTGGAGGAATGGCAGCAGTGTCCCAAGGGAGAGCATCTTGAACTTCTCCCTGACCAGAAACCTGTTAAGCTCTTGCAGGTCCAGGATGGGCCTGAGGCCCCCTGTTCTCTTGTGGACAAAAATACCTGGAGTAGAAACCTGTGCCCCAGAGATGTTTCAGCATTAGCTCCACTGCCCTGTCCTGGATTAGGCCTTCTAGCTCGATGAGAAGCAGGGTCTGGTGAAGGAGAGTTCTGGTGGGCTCTCCTGGGAAGTATAAGGGTAACACTTGCTGTAGGTGGAGAAGGTAGCCCTCCCCGACTGCTTGTAACACCCAGGCATTGGTGGTGATGGCTGCCCACCTGTGGGCAAAGAGGGCTAGGTGCCATCCTGTGGGCTGCAGAGGACCCCCCGCCCCGGGGGGAGGGGGAGAAAGAGGTCATGCCCAGGCAGTCAAAAGCTCCCCCCCCCCCCCAGGCTGGATTGGGACCAACATCTGGTACTTCGGGACCATTTGCTTTTGGGGACCATGTCCCTGGCCTTTTTGTTGCTGGTCGTGTTGAGGGGCAGAGAAGGCCTGGAAATGCAGTGTACTGCCAAAACCCCTCTTCTTCCTCAGTAAGAAGGGTTTCTTCCGGGGCTGTATCAAGATCTTCGAGAGCCTGGCTCTCACCAGGAACTCTGTTTCTATTTTGACAGCCTTGTCTGCCATGGGCTTCCCGAATAGCTTCTCTCCTATGCAGGGGACATCAGCTTGTCCTGCACCCATTGCTCTAGATCAAATGACTGCAGTCATACTTGGCGTCGTAACCTAATGCCTGGGGCGGCCACTCTGGCCAAAGACGCGAAACCATCGTAGGTTGCTCAAGACAAATTTTGAGCACTCTTACTGCCGAGGTCAGGATCTTAAACCTCTGTAGGGGTTCCCCATCGAGGCCTGCCAAAAATCCCCAGAGCTCCATCGACAGTTCCTTCAGGTACATGCCGATATAGAGCTGATAGGACTGGATCCAGCAAGTTAGCATTGAGCCTAAAATGCCTTCCAGCTGAGGGCATCGAGGGTTCGGGTCTCCCTGCCAGATTGTCTTTTGAGCAAGCGCATGTTGGACTCCATGACCATCGAGTTGTGGGGAAGTTGGGTCATTTGGAATCCAGGGCTTCCATGTACATGGTACATGGTGTTGAGATGCCTACTGACAATTGGTACCGATGCTGGTGTTTCCCACATCTGGAGGAGTAGGTGGTCAAGGGTCAGGGGCACTGGTACCATAAGGGTCTCCTTAAGGGGGGTGGGGGGGAGAACTGGAGTATCTCCAATTCCTTGGTGTGTGGGTCCTCCTCTGTCTCTATAGTGAGAGCCCTGGCCATGTCCCGCACAAAATTGAGGAAGGTGACATCCTCGGGCAAGGAATGGTGTCGGGGCATCGGGAGAGACTGATCCAAGGGCACATCTGTGTTACCTTGTTGTCCAGGGAGTTTTCATCTTCTCCCATTCGGACTTAAGTCAGAGTATGAATCCAATGGCATGCAATCCCCTCAGTCTAGGTCTGCTCCCTCTGGGGATCTGTGCTCCAAGCCACAGGTGCTCACCAGGAAGGACCAGGACCTCACCCAGTGCCGGGGCTCTCTCAAGGCAGGTATCGCTCAAGGACCAGCTCTATGTCGAGGGTGCTGTCGTCGGGGATAGACCGGACAAGTTGGACAAATACCTGCTGCATAGTCTCGAGGGCAAATATACTGCTCTCCAAGGCTGCCATTCTGGTCTCCATACCAGTTGACTCTGCAGGCTTCGATGTGGGCACCGAGGGCTTTGGGCCCAGCACCAGTACTGTTGAGGGAGAGTCCTTGATGAAAATAGCCCTGGAGGCCCGAAGGCAGGTGGCAGGTGCAGACACCTCCTTGTGGGGCAACTTGGAAGGCTGCTCCCGCTCCAGCTCCTTTGACTCACGCCTTGGACTGCAGGGCCTGGAGTGAGATTTTCCCTTTTTCTGGGACCCGTCCTCCGAGGTGGTCTTAGAGGGTTTTTTCTCCTTGTGTTGCACTTCCAGGGATTTCCGCTCAGAAGATCCTTGGTCGTGGGACTCTGAAGAGGCTCAGGCTTTGCAGGGCACCGAGGTATCAGAGGGGACCCTGGAGCGTGGTGTCACTGGAGACACTGGTGCCGAGTCAGACCTGGAAAACATTTTCTTGCTGCTGCTGACAGCTGTTTAGAGCCTTTGAGGTCATGGGTCTGCAGAGTTCACAGTCTGAGTCATGATGCTCCAGGCCGAGGCACCAGAGGCAGCAGTCATGTGGGTCAGTGAGATCATTTTACCACACTGGTCAATCTTCTTGAAACTACTGGAGGCCACCCAGCAGGGCTCTGAGGCTGTCAGCTAAAAAAAGGGCGTGACCACCAGTTCAAGTGATAACTCCATAAAAAAATGGGAAAACAAATGGACAAACCAGAGGAGCGGTACTAATGCGAGCTGGCTCTGGAGCAGGAAGGAACTGGTATGCAAGCCAGACAAAAACTTAAAAAAATTATGCTTTTTCTGTGGGAAACTGGACAACGTTTGAAGGGCTCCGTGGAAAAATGGAGTCTGAGGAAAGATGACACCATTGGGCAGGGGGAGAAGCTTCCACGTGGGCTCAATCAGCATTGATGTCACCCATATATTGAGGGCTGACTTCCTGCTTGTTCTTGGTCTGCAGTTTCAGCATCTTCGCCATGAGGGAGACTGGAAGGAAGGCATAAAGCAGACCCACTCCCCCAGAGGAAAGCATCAGAGGCCATCTGGTCACTGGCTGGCCTCCTGGAACAGAATTGGTCCATATGGGTGTTCTGTGACGTGGCAAAGAGACTGATTGTGGGAGTGCCCCACTCCTAGAAGATGCACTCTACTACCCCCTTGTGGAGGGTTCACTTGTGTGGCTGGAGGACTGCTCAGCTGATCCGCCAGGACATTGTGCTCACCAGGCAGGTAGATCACCCAGAGCTCCATCCCATGATGCAGCACAAACTTCCACAGCCAGAGCACATCCCAGCAGAGGAGGTATGAGCCAATACCACCCTGTTTGCTAACAGAACCTTGCCACCTGGTTGTCTGTCTGGATCAGGACTACCTGGTTCGTCAGGTATGACTGGAAGGCCCAGAGGGCATTTGCTATGACCTGCAACTCAAGGAAGTTTATCTGGTGCAGGCTGTCCTGCTCAAACCAGAGGCTTTGGGTTTGCAAGCCATCCAGGTGGGCCCCCCACCCAAGCTTGGATGCATCAGTTGTCAGTGTCCAATGGGGGGACTCTACCCAGAACCGAAGGTCCCGAAGTAGGTTTGGCGAGTCCAAACATCAGCCAAGGGACAAGAAGTGCAGTGACTACTACCCTGTCCCAAAGGTGGCCCGTGGCCTGCTCCCACTGCTTGCAGAGGGTCCACTGTGCCTGCCACATAAAGAGGCAGACCAGGGGGGTAAAAACCACATGACTTCCATAGTGCATAAGACCGTCAGCATCCCCCCTGGCTGTGGTGTGGCGTCAACACTGCACATCACCTTTGTCAGTCACTGCATGCAGTCTAGCAGCAGAAATGCCCTGGCTCAAGTAGTATCGAGGAAAACCCTGATAAACTCCAGCAGCTGTGTTGGTTGGAGATGGGACTTGGGGTAGTTGATGACAAACCCCAAATGCTCGAAGACCTGTATGGTAAGGTGAGCAGACTGCCCGACAGTGTTCAGAGTGGAGCCTTTGATAAGCCAGTCATCCAAGTAGGGGGAAGACAGACTCCCATGGTGAGCTAGTAGGCAGCTATGATCACAAAGCACTTAGTGAAGACCTGAGGTGCTGAGGCGAGCCTGAAGGGGAGCACCTGGTACAGAGATATTTTCTGTGACACTGGTGGATCAGGGTATGTACACGCACATTCTTGAAATCCAAGCAGCATAGCCAGTTGTCCTTTAGTAAGTATGGGAGCAGCATCTCCAGGAAGATCATCTTGAACCGCTTATGCACAAGAAACCAGTTGAGGTTGCGGAGGTCCTGAATGAGTCGAAACCCCCATGTCTTTTTGGGGACCAGGGAGTAAAATCCCTTCCCAACCTAAGCTAGCAAAACCAGCTCGATAGAGAGGTCTGTCAGTGTGGCGACTTCCTCCCACAACAGGTTTTGGTGCAGGGGGTCCATGGGATACAATATCTGGGCAAAGGGAGGCAGCAGTTGGGCAAAGCACAGCAAGTAGGCATGCTGGACAGGCTGCAGAACCCAGGTATCCAAGATGAGAGGCCACCTGTGGGCAAAGTGGATGAGCCACTTCCCTACCTGAGGGGGGAACTCTAGCAGGTATAGGACGGATGGCTATGCTCCTGAGAAACCTGCCATAAGTCTGCCCCCAGCTTGTGCTGCAGGGTCAGTTGGGCTTTTTAAGGCTTCTCCCTCCACTGATGGCAGGGGGGACCTGGTTGGTAGCTCTAGGGCACTGGGTGGTACCAGTGTGGCCACAGGTAGAAAACCTTTTCACCCTGGTACTTTTATGTGACTGAATCAGTTTTCCTTGAGAGAATTATGTGCTCCTTCAAGTTCACCTGCTTTCTCCTCGATTGGCTTCCTGAACAAGTTCTTCCCAGTATAGAGACACTGGCCAGCTTGTCCTGGATCCAGTGCTCCAGATCAGAGGACTGGAGCCAGACCAGCCATCAGGTGCTGATGCCCACCACCATCCTGCAGGTGGATTCAGAAGTGTCTTATGTGGCTTACATGGCGTATTTGGAACAATTCTTCCTGTGGCCTATCAGGGCATGGAAGGAATAAAAGTGGTCAGGAGGGACATGGGCCCCAAAGCTCCACCAATTCCAGTATGATGTTTATTAGGAACATGACTATATAAAGCTGGTAGGACAGGATCCGGGCCACTAGCATAGAGTCCTAGTAGCACTGCCTCCCAAAGGAGTCCAGGGTCCTGGACAGTGGGATGAGTCTTGGTGCTCTTTACGTGCTTGATGGCAGACAACCACTATGGAGTTATGTGGCATATGGGGCAGCTTAAAGCCCAGTGCCTTCTTGACACGGTACACAGAGTCCAGCCACCAGCTGTAGGCAGGGCCATGAGGGGACTTCTCCACAGCTGCAGCAGTAGTTTCTGCAGGACAATGTGCACCAGCACCATCACTGCCTCCTTGGGTGCTAAAGGGTACTTCAGGACCTCAAGCTCCTCTGCCCTCACCTTGTCCTCAGTCTCAAGGGAGAAGAGTATGGCCTTCGCCATATCCTGCACAAAGTGCTGGAAGGACATATCCTCCGGGGACGACTTCAGCCACTCTTACAAAGGGGACAGGTCTGAAGGTAGACCAGGAGACCACCCATCCACGATGGCTGAGCCTTCCTCAGTTTCCCAATCCTCCGACTCGGACTCCAAGAGATCAAAGTAATGGTATTTCCTCCCACATCCTTCCCTGGTCATGTGGGGAAGGCAGGCGGCAGTGGGAGCTATGGCATCTAACACATGCATGGGGGTGCCTGGGAACATCGAACCCCGATACACTTGACAAGGAGATTGCTGTGGGAACTGGTGTTGATTCTGATCTCCCCAGTGAAGGAAGCAAATGGGTCACCAAAATGGGCTGGATGGAGTGTGATGATGCCAGTGCCCTAGCAGGACCTGCATTTTGCAAGGCCAGAACCACTACTTTGTGAGCCTTGAGAACCCTCAGGCATTCCTCCAGTACCACCATCTGAAGGGACTGAGACCAGAATAGGAACTTTGGCCACTGGTGTCAATACTTCCCAGTGGGGACTCTGACAAGCTCATTGGGAGACATTTGGCAGCAATCCAGGACTATGAGTTAATTCCTCCCACCAGGGAAGCTTGGCGGGCCATTCCCAGCCCTCAGTGTCTGCACTGCGCCAAGTGGGGTGTAGTGCCAATGCACCTTGGACTTGTCCTGTTTGGAGGCCCCTTTTGAAGCTGATAGACTGGATGTTGAGCTTCTGCTCAATGTGCCGGCCCCTTCTGTTGAGACTGCTCAGGCATTCCGCCCAGATGAAGCCTCAGCTAGGCTCCGCAATGGAGTTGATACTAGGGCCAAGGATGCTGAATCAGACATTTCAAAGAGGGGGGAACTCCTGCCTTTCCCAGTCCTTCAGGCCCCTTCTCATCATTTGCAGACAAAGGTTGCAGGATGCGGGCTAGTGGTCAGGCCCAAGGCACTGCAGACACTAGTTGTGCCTGTCTGTAGCCACAATAGTTCAGCCACATTTCATGCATTTCTTAAGGCCACTCACTGGCTTACTACTACTAATCATTTATATAGCACTACAAGGTATATGCAAGCTTAGACATTTATTTTAACAGTTTTATATTGCTTTATCATTTTAGTCAAAGCAGTTTACATTGTAACTTGGTAATGTACATTGATGACTTGGATTCTTCTGAGGCAATGGAGGGTTATGTGACTTGCCCAAGGCCACAAGTGCTAGTGGGAATCTAACCACAATCTCTTGGTTCCCAAACCAGTGCTCTAACCACTAGGCTACTCCTCCACTCTAAGTCCAGGAAGATCGCCTCAGTGATGCTGAAGGCCTCAATTGTTAAGGCAGGAAAAAGGCCCAGACAAGGGGAAAAAGAAAAGAAACCCAAACAAAACCAAAATGAAAAAATATCAGCTAGGAGTCAATTAATCAACAGGTGGTGAAACACTCAAAAAGGTAAATATGAGAGTAAAGAGAAGAATATTTTTCTGCTAGTGTAGGACGTGTCCTGTAGGCTCTGCAGAAAAAAGGAGACTTGGGAAGATGGCATCGTGGCAGGTGGGAAGGCAGGCATGCTTGCGCAATGCAACTCCCAAAAGCTTCCAAAGGAAGCTGAAGAGCCTTCTGCATGGACTCTGTTGGTGATGTCACCCTTATATGAGGACTTACTTTCTGCTTGTTCATGGAGAACTTCATTTCTGGCTCCTTAAAGAACTTCCTGGCTCCCCCCTCCCAAAAGTTGGGAGAAGAGGAAAGTGGCAAACACTCCTAAGGGGCCTAAATGAGGGCAGAGAAAGAACCTGGAACCACCAGGTTCTGCACTCCTGGCCTCTAACCAGCCAAAGCTGTTTCAAGCTTTTTACCTGCATCCGATTCTCCTTGAATTTTGTCCTACAGTTTGTTATCCTTAGGGCCTCCTGCAGATCAGGTTCAGCCTACACAGGTCTAAGCAACCTGCTAAAAAATAATGGCTAGCTGTGGACTGCACAAGATCCTTATAGGATTGTCAGATCGATGGTTCTCTCTCCATCTGCTGCCAGAAGAACATAAATCTAAGTATCTAGACTGGACTGGAGCAATAAGGATGAAAAGCTGATAATGAAATTAATAAGCAGTAGGACAGTTGATAGACCGCCATTCAACTGAGGCAATCCCAGACGCTTACAGAACATTTACACTTACTATTAAACCAGGATGCATCATGCTTGAGACACATGCTGAACAGAAGCTACACAGGAAGAGCACACCCATTTATACTACTTCAGTTGCACTTGACAGCCTAGGTGTTTAGCACACTTAAAGGCTGTGAAAATTTCAGGGAAGAAATAGAAATTTCAAAAATAGGCTATTTAAATAAGAGTCCCTTTAATTGGCCAAAACCCAAGGCAGTACTTCCCCCCCCCCCCCCTCCATTGTCCTCTAGACCTGCAAATAACTCTTTATACTAGCATTTAGTTCAACTAGCTAATTTTACCGGTGTGAATATCTGGAGATTTGGCAGTACATCTTAATATAATAAGAGTAACAAATTATAAGATAATGGATATTTTATTTGCTACATTTACCCATTATACATATGTTGAGGCCTAAGCTAGTACGGCAATTTAAAAGTATGAATAAAAGGTTCATAATTTTAGGGACTTCGGTGGCAATGAGCTGGTGAAGACATGTTCAGACCGGCTCCGGGTTGATCACCCCTAATTTTATTAATTTCAAGCTGCATGTTTCGACTAATACCCTCAATTTAATACTTGATGCATTGTAATTGATGAGAGACCCTGTTTATTTATTTTATTACAATTTCTTATATACCGCACTATTCACCATCAGCGCGGTTTACATTAAAACAAAAGACCAGAACAGGCTGTTCAGTTTTACAGAGAACAAGGTGTACAAACTTAGATAACATGGGTGAACTATTTACATGAAATATTTATAAATAGGCGTTACGACAAAGCTCTAGAATTATCATGTAGTTACTTTCTTTGGTGGGGTTAGCTAGGCGTCATTGCTGAATGGGTAGTACTTGATGAACAGGTGATATTTGAGTGCCTTCCTGAACTGGGCTAAGTCAACGATAGCACGAATGTTCGATGGTAGAGCATTCCAGCATCTTGGGGTGCAAAATTTGAAAGCTCTGTTTGCCGTTGTCAGGGTGCATTTTGTCAAGGCCTTTGGAATTGTTAGAGAGTTTATTGATGTTCTTCTGGATCTGTTCGGTGGAATGGTGTGAATGAGCTCTGTAAGTGAGGAGGATGAAAGACCATTGACAGCCTTGAAGGTCAGTAGTAAGGTCTTGAAAACAAGTCTTCCATGTATGGGGAGCCAGTGAAGCTGCTTCAGGATAGGCGTCACATGGTCGCTCACGTGGTAAAGTGAACTTTACAATCCACATGGCAACTAAAATGGTGCATAAAGAGAAAAAGACACACACATGGAGGGGAAGATGGCGGAGGGAGCTCCGGCAAGCCTGATCATGGAAACCAACCAGGGCATGGTTAAAGTTACAGCTGCAGTGGTTGGAAGAACAGTTCCGCTCACTGGCGGAACAGCTCAAGCATGTAAGACAGACTCTTGGAGACTTTACGGGCTCATGGAACAGGCCGAGCAACGTATTTTGGATCTGGAGGATACTCAGCATACCCAGACAAGCTAAAATTGTTGGAGGATCTGGTACAACAGCAGCAAGCGAAAATAGACTATTTGGAGAACCGGGGGCAGCAGAAGATCCTTCGTTTCATAGGTATTGCAGAAACTAACAGATGGCGAGCTGCATGGATTTCTGGAGACCTGGATTACACAGTAACTTAGTAACATACCTCTGGGCCCTTTGAAGTTGGGACGAGTGCATCAGCTGGGCCTAAGGCGGGAGAACTCATGCCGTCTGAGAACGGTCATTGCTCGGTTTCTGGAATTATGGCAGAAAGGAGGTTCTGCGGGCGGCCTGGGGTCGTCGGAAACAATCTGGGGACTCAGCCCAAATGCTGGTGTTCCAGGACTATTCCATATTAGTGAGCCAGAAACAGCGAGCGTTTTCCACTGTGTGCGGACAGCAGGTGAGCAAAGGCCTGCGCTTTGCCTTAATGTATCCTGCCAAACTGCACGTGGACTATAAGGGACAATCTAAATACTTGACAATGCCTAAGGAGGCCCAAGCATTCTTGGCGCATTTGAATGGGGACTCAACTTCTTGAGCATGAAGAATGGTTAGCAGGACATGGAGGGCCCCATGTACTCTCTTAAAAGGACGCTCGGAGCAGAGAGGAACAGTTGCTGGACTCAAGATTCTTTTTTTTTTTTCTTTTCTTTTTTTCCAATTTCTTTCTCTCTCTCCTCCTCTCATGGTGCTGGCAATGTTTTTATGTCCTGGCTCTGCAAGGTTTGTATTTACACTGGGGATGGTAGGAGTGACAGACAGAGTGGGTGAGGGAACAGAGGTTGATGAGGGCATGGATGGGGTTAGGTAGGAGGTTTGTTAGGGTGTAATGTTTTGATGGGATCCTTACACTGCAAGGGTGGAGGGAGGTTAGGATTGGAGGAAGGAGGGGGAGAATTGAGAGCATTCTGGGTGGATGGGCTTGTGGGCGAGGGTGACAGTTTTTGAAGATGGAGACAATACATAATCTGTTATAGAGGGTGGACCTGAATGCCAACTGGAGAGGGGGGCTCCAGGGGGGCCGGGGCAGATCAAGAGAGCAAGGGGGCGTGGTTGTGGGGGGAGTAGTTGTGGGGAGGGGGGGGAGTGCAGCGGGGGGGTAAGGTGTCGTTAATGGTGTTCATGGGGGGGGGGGGGTTTCCAGGGTTATTTGGAGCAATGGGGGAATGGGCAGGTAAGGGGGGTAGAAAGACCTCATCCGTGGAGACGACCTTAGGTAGGCAGGGAGGGGATGGCTTAAGCTGTGAGGTCATCTCTGAGGGATTGTCTTTTTATCGGCATTTTGGACATTACTATTATCTTGTGCCATGAGTGGTGGGAAGATTTGCCTGATTACTTGGAATGTCTGTGGGATAGGGAGTCTGATAAAATGACATAAGGTGCGGAGGGCATTGCGGGATAAGTTTGTTGACGTCGCCTTCTTTCAAGAAACCCACATGTCTGATAGTGAACATGCTAAACTGAAGCAATGGTGGGTGGGGGAAGTTTACGGTGTAGCTGTGCTGGAGAAAAGGGCAGGGGGTCGCGATCTTGATTAGAAAAGGAGTTAATTTTCAGTTGGAACAGGTAATTAAAGGGGCCGGGGGTGGAGCATCTTTGTGTGTGGACTGTTTAGGGAATGTTTATGCTCCGAACCAATTTGATGGGGGATTTTTTGATGAATTGATGAGGAACCTGCAAGTGGCGGATCGTGAGGTAATCTTGGGAGGAGATTATAATTGTGTGCTAGATCCCACAATAGATAGGGCCCCAGCATGGGGAGAAGGTGATGTCCATCAGCAGTGTCGGTTGACAGCAATATGCGAGAGTGTGGATTTGCTAGACATCTGGCAAATACTACATCCTAGTGAACGTGATTATATACATTTGTCTAGGGTCCATGGTACAGGGTCTCAACTAGATTACGTTTTGATTTCTTCGCAGTTATTTAATAGGGTAGAGGGAGCCCAGGTGGGCACCATTCTGATTTCAGACCATGCAATGGTTTGCATTGACCTCCAACTTGCTCCCGATGGAAGGAGTGTAAGAAGTTGGTGATTTCCCTTTTACAATTATGTCTCTCGTTCCTCACCCCCTTCCTGAATCCTGCTTTCACACGTCAGGCAGTTCTCGTTCCAGGTATGGTTGTAGTCTCTGCTGAATAATCTTGAGTAGAATCTTGCTGGCATGTGGGATCAAAGCGATTTTGTGATAATTTCCAGAGTCAGTTGGATCACCTTTCATTGCAGTACTTGTCTTGCTGCATGTTGGAAGTTTGAGTTCTGCAATTGCCTGCTTCTGGCTTTAGCTTCTCTGCATTTCTGAGCAATTTTCAGAGTTTTTGGTCATCCATTTTGGCCGTTTTTGCTTTTTCACCTTTTGTAGAGAGTTCTCACTTTCTTCGAACACAATCTTCTTGATGTCTTCTCTAGAGCTCCGTCATTTGTATTCAAAGCAGCAAATCTATTTTGCAGGCAATCTTTAAATTCCAGTGGTATATTCTCAGATATTTTGCTACACTCATGAGTGGCTTGCCCTTTTTCAACATTAGCTTGAGTCTGCATACTAGCAGTTGATCTGTACCATAGTCAGCTCCAGGTTGTCTTTATTGATGTTATAGAGCTTTTCCATCATTGACTTCCATAGATAGTCAATTTTTCTGCAATATATTGGGTGAGGTCCATGTGCACAGTCGCCGCTTGTATTGCTGGAAGGTGGTGTTAGATGAATAGACAGTTGGTCTTGCAGGATTTGATCAATCTTTATCCAGCTTCATTTCTGTTGCCAAGTCCATATTTTCCAACCATTTTGCCTTCTTTGTTGCCAACTTTTAAGCTCCAGTCACCCATGATATCAGGATATCCTGTTTGCATGTTCTGTCAATTTCAGCTTGCACTTGTTGATAGAACTCATCAACTTCATCCTCCTCTGCAGCTGTTGGGGCATATACTTGAATTATAGTTGTGTTGATGGGCATTCCTCATAGACTAATAGAAATTAAGCATTCACTGATTGCATTGTATTTCATTACAGTTCTTACAAGTTTCTTAATTATAAATGGAACACCATTCCTTGTCTTTCCTTCCAGCATAGCAGACCATGTGATCATCAGATGCAAAGTGCCTGATGCCGGTCCATTTCAGTTCGCTGACACCTAACAGATCCAGTCGTACACATTCCATTTCATTCTTGACCACCTCCAATTTCCCTTAGTTCATGCTTCCTATGTTCCATGTCCCAATATGTAAGACATCTTTGCAACTTCAGTGTAGTTACTCACCTGTCCCGGCTCTGCAGGGTTTGTATTTACACTGGGGATGGTGTTCTCCGGGGACAAGCAGGAATCAGTCCTCACATATGGGTGACGTCGGCGCCAGAGCCCTCGTGCAGAGCAAATCCCCAGCTTTCAGAGAAAGCCTTTGGGAGTTGCCATCACGCATGCGTGGTCCCCTTCCCGCCAAAGGGTGCCATCTTGCTCAGTCAAATGACATAGCTAAAAAGACGGCAAAACAACAAAATATAACAATAGGACTGCAACTCCAAGGGGAGGAGGGAGGGTTGTGAGGACCAATTTCTGTTGTCCCTGGAGAACACCTGTTACAGGTGAGTAACTATGCTTGCTCCTGAAACAAGCAGGAAGTCAGTCCTCACATATGGGACTCCCCAGCTATAGGCTACCAAGAACCCATAGCTAAAAAAAGTCTCCCTCTACGAGAGCCGCAAGCAGCCGCAATAGAAATCCAAACTAAGGGAATAGCACCCCGGTAGCCTGAACACAGAAGGGTTGGAGGGCAGGAGTTGCCTAGACCTTGAAAAGGTTATGGAGTATAGCCTGGCCGAAGGCACTGTCCCATCAGGACTCCCAGTCCAGGCAATAGATTGCAAAAGTGACTCGAAGACCAGGTGGCGGCCCGGCAGATGTCTGCCAAAGGAACAGAGCGCAAATGAGCCACTGATGCCGCCATGGCCCTGACCCTGACCCTATGGGCCATAACCCAAACCTCCACTGGAAGCTCAGCTGTCCTGTATGCCCAGGCAATGCAGTCTGCCACCCAGGTGGACAGCATACGCTTAGATACTGCCATCCCCCAGTTTACTGGGGTTGTAAAACAAAAAGCCGAGAAGCCTTCCGATGCGGTTGCATACACTGGATATAGAAGGCCAACGCCCTCTTACAGTCCAGGGTATGCAATGCTGCTCGACTGGCATGCGGCCTGGGAAAAAAAAAGACAGGCAGAACCACCTCCTGGTTGAGAAGGAACGAGGAGACCACTTTTGGAAGGAACTTGGGCTGTGTGCGAAGCACCACTCGGTTCCTATAAAACCGGGTGTATTTATTTTATTTACATTCTCTTATATACCGCACTATTCTGCATCAGTGCGGTTTACATTGAACAAACTGAAATTACATTGAACAGGGTATTATAACTTGGAGATAACTATTTTACAGGGAACATGGGCTATGGAGGGTTAAGTGGCTTGCCCAAGACCACAAGGAGCACCTATGGGACTAGAAACCCCAGTCCTTCCGGCCCAAGGTTGCTGTCCTCTAGTGGGATTTGAACCACCGACCTTTCCGACACTAGGGCCTGGAACTCACTCACCCACTGAGCGTATGCGAGTGCCACCAGGAAAACCACCTTCCAAGAAAGATAGCATAGATGGCAGGTAGCCATCAGTTCAAAGGGCGACCTAGTGAACTGCCCTAACACCACATTCAGATCCCACTTGGTCGTCGGGGGGTGTACCATGGGTTTCAAGAGCAGTAAGCCCCTCAGGAACCGAGACACCAAAGGGTGGGCGGAGAGAGGCTTCTCATCCACTGAAAAGTGGTGTGCCACAAGGGCACTAAGGTGCACCCTGATAGAGTTGGACTGGAGGCCCAAATCAGAGAAGTGGAGAAGGAATTGTAGAACCACCCCTACTGGGCAAGAGAAAGGGTCTATCCCCCGCTCCTTGCACCATGCTGCAAACCTGCCCCACTTCAAGGTGTACGTCTGTCTAATCGACGGCCTCTGTGAGGCCAGCAAGACCCTCTTCAATATTCTTTGGAAGGAAGAGCGAAGCGAGAACTACCCTTTCAGCAGCCATGCCATCAAGTTGAGGGAGCTGAGATCGGGGCGCAGAAGAGAGCCCCCCTCCTGAGACAGGAAACGTGGGGAGGACCCCAAGGGGATTGGGGCCTCCACTGCTAGCTGTAGAAGAAGTGGGAACCAGGATTGCCTGGGCCACCGTGGGGCAATAAGGATGACCAAAGCCCTGTCCTGGAGAATCTTGAACAGCGTCTTGGCTACCAGAGGTGTCGGGGGAAACGCATACAGAAGGTCCCTGGACCATGATACCAGAAACCCATCGGTGGCCACCCTGTGCAGGTGGGGTCACCTGGAGCAGAAAGGGGCAATTGGTGATTGTCCGGACTTGCAAACAGGTCCATCACCGGCCGCCCCCAGGTCTGGAAGAGCCAATTGACTACCTCGCGGTCGAGCTGCCATTCGTGGGGTTGGAGAATCCTGCTTAGCCTGTCTGCTAGATAGTTGTCCTGGCCCAGCAAGTAGACTGCTCTGAGACAAATGCCATGCTGGGCTGCAAAGGAGCATAAGTCCAGGGTTTCCTGACATAGGGGACAGGACCCCGTAGTACCGTTTGTTCACATAGAACATGGCCACCTGGTTGTCTGTCTACACCAAGACAGATTCGTGGGCCAGGAACTGTCTGAAAACTTCTAGTGCTAGGCGGCTGGCATGTAGTTCCAAGAAATTGATTTGTTGGGTCCTCTTGCTCAGGGGGACCAGACTAGTACGAAAACGCTGACAATGGTCTCCCCAGCCTAGCAGGGATGCATCTGTGGTCAGGACCCTCATATGTAGAGAAGCCTGGAAAGGCATCCCTGCCTCCAAATGATGCAGTTGGAGCCACCAGGCCAGGGACCGTACCAGATGTCTGGATACTTTCACCCTGTCCTGAAGGTGCCCTGAGGCTCAAGACCATTGGTCCGAGGCACCATTAAGCGGTCTGCATGTGGAGGTGGGCATTCAGGATCACATGGACTGCAGAGGCCATGTGCCCAAGGAGGCCAGGAAATGTCTTGCTGACACTGCAGACTTGCGACTCGCGACTCACTTACCCTGCCAGAGCCATAAGTCTGCCTGACCTGTCTGCAGGCAGATAGGCCTTCGCCTGAAGGGTGTTGAGGCTGGCCCCAAAGAATTCTAGCAGCTGAATCAGGGTGATGCTGGATTTGGGGTAGTTGATCACAAACCCTATGTGTTTCAGCACCTGGATGGTGCAAGTCGTGGCCTGGTAAACCTCGGTGGCCAAGGAACCTCTGATGAGCCAGTCTAAGTAGGGGAATATAAAACCCCCTGGAGCCTGAGAAAGGCGGCAACCACAGCTAGGCACTTTGTGAACACCCTGGGGGCCGAGGCGGGGCCAAGGCAAGGCCGAAGAAGTGTACCCTGTACTGGCAGTGATTGCCCCCCACCACAAAGCACAGATATTGCCTTGTCTTGGGTATATTAGGATGTGTATATGCACCTTTCAGGTCTAAGGAGCATAGCCAGTCTCCCTGGCGGAGGTAAGGCAGCAATATTCCAAGGGAGAGCATCTTGAACTTCTCCCTCATCAGGAATTTGTTGAGGTTGCACAGGTTGAGGATAGGTCTGAGGCCTCCTGTCCTTTTTGGCACCAGAAAGTACCTGGAGTAGAAGCCCCTCCCCTGCAAGTGGTGGGGGCACCGGTTATACTGCCTGATCCTCGAGAAGACATGCTAACTCCTTCAGAAGGTCCTGGTGAAGTCAAGACCTAATGCGCTCTCCTGGAAAATAGTGAGGAGACACCTGGGCTAGGTGAAGATAGCCCTCTTGGACTACCTGCAAGACTCAGGCATCGGTGGTAATGGATGTCCACTTGTGGGCATACAGAGCAAGCCAGCCCCCTGTGATCTGCCTTTCTCCTGTGGGAATAGTGGCCATGCTGTAGGAGTCAAAAGCCACTGTCAAGCTGGGCGAGAGCCAGTGCCTGGGGTTTGGGGGGGGTGCTTTCTGCTTACGCGGGCCATGCCCCTGTCCCTGTCCCTTGGCCTGCTGCCCCTGTTGGGGAGCCGGGGAGGCCTGAAAATGGAGGCAGCTTCGGTAAGCAGCACCCTTCCTCAGGTAAAAGGACTTTTTAACCGAGCCCTTCTTGCCAGAAGGGGCAGAAGTCTTCTTATAGAGCCGCGTCCTCGTCACGTACTCTGTCTCTAACTCTGCGGCCTTATTGGTCATGTGTTTGCCAAAGATATTTTCCCCTTGGCATGGGACATCGACCAACTTGTCCTGAACCCATTGTTCGAGATCCAACGACTGCAGCCAAGCCTGGTGGTGTGCACCGATGCCAGCCGCGGCTACCAGGTTGCCGACTCGAACCCATCATAGGCTGCCCAAGACTAACTTCGAGCACTCCTGGAGGGCTTTGGACAGACCCCTGAAGCGCTGCAAAGGTTCCTCAGAGAGACCAGCCGAGAACCCGGCAAGTTCCTTCGCCAGGTCCCTCAGGTACATGCCCATGTACAGCTGGTATGCCTGGATCCGACAAGTAAGCATTGAACCCTGGAAGCACTTCCTGCCAAGGGCATCCAAGTTGTGGACCTCCCTGCTGGGAGGCACCAAGGAGTGCGTCTTCTGGCTCTTCAACCGGCACATGGCCGATTCCACAAATCATGGAGTTGTGCATCAGCTGCGACTTTTGAAATCCAGGGCTCCGGCAGACTTGATACGAGTTGAGCTGTTTGCTGATCACTGGCACCGACGCCGGTGTCTCCCACATGCAGAGCATCAGTCATTCCAGGATTGGAGGCAAGGGTACAGTAAGGGCCTCCCCCGAGTGGGGGGCCTCATACTGGAGAATCTCGAGCTCGTCGACCTCTGTGGGGAATGCCAAAGCCTTGGACATATCCTGCACAAAGTCCAAGAACCTCATGTCCTCCAGAGGGGACATTCACAGAGGCTTGGATACCAGGGAATCAGAAGGTACATCCCCTGTGCCAGCGGGTATCCAAGGATTCCTCATCCTCTGTTTCCCACGGTGACTGCCTCCGAGGAGGAATCGGGGGGCTTGTCAGGCATTAAGGGCCCGGGTGCTGACTGCCCTGACGCCAGCAGGCTTGGTGGCGACGGCCTCGGTCCCAAACGGGAGGACGAGAGAGACCTTGGCCGAGGAGTGACTAGTCCGAAAGGCTTCGAGGATCGGCTCGGCCTCCGGTGTCGATGTCGAGGGCCCGGTGGTCGGGGCGGAGGAACTGGACAGGCTGGCTATCAGCGCCCGCTGCTGTTCCATGAAGGCAGTGAAACTGCACTCCAAGGTCGCCATTCAGAACTTGAGTCCAGAAGGCTCCGCAGCCGCCGGCTCTGGCCTGACTGACACCAGTTCACCTGGAGGGGAGTCCGACGAGGACAGTTGGTACTTGCCTCAGCTGATCTGTCTCCCGACGAGGCATCTTTGCCGGGCACTCCTTCTCCAAAGATCCCTGTTGGTGCTCAGGGCTCTGCGACAGGCCCTAGGGCGAGCCAGGTCCCTCTAAGCCATCCAGAGACACAGCCTTCGAGGATTTCTTCTTCCTCTTATGCTCCCTCAAGGGAGACCCCCTTTCTGAAGAACCTCGACACTGCTTGCGCTTGGAATACTCCCAAGACATGGAGGCCTCGGATGAGGTCCAGGCTCTCGGAGGCAGGGACACAAAAAATCCTATCATGCTGCTGCTGGCGGCTCTTCAAGAGCTTCAAAGACATTTTCCTACATGGGCCACACTTTGAGCATTTCTTAAGGATAGTGGCTGGCTTTTCCATAATGGAAGGATAGAGGCCTAGTGGCCTAGAAACCGTCAGGCACTAAACAGAAAAAAATTTTGTAGAGAAAAGAAATATTTTAGTAAAAGAAAGAAAAGCACCGGCTGTACCGGTGGCATTGAGGGAAGGCAGACGTGACCACAAGAAAGTAAGAATAAAAAGAATTTTCTGCAGTGACAGGAATACGTCCTGCCGGCTCCGCGGAAAACGGAAAACTGATGAGGGAAGTGAATGGGAGGGAAGGCAGCGCGCATGCGTGTGGGATGCTCCCAAAAGCTTTCTTTTTGGATGCTGGGGAGCGTTCCCGCGCAAGCTCCGTCAGTACCGACATACCCATATGTGAAGACTCATTCCTGCTTGTTCCTGGAGATATTTCTTTACGGAAAGAGTAGTGGATCCATGGAATAGTCTCGCAGTGGAGGTGGTAGAGATGACAGTAACTGAATTCAAAAAAGCATGGGACAAACAGAGGATCTCTAAAGGTAAAAAGGGGACTGTTGTACTTGATATGGAAGGACAGACTAAATAGGCCATGTGGTCTTTTTCTGTCATCATATTTCTATGTTTCTATGTCTGTGTGCAATGCACTCTCCACTGAACATGGAGTCTTAGGAAAAACACTGGAAGGACTGACTGGTTGAGGTGGAAGGCTGACAACTTTACGAAGACATTTAAGAGTATGCAAAACCAACCTTTTGTTGAAAAGCCTGATATAGAGGGGATCTGTTACTAGAGCCTAGAGATCACTATGAGCCAAGATGACCACCACCAAAAATATTCCCAGTGGCTCAAAAGGAGCTTTTATCAGCTAAGAGCCCTTGACCATGGTTATAGGTTTCTGCTCCAACCTTCGCCTTCCCCCCTCTTTATTGGCAAAAGACCATGGGAGAAGAATATGGGAGGAGGTTGGCACACACAGCAGAGCTCTATCCCCTCCATCCTGTCCTCTTTACCACCCCCATTCATGTGCTACTTTTTGTCTCTGGGTCAGAAGAGCGAAGCTGAACAGGGAAAGTAGGGGCTTTCTACTCTACAAGGTCAGCTCCATTCTCACTTGCTCCTCTATCACTGAATGGCAGGCAAGGAGAGGCTGTTACCTTCATACTACCTGAGAGGATAAGGCCTGTGGCAGGAAACTACAAAGGATGCTCTTTGCAATCTGACACACTGGCAGAGTTCAGAGTTTAGGTATGGGCTTATGGGGCACTTAGTTATGTACCAGCTATCATCACTATAGCAGAGAAGTAACCTTCCAATGGCACTTGCCATAGTGACTACCAAAGATTTTAGTCATCTATCTTCACAATACTCTGAAAACCACAGATCAGTGAAAAAAATGAGATAGCACTGAAACCTGTTTGCTTTGTAACCAAATCCAAAGATCCATGCACGTGATCATGTTCAGGAGCAAAGAAAGCCAATACAATAATTTCTTTCCTGTAGGAAAAGTGCATTGTATCCCCATCCTTGGCCAAAATGTTTTCCTCTGTACAGAGGACCTGACAAAGTCTCTGGAGTCCAAGAGAATAAACTTTGCAGTTTAGCACCGAACCTCTGAATAACATTTTGCATTTGGATAGAAAGGATGGGAGAGATGGCAATGCAAGTTTAGTACATATTCTAGGTTCAAGGAAATTCACAAATGTTAAGACTATCAGACTGTTAATGAAGTATGAAATGTCAGTCCTTCAGGGTAAGGTCTGTGATGTGCTAGGCTCCCATCACAGCTGGGGCATTGGAATGGAAGGAAGTAAAAGCAAGGTATTTGGTTCTTAGGAATGTGGAGAAAAAGGAGCATACAGAGAAGGCTTTAAACCAGAGGGCAGATGAAAGGTAAATTAGGTAATATCCTATTTTGTTTGTTTTGACAGCAATATAATTTGCTAGAGAAATTCATAAAAGTAGGCAAAAAAATATTGTTTTATATCTTCCTTACCTCCCCTCCATTAGCATATTCCATAACAAAGCATAAACGATCATGCGTCTGAAAAGAATACTTTAAAGCCTGAAATATAAAAAAAGAACGCTTTATATACTGCCCTTCACAGTAGCAACAAAGCAGTTTACAAATTCAGAAGGACCTATTCTTTTCTGCATCACTATCAAGAATTTTACAGCTTACCAACGCTGTATAAGATCACATCTAGTTTGACAGAAATCCTAGTAATTAGAATAAGATAGCAGACTAGAGTTCAAATCCTGCATCTACCACTGCCCAAGGTCAACACATGCCACATCAATATTTCCCAGTGCCACAAGTACTTATACCAAGATACTGAACAAATTCACTGTATAACTGGTTGTAAGGCACTCTGCTTTAGGGTGGTGTAGCTACTTGAACATGCTAACTCATGATTTTTGCCTAGGATTTTAATCCAGTATATATGGAATACAAATGGTAGTTTGTACACATTAAAGACAGGCACAACAGGACTGCACACACTGATTTTTCTTTCCTTTGCAGCAATTTAATACAGCTGATCCATAGTCATCTATGATGCATGAGACAGTATTTCAAAATAAGATTCCTTGCATAAAATGATCAAGGTCATTTTCAACAGCATGTATCCCAGATCCATATTCCATCAGCATACCCTTGCCCCATCGGGGCCCAAATGAATTTCTGCAGAAGTTTTAAGTTCCCAGATAGAGGAATGAATGGAGTACTTTCAGTCCTGGTTGAAATGCCATAAACATTTTTTTAAGGTGGTGATGTTTTCTACATAGCTTTTGGGCTAATGTGATACACCTCCTTCTGAAAGATTCCCTCTTTAGGGAAGCTTCAGGAGCACATGCTTCTGAACAGGTTACCATAACAGGTTAAAGTAGATGTGAATGTGGGTGCCAGAACCAATCCTCAGAACTTCAGAAAGAAAATTCCTTCACTGATACAATGCTATAAAAATATTTTATTTATTTTATTTATTTATTTAGCTGTAAATAAATAGCAAATAAGGAAGTGTTTCTATGGAAAAGCTAATAGCTTAAATATGTTTAAAGCCCATCAACAGCTTTGACCTCATATGGTGTAATCTAAGTGCAACTTTCACGCTAATCTGCGTAGGTAAATAGGCACAGCTCTGCAATTATTAAAGCAAAGCAATTAAATCTGGCCTCTAAACAGAATACAGAGCAGAACAAAAGAACACTTGCCGTTAAGAATGGATGTCTAGAATTCTGTAATACACGATTTTCTGTAAGTGTATGCGCTACCTCATCCTGCAAAGCAAACACACCAATCATTAGTGAATGTATGCACCACAAAAATTGAATGCGTTTGTCAATGCTGGGCTAGCTTGAAACTACATGTTCCATCCCCCTGATTTACCTTTGCAACAATGACTTCTTTCTTCAAAATTTTCATAGCATAATAGCGTCCAGTTGCTTTTTCTTTAACTAGAATTACTTTTCCAAAGGTACCTTTCCCAAGCAACTTAAGATATTCAAACTCATTCATAGTCTAATATCAAAGATAAACAAAACAAAGCATTAGAGCAAATATTCAAGGCACTACAATAGTATACAACATGAAAAGGCTAAGAATCTTACACTTGTCATACAGTATACTCCACTAGTAAGGCACCCCACATTATCAAAATAAGTAAAACCCAAAGAGGAGGAACTGCCCTCCAGGGCTGGCCCAGGGGTATTTGCTGCCCTAGGCCAACCTTCAGTTGGGGGAGGGGGCAAGGAGCAGAACAGCCCTTCCACATCCTTCAAGGCAGCAGAGCAAGCTGCTGTTGGCAGGGCAGTGAACCTTGAAGCACCAAAATGCACTCATGACCTGCTGCTCTTGCCCTATCTGACAGTTTCCAGAGGAGCCATAACCAGCATGCTAAGAGTGCATGTGTGGGTGGCTTAAAGGCCTGAAGCTGCACTAACAGCAGCTTACTTTGCTGTTGCCTTGAAAGATGTGGAGGTGGTCACCAACAAGGCCTGCTGCCCTACGCAAATGCCTAGTGGAAAGGCTGGCCCTAACTGGTCCCCTTAATAAAGCTGAAAGGTCCTTGTGATAAATGTATAGCTAGAATCTACTTTAACTAAGACAGTCATGTTGTGTATTACTTAAATATAATGTACAATACATACTATGTAACTGACCTTTCTTTTAGAGAAGGTCCTCACAAACTAAAAATGAACCAAGGCCGACTTTCTTAAATTATAAAAAACTACAGGGTGATTGCACAATCTACCATGCTTCATTATGTACATCATAGAAAAAATAGACCCTAAGGACCATGTCTAAAGACCAGAAAGTGTAGTTACTCACTTGTAACAGGTAATCTCCGGGAACAGCATAAATTTAGTCTTCACATATGGGTGACGTCGGTACCGACAGAGCCTGCGCGGGAACGCTCCCCAGCGTCCAATAGGAAAGCCTTTGGGAGCCTCCCACTGCGCCTGCATATCTGCCTTACCGCTTTCCCAGCTCTCTCCTCAGTTGAGTTTGTAGCCCAGATAAAATAAGAGAAGGAGAAGAGGAAAAGTACAACTCCTAGGGGAGGAGGATGGGTTGTGAAGACTAAATTCCTGCTGTTCCCAGAGATCACCTGTTACAGGTGAGTAACTACGCTATCTCCAGGAACAAGCAGGAATGTAGTCTTCACATATGAGACTCCCTAGCTCCGAGATGCCAGAGATGACCTCAGAGTGAGTTGTGTATCACAGGCCTAAGTAGGTCATATATCCTCAAAGGATGTCTGGTACTGAAACCCAGGATGGAGGATAGGAGTTGATCTAAGTCTAAAAGAGGTGCTGGAGAACAGCTTGGCCAAACAAGGCATCCTGGTGGGAGTCCTTGTCCAGGATATAGTGAGCAGCAAAAGTATGGACTGAGGACCAGGTTACTGCCTTGCATATCTCAATCGCTACAGAGCGTAGATTTGCCATAGATGTAGCCATGACTCGAACATTATGCGCAATGACGTGACCCTCGAAAGAGAGTCCTGCACCCTCATAAGCAAAGAAGATACAATCTGCTATCCATATGGAGAGAGTTTGCTTGGATACTGGCAGTCCCAGGTGACAAGTCTAAGGCGATGAAAAGTTGTGAATCTTTTCTGTGTCAAGTTCTCTGGAGATAAAAAGCCAAAGCACATTTGCAAGCCAAAGTATGAAGGGTTGCTTCTGCCCTAGAAGAATGAGGTCTAGGGGGAAAAAACGGAGGTAAAGTGACTGGTTTAAATAGAAGGGCGAGACCACTTTTGGCATAAAGTGGGAATCAGTCCTAAGGCCTACCTTATGGTGAAATCGTGTATAAGGAGGATCAACAAAGCCTGAAGCTCACTAATGTGTCTTTCTGAAGTGAGGGCAATTAAGAAGGAGACCTTCCAGGTGAGAAACTTCAGAGTAGTGGCTAGAGGTTCAAAGGACGGCTTGAGAAGCTATCCTAAAACATTGAGATCCCATGCCACTGGGGCTGGCTTAATGGGAAGCTTAGTTAATAGAAGACCCCTCATGAAGCATGCTACAAGTGGCTGAGAAAAAATGGGCTGACCATCTAAGGGCATGTGAGAAGCTGCAATTGCACCTAGGTATACTCTTACCAAATTGGTTTTGAGTCCAGAAGAGAGGTGGAGAATATATTCAAGTAATGCATCCACCGGAGCCGAGAAGGAGTTAAGATCCCTTTCAGAACACCGGAAAGAGAATCTACGCCACTTGAAGGCGTAGAAGCACCTGGTGGAAGGTTTCCTAGAAGCTAGAAATATAGCTGTCAGCTGTTGAGAGGTTGATGTCCTTGAAGGCTATATGCCTTCAGCAGCAATACTGTAAGATGTAGGGACTGCGGATTGGGATGCAGCAGTGTCCCATCCTCCCGCGAGAGGAGATCTGGAACAGAACCCAAATCTACTGGCTGAGCTTGAGAGATGTAGAAGCAGATACCACCATGGTTGTCACGGCCAACATGGGGCTATAGGAATCTTGTAGCCCCTCTCTCTCTCTGGAGTTTGAAAAAGTTTTGGGAATGGGAGGGAAGACATACAGGAAGCCTTGACCCCAGTGAAGGTGAAAGGCATCTACCCCCTGGTTGTTGAGCAGGCATTCTGAGGACTTGCAAACAGGTTTATGTCTGGGGTTCCCCATATCTGAAAAATGTGTGACCTTGTCTGCATGGAGAAACCACTCATGGGTAGCAGTATTCGACTGAGTTTGTCCGCCAAGAGATTCTGTTTGCCTTCAAGATACACCGCAAGTAGATGAATTTGATGCTGTATGGCAAAGGACCACAGGTGTAGGGCTTCGTTGCAAAGTGTCCAAGAGCCTGTTCTGCCCTGCTTGTTCAAGTAGAACTTGGCTACTTGATTGTCTGTCTGGAATAGAACTGTGTGGAAGCGAAGATGGTCCTGGAACACCTTGAGAGCATTGTGGATGGCTCCGAGTTCCAGCAGATTTATGTGGAGTTTGGACTCCTGATAAGGCCAAAGACCCTGAGTGGAGAGATTGTCCAAATGAGCTCCCCAGCCCAATTTGGACACATCCGTCATCAGGGTACACTGATGTGGAGGCATCTGAAAAGGTGACCCTACTAGCAAGTTTTCTGGGGATTGCCACCACTGGAGAAACAAGATGAGATGCACAGAGCATTATTCTGTCTCCCAGGCGACCTGATGCCCAAGACCACTGGGAAGCCAGGGTCCATTGAGCTGCGTGCATATGCAGACAAGCATATGGAACCATATGTACTGTTGATGCCATATGACCCAGACGTTGCAGCATTTCTCGAGCATTGAGAAAGGTCTTGAGGTATGCTTAAGATGCAAGCTGAATGAGTCAAGCACAGCGGGCTTGGAGCAGACAAGCCCTTGATTGTCGAGCGTCTAGGAGAGCCCCTATGAGCTCTAGAGTTTGAGAGGGAACGAGTTGGGACTTTGGAAGATTTATTACAAATCCCAAGTGTTGCAGCACCTGCATGGTGCACGAGAGGGAAAGATTGGCCTCTAGAGATGTGCTTGCTCAAATGAGCCAGTCTAAGTAAGGGAGGATAAATATCCCTAGAGTCCTTAGGAATGCAGCTACCACTGCCATGCACTTTGTAAAGACTCTTAGGGCAGAGGCAAGGCCGAAAGTCAGGACTCTGTATTGATAATGTTTCCCCTGGAACAGATAATGCAGGAACCTTCTGTGTTCTGCACGAATAAGAATGTAAGTATAGGTATCCTTTGGATCTGGAGAACTGAGCCAGTCCTGACTTTGGAGATAGGGGAGAAGAGTACCTAGGGAGATCTTGAATTTCTCCTGAAGTAGATACTTGTTCAGTTCTGAGGTCCAGAATGGGCCTGTATCCTCTTCTCTTCTTTGGAATGAGGAAGTATGGAGAACAGAAGCCCAGACCTTGTTGGGAGAGTGGCACCTCCTCTACTGCACCCTGTGAGAGAAGGGAGGTCACACAACAGAGCAGTGAGAGGGGGGTTGAGAACAGAAGTCTCTTGGAGGAGACGGGGGGGGGGGGCAGACTTCGTAAGTGAAGTTTGTACCCTTCCCGTACTAAGAGTCCAGTGCTCTGATGTTACAAGATGCCACCTGTGGGCAAAGTGAAAGTCTTCCAGGAATGCGGATGGGATCTGGAATCTCCAGAGGCAGGACGGCTATGTTCTCCAGAAAGGAGTCAAAGACCCTGAGGAGGTTGGGTCTGCTGAGGTGGCTGGGAGCCTGTACCTTCATCTGCTGTTTTGGTTGCTGCTGCCCCTTCTGGGGAGTATGTATTAGACAGTGCACCGTAGGAGTGCAAGGGTAGTACTTTTTCTTATTGAAAAAAGGTTTCTTTGATGCCTTTTTCTTAGTTGGGTTGGCAGAAGATCTAGAAAGTCTATTAAGAGTGGTGTTCTCAGATTCTAGCTGAGCAGCTTTGTCCTGCCAGTCCTTGCCAAAAAGGTTTTCACCCATGAAAGGTATATTACCCAGCTTGTCTTGAACCCAAGCAATCCTGCATATAGCAATGCATATATAGCTGAAGTTCTGTTGATGCATTCAAAACAGTTGAAAGTTGCCCTGTTAAATTTTGAAACATTTTGCGTATGTTTCATAAGGGTGAGAATCAGCTCTCGTCATTAGGAAGAAGAGGAGCAATCATAAGAACATAAGATATGCCATACCGGGTCAGATCAAGGTCCATCAAGCCCAGTATCCTGTTTCCAACAGTGGCCAATCTAGGTCATACGTACCTAGCAGTTTCCCCAAAAGATACAGGTTCCACAATGCTTTATTGGGTCAAGCATTGATATCCTGGGTCCCTTCTTAATAATGATTTATGGACCTTTCCTCCAGGAACTTGTCCAAACCTTTTTTTAAACCCAGCTACACTAAGCCTTTACTACATCCTCCGGTAACAAATTCCAGAGTTTGATTACACGTTGAGTGAAAAAATATTTTCTCTTGTCGGTCTTAAATAGTTTACCCTGTAGCTTCATCAACTAAATCCTTAGCCACCTCCCTAAGGAACATACCCATATAAAGTAGGAACCGATTACTGGCCGATAACATGAGGGCCTGAAAACAGACAACCATAAGCATCGAGGGTTCTCAATTCTCTGCCTGGAGGCTTCGAGGAATGTGTCTTAGCACTTTTTATTCGACGCATTGCCAATTACCACACCATTCCATGGTGGTGGAATTGTGTCTTCTGGAAGCTGGGACAGTCCAATACCCGGTACATGGTATTGAGACGTCAAGTATGTGGAGAAATGGTTAGTGGTGTCTTCCACCTGCGAAGCATAAGGTCGTGAAGTATTTGATGAATAGGGAGAGTAGCAGCTTCCTTTGTGGCTGCAGGGTATTGAAGGATTTCAAGTTCCTCAGCCCTAGGTTCATTCTTTCTCCGAAGTCACCGTTATAGACAGGCCCCGAGCAACAATGCAAATAAAGTCTTGGAAAGACATGTCCTCCGGAGGGGACATGCAACAACGTGGGGATAGAGATGGATCCCTCCGGGAGAGTTCTCATTTCCCGGGTACCAACAGATTCGTTGCCTGACGAATCGGAGTCAGAAGACTCAAAGTATCAACAGGCAGGGTGTTCACACTCTGCACATACTTGATACCGCTCAAAGCCGGTAGCTGAAGGTTGTGGTGCTGGAACCTCGGTACCAGAAACGGATTAAAGGACTGGAATGGGAGGTAGCATGGTAAGAGGTAAAGTCAATGCAGGCTCCTTTGTACTGTAGTCGGTACAGATGCCCGAGGAAGACTGTAAAGGCTTTACCTATAAGGAGGCCACCAATAAAGCCACAAACTTGATGTCCAGGATATGTTGATCCATAGAGGTTGCCGATGCTTGGGTATCGGTACCAGATTTGCAGGACACTATCTCTGAGCATGGCACCAGGAGCTCTCCGGAGGTGAAGGCCTCAGGAGCATCCTGGTACCCCACTAAGACTTTGGAGACGAGGACCCCCCGCCAGGGTTGTTTGGCAGGTGTGTCCCCCTCCAAGGCAATGCCCAAGATATCTCTATGCTTAGGAGGTCTACCCTTGGAGGGCTGGCTAATCTTTGATGAAGACTTAAGTTTCGATACCTGAGAGGAAGATGAAGCTCTGTCATCGATGCTACAGACATTGCATCGGTGGCAAAGAGGGCGCCTAGCTTCACAGCTCGGTTCTGTAGGCCTCTCTTTGTCAGCTTTCTACAAAGGAGGACATTCTGATGGTTGGTGATCTGCTCCTAAGCATTTCAGACACCAGTTATGGGTATCGGTGGCTGAAATTGTAGTGCCACATTTGGAACACTTCTTAAAATCACTTGCTAGTTTCTCCATTTTGAGAAAAGGAAAGGCCTAAGCCTAAGATGGTGTTGATGCGCCCAAAGGAAGAAATTTTTGCTTCTCTGAAGAACCTTTTTTGTTTTTTTTTTTAAGAAAAGAAAGACGGGATCGGTACCAGTGTCAAGAGGAAGGCAGACGTGGCCACAAAAAAAAATAGGAAAAAAAATCAAATTTTCTGCAGTGATAGGAATTGCTTCTTGTTGGCTCTGCGGAAAACAAAGAACTGAGGAGGGAGAGCTGGAAAGGTGGGAAGGCAGCTATGCAGGCACAGTGGGATGCTCCCATAGGCTTTCCTATTGGACGTTGGGGAGCACTCCCACGCAGGCTCCGTCGCTACAGACGTCACATATATGTGAATACATTCCTGCTTGTTCCTGGAGATATGGCAGAGTTAATGCAGGTTTGCAGGACATGCTCCAGACAGCAAAAGCTATTTTCCACATTAAGTTCCTATTTGTACAGTAAGCATGCAGACAAAGTCAATGAAAACTAGATCCCAAAATAAAACTGAACTTTAACACTATTATTTTCCTCAAAATTGTTAAATGGTGTTATTTGTGTGGAAAAATTTTAAAATCTGAAATCAAATGTGAATGCCATAACACTTTCATGCTTCACAGGACTATTTATATAGACCAGTGATGTGATGTGCCGTACCACTTTGTGTTTTGGTTTTATAATAGAAACTTCCATTTCTTCAGCCCCTGAATTATCACTTGGGGAGCCAGATCCAAAGTCCATCATTTCCTCCTCTTGTTTCTTAAGGCTGTCTGCGACTGCCTGAATGGCTTTTGTCCATTCCTCCCTGAAAAAGCAGGCATAAGAATCTTAGACATGCCATACTGGGTCAGACCTCTTCAACTCCGATTCAAACAAACATCTTTGTAGAGTTGATATAAGGTTGAGACATGAATCTTCCCCTTCTGGTAAATGTCACTTTAAATATATTTTTCCTATATCTATTCAAATCTTTGGGTATTATTTTTCTTAATATCTAGTAAGGGTGTGCATGGGGAAAAATGTTTTGTTTTGCTTTATGAAAAGAAAACCCTAATAGGGTGTTCTAATGCGCAATAGGACACCATATTCAGGCATGTGTGAATAGTGGGTATCCTACTGCCACTTTTGTTGCCTAGTATTTAGTTAATCTGCACCACTTGTAGTTATGTTACACAGTAATTTTTGTACAGATGTGGAATGTTACTCAGGTGTATTAAGTCACAATTTATGGATCAGATACAGTGCTGTAGATATATAAATCAAGACTAATGTCTTGAAAGGGAGGTTGATTATTCCCCCCCATTTTTAAGTACAGATTACCAAAAGTGAGTAACAAAATGGAAATTACACTTAACTGGTAATTGATGTTCCTTGAGGGAGTACAGTTCAGTCCTCCACCACTGGGTAGTGCACCTCCTCCTGCAACATGGAGACTGGACAACTTGTGACATCACCGGGTATATCCTGCTGGTCTTCTCCCATGATCCCCCAGTGACCTACTGTCAAAGCAGACTCAAAGGAGCAAACAAACAACCAGTTAAAGTACTAAATACAAAGCTATGCCCAAACTTCAACTTTAAAATCACAGGGCCCCAAAAAGAAAGGCCGAAAACACCCTCCTCCGTGCCCCTGTCCCCCTGCGCACCAAACAGCAGAAGAGAGAGAGCTAGAAGGAAGGAGAACTAAGGAAGAGTATAGGCAGAAAAGGTTGCTCTCGCGATTACCTGCCAATCAGAGCCCGTTTCCGACTCTAGGATCCGAAAGCATACTCGGAACTGACGCCTTGCGTCTGAAACATCCATCCCCGGGCGGGAATGAGGACTGAACTGTACTCCCTCAAGGAACATCAATTACCAGGTAAGTGTAATTTCCATTTCCTTATCGGTCCTACAGTTCAGTCCTCCACCACTGGGATGTACCAGAGCAGTAATCATTGGGAGGGACCTATCCAGTCGGCTCGGCCCCTAAACGAACAGAGCAGGCACCGACCCCAGCCCGCTCCTCACGTCAACAGGCGGTAAGCCAACCAGGAAGACACGACCGAGAGCCCACTTGGATCCTCTTCACTGGTGAAAACAGCACAGAACTCTGCCCCAAGCAGCGCTAGTGCTTCAGAAAGACAAACTCGCCATCGCAAACACACTGAACGCCCTAGAAACAGACCTACTGAGAAGGCTACCGGAGCTCCGCCTGAAAAATCCGCTTGAGCTCCACCTTGGCTCTCGACCCCACCAGGGTGTCAAGTGTTAGCAACCTGCTGCTCTCCCGCAGAACCCGCCTCCACGGAGGGACAGGCAGCGAAGAGACCTCCCAGAAAGCGACGGAACCGCACCTAAGGTCCAAGGAACGCAGGTTACAAGCAAAGTGTTCTTGCGTAAGTCCCAAACCGACAACTAAACAAGCACAGCCGGATTCCACGAGGGAGAACGGAACCGAGGTCCATCCAGACAGAGGTGGGAAGCAAAAAGAGGGAAATGGAAAAAACCACCAGCGTCAAACACCCTATTTGTCACACCTCTTAAGGGCTTTATTCTTTGCAACACAAAGTAGCTCTACAGCTATGTCCTGGACCAGTTGGAGTCTTTTTAATTGAGAATGTGGAATGCAGCTAAGCAAGGAGTTGCAATAAACCAAGCGTGATCCACCAAGGGCATATAAGAGGGTGTCAAGTGCCCCAGAGTCCAGCGTTGTTTCAGAAGATGTGGAGTCTTACATGGTGTGACAAAAAAGAAAGGAGACTCTGGTAGCCACGCCCACGACGCAATGCCAGTAGGCCAACCGCTTACATCACCTGGATATGCCCTTTGGAATTGGAGGAACCATGCAGAAGTAGCAATCGCCGACGTGATCCATGGGCCCTCTCCAGATCATTGGAACCGCAAAAGACTTTGATGGTCTTTTCCCATCCATCCACAGCCTGAGATCTGCTACACATGTATTGCAGCATATGTGTGGCGCCTAGCTTTTATCCTGATCTTTTATTCTGCAGCCAAAATATAAATTGTAGGCTTTCTGAACCGCCACAGTCATATGCCATTTTTGTGATGTAAAAGTCACATCACCACAACTAGAGCAGAAATTATCTGCATGATTAACACCAGGACGAGGAATCGCCAAATATGCTGTGAGTGACCTATCGGTATAAAATAAATATGTCTTTTTTTTTTTTTTTTTTTTTACTGTCAAGCGAGGCAAATTTAAGTAGTGACTGCATCAACTGGTTTTGGACAGTTATTTCGATTGGTTGCAAGTAAAGATTATGCAAGCTCACGCAAATGTTGCAGAATATACTGGTAATGGTCCCCACTGACTAATGAAGAGCACATATCTTAGCAACCAGCCCCAGTCGGCCATTTTCACAATGACCTCTGAAAGGCATAGAATGGACTGGGCCACGGCCCCGTACCAATGCGTCGACGCTATCCAGTAGCCTCATATGTCCTCTGCTAAACATCGACCCGTCGCCGCAAACTGACAGGTCGCCATGAGGTCCAATATGGGCTGACCGCATGCGCGCACACCGCCTGATGCAATCTCACTCCTCCGGCAAACACTCGGACCCCGCTAAGGACATTCGCCACCAGTGTCCCCACTGAAACGCAGGCCGCCAAGGCTTCAACAGCGCACGCTGTCCCTTCGCTCGGGCCACCCTGACCACCCGACCAACTCCACCCTGCCGATCGAAATAGGCCACCATCCCGGAGATCTCAGACAGCACCTACAGCGCTCGATCCGCTACCGTGTTCGTGAACGCCTGCCACGGCTGACGTACCGCGTACCGTTCCAGTCAGACGATGGAACACTGGGCGTGCTGCGTACACTAAAACGCCTTGTACATAAAGGATCCCCAAAATGTAGCCGAGTCTAACCACGCTCCGGCCAAGCTCCCGGAAGAAAGGGACAGAACCTTATAAAAAGAAGTGGGGACAATTAGGAAGGCTTTCCTGTTTGATTATTCTTTTTTTTTTTTTTTTTTTTTCCTTTTTACAACTCCATAAGGGCCACAAGGCACACAACCGAACAGGGCATTGTCCAGAGAACGCAAGGCCCCTCCTCCAGGCTGACTCCACAGCCTAAACCGGCAGTCACCTTGGCTGATGCCGAGCAGCGCGGAAGCCAACTTGTAAGCCCAGCATATGAAGTATGCCTACTAGTACAGCATTCCACAATGGAGGGACATGTAACCGGACGGCTTTGAATATGAACCTACAGATATCCCGCGCTTGCTCCAAGACAAGCACTGTGCAGCCTACTGGTCTTCTCAGAGCACCGCCACGACCCGAAGACCTAAACCGGCCAGCAAAAGACGACGTACGCTGGGCCCGAAGGAACCTGGTTTAACGGATCCCAGCACTCCCTGTATCGTTAGGATCGGAGCCTTCCCCCCAAGGACTCAGCCCTGGCTGGAACCGGCTGAGCATAACTCCAGGCCCTGCGGCGAGCCCCCACGAAGAAGTGGGACGCAACGATGCCTTGAGGAAAGGGAAGGCCCAATGGGTGAAGCAAGTTGCTAGCCAACCAAGGGAGTAAACCCCACACGCACACCTCAACGGAAGGTCGGAAGAACCGAGGATTCTGGTCCCACAGGTGCACCTGCTAGCCTTTAACATACACCTCCGCAGGTACAAAAAACTTAAATTGTGAGCACCTTCAGGGGTAAGGGGAATAGACGACAGCCTCCGACTGTTGACCACCTGGTCTTGCACAACAGACAGCAGCACCCCACCAAACAAATGATTGGGAATATATGACCTCAGAACCCCAAGACAGAGGTAAAACAGTAGAACGTGCAGTGGACGTGAATTTCCAGATTTGCCAGCCCCCCTGCCCACATTAAGAGGCAGAGAAGAACTGGACCGGCGGATCTGGAGGGGTGCCTCCTGGACAGCCGGGCCACCGAAGGGAAAGCTGATGACTGAGGCCCAAACTCCTCAGGATGGCCCCGTCTTGCATTGGCAACCCCATGCAACACCATGACAACCCCGCTCACGATATCCCAAGCGATCTCTGTCATTGCTGCAACAATCACCTGAGCATGAGATCACAGACGGAACACGGACATGTAGACGCACTCAAGGAGAGTGCACCTAAGTATGAGCCTATCCAACATCCAGCACCACATGTCCAGGTGTCCCACTCCTGTCACCCAAAACACAGGACGCTTGAACCTAGGTGACTGTCATAGCAAAGACAGGGAGACCTGACTGCCGCTATCAACCCTTCCAGGACCCTGGAACACTAAGCCCCGGACTGTGCCATCCAGCAACACTTCTCACGATCCCCAGCAGGGGCCTTTCCCCAGATGGCCCAGATGGGCAGTGTTCCCGCCAAATGGGCAAGCTGCGCTCTGATAACATAGTGCAGAAAACCAAATCAAAGTGTCTTAACCTAGCTAATTTTTGTCTAATAGTGATCATTCATAATATCAGCCAGGCTCAATCATAACATTAGTATTAATGATCTCTAAAGATTGAAGAGTTACTAATGTAACACTAATTGTTTTGTTTTGTTTTTAAAGAGCTTCAAAGGCGATCTTGGAAACTACAGACCAATGAATCTGAGTTCAGTGCCAGTTAAATGATAGAACTTGTTCTGAAAAGCAGCACCAAGCTGTCTTTTCAAAGGGTTAATAAACATGTGAGTAAGCCAAATGATATGTATCTGGATGTTTTAGAAGGTACTTGACAAAGCCCCTTATGAACTTCTCCTGAGGAAGGAGATGTGCTATTATAGAATGGGAAATGGATCAAAAACAGGAACACAATAGGACTAAATGGCCAGTTTTCTCACAGGGGACCCGTAAATAGTGGAATGTCTCGGGATCTGCACTGGAACTGGCATCTGGTAACATCTACTGCACTGAAATGATCTGGAAAAGAGATCAGCAAGCATGGCGATCAAATTTGCAGATGGCATAACGACATTTAGAGGCTGTCTGCACAATTTCCAAGCGTATAAACATGGAAATAGCATCCTTATGTAAATGACAATTTCAGAAAGGGCTCAATTTGTAGGTGGTTGTGTCGCCGATGACCCTGAATGGCCAAATCCTAGCACGGAAACCTGCTGCTGACAGACGTCGCTAACTGCCAGAATGCAGACAAAGGTAAAGGTACCCCCCAAGAAGTAAAAACCCAAACCAATCACATTGCATTCAAAGAACTATAAACTATCATGAAATTAAAAGGAAATTAAAATTAAAAGGAAATTAAAATTAGAATTAAAAGTAACAGCAAAAGGAAGTCCTTATCTGGGTGTAGCCGTGTGGAATAGCGTCGTCTGCTCAAACGCGGGGCTGCTCCACTCTCCACCACGAGGCCTCAGCCCTGCCAAGAAAATGGCGCCAATCCGAAGCAGGCCCGCTTGGCGCTAAACACCACAGAGGCGGCAAGAGCTCAGAGCCCCTCCATGCGGACTCGAGAGACTCCCTTGTGGCGTCGGGATGCAGCAGTTACCCCGCTGTAGCTGCAGGGTGAAGAGCTGTCCAGACACGCTGCTGCCTCGCGCCACCAGAAGTAGTAGACGCTGCGAGCCCCGGCCCACCGGCTAAAGAACCTCGAACGGCCTGAGGCTCCCTCCGCGATGGGAATCTGCCGAATGGACACTGCCAAAATGCAGGTGTTCCACAGAGCTCTCCCCCGTACAGTCCTGGGGGAGAGATCATCACCGGGCACAGAGACCGAAGAATCCCAAGCAGAGAGGCTAGCTGGCAGCGTGAACTTTGAAAAGGGACAGAACCCCCCTTTACACTAAGGCAGACTAGGTGAAAATAAATAAAGTAAAAGTAAATGAAATTAAATGAAAATGAAAATGAATTCAATTTACAGGATTACACCTAAAGAAGGGCAAAAGAAATGCAAGGTAAATCAAATCCTGACTAACTGCTCCTAAACTGCTTCTCAATTGAGCCCAGCACCTAGGCTCACTATGTCCTCATGCTGCATGGAGACTGGACACACTGGGGGATCATGGGAGAAGACCAGCAGGATATACCCGGTGATGTCACAAGTTTGACTTGTCCAGTCTCCATGTTGCAGGAGGAGGTGCACTACCCAGTGGTGGAGGACTGAACTGTAGGACCGATAAGGAATAGACAATGTTCAACTGATTTTTAAAAAGGGCAGCATATTGCATATGCGCTACAATCATTCCTGAAATAAGGAGACATTAACAAGTCCTACCATAGAGAATCATCCTTTTATTTTAGCACTGGTTCTTAAAATTCAGACAACTGGGCAAAAAAGCAAAGGCTACTTTCCTTACAATTAAATTTACATTCCTGAAATATGAAAATTTCTCTAAAGCAATCATCATGGATGCTAAGTAAAACTGGCATGCACTTATCAGAAGCCCGTACCAGCACTTGATACCCTCTGCCAATACAAACAGCTTAACAGTGCTCTTAGAAAATATCTTTTACAAAAATGCAGGACAAGTACTGGAAAAAAAAGATCTGCAATGCCATCTTAAAGATGTAAACAAATAAAATGCCTGAAGTGAAAAGGCAAACCTGGGAATATAATCTAGACCACAAAGGAGAAAAACAAAAAGCAGTCAAGCACTGAATTCAGAATTTCTCTAGTAACCACTGCTCCATGGTACCAACTGGAAACATAAAAAGCCTCAAGACAGCATATTTGCTTATCTGTAACAAGGGTTCTCCGTAGACAGCAAGGGTATGCGGTCACACTTGACCAGATCCCCCACAGCTCAGAGCAGTTTTATTGCTTTACTGACCATGTGTGCCTACTACCCGCCTGCCTGTGCTGAGGGAAACAGTTCATACCAGAGCAGAGAAAAAACAGAAAACTTCTGAGAGAAGAGATACCACAGAGCCGCTAGTCTGTTTGCTGGTGTCAACTCAAGTTTTCTTCCCTTTTTGTTTTGCAGGGAAGGCTATCAGAAGAGTGTGACTGCATACCCCTGTCGGCTTCAGAGAACCTCCATTACAAGTAAGCAACTACGCTTTCTCTGGAGACAAGCAGGGGGACGCAGTCACACTCAATGGTGAGTCCAGAGCTAGGAGCTGCCTTGACATGTAACGGATTGTCTGAAAAGTCTGTGTAATTCAGGCAGCCCCCAAACTTAGCTTGGGTGGAACAAAAGAATCAGGTAGCAAACACATTCTGGAGGACAGCCTGGCCAAAGGTTGCGGACGAATGATCCAAGCTATAGTGCTTAGCGAAAGTGTGTATGGACGACCAGTTAGCTGCCTGGCAGATGTCCTGGGTGGAAACAGAAGTCAGGCTGTCAATGGATGTGGCCATGGTCCTGAGCTTGTGAGGCAACACACCCTGGAGAAGGGAGAGCTGCTTGCCGATAGCAGAAGGCAATGCAGTCCACAATCCACGAGGGAAATGGTCAGCTTTACTGTCGGTTGTCCAGGGTTATTGGGATTGAAGATCAAGAACAACTGAGATGACCTGCAGAGGTGCTCAGTACAATGTAGATAGTAGAGAAGAGCTCTTCTGCAGTCCAACGTATGCAATTTCTCATCTGGAGAGTCAACAGGAGTGTTTGGGGAAAAAAGGCAGGGAACACTATGGGCTGGTTGATATGAAAGTCAGAGACCACCTTCGGGAGAAATTTAGGATGAGTCTGGAGGCTGATAGTCATGGAAAAACTGTTTACAAGGAATAATGCACCTGTGTTTTAATTTCTCCCAGACATCTAGCCAAAGCAATGGCAATGAGGAAGACTGTTTTCCAAGTGAGATGTTTGAGCAAAGAACAGAAGAGGCTCAAATAGCAGTTGCATCAGCTGAGACAAAACATTAAGGTCCCAGGCTGGCATAGGCAGTCGGATGGAAAAACTGGTGTTCATGAGACTCCTCATGAATCAGGAAACCACCAATGGACTGAAATGGACTTGCCATTGACAGTCGTGTGAAGCAGCAATAGTCGAAAGATGAAAGAATACTGAATTAGTCTGTAGGTCTAAGTGGAACAGGTGAAGAACTGGTCGCCGTATCTTAAAAAGGATATAGCGTTATTAGAAAAGGTTCAGAGAAGAGCCACCAAAATGGTAAAGGGGATGGAAGGATACTCCTATGAAGAAAGGCGAAAAAGGTTAGGGCTCTAACCTGGAAAAGTGACAGCTGAGGGGAGATATGATAGAAGTCTATAAATTTATGAACGGAGTGGAACGGTTAAACGTAGATCGATTGTTTACGTTATCAGAATATAGAAAGACTAGGGGACATGCAATAAAGCTACAGGGTAAACTATTTAAGACTAATAAAAGAAAATATTTTTTCACTCAACGTGTAATCAAACTCTGGAATTTGTTACCGGAGGATGTAGTAAAGGCTGTTAGTGTAGCTGGGTTTAAAAAAGGTTTGGACAAGTTCCTGGAGGAAAGGTCCATAAACCATTATTAAGAAGGGACCCAGGATATCAATGCTTGACCCAGTACAAGCACTGCAGAACCTGTGTCTTTTGGGGAAACTGCTAGGTACGTATGACCTAGATTGGCCACTGCTGGAAACAGGATACTGGGCTTGATGGACCTTGGTCTGACCCAGTATGGCATATCTTATGTTCTTATGTTCTTATGAGACAAAAGCTGGGCCACCAAGCAGTGAACTGGATCCTGCCCATTCGATGCAGCCAAGTGAGAAAACCAGGCACACTTACACCGATACAAACATTGCATAGAGAGTCTGCGAGAAGCAGCGAGAACAGATGACATCCTGTGGCAGTAAAAAAATAAATGCTTGGTGCCCTGAAGCTGCCATGCTGTGAGGGATAAGGACTGACGGCTGGATACAGAAGGCAGCCCTGCTGCCGAGTCAGGAGGCCTGGTTGAATCCCTAGAGGTATAGGAGAATCCTGCCTCAGTGCCAGCAGACAGTGAAACCAAATCTGGCAGGGCCATTGAAGTGCTGTCAGAACGACTGATGCTGGGTCTTGCTTGATCTTGAGCAGGACCTGCGTGATGAGCAGGAATGGAGGAAAGGCATACAGAAGACCATAAGACAAGTCCAGTGCAAAGGCATCAGGCCCTCGCCTCTGGAGGCATGGCCTAATTGAGCAGAAGACGGGACACTTGGCCTTGTCCACAGAAGCAAAGAGGTCCACCTTCAGTTTCCCCCAAATAGCAATGATGTTCTGAACAGCAGCAAGATGGTGGGACCATTCGTGCGGGTACACCTGGTGGCTCAACTTGTTGACTAGCTGATTATGAGCCCCCTAAGGTAGGCCACTTGCAGCATGGTGTCTAAGGAAACGGCAAAAGTCCATAGTCACTTGGCCTCGTGATAGATGGAGAGCCTGTACCACTCTGCTTGTTGATGTAGGACATGGTAACCTGGTTGTCTGTACATACTAGGACAATACTGTGATGCATCCAGTCTGAAAACCTTGAGGGCATAGTAGACCTCTCAGAGTTTGATCAAACTGATATGCAAGGCCTGTTCCTGGGGAGACCATGCACCTTGAGAGGAAAGCCTGAGTAAATGGGCTACCCAGCTGTAAGTGAGCGCATCAGTGGCAATGACTATGTGATATGGCAGAGTCTGGAAGGGGCACCCAAGAGAAAGTTGGTCTGAGTCACCTACCACCTGAGGTTGTAGAGGATGACTGCTCGCTGCAGGCCTGAGAGAAATCCTGGCCCAGAGGGGATGGGTGTGTTGTCACCAGTTGAATCTGAGCTGCTACTGCAGAGGGCGCATGTCCATCTGTCCAAGGGTCGAAATGTCTTCAGCAGCAGACTGGCTAACCTAATGAAGAGGAATTTAAACTAGATTCTTTGGGGTAGATGAAAACTCCTCCAGATAAATGAAAGCCCCCAGGTAAGAGAAACATTAAATACCTCTGTAGAAATGGGTAAAAAGGGGCAACACCTGGAAAGCAGTGTGTATAAATGCTTGTAGTATGAGAAATAAGATCACAGATGTTGAGGCTTTAATGGAAGAGGATGACTTGGATTTAGTTGTGGTTAGAGACATGGCTGACAGACAACCATGACTGGGATGTAATTATACTAGGCTATCCTCTATTCAGAAAGGACAGGGGAGGAGGCATGGCACGATATGTAAAAAATATTAAAGCTATAAAATTACTGCGCTTACAAGGGAGGAAACACTAGGTGAAACTAGAAAGAGGGAAAGAGAAAGCCATTTAGGAGTGATATACAGATTACCCTCACAAGGAGAAGTGTATAGAGATTTAATAAAGCATAGTTACTCACCTGTAACAGCAGGAATTTAGTATTCACATATGGGTATCATCGGTACCGACGGAGCCTGCACGGGAATGCTCCCCAGCGTCCAATAGGAAAGCTTTTGGGAGCATCCCACAGCGCAAGTGTGCTGCCTTCCCGCCTCTGTACCTCTCTCACTTCAGTTGAGTTTATAGCTGAGACCAAAGGAGAGAATTGGAGAAAAATAGAGAACTCCTAGGGGAGGTGGTTGGGTTGTGAAGACTAAATTCCTGCTGTTCCTGGAGATCACCTGTTACAGGTGAGTAACTACACTATCTCCAGAAACAAGCAGGAATGTAGTCTTCACATATGGGGACTCCCCAGCTGAAAGATACCATGGGGTGACCCCAGCAAGCTGCGAACCCAGGTGAGATGGGTTATGCTTCCTCCCATGGACCTCTGGCATCCAAACCGTGGATGGTGGGTAGGAGTTGTATTAAGTATGAAAGAGATGTTGGCGAACAGCCTGGCCAAATGAGGCATCCCGATGGGAGTCCTTGTCTAAGCAATAGTGGGCTAAGGTGGTGTGTACCGAAGCCCAAGTGACTGCTTTGCAGATGTCATCAACAGAGACAGAATGAAGGTTAGCTGTTGAGGCTGCCATTGCTCTCACGCTGTGAGCTGTGACATGGCCTTTGAGAGAAAGTCCCTTAATCTGATATGTATAGGATATGCAATCTGCAATCCAATGTGACAGAGTTCTTTTAGAAACTGGAAGCTCCAAATGACTAGAGTCAAAAGCCACAAAAAGCTGAGAAGATTTTCTATGTGGCTTAGTTCCTTGGAGATAAAAGTCCAAGGCTGTTTTGCAATCCAAAGTATGAAGATTCCTTTCTGCACTGGAGGCATGAGGCCTAGGGAAGAATATAGGAAGATAAACAGACTGGTTTAAATGAAAAGGCGAAACCACCTTTGGAAGACAATGGGGATGAGTCCTGAGGAGTACTTTATCATGGTGAAACTTTGTATAAGGAGGGTCAGCTACTAACACCTGTAGTTCACTAATGCATCTTGCAGAAGTGATGGCAATTAGGAAAATAAAACTTTCCAGAAAAGAAACTTTAGGTCTGAAGTGGCTAAAGGTTCAAAGGGCGGTTTCATAAGCTGACCAAGAACAAGATTTAGATCCCATGCTACTGGTGGTGGTTTAATGGGAGGTTTTGTTAAAAGTAGGCCTCTCATGAATCTTGATATAAGTGGATGAGAAGAAATAGGTTGTCCATCGAAAGGTTTATGAAAAGCAGCAATAGCACAGTAATTTATATTTTCAAGATAAAGCAACAATGTTCTGCAAAAAGTCTGACGTATCTTATCCGGTCAGATATTAGCAACAGACCTAGGAGAAGTGTATCTGAAAATAGAATCAGCTCCTCAAATGACATCAGAAAAACACGCAAGGAGACCTCTGAGAGAGCTTTCTCGTTTGCTGCGACTTCCATCTGGAACTCCCTACCTAATGATCTGAGAGCAGCTCAGGACATCAAAGACTTTAGAAAACAACTGAAAACAGTTTTGTTTACGGAGCACTACGGTCATGCAATCAACTAATTAATTTTTAAGAAAGCAGTTATTTATATATACATTGTACAATAGCTCACTTTATAGTATAGCTCACAATATATATAGTGCACCTTTTCCCAAGACATTTAATCATATATTTACAAACTATGTATATATTATCACAGATTTTTTCACTATTACTTATTTTCTCTTTTGTTAAACCGCTCTGATTGTATGATAAGGCGGTATAAAAATCCAATTAAATAAATAAATAAGATGGACCCTAACTGAATTGGTCTTCAGACCAGAAGTTCGTAATTATAGAAGATACTCTAATAGCAACTCTACAGGTACTAAAAAGGGGTTAAGTCCCTTTTGTGAACACCAGACAGAACCTTTTCCACTTAAAAGCGTAGGAACGTCTTGTGGAAGGTTTTCTGGAAGCCAGGATATCCTTTCCTTGTTGAGAAAGGTTAACATCCTGGAATTCTAGGCTTTCAGTAACCAGGCCCTGAGATGTAGGGACTGGGGATTGGGATGCAGTAAGGATCCGTCCTCCTGCGACAGGAGATCTGCAGCATTCCCCAACTCCAGAGGAGTGGTTTGAGAGAGATGCAGAAAGAGGATACCATGTTAGCCGTGGCCAACGTGGAGCTATGAGTATCATACGACCTCTGTCTCTCTGAAGTTTGAATAGTCTTGGGAATGGGTGGGAAGGCATAAAGGAAGTCCTGTTCCCAGTGGAGCAGGAAAGCATCTCTTGCCTGACAGTTTTGAGCCAGAATTCTGGAACAGAATCGGGGAAGTTTGGCATTCTGTGGACTTGCAAAGAGGTCTATATCTGGGTGTTCCCCAGATTCGAAACACTCGAGCAAGCTGGTTGGAGCAATATTCGACTGAGTTTGTCTGCCCACAAGTTTTGAATGCCCGGAAGGTATACCGTAAACAGGTGAATTTGTAACTCTCTATAACTCACTGACCTCTTGTGGCGAGTCCCCTGCCACAAGAGGGGCAAGTTGAGAAAATGAAGCTTGTATCCCAGTTGTACAATGGACAGAGTCCAATTTTCTGATGTTATTTGTTGCCATCTTTTGCAAAAAAGCATAGTTTTCCTGGAATGGTCAAGGGTTCTAGACCTTTTAGGGACAGAATGACTAAGTTCTCTAAATAGAAGTCAAAGACCATGAAGGGGCTGGGTCTGTTGAGCCCATTGAGCTTTTTGAGCTTGCAGCTTTCTTTGCTGTCTGTTCTGTTGCCCCTTCTGGGGAACATGAAGCGGACAGTGAGTTTGATGGGTGTAAGATTGGTAAGGCTTCTTTTTCTTACTGAAAAAAGGTGTTTGAATATTTTCTTTGCTGGGTTGGCTGTAGATTTTGACAATCTGTTTAACACTAGAAACCTCAAAGTGCATCAATTGACGCAAATGCATCTTCAAAGTTGCATACCAGCGCCACTGCTAGAACCATGTCAGTCATGTTCCATGACTGTTGGCAAGGTCAAGATGTTCAAATATGTGCATCGAAAATTGACAGATGCACCACCTAGCAGGAAAATGAATTTATACCTAGAAGCCCCAAAGTACGTCAATTGGCGCACCCAATTGTCTTGGATGCGTCAATTGACATACTTTGGGGCTTCTAGGTATAAATTCATGTTCCCACTAGGTGGCGCATCTCAATCACTGTTTACAGTTTTACTCCGACATTACAAACACACACACGATGACGTCATGTAATGACGTCACATACTGCACGTATTTAACAAATAAGTAACTTCACATTAATTCACATCTGCATTTCATGCTAAACGTGGTCAACGTGATAATGCGACAACTGACGCACTTTGGGGTTTCTAGATAAAATTCCTTTTGGGGCTTCTAGTGTTAAAGTAGTATTGTCAGATTCAAGCTGATTAGCCTTGTCCTGCCAGTCCTTGCCAAAAAGATTTTCTCCTGTGCAAGGAATGTTTCCCAGCTTTTCTTGCACCCACTGTTCTAAGTCTGATGCTTGAAGCCAAGCAATACGACGTGCTCCTATGGATATAGCAGAGGTTCTGCTAATACATTCAAAGCAATCAAAGGTATCACTGTTCGTGAATTTTGAGACATTCTGGGCATGCTTGACCAGAATAAGGTAGTCTGCTTTTTTTTCCTCTGAAACACAAGGACTAAGGAGCTTTAAGTCTTGTGTGACTTCTTCCAGGAACATTCCCATATAAAGAATGTAGGAACTGATCCTGGCTACTAGCATGGAGGACTGAAAACATCGACGGCCAAAGGCATCAAGAGTTCTGGATTCCTGGCCTGGAGGATTAAAAGAAAGTGTTTTAGCACTCTTGATCCTTTGCATGGCCGATTCCACCACCATTGAATGGTGTGGTAACTGAGTTTTTTGAAAACCAGGACAACTTGGCACTCGGTACATAGTGTCAAGGCGTTGGGAATGTGAAGATATTGTTAAAGGAGTTTCCCACATTCTCAACATTAGATCATGTAAGATCTTGTGAATGGTAAGCATAGCTGCTTCCTTGGGAGCCATAGGGTATTGTAGAATTCTTAATTCTTCTGCCCTAGGTTCTTTTTCTGGAATCAGTGATTGCAAGACCTTTTGCTAAATCACATATGAAATCCTGGAAGGACATATCCTCTGGAGGAGACATCCTGTGTTGAGGGGAAGGAACTGAATCTTCTAATAGATTCGCTCTGGTACCAGTAGAATCATCAATCATCAGAATCGGAAGATTCAAAGGCACTCTGTACCAGGTGCTCCCAAAACGCATGGTACCGGTACCCCTCGAAGTCGGTACCGAAACGTCTCGGTTCCTGATCCCCGATACCCAAGATCAATTCAAGGCTCGGCATGGGGGGAAGCAGTCCTGTCAAAGCAGGTACTGCCGGTACCGATACCTGTTGAACTGTCTGTAGCGGTCTTAGCAGTACCGAGGCTGCTAAGAGGGACGCTAGACTTTGTTCAATAGCAAGGATTCTTTTATCCATCGCTCCTGCCGATGCCTGGGTGTCGGTACCAGTGGAAGCGGCTACGACCCCAGAACATGGCACCAGTAGTTCTGCAGAGGTGGAGGCCTCTGGAACATCTTGGAGCCCCGTTAATGCTTTGGAGCACGGCTGTTTTACCGGTGAAATATCCGAGGGCAACCCCAGTGGCATCTCGATACTTTGGAGATTTACCCTTCGAGGACCGGCTAGTCTTAAAAGAGGTTTAGTTACCTGAGATCCATAGGAGGAAGATGAAGCCCTGGAAGACGTCGATGCAACTGACATCGTGTCGGCGGCAAAAAGGATACAGAGTTTTGCAGCTCTATTCTGCAGGCCCCTTTTGGTCATGCTCTTAAGAGCAGGAGAGACACTCCGTTGGACAATGTTCAGGACCTAAACATTTTAGACAGTAATCATGGGTGTCGTGACGGAAATAGTACCGCCACACTTTGGGCATTTTTTGAACCCACTAGCTGGTTTCTCCATGCCTGAAGAAAAATGAGCCTGATGCCCAAAATGGTACCTGGCACCAGAAACAGGGAAAAATCCCTGAAGAAATAAAAACAACCTTTTAAGAAAAGAAGAGGAGAACCGGCAGTACCTGTAGGCGAATGAAGGCAGACGCGACCACAAAAAAACAAGAAATAAAAGGAAATTTTCTGCGGTGACAGGGTACCACGTCCTGTCGGCTCGGCGGAAAATGAAGAACTGAAGTGAGAGATGTATAGAGGCGGGAAAGCAGCATGCGCTGTGGGATGCTCCCAAAAGCTTTCCTATTGGACGCTGGGGAGCGTTTCTGTGTGGGCTCCATCAGTACCAATGATACCCATATGTGAAGACTACATTCCTGCTTGTTCCTGGAGATAAGACATACGCAGCATTTCCATGAAAGGAGAAGTGTTGATAGGAGATTTCAATATGCCAGATGTTGATTGGCACATCCCTGATGTGGTATCACCTACAGTGGTGTGCAAAAGTCTGGAATCACTTGCGAGTTTTGCATTTTTCGTACTTTCTAACATTTTTGTTTTTAAATTTTGCGTTAGCCGAGCATATTCATCTTTCTACCACATTAAAAAGGATACATTTGGCTATTAGAAGTGACATTGTTGCATTCCTTGCTTCCAATTTAAATACTTTACAGACACTGGGAGATAGCTACTGCGATTTTTGTGGATCCTGCGTCAAAACTGGATTGAGATTATCCAATATGCACACGTTATTTATGACCAATCAGGAGGCTGGTTTCACTAACCAATCACAATGCAGATATCTAGCCAACAGTGCAGCTATAAAAACGTGTGGAATTTTTGAATTTCATACGCTTTCTGGATCGACCATGAAGATGACTCGGACCCTGACGGAGGAGCGTGTTCGTGTGTCCTTTATGAGCGAGGAAGGATTTTCAAGCTGTCAGATAGCCAGGAAAGTTGGCTGCAGTCAGAGTGCTGCTAAGATTGTACAGAAGAAAGAAATGGGTTCAGTGGTGGACAAGCCTCGTTCAGGTCGTCCACGTGCATCAACATCACACCAGGACCGCGCACTATGACGCATTTCACTGATTAATCGCAAGTTGACCTCTCCTCAGCTACTTCGAGAGTGGTCAGACAAGATTGAGGTCAGTGTCAGCTCATCAACAGTTCATCACCGGTGCCTGCAGTTTGGTCTCCGGAGCTGCAAAGCACGGAATAAGCCACTGATGACTGAAATACAAAGGCGCAAACGGATCGTGTGGGCGAGAAAGCACTCAACCTGGTCGACTGAAATGTGGGAAAAGGTGCTATTCAGCGATGAAAGCACCTTCTGCCTGTTTGGTAACCAGGCCCACACCTATGTGAGGAGATTTCCTGGAGAGGAATTCAAGCCTGAGTGTCTCAACCTCATTGTGAAGCATCCTTTGAAGGTCATGGTCTGGGGCTGCATGGCTGCCAGTGGCGTTGGACGTCTTCACATCGTCGATGGAATGGTCAACAGGGCCAAGTACATCACCATACTGCAAAAGTGCATGGTGCCATCAGCACACCAGCTGTTTCCTGGCCAGTTCCTGTGCCAAGATAATGCACCCTGCCATAGCTCCAGACAGGTGATCAGCTGGAAGCAGCGGATCAAGTCAATGGACTGGCCTGCCCAGTCTCCGTATCTGAATCCAATCGAGAACCTGTGGCACAAGGTGGCCTTGGAAATATCCAAGAGGCATCCGACATCAAAGTGTGAGCTGACAGTCACTCATTGCAGCTTGGAACCACGTTGTCACCAATGATCACCTTGTCAGACTGGTTCATTCGATGCTGACAAGGTGCAATCAGGTGATCAAAAACAAAGGGTGGCCCATCAAATACTGCGCCATCACTGAGAAACATGGCCTTTCAAGGCCATATACATTAATTTGAAGGAAACCTGGCATGCATCCATAATATTTTAAAGCATACTGTCATGACCCTCGCCTGGGCCAAAGGCTTACAGGCATAGGGCTGCCAATGTTTGTCCTTAAATAAAGGGTTACTATCCTTGTCTCCAGCAGGGAACTCTGGGACTTGTAGTTGATTCTTTTACTCAAAGACAAAGTAGTGTGAGACCGTTGGTTTTTAAGGCAAAACAAGAATTTATTTAGGTTCCCATAAGCACTAAGGTTCAACGCAGACATAAGGATTATTCTCCAAGTAAATAACAGGAAACATATGCAACTGGAACTGAAGAAACTGAAAGAACCTTTAAACATGTGCAGCTGTTTTCAGCAAATACATTTCAGCAAGTAAATCACAGCTTCCTTTGTTCGCCCAGCACAGCTAAATTTCTTCATTTATCATGTGCTGCTTTGGTTATCAAACTCTAGATTAAGCAAGGGTTCCTTACCTTAGAAGTTCCTGGCATTCACATGGCTAGGTAAAACCCCCTGCTTCTCAAAAGCTTCTTCTCTTAACACTTTTTATCACCAACTTTCAAACTTCCTTCTTACAGAAAGAATAATCCATAGGAGACTCCTCAGTAACAGAATCCTGTCCACAAGAGTCAATTTGCATTTCTTCCTGTGCTACGAAAAGAGTAGTTACTCACCTGTAACAGGTGTTCTCCAGGAGCAGCAGGAATCAGTCCTCATATATGGGTGTCATCGGCGCCGATGAAGCCCCAGCGGAGCATTTCCCCAGCTTTCTATGAAAGCCTTTGGGAATGCAGGCACGTATGCGTAGTTCCCTTCCCGCCTAAAGGTGCCATCTTACCTCAGTCAAATGATATAGCTAAGAACAGCACACAAAAATGAAAAATAAACTATGAACAACTGCAACTCCAAGGGGAGGAGGGAGGGTTGTGAAGACTGATTCCTGCTACTCCTTGAGAACACCTGTTACAGGTGAGTAACTACTCTTTCTCCAGGACCAAGCAGGAAGTCAGTCCTCACATATGGGTGACTCCCTAGCTCTGGGCTACCGAGGAACCCAGGCTGAACAAGAGAACTCCCTCTAGTCCCAGCATCAAAGAAAGGCTTCTCAAGGACACAACCTCCACCGGTAGCCCAACAGAGGGCAGGAGTTGCCTAAACCTCAAAGAGATTCCGGAGTACTGCCTGGCCAAAAGCACTGTCCCTACAGGACTCCCTCTCCAGACTGTAATGGGGCGCAAACGTCTGGCTTGAAGACCAAGTTGCAGCCCTGCAGATGTCTACATAGGGCAAATAGCAGAGATGAGCCACTGAGGCAGCCATTGCCCTGACATGATGGGCCGTGACCCTACCCTGCAAAGGAAGGTCAGCCGCCTTGTAAGCCCAGGTGATACAGTCAGCCACCCAGATGGACAAGGTACGCTTGGACACAGCCAACCCCAACTTATTGGGGTCAAAGGATACGAAGAGCTGAGTAGCCCTTCTATGCTCCTGCGTACGGTCAAGGTAGAAGGATAAGGCCCTTCTACAGTCCAGGGTATGCAGGACTGCTTCAGCCTGGCTAGCATGAGGCCTAGGGAAGAATGTTGGAAGAACCACCTCCTGATTGAGGTGGAAAGAGGAGACAACCTTAGGGAGGAACTTTGGATGAGTCCTGAGGACTACCCTGTTCCTGTAAATCCTGGTGTAAGGCCTGTCACAGACCAGGGCCTGAAGCTCACTTACTCGCCTAGCCGAGGTAAGGGCTATCAGGAAGAGTGTCTTCCAGGAGAGGAAGCGTAGCGGACAAGTAGCCATCGGCTCAAAAGGTGGGCAAGTCAGCTGCTACAAGACCACATTCAACTCCCACTCAGGGGCAGGACGGATGGGAGGCTTGAGCAAAAGCAGGCCTCTGAGAAAGCGGGACACCAAGGGGTGACCAGATAGAGACTGCCCCTCTACCAATGAGTGGTGAGCTGCTAGAGCTGAGAGGTGGACCCGAACAGAATTGGACTTAAGTCCCTGATTGGATAAGTGCAGTAAGTACTGAAGTACCACCAGCACAGTACAGGAGAAAGGATCCTCTGTACGTAGGTGACACCACACAGAAAACCTCTTCCACTTGAGAGCATAGGTTTTTCCTCGTAGACTGTTTCCTAGAGGCTAGGACAACCTCAACTTCCTGAGGTAGGCCCCAGGGAGCCAAAACTACCCTTGCAGCCTCCAGGCCATCAAATTGAGAAACTTGAGATTGGGGTGCAGAAGGGAACCCTGGTCTTGTGTGAGAAGGTCGGGTTGAAAACCCAGAGGTAGTGGAGGATCCGCTGCCAGTTGAAGCAGAAGAGGAAACCAAGGCTGTCTCAGCCACCTGGGAGCTACCAGCAGGACCGAGGGCTTTGTCCTGAAGAATCTTGAACAGGGTTCGGGCCACCAAGGGCATGGGAGGAAACGCATAGAGGAGGCCCTGAGACCAAGATATCAGAAAAGCATCCACTGCTATCCGCAGAGGATGTGGTTGCCTGGAGCAGAACTTGGGCAGTTGCTTGTTCAGTGGGCTGGCAAAAAGATCCATCAAAGGAAGACCCCATTTGAGAAAGATCTTCTGAACTACCGAAGGATGCAGCTGCCACTCGTGGGGATGCAGAATCCTGCTTAACCTGTCTGCCAGGTAGTTGTCCTGGCCTGGAAGGTACACAGCCCTGAGGAGCATGTTGTGCTTGAGGGCAAAAGAACACCAAGGCCTGGGCATCCCGACAAAGGATCCTGGACCCGGTTCCGCCCCGTTTGTTCACATAAAAAATGGCAACTTGGTTGTCTGTCTGGATCAGGACAGACTGGTGAGTCAGGGTAGGAGTGAAAGCTTTGAGTGCTAAGCGAATAGCTCTGAGTTCGAGGAGATTGATCTGCTGTGCAGCTTCCCAGGGAGACCAGAGGCCCTGGGTGCACTTGCCCAGACAATGCGTTCCCCAGCCTTGCAGGGAGGCATCTGTGGTTAGCACCACTGTGTAACCTGGAATCTGAAAGGGCACCCCTTTCAGCAGATTGGGTGGGTGTAGCCACCAGTTGAGGGAGTGCAGAAATGGGCTGCACACCCTTATCCTGTCTCTGAGGCTGCCTTTGGCCTGTGACCACTGAGTTTTAAGACACCATTGTGCAGGCCTCATATGGAGCCTGGCATTGGGGGTCACATGCACTGTCGAAGCCATGTGGCCTAGAAGTCTCAGGCAGAGTCTGGCGGAGACCAGGGACCTGCTGAGAAACTGACTTGCCAAGGCCATTAACCTTTGCGCTCTGTTTTCTAGCAAGAATGCCTTTGCCAGGAGAGAGTCCAACCTTGCCCCTATGAACTCCAAGTTCTGGGAAGGGAGCAAAGTGGACTTTGCAAAGTTTATGACAAACCCCATCCTGAGGGTGGCTTGGTTGGCCTCCTGAGCTGTCTGACCCCTGATGAGCCAGTCGTCCAGATAGGGGAAGACAAAGATTCCCTGATTTCTCAGGTAGGTCGCCACCACTGCTAGGCACTTTGTGAAGACTCTGGGGGCGGAGGTGAGGCCGAAAGGCAGCACTCTGTACCGATAATGGTTTCCTCCCACAATGAACCTGAGGTACTTTCTGTGGTCTGGATGAATGAGGATGTGAGTGTACGCATCCTTTAGATCTAAGGAGCATAGCCAATCTCCCTGCTGGAGGTAGGGCAGAAGGGTTCCAAGAGTAAGCATCTTGAACTTTTCTTTCACTAGGAACTTGAGGTTCCTGAGGTCCAGAATGGGACGAAGGCCACTGGTCCTTTTGGGCACCAGGAAATACCTGGAGTAGAATCTGTGACCTTGCAAGTGGGGAGGCACAGGCTCCACCGCCCTGTCCACCAACAGACCCTGAAGCTCCTGACGGAGAAGGTCTGTGTGCAGAGGCGGCCTTGGAGGCTCCCCTGGAAAGTATGGGGGTGGCAGTTGGTGGAAATGGAGGCATTGCCCTTGTGGACTATCTCCAGCACCCAACTGTCCCCAGTGATAAGGGGCCACTGGTGGGCAAAGAGGGCGAGACGACCTCCTGTGCAGGGTTGGGAGAGCAGTGGAGGAGAGGCTATGCTCAAGGAGTCAAAAACCCCCACCCTGCTGAGTGGTAGCAGGGGCCTGAGGCTTGGGGGTCCTCTGCCTACGGGGCCCATTACCCTGGCCCTTGGCTTGCTGACCCTGGGGGGCAGCTTGGGCAGCCTGATATGGTGGGTACTGTTTGTAGGCAGTGCCCTTCCTCGGGTAAAAGGGCTTTTTACCCGAGCCCTTCTTTTTATGAGAAGGGGCAGAGGTCTTCCTCGACAGCCTTGTCCGAGTGAGATGCTCGGTGTCGAGCTGAGCGGCCTTCTCGGTCATGGGCTTGCCAAAAAGGTTTTCACCTCGGCAAGGGACATCGACCAACTTGTCCTGAACCCATGGCTCGAGGTCCAATGACTGCAGCCATGCCTGGCGTCGAGCCGCCATGCCGGCTGCCGCAACTCAGGCCGAAGCCTCGAAGCCATCACAGGCGGCGCAGGACATGAACTTCAAGCAGTCCCGAATCCCCGAGGACAAGGACTTAAATCTCTGCAAGGGTTCCCCGGAGAGACCAGCAGAGAATCCGGCCAACTCCTTGGCCAGATCCCGCAAGTACATGCCCATGTACAGCTGGTAAGACTGGACACAGCAAGCAAGCATTGAGCCCTGAAAACACTTTCTACCGACGCCATCGAGGTTTCGGGCCTTACTGCCAGGAGGCACTGTGGAGTGCATCTTCTGGCTCTTCAGACGATGCATGGCCGATTACACAACCATGGAATGGTGTGGTAGCTGTGCCTTCTGAAAGCCAGGGCTCTTCCGGAGCTGATAGATCGAATCGAATCGCTTGCTAAGAACCAGCACCGAGGCCGGTGCCTCCCACATTCGGAAGAGGAGCCGTTCCAGCATCGGAGGAACCGGGACAGTAAAGGCCTCCTTCGGAGGAGAGTCATACTGTAGCGCCTCGAGCTCTTCAGCTCGAGGCTCTTCCTCGGGGTCCGCCGGAATAGCCAAGGCAGTGGCCATATCCCGTACGAACTCCGAGAACCGGGTGTCCTCCGGGGAGGACCTACTCCGGGGCTCAGACTGCGGTGAGTCCGAAGGGACGCACCGAGTCTTAAAGGTATCAGGAGACTCCTCGTCCTCTGTCTCCCAAGCCGACTCGTCCGAGGAAGAGTCGGGGTCCGACCCCGCGGGGCCCTGGAACACCCGCCCCGATGCTGGAAGCACCGGCATCGACGCCCTTGGTCCCGAACGGGAGGTTGAGGGAGACCGCGACCGAGGTTGACTCCGAGCCACGATGGACTCGAATATTGGCTCGGTCTCCGGTGTCGACGTTGATGTCCCGGTGGTCGGGGCAGATGCGCCAGATAGGCTGGCCATCAGTGCCTGCTGCTGCTCCATGAAGGCAGACATTCTGCTCTCCAAGGCTGTCATCCTGAAACTCAGCTCGGGAGACGCAGCAGCCACCGACTCGGGCCCCGGCGGCGCCGGGCCCGACGTCGGCTTCCTGGGAGGAGAGTCCACGAGGACTATGGGGCTTACGTGTCCAGCAGACTCCAGCTCCAAACGAGGAACTTTGGCAGGCCCCTCCGGTTCCACAAGCCCGGGGCGACGGTCGGGGGTCTTAGACCTGGCCCTCGAGGAGCCAGGGACCTCCTCCGACGACACCCTCGCGAGCCGTTTCTTCCTCTTGCGTTCCCGGTCTGGGGACCCCCTGTCCGAGGAGCTTCGACGGCGCTCGGGATCGGAATCCCGAGATGTCGAGGCCTCAGACGAGGTCCGGGCCCGGCCGGAGGCTGAGTCCGAGAAAAGCCTTTCCTTTTTCTGCTGGCGACTTCGTAGTGCCTTGGAAGACATTTTTCCACAGGCCCTGCACGACTTAGGATCGTGGTCGGGGCTGAGGCACCGAAGGCAGCAGTCGTGTGTGTCGTTGAGAGACATTAGTTTCTTACACCGATCACACTTTTTAAAACCGCTGGAAGCCATCGGGGGAAAAAAAGAGTCCCCACGAGGTCAAAGGACCGGCCTTCCAGGGAAAAGGAGAAAAAAAGGGCACGAACGCCAGCCACAAAGGGCAAAAACCGAAAAAGAAGAATCGGGCTCGATACCGGTGTACCGAACCCAGCGGGAGGGGAACCGGCGTCGAACAGGTATAAAAAGAGCAAAAATCGCTGAAAAATCTAATTTTAACCGGGAAAACTGGACACACGTCCAGTGGGCTTCACGGAAAAAAAAGAGACTGAGGTAAGATGGCACCTTTAGGCAGGAAGGGAACCACACATGCGTGCCTGCATTCTCAAAGGCTTTCATAGAAAGCTGGGGAAATGCTCTGCTGGGGCTTCATCGGCGCCGATGACACCCATATGTGAGGACAGACTTCCTGCTTGGTCCTGGAGAATGCTTGTCTGTCTCTGGGTTTTCATTAACTCCTTCAAGCTTACTGTTCTGTAGGAACTTCTGAATTTCCTTCGACAGCTGCTCTCCCTGATATGGAATATTTGTACCTTGAGAGTGGGGCTTCTTTCCCTGGATCAACTGCCTCAATGCTTCAATCGTGTTCAACTCTGGTTCTCTGCCCTCAGCTCGGTTTTGGCCACTTCCAGTTGTAACCGTATTCACCCACCTTCTGGCAGCTTGAATTCTCTGAGCAGGTTCACGAACACACTGCACTGCAATCTGTTCCTCGTTGTCAGCAACTCTCCCAGCCACCCATCTGCTGGTTTCTGAATTAAGAGTACCTCTTACAAGGACTGCTTCCTCTGTTGCTGCTTCCTTTCCTGCTGGAGCCGTTCTCCAACTTGAAGTCAAACTTCCCACTTCTCCTTTTCCTCTCCTCTGAACAGGGCTTATAAAGCTGTTTCCTAACACACATTCCCCTGTCTCTGCACAGGTGATTATCATTACCCTCCAAGCCTGCACTTATGTTAGGGCTTGGGTGTGGCTTGGCTTCAGCAACTACGTGCTTCTTTCCTTTGCCTGCAGTCTGAACCCTGTGAATACCTTGCCTGTCTCTCACCTTAAAGGCATATTCACTGTTTTCTTCTGTTTCCATCGGCTCAGCACAGCTCTCATCATCACAATACTTACAATAATATATCATTGGGCAACGATGTACATTACGTGATTTTCAAAGAAAATTTAACAGGACAACTATGGGGAACACACTCAGAAAATAAGGGCCAAACCAATACTAAACGTTGGCCCTAATAGCCAAATCTATCACTTATGAGATACACAGAAAAAGACACTGGGAGGAAAAAGAAATGAAGATATAAGGTCACGAAGTTGAAAAAACGTCAAATTTACAAGTGATTCCAGACTTTTGCACACCACTGTACTTTAGTTCCGTGGTGTGCAAGCATCTTACATTTGCATTCCCTTTGTTTTTATTTATGGAATATATATTTACAACACCATGCTAGTCCAGTGCGTTGTTTCAGGAGTTATGTTGGGGGTGCCAAGCCCTTCTTGGTGTTTATGCTGGAGTGGGAGGTATTGTGTTGGGGTCACAATGTCCCTCTTGTTTTTCAGAGGGTGGGAAGTGCTGTGTTGAGGCACCAAGTTGCTCTTGTTTTTGTGAGAGATGCTGCATGGGTGCTGTTGAGCCCATCTTGTTTGGTATATTTAGCAGCATGTTTCCTAGGTTCTGTCTTGGTAACATATGAACATGAAATACCACATTGGGTCAGACTAAGATCCATCAAGCCCAGTATCCTGTTTCCAACAGTGGCCAATCCAGGGCACAAGTACCTGGCAGGTTCCCAAAAAGGCACACGAGTTCTGCAATGCTCGTCCCAGGGTAAACAGTGGATTTCCTGGGTCCTCTAATAGTTTATGGAGCTTTCCTCCAGGAACTTGTCCAAACCTTTTTTAAACCCAGCTACACTAACAGCTTCTACTACATCCTCTGGTAACTAATTCCAGAGTTTGATTATGCAGAGTCATAGGCTAACTGCAGGGGGGCAGTTATATCCTCCTGTAGTTATCGCATTTCAGCGTGGCAAAACAGCCTCTGGTGCAACTAAGACTATCTGCTGAGGCAACAGTTGCACATGTGCTACTTGCGCTGAGCCATTATGCTAGGCATCTACACTGTCAGCAGAAAGTAGGTGTGAGAATTCTCTTGCCTCACTCTGCAGTAAAGTATAATTTTGGGAAAAATCCTGTAAACCTAATAGTAATTGGTAAAAGAATTTTTTGACTACATAGGGAATATATAAGTTTTTAGTTTGTATAGATATATTTCCTACTTGAAGATCTCTCTCTGTTCTGCATGTGTGACTGAGGTTACATGTTCTGATAGCATGGAGTTTCTATATAGGGAGCTTTAGTAATCCTGCTTGTTCAGTTTTCTGAATAGGAATATGGATGTTCTAGAGCCCACTGCAATATTTATGGTGCCTGCCTTTTCTGGGTACATATTGTATGAGTTTTGGAAATTAGTGTTATGGATAGTAGATTTGCTCTATGGGTCCTGTATTCTGGGTTCTTGGTGAGGTCAACTGTAGGGTGTTGGATGGGGGTGGTGGGGAGGGGAGTATTGGAAAATGTATTGTTTGAGACTTGCAGTTTTTCACTCTATACTGCCATACTGAAAATTTTAAAAATATTTTGTCAGTTCAGATTCAAGGAAATTTCAAATTTTAAGGGAATGTCAATTTAATTTTGTTTAGTAGCCCGATAGCCACACCGCTACCAAGTTTGGACTTTTCCAGCTCTAGCACAATCCAATCCAGCATTTGAATTCATGGCTACCAGGATTAGTTTCTCTCATTTTATATCTTCCCTCCTCATCAACAATTAGGTCATATCAAAATAAATCTGATGTGTAGATACTTATAATGGTTTGATTGGGAATAGGAGCTGTGCAAGTGGCTTTTTGTTAAATATGTTTTATTATGTTTGTTTTATTGTAACATTGTTTTACTAAATTGCATGTATATGTCTGGGAGTCATCTAGGATTTTAGATTGGTGGCATATGCATTTTAAACCAAATATACTAAATTTATGCAAATGATGCTGCAATGAATTTCCACCCATGGCCCTGCATCATCCTCATGCTGTCCATGGGGAGAAGTAGGTGGGGGACCAGATTGGGACCAGCATGATCAGTGAATAAAGGAAGAGGAGAATTTTGTTTTCAATTTAATGACTGCATTTGGTGCTATCTTTATATTTTATACAGTACATGGAAATGCATCTCTTTCTATTTCTCTGGTATTGCATTGTATGTAGAATCTGACTTTTTGGGGTTGCAGTTTGTTATTTACATGTGTTTATTTTTAGGTTATGGTCACTTATTCTGTACTTGGTGAGTGTCTGTATTCTGAGTGTGTGACCAACTTCAGGTGTTCTGTTAACATGGAGTTTCTATGTAGGGATCTGAACTGTAGTAAACAGTTCTTGAGCTAACATGGTCCAGACCCTCTAGCATATCAGCCGCAAGAGCCCAACACTAGATGGCTTGGAGTAGAGGAGTGGCCTAGTGGTTGGGGCAAGGTACTTCAGGCCAGAAAGTCAGGGGTTCAAATCCCACTAGAGGACAGCAACCTTGGCCCGGAAGGACTGGGGTTTCTAGTCCCACAGGTGCTCCTTGTGGTCTTGGGCAAGCCACTTAACCCTCCATAGCCCATGTTCCATGTAAAATAGTTATCTCCAAGTTATAATGCCCTGTTCAATGTAATTTCAATTTGTTCAATGTAAACCGCCTTGATATCATGAAAGGAGGTATATAAGAAATGTTAAATAAATAAAATCGGTCCATTTGAGGCCCCTTATAGCATTGGAACATTTTTGGTAGGCTCTGCAATTTGTGATAGATGTCTTCGATATATCTTTTTGGCTGTTCATTTTTGGGATTTCTCCAGATGCAATTGTTTTCAATTCTCAACATTTCTGAAACAGAGGGGCCCCTCTGTTTCCCTGGACTGCTGCATGATAGAACCGTGGGAAATCCTGGCTTCAAGAGTACCTAAGAAAGCTGCTAGAGCCTTCTGAAGCAGCAGTTAAAACTCGCAAGTTGCTTGCAGCAGAGAGGTATTGCTCCTGCAACAGGAGCCCCTCAGGACTCCCTTGCTGCCCAGGACCTGACTCACAGCCTTTAAGATCTCCTTGTCTTGCCCCATAGAACCATGGCCAGCACTCAATATGGCCACCGTTTTCACCAGCAGGAAAACTGAGACAAAAGCAACTACTGTGGTCTCCAATGGTTCCAGGCCCTCCCCACTATCCAGGACTGCCTGACCCCACCATCTCCCTTTTGCAAGTGGAGTGAAAGAAGCCAACTGTGCTGCAAACTCCATGGCTCTTGCAAACCTACAGCTCCACCCACCTGGCATCACCCAGCACACAATTCCTGCCTCTCTGCCATTGCTGCACTCACCCAACTCACTCGGTTTCCCTACCATCCCAGCACTGTTGCTTCAAGCCCTTTGCTTTTTTTTTTTTATTAAATCCAATTTAATGCAGAGGTCGCACTTCTGTAAGGGAAAAGAGCGGTTTTAGTCGTGTGTCTGTGTGTGCCCTACAAGGGCCCCTACAGAGGTACCACTGCCCACAAGGTCTGAAACCTGCAGGTCAGAGTCCTGAAATGGGCTTTCCCTTTGGCTCCATTAGAGCAAAGGTTCAGACTGAGCCCTAAGCGCCCTAAGGCAATGACACTTAAGCAATGGGTGGCAGACCTCAATCTGTGCCCAAAGGAGCCTGCTGCACCAGTCTAAATTGCAAACATCTATTGGAGGAAGAGAATATTTGCAAGTTCCAGTGGTGCATCACTCCTTATTTGTGACATCACTGAACATCCATGTTCTCCACCTCCAGCATATGGCAGGGTGGCGCAATCCACTTTTCTTGACTGGTCTGGCAGAATTCATTATTCTGTACTTGGTGAGTGTCTGTATTCTGAGTGTGTGACCAACTTCAGGTGTTCTGTTAACATGGAGTTTCTATGTAGGGATCTGAACTGTAGTAAACAGTTCTTGAGCTAACATGGTCCAGACCCTCTAGCATATCAGCCGCAAGAGCCCAACACTAGATGGCTTGGAGTAGAGAAGTGGCCTAGTGGTTGGGGCAAGGTACTTCAGGCGTGGCCCTTAGGCTGTGGCCCACACGGAGTCACCCACAAAGCTTCTCGACGCTCCAAACAAATCAATACAGATATAAACCACCCAACCTGACGGAGACAACTGGAGCCTGCCGCTTGAGACCACTCGCCTGGAGACCAGCTACCAAACCTTAACTACGTAACATCAACCACAGCAAGCTCACCAATACCAACGGCTACACCACATAGGAAGACACCAGTACCGTTAGCTAGCCTTCCACATCAGGAAAGAAACAGCAGACAACTATCTACCATACTAAACTGTAAGCTGAAATGATACCTAGCGTGTCTATGATATACTGTTGTACATTGTGATACTCTGTTGATACACCGGGATACATTGTACCTCACTGTGAAACATCTCTATTTAATTTTAACTGTTGCTCTTCATTGCTTTGACTTACTATCTCTCATGCCTCATGTCATGCCTCATGTCCTGCTCCCCTCATGCCTTGCTAGTGCTTACTCTGATCCCATATAGCGTATTGAGCTACGTTCTATGCTCCACATAGGCAATCTCATTTGTTGATCATAGTCTGGGCTAACCTATAATCCAGCTAAGTCAATGATATGAAGTATTAACTGCCCTGATATCTTATACCATCTAATCTTATTATCCCGTACCTTTCCTCTGAAATCAGAGCTTGTCCTGTAGAAGCAGGCAGAACAACCACCTTAAGAGTCCTACCCAATAGTTGTTCTAGGTCACCCTATTGAGCATCATTTTGACAACTCATATTGCCCTTCCTTATCCCTCTAACACAAATCTCTCGCCCTACTAAGATGGGCCTCCCCATCTCCACCATATTTGGATGCTATATCATCCTCACTAGCTGGTTCTCTGGCTATCTAGCCTTAACGCCCGCCAACCAAATCCCAATATTGCAGAGCCATGGAAGAAGATGGTCTGGTTCATCTCGTAACAACCTACACTGGGACACATGCCCTCGTCACTCCCATCTCCTCCACATAATTCCCCAACACTCTGCCAGAGTCAAACAATCTGAAAAACCTTACCCCAACAATCTAAAATGTGCTCTCATCAATGCAAGATCCATTCGGAAGAAATGGCCTGTTGTCACCGACTTAATCTGCACTCACAAACTTGACATACTCATGGTTACAGAGACCTGGTTATCTGAGGAAGACAATGTCATAATCAACCAGCTCCTTCCCCCAAATTTTACAATACACACCAGCCACAGGCAAGATAAAAGAGGGGGTGGTGTCCTCATTCTTACCAGATCCGACCTTAAGTTCAAGACGATACACTCCACAAGTACAAGCCACATGGAAACCATTACCATCTCCAACAGACGCTGCTCTATCAGCCTACTCTACAGAGCACCCTCGATGTCATTTGATGAACTAGCCTCCATCCTTGAGCTCGCCTCCAATACACATAGCCCACACCCCCCAATATGGATCTTAGGGGACTTCAACCTACCAACACTACAGGATAACCAAGCAACTTCCTTCCTAGACGCCCTTGAGAACCTAGGATTCAAGCAACTGGTGAAAGTTCCTACTCATACTAAAGGCAACATTCTAGATCTGGTATTTGCCCCACAGTCATCCCTCAACCAGCCTCTTGATCCTATTACATCCATAACCCCTGTTCCCTGGTCTGATCACAAACTGATCATCCTCCAGATTCCATCAAGCAAAATCCTCACCAAGAACATCAAGACACTAGCTGACATGACGAGACCTAACTCTAGATCTTTTAAGCCATTTAACAGAGAGATCATCCTTGCTGAAACGCAACAGCTCATCAATACCACTACCACAAACCTCGATGACCTAATCTCTCACTGGAACAACAGTCTCAGTGCTATCGCTGTGCGTCCTTCATCAATAAAGCAGTTAAGAAAAAGAGAAAATGCTCCTTGGTACACAAAGGACCTCAGAGACTCCCTCATCCTATTACGGAAACTTGAAAAACGCTGGCGTCGCTCCCATGCCTCTGTAGACCTGACAACATTCAACAGCCACCTAGCTGCTCACCGCAAGGCAATCTCCGAATCAATGAAACGGTACCACTCTGATACCTTGATGAGATCCCTCAATAAACCACATGACCTCTTTGACCTAGTTAAGTCCCTATCCAAGGAGCCAGCCTCAGGACCTCAAGTGGAGATACACCCTCAAGACTTCGCAACGCACCTACAATCCAAGATGTGCTTTATCAACAAATCCTCTGTACCAACCGCTACACCTGTGCAGGTCATCCCTGGCACTCTTTCTGCATTCTCAATCCCCTCCAAGAAAGGAATTGAAGACACCATTACAGCCCTCAACATTACCACATCCCAGTCCGATCCATGCCCTGCCTTCTGGATCAAGGAGCTTCGCAGTCACTTTAGCCCAGTTATCGCCAACATAATGAACCTCTCCTTTTCAACTGGATTATTCCCCACAGCCCTTAAGCATACCTCAATTAGACCCCTGTTGAAAAACTGCAAGCTCGACCCCCTAAAGGTAGAATCCTATAGACCCATCTCCAGCATACCTCTACTTGCTAAGATCATAGAAAAAGTGGTCCAATGACAGCTACAGGACCATATTGACTGTGTTGCACCACTAGACCCATGCCAACATGGCTTCAGAGAACTCCATGGAGTCGAAACTCTCCTCACCATACTCTTCAGTAAGTTGATCTCTGGCATAGATAACATCCGCCAAGGTTTTGCCCTCATATTTCTGGACATCGCCGCAGCGTTTGATTCAGTAGATCACGAACTCCTTTTAGCGAGACTAACTGAGAAGGGCATCACTGGAACAGCGCTTGAATGGTGCAGGTCCTATCTATCCGGAAGATGGCAGCATGTCCGCTCAGGAGGCAGAACTTCTGAACCCTTCCACCTAAATCAGGGAGTCCCTCAAGGCTCCTCACTTTCTGCCCTCCTATTTAACATCTACATGCAACCACTCTGTGAGATCATACGGTCATTTAAGGTTGACTACATGCTCTACGCCGATGATGTTCTTCTTTACACCCCAATCTCCACTGAACATTTGGATCTCTCCCCTCTAATAAACTGTTTCAATGCGGTTTCTGACTGGCTTCTCTCTCAAAACCTCCATATACAACATAAGAAAACGGAGGTCCTCTTTATCACAAGGAATCCCAACTTCAACCCACCTCAACATCTCAAGACTAAGGAAGCTGAATTGCAATCCAAACCCTCAATACGTTACCTTGGAATCATTCTGGATCAACGCCTAGATATGAAATCCCACATAGGAAACACCGTCAGAACCATATACTACAAGATCCGCTCGTTGAGACATCTACGCTCCATGCTGGAACCAAAAGATTTCAGGACAATATACCAAGCACTGATTATCCCCCACTTTGATTTTGCTAACGTCATTCTTCAAGGTCTTCCTCAATCCACCTTAAACCCGCTACAGCTGGCAATGAATGCCGCAGCCAGGGTACTTCAGGGAGCCTCCAGAACTGACCACGTTACCCCTCTGCTGATTCAATTACATTGGCTACCCATTCAGGCCAGAATTATCTTCAAAACCCTATTGCTCACTTTCAAAGCTCTTAATAACCTCTCTGCTACATCCTTATCTGACCTTATTCACTCTACTGTACCAAACAGAGCGAGAAGATCCTCAACCATCAACTCCCTAAAGCTCCCTAAGGCCCTTACAAGCTGTGCATCCTCTACGGCCAACAGAGCTTTTATCCTTTGTGCCCCTAGGTGCTGGAATGCACTACCCCCTGGCATCCGGGCTATCAACAGCTTATTACAATTCAAGAAAGCCCTCAAATTCTCTCTCTTCAACAAGTTCCTTATAGAGTCATCCACACCTATTGACCTCTGTGACCTCACCCAATTACCCAATCCCATGATACCTCAATAGCATGCTTGGCTGATTCCATATAACAAGTGAATATATTCCTAGCACCTGTTACTAGTAACATGTTACTATTTAGTTATACCACATCTGTAAATAGTCTGTATATAGTTTCCCCGTTTGATCCAAGTTCCTTCCCTTGTTATCTGTAAACTCATGCATGTTGATTGTACTGAGATTTTTGTTCGATGTGAACTGCGCTGATGCCGAATAGTGCGGTATATAAGAGAATGTAAATAAATAAATAAATAAATTACCAGCAGCAGAATTCCCTACTGCTCAACTCTAGCAGGCTATTCCTAACCAGTTTGAAGATTGCAGTCTCATAGCATTCATGCTGTACTCAAATGCAGCAGGATAATGCAGCTCCTGTCTGCTGACAGTTTTTTTTTTGCCTGTGCTATTTCAACAGCAGGTCTAGAGGACATGAGAAGCAACTCTAGAGTTTCTGTAAGGCAGCCTAAAGTCACAGCTAGCACTGAAAAGCTTCACATTACTGGCCTTTCTAAACATGAAATGAAGGCAACATACAGGAAAATGTCTATCTGTCCAAGTAGGCTTGCAATCTAAAGGACAGATTCAGAAAGCCAATGTTAGTTGTATGCTGAAAGCCATGCACATGGTTTTCTAGCACAAGTTTAACACCGTTGCATGCAGTCAACAAGTGGCATGCAAATGGAAATAGGCACAGAAAGTCTGTGCTAAACTGGCAGGCACATGTGCACAAGCAACAGCATTAGCAGTACCTAGATCCCGAGTACAAAAAGGCATTTGTGTGTACAGCCGTGGTCAACACTGGCACCCATGCATTTTAGGTATGTTGTGTACAATATCTTGAGAAATAATTGGAAATATTCCAACTGTATGTCATATTTTAATAGTATAGTCAATGAGAGGTCTATGCAACTCAGACATAGTAATTTGACAGAAAAATACAATATGACCTGGACAGGATTAATGGCACCCTTCACTAATATCTGGTTGCACAAGCAATCACAGTGATGACAGCCTCCAAATATCTCTTGTAGCCATCCATAAAGTCTCATATATATGTCTGCTGGTAATTTCTCCCACTCTTCAACTGCGATTTGTTCCAGGATTCTTTTTACCAACAACAGATTTCAGTTCTTTCCAAAGGATTTTGATTGGATTGAGAACAGGACTCACAGCTGGCCAGTTTAAAACAGTCCATTTGTTCCTTTTTAACCAGCCTTTTGTATTTTTGTATGTATGTTTTGGGTCATTGTCCTGATGGAGAACCCATGCCCTTTGAGCCAGATCTAGCTTTGACACTAGGTAGCACATTTCATTCCAAAATATCTTGGAAGTCTTGACTTCATGATTTCTTTAATACATTCCAGGCCTCCAGTTCCTGAGGCAGCTTCATATTAGGGAACCTCCACCGTATTTAACTGTAGAGTGGGTGTTTTTTTTCCTTATAAAGAGTCACTTCTTTGCCTGTAAATGTATTGCTGGTCTGCATTACCAAAGAACAAATTTGGTTTCGGCTGCCCACAGAACATTTTCTCAGGATTGTGGTTTTGGACAGAGATCAGGCATACCTTTTTATGTCTGTCTGAGCACTGGGGTCCTCCTTGGCCTTTGTCCATGAAGTCCTCCTTTGTTTAGTGTGCAGCATATGATGTAGATTGATAACACAAGTCTAGATTGCTCCAGGTCAGTCTTCAATTCTTTGGATGTTGTATGTGGGGTTTCTCCAACAGTTCACACTAACCTTCAAAAACCTCTTGGATTAAATTTTCCTCTTTCCCCCACGTCTTGGGAGATTCTTGATAGTTCCATGAGCAGAAAACATCTTAACACTGCAAACTGTGGCCACAAGAATTCCAAGGACTTTGGCGATGGCCTTGTACCACTTTGAAGTCTGGTAATAGTGGCTTTTCTGGCAGTCTCAGCCAGCTCGTGTCTTCATCCTACTGAAAACAGATCAGGGCGTGTATGTGGCCAATTTTAACAGATCCATCATTCAATGGTTGATTCAAATCATGCAAGGGGGAAGGAGTAGCCTAGTAGTTAGGACACGATACCTCAGGCCAGAGGGCCAGGGGTTCAAGTCCCACCTGGGGACAGCAATCTCAAGCCGGAGGGACTGGGGTTTCTAGTTCTATAGGCACTCACGTTGTGGCCTAGGGCAAGCCACTTAACCCTCTGTTGCCTCAGGTATACATAGTCCTTTGGGGACGAGGGAGTATATCCAATACCTTTTTAATCACATAATGTGAACCACTTTGATTGAAGGATAAGGCGGTACAGAAAGCTGGTTAAATAAAATAAATTGGTCACAGGTGTGTCTAATTTTACTGTAATGGGAATATGATTCTTCTGTTCAAACTGATTTGGTTTGTAAGGATGCCAATAATCATGTCCTGTTAGCTCAAACCCAATATAGTGAAATTGCAAACTTCACCATAAAACTCCCCAATTATTTTTCTCTTTTATTTTTTTAATTTGTTTTTGTCGAAGCATGCCGAGGGAGGGTGAGAACTGAATATCCAACCCACTCCAGACAAGCTGCTTTTATTCTTTAAGGTTCCCCACCTTAAAATAAGTGTTAAAAGCGTCACTTATCTGAAAATATCCCTAATTCGTTATTAGTTCCACACCGCTGCCTAGGTTGCAAATCCTTCACACGACGTGCACGTTTTGGGAATAATCCCCGTTTCAAGTGCTTTCTCCACAATGTAAAAATCAGGAGCAACTGTGACTCAAACACCGTCCTGCAGCTTGGCGTTTGAGTCAGTTGCTCCTGATTTTTACATTGTGGAGAAAGCACTTGAAACAGGGATTATTCCCGAAATGTGCACGTCGTGTGAAGGATTTGAAACCTAGGCAGCGGTGTGGAACAATGAATTTGGGATATTTTCAGATAAGTGATACTTTTAACACTTATTTTAAGGTGGGGAACCTTAAAGAATAAAAGCAGCTTGTCGTCTGGAGTGGGTTGGATATTCAATTCTCACCCTCCCTCGGCATGCTTCGACAAAAACAAATTAAAAAGAAATAAAAGGGAAAAATAATTGGGGAGTTTTATGGTGAAGTTTGCAATTTGATGAAATAATCATGTCCTGGCAATGTCCTAGTTTTTATACTATTTCCTGTTTAAAATTGGTCTTTGATTCTTTTGTGTCAAATGTGTGCATAAATAGTCCAAAGCCATCTCACTGAGAGGGCTCAAGAAAATATGCCTAACATTATCTAAACAAAGCACATACTTACAAGGAAAAGAGTCTAAAGGCGGTTCCTAAATCCAATACTGCCTGACATTTCCAAAAACTTTCCTCCTTTGTTTGAGTAGACCTAGCTAAAACAGAAAACCAAAATTTGAGCACCCAAAAAAAAGCTCAGACATATGAGTAAAAAAACAAAGGAAGAACATAGTCCCTATCTTGGGGAACACACAGAAGTAACTCAGAGGGTGGTGAGTCTGAGGGGACATTGCAGTGGTGTCGGGTGTCCGGGGACTCCTTGTCCTCGGTCTCCCACCCCAATTAGTTTGAGGACTTGAGGGAAGGGCAGCTCATGGCCTCAAGGTCGGAGCCCTGCCCGTGTCCCACAGACCCCACAGCTGGTGCAATGAGTGCTAGCTGGGGAAGACCTCAGTCCTGTCAAGTGGGACTCGAAGCGAGACCTAGGCAGAGGATAGACTCAGGGCCGTACGATCTTGAGGATCAGATTGGCCTCTGGGGAAATCCTCAACATTGAGGGCCTGGTGGTCTGGGTGGAGGAACCAATAATAACAGACAGCAATGCCTGCTGCTGGTCCATGAAGATAGATTGTGCTCCAGGACCACCATCCTGGATTCAAATCCAGAAGGCTCTGCAACTGTTGGCATGGGCAACAAGAAACTCTGACCTGGTGCCAATTCCCCCGAAAGGGAGTCCTCAATGAGGATAGGCTCTAGCGACAGAGACCAATCTGCAGACTCCTTTTGGGTGATCTTGGTAGGCCACTCCTGCTGAGATCCCTCCGACAGCAGTCGAGGACTGCGGAACCTGGTACAGGGCTTACCAGACCCATCAGAGCCATCCAGAGATGCTGCCTTTGATGGTTTCTTATTTATTTATAGCTTTTCTATACCGTGCTCTTTAAAATCAGTGCGGTTTACAAGTAACATTTGTATGTACCATGCAGGAGGTAACCTGCATTGTACTTACAGTGAACGGGTACTGTAACTTGGAAAAGAACTAGGGTAACTATACAAGCTGAGCAATGTGTCGCTGAGTTATAGCGACATGGCGTGCTCTAGTAACTATATACAGGATTGTTGATTCTTTACAACTAGACAGTTGGGCTGATGATTGCGGTTGCCTCAACACAATTAGGGTATGCTTGTGCTGTTGTCAAGGTGGGTGGAGGTATGGTGGGTGGTGTTGTATCACTGGAGTGTGAGTAATGTTGAAGAAAAAGATGGTGCTTTAGCGCTTTCCTGAACTGTGTGAGGTCTGTGATCGCTCGGATAGTGGTTGGGAGGTCATTCCAGCATGTAAGTGCTTAGAACACAAAAGCTCTGTTCTTTGTTGCCTGGGAGCATTTTGTTATTTCTTTGGGGCTTGTTAATGTGTTGGTAGCGAAAGTCCGTCTGGATCTGTCTGGAGGGGTGGGGTAGAGAAGGTCCATTAGGGAGGTGGAAGAACTTCTGTTGGTGGCTTTGAAGGTCAGCAGTACTACTTTGTAGGTGAGCCAGCAGTTGATCGGAAGCCAGTGTAGGTCTTTTAAGATTGGGGTTATGTGGTCTCTTCTGGAGGCCCCGTATAAGAAGCAGGCAGCAGTGTCCATTGCTAGCTGTAGAGGGTTCAGTGTGTTCTTGGGTAGTCCATGCAGGATTGCGTTGGCGTAATCAAAGTGGGAGGTTACGAGTGCTTGGGAAATTGTTCGGAAGTCATCTGGCTGCAGCAAGGGTCGGAGGTGACAAATTGTTCGTATTTTATGGCAGATGGCCGTGATGGTGTTGCTTATGTGCGCTTTCATGTAGAGGTGCCAGTCTAGCATGACACCTAGGTAGCGGATGATGGGCCTGCTTGGGAGCTCAGCGTCTCTCACCTTTAGCGATGTGGGAGGGGTGAAGGATTGATTTCTTGTGATGAATAGTACATCCGCCTTTTTGAAATTGATTCTGAGAGAGTCTGAGAGAAGCCAGTCAGTGACAGCATCAAAGCATCTCACTGTCGTGAAGTCTGGTTGGTCGATGGAGAATGGGGTGAAAAGCAGTACATCATCCGCATATATCAGGCAGGAGATAAAGGAGCGAATGATTGTACAGATGGGCTACATATATATATTGAACAGGAGAGCAGAGAGTGAGGAGCCTTGGGGGACACCTTATCTTTGTTGAAAAGGCTGAGGTCGTGGAGCCCATTCATACCTATTGCCATCTGTCTGTTAGGTATGACTTCTTGCACCAGCTCCAGGCTGAACCATGGATTCCCTTCTTGTGTTCCCTCAAGAGAGGTCCCCTTTCTGAATTGCCAGTCTCGACCAGGGTCTGCAGGGGCATCATGGGATTCTGCAGCTTTAGAGGAGGCCTTGGCCTTTGGAGCTGGGGACTCTGGGAAGAACTTGTCATGTCACTGCTAACAGCCATTGAGGGCCTTGGTGGACATTTTTACACAGATTGCAAGCCATGGTGTAGTGGTCTGGCCCTAGGCAGTGTACGCAGCAGTCGTTTGTGTTGGTGAGGGACATTATCTTGGCACACCAATCACACTTCTTAAAGCCACTGGTAGATATGGGGGAAAAGAGTACCCCAAGCAAGGTCAAAGATCCATGGTGCTGCCAATTGGAGAAAAAAAGGGCACGAAGGTGCCAAAAGGAAGGAAAAAACAAAGGGAACCGAAACTCAATGCCAGGGCAGCAGGTTCAGGTGGCAGGAAGAGTACCAGTACACAACCAGAGAATTTGAAGCTCAGGTTGAGAAAACAACTTTTTCCAGGGGAAAAAGACTGACGTCTGAAGTGCTCCATGGAAAAAAGGAAGACTGAGCAAGATGGCACCCTTGGGCGTGAAGGGTACCACACATGCATGGTGGCACCTCCTAAAGGCTTTCTTTGAAAGCTGGGGAGATGCTTCCACAAGGGCTCCATCAGCACAGACATCACCCATATGTGAGGGCCGACTTCCTGCTTGTTCCCAGAGAATATCAGGAAGTGAGGCCCCATGGGGGCTAATGTCACGCTTTCCATGCCAAGCAATAAAGCAGACACCCTAGAAGGAGTAGATAACAGTCCCCCAGACTAACGAATATCCATTAAAGCCACTAAGAGCATTTTCACATTTTGCACCCATTCTTTGGCACGCACTACCAGATGAACTAAGAAATCAAAGATCTCTCAACATTCTGCAAAGAACTCAAAACCTACCTCTTTAAACAGCATTTTGAAAATCCATTGAAACCCCTCAACACCGACCCCACCTAACACATAATAGACACAAGTTTTCTAAACCAGAACACACTTGCCCCATACATACAGAAAACACACACGTACCATCATAATATATGATACAATACTGGATTAAAAATTTAGACGTAAGTTCTCTGTTCACTGTAAATAGTTATCAACTTAGTCTAGCTTAAAACCAAGTTTAATGTTTATTGTTCAATGTACATAGTTATTGGAACTGTTACATGTAACTGACCCTGTCTAATGTAAACCGCATTTGATCTTTGGAAAAGCGTGGTTACTCACCTGTAACGGGTGATCTCCAGGAACAGCAGGAATTGAGTCTTCACATAAGGGTATCGTTGGTACTGACGGAGCCTGTGCAGGAACGCTCCCCAGCGTCCAATAGGAAAGCTTTTGGGAGCATCCCACTGCGCCTGCGACGCTGCCTTCCCACCTTTCCAACTCTCCCTCTTCAGTTGAGTTTATAGCTGAGAAGGGGAGAGAGAGAGAGAGGGAGAGAAATACAACTCCTAGGGGAGGTGGGTGGTTGTGAAGACTCAATTCCTGCTATTCCCAGAGATCACCTGTTACAGGTGAGTAACCAAGCTATCTCCAGGAACAAGCAGGAATGTAGTCTTCACATATCGGAACTCCCCAGCTGGAAGATGCCAGGGAAATGACCCCAGAAGCCGCGAAACCCAGGTTGAGATGGGTCATGCTTCCTCCCATGGATCTCTGGCATCGAAACCCGGGATGGCAGGTAGTAGTTGTTCTAAGTCTGAAAGAGATGCTGGAGAACAGCCTGGCCAAACAAGGCATCCCAACGGAAGTCCTTGTCTAAGCAGTAGTGGGCTGTAGAGGTGTGTACCGAAACCCAATTGGCTGCTCTACAGATGTTGTCAAAGGACACTGAGCAAAAGTTAGCCATAGAGGTTGCTATTGCTCTCACATTGTGAGCTGTGACATGCCCTTTGAGAGAAAGTCCCTTGCTCTCATAGGCAAAGGATATGCAATCTGCAATCCATTTAGACAAAGTTTGCTTGGAAGCTGTAATCCAAGATGACTGGCGTCAAAGGCAACAAAAAGCTGAGCAGCTTTTCTATGTTGCTTAGTTCTCTGAAGGTAAAAAGCTAAAGCTCTTTTACAATCGCGAGTATGAAGATTCCTTTCTGCATTAGAGACGTGAGGCCTAGGGAAGAATACAGGAAGGTAAACCAACTGTTTTAAATGAAAAGGCGAAACCACCTTTGGCATAAAGCGTGGGTGACTTAAGAACTACTTTATCATGGTGGAAGCTTGTATAAGGAAGATCAGCCACTAAAGCTTGTAGCTCACTGATGCGTCTTGCAGAAGTGAGGGCAATTAGGAAGATTACCTTCCAAGAAAAACTTCAGAGATGTAGTGGCTAAGGGTTCGAAGGGCGGTTTCATAAGTTGCCCAAGGACAAGATTCAAATCCCATGCCACGAATGGTGGCTTAATGGGAGGTTTAGTTAAGAGTAGACTCTCAAACCACGCTACTAGCGGTTGAGAGGAGACAGGTTGTCCATCAAGGGGCTTGTGGATCCTTATTAAATTGGTCTTAAGACCAGAAGATAATAAATGGAGGAGATATTCCAGTAATGCCTCCACTGGAAGAGAAAAAGGATTAAGTTCCTTTTTTGAACACCAGATAGAGAACCTTCTCCACTTAAAGGCATAGGCCCGTCTTGTGGAAGGTTTTCTTGAAGCTAAAAGGATATCCTTAACCTGTTGATAAAGGTTAATATCCTGACATTCTAGGCTCTCAGCAGCCATGCCCTGAGATGTAGAGACTGAGGATTAGGGAAAGAAGATCTGGAGCACATCCCAACTCCAGAGGCTTGGCTTGAGAGAGACGTAGAAGCAGTGGATACCACGTCTGTAGTGGCCAACGTGTGGCTATGAAGATCATATGGCCTGTCTCTCTGAAGCTTGAATAGAGTTTTGGGAATGAGGGGAATGGGTGTGTTGGCATAGAGGACATCCTGACTCCAATGGAGATGGACAGCATCCCTTGCCTGACAGTTCTGAGCCGGAATTTTGGAACAGAACCGGGGAAGTGTGGCATTCTGAGGACTTGCAAAGAGATCTATATCTGTCGAATCTTTCAGATCTGGGGAACTCCAATTTGCTCTGGATGAAGAGACCACTCGTGTGGCAGCAGTACTCGACTGAGTGTCTGCCACAAGATTGTGCGTGCCTGGAAGATACACCACTAATAGGTGGATTTGAAGATCTCTGGCGAAAGCCCAGAGGCGTAGAGCTTCGTCCCACCCTGCTTGTTCACGTAGAACATGGCTACTTTGTCGGTCTAGACAAGAACCGTCTTGTAGCTCAGGTGGTTCTGAAAACCTTGAAGAGCATAAAAGATGGCTCTGAGTTCCAGGATGTTTATGTGAAGAGAAGCCTCCTGCTCGGTCCAGAGACCTTGAGTGGAGAGATTGTCCAAGTGAGCTCCCCAACCTAACTTGGAAGCATCTGTCATCAAGGTGGCTTGGTGTAGTGGCTGCTGAAAAGGAAACCCTACTAGAAGGTTTTTCAGTGATTACCACCACGGTAGGGACAAAATGAGGCGTGTAGAGTTTCTGATTTTGTCCCCCAGGCAACCCGACGCCTGTGTCCACTGAGAGGCTAGGATCCACTGGGCTGCTTGCATGTGTAAGTGAGCATAGGGAACCACATGGACAGTTGATGCCATATGTCCCAGTAGCTGAAGCATTTCTCGAGCAGTTAGAAAAGTTTACAAAGCTGCTTGAGAGGCCAGCTGGAGTATTCGAAGACAACAGTTGTGGCAGGAAAGCCTTTGACCCCTTTTGGTGGGCACAGTTGGTTTTTATGATCTGCATGGGTTTCATTTCATAGAACATTGTGTAATGGTGATAGCGATCCCCTGACGAAACATTGCTAGTGAAACGCAGTGGTACCGAAGGAAGGCGTCGGGATTGAATGAAAAGAAGATAGAGAGCTGGCTGTGAAAATGTTTCACTGCGAATTGATGTACCTGGAAGTCTACTGAAGTTAAGTGGGCCGTTTGAGTGGTGAACCTTTTTTTGGGGAAATAGCTCTAATACAGATAAAATTTCCAGTAGAGGCTTTTGGAGTTTTCGCAGTGACTTCAAGGGTTGGTTCTTCTTGTTTACTTGTTTTTCATTTTTTTATCACTGGATATAATACACTGAAGGTCATTGATGCTATCAGGCACATCAGACGTATTAAAAGTCTTTTTTTTTTTTTATTGAGCATTTATAGTGAAATTACACCAAATCAGAAAAAGAAAATACATGATACATATAAATATTCTAGCACAAAAACATAATGCCATATGAAGTCCACATTAAATGGTGCAAACAAAATTACCAAAATAAGAAACAAATCTATACAGAAAACCAGGCCCTAAGGCCTATACAATTGGAGGACCTTCCACTTAAACACCAGACTGATTTCCAGAGCCTACATTTGAACGATCTATCACAAATTTCTCAAGATGTGTAACATCTATAAATACATACGAGGCTCCCTCATATCCAACCAAACATTTACAAGGGAAGCGTAAAAAGAATGTGGCCCCAAGGGCCAAGACCTTGGATTTAAGGGCCAAGAATTGTCTCCTACGATGCTGAGTCTCACGAGATACGTCGGGAAAGATATTAAGAGGCTGTCCACAAAAAGGGACAGATTTTTTTTTAAAAAAGGCACGAAGTATCTGCGACTTAACATCGATGGAGGCAAACGTAACTAACAAGGTAGAGCGAGTCGGAATATTATCAGTAGAGTCTTCCAAAAACGCTGTCAAGTTTGAAATAGTAGGCACAATTTCATCCATCCCCCCTTCCTGAGGGTTAACATTCTTACTGGTAACAGGAATATAATAAGCCTGTGAAACAACAATTGGTTCTTGAATACAAAGAACCTCCTTGAAATACTTCTCAAGAAGTATTCCCGGAGCCAATAAAGATGTATGAGGAAAATTAAGAAACCTAAGGTTGCGTACACGAGCAGAATTCTCAAGGGCCTCCACCCGAGAATATAATACCATAGAATTTAACAGCTACTGTTTGTGCTACTTGAAGTGGAGGAACTTGAGTTTTCAAAGACAAGACAGCATTATCAAGACTTTGCACCCTCTGATCAAGTTGCTGAAAAGTTGTAACAGCCTCTTGAGAGAAGGTGCAAAGTGCATGCAATGTAGAGGAAACTTTCTGATCTATAACAATTAAAGCAGACCATATATCTTTCAATGTTACTTCACCTCCAGGTGTGGGAGATGAAATAATAGGTACCACATTCAATGATTGAGAATGCACTGGAATAGGAATTACCAAAGGTAAACTAGGTATACTTGCAGGATTAGAAGTCCCAGATGACAAATCCAAAGACTGTCCAAACACAGGCTGAGGAGGAGGAGATCTCCCACTAGAATTGAGAGATACTCCGTCTGGTGAAGATTGCGCGAGAGGGACAGGTAAAAAATGCCTGTCCAAGGGACCAATCTGCTTATCCCCAGAGGCTGTGGCAGCGGTAGAAACTTTGTCAGCATTTTTGGTTTTCCGTTTCCCCATCAGCTCGGCAGCAAAGAAATATAAAGTAACCGCAGGGCAGAGCCGCAGTATCGCCGAAGGAGCGCCTAAGGAGCACTACCTGCTCCTTTAACCACGCTCCTTCAAGACACGCTCCGCGAACACGCTCTGCGGTAGAGAGGTAGTCCAAAGATATAACAAGGACCCCGCAGAGAGGAAGGTGCCCAGGGCCTGCCTGCCCGATGTTCCGGAGGCACTTCAGGGAAGAGCAGCCACACTGAAGCCGAGAACCGGCTACAGGAGTCCAGGCAACCTTGTTAGGAGCAGTTGTTATGCCCCTATATCCTCCACGTTCCTCTGTCTGCACGAAACACTGAAACACAGCACTTGGTTTTAAAGGGAAAAAGAAGACCCCGCCGACACGAGGGTGCCCAGGGCCTGCCTGCCCGATGTTCCGGAGGCACTTCAGGGAAGAGCAGCCACACTGAAGCCGAGAACCGGCTACAGGAGTCCAGGCAACCTTGTTAGGAGCAGTTGTTATGCCCCTATATCCTCCACGTTCCTCTGTCTGCACGAAACACTGAAACACAGCACTTGGTTTTAAAGGGAAAAAGAAGACCCCGCCGACACGAGGGTGCCCAGGGCCTGCCTGCCCGATGTTCCGGAGGCACTTCAGGGAAGAGCAGCCACACTGAAGCCGAGAACCGGCTACAGGAGTCCAGGCAACCTTGTTAGGAGCAGTTGTTATGCCCCTATATCCTCCACGTTCCTCTGTCTGCACGAAACACTGAAACACAGCACTTGGTTTTAAAGGGAAAAAGAAGACCCCGCCGACACGAGGGTGCCCAGGGCCTGCCTGCCCGATGTTCCGGAGGCACTTCAGGGAAGAGCAGCCACACTGAAGCCGAGAACCGGCTGCAGGAGTCCAGGCAACCTTGTTAGGAGCAGTTGTTATGCCCCTATATCCTCCACGTTCCTCTGTCTGCACGCACGTATTAAAAGTCTTTAACGAAGTGCCGAATTGGTCTGAGACCTCTGGTGTTAAGTGTTCATGAATATCAGTAAATAAGCTGTGGAAGATTGTGCTCTACGCAGATTATATTGAGCGGTTTTTGACAATAGTTTGACTGCCTTATGTCTAGAAGAGCCCCTATGAACTGTCGAGGCTGAGAAGGGGTGAGATGAGATTTTGGGAGGTTTATGACCAGTCACAGGTACTGCAGGATTTGCATTGTACAGGAGAGCACGGAGCTGGTTTCTGGAGCTCTTGATGCTCGGATGAGCCAGTCTAAGTAGGGGAAGACGAATATCCCCCGAGTTCTCAGGAATACTGCTACTACTGCTATGCATTTTGTGAAGACTCTTGGGGCGGAAGCCAGTCCAAAGGGTAGAAACCTGTACTGGTAATGTCTTCCCTGAAAGAGGAATCAAAGAAACCTTCTGCGATCTGTATGGATGAGAATATGTGTATATGCATCTTTTACATCTAGAGAACACAGCCAATCCCGACTCTGAATATAAGGAAGAAGTGTTCCGAGGGAGATCTTGAATTTTTCTCGAAACAGATACTTGTTAAACTCTGAGGTCCAGTATGGATCTGTATCCCCCTGTCTTCTTTCGAATGAGGAAGTAGGGGGAGTAGAAACCCATGCCCTGTTGGGATATGGGTACCTCTTCTATTGCTCCTCTTGACACAAGAGTGGTGAAAGGGCCCCGAGAATTGAACTGTCTTGTGATGGTGGGAGGGGGGCATACTGTGAAAATGGAGTTTGTACCAGTCTGTTAAAATAGAGAGAGTCCAGTGCTCTGATGTTATCTGTTACCATCTTTCGGCGAAATGACAGTCTGCCTGGGATGGTGAGAGGCTCTGAACCCTTCAAGGGCAGGATGACTAAGTTCTCTAGGAAGGAGCCAAAGCCCCTGATGAGGCTGTGTCTGCTGATCTGGTTGAGCTCTGGGGACTTGGGCCTTCCTTTGCTGTCTAGGCTGCTGTTGCCCCTTTTGGGGAGCAAGAACTGGGCAGTGGACAGCCTGGGTGTAAGGTGGGTAGAATTTCTTTTTCTTGTTAAAAAACGGTTTCTTAACTGTCTCTTAGCTGGGTTGGCTATGGTCCTTGATATTATGTTCTTATCTGTTCAAGGTGGTATTTTCGGACTCAAGCTGATTAGCTTTGTCCTGCCAATCCTTGCCAAAGAGGTTTTCTCCTGTGAACATAAGATATGCCATACTGGGTCAGACCAAGGTCCATCAAGCCCAGTATCCTGTTTCCAACAGTGGCCAATCTAGGTCATACATACCTAGCAGTTTCTCCAAAAGAGACAGATTCCACAATGCTTGTACTGGGTCAAGCACTGATATCCTGGGTCCCTTCTTAATAATGGTTTATGGACCTTTCCTCCAGGAACTTGTCCAAACCCAGCTACACTAACAGCCTTTACTACATCCTCCGGTAACAAATTCCAGAGTTTGATTACACATTGAATGAAAAAATATTTTCTTTTATTAGTCCTAAATAGTTTACCCTGTAGCTTCATTGCATGTCCCCTAGTCTTTCTATATTCTGATAGCGTAAACAATAGATCTACATTTACCCGTTCCACTCCGTTCATTAATTTATAGACTTCTATCATATCTCCCCTCAGCCGTCTCTTTTCCAGGTTAAAGAGCCCTAACCTTTTTAGCCTCTCTTCATAGGAGTATCCTTCCATCCCCTTTACCATTTTGGTGGCTCTTCTCTGAACCTTTTCTAATAACGCTATATCTTTTTAAAGATACGGTGACCAGAATTGCACACAATATTCAAGGTGCGGTCTCACCATGGAACGATAGAGGCATTATAAATATCTTGTTTTATTTTCCATTCCTTTCCTTATGATACCTAGCATTCTATTTGCTCTCTTGGCAGCCACTGCACACTGGGCCGATGGTTTTAACATGTTATCCACAATGTTCAAGGAATGTTCCCCAGCTGGTCTTGCACCCATTGTTCTAAATCAGATGCTTGTAACCACTGTTCCCTCTAAGCTGTGCGCGTGTGCGCGCGCACACACCTCACCGAGTGAGCGCACATACTTTACAACAGAGCGCACAAAAATTACGGCTCTGATTCTGATAGAAAACACAGACGTCTTAAAATGTAAAAGTTATGATTGTAATTACTAGAAATTTCCCGCTTCATTTAATAATCGTCTACTTTCATTTAATTTGATTAAAATCAATGTGGTGTACATACTGTATTCTGACGTGTAGTCAAATTTTAAAGTATATAACTCCGAGTGTCGTTATGTGGCGCACAAAAATCTAACCTTCCTTCAAAAGCTGCACACAGCTGATATTTTATGCGCACACAACCTACAGAAAATTAGAGGGAACATTGCTTGTAACCAGTCAATGCGACATGCAACGATGGAGATAAGAGGTTCTGCTAATGCATTCAAAGCAATCAAAGGTTGCACGGTTCATGAATTTAGATACATTTTGGGCATGTTTGACCAGAGTAAGAGTCAGCCCTCTTGTCATCGGGAAGGAGTGGAGCCATAAGTTCCAAATCTCTGGTAACTTCCTGAAGAAACATACCCATATAAAGTATGTAAGAGCTTATTCTAGCTGAAAGCATCAAAGACTGAAAGCATCAACACCCAAAGGCATCAAGTATTCTCACTTCATGACCTGGAGGATTGGATGAATGCGTCTTAGCACTCTTGATCCTACGCATTGCCAATTCCACTACCATAGAACGGTGTGGTAATTGTGTTTTTTGGAAACTGAGACATTGCGGTACCCGGTACATTGTATTGAGTCTTCTGGAATGTGGAGACACCGTCAAGGGTGTTTCCCACATCCTAAGAATAAGGTCATGCAAAATTCAGTGAATGGGAAGGGTAGCAACTTCCTTAGGAGCTGCTGGATACTGAAGAATTTCCAACTCTTCAGCTCTCGGTTCCTTCTCAGGGGTCATGGAGATCAAGCGTCCCCGTGCTAAATCACGTATAAAGTCCTGAAAGGACATGTCCTCCGGGGAAGACATCTGACGCTGTGGCAAAGGAGAAGGATACTCCGGAAGAACCACCCCGGTACCAACCGAGTCATCGGAATTGGAGGATTCGAAGTATTGTCGGGCCGGATGCTCTTATTGCTTGTCGACAGTATCAATCGAAGTCAGTATCAGACTGCCTTGATACCGGACCCTCGATGCCAGGGACTGATTCCAGTGCTGGCATGGGAGGAAGTATGGAGAGGGGCGCATCGGTCGATGCAGGTACATTCGGCACCAATACTGGTATGGACAACTGCGTCAATTGCAGTGATTTTAGCGGTACTGAGGCTGCTAATAAAGCTGCAAGACTGCGCTCAATGGCCAGGATTTGTTGATCCATGGTGCCTGCCAATGCCTGGATGTCAGTACCAGCAGAGCAGGCCATGACACCAGAACATGGCACCAAGAGTTCTCCAGAGGTGGAAGCTTCAAGAACATCTTGGAACCCCGTTAATGCTTTGGAGGCCGGGACCTCCCGCCGAGGTTGTTTGGCCGGTGTTTTTTCCTCGAGGGCAACGCTACTAGCAACTTGATGCTTAGGAGATCTACCCCTTGGAAGACCTGGGGGTTTGGTTACCTGAGATCCAAGGGAGGAAGATGAAGCCCTGAACGTCGTCAATGCAACAGACATTGCATCCGAGGCAAAGAGGGTGACGGGTTTTGCAGCTATGTTCTGCAGGCCTCTCTTGGTCATCTTTCTACAAAGAAGACATTCCGATGGTAAATGGTCAGGACCTAAACATTTGAGACACCAATCATGGGTGTCGGTAGCAGAGATGGTACCGCTACACTGAACATTTTTTTGAAACCACTAGATGGTTTCTCCATTTTGGAAGAAAAGAGGGCCTGGTGCCCAAAATGGCACCTGACACCAAGAGAGGACAGACCCTCCAAAAAGAATTCTCCTTTTTTTTTTAAGGAAAAGTAGTAAGAAAATAAAGAAAGGACCAGCGGTATAGGAGTTGACGGTGAACGCAGACATGACCACAAAAAGACGATTTTCTGCGGTGACAGGTTTTGCTGCCTGTCGGCTCCGTGGAAAACAAAAAACTGAAGAGGGAGAGTTGGAAAGGCGGGAAGGCAGCAATGCAGGTGCAGTGGTATGCTCCCAAAAGCTTTCCTATTGGATGCTGGGGAGCGTTCCCGTGCAGGCTCTGTCGGTACCAATGATATCCATATGTGAAGACTACATTCCTGCTTGTTCCTGGAGATAAGTGGCATATAAATGCTAATAAATAAAATAAAATCTAGCTAAGCTTGGTCTAGAATTTGGCAGCTGAAGTTAATGCTAAAAAATGCAGAGTCATGCATTTGGGCTGCAAAAATCCAAAGGAGTAGTACAGTGTAGGGGGTGTGGTACTTCTGTCCACACAAAAGAAGAGCAGGACCTGTGTGTGATTGTGTCTAACCATCTTAAAGTAGCTGAACAGGTAGAAAGGGAGACTGAAAACCAGAAGAATGCTTGGGTGCATAGGGAAAGGAATAACCTGCAGGAAAAAAAATAGAGGCAATAGTGCCTCTGTATAAGTGTCTGGTGCAACCGCATTTGGCATAGTGTGTGCAATTCTGGAGACTGCACCTTCAAAATGATATAAGCAGGTTAGAGTCAGTGCAGAGGGTGGCTACTAAAATAGTTAGTGATCCTCGTTATCTAGCATGAGGACAGACTTAAAGATCTTAATATGTATAAGTTAGAGGAAAGGCAGGATAGGGGAGATATGACAGACATTTAAATATCTCCGTGGGATAAATGCATAGGAGGGTCTCTTTCAATTGAAGGCAAGCTCTGCTACGAGGGAACATAGGATGAGAGTGAAAGGGGATAGGAGTAATATGCGGAAATATTTATTTGCTGAAAGAGTAGTAGATGCGTGGAATAGTCTCCCATTGGAGGTGGTGGACACGGGGACAGTATCTGAATTTAAAAAAAAGCACAGGACAGAGGATCTCTAAAAGGTAAAAAGGGGACTATTGTAGATATGGAAGATCAGATTAGACAAACATGACAGCAGAAAAAGAACATTGGCCTATGTTTCTAAGCCTCAAACACACCAGACCCACACATAGACCAAGGACGACTGCCTGCAAAACCGCAGTAACATGTCAGTGACCTGAGGCTAGTAGCCGCTACACCTCAGTCAAGCCCTCAAGAGGCAAGCCATAAGCGAGAACTGACTCACATCTGGCATCCACACTGAACCCTGAGTAAGCAGGTCCACATCCATCAGCAGGAAAAGCTCCCTATAAGCAGCTGCACTAGATCTACATACCACTGATGCTGAGGCTAGTCTGGCACAATCAGCACCACTCGCCCTTGATGAGACTATCCCCGCAGGACCTGACTGATCAGGGGCCAAAGGAGGAACACAAAGATGTGGACTTGGTCAGGATTGGAGCAGGGCATCCAGTCCTTTTGACATATGCATTCTATGGCAACTGAAGAAATGGTTGAACTTGGCATCTGCCAGAGATGCCATCAAGTCCATTGTCGGCAGCACCCAGCAATCCACAATCTGATACAACACAGACTCAGTCTACTCTCTGGGATCCAGAGTAGAGTAGACACTCAGGTAATCCACCTGGACATCCTCCTTCTCGGCAACATGGGCGGCCATGAGCACAAGTTGGCTTCTGCCCACTGCAGCAAAGGAAGAGACTCTGCTGCTACCAACAAACTCCAAGTGCTGCCCCGTCAATTTATATGCCACTGCCATGGCATTGTCCAACAGTACTCACATCACCCTGTGACTCAGCAGAGTTAGGAATATCTCCAGAGCCAGATGCACCGCCCACATCTCCAAGCAATATATTGGACTATCGACTCTCCTCCTGATTCCATCTGCCCTGAGCCACCTTAGAGTGTCCTCCCCAGCTGAACAGACTGGCATCCGTGATCACCACCACCCAGTTCAGGGATTCAAGAGGCATCTCTGCCACGAGCAGCTCCAGATTCAGCCACCACCACCACAAAACTCCCTGGCCTCCTGTCAAAGGGGAAAGTGAACCTCCATAGACTGCAACTGGGGAGATCACCGTGACAGGAAGTCCATATCTAACCTTGCACAGGGCCCTAGTTCCAACATGGCTGCCACACAGCCCAGCACTTAAAGACAGTCCCATATCAGAAGGTAGTGGATCCTCCTCAACGCCCACATCTGGGCCTGCAACTTCACAATCCTGCCCTCCAAAAGAAGGACAATGCCCTTGTGGGTGTCAAACCAAACCCCCACATATTCCAAGGACTGGGAGGGCTCTAACCTGCTCTTGGCCAAGTTGATCACCCAGCCTAACTCCTGAAGACACCAGATAACAAGGGCTGTTGTCTCCAGAATCTTCTGGAACAGCTTTGCCCAAATCAGCCAATTGTCCAGATACAGATGGACAAGGACCCTTTACTTGCACAAGTCCACCACCATACCCACTATAATCTTAGTGAACACCTGAACTGCAGTGGCCAAGCCAAAGGGTAGGGTATGAAACTGACACCACCCTCTTGGCACCACAACACTGGTGATCAGTGCAGATAGGAATGTGTAGTTAAGCTTCGGTCAAGTCCGGAGGTCAAAAATTCACTGGCACACCCCCACTATTACCAAACGCAAGGTCTCCATACAGAACAGTGGGATATTTAATGCCCTGTTGACCTCTTTCAGATCCAGAAAGGGCCATCAGGACCCCTCCTTCTTGGGAACCACAATGTAGATTGAATACTGACCGAAGCTGAAGCCATCTCGAAGAGCTGGCAAAACCGCCTCAAGATCTAACAGGCACTCAAGAGTCTTCTCCACCATCTGGGCTTGCCTGATACCCAGAACAGCGAGACCATGAAGGCATCCAGAAGGAACCTGGCGAACTTGAGAGCATAACAGTAACACTTCCAGCACCTAGGCGCCTGATGTAATCTGGGTCCAAGTGGAAAAGAATCATTGCAGGTGACTATCCGCTGGCTGAATCCCTGCCAGGGCCCCCCACCTTCATTGGGAAGACAGTGCTCCAGAGGCCCCCCCACCCCTTGGTCTCCTTGGGAGCCACCGCAAAAGGAAGGGCCCTGCTGTAGGAATCAGGATCTCTGCAGATTAACCACCCGAGGACAAAAAAAAAAAAACACATACAAAAATCACGACCAAAGCCCTTCCAAGGGGTCCCTCTGCCAGCCCCACTGGACTTATCCTCCAATAGCTTAGGCACCTTGGAATCTCCCAAATCTTTGGCCAGCTTCTCCAAGTCATCCCAAAACAACTTCCCTGCAAAAAGGAGCTTGCTAAGAAACCACATCAGCTGACTAATTACATAACCATAAATGCCGCCACACTATACCCTTAGCCAACATCTTAAGCAAATTAGAGCAGGTCTGACAAAGGCCAACCAATACTCCAGCCTAGCAAGTTCTGTCTGGCCAGTGGGATCCACCATCACCTCAGGAATCCTCTTGAAACTACCTCTCAAGGGGAATCTGGTACAGCCTCGCCATACTCCTAACACACAAGCCCGCATCCAGACAACTCCACCATCATTGTCTTCAAGGCCCTGCGGACCAAAAAGGACCACGGTAGCTTTTGGATACCCTCCATCAGTGGATTCTCTGAAGACTTAGAGCTCAGACCTAGGCTCTTCCACAATGCATAAAACTGACAGGGACTAAAATAAGAGGGAAGGTCATCCCAGTGAAAAATCCTCACTGCTGTCGGATCTTTTCCCATCGGGAGCTCCCCTTCCTCCAGGCTTCTGAGGGTCTGCCATCCCCTGAAAAGGGGTCCAGTGAGCCCAACAACCCCACTAAGCCTAGCACCACGTCCTCCAGCTTCTCTCTACGTGAGTGCTTAGCCACCACAGAGGACCACTGTCCCCCCTAACTAAAAGGCTTGGTGGAGACTGGGGACCCTTCATCTAAGTTCTGCTTCAAGATAACGGCCTTGTGAAGCAGGACAATGAACTCTGTGGGGGAAAGGAGAGCCTCTAGGCCACACACTCCCTCAGACAACTCAACCAAGGCTCTGTGTGAAAACTCTGCCATGGCTGCAGGATTGTGGGGGGCTCAGCTCCCTCCTAACCTGCAGAAATCAAGGTATTCAAAATGGCCACTGTCCTGCCAAAACCGAAGGACTGCTGCCATCACCAGGAACGCAATTCCACTCCAAAGGGCTCACCCCACAAGTATCTGCCCCTCCAGGCCTCAACCCCCCCCCCCCCAAGGCGATCTACAGCAGTCACGTTTCCTTGCTTCAGGCAGCTGTGCTCTGTGGCTGCCACAAGAGACTCATGGGCCACAATCCATGGCCCCATGGCACAAACATTCATCCCATGTTTGGCTGCACCCTCTGGTGCCGATCCCCAGACATACCCTAGTGGCCACTCCCCCAAGGACTGCGCACTTGCAAGAACAGTCCTCATCACTGCCTGCTCCTGTTTATGCTTTGTTTTCAAACCTTAAAGGCACACAAGCGCCTGGATCCCTCCCAAAGGTTGGTGAGGAGGAAAGAGGGAGCCTACTGAAGGGGGTGGCAAGGGAAGAAGGGAGGGGCCCGGCAAAACCAGGTTCTGCACCCTGGGCCCACACTGTGCACAGTTCAATGATTGTAAATAACATGCTGTTATACATAATACATGACAAAAGTGTTATTAAAATTATATAGAGCTATTAATTATCTAAGTTGATATTTGTTCTATATAATCGATGTTCTGTTCCCTGTAAACCGCTTTGACCCAGTGAAAAGCAGTATATAAGCCTAGCTAAATAAAATAGACCATGATGCTGGCCCAAGTTCAGCACCAGACTGCACAGGTTGTGCTCACCACCTGCTGGAGAATGAAAACATACTGTTAGTTGGCACAGAGTACTTATAGTATACTTTAATTTTTTTGTTCAGTTCCACCTGCTCATATATGAGCATAACCCACTTGTCAGAACTGGACAGAAGAGAAAATTAGGAATAGCTGACTGCTTATGAAAATTGAATGGAGTTACATGGTCTGTGCGTTTTCTGCACAATGGTTACATTTGCACTGATCCATTTTCTACATTGCTGCACGATATCCATGCATAAAAATATGCACATATGGCACGTTAATGTTTCTGCATCAGCCCTAAGTTTGATAAAGGAAATGGAGGACTAAATGACTTGCTCAGTGTCAAAGAGGGTCAGCATGAGAAGCATCTGAACTCTGGCCTTCTTGCTGCTCTGTACTCTAGGCTAATCATCCATGCCACTTATCATAAGGACTACAAATATTGTTTAATCGATTTCTCCAGCTTTGAAAAGAAGTTAACATTAAAGCCATGACAAACATACCGCTCCTCTGGGGTATCAACATGAAATGTTCTTTCAATTACTGTAGTCCACTGAAGACATCGAATGATAAAGGTGTTTGGTTTTGGTCGTTCAGTCTTCATCAGCTGACATTCTATCAGTTAAAGGAGAAATGTCAAGGTACATACATTTAAATCTCTATTCATGTATAAAACTAAGCTTTAACAAAAAGGACTACTACTATTTGTTTTACTTTCACTAGATTTAATATGGTAAATATTTAGCATAGTACTATCTGTATAATTTTATATGGTAAGATCTGTAAAATGCTTTAAGTATATTCACTGGCAATATTCATATAAGGGAACACAATGAAAGCAAATATCACGTAGGATGCAAACAGTCCAAAACGTGATATTGTGGAAAGAGCCTTTATTGAACCATTGACAACCCGATACAGGCCGTGTTTCGCTACCCTTCGTCAGGGGTTTGTCTGGTATATGCTAAAAACAAATGTACAAATACTTAAAGGAACAGAACACTCAAAACAATCATTAATACGATAAAAAGTAAACAAAACCATAAATAGATAATAATCGTATTATAAAATACAAATGATAAATTATAAATCTTAAAAATTTAAGACAATCAATTAAAATTAATAAAAGGAAATGTAATGAATTGCTCCTAAAATGCTAAAACAATTCCACATATTTGAAACACATTGAAAAATGTGACATACAAAGCATAAATACCTCTGATGGAGACCGTTAAGTCAGAAGTTCTTGTACCAAACTGTCCTTAAATTTATAAACCTGTACACTCTAAAAAGAATATGGATACATAATTAAAAGTAATTATAAACAAATACAAGAAATATATGAATTGGACACAAAGAACAGAGGAAATGAACATCCAAATGATAAAACATTATGTACCCTATGATAAGGGAAAAATATAGTGAATGAAGTTTTTATATATCTTCCGAGAATGACAATGTACAGAGTAAACATGAGTTCTCCCTGAACATATGTCCCCACATTTACTCTGCACACTGTCATTCTCAGAAGTGTGGCAAGGTCAGCTATCCTGAGAGTGGGGGAGGTGAGAAGCATAACGAATTCACCCTAATTAAGGTTCCCCTTCTAGGAGTGCAGGGAGAGAAAGCCACAGCCAGGTTTCAAAGACAGAAAAACCCCAGCTGGAACAGGTTTCAGCCAATGACTGATAAGGTAAGAAAGAGGGATTGCAAGCCCGAGGACCAAAGCCCTTACTTTAACAAGTGCACTGATTATTCTAATATCAGGAGGCAGGGGGGCAATGTTCCCTCTAATTTTCTGTAGGCTGTGCGCATAAAATATCAGCTGTGCAGCTTTTGAAGGAAGGTTAAATTTTTGTGCGCCACATAACGACACTCGGAGTTATATACTTTAAAATTTGACTACACGTCAGAATACAGTATGTACACCACATTTATTGCACTAGAAAATATTGTAGAACTTGTGAAAACTGTAAATACACAACAACTTTTAAATTTTAAGACGTCTGTGTTTTCTATCAGAATCAGAACTGTAATTTTTGTGCGCTCTGTTATAAAGTATGTGCGCTCGCTCAGCGAGGTGCGCGCGCGCACACGCGCACAGCTTAGAGGGAACAGTGGCAGGGGGATTACCAACACCTGGGAAAGAAAGAGGTGGGGTTAGAACCCTGGAGGTATACGCCTGGGTTAGATTATGCAGAGAGCAAGACGAGAAGGAGAGCAGCCGGGAGAGCAGCTAAGACAGAGGCTGAGAGAAGGAGCTGATTCTTGGAGAAGAGCTGAGCTACCCAGAGCTGAGAGAGCTGAATTCCCTGCAACAGGTTGGCAACAAAGGTGGGGACCAGGAAGTGGAGAAGCTTTCAGACCACCAGAGAGGTTGTCAGCTGAGCAGTCTGACCAGGTCGGTGAGTCAGAACCCATGCAGTTGGGAGAACCAGTGTCAGAGTTGGGGGAAGAAGATTGCTTTATGGATTGCTCTCTATGCCAAGCTCTAGACAGGAGGTCTTGAGGAAAAGCTAGCCCTGAAAGAAGTAATCTCCTTGGAAGTTAACCATATGGCACAAGCAATGTGGAGGTAAATTCCTGTCTGTTTTAAAAGGGAAATTTACTGCAACGTAAGCCTGATCAGGAAGCTCTGATTCATGCTTGTTTGTCACCTGTGTTTGAACTGTGCAATGGCAAGAAAAGCCAAGTTAGCTGCTATAAGAGTTTTTGCTTGCTCCTCTCCTATATGAAAAGCCTGCTAAGAGTTGTGATAACAGCTTGGAATGTTTGTTTTGTTCTAAGTTTGGTTTCACGTAGAAATGCAGCCTAGAGAGGTTTTTTTGAGGCTGGCAGAAACCAAACTGCTGTGGAAGAATTAAGCTTGAATTTTTCTTTATGTTCTGATTAACAAGGACTAAAAAGTTAAGTGGCAGCCTAGTTTTTGAGGCAATTGCTTCTGCAAGTAAGAGGACTTTAAAAAGCCATTTCTGAGTTTTTTGATACCTTAAGCAAATCCTACAATTATAATCCTGTAAATGATGCCTTGAACCTGCTATGTTTTGTGTTAGAAAATAAACTGTTACAAGCCTTACCCTCAGTTACCTCAAATACAAACCTTCTACTTAAAGCACTATTTTAGCAGTACACTTCCCAGAAGCCAACACGAAGAAATAGGCTGCTAAGAGCTGATAGAAGGAACCCTCAACCACCAAACCCCGACCACTAGAGGCAAGTAGCTTCAGGCGTTGTGCTTGTGACAGAAGAATTGTGACAGAAGATATATAAACTTCATTCACTATATTTTTTAATGTATGGTAGTACTCTACCCAGGGAGGTGCTTTTTACTATACTCATTCACAGAAATCATTGCAACAGCTGGTACAGCATTTAACATTTATGACTAACAAGGTCTTAGAGGAGTTTTATGTGACAGTTTATTATCCTGTTATATATATTTTTTACATTTAGAAGATACGGTTTTTACTCCTCGTTTTGATATGGTATTCAGCAGTTTATAAAATTTTGTATTCACTCTTTTGAAAAGATACACGAGTGCCTGGTTTCCCTTCCCCCCCTCCCCCCTTTTCTAGCTGACTCACTCCTGCTCTTTTCCCCCTTATCATAGGGTACATAACACAGGTCTGCAAAAAAAATTTTTTCGAGAGCTATTTTGGTTATTCCACATAATCTGTTTTTTGGTGCGCTGAATCTGAAAATGACCTCCATTTTGTCATAGGACATCACGTTTCATGACAATTTAGGTAACTATGTTAAATAAGACAGTACCTCAAAATAAATGGAAATAGACTTATAAAATTAAAGTTTTATTACAATATTTTCATGAAAATCTTTTGAACTGAAATGAGCTCACCTACACACTAAACTTGATTCTTCTTCCTTGTGAGGCTCCTTTTGGTGCATTTACGCTTGTGAGTAGCATCTGGAATGTCTCTCTGAAGCATCCAACAGTAGTCTGCCATCATTGTAATGCTCCATTTTCCCTGGTATCTCCTTTCCATCTCTTTAATGTCTTGGTGGAATCATTCATCTTGTTCCTCACTCACAGCTCCCAAATTTTCAGGAAAGTAGTCAAGGTGGGACTGGAGGAAATGCACTTTCGAACTCATCAGGCAACCTAAAGCTTGAAATGCTTTCAGCATTCGTCCGACAATCATTTTGTAGTGAGGATCTTTGTTATTGCCTAAAAAATTTTGTACGACTTCTTTAAATGCAATCCACCCTTCTTTTTGAGGATCAGTCATGGTACTGACAAACTTGATCAACTATAAGCCTTCTAATGTCTGGTCCGAAGAACACACCTTCCTTCAATTTTGCCTCCGACAGGCCTGGAAACTTGGTGACCAAGTATTTGAAGCATTCTCCATCTCTTGGAAGTGATTTTACGAATTGCTTCATCAATCCCAATTTTATGTGGAGAGGTGGTAGAAGAACTTTATGGGAAGGTACCAAAGTTTCTCAGAGGATTTTTTTTCACCGACTGTTAGCACCCTCGGCTGCCAACTCTTCTTGGTCCAGTGATTTTGTCGGTCTCGACTGTCCCATAGACACAGAAAACAAGGATATTTGGTATACCCAGCTTGTTGCCCTAGCAGCATGCACAAGACCTTCAAGTCCCCACACACTTGCCAACCATGGTCTTCATATTTAAGTTTAAAAAGAACCAATTCCAAGTTCTCGTAGGTTTCCTTCAAGTGTACGGAATGACCTACAGGTATGGAAGCGTAAAAATCGTTGTGGAGTAAAACTGCTTTGAGACTTTTTGAAGAATCTATAAAAAGACGCCATTGCTCTGAATCATATTGGATTTTAAATTGACCCATCAGAACTTCGACATCGATGCAATAAACCAACTTGTCTTCCTGGGCTAAGTAAGGAACGAACTCCTTTTCACGATGTCTGAACCATGAAGATGACACTCCTGGCAACAATTCCTGCTTTTCAGCCTTGATCCGAGTAACTCAGCAGCATCTTTGGGAAGATTCAAGTCTCTTACCAAATCATTCATCTCCTCCTGAGAAAACAATTTTGGTTTTGTATCATTTTCAAAGTCAGAACTTGATTCGTCATCTGATTCAGGTATGACTTCACCTTCATCAGAGCTAGGTATCTCATCCAAGGTAGCAGGGGGCTTGGGTACTGGTATATCTGTGCCATGGGCGATGGGACGAATTGTCGAGTGAAGATTGGGGTATGAAATGGAATGCTTCCATTTGGAATTAAACCCTTTCACATCGCATGAACAAAAGTAACAGTCGTCACTATGGTTCTTTTGCTCTCGCTATACCATAGGAATCCCATAACGGAAAGACTTTTCCTTACCCTTGAACCAGTTTTGGAGGTCCTCAACACACCATTTGCACACTTTGAGGCACCCAGACTTTATCTTGATCTCCAATTTTTAGTCCAAAGTATGCAAAGTATACTTTTTTCACAAAGTCTAATATTCTGCTGTTGCTTCAACACTGTATATTCACCACAGATGAAACAAACTGTCTGGCGATTTAATATACTTTCACGGAGCCATAACATAATGGTTGAAGAATAACGAGCTAACACAAATTGCGATGAAAAAGTGTGAACAGCCTAGAACCAAGAACCTGATGATGATTTGTGCACAAGTGTGGCATGCAGGAGAGAGCAGCTGTGTGTCTGTACATGAGATGTCACAGTGCTGGCCACGCCCCCTGCACTGACCGGAGCTGCTGATATCTGCCCTGTCTCCCCCTCCCACTGGATTCTTCAGGAAAGATTAACCCCTTCTACCATTAGATGCACAGACTTACATCTTGCTTAGCTTATGTATATATTGCTGATCATCAGATTTACAGTGCTATATTTTTTGGGGGCATTTTATATCTTAAAATGATAAATTTGAAGACAATTTTGCATGTTGTAGCAAATCATGGCGTCTAGTTTTTTCAATATTTTATTTGTTTTCAGCACACCAAAATACATGGAAATTAGATGAAAATAATCAAACAGTTTTTTAGTCGCAGACCTGTGTAATTAATGTTTTATCATTTGGGTGTTCGTTTCCTCTGTTCTTTGTGTCCAATTCATATATTTCATGTATTTGTTTATAATTGTTTTTAATTATGTATCCATATTCTTTTTAGAGTGTACAGGTTTATAAATTTAAGGACAGTTTGGTACAAGAACTTCTGACTTAACGGTCTCCATCAGAGGTATTTATGCTCTGTATGTCACATTTTTCAATGTGTTTCAAATATGTGGAATTGTTTTTGCATTTTAGGAGCAATTGTTCATTACATTTCCTTTTATTAATTTTAAATTGATTGTCTTAAATGTTTAAGATTTATAATTTATCATTTGTATTATTTTATAATACGATTATTTATGGTTTTGTTTACTTTTTATCGTATTAACGATTATGTTTTGAGTGTTCTGTTCCTTTAAGTATTTGTACATTTATGCTTTTAGCATATGCCAGACAAACCCCCGATGAAGGGTAGCGAAACACGGCCTGTGTCGTGTTGTCAATGGTTCAATAAAGGCTGTCTTTCCACAATATCACGTTTTAGACTGTGTGATATTCATATAAGCACACTGCTGAATATACATTCATAACGTCATACAGAAGTCTATATAAAGTTACAGCTACTACTTGTGCTGTGTCGCTTAAATATCCCCTAAATAAAATGCCACGTTCCACACATTTTCGCTGAAGGTGAAACAACTTTGGCTGTATAGCCAACCACAGTCACTCGGGAGGGGGGAGCCGGAAGAGCAGGGGTGTGGGGGGTAAAGCATAGTTACTCACCTGTAACAAGTGTTCTCCAGGGACATCAGGAATCAGTCCCCACTTATGGTTGATGTTGGCACCGAATGAGTCCATGTGGAGTAATTCCCCGCTTTCAAACAAAGCCTTTGCGATTGCTGCCACGCATGTGTGGTCCTCTTCCTGCCCAAAGGTGCCATTTTGCTCAGTCAGGTCCCATAGCTAGAGTCCTACTCAGCAGATGGCAAGGGAAGAAAAATAAAAATGGAAACTCTTAAGGGAGGTGGGAGGGTAGTGAGGACCGATTGCTGCTGTCCCTGGAGAACACCTGTTACAGGTGAGTAACTATGCTTTCTCCAGGAAAAAGCAGGTAGTCAGTCCTCACTTATGGGGCTCCCCAGCTACAGGCTACCGAAACCTGCAAGCCAAAAACACCTCCGCGAGGCCGTGAGCAGAAGCTGATGACTGAAGAAGGCCCAAGTACTCAGGCCCTTTGAGCCAAGCTCTCGGTAGCCGCAGAAGGGTCAGAGGGCAGGAGTTATGCCCTGAACAGATTAGAGTACAGCCTGGCCGAAGGTGCTGTCCCAGCAGGTTTCCCTCTCCAGGCAGTAGTGCAACACGAAGATATTCATGGAGGACCAGGTCGCAGCCCAACAGATGTCTCTCAGAGGCACTGAGCGCAGGGAAGCCACTGATGTCGCCTTGGCCAGGATGCCATTCGTGGTGACTTGGCGATCCAGCGGGCCCCAGCCTTTGCCTGAGCGAAGGCAATGCAGTCTGCCATCCAGATGGAGATGGTATGCTTGGTAACTGCAAGCCAAAGGCGATTAGGATCATAGGCAAAAAGAGCCGGTCGAACCTGCGATAACCCTGGGTGCGCTGCAGGTAGAAGGCAAGGAGTGGAGGAGTGGCCTAGTGGTTGGGGCAAGGTACTTCGGGCCGGAAGGTCGGGGGTTCAAATCCCACTAGAGGACAGCAACCTTGGGCCGGAAGGACTGGGGTTTCTAGTCCCACAGGTGCTCCTTGTGGTCTTGGGCAAGCCACTTAACCCTCCATAGCCCATGTTCCCTGTAAAATAGTTCTCTGTGTGCTGTGCTTTCCTGTCTAATCAATGTGTTTATACCTCAAAAATTTCCTGTCATGATTTGACAATTTCCAATCTGTAATCAAACCGCTGCTGATCGCTGGAAGTAGCGGTATACAAATGTATACTAAATAAATAAATAAATAAATAAAAAACCCTCTTGCAGTCGAGCATATGTAGGGCCACCAATGCTCGGTCAGCGTGAGGTCTCAGGAAGCAAGTCGGTAAGACTCTCTCGGTTAAGATGGAAATTTGAGACAACTTTCGGTAGGAACTTGGGGTGAGGTCAAAGGACCACCCTGTTCCCATAGAACCTTGTGTAGGGAGCTGCAGCCATGAGGGCTTGCAGCTCGCTGACTCGCTGGGCCAAGGTGAGCACCACCAGGAAAACTATCTTCCAGAAGAGGTGCCGAAGCAAGCACGTCGCCATCGGCTCGAAGGGTGGCTACGTCAGCTGCATGAGCACAACATTCAGGTCCCACTCCGCTGGTGGAGGCTGGACGGGAGGCTTGGAAAGCAAGAGGCCCCGCATGAAGTGGGAGACTAGAGGCTGGCCCAAGTGGGGTTTACCCTCGACAGGGAAGTGGTTGGCCGAGATGGCGCTCAGGTGAACCCAGACTGAATTGGATTTCAGTCCCACCTGCGAGAGGTGGAGGTGGTTCTGGTTCTGGAGAACAGGTCGATCTGGAGCTTGAAGCACCAGACTGAGAAGCACCGCCACTTCAGGGCATAAGCCCGTCTCGTCGAGTCCTCCTTCGACATCAGGATGTCTTCCTCCATCTCCTCTGGAAGGTGCAACAAGGCTAAAGACATCTGTTCAGCCGCCAGGCTGTCAGGGATAATGAGACCAGGTTCGGGTGAAGCACCCGTCCCTCCTCCTGCGTCAGCAGACCTGGGGTACTGCCCAGGAGGACTGGAGGTTCTGACAAGAGCTGGAGAAGAAGCAGGAAACAAGGCTGTTGAGGCCACAAAGGAGTCACGAGAATCACCGAGGTTTGGTCCTGCTGAATCTTGTGGAGGGCCCTCGCAATGAGAGGAGTGGAAGGGAATGCATACAGAAGCCCGGAGGTCCAGCTCATGAGAAATGCATCTGGGGCCACCCTGCTTGGGTGTGGTATCGGCACGCAAAAGCAGAGACGTTTCGTGTTTGCCAGGCTGGTGAACAGGTCTAAGGACGGAGTCCCCAGTGGCGGAACAGGTGGAGAACCACCTCTGGACTCAGGTACCACTTATGTGGGTGAAGGAGCCTACTAAGTGTCTGCAAGGACATTGTCCTGGCCTGGGAGATAGACTGCTCTCAGGGTTATGCCCTGGCGTACAGCAAAGCAGCAGAGGAGGACTGCCTCCCGACAGAGGCGGCAGGGGCCCATACCCCCCTCCTTGTTGATGTAGAACATCGCGACCTTGCTGGTCTGCACAAGCACTGACTTGCCTTGCAGGTGGTACTCAAAGACCTTCAGGGCCAGCCGGACCGCTTGAAGCTCAAGCAGGTTGATCTGCTGCAGAGATTCCTCGGGTGACCACCTCCCCTGGGTACAGAGGTTGCCAGTGTGCTCCCCGGCCCAACAGTGAGGCATCTGTCAAGATGAGCTCGTGTGGCTGAGTCTGGAAGGGTATGCCCCAAAGGAGGCTTTGGGGGTTCTGCCACCAATCCAGGGAACTGGCGAGGCTGCGGGAGCAAGACAGGATCCCGGAGGTGGCCCGAGGCTTGGACCCATTGCGCTTTGACACACAATTGGGCCGCTTGCATGTGCATGCAAGCGTGAGGGATTACATGGACGGTTGAGGCCATGTGCCCCAGGAGGCACAACATGGTCCACGCCGAGACCCTGGACCGGCTTTGGACCTCTGCAGCCAGGGTGCAGAGATGATCCATGTGCACTTGAGGGAGGAAGGCGGTCGCCAGTCCCATGTCGAGAAGAGCGCTGATGAACTTCAGGGTCTGCACCAGCTCGAGGTGGGACTTGGAGTAGTTGATCAAGAAACAGAGGTGCTCGAGGAGGGGGATCGTGCGCAACACCGAGAGGTGAGCCTCCTCTGCCGATGTGCTTGTGACAAGCCAGTCGTCCAGATAAGGGTAGATGGATATGCCCTGTAGCTGGAGGTGGGCTGCAGCCGCTGACAGGCATTTCATGAAGACTTGCAGGGCAGACGCAAGCCCAAAGGGGAGAACTCTATATTGGAAGTGCTCCCCTTGCACCCTGAAATGCAGGCACTTCCTGTGCTTGGGGTGAACAGGAATGTGGGCGTAAGCATCTGAGATCCAAGGAGCATAGTCAATCGCCCTGCTGGAGGAAGGGCAGCAGGACACCAAGCAATAGCATTCTGATCTTCTCCTGTACCAGAAATTTGTTCAGATTCCTGAGATCGAGGATGGGGCGCAGGCCCCCCATCCTCTTGGGAATGAGGAAGTACTGGGAGTAAAACCCCTAATCTTGAAGGTGCGGTGGAACTCTCGACCGCCTGCTGACCAAGGAGGTTGTGAGAAAAAGCCAAGTAGGCTTCGCTGGGGAGAAGGGAGAAGGGAGTCTGTCCAAAGACGATAACCATCCCGTATTACCTGAAGGACCCAGGCATCCGATGTAATGGCTTCCCATTCAGGAGTGAAAAGGGACAGGCACCCTCCCACGGGTGGAGGTGCCACTGGGAGGCGAGGGGCTATGCATTTGGTGTCAAATCCCCGGGGCTGGTTGGGGTGGTGCCTGTGTTTGAGCTTTTGGCCCCTTTGGTTTCTGGTGACCCTGAGCTCCCCCCTTTGCCATGGCTGCTGGGCGTCAGCAATGGGGCGGGCAGATAGGGTGGGTATCACTGGTAAGGGAGCCCCTTCCTCTGGGAGAATGGTTTCTTGCTGTGCTTCTTGCACGGAAGAGAAGAGGTTTTATGAGAGAGACAGGTACGAGTTACAAACTCAGTCTCAATCTCAGCTGCTTTGTCCTTCATGGGCTTGCCAAACAGTTGTTCGCCGAGGCAGGGGACATTTAAGAGCTTCTCCTGGACCCATTGTTCCAGGTCTGAAGACTGGAGACATGCTTGACGCAGAGGTGTTTGCCTCCGAGGCCTGTGGCGAAACCACCAAGCTCCTTAGTGAGGTTGTAAAGGAACATCCCCATATTCAATTGGTATGCCTGGATGTGGCATGCCAGCATGGATCCCTGGTAAGTCTTATGCTCGAGGGCATCAAGGGCACGGTATTCTCTCCCAGGTGGAACTGAAGAGTGCGACTTTGGGCTCTTCTGCTTCTGCATCACGAATTCAACTTCTATGGAGATATGGGGAAGTTGGGTCTGTCAGAACCCCAGGCTACGTTGGACCCTGTACATGGCATTGAGTCTTTTACTGACAATAGGGACCGAGGTGGGTGCTTCTCACATGCAGAGGAGCAACCAGGTCAAGATGAACGGTACAGGACTGACACTCCCTAGTGGGAGACTCATATTGCAAGATGTCAAGTTCCTCTGCCATCGGCTCCTCCTTGGTCTGTGTGGGCAAATTGAGGGCTCGAGCCATATCCCACACAAACACCAAGGAGGTGCATCCGGGAGGTGATCACCTTTGCGAGGCGGGCAGGAACGGGTCAGAAGGAAGGTCTCTATGGACTTGGGTTTCAGGGGACATGTTCCTGTCCAATTCCAAGCCTGAGAGGTCCAAGGAGGACTGAGTCAGGCTGATCTCCATGCCCAGTGGCCAAGGCCCCCTTGGAGCCGGAGGCACTGACTCTGGAAGACCTTGCCCCCAAGGAACAGGACGGCGAGCGAGACCAGTGCAAAGGATCCTCACGAGGCCCACAGCTCTCAGGGGTTTCAAAGACAGTTCTCAAGAACCCCATCAAGGGACCCATGGTCTCAAGGCACGAGCCAGCCATACTGGGCAAAAGTGCTTGCTGGGCAGCTAGGAAGGCAGAAACGCTGTGCTCTAGTACCAGCATATGGGACTCCCACTCAAGAGTGGGTCCCTGTGCCATCGACGTGGAGGAGAGGGGTCCTTGCAGGGATGACCCTCAGGAGACCAGGGGGCCATCACCAGAGGCCTCCGTATCCGTACAAGGTATCTTTCGAGACCGCTCCTTGTCAGACTCTCGGGAACACCAAGGAGGGCTAAAGGAACGAGTGCAAGACCGCTAGCACATGTCTGGAGCCCCCGACAACGAATTTGAGGTCATCTCTTGCTGTTCCACCTTGGACAAACCCTGATTGGAGTGATGCATGGGGTGCAGAGTCACTGCAGGAGAACCCCCAAAAGCAGTGGATTGGTGGGGCAAGGCGCCACTGGGGACTCTGGGGCTGTCTTATGGAAAATGTTGGACTTCGGCTTACGGCTTAGCAAGGCCTTAGCAAACATTTTCTTACAGAGCGAGCAGAGTTCTGGGTTGTGGTTGGCACCCAGACACCACAGACAATGGTCGTGGGTGTCTGTGAGCGACATTCTTGGAACATCTGTCATTTTTTGAAGCCGGTGGCCATGGGGGCAAAAAGAATCCCTGCGAGGTAGAAGCCCCTCAAGGCCAGCAGTTGGAAAAAAAGGGCCCGAAAAGAAAAAAAAATAAAGGAAAAAAAAAGGCGATCCCCTGGTCCACAGCTGGAGCAGGGGCAATGGGAGGATGGGAGAGGATTGGTGTTGCCAGAAAAAAAAAGGGGCCAAAAATCTGGAGAAAAAAATACTTTCCCCCCCGAGAGGCTCTGCAGAAAAAGGGAGACCGAGCAAGATGGCACCTTTGAGCAGGAAGAGGATCACGCATGCGTGGCAGCAATCCCAGAGGCTTTCTTTGAAAGCTGGGAGAATTGCTCCACAAAGGCTCAGTCTGTGCCGACATCACCCATGTGAGGACTGACTTCTTGCTTGTTCCTGGAGAAGTAGGGATTGTTTAAAGAAAGGACCTTCAATGAGTCCTTTTCAATATCTGTCCTGAAGTATACAAAAAACCCAAGTTTTAAAACTGCTCTGAAAACTAGCCTTACAAATTGAAGAGGATTTTAGGATCTCTGGTAACCTTTTTACTATTTTCAGGCTGGTATTCATAACATTAAGAAATGCCATACTGGGTCTGACCAAGGTCCATCAACCCCAGTATCCTGTTTCCAACAGTGGCCAATCTAGGTCACAAGTACCTAGCAGTTTCCCAAAACGAGACAGGTTCCACAATGCTTGTATTGGGGCAAGCAGTGGATTTCTCGGGTCCACTTCAATAATAGTTTATGGACTTTTGCTCCAGGAACTTGTCCAAGCTTTTCTTAAAGCCAGCTACACTAAAAGCTTTTACTACATCCTCCAGTAATGAATTCCAGAGTTTGATTACATGTTGAGTGAAAAAATTATTAGTCTTAAACATGTTAGACTGTAGCTTCACTGCATGTCCCCTAGTCATCCTACTTTTTGATAGAGATCCATCTACATTTACCAGTTCCACTCCATTAATTTAAGTCTATCATATCTCCCCCCAGCCATCTCTTTTCCAGGTTGAAGAGCCTAACCTTTTAAGCCTCTCCTCATAGGGGTATTCTTCCAATCCCATCACCATTTTGGTGGTTCTGTACCTTTTCGAATACCACTATATCACTTTTAAGATAAGGTGACCAGAATTTCACACAATATTCAAGATGTGGTAGCACCATGGAATGATACAGAGGCATAATATCATTTGTTTCATTCTCCATTCCTTTCCTTATGAAAGCTAGTATTCTACTGACATTCCTGGCCGCCGCTGCACACTGGGAGGAGGGTTTCAACTTATCCACGATGATGCCTAAATATTTTTTGTTTGGTGGTTCCTAATGTGGAACCTTGCATCATATAACCATAGTCTGGGTTCATTCTTTCCTAGGTGCATAACTTTGCACTTGTCTACATTAAATTTCATCTGCCATTTGAATGTCCAGTCTTCCAATTTATCAAGGTCCTCATGCAATTTTTCACACTCCTCTTCCATTTACAACTTTGAATAATTGTGTCCTCTGCAAATTTGATTACCTCACTTGTTATTCTCATTTCCAGGTCATTTACAAATATGTTAAAAAGCAGCAGACCCAGCACAGCTCCCTGGAGTACTCCAAGATTCACAGTTCTCCATTGGGAAAAGGTGAAATTAGACTTACCTGCTAATTGTTGTTCCTTAAGGAACTCCAGTCTAGTCCCAACATCTGGGGTTTAAGCACCTCCTCCAGCAGCTATGGAGACTGAGAAACGTCATTCTTCTGATGACACTGGCTCAAATACCCCCGGGACCACCTCCTCTGTCCAGTAATCTATTGACAAAGCAGACTCACCCGAGCAACAATTAAGTAGCAAGAACTAGCAATGGCATCGCAACTCAATCTTAACTCATTTAAAGGGAAAAAATGATTTAGGTAGCTTCCTTTTTTTTTTGCCAAAGAAAAAACAGCAGACCCGGATCTGCCCTGTGCCACACTCTCACTCCCCGAAGGATCCAAACACCCCCTGGAAACCCCCTTTTTCTGAACCATCCCCCCCCCCTCCGTATATGGTTCTTACTGGCATATTAGCTTTCTACCCTTAATGCTTTTAGCCCCAACACCGTGCTTCAGGCCAACAGCAGAGAACCAATCAGGGAGGGAAATGGGACTAGACTGGAGTTCCTTAAGGAACAATTAGCAGGTAAGTCTAATTTCACCTTCCTTATCGTCCCTCCAGTCTAGTCCCAACATCTGGGGATGTAAGAGCAGTACAACCTTGAATCAACGGGAGGGACCCGCCAGGCCAGCCTGAAGCACCACTGTGCCAAAGCTAGTATCCCTTTCTGCCTGCACATCGAGACGGTAATGTTTAACAAACGTATTAAATGACGACCATGTAGCTGCTTTACAAATCTCACTAGCCGGCACCAGACTGCACTCCGCCCCAAGATGTTGCCTGCGCCCTTGTCGAATGAGCTCTGATGCCGTCCGGCACTGACCTCCCTTTGAGAATGTAGGCTGAGGCGATCACTTCCTTAAGCCATCTTGCCAGGGAAGCCTTACTAGCCGCTTCCCCCTTTTGTGCTCCTCCAAAACAAAAAGCCTATCCGACTTTCGGAACTTGCTGTCCTCCAAAGATACCTTTTTAGTGCTCTCCGAACATCCAGAGAGTGCAAGGATCCTGAACCTGATTTTCCTCCCGAGTCACTAAAGATAGAGAAACGACCTGATTCACATGAAACGCTGAAACCACCTTTGGCAAGAACGACGGAACTGGCCTTAAGACCACCTTATCATAAAAGGATAGAAAAGGCTTTCAACACGATAAAGCTTGAGCTCTGAAATTCTACGCGCCGAACAAATCGCCACTAAAAATACTGCCTTAAGTGTCAGATCCTTATCCGACGCCCTCGCCAAAGGCTCAAACAGCTCGTGCGCTAATGCGTCCAACACCAAAGCTAGATCCCACCGTGGAACCGGAGATCTACAAGGAGGCTTAAGAGACACTGCTCGTAAAAAGCGTTTCACATCTGGGTGCGTTCCCAGCGACTCCCCTTTTATCTTCCCTCTAACACGTGAGCGCAGCTACCTGCACTCAAGGAAGCCGCTGCCAAGCCCTTGTCAAAGCCATCCTGCAAAAAGGCCAGCACGTGTGACACCGAAGCCCCCAAGGCTTGCAATGCCCTGTCCTCACACCATGCTTCAAACACCCGCCAGATCCGAACATACGCCAAAGACGTAGAACTTCTCTTAGACTTCAACAAGGTGGAAATGACTGCTGGGGAATATCCCCTTGCTCTCAGCCGCGCCCTCTCAAGAGCCAGGCCGTAAGCGAGAATCGATCTACCTGGGGCATCAGGATGGGACCCTGAAACAGAAGATCCTTCCGAACCAGAAGCTGCCAGGGCTGGTCTACCAAGAGCCTGATCAGATCCACGTACCACGGTCTTCGCGGCCAATCTGGAGCTATTAAAATCACTGTTCTTCCCTTGTGACCTTCTACTCTTTGCAGCACTCACCCCCTATTAAGACTCAGGGGGGAAAAATATACAGAAGCTGCCGTTCCAGCCACCTTTGAATGAGCGCATCAAGGCCCTCAGACATTCTTTCCTTTCTTCTGCTGAAGAATCTGCTCGCCTTGGCGGATTCCAACGTCGCCATTAGATCCATCACCGGCTCTCCCCAGCGGCTCACCACCAAATCGAACATCTCTGGATGAAGCCTCCACTCTGCTGGATCCACCTCGACTCGACTCAAAATCGGCCGTCACATTGTCTACTCCTGCCACATGCGACGCCGACAGCGCCTCCAGATGCACTTCGGCCCACTCTAACAGCTGTTTGGCCTCCGCTTCCAGTGGCGCACTCCCAGTGCCGCCTAGTCGATTGAGGTAGGCCACCGTGGTTGCATTGTCCGAGAACACGCGCACGGCCTTACCCTTTAGAGAAGCCTGAAAAGCTCTCAACGCCAACGCCACCGCTCTCAACTCCGACCTGTTGATGGACCATGCCTTTTCCTTGTCGGTCCACTGGCCCTGGGCAAAAGTTCCTTCGACGTGTGCTCCCCAGCACAACAGATTGGCATCCGTCGTAAGATGCCCCCAAGCGGGCGTCTCCAGGGGCATTCCCTTCTCCAGCACCCCTGGAGTCAACCACCACTGTAACGCCTGCCTCGTCTCTGCCTGACACAGCAGCACCCAGGAGAGTGGATCGTTCTGGTGAGACCATCTTCTGAGCAGCGCCCTCTGCAACGGTCACATGTGTGCCCGCGCCCACGGAACCAACTCTAGTGTCGCTGCCATTGTACCTAGCAATTGCAGATAATGCCATGGCGTGGGAATCCTGCGGCTGAGAAAGGTGCGAACTAGGGATCTCAAGCCCTCTGCCCTCATCCGAGGCAGAAACACTCTCCCTATCTGCGTATCGAACTGCACCCGGAGATACTCTAGCATCTGACGGCTGCAGCCTGCTCTTTGCCTGGTTTATCACCCAGCCTAGACTCTGCAACAACTGTGCCACTCTGGCAGTCGCCACCTTGCTCTCTCTCCAGGACTTTGCTCGCACCAACCAATCATCTAAATAGGGGTGCACAAGAATCCCTTCTTTCCGCAATGCCACTACCACCACCATGACTTTGGTAAACGTCCACGGCACCGTTGCCAACTTGAATGGCAACGCTCGGAATTGAAAATGTCCCATTGGCAGAGCAAACCTGAGGTATTTCTGATGCTCTTGTCGAATGGGTATGTGAAGGTACGCTTCCGACAAATCCAGAGCCGTCAAACTCTCCTGCCCTTACCGCCACAATCACTGACCATAGAGTTTCCATATGAAAATGCGAGACGCGCAGACACCAATTCACCTTTTTGAGATCCAAATTCGGCCAAAAGGATCCCTCCTTTTTTGGTACCACAAAAATAAATGGAGTATCGACCGTACCCACACTGATCCTGTGGTACCAGAACCACCGCGTCGAGACTCAGTCTGTCTCTTGCACAGCACGTACCTTCAGAGGGGACTTGCAAGGGGACTGAACCTAAGCGTTGGCCACTGGGCACTGGAATTCGAGAGCATACCCTTCCCGAATGACTTCCAATATCCACTGGTCGGTGGTAATTCAGGCCCAAGCAGGATAAAACTCCTGTAACTGACCTCCTACGGAAACCACCGCTGCCTGGGCCCCCCTGGCTTCATTGCGTCTTTCTAAGGTTCGAGGAAGAGGCTGCAAATCCTCTACTTGCTCCTCGAAAACCTCGAAACCCCTGGTTCTTATAAGCGAAACGCCCCTTCTGAAACTGGCCAAAATGAGCCGGACGGAAACGGCGAAATTCCCTCTGCTGATTCTTGTGAACCGGAACAGGTCTCCCCTGCTTCTGCTTGTCCTCCGGGAGTCTACCTCCCTTAGACTCCCCCAAATCCTTTACCAACTTATCCAAATCTTCACCGAGCAGCTTACCCCTAAAGGGGAGCTTACCTAATCGTGCCTTGGAGGACCCATCTGCCGCCCAATTTCGCAGCCACAGATAGCGCCTAGCCGCTATCACCAATGCCATACTCTTAGACAGGCTCCTAATAAGATCATAATGAATGTCTGCCAGGTAAGCCGTCGAGACTCCAACTTAGATGCCCCCTCTTCACACTCTTCCAACTGATCTCCATGAATATGCTGAGACCAGCGGAGACAGGCACGAGCCACCCAGGCTCCACAAACCGATGCCTGCAAGGACAGCGCACTGATGTCGAATACCTGCTTCAATAAGATATCTAACTTCCTGTCTTGCGCATCCTTGAGAGCGGCACTACCTTCCACCAGGATGGTAGTCTTTTTGGTCACTGCCGAAACTGCTGCATCCACCTTAAATAGCTCCCTATCCTGATCCACCAATGGGTATAGGCGAGCCATAATCCTGGAACCTTTAAAGACCACTTCAGGCATGTCCCATTCCTCCTGAATCATTTCCCTCATCATTCTATGAACCGGGAAGGCCCGTTGAGTCTTACGGAAAGCCTGCAACAAAGGATCCTCTAAAGAGGCATCCTCTGTTGGTCCTTCAGAAGGCATATTCAGCGCCTTTACAGTCTCGCCGATGCGCGCAGGTAACTCGTCTCGGTGGAACACCCTGACCACCCTTGCCTGATCTTCGGGCTCCGTCAACTCACCTTCCTCCAACTTGTCCTCCATTGACTGCTCCCCGTCCTAGGAGAGAGGACTCTGATGCAACGGACTGCTCTTGTAAATGCTTTCCCTTTTTAGATCTCTTTAAAGGCACCTCTAGAAGACCTAGATCTACAGGGGTCCCTTGGTGTTTTACGGTCCGGTCTGCTGCCGGCTGATCTGCCTCAGCGTTCCTAGTACTGCTCCTGAACGCTTGGTGTAATAATGCCATAAAATCTTGCGAAAATATCGCCGCCAACCCTCCCGGCAAGGCCGGCTGAGCAGTAGGAACATCTGGAGCCGAGGAGGGCCCCGCCACCGGCTCCTGCAAAGGAATTGGAGGAGGGGCAGGCGCTGCCAAAAAAAAGACTCTTCTGGCCCTCTGCCAGTATCTCTACCGCCGGTTCCATTGAGCTGGCTTCTTGGGAGCAGGACTTAGATACCTGTTTCTGCTACTATTCCTTTCTTAACACCACACATCAAACACGGCCCCTTAGATGGCATTTCCTGCTTACAAACGGCAGGGTCCGCTTAGGGCTTCTATTATACTTCCCTACCAGCAAATAATAGGACCACAGCACTATATTATAATGATACCCAACCTGAAATATATCTAAAATATGTATCTATATATATACCAATACACATATACCTATATATATATATATCTCCCTGACTAAAGCCATTTAACCTCTTGAATCCACGCAGTCGGGACCTGAAAGGCCCGACAACTGCTTTAACTGACTTATCCCGTCCCGCTGACAAACTACACTCCAACGGCCCGAAAAACAAAGGGCCCCCCACGACAGCCTTACTACAGGCCCGATGCACTCAGAGCTCTTCCCACGCGGCCGCAACTATCCAGAGCGGAGAGGCAGATAACCCAGCCTGCGAAGGATCCCCCGATAAGGCGCTTACCTCCGCGCTGAACTGAATTGCGCCACATGCTCTTCTTTGTGCTCAGCCGGTCAGCGGCTTCCGCAGTGAGGAAGGAACACAGGAGCCAGTCTTACCGGGCCCAGAGGGCTTGGCAGGCAGAGCCACACTGCTCTTTCTCCCGTCTGTGTTCCTCTGCTGCTTTTGCTGGTTCCTCACCCAAGCCTTGGGTTCTGGAACTGACGCTTGGCCCTTCAAGCTGCCGCTTCTCACCTTCCTCCTCAGCCCTCTGAGTGACACTGAAAAGGGAGGGAGACAGGAAGGGGGCCTCAGCACAGCCTCTCTCAAGGAGATCTCTAATTTTATTTTATTTATTTATTTATTTTTATTTATTTTTTAAACTAAATGCTTTCTACAATAAACCCCAATCTAAACTATTCTAAACTATTCTGCTTAATCGTTCCTCCAGTGAGCCTCAACCCCAGGCTCACCACCCTCCAGCTGCTATGGAGACTGAGATTACAGGACAGAGGCGGTGGTCCCGGGGGTATTTGAACCAGTGTCATCAGCAGAATGACGTTCTCAGTCTCCATAGCTGCTGGAGGAGGTGCTTAAACCCCAGATGTTGGGACTAGACTGGAGGGACGATAAGGAATTGGACATTTAGCCCTACCCTCTTGCTTTCCCTTTAAGCAATTCCTGATCCACAATAGTACTATCCCACGACTTTGTAATTTTGCCAAGAGTCTCAAGAGGGACCTTGTCAAAGGCTTTCTGAAACCCAGATACACTATAGCAACCATCTCACCTTTGTCTACCTGTTTATTCACACCTTCAAAAACCAAAAATAAAACAGATTAGTAAGACAAGACTTTCCTTGGCTAAAGGTCCACAGGGAAGAGGCACAAGTACTCGCAATTACCACAACACCAAAGTATCAAAACATAAGCTTTATTGAAAACTGGATCAATGCCAAGGCAACCAACAAAAGAACAAAACCCAGTACAGCATGTTTCAGCGTGGCATTCCTCAGTCGTGGATCTTGCCTTTCAGCATAGAGTATAAGCAAACACTTATCTTAAGTGTCTGCACCAATGGTTCCGCAGGGTCAGTGAAACCATGATGGCTTTCTCCCACTAAACCGTGACTATCTACATGCTCAGTAATTGTTCTTTATAATGGTTTCTACCATTCTACCTGGTACTGACATCAGGCTCACTGGTCTAGTTTCCCAGAACACGCCCTGGAATCCTTTTTAAAAATTGGCGTTACGCTGGCCATTCACCAATCTTCAGGTATTTCAGATTTTAATAGTTCACAAATTAGTAATAGGTCTGCAATCTTATATTTCAGTTCTTTCAATACCATCGGATGTATACCATCCAGTCCAGGTGATACATCTTTTTGATAAACTAAAGATGAGTAATAAATCTTCCCGGTTTATCAATATTTCTCACAATTCTTCTGATGCATCACCTTTAAATACCATTTCAGTCATGGGTAACTTCCCTACATCCTCGGTAAAGACCGAAGCAGATAACTCATTCTCTCTCTCTACTATGGCCTTGTCCTCTTAGTGCCCCTTTTACCCCTCTATCATCTAATGGTTCAACTGACCAAGATTTTTTGCTACGAACGTACTTATATAAGTTAGTATGCATTTTTGCTTCCATGGCAAGTTTTTCTTCTGAATTCTCTTTGCCTGTTTTATCAGTGCTTTGCATCTACAGTAGTGGCCAAAAAATTAAGGCAGAGTCCAAAATATCAGAATTTTATTAGAAAAGTACGTGTTAGTCACTTTCATGGTCAAAAGCTTTAAGAACCAAAGAAATGTCATTTTCAAAGTTTTATTCAGGAAACAATATATGTGTCAATATTTGATAGGGTGTCCATGATTTTTCAGCACAGCCTGGATTCTTGTAGGCATACTGTCAACTAGCGTTTTTCAGTATGCTGGAGTGATTTCGTTGACCCATACATGCTTGAGTATGTCCTTTAAATCTGCTTCTGAAGTTGGACGGTGTGCTGACACCTTTTTCTTCATAAGATTCCAACAGTTTTCAATTACACTGAGATCCAGAGAGTTTGATAGCCAACTTGGTAGCAATTTGATCTTGTTGTCCAAGAACCATTTTTTGGCTGTTTTTGCAGTGTGGCAGGGTGCCGAGTCCTGCTGAAATATAGTTGTGCCAGAAACATGTGTATTTTAACTTTACTATTCAGCACAGATATTTTGCAGCATTTACTCTTTCACCTTTCTCAAAAATGTGCAGGCAACATTGTCCATTCGCCGAGATACCACCCCATACCATGACCGATGGTGGGTGTTTAACAGTCTTGATCGTGTACTTCGGATTGTCTCTTGCCTGCTGGTCGACTGACGTAGTTGTAACCATTCCCACGTACTTGTTGAAATGTACTTTCATCTGTGAACATTACCCTCTCCCACCATTCAGCAGCTTGTCTTTCATCTTGCTACAAAAAACTGTATGCAGGCAGCAATTTGTTTCCTGGTCATCATAGGTTTCTTGGCAGGTCTTCTGGCCACGAGTTTGAATTCATCCACAAGCTGGACAGATCTGTCACTTATCTTTATTCCTCGATCTTTAGCTAACTGAGCCACACGTTGAGATGAAGTATATGGACTAGATGTAATAATGCTTTTGAGGAATCAGTCATCTCGTCCAGTAGTTATCCATCTGCACCCACATTTCGAACGTGTACGGCCACCTGATTTCAGAACATTTTGAACTGCACACCTTGATATATGCAAATGTTTTGCAATAGCACATTGCGAATATCCTTCAGCATGGCGTGTGACAACTTGTCCCTTCACAAAGTCATTAATATCACACTTTCTACCCATCTTGATTGTATATTTTACATGTAACTTTCAATCTTTTCCTAGTTGTAAACATTCAAAACTTAATCCAAAAAAACTACTACAGAGTGTAAGTAAACTAAAATGGACACAAGACACATGGTGTGACTAATCGTCATTCTGATTAAATAAGTAAGCACATGTGACATCTCCACAGTACATTAATAAATTGTAGAAAAAGATACCTGCCTTAATTTTTTGGCCACTACTGTAACTTGCCAGTTTGTCATTTGACTCCTTTTTCCATTTACTGGAAGATATTTTGGCTATACAGCCTCTCTGACCTCACCTTTAAACCAAGCTGGCAGTTTTTTGGACTTTCTTCCATTTTCTCCGGGAACAAGAATCAGTCTTCACATATGGGTATCGTCAGTACTGACAGCCTGTGCGGGAACACTCCCCAGCGTCCAATTGGAAAGCTTTTGGGAGCAACCCACTGCACCTATGCATCTGCCTTCCCAAGTCTTCTCAGTTGAGTTTGTAGATGAGAGATAGAGGAAAAATTCTCCCCCCCCCCCCCAAGGAATTGTAGGGTGACAGTTGTGAAGACTGACTCCTGCTGTTCCTGGAGATCGCCTGTTACAGGTGAGTAACACTATCTCCAGGAACAAGCAAGAATGCAATCTTCACAAATAGGAATCACTAGCTCCAAGGTACCAGACTGGAAGTGGTAGCAGTGGTATCCCTGAGGCTAAGAATGGAGCCGAGAATGTGTGGATACCAAGTGACCCCATTGGGCTATTGCAGTTGGCAAGACCATTGTCAGGAGAAGCCTAGAACAGAGGGTAGAAATTGCAGTTAAGTCCCAAAAATGTACTGGAGGACAGCCTGGCCAAAGACAGCATTATGATGGGAGTCCCGTTCAAGCAGTAGTGTGCAACAAAGGTATGAATGGAGTACCAGATAGCTGCTCGACAGATCTCATCAATGGAGATGGAACGAAAGTTGGCAACTGAGGTTGCCATGGCTCACAAGTTGCGAGTTGTGACATGACCCTCAAGGGAGAGCCCAGCTTGTGCATAGATAAAAGCCATTCAGACATTCAACCCAGATGGATGGGGTGTGCCTGGTTACTGGCAGGCCAAGGTGACTTGGATCAGAGGAAATGAATAATTGAGAATTTCCTATGATTTAGTTCTGTCCAAATAGAAAGCCAGTATGCACTTGCAATCTCGAGTATGTGGCGCTGCTTCAGTCCTAAAGGCATATGGTCTGGGGAAGACCAGTAGTATCACCAATTAGTTGAGGTGGGAAGGAGAGACCTCTTTCAGAAGGAACTGTGGATGAGTATAGAGAACCTCCTTGTCATGGTGGAACCGTGTGTATAAAGGATCCAACACCAAAACCTGCAGTTTGCTGATGTGGTGAGCCAAGGTGAGAGCGATAAAGATTGTGTTAAAAGAAAACTTTTAAAGTGGTGGCTAAAGGCTCAAAGGAGACTTTAGAAGTTGTTCTAGGACCACTTTGAGGTCCCAGGCCACAGGTGGCCATTTGATCAGTGGCTTGGACAGCAGAAAACCATCTGAGAAGGCAGAGGGGTCGATATGCTTTGGAGTACACCAGAGTGAATCTTTGCCATTTGAAGGCATAAGAACGTCTGGTATATGGCTTGCAAGATGCAAGCAGGATGTCCTTGACCTGTTGTGGAAGATCAAAGTCAAAGATTATGCTTTCAGCAGCCATGGACTTGTGGACTGAGATGGAGAAGCATCCCATGATCCTAAGAAAGGTGGTCAGGCGCATGTCCCAGGCTGAGAGGTAGAGTCAGTGCCAGACAAGTCAGCAGAGGGAACCATGGCTGATGGCCAGTAAGGCGCTATTATGATTATGGAGCCCTTGACAGCCTACAGCTTGAACAGGGCTTGGGTATTAAGGGGATAGGCAGGAATGCATAAAGGCGGCCCTTCCCAATGGAGATGGAAGACATCTGTTCTATGGCCGTGCCAGGAAATAAACCTCAAGAAAAACACTGGAAAATGTGCATTCTCCTGGGTGACGAACCTATCTATTCTGGGGGTCTTCCACATGAGGAAGATCCAAGATGCCATTTCCCAATTTAAAGTACACTCGTGTGGATGTGGGATATGGCTGAATCTCTCCGCAAGGAGATTGAGTTTGTATAGGAAATACACTGTTGTGAGATGGATACGGTGTGCAATGGAGAAGCAGCAAATATGAAGGGCTTCCTGGCAGAAGGGATAGGAATCCATTCCACCCTTCTTGCTCACATAGAACATGGCCACCTCATTCTCCATTCAGGTCAGACTAAGACCTGTTTGCCCTTCTGTAGGGGAGGGACAGCGGTCTTTTTGGAGAAGCTGGTCCTCGTTATGAACTCCGTCTCCAGCTTGGCAGCCTTGTTGGTCATGTGTTTGCCAAAGAGGTTCTCTCCTTGGCAAGGGATCTTTATCTTTATCTTTATTTCATATTTGATAAACCGCTTAGGCCGAAACATTAAAGCGGTGTACAAAGAAAATAAAAAGTCAACACTGCAAACTACGGAAAAGAACGCCAAAAATCAACAGGAAAGAAAGAGAAAGGATAGCGCAAAGCAAAAGACAGAAAACAATAATCACAACCAAGCACAAACAGACCCAACCAACACTGACAAACAGGGGGGATAACAGGACCAAAACTCAACTGGGACAAGACAGCAACCAACTGTTGCATCAGGGAAGGGAATCTAGGGGGAAGGTCAAATGCTTTTCGAAATAGATAGGTTTTAAGTGAGGCTTTGAATTGAGGATAAGAGATTGAGACGAAGGGACGAGGGTAGGGCATTCCACAACCACGGACCAAGGAAGAAAAAGGCAGAGTGACGGGTCTTTTCAAGATGTGCATGGGAAGGGGAAGGTAAGGACAGACGATTAGCGTGGAGAGCACGGAGCTGACGATAGGGTGTGTGCGGAGAAACCAAATCAGCCAAGTACAGAGGGTTATTGGTGTAGATAGTACGGTGAGTGAGGATGAGAAGTTTATAGTGAAAACGAACACGCAGGGGCAGCCAATGTAGGCGGAAGAGGATAGGAGTGATGTGATCGAAACGGCGGGCAAAAGTGATGATACGGGCAGCGGTGTTTTGAATAAGCTGAAGACGTTGGAGCTGATAATTGGGAAGGTTGGCCATGAAAACGTTACAGTAATCGAGTCGGCTAGTAATTAGAGCAAGGACGAGAGTAACCAAGGATTCTAGAGGAAGAAATGTACGAACAGCCCGAATTTGACGGAGGGTAGCAAAACAGCACCTGGTGAGGGAGGAGATGTGATCACGAAAGGAAAGGGAAGAGTCAAGAACCACCCCGAGATACCGGAAGGAGGATACGAGAGGAATGGGAATAGAGTCGATCACGGGGGCAATAGAGGGACATGAACCACTGAGGGATACCCACATAGCCGTGGATTTAGATGGGTTAAGATGCAGGAAATGTTGAGAAAGCCAAGAAGCCACATGAGAAAGGCAGGAATTGAAGGGGGAGAGATCCAAAGTGGAGAGGTGTGATAGAGCAAGATGATATCGTCTGCATAGACATAGGAAGATACCGAGTACTGCTGTAGTAAAAGAAGTAGAGGAGCCAGGAAAATGTTAAACAAAGGAGACAATACAGAACCTTGGGGGACACCACAAGTAAGGGGAAGAGGGGAGGATGATTTTCCATTTAGGGTGACAGAAAAGGATCGAGCAGTGAGAAAGGAGCGAAACCAACAAAGAACTGTACCACGTAGCCCTACCTCCGCAAGACGAGTGAGAAGAAGGGTGTGATCAATTAAATCAAACGCAGCAGACAGATCAAGAGAAACCAACAAAGTAACATCACCGCGATCATGTGCAACGTGAAGTTCATTCAGAACCGCTAAAAGGACTGTATCAGTGCTGTGGCCCTGCCGAAAGCCAGCTTGCCGGGGGTGAAGAGTGTTGGTGGATTCAACGTGAGAAGACAACTGATTGAAGACAAAACGTTCCAGAAGCTTAGCCAAGAAGGGGAGATTTGAAACATGACGCCAGTGAGCAGGGACAGATGGGTCGAGGGATGGTTGTTTTAGGAGAGGATGAACAATTGCTGACTTCCACGGGGAGGGGGACAGGCCAGAGGATAAACTAGAGTTGATAATGGAAGTGATGATCGGGATCAACTGTAGCGAAGGCTCTGACAGCCAACGGGAGGGAATTGGGTCTAGGGCACATGTGGTCTTTCGGGAGGTAGACAGCGTTGAAAGAAGTTCAGCAGGAAGAACCGGATGGAAGGAGGACCAGGTATGGGCAAGAGCTCGATTGGACATGGGGGAAGAAGACGGGGGTGAGTGATCAATGGCGGGCAAACTGCAGGTGGAAGCAGGTGGCGAGGGCGGAGGTGGAGGAGGAGAGGAAAAGGAGGCACGTAGGGTAAGAACTTTGTCTGAAAAGAAGGCAGCCAGGGAATGAGAGTCAGGGGCCCCTGTAGTCAAGATACTGTGAGAGCTAGTGGATGAGAGTTTCCACAAGATAGTGAAGAGCTGGCGAGAAGAGTTTGCCACTTCTGAAATCTCAGCTGCATAAGCAGCCCATTTGGCTGATTGAACAGCTGAATGGTAATCAGCATAGAGCTGCTTGAAGCGGACATATAGATCAGGAGAGTGATGACGGGACCAACGGCGTTGCACCTGGCGGAGTTGGGTCCGCTGCAGCCGCAATGCCGGGTGAAACCAGGAGGAATGACCAGAGGAGGACAGGCGATGACGGGGGCACAGCGGTGCCAACTGGTCCAAAGCTTCTGAAAGGAGGGAGTTCCAGAGGGAGGCTTGGCTATTGGGTGAAAGCGATGCAAAATATGGAGGGAAAACAGAAGAAGCGGGGGGAAAGGAACTCAGGGTGGCAGGAGTTAAGCGGCGACGAGGGGGAGGGGGTGAAGAGGGTACCGGGAGCGGAGCGATCACCTGGGATGAATGTGTAACCGAAAAAAGGACACAGCGGTGATCAGACCAAGAGATATCCAATGTGGAGGGGGGGGGGGGGAGATCTCAGCTGACAGCATAGAAGAGGACAAAACTAAGTCCAGGGTATGACTGGCAGTGTGGGTAGGACCTGTGACATGTTGAAAAGCAATATCGTGAAAGAAGTTCAGAAAGGCATGGTCCTTCTGCCTGCTAGGATTGTCAACATGAATATTGAAAGACCAGTTTGTCCTGAACCCACTGCTCGAGGTTGGATGACTGTAGCCAATCTTGGCAGTGTGCACAGATATCCGCCGCCACCGCTACTCAAGCCGCCAAATCGAAACCAGTCATAGGCTGCTTCAGACATGAATTTGGAGCACTCAGACTGCCTTGGCCAGGTTCTTGAACCACTGCAAGGGTTCCTCAGAGAGATCAGCTGAGAACCCGGCAGGTTCCTTTGCAGGTCTCTCAGATACATACCCATGTACAGCTGGTAGGCCTGGATGCAGCCGATAAGCATTGAGCCCTAGTAGCACTTTCTGCCAAGTTCATTCAGGGTGTAGGCCTCCCTAACAGGGGGCACCAAGGAATGCATCTTTTGGCTTTTCAGTCGATGTATGGCTGACTCCACACCATAGAGTTATGCAACAGCTGTGACTTTTGGAAGCTTGGGCTTTGGTGGACTCAATACATTGAGTGAAGCCATTTGCTCATTACCAATAAAGCCGTTGTCTCCCACATTTGGAGCATCAGCAGTTCCAGGATGGGAGGGATGGGCACCGTGAGTGATTCATGCGAAGTGGCCTCGTACTGGAGGATTTCCAACTCATCCACACAAGGGTCCTCCTCTGACTTGGTTGGGAATGCCAGGGCTTAGACATGTCCTTGACAAAGTCAAAGAAACCCATATCCTCGGGCGGGGATCACCGCCAAAGCTCTGAGATGGGAGAGTCAGATGGAATGTCGTGGTGGCAACAGGTATCGGGGGGCTCCTTGTCCTCCGTCTCCCACTCAGAGTAGTCCGTCAAGGACTCATAGGAGGGCTGCAAGGACCTCAAGGATTGCCTCCAGGGATGTTTTGGACATCAAGGGCCCATGGACAGGGTGGATGAACTGGTCATGCCCAACAGCACCCACTACTGGTCCATGAAGGCAGACAAACTGTGCACCAGAGCCGCCATTCTGGACTCCAGATCAGAAGACTCCACAACCTTCAGCGTAGGCACTGAGGGACTCTGGCCCGATGCCAGCTCCCCTGAAGGGGAATCCTCAACAAGGATGGTGTCTGGAGACTAAGGCTGGTCCACGGTTGGATCCTTTGGGGGACCTTTGCAGGCTGCTCTTTCTCCAACGCCTCAGACGGATGTCTTGGACTGCAAGACCGGGGCACACCAGGCTGGTCGGAACTGTCCAAGGACACTGCCTTTGAGGGTTTCTTCTTCTTCCTGGGTTCCATCAAGGGAGAACCCCTATCAGAGGACACACACTGAGGCTCTGGTTCGGAAGATTCTGCCCGAGATGTCAGGATCTCGGACAAGGCCCTGGCCTTCGGAAGCACTGAGGACTCTGGGGAAAACTTATGCTGCTGCTGGCAACTCTTGAGGGCCTTGCTGGACATTCTCTTGCAGAGACCACAAGCTGCCAGGTCATGGTCTGGCCCAAAGCAGCAGAGACAGCAGTCGTGTGTGTCGTCAAAGACAATTTGAGAGCACTGATCACACCTAAAACCACTAGTAGCCATGGGGGAAAAGAGTACCCCTGCAAGGTCGAAGACTCTCCAGGCTGCCAGTGGGAGAAAAAGGGCACGAAGACACCAGAAAAAGAACGAAAACTACAAAAATAGACCGAACTCTATGCCGAGGCAACAAGGTCGGTATGTGGGAAGAATACTGGTGCGATACAGGAGGGTAGTATGAAACTCAGAAAAATCAACTTTTTCTGGGGATAAGCCAGACAACAGCCAAAGGGCTCTGTGGAGAAAAGGAGAACCGAGCAAGATTGCAGCCTTGGGCAGGAAGGGGACTACACATGCATGGTGGAATCTCCCAAAGATTTTCTTTGAAAGCTGGGGGGATGCTTCAGCAAGGGCTCTGTCAGTGCCGATGTCACCCATATGCAAGGACTGACTTCTTGTTTCCCAGAGAATAGGAAATTTGTTTGCAAGAGGTTTGTGGGATAATTCCTTATGGAGGTGGTAGGGGGAAAGGTTTCAAAATGAAGCAGATAGCCCATTTGGACAATGTTGAGAGCCCACTGCTCTGATGAGACGAGGTGCCACCTGTGGGCATAGGAACAGTGTCTACCTATGTGTAGGGATGACCATGCAGAAGCAGAGTAGCTATGCTGTCTAGGAAGGAGTCGAAAAACCTGGTTTTAGCTTAGGCTGTGCAGTTGGTTGTGGCTTAGGTATCTTAGGCTTTTTGGGCTGGTGAGGGCCCTGCTGTTGCTACTTAGGTTGGTAAGCAGCTGTAGGTAACTACGCTTTCTCCAGAAAAAAGCAGGAAGTTCATCCTCACTTATGGAACTCCCCAGCTACAGGCTACTGAATCTGTAACAAAAAAAAAAAAAAACACCGCCGTGAGCAGAAGCAGAAGCCGATGCCCAAAGGAGCCTGAGTCCTTGGGGCGAAGCCCTCAGTAGCTGCGAGAATGGGGTATAAGCAACTCTTGCCCTCCAACCTAACAAGTTACGGAGTATAGCCTGGCCGAAGGCACAGTCCCAGCAAGACTCCCTCACCAGGCAGTAGTGGGCAGCGAAGGTATTCGTGGAAGACCAGGTCGCTGCCCGGTAGATGTCCATCAGGGGAACGGAGCATATCGAGGCCAGAGGCCGTCTTGGCCCGAACCCTGTGTGCGGTGACTCGACAATCTAGAGGGGCACCTGCCTTCGTATAAGCAAAAGCGATGCAGTCTGCCACCCAAACTGAGAGGGTGCCTTTCGTAATTGCCTGTCCCAGCCTATTGGCATCGTAGGTCACAAGGTCGGCTAGACTTGTGATGAGTCTGGGTGTGCTGCAAGTAGAAAGTGAGCGCTCTTCTGCAGTCAAGGGTGTGGAGAGCCACCGATGCCTGGTCGGCTTGGGGCCTCGGGACGTCAGTCAGCATAACTATCTCCTGGTTAATGTGGAAGTCCAAGACTACTTTAGGCAGGAATTTAGCGTCGGTGCAGAGGACCACCCTACTCTGATAGAACCTGGTGTAAGGGGTGTCAGCCATGAGAGCCTGGAGCTCAATGACTTGGTGGGCAGAGGTCAGCGCCACCAGGAAGAACACCTTCCAGGACAGGTGCTGGAACAAACAATCGCCATTGGCTCGAAAGGTGACCAAGTGAGCTGCATGAGCAACACATTCGGGTCCCAGTCTGCCGGAGGAGGACAGATGGGTGGCTTGGAAAGCAGAAGACCCCGCATAAAGCATGAGACTAACAGCTGCCCTGAGAGGGGCTTTCCCTCGATGGGGAGGTGGTTCGCCGAGATGGTGCTCAAGTGTACCCTGACAGAGTTCTACTTCAGCCCTTCCTTCGAGAGATGGAGGAGTTACTGGGGGATCCATCGAACGGAGCACAAGAACGGGTCGATCTGGAGCTCCGAGCACCAGACCGAGAAGAGCCTCCACTTGAAGGCGTAGGCTCGTCTAGTGGAGTCCTCTCTCGAGGCGAGGACCACCTCCTCGACCTCCTCCAGAAGGGCAAAGGAGGTTAGGGAAACCCGTTCAGCCACCAGGCCGTGAGGGATAAGGAGGCTAGATCCTGTGTTAGCAGACCCAGGGGAACAGGAGGCTGATGACAGCCGGAGCAGGAGAAGGAACCAAGGCTGCTGAGGTCACGAGGGGGCTATGAGGATCAACAATGCCTGATCCCGCTGAGTCTTGAAAGGATCCTCGCAATGAAAGGGAAGAGAGGGAATGTATAGAGTAGACTGGATGACCAGTCCAGAAAGAGTAGTTACTCACCTGTAACAGGTGTTCTCCAGGAGCAGCAGGAATCAGTCCTCACATATGGGTGACATCGGCACCAGAGCCCCTGTGCGGAGCATTTCCCCAGCTTTCAAAGAAAGCCTTTGGGAATTGCAGCATGCATGCACGGTCCCCTTCCGCCCAAGGGTGCCATCTTGCTCAGTCTGAAGACATAGCTAAAAGACAGCAAAAAAATTAGCAAAAATAAAGCATATGACTGCAAATCCAAGGGGAGGAGGGAGGGTTGTGAGGACTGATTCCTGCTGCTCCTGGAGAACACCTGTTACAGGTGAGTAACTACTCTTTCTCCAGGACCAAGCAGGAAGTCAGTCCTCACATATGGGACTCCCCAGCTTAAGGCTACCGGAGGCCCCAAGCTGAAAAAATGAGCTCCCTCTAGAGTGTCAGAACGTAAGGAAGGAATCTTCTCTGAGAACGCCCCCGACCGGTAGCCCAACATCAGGGCCGGAGGGAAGGAGTTGCCTAAACCCCAAAGAGATTATGGAGTACTGCCTGTCCGAAAGCACTGTCCCTGCGGGACTCCCTCTCAAGGCAGTAGTGGGCTGCAAAAGTCTGGCTCGAAGACCAAGTAGCAGCCCGGCAGATGTCTGCCAACGGAACAGAGTGGAGATGAGCCACAGACACAGCCTTCACCCCGACACGATGAGCCGTGACTCGACCCTCCGAGAGGCCGGCTGCCCCATAAGCCCAGGCGATACAGTCAGCGACCCATATGGACAAAGTACGCTTGGAGACAGGTAACCCCAACTTATTGGGGTCAAAAGAAACGAAGAGCTGAACAGCCCTCCAGTGCTCCCGCATACGGTCAACGTAGAAGGATAATGCCCTCCTATAGTCCAGGGTATGCAGGACCATCTCAGCCCGGCTGGCATGCGGCCTGGGAAAGAAAGTCAGAAGAACCACCTCCTGATTGAGGTGGAAAGAGGAGACAACCTTAGGGAGAAACTTAGGGTGAATCCGTAAGACTACCCTATTCCCGTAGAACCTAGTGTAAGGGGGATCAGACACTAGCGCCTGAATATCACTTACTCGCCTAGCAGAGGTAAGAGCTACCAGAAAGAGTAGTTACTCACCTGTAACAGGTGTTCTCCAGGAGCAGCAGGAATCAGTCCTCACATATGGGTGACGTCGGTGCCGACGGAGCCCTCGCGGAGCAATTTTCCCAGCTTTCAAAGAAAGCCTTTGGGAATTGCAGTGCGCATGCGCGGTCCCCTTCCTGCCCAAGGGTGCCATCTTGCTCAGTCTGATGACATAGCTAAAAGACAGCAAAAAAAATTAGCAAAAACGAAATGATAGGACTGCAACTCCAAGGGGAAGAGGGAGGGTTGTGAGGACTGATTCCTGCTGCTCCTGGAGAACACCTGTTACAGGTGAGTAACTACTTTCTCCAGGACCAAGCAGGAAGTCAGTCCACACATATGGGACTCCCTAGCTTAAGGCTACCGGAGACCTCAAGCGGAAAAATGAGCTCCCTCTAGCTCAGTAGCACAGAAGGAAGGAATCTTCTCTGAAAACGCCCCCGACCGGTAGCCCAACACCAGGGCCGGAGGGTAGGAGTTGCCTAAACCTCGAAGAGATTATGGAGGACTGCCTGACCGAAAGCACTGTCCCTGCGGGACTCCCTCTCCAGGCAGTAATGGGTCGCAAAGGTCTGGCTTGAAAACCAAGTAGCGGCCGGCAGATGTCTGCCAACGGAACAGAGCGGAGATGGGCCACTGACGCAGCCTTCGCCCTGACACTATGAGCTATGACTCGACCCTCCAACGAGAGGCCGGTTGCCCCATAAGCCCAGGCGATACAGTCAGCGACCCACAAGTCAAATCAAAAATATACTCTCAATGTTGTAGCAGTAAGTGAGAGAATAAATGTACAATTTTGAACCATGCAGTACAATGTTTTTTTGGGAAGGGTAAGGTCTCAGAACTTGCGGGCCGTCAGCGGCTAATGTTAATGCTCGCTGAACAAACCCTTTGCATACATCACCGACCTACCACCATCCCTTCCACTATTAATTTTTTTGAAATTTTATCTAAACAAAGTTGAAGAACTGTGCAGTCCATAAAACATCAAGACTGGCGATCTTCTTAAAAAAAAGGTAACAAACCGTTACTTAGCTTTTTCTGAAAGAGCTTAATGGGTAATCGTGAAGAAGCCTGCCAAATCCTTGACTGTCAGTAGCTGGCAGGTCCCAACGCCAACTAGCGTGCTGTTTATACGCGTTTCACCTAAAGGTTTCTTCAGGGGAAATTTGGTCTGAAAACGGACTGAAACAAAAAATGAAACTTCTAAATCAAAACTTTCTTCCATTATATCCAAACAACTTTAAAAAATCAGAAGAATCCCTATCACTCTAAAAACAAGTCGGACATACCTTTAAACAGTGAGCTACATGAGCTCAGAAGCTTGCAAAGTTCTGCCGTTGATGTTAAAAACTGAGGAGATTGCGCATGCGAAAGAAATTTAAAGGGCATCCAAAGCGTCAATCAGTGAAAACCGGAATCACCTGAAGCACGCCTCCCATTCTATGCGTGCATTAAGGCCCCCCGGAATTAGTGTGTTTAATTGATGAATCCAGCATTGTTCCACATATAATAGCGCTCGTTCTCGTGTTCTCCCAAAATGAGGTGTCAAAACTTGTTCTATACAGAAACAGGTAAGATCAAAGGTGTGCTGAAATTCAAGGCAATGGTCAACTAATGGCGCTTCTCGTCTGACATTTTAGTTTACTTCTATGCTCATTCATTCGAACCTTAAACGATCGAATGGTCTTCCCAATATATAATAATCCGCACGGACATCTCACTCCATACACCACATGAGTGGAATTGCAGGTGGTCGAATTGCAAAGTTTGTAGGTTCGCCCTCCATACTGAAATTCTGATAACACTTGAGTGATGTTGCATATATTACAGGAGCCACACTTAAGGTGACCTCCTGCTGTGTGAGATGAAGTAGAAGAAATCGGGCGTAAAACTGCCGGACTTAATATCTCTTTGATGTTCCAAGATATTTTCCAAACACACCGAACTTGATAAGTTTCCAAGCCAGGTATACTATGCAGGACGTTCATGTGGCGTTTAACACTGCGTTTTAAATGCATGCTTAAAGGAGTGAAACTTGTAACTAAATTAACTTCTTGTACATCAGACACTGAATCTATAGTTCTATGAGATTGTAGAAGTCCCGATTGGAATATAACGCTCTTTTGTAGGCTCTATCTACTGTCTTGAAAGGATAGCCTCGTTGGTAAAAATTCTTTAGTAGATGTGCTTGAGACTTAAAATCTTGTAAATCCAAACAGTTGCGACGGTACCTAATGAATTGAGACAGGGGCGACCCTCAAGGACAACGTACGCTTGGAGACAGGGCGCCCCAATTTATTGGGGTCAAAAGAAACGAAGAGCTGAACAGCCCTCCTATGCTCCCGCGTACAGTCAAGGTAGAAGGACAAAGCCCTCCTACAGTCCAGGGTATGCAGGACCATTTCAGCCCGGCTGGTGTGCGGCCTGGGAAAGAAGGTCGGAAGAACCACCTCCTGGTTAAGATGAAAAGGAGAAACCACTTTTGGAAGAAACTTAGGGTGAGTCCGTAAGACTACCCTATTCCTGTAGAACCTAGTGTAAGGGGGATCAGACACTAGGGCCTGCAGCTCACTAACGCGTCTAGCAGAGGTAAGGGCTACCAAAAACAAAGTTTCCCAGGAAAGAAAACTAAGAGGGCAGGTAGCCATAGACTCAAAGGGCGGACAAGTAATCCGCTGTAAGACCACATTCAGATCCCACTCAGGGGCTGGTGGATGCAAGGGAGGCTTAAGCAGAAGGAGGCCTCTGAGAAAACGAGCCAAAGGGTGGTTGGAAAGAGGCCTGCCATCCACCTGTGCGTGATACACAGAGAGAGCACTGAGGTGGACCCTGACAGAGTTGGACTTAAGGCCCAGATTGGAGAGGTAAAGCAAATATTGCAAGACCGCTGCCACTAAGCAGGAGAAGGGATCCTCAGACTGCTGAGCACACCACACGGAGAACCAACGCCACTTAAGAGCGTAGGACTTCCGGGTGGAGGGCCGCCTGGAGGCCAAAACGACCTCCTCCACCTCCTGAGGCAGCAGGAGGGGAGCAAGGACTACCCTTTCAGCAGCAAGGCCATCAGATGAAAGGACCGGAGGTTGGGGTGTAGGAGAGTCCCCTGATCCTGTGACAGGAGATCGGGTTGAAACCCCAGAGGAAGAGGAGTGTCCACCGCCAGCTGCATCAGAAGCGGGAACCAGGGTTGCCTCGGCCACCGGGGAGCCACCAGGATCATCGAGGCTGTGTCTCTGAGAACCTTGAAGAGTGTCCGAAACACCAGTGGCATGGGAGGAAAGGCATACAAGAGGCCCGTGGACCATGGAATCAGAGAAGCATCCACTGCTACCCTGAGAGGATGCTGTTGTCAAGAGCAGAATATGGGAAGATGCCGGTTCAGAGGACTGGCAAATAAATCCATGGTGGGGAGACCCCACCTGAGAAAGATCCGTTGAACCACCAACGGGTCTAATCTCCACTCGTGTGGTTGGAGGATTCTGCTCAGCTTGTCTGCCAGGTAATTTTCGTGACCTGGGAGATAGACGCTTTGAGGAGGATGCCGTGAAGGACGGCCCAAGAGCACAGTCTTCGTGCCTCCTGACAGAGAAGGAAGGAGCCTGTGCCACCTTGTTTGTTCACGTAGAACATTGCAACTTGATTGTCTATCTGGACCAGCACAGACTGGTGAGAAGTGAGGTGGGAGAAGGCTCTCAGAGCTAGGCGAATGGCTCTGAGCTCCAGGAAGTTTATCTGCTGAGCAGACTCCCAAGGAGTCCAGAGGCCTTGAGTGCATGTCCCTTGGCAATGTGCTCACCACCCCAGGAGAGAAGCATCAGTGGTCAGCACCTGAGAAGGCGGAGGAGATTGAAAATCCACTCCCAGCACCAGGTTTGGCAGATGAAGCCACCACCGCAGAGAAGAGACCAGTAGGTCGGACACCTGTACGGAGACTGCCAGGCTCTCCGTGGCCTGATGCCATTGAGTGCGAAGGCACCACTGAGCAGGTCGCATGTTCAGGCGGGCATTGGGGGTCACATGGACCGTGGAAGCCATATGGCCGAGCAGTCTCAGAAATTGCCTGGCAGAGACCAGGGAATTGCTGTGAAAGTGGCTGACGAGATCCATGAGCCTGTTGGCCCTGTCTAGAGGCAGGAAGGCCTGCGCCTGAAGTGTGTCCAACCTGGCGCCTATGAATTCGAGATTTTGAGAGGGGAGCAAAGTGGACTTTGCGAAGTTTATGACAAATCCCAAGTGCTGGAGTAGAGTCACAGTGCGATGAGTGGCCTGAGTAGCCTCTTGGGAAGACTGGGCTCTGATCAGCCAGTCGTCCAGGTATGGAAACACAAAAAGGCCTTGAAGTCTTAGATAGGCCGCCACCACTGCTAGGCACTTGGTGAACACCCTGGGTGCTAAGGATAGGCCAAAGGGCAGTACTCTGTACTGGTAATGATTTCCTCCCACAACAAACCTGAGATATTGTCTGTGGTCTGGATGAATAAGGATGTGAGTATAGGCATCCTTTAGATCTAAGGAGCATAGCCAGACTCCCTGCTGGAGGTAGGGCAGCAGGATTCCAAGGGTAAGCATCTGAGGTGGTGGGGCACCGGTTCCACAGCCTGTTCCTGAAGAAGACTTGCTAACTCCTGAAGGAGTAAGTCCCTGTGCAGAGGGAGTCTTGGAGGCTCCCCTGGAAAGTAGGAGGGAGGTACCTGGTGAAAATGTAGAAGATAGCCTTTCTGAACTATATGAAGCACCCAGGTATCTGATGTGATGGCTGACCACCTGTGGGCAAAGTGGACCAGCCGGCCTCCTGTGCTGAGAGAAACCAGCGGAGGGGAAGAGGCTATGCTGACGGAGTCAAAAACCCCCACCCTGCTGAGCAGGGGCCGGTGTTGTGGGCTTGGGGGCCTGCTGCCTAAGGGACCCATTACCCCGTCCCTTGGCCTGCTGACCCTGTTGGGGAGCTGCTGAGGCCTGATAATGGGGGTAGTGTTTATAGGCAGCCGCCTTCCTCGGGTAAAAGGGCTTTTTCCCCGAACCCTTCTTCTGAGAAAGGGCAGAGGTTTTTCTGGACAGCCGAGTCCTGGTCAGAGTCTCGGTCTCGAGTTCTGCAGCCTTTTCAGCCATGGGCTTGCCAAAGAGGTTTTCACCTCTGCAGGGGACATCGACCAACTTGTCCTGTACCCATGTCTCGAGGTCGGATGACTGAAACCAAGCCTGTCGGCAGGCACCGATGCCAGCTCCGGCTACTCGAGCCGATGCTTCGAAGCCATCGTAGGCTGCTCAAGAGATTAACTTCGAGCACTCTCGAATACCAGTGGACAAGGCCTGGAACCTCTGCAAAGATTCCTCGGAGAGACCAGCAGAGAATCCGGCAATTTTTTTTGCCAGGTCTCGGAGATACATGCCCATGTAGAGCTGGTAGGTCTGGACTCGACAAGCAAGCATAGAGCCCTGGAAGCACTTCCTACCGAGGGCATCCAGGTTCTGGGCCTCCCGGCCGGGAGGCACCAAGGAGTGCATCTTCTGACTCTTGAGGTGATGCATGGCCGATTCCACCACCATGGAATGGTGTGGTAGTTGTGCCTTTTGGAATCCGGGGCTCTTGCGGACTCGATAAATGGAATCGACCCGCTTGCTTAACACCGGCGCCGACGCCGGGCTCTCCCACATGCGGAAGAGAAGTCGCTCCAGCATCGGAGGAACCGGTACAGTAAAAGCCTCCTTCGGGGGAGAGTCATACTGGAGGGCATCGAGCTCTTTGGCTCAAGGCTCCTCCTCGGGATCCGTGGGGAATGCCAAGGCCTTGGCCATATCCCGCACCAAGTCCGAGAACCGGGTGTCCTCCGGGGGGGACTGTCTCCGAGGTTCAGACTCGGGCGAGTCTGAAGGGACGCACCGAGTCCGAAAAGTACCGGGTGACTCTTTGTCCTCCGTCTCCCAGGCCGACTCCTCGGAGGAGGAATCGAGCGGCTCCGGTCGGGCGGGCACCGATGCCCTCCGCCCCGACACCGAGGCCAGCGTCGACGACCTCGGTCCCAAACGGGAGGCCGAGGGAGACCGTGACCGAGGATCAACTCGAGCTCGCATGGACTCGAGGATCGGCTCGGTCTCCGGGGTCGACTTGGACGTCGAAGTCCCGGTGGTCGGGGCAGATGCACCGGCGAGGCCAGCGATCAATGCCCGCTGCTGGTCCATGAAGGCAGCTAAACTGCTCTCCAAGGCCGTCAACATGAGTCCGAGCTCAGGAGACCCAGCAGCCCCCGACTCATCCCCGACGGCGTCGGGCCCGACGTCGGCTCCTTCGGAGGCGAGTCCACAAGGACTACAGTACTCACGTGTTCAGGAGACTCCATCTCAAGACGAGGATGTTTCGAAGGCCTCTCCGACTCAGAGGACCCGGGACGGCTATCGGGGCTATGCAACCTGGCCTTCGAGGAACCAGGAGCGTCTGACACCGCCCTCGCGGGTTTCTTCTTCCTATGATGTTCCCGGACAGGAGACACCCGCTCAGAGGAACTCCGACGATGCTCAGGACCGGAGTCCCGGGACGTCGAAGCCTCTGACGAGGTCTGGGCCTGGCCGGACACGGAGTCAGAGAAGATTCGTTTTTTTGATGCTGCCGACTCAATGCTTTTGAGGACATTTTGCAACACGGACCACAGATCATCGGGTCATGATCGGGTCCGAGGCAGCGGAGGCAGCAGTCGTGTGTGTCGGTAAGAGACATAAGCTTCTTACACCGATCACACTTTTTAAACCCGCTGGCAGCCATCGGGGGAAAAAGGGCCCCTGCGAGGTCAAAAGACAGGGCTGCCAGTGAAAAAGAAAAATGGCGCGAATGCTAGTCACGAAGGACAAAAACCGAAAAAATAAAGAACGGACCCGATACCGGCGTAGCGGGTCCGGGAGGGAAAAGGTTCTGGCGTCGAACCGAGAAAATAGTAAATAAAATCAACTTTTTCTGCGGCGATTACAAACAGCGTCTGTAGGGCTCCGCGGAAGAAAGAAGACTGAGCAAGATGGCACCCTTGGGCGGGAAGGGGACCGCGCATGCGCGCTGCAATTCCAAAAGGCTTTCTTTGAAAGCTGGGGAAATTGCTCCGCGAGGGCTCCGTCGGAGCTGACGTCACCCATATGTGAGGTTTGGCTTCCTGCTTGGTCCTGGAGAAACAAAGTTTTCCAGGACAGAAAACGGAGAGGACAGGTAGCCATAGGTTCAAATGGCGGACAATCAGCTGTAAGACCACATTTATATCCCACTCAGGGGCTGGTGAACGTATAGGAGGCCTCTGAGGAAACGAGCCACCAAAGGGTGGTTGGAAAGAGGCCTCCCTTCCACCGGCGAGTGGTGCGCTGAGAGAGCACTGAGGTGAACTGACAGAATTGGACTGAAGGCCTAGATTGGAGAGGTAAAGCAAATATTGCAATACTACCGCTACCAAGCACGAGAAGGGATTCTCGCCGTGCTGAGCACACCATGTGGAGAATCTACGCCACTTAAGAGCGTAGGATTTCCGGGTGGATTGCCTTCTAGAGGCTAAGACTACGTCTTCCACCTCTCTAGGCAGTAGTAGGGGAGTCAGAACTACCCTTTCAGCAGCCAGGCCATCAGATGAAGGGAATGGAGGTTGGGGTGCAAGAGAGATCCCTGTTCTTGAGACAGGAGATCGTGCTGAATCCCCAAAGGAATAGGAGTGTCCACCACCAGTTGCAGCAGAAGTGGGAACCACGGTTGCCTCGGCCACCTGGGGGCTATCAGAATCATGGAGGCCCCGTCCTTGAGGACTTTGAACAGTGTTCTGGACACTAGTGGCATGGGAGGAAACGCATACAGTAGGCCTGTGGACCACAGGATCAGAAACGCATCCGCTGCTAACCTGAGAGGATGCGGTTGTCTGGAACAGAATCTCGGAAGTTTCCGGTTCAGAGGACTGGCGAAAAGATCCATGGTGGGGAGACCCCACCTGAGAAAGATCTGCTGAACCACCAATGGATTCAATCTCCATTCGTGTGGTTGCAGGATCCTGCTCAGTCTGTCTGCCAGGTAATTTTCTTGACCTGGGAGATAGACCGCCTTGAGAAGGTTTCCGTGATTGATGGCCCAGGAGCACAGCTGTTGTGCTTCCTGACATAGAAGGAGCCTGTGCCTCCTTGCTTGCTCACGTAAAACATGGCAACTTGATTGTCCGTCTGGACCAGTACAGACTGATGAGTCGTGAGATGGGAGAAGGCCCTTAGAGCTAGGCGTATCGCTCGTAGCTCCAGGAAATTTATCTGCAGAGCAGCCTCCCAAGGGGTTCAGAGACCCTGAGTACAAGCCCCTTGGCAATGCGCTCTCCAACCTTGGAGAAGCATCTGTCAGCACCTGAGAATGCGGAGGGGATTGAAAAACCACTCCGAGCACTAGATTCGGAAGATGAAGCCACCATTGTAGAGATGAGACAAGCAGTGTGGATATTCTTACTGAGTCTGAAAGGCTCCCTGTGGCCTGATGCCACTGAGTTCGAAGGCTCCACTGAGCAGGCCGCATATGCAGGCGGGCATTGGGGGTTACATGAACCGTGGAAGCCATATGGCCGAGAAGTCTCAGGAATTGCCTGGCGGAGACCAGGGAATTGCTGTGAAACTGCCTGGCTAGATCCATCAATCTGTGAGCTCTGTCCACAGGCAGAAAAGCCTTCGCCTGAAGAGTGTCCAGTCTGGCTCCTATGAATTCCAAGTTCTGGGATGGGAGCAAAGTGGACTTTGCGAAGTTTATGACAAACCCCAAATGCTGAAGCAGAGCCACAGTGCGCAGGGTGGCTTGACTGGCCTCCTGGGAAGACTGGCCCCTTATGAGCCAGTCGTCCAGGTATGGGAACACAAAAAGACCTTGAAGCCTCAGGTAGGCCGCCACCACCGCCAGGCACTTGGTGAACACCCTGGGGGCGGAGGTTAGGCCAAGGGGTAGGTACTCTGTACTGGTAGTGGTTTCCTCCCACAACAAATCTGAGATATTGTCTGTGGTCTGGATGAATAAGGATGTGAGTATAAGCATCCTTTAGATCCAAGGAGCATAGCCAATCTCCCTGCTGGAGGTAGGGCAGCAGGATTCCAAGGGTAAGCATCTTGAACTTTTCCCTCTCCAGGAACTTAAGGTTGCGCAAGTCTAGGATGGGTCTGAGGCCTCCTGTTTTTTGGTACCAGAAAGTACCTGGAATAAAAGCCGTGACCTCTCCGGTGGTGGGGCACCGGTTCCACAGCCTGTTCCTTTAGCAGACTTGCTAACTCCTGAAGGAGTAGGTCCCTGTGCAGAGGGCGTCTTTGAGGCTTCCCTGGAAAATAGGAGGGAGGTACCTGGTGAAAATGGAGAAGACAGCCCTTTTGGACTATATGGAGCACCCAGGTATCTGATGTGACGGCTGACCACCTGTGGGCGAAGTGGGCCAGCCGGCCTCCTGTGCTGATATGAGCCAGCTGAGAAGAGGCTATGCTGTCTGAGTCAAAAAAACCCACCCTGCTGAGCAGGGGCCAGTGTTGGTGGCTTGGGGGCCTTCTGCCTACGGGGCCCATGACCCTGCCCCTTGGCCTGCTGACCAACTTGTCCTGTACCCATGGCTCGAGGTCGGATGACTGTAGCCAAGCCTGTCGGCGGGCAACGATGCCGGCCCCGGCTACTCAGGCCGAAGCCTCGAAGCCATCGTAAGCTGCTCGAGAGATAAACTTCGAGCACTCTTGAATACCAGTGGACAAGGCCTGGAACCTCTGCAAAGGTTCCTCGGAGAGACCAGCAGAGAACCCGGCAATCTCCTTTGCCAGGTCCCGGAGGTACATGCCCATGTAGAGCTGGTATGTCTGGACATGGCAAGCAAGCATAGAGCCCTGGAAGCACTTCTTACCGAGGGCATCTAGGTTCCGGGCCTCCCGACCAGGAGGCACCGAGGAGTGCATCTTCTGACTTTTCAGTCGATGCATGGCCGATTCCACAACCGTGGAGTGGTGCGGTAATTGTGCCTTTTGGAACCCGGGGCTCTTGGGGACTCGATAGATAGAATCGACCCGCTTGCTTAATACCGGCGTCGAAGCCAGGGTCTCCCACATGCAGAAGAGAAGCCGCTCCAGCATCGGAGGAACCGGAACAGTAAAGGCCTCCTTTGGGGGAGAGTCATACTGGAGGGCCTCGAGCTCTTCGGCTCGAGGCTCCTCCTCTGGATCCGCGGGGAAGGCCAAGGCCTTGGCCATATCCCGCACAAAATCCAAGAACCGGGTATCCTCCGGTGGGGATCGTCTCCGAGGTTCGGTCTCCGGTGAGTCCGATGGGACACACCGATAGGTGTCGGGTGACTCTTCGTCCTCCGTCTCCCAGCCCGACTCCTCAGAGGAGGAATCGAGCAGCTCCGGTCAGACAGGCACCAATGCCCTCCACCCCGACGCCGAGGGTACCGGCATCGACAACCTCGGTCCCGAATGGGAGGCCGAGGGAGACCTTGGCCGAGGATCGACTCGAGTTCGCATGGACTCGAGGATCGGCTCGGCCTCCGGGGGTCGACTTGGACGTTGATGTCCCGGTGTTCGGGGCAGATGCACCGGTGATACCGGCGATCAATGCCCGCTGTTGGTCCATGAATGCAGCTAAACTGCTCTCCAAGGCCGTCAACCTGAGTCCGAGCTCAGGAGACCCAGCAGCCCCCGACTCGGGCCCCGACGGCGTTGGGCCCGACGGAGTCCGAGCTCAGGAGACCCAGCAGCCCCCGACTCGGGCCCCGACGGCGTTGGGCCCGACGTCGGCTCCCCTGGAGGAGAGTCCACGAGGATTACAGTACTCACGTGCCCAGGAGACTCCATCTCAAGTCGAGGTTGTTTGGCAGGCCTCTCCGACTCCGAAGACCCAGGACGGCGATCGGGGCTATGCGACCTGGCCCGAGGAACCAGGAGCGTCCACCGACGCCGCCTTCACGGGTTTCTTCTTCCTCCGCTGTTCCTGCGAAGGAGACCCCCGCTCAGAGGAACCCCGACGCTGCTTGGGGCCGGAGTCCCAAGATGTTGAGGCCTCTGACGAAGTCCGGGCCCAGCCGGACGCAGAATCAGAGAAGATCCTATCCTTTTGGTGCTGCCGACTCAACGCCTTTGAGGACATTTTGCCACACGGACCACAGATCGGGTCATGATCGGGTCCGAGGCAGCGGAGGCAGCAGTCATGTGTGTCGGTAAGAGACATAAGTTTCTTACACCGATCACACTTCTTAAACCCGCTGGCAGCCATCGGGGGAAAAAGAGCCTCTGCGAGGTCAAAAGACAGGGCTGCCAGTGAAAAAAGAAAAATGGCGCTAACGCTAGTCACGAAGGACAAAAACTGAAAAATAGAGAACGGGCTCGATACCGGCGTATCGGGCCCGGGCGGGAAAAGGATCCGGCATCGAACCGAAGAATAATAAAAAAACAGGGAAATCAACTTTTTCCTCGGCGAGAAACGAACTACATCCGTCGGGCTCCGTGGAAAAAAGAAGACTGAGCAAGATGGCACCCTTGGGCGGGAAGGGGACGCACATGCACGCTGCAATTCCCAAAGGTTTTCTTTGAAAGCTGGGGAAATGCTCCGCATGGGGGCTCCGTCGGCACCGACGTCACCCATATGTGAGGATTGACTTCCTGCTTGGTCCTGGAGAAGGAATGCATTGGGGCTCTCCCTGCTTGGGTGAGGTACTAGCCTACAAAAGCAGGGTAGCTGCATGTTCTGGGGACTGGCGAAGAGGTCTATTGCCGGCGTTCCCCAGCGAAGAAACAGCTAGCCCGCTACCTCTGGATCCAGCCACCATTCATGGGGGCAAAGAATTCTGTTAAGTCTGTTCGCCAGGACATTCTCCTGACCTGGAAGGTAGGTCTCCTTGAGAGAAATCTTCTGGACAGCGAAGGAGCAGATGAGGACCACTTCCTGGCAGAGGGAGCGTGATCCCGTGCTTCTCCTTGCTGATGTAGAACATTGCCACATGGTTGTTGGTCTGCACGAGAACCGACCTCCCCTTGAAGTGGTCCTCGAAGGCCTCCAGGGCCGATTGAATTGCCTGGAGTTCGTGCAAGTTTATCTGCTGCTGAGACTCCTTGGGCGACCACTGCCCCACATGCATAGCGGCCCGAAGTGGGCTCCCCACCCTAACAGGGAAGCATCTGTCAGCACCGCATTGTGCTGTGGGGCCTAGAAGGGCAATCCTGTAGGGGGTTGCGGGAGTTCTGCCACCTGCTCAAGGACAAGTGGAGGTCAGGAAGGACCCTGACAGGGTCCCTGAGGTGACCGAGGACGGGCTCCATTGGGCACTGAGGCACCACTGAGCTGTCCCCTCATGTGCAGGTGGGTGTGGGGGACCACATGCACAGTAGAGGCCATGTGGCCCAGAAGGCATAGCATGGTCCGAGCGGTCACCCAGTGAGTGCTTTGGTTGTGGGCTGCCAGAGCTCAGAGGCGGTCAGCATAATCCACAGGCAAGAAGGAAGTCGCTTGCTGAGTATTGAGGCGCACCCCAATGAACTCGAGTGCCTGCACCGGCTCGAGGTGAGACTTTGGGTAGTTGACCAAGAACCCCAAGCCCTCCAATAGAAGGATGGTATGAGACATTGCTTGCCGGGTTTCCTCAGCCGAGGAGCCCGTGTCGAGCCAGTCGTCGAGGTAGGGAAAGACTGGCACACCCTGATGCCTGAGATGGGCAGTGACCATGACAAGGCATTTCATAAAGACTCGTGGGGTGGACGCAAGGCTCTCCCATGCACCCTGAAGCGTAGACACTGCCTGTGCTGGGGTTGGATTAAGATGTGGGCGTAAGCGTCCTTTAGATCCAAGGAGCATAACCAGTTGCCCTGCCAGAGGGAAGGCAGCAGAACGCCCAGGGATAATATCTTGAACTTCTCCCACACCAAGAACTTGTTCAACTTGTGGAGGTTGAGGATGGGCTGGAGACACACACACCCCCGTACCGGGAATAGAAGCCCCGACCTCGAAGGTGCAGAGGGACCTTCTCGACTGCCCGTTCGGCAAGGAGAGAGAGTAATTCCTGCTGCAGTAGAAGCTGGTGCATAGGGAGTCGAGGAGGCTCCACTGGGAAGAAGGGAGGTGGAAGCCTGTCGAAGCAAAGGCGATAGCCATCTCAGACGACCTGGAGAACCCAGGTGTCTGAGGTGATGGAAGCCCATGACGGGGCAAAACGAGACAGGCGTCCCCCCACCGGCTGCTGCGTCACTGGAGGGCGAGGGGCTATGCCGATGTCATCAAAACCCCCTGTGCGAGTTGTAGAGGAGCTGGATTTTGGCCTTTTGGCCCTTTCAGCTTGCGATACCCTTGGCCAGATTTACCCTGTGCTGGAGTAGTCGGCGTGGGGGTAACCGGGGATGGTGAATAACCCTGGTACTGGAGGCCCTTCCAAGGAAAGAAGGGCTTCTTGGCTGGTTGTCTCTTCCAGGGCAGAGTGGAGGTCTTGCGTGAGAGATGGGTTCTGGTGATGAACTGTTTCTCTCTGCTGCTTTATCTGCCCATCGGCTTGCCGAAGAGCTGCTTGCTGAGGTAGGGAACGTCCAGGGGTTTTTCCTGCACCCACTGCTGCAGATCCGAGGATTGGAGCCATGCCTTGTGGCGGGCCCCGATGCCCACGGCCGCCACCCAAGCCAATGATTTGAATCCATCATAGGTGGCTCGGGAAAGGTATTTAGAGCAATCTGCGACGGACTTCAACGAAGTGCCGAATCTATTGAGCAGCTCGCCCTCAAGACTGAGAACCCTCCAAGCTCCTTAGTTAGATTGCGCAAGAACATACCCATGTATAGTTGGTATACTTGAATGCAACAAGAGCATGGAGCCTTGGTAGGCCTTGCGGCCCAGGGCATCAAGGGCTCTCGACTAGGTGGTACAGACGAGTGCGATTTTGGGCTCTTCTGTTTCCTCATGGCCGAATTCACCACCATAGAGGTGTGAGGAAGTTGGGTCTTCCTGAACCCCGGTCCATGTTGCACCTTGTACATAGTATCAAGGCACTTGCTCACGATGGGGACTGAGGCGGGGGTCTCCCACATGTGGAGCAGCAGCCGAGATAGAATAGGAGGAACCAGCACAGTGAGGGATTCCCTGGGTGGAGACTTGTACTGAATATCGAATTCTTCAGCACGAGGGCCCTTCTCAGCCTGAGTGGCAAGGTTACGGGCCCATGCCATATCCCGCACCAACACCAGGAAGGAGATGTCCTCAGGTGGCAAGCACCACTAGAACACGTGGAGAGGGGTCCGACGGAAGATCCCTGTGGGTACGGGTTTCCAGGGAGATGTCCCCTTCAGACTCCCACTCCGAGACATCGGTCAAGGAGTCTGTGCCGGGCAGATTGCCCTGTCCAACAGCCGGTGCCTACTTGGAGCCGGAGGCCCTGGAAGATCTTGCCTCCGAGGAACAGGAGGGCAAGCGAGACAGATGTCTAGGACCTTCACGAGGCTTGCGGCTCTCGGGGGGGTTTCCTGGATGGATTTCGGTGGCCCACGCGACAGCCACAAGACAAAGATCCTTATCCTTTCCTTGACATTGCTCAGGAGGAAGGCAGGCAAACTACCTGGTTCACGTGAAGGGAGACATCTTAGGCAAGGCAGCAGCATAGGCCGAATGGAAATACCCTCCTTTGAAAAAAGTAGATAAGAATTTCGGCAAGACAGCCTGCAGCTCGAAGAGCTGCCTTACAGAACAAATTGCAACCAAGAGGATGGTCTTGAATGTCAAATCCATTAAGGTAGTGCACTTCAACGGCTCTAAGGGGGCTGCCATCAGAGCCCTGGACACCAGACAGATCCCAGGAAGGGATCACAGACTGAAGAGGAGGTTGCAGACACGAAAAACCCCTGGAAAAAAAAAAAGAAATATTTGGGTGCAAAGCCAAAGACTTACCCACCACTGGAACATAGAAATAGGTCAGAGCTGCCACATGAACTTTTAAGGAGCTAAGTGAAGCCATCCTGCATAAAAGCCAACAGGGAAGACACCTTGGCCACCTTAGGATCTAACTGTCGTGCCAGTGCTCAAAGAGGCACCATATCCATAAGTATGCTAGTTTGGCAGATCTCCTCTGGGCACTAAGCAGAGTAGAGATCACTGCTGGAGAGCAGTCCTTATAGGCTAATAGTCTCCTTTCAAGATCCATGCTGCAGGCAAGGGAGCTGGGTTCTCTAGGACAAAAAAAAAAAAAAATTGGTCCCTGAAACAGAGGCAGCCGAAGAGGCAGTACCTGCAGGAGCTGCATCAGCTCTCTGAACCATGCTCCTCGTGGCTAATTTGGCGCTCTATATGCCGAATCACATCCTACCAGGGGCCATGGAGGAAATGCATACAGCAGCACCTGACTTGGCCAAGGCTGGGTCAGGACATAGACATGCTTGGACCCAGTCTGTGAGGCAACTGAACAAGCGGTAAACATCTGCATTAGAGTGGGTCACCATCAGAACCATCTCAAGGCGACAAACCGCAAAGAATCAACTGAAACACCTACTGATTCAACTCTGTCTCCAGGATTCAGAGAGTGCCAGCTGAGAAAGTCCATTTCCACATTGTTCACCCTGGCAATGTCATGTGCCGAAAAGGCTAGGAAATTCTTCTCCATCCAGGCAAACAGGAGATCTCCAGCGCCACCCTGGCACACCTTGTGCTGTCTTGCACATGACATAAGCTAGCACTGTGGCATTGTCTGAAAACATTCAAATTACCTGGCACACGAGTAGGAGCTGGAAACACAGACGAGCTAACTTGATTGTCTTTGCCTTGAGGTGGCTGATGGTCCACACCACTTCCCTGCGGTTCCAACGATCTTAGGCCATACAATCTTGGCAGTGGGCTCCCCAGCCCCAAAGACAAGCATCCATCGTCAGTAGGATCCAGGAGCAATCCTTCAGTAGTATGACCTTCCTCAGATGACATGGATGCCACCACGGACTGGCTTTCACCATCAACAAGAGAGGAAGCCTGTGGTCAAACTCCTCAGAACTCAGGAATCAAGTCAACAAGGACCACTGGAGTGATCATATGTGAGCATGCACCCATAGCACCATTGTTATGGTCACTGTCATCAATCCAAGGAGCTGAAGATAATCCTAGACTCTGGGGGCCTGCTGCACACAGATCACCACCAAGCAATCCAACAATCTTGACTTTCTCCCCTGGCCAGAAAACTCTGCCCACAAGAGTCGAAAGGTGCTCCTAGACACTCTTAAGGCTAAGACAAAAGCTAGTTCTTTTCCTGATTGATCACCCAGCTGAGGCATTCCAGAAAGGACATCACTCGTGATGTCACTTGAGACACTTCTGACAGGGAATGGACTCCAATGAGCCATCATCCAGATAGGGCTGGACAGATCCCTTGGCACTGCAGCCATCAACCACCATGACCTTGGAGAACATCCTTGAGGTGGTGGATAGCCCAAAAGGGAGGGCAGCGAATTGATAGTGAGAGCCAAAGCATGGCAAAGCGCAGACACTTCTGCTGACCTGCCCAGGATATAAAAATACACCTAAGCCAGATTCAGAGATGCCAAGAATCCCTCTCAGCACACTGCTTGAACCACACAGCGCAAAGTTTCCATCCGGAAGTGCAGGACGTGCAAGTGCTTGTTGACCCCTTTGAGGTCCAGAATGGGCCTGGAAGGAGCCATCCTTCCTTGGCACAACAAAATAGAGTATCTGCCCTTGCCTGCTCGTCCAGGGGGACAGGCACAGGCACAACTGCCTTCAGGCGTAGCAACTTGTCCAAGGTGGTCAGTACAGCGGCACCTTTTTATCGCAGACCCACATAAAAAAATGAAGACATCAAGAATCAGCTCTCTTGCATTTCAGGACACAGCCAAATTGAATGGTGTCTGGCACCCAGCGATCCTCTAACTCTGGCCTATTCCTGAAAGGGGTGAAGCCTGCCACCCACTGGAGGAACCAGGCAATGGGCCCCCAAACCTTCACTGCACAGCCCAGGAAGGTCCACCTCTAGGAGGGACTGGATCTCTGGGCCCACATGCTTCACAAAAGAACTGGAACAGACACAGGATCTGAAAACAGAGGGGAAGAAAGATTTCCTTGAAGATGAGAGAGAATATCACAAGAGCATGTGTGCTAAGGCCGTGTCGGCCTGCAAGCATGAGTTAACAGCCCTTTTATGTAATACATGTTAAAGGTGCTAGGAAAACAGTGAATACTGGAGCTGTTTTGGCAGAATGCATGCTAGGACTGTACAATGCCCAGTTGCACAATAGGCAAAAAAGTTACTAACATGCAGAAAACAGCAGGAAACCCCCCACACAGCACCAATGGTCACTAGCAGTCCCACCCTAAATTGCAACCCTCAGACGGAACCAGGATCCCCCAAGGACAATGACAAGGTCACCCCAAGAGCCCCAGGCATAGAATCTGTGCCAGGCTCAGCTCTACTCCCCTGAAACTGCTTCACTGGCTAGTTTTAGTTGTACAGCAATGTGTGGAAGGTGACTGGCAGGCAGATCCCTCAAAGCCTTCTGCAATCTTCGGGACAGAAGTGGGGGAATGAGGGAGGGAGGGGGCACTGAGGTTGTATGAGGCTGCTATACTCTTTCAGATCTTTCCAATTTGTGGCTGCTCAACAGGGCATGGAGCTGAACCAATTTTTCCTCCTCCTATGGCTATCAAGAAGGCCGCAGTCTAGTGGAGCCTCCCACATCACGCTAAAGTCACTTTTACAGGGCTCAAGGTGGTCATTCACAAGCGTTAAAACAATCTTTTCCTCTCAATCCTCAGATTTTCTACAGAGATGATCCATCCATCTGCTGTAGACAAAACAATTCTGAGGGATCTCTGGTGGCTGAGGCAAACAGATATGAGAGAGAGGTCATTGAAACCTGGGCTTTTCATTGGTTGTCTCCACCAATCTGCTGGTAAGGGAAACAATTCCCTTGTCTGGACTGGTCTAGCAGGACTATATGGAATTGGACAATAAAAATCCAACCATGTGGGCACTATCAAAATTGTGTAAAATACACCTAACTGTGCACATTTTTTTGTTTTTAATTTTATTTATGCAACTTTTACAATGTACATCCAAGCAACATGCTTGTACAGAAAAAGATACACCTTGTAACAAAAGAAATTAGTACCAAAACCAGAAATTAAAAAAAAAAAAAGAATATATTGTTTTCCCAAGAGTATCATTAGTCCACTATAATGGAGAGCAGCATTACAAAAAACATAAGGACAGGCACTCCCAATTATGAATTATTACAGAAAACTAAGAAAAGAAAAAACAAGAGACGTCAGAGAACCAAGCATTACTATATTAATGGGATTTTACCCTCAAGAAGGAGAAGTAGTAACCATATGAGAACTGATAAAAAGATCGATCCTCAGGTTGAAGAAATATATACTTAGACTGATATACAATTACACATCTGCAAGGAAATCTAAGCAAGAAAGCAGCACAGATCTGAAGCACCCCAGGACGAAGTAATAGGAAAGCTTTACACCGTTTGAGTCTCTCTGGCCACATCTGGGAAGATCGAAATTCTCTTACCCATAAACAGATTGGCCCGTTTCTTAAAATAAAGCTTGAGAATCCAATCACTATCAGATGAAATGGCAAACGAAACTAGCAAAGTAGAAACCGCAATCTCATCTTCTTTAGGTGTTTGAAGGAGAGCTGATACATCAAGAAAGTCCATAGCCAACGTCCCAACTGCCATCTTCCCCTCCTTTTTACCAACTGGCAAAAAGTATACTTTTACAACTGGAGGGATTAAGTCAGTTGGAACCAACAAAACTTCTTGAAAATATTTTTTTTAACAATTCCAAAGGAGCCATCGCAGGAACTATAGGAAAATTAAGTAGACAAATATTTGACGCTCTAAGGGAATTCTCCAAAGATTCCAATTTCAGCCTCATAGCCACATTATCTTTAAACAGAGAATCAGTTAGGTTAGAAACCTGCAGCAATTTCTGATCCCCAGTTTCCACTTTCCTTTTAACATCCAACATTTCCAAATTAATTCCAGAAGAACGAACCTCAAGCTTTTCAACCTTCAGGGTAGATAGAGCCAACTGTTGACTTACAACACCTGAAAGTTGTGAAATTGCTTCCCAAATGTTCTCCAGCGATCACATCCGGATGAACCAGAGTAATAAGCTTGGGTGTCAGACGACGTGGTTAAAAATAGAGGATCCTTCCTTCCATCGGCCCCAGTCACTTCGAGAGTAACAGCAACCTCCTGCAAAGATTGTAATTCCTCCATACCTGCAGTCTTGATAATACTTGGCTGCTCACCGGATTCAACCTCAAGCAAGCCCCACTCTCGAGGTGCGGCACCCACCACTTGGGAGAGAGCTTCGACTCGGTGTGCGAGAGGAGCCCCCGGAGGTATCGGAGCATGGGGAGGCATACGCCCATTAGGGGAGAGAGACACCTCAAGGGCAGGCAACGTCGAAAAAGCCTCAGCCGACGAAGCCAAGCCCGCTCGAATCTCCCCAACTTGCTGCTCAGTTAGCCGGACAAAACGATCCATAGGTCCCTCAGAAACAGGTGCAGGCTCCGCGGGAGGAACCTTTTGCTTCCCCTTTCGTTTAGCCATTTTCGGCCCGTTACAGCTGACGCCATCTTGAATAGAAGCCACTCCCCACTCACCTGTGCAGTTTTAACTGTTTTGCCCCAGCAACTCTGTCCTACTCAGAATGACCCTTCACTAGCCATTGTCAACTTTTGTATAATGGCTGCAACTCCCTCCTCCTGGGTGCTATGAATGCTGACTTATAGCTTCCCCAGCCTCACTCCACTCATGAGGCAGTTGCCATAATAAAGTATAAACTCTGGGGTTCCTTCAAGCTAGTTTACATTACTGCTGCTAAACCAGTTTGGACCTGACTCAACCCCCCCCCCCCCCCCTTGTTTAAAAAAGATCTAGCAGGGAAAAAATGGTAACGTGGGATGTCCGTACCACAGAATGGGGACTGGCTCAGGACAGAAAAAGAACCAAGGAAAACCTTGCTTTTGGACACAGAATGGAAGCTCATACAATAAAGAACAACAATTAGTCATGGCTATTTCTTGACAGTATTCCTTTTCAGAGTGCTAGGTTTTAGATACAGCAACATGAGTAATTAAACTAGCAAGTTCCTCCCAAATCAGCATGGGCCATTCATATATAAGTCTGCTGAACCAGCAAGTTATGCATGCAGCAAGATGAACAGATTTGTCAGTTAATAACTACTATAATTCAAGAATGTCACATGAAATGTTTTGTTTAGTGAACAATATGCCATCTAATTACACTGTTTAATCATGAGACTAGATATAAAAAAGCTTTCATAAATTTACATCACTAATGGAGCAAACAACAAGAGAGTTCATAACTTTAAAAAAAAGTTTAGTGCATACTGTGTTTGCATCTTATCAGCCTGCATATGAACAGTGGTGCTAAACTGGTTAAGGAACATTTTGGACTTCATAACTTACCACAGAAACATTTTTAAAGTTTGGGAGTCTTGTATTTGAACTCTCAATTGTGCACTTAGACTTCATTAGTCTAACAGTTAAAGACAAAGGGATTCTACCTTAGAAATTCTGTAGGTGAAAGATGAGGTGTAACACTGAATTTGAGCCTCAACCCTAAAAAGAATGAGTACCTCTGCCCCAAGAATTTACTACCGATTCCTCTAAGGTTCAAGTTGTTCACTCTTAATTACAATTTTCCATTAAGATAGCACAATGTAGTAGAATGTAGTAGAACTGCACTGTAGAGCCAAGATATGCAACCGAGAACTTATAAGTTGGTTAAAGATTAAGTATAGTTATGTATGAAGCACAACAATAAAAATCCTTACATGTTAGATATGAGGTACTTTTATTATTTTTCTGAAGCCTCATTTCACTATGATTAACACTAAGAACCTTTTCACCGGCACCCGATTCAGCTTTGGGGTGGAAGCAGGAGCTGCAAGCACCTCCTGCTCCCCCCACCAAGGCCAATCGGGCTACAGCTCTCCACAGAAGAGGATTAAAAAACACCATGCCTTCAGGCACATGGACCTTTTCACTGGAACCTGATTCAGCTTCGGGGGTGGAAGCGTGAGCCGCAAAAGCCCCTCCTGCTCCCCCCACCAAGGCCAATCGGGCCACAGCTCTCCAAACAAGAGGATTCAAAAACCAATGTGTCTTCAGGCAGGCCTGCACCTGAGTGCCTTACCAGAAGGCCCTTTGGTGTGGCCCTTAGGCGGGGACCACATATATGGCAGAAAACCACATACCTGCTCAACTATACCAACAAAGATCAAAGTAAGCTCTGAATTTAATTACCTGTCACATCACAACCATCTTATGCCTCTCCTTCCTACTCACAATTCAATTCGCCATAGCTATCCCACATTCACTCACCAGACATGCTCCTATACATACCTATTATTCACACACACTATACATAACCCCTTTGCACTCTTACAGACACAAGCAACAGCGCATTCAAATCAATCTCAACACACCACCAAGCCTCTCACACCAAACACTGTAAGAGAAACCCATTCAATCAAGTGTAACCTCTTAAATCACAATCTGCAAAAAACAAACTCTTAGTTGAGATACTTCTTGACAGTCAAATCGATATCTTAAACATAACCGAAACTTGGCTCAGGGAAATGGACGCAGTCCTACTAAATCAGCTAGCACCACAAGGCTGCCATCTATTCAACATTCATAGGACAAAACAGCAGAGGTGGTGGTATCTGAATACTAGAGCAGAAGGAGGTGCGTAACTCTTGCAGGAAGACAGGGGAACAAACGGAGCATTGCTTACTTCTAATTAACACTCTAGTTTTTTGTCTCAGCCCTTGTTTTGTTTAATTTTATTGATTCTATTGTCTTCCAGATTGTCCTTTGGGTTTTGAGTACATTTTTACATATATTATCTGTTTGAAAACATTGTGTTTAGTTTAATTTAATTTATTTATTCTATAGTTTTTAAATTTATTTATAGTATTGTTTTCATATATTTATTGACCATATTCTGTATATCATATTTATTTGTTTTTTAAATGTTGTTTACTTATTGACATATTTTATTTTAACACTGTTTGTTTAACCCTATGGTAGCTGTATGTCCCCCGAGGAAGGCGCAAGCCGAAACGCGTAGGGACAATCATCAATAAAGCAGTCCGTTCCAAACCTACTATATTCTCTTGCTCCGTTTGTTCCCCGGTATCTGAATACTAGCAAGTGCCTGAACTTCCACATCCTCTCAAAAACCCTCTGACAATGGTCTAGAAACAATTACAAACAAAATCACCATACTCCTTGCTTACAGATCTCCAAATGCCAATGCTGACTGCCTGAAGTCCATCCTAGAGATCTGTAACAGCTCAAAAAATGAATACCTCATGATCACTGTTCCCTCTAAGCTGTGCGTGTGTGCGCACGCGCACACACCTCGCCGAGCGAGCGCACATACTTTACAACAGAGCGCACAAAAATTACGGTTCTGATTCTGATAGAAAACAGACATCTTAAAATTTAAAAGTTGTGTATTTATGGTTTTCACAAGTTCTACAATATTATCTAGTGCAATCAATGTGGTGTACATACTGTATTCTGACGTGTAGTCAAATTTTAAAGTATATAACTCTGAGTGTCGTTATGTGCCGCACAAAAATTTAACCTTCCTTCAAAAGCTGCACAGCTGATATTTTATGCGCACACAGCCTACAGAAAATAAGGGAACATTGCTCATGATACTAAGTGCCCTCAACCTCACCTCAGCACAGCCAAGCATAGCCAACACCTTCCTGGAAGCAATGGAATCACTAGACTACATGTAAACCATCAACCAAGCCACCCACAAACATCCAACATGATTTTCCTACCACTCACCATACCCATGCAACACCAGATCCTAGCACCTACCACCACTGACGTCCCATGGTCAGGCCATAAAATATTAAACATCCCTATAGAAATAAAAACAATGCTCCCCGGAACAGTGCACTCGCAAGTTCCACAACTGGGATAAAGAAAAATTTCTAGCAAGCATATTCACAAATCTGCAAAATAGCCCTGACGACAGACACCATAATACAAATGGAATAAAACTATAGCTGATACAGCAATGAAGCCGCCAAATGGCAACCAACACGCCAAAGTATAGCAAACTGGTACACACCTCTACTAAAGGACATGAAAAGACGACTATGGATCACTGAAAGAAAATGGAGAAGCATCAAATCAGATGACACCCTCAACATCTACAAATGCAAGTTACAATCGTGCCAAGCTGCCACCAGCCAAGCAAAAAAGGCCTACCACACTAAACTTTTACAAAGCTCCTTAAATTGCCCCCAAGAGTTCGATAAAATTAAATCACTAAGCAAAAATCCTGCACACCGAAGAGAAAAAAAAAGCCTCTCTCACCCCAAGCAAATGATAATTACACTTACCTGGTAATTGTAGTTCCTTGAGTTACGACAGTTCAGTCCTCTACCTCTGGGTTGTCAATCTCCTCCTGCAGCTAGGAAACTGGTTTGTCAGAATGATGACATCACTGGATATAGCCTGCTTCACTCCCACTTGCTTCCCAGTGTAAACTATAACAAAGCAGACTCAAAGGAGCAACAAATAAGTAGCTAAAAATATTAAAACCACTATGCAAATAAAGGTACTCCCCCCCCCCCCCCCGACAAGGCTTTCGTACGCTCTGCCCCGTCATGGAGAAGGAAACCAAGCACAGCAAGAAAAGAAACACCGACTCACCTGTAAACATCTGCCGTGGACCCCTAATCAGAAAAAACCTCTGACACATCCGGGTGGGAAGGAGGACTGAACTGTCGTAACTCAAGGAACTACAATTACCAGGTAAGTGTAATTATCATTTCCTTATCATTCCGCCAGTTCAGTCCTCTACCTCTGGGATGTACCAGAGCAGTGACTAACGGGAGGGACCCTTCCAGCCGGCAGATAAAACCGCCGCCACGAAACGAGCATTCGAAGCGGCCGCCACATCCAGCCGGTAATGCTTGCTGAACGTGTGCAGCGACGACCAAGTCGCAGCTCTGCAAATGTCCCCCGGCGGGACCAAGGCATGCTCCGCCCACGACGACGCCTGCACCCTAGTAGAATGTGCTCTTAGCCCCACAGGGGCAGGGCGACCGCGAAGCAAATAAGCGGACACAATCGCTTCCCTAAGCCAGCGAGCTATGGAGGCCTTAGCCGCTGCCTCCCCTTTGCGCGCACCTCCGAACAGAACAAACAAGCGGTCAGACTTACGAAACGGTTCCGTAACCCGCAAATACTGCCGCAAAGTCCTCTTCACGTCCAGGTGCCGAAGCTCTCGTCCCGAGACGTCACCCCTTACCGATCCCAAGATGGGCAAACACACGGCCTGGTTCACGTGAAAGGGAGACACCACCTTGGGTAAAAAGGACGGGACCGTACGCAAAACCACCTTATCCGAAGAGAAGGACAAGAAAGGCTCTCGACAGGACAAAGCCTGTAGCTCAGAAATTCTCCGCGCGGAACAAATAGCCACCAGAAAAACCGCCTTCAAAGTCAAATCCTTCACCGACGCCCGACGTAACAGCTCAAAGGGGGCCTTGGCCAGGGCCGTGAGAACAAGATTCAGGGCCCAAGGTGGAACGAACACTCGCCGCGCTGGGCGCAATCGAGAAGCCGCTCTAAGGAAGCGACGTACGTCAGGATGAGTCCCTAAAGACACGCTGTTGACCTTGCCCCGATAGCAAGACAGGGCCGCCGGCTGAACACGCAAGGAACTGGCCGCCAGCCCCTTCTCAAAACCGGCCTAAAGGAACTCCAAGACCAGCGGGACCGAAGCAGAGCCAGGCCGAACCAAACGCGGCGCACACCAATCCTCAAAGATACGCCAGACCCGCACATACGCCAAAGAAGTGGAATGCTTCCGGGCTCGCAGTAAGGTCGTGACCACCGCCGACGAATAACCTTTCTTTAGCAACCGAGCCCTCTCAACGGCCAAACCGTAAGCGAGAATCGATCTACTTGCGGCATGAACAGGGGCCCCTGGAGCAGAAGATCCACCCGCGGTGGTAACCGCCAAGGCTCCCTGTCCAGGAGACGAATGAGATCGGCGTACCAAGGACGCCGCGGCCAATCGGGCGCCACCAGTAACACTCGCCCAGCGTGTGCTCCTATCTTCTGAAGCACCCGGCCGATGAGCGCCCAGGGCGGGAAAACATACAGAAGACCGCCCGTCGGCCACGGACGAAGCAAGGCGTCGATCCCCTCCGACATGCGTTCGACGCCTGCTGAAGAAACGGCCCACTTTGGCCGACTGAAAGGTCACCATGAGATCCATGACCGGCGTCCCCCAGCGGAAGACGATTTGACGGAAGATCTGGGGATGAAGCTCCCACTCTCCGGCATCTACGTGCACTCTGCTGAGGAAGTCCGCGGTGACATTGTCCTTGCCGGCAATGTGTGCTGCTGAGATCGCGGTCAAGCGAGGCTCCACCCCCGCGAACAACTCGTCAGTCTCGGCCTCCATGGCGGCACTCCCAGTGCCGCCCTGCCGGTTGATGTAAGCCACCGTCGCAGAGTTGTCGGACAGCACCCGCACCGGCCGGTCTCGCACAAGTAATTCGAACGCCTGAAGGTCCCGGAACACCGCTCGCAACTCTAAGCGATTGATCGCCCACGAGGCCTCCAGGGGGGACCAAAGCCCCTGCGCAAACTGATCCCCGCAGTGGGCTCCCCAGCCCCCTAGACTGGCATCCGTCATCAACGGGAGCCATTCCGGCTGCTCCAACGGCAGGCCGGCCGCCAGGGATGCCGGGTAAAGCCACCACCGAAGGGACTGCCGAACATTGCCCGGGCAAGGGAGACGCTTGACCAAGGAGTCAGTCTGATGCGACCAACGCCTGAGCAGCGCCCTCTGGAGAGGACGCATATGGAACCGAGCCCAAGGTACCGCTTCGAGGGTCGCCGCCATGGTGCCCAGCACCCGAAGATAATCCCACGCCAATGGCGCCGGCACCGACAGGAACTGTCGCACCAGGGACCGCAAGCCCGCGGCCCGCTTGTGCGGTAGAAACACTTGCCCCTCCTTTGTATCGAACCGGACCCCCAAGTATTCGAGGTCCTGGGAAGGGACCAACCGGCTCTTGGTCGGGTTGATGATCCAACCCAGCTCCTGCAACAACCGGACTACCCGGTCCGTCACACAGAGGCTTTCCTCCGCAGACTTGGCCTGGATCAACCAGTCGTCTAGATAAGGGTGAACCAGGATCCCTTCCTTGCGCAACGCCGCCACGACCACCACCATGATTTTGGTGAAGGTTCGCGGCGCAGTCGCCAAGCCGAACGGCAACGCACGAAACTGATAGTGACCCCAAGGAAGGGCGAAGCGCAGGAAGCGTTGGTGGGCATCCCGAATGGGAATGTGCAAATACGCCTCCGAGAGGTCTAGAGACGTCAAGAATTCGCCTTGCCGCACCACCACTATGACGGATCGCAACGTTTCCATCCGAAAGTGCGGCATCCTCAAGCACCGATTCACCCCTTTCAGGTCGAGGATGGGTCTGAGCTTGCCGTCCTTTTTGGGCACCACGAAATAAATGGAGTAGCGACCCGTGCCGTAATCGGTCTTGGGCACCTCCACCACCACGCCCAACCGAATGAGCCGTTGCACAGTTTCGCAAACTGCCACCGTTCTCTTGGGACCCCGGCAAGGGGACAAGACAAAGGAGTCCCGTACGGGCCGCGCCAATTCCAACGCGTAGCCGTGCTGAATAATCTCCAACACCCATTGATCGGAGGTGATGAGGGTCCAGGTGGAAAGAAACTCCCGGAGCCTCCCGCCGATGGGAGTTTCCTCCGCCGGGACCCGCCTCGCCTCATTGAGATTTACGCGTGGCAGATCCAGAGTTAGCCGAGAAGCCCCTGGACGCTCCCCGGAAGCCACAAAAGCCCTGGCCTCTCGCAGAGAAGCACCCTCTCTGGAAGGCACCGGGACGCGGCGAACGAAAGCGCCGAAAATCCCGAAACTGCCCCCGACCGCCCTGGCCGGGCTTGGCCTGCTTGGGCTTGTCCTCAGGCAGCCGACCCGCCTTGGATTCCCCAAGATCTTTCACCAACTTATCCAAATCCTCACCAAACAGCAGCCCCCCCTTAAAGGGAAGCTTGCTGAGACGGGACTTTGAGGAACTGTCCGCTGCCCAATTGCGGAGCCACAGGGACCATCGGGCAGCCACCACTGATCCGGTGCTGTTGGCCAGAGCTCTAATCAAATCATAATGTACGTCGGCGAGGAAGGCCGCTCCAGACTCTAAGCGGTCCAGCTCCTTGATCTCCTCTGGCACCATGTGCGAGGATTGACGGAGCCTCTGCGCCCAGCGCAAACACGCTCAGGCCACCCATGCTCCGCAGACGGACGCCTGAAGCGAAATAGAGTCCGCTTCAAAGGCTTGCTTGAGCAGACCATCGACTTTACGGTCCTGGGCATCCTTCAGGGCCGCACTTCCTTCAACCGGAATCGTGGTTTTCTTTGCAACAGCGGAGACTACCGCGTCTATGCGCGGAGCACGGAAGCGCTCCTTAGCCGAGTCCGCTAAGGGATATAACCGGGTAAGCGTGCGAAGGCCTCACAAGCCGGCCTCTGGCTTATCCCATTCATCTTGAATCATCTTCTCCACCACACGGTGCAAGGGAAACACCACCTGAGTTTGGCGGACTGCCTGAATGACCAGATCTTCCACCTCGTCCTCCGCTGCAGCCGGCGGAGTAAGGTTCAAGATTTGCAAGGTTTCTGCGATCAAGGCCGCCAACTCCTCCCTGCGGAACACTAATGATTTTGGACTGGTCCTCTGGCTGTGGTATCTCACCTTCCTCCAGGTCTTGTGAGCCCTCTTCCGGGTCCCATTCCGGATCGTCAGCGTCCAGCCAGACCCCCTCCGTCGGCTCGGACAGTTTCGCCCGTTTCGGGACGGGGGAGTCAGCGTCCAGCGCACCCTCTGCCACCAAAGGCGAAGGCTGGACCGCCGGCGCCTCCGAGCACCCTCGTTTGCCTTGCTGTCGCAGGCAGAACACCTTATGCATAAGGAGAACGAACTCCGGGCTAAAGCCGCTAAGGCCGGACTCTGGAACGGACTGCGAGAGCCCCGAGGGCCCTGGCCGTTCCTCCGAGTCCACTTCTGGCAGCAAAAGGCGCGTAGGGGCAGGCTCCAACACCGCCGGCGGAACCTGCGTCTCCGGGACCTCAGGGGCTTCCATGGTGAGCTCCACCGCCGAAGAAAGGGCAGCACAGCCTCTGCACACACCCGTGTCCGCTACAGTGCCCCTTCGAGTCCCACACACGAGGCACTGAGGACTGGCAGCCATAGGGAGAGCTAAACCAAGGACCGCTACTTATCTATGCTATCAAGTACCGAGCTAAGCCAGCTAGCCAACCCCACTGCCCAGGTACTGCAAACAGTATGGGGCTGTGCTGTCCTTGACCCCGTAGGGCTGCTCCACAATAGTGCAGGAGAGGGGAAAGAGGAATGCCCCTCCAGCCGCCCCGCCCCCCGAGAGTCCTAGGGCCCTCCGCGCAACGGAGACACCCCTGAGACAAAATGAACGTCGAAAAATCAAAGAAAGAAATAAAGAAAAACAAAACCGCTGAAGAAAAGAGAAGGGAAAGCGGCTGCCATGCGGCTGCACCGGAGCTCCCAAGATGGCCGCCGCAGCGTGAGTAGCAAAAAGGGCGCCAAAGCTCCTAGCCGTCAGAGCAGAGCGGAGCGGCCCTACCCAGCGACCGGGAACCAGACGCACACTTATCGCACCAGTCACTGCGCTCTGCCCCACGAGCGAGAGAGAAAAGCGGGAACCTGGGCCCATGCAGCAAAGACCTTTGCTGGCAAATCGGTCGTCGGCCGCGGAGCAGAGAAACAGCAGCCCCGCGGTGCACAGCAAACAAGAAGGACTCACCCCCGTAGCGTCAGGGGGGTGAGGCTTCCGGGCCAAACAGGTAAGGGGGAGAGGACCTGCAAAAGCCTGAGTCAAACCCCCAGAGGCAGGGAATACAAGCACCGACACAGGCAGGGTGTAGGAAAGCCTGTCACTGCCTACTGAAGAGGAGCAGCCGACCAAAGCCCCTGCTCAGAGAGAACCGGTGCCTGGGACTTTTTTTTTTTTTTTTATGGTTAAACACAGGAACCCCAAGATCTACACCTACTACACTAACACCCCTGGCTCCTTATCTATTCCTCCAAAGAGCCTCTCCTAAGGCTCGTCAAGTCCGCCTGCTGCAAGGAGACTGGTTACACTGGGAAGCAAGTGGGAGTGAAGCAGGCTATATCCAGTGAAGTCATCATTCTGACAAACCAGTCTCCTAGCTGCAGGAGGAGATTGACAACCCAGAGGTAGAGGACTGAACTGGCGGAACGATAAGGAATGGCTACTTCCAAACTCTCAGTACAAGCCAGCATACAAACACAGCAAGTGCAGCCACACACCAAAGCACTTGGCCCTCATTCCTGAAAGTTACACAATATCTAGAAAGAATCGCCACAAGCATCAACACATCTCTCAGCTCAACCCCTGTCCAGTCAGCTGGATCAAGTCAACCAAACAGGAGCTCATTCCAACAATGCTAAGAATCATACAACCATCACTAATGCAGGGATATGTACCAACTGAACTCAGATCAGCCTCTATCTGACCTATCAGGAAAGGAACATCCAACATCAACCAGCCATCCTCACACCCATAGCCAGTCTCCCATTCATAACTAAGGTCCTGGAAAAAAACTGTATACAGAAAGCTCCAGGATTACATAGATACAAATCACCCAATAGATCAACAATACATTTCAGAACACAACACTGAGTAGAAACTCATGACTGCCCTACTTGACAAGCTAAGGGCACCGACAAACCCAGATCCGGATTCATTCTCATCTTCCTGGATATTAAAGAAGGATGCGACTCCACTCCACATGGCCTCATAATACGTCGTCTACAAAGCATTGGATTATCAGAGATCCCCCCCTCTCCTGGTTCAAGTCCTACTTGACTGACTGCAAACTTCAAGTCAGAATTAGAAACATAGAAACACAGAAACATGACAGAAAAAGACCACAAGGCCCATCTAGTCTGTCCTTCCATAACAACAACTACAACAGTCCACTTTCTACCTTTAGAGATCCTCTGTGTTGGTCCCATCCTTTTTTGAATTCAGTTACTGTCCTCATCTCTACCACCTCCACTGGGAGACTATTCCACGGATCCACTACTCTTTCCGTAAAGAAATATTTCCGCGTATCACTCCTGAATCTATCTCCCTTCACCCTCATCCCATGTCCCCTCGTAGCAGAACTTGCTTTCAATTGAAAGAGGCTCTCTCCCTGAACATTTATGCCACGGAGGTATTTAAACATCTCAATCATATCACCTCTATCCTGCCTTTCCTCTAAGGTGTACATATTAAGATCCTTAAGTCTGTCCTCATATGCTTTATAATGAAGCCCATTAATCATTTTAGTAGCAACCCTCTGCACCGACTCCATCCTGTTCACATCCTTTTGAAGGTGCAGTCTCCAGAATTGCACACCATACTCCAAATGAGGTCACACCAAAGACTTATTACAGAGGTATTATCACCTCCTTTTTTCTGCTAGCCATTCCTCTCCGTATGCACCCAAGCATCCTTCTAGCTTTTGCCGTCGCCTTTTCTACCTGTTTAGCTACTTTAAGATCATCAGACACAACCACGCCTAGGTCCCGCTCTTCTTTAGTGGACAAAAGTACTTCACCTCCAATACTGTATTGCTCCCTTGGATTGCTGCAGCCCAAATGCATGACCTTACATTTTTTAACATTAAATCCCAGCTGCCAAATTCTAGACCATTCTTCAAGCTTAGCTAGATCCCTCCTCATGTTATCTACACCTTCCTGGGTGTCTACTCTATTGCAGATTTTGGTATCATCTGCAAAGAGGCAAACCTTACCCGACAGCCCTTCCGCTATATCACTAACAAAGATGTTAAAAAGAATCGGACCAAGGACAGATCCCTGGGGCACACCACTGGTAACATCCTTCTCCTCAGAGTGAGCTCCATTTACTTGTACTCTTTGTCGCCTCCCACCCAACCAATTTCTAACCCAAGCAGTAACTTTAGGGTCCATCCCTAGGGTGCTCAGTTTGTTTATAAGTCGCCTGTGAGGAACAGTGTCAAAGGCTTTACTGAAATCTAAATACACCACATCTAGAGCTCTCCCTCGGTCCAACTCCCTGGTCACCCAGTCAAAGAAATCAATCAGATTTGTCTGACAAGACCTGCCTCTGGTGAATCCATGCTGCCTTGGATCCTGTAATCCGCCGGACTCCAGAAACCTCACTATTTTCTCTTTCAGCAGCGTTTCCAATAATTTACTCACCACTGAAGTTAAACTAACCGGCCTGTAGTTTTCAACCACATCCTTACTTCCGCTTTTGTGTAAAGGCACCACATGAGCCTCTCTCCAGTCCTTTGGCACCACTCCCGACTCCAACGAGGCATTGAAAAGGTCAGTCAGTGGAGTTGCTAGAACGTCCCCAAGTTCCCTCAGTATTCTAGGGTGTATCCCATCCGGTCCCATCGCTTTATCTACTTTAAGTTGAGCTAGTTTCTCACGAACACAGTCTTCTGAAAATTGTTCAAGATGTCCCTCGCTTCTGTTCTTATTTGTGGGTGTTTTCTGAGGTCCTGCTCCTGGTTCTTCATCTGTGAACACAGAACAAAAATATTTGTTAAGCAATTCCGCTTTATCCTTATCAGCTTCTACATATTCCTCCCCTGCACCCTTGAATCTGACAATACCACTCTTGCCCTTCCTCTTCTCACTAATATATCTGAAAAATGTCTTATCCCCCCATTTTATTGCATTGGCTATTTCCTCCTCCTTTTGAATCTTTGCCTTCTTGACTACTTTGCTAGCTTCTCTAAGTTTTTCCAAATACAGATGCCTGTCTTCCTCTCTCTGTGATCTCTTGTATTTCATGAAGGCCTCCCTTTTTCTTCACTTTTTCAGCTACTTCCTTCGAAAACCATAGCGGTCTCCTGTTCCTTTTGCCTTTATTTACCATTTTAACAAAAAGGTTGGTTGCCCTTAAAATACCCCCTTTCAGTTTTGCCCACTGTTTTTCTACATCCCCCAGCTGTTCCCATCCCACTAACGACTCCCTGAGGTATTGGCCCATCTTCGCAAAGTTAGTCTTCCTAAAGTCTAAGATCTTCACCTTGGAATGGATTCTAACAGCCCTAGTCCTAATACTAAACCACACCATCTGGTGGTCACTGGATGCAAAATGATCTCCCACTACATCATCAGAAACTCTCTCACCATTGGTAAGCACCAAGTCCAGTATGGCCCCTTCACGTGTGGGGTCTGTTACCAATTGCCTGAATAGTTCTCCCGGTAGAGAATCCAGGATCTCCTTACTTCTAGATGATACTGCAGCAGGAATGTGCCAGTCAACATCTGGCATATTGAAATCTCCTAGCAGTAGCACTTCCCCTTTCCTTGCAATGCTGCGTATGTCTTCAATTAACTCTGTCCACCTCTTCCTCTTGTGAAGGAGGTCTGTATATCACACCAATGCAAATAGATTTCTCTTTCCCTCTTTCTAGTTTAACCCACAATGCCTCCTCTCTCCCTTTTAAGCTCTGTAATTCCAAAGCTTTAATAGTAGTTTTTACATATAGTGCCACTCCTCCTCCCCTTCTTCCTACCCTGTCCTTTCTGAATAAAGTATAGCCAGGTATAGTTACATCCCAGTCATGGTTTTCTGTGAACCATGTTTCTGTAACTGCCACTAAATCCAAGTCAGCCACTCCCACCAAAGCTTCAACTTCAGGGATCTTATTTCCCATGCTACGGGCATTAATACACACTGCTTTCCATGTGTTACCCCTGTTACCCATTTCCATAAAGGTATTTAATGTATCACCTACCTGGGGGCTTTCACTTACCTGGGGGCTTTCTTCACCCATCCCCAACGAATCTAGTTTAAAGCCCTCTTCAGTAGATTAGCCAGTCTACTACCAAAGATGTGTTGACCTTTCTTAGACAGATGGATGCCATCTCTGTTCTGCAACCCTTGGAACAGCATCCCATGGTCTAGGAAACCAAAACGCTCTCGAAGACACCAGTCAGAACTAGTCAGCCAGTACTAGTCAAAGTCAACCCCTTACACTCAAACCCAAGGAGTCCCACAAGCCTTAACCCTCCCAGCACTGTTATTCAACCTCTCTGCAACCAATATGTACCATAATAAAGTCCTGCAACATTTCTTACCATATTCTATGTGGATGATGTAATGATTTACCCACCTAACACCACAGCAAATTCCAACACTACAACAGCTGCTTCTCCACACTCTGCAAATGGCTCAAAAGACATAACCTGAACATAAATCTTAAGACGAGGCCATGTTTGTCACCAGACACTAGCTTCAAACCACCGACTCCATATCTATTGATGGAACACAAATACAAGTGAAACAAAATATAAGATACCTTGGAGTTACACTGGACCAAACACCTCACTTTCAAAGCACACATACGAAACTTAACTAAAAGCATATTTCAAGCTCAAATCAATCAAGAATCTTAAACCACTTCTATCCAATCATGACTTCCACTCAGTCCTCCAGGCAATCATTCCCACACTGACTACTGTAATATCTTTTAAGGCATATCAAACTCAACCATCCACCCTCTCCAACTTACACTCAACACGGCCGCATGAGCCCTTTTCAACACAAAACGAACAGGGCACATTACACCTTTCCCCAAATAACTTCACTGGCTTCCCATTATAGAATGTATAAAATTCAAAGCCATATGTACAACATATAAAGTCCTCAATGACACCTCAGCACCACATCTACAAACCCTGCTCCAGATCATACCCAAGAAAGGGTGAAGATCTACCTCAAGCAAAATGCTACAAACACCACCGATATTCACAAAACCCAATGCTACCACATTTAAGAGCCTTTTCTCTCTATGCACCACAACTAAGGAACTATCACAGAAAAAGCGTAGTTACTCACCTGTAACAGATGTTCTCCAGGGACATCAGGAATCAGTTCTCACTTATGGGTGACTTCAACATCGATTGAGCCTGTGCGGAGCAATTCCCCAGCTTTTGAAGAAAGCCTTTGGGATTGCTGCCACGCATGTGTGGTCCTCTTCCCATGCCACCAGTAGTGGCTTAATGGGAGGCTTAGTCAAAAGAAGGCCTCTCAAATCTCGCTATGAGGGGAAACAGGTTGTCCATTTAGAGGCTTGAAAGAAGCTGCAATAGCACTCAAATGAACTCACTGAATTGGTCTTAAGCCCTGCATTTGATAAATGAAGGAGATACTCCAGTAATGATTCCAGAGGTATCGCAAGAGGGTTAAGACCCTTCTGCGAGCACCATATGGTAAACCTTTTCCACTTAAATGCATAAGAGCGTCTTGTGGAAGGTTTCCTGGAAGCATAAAGGATATCCTTTACCTGCTGGGAAAGGTTAAGACCATGAAGTTCTAGGCTTTCAGAAACCAGGCCCTGAGATGCATACACTGGGGATTGGGATGCCACAGCATCCAGTCCTCTTGAGAAAGGAGATTTGGAGCAGATCCTAACTCCAGAGGCAGAGCTTGAGAGAGATGTAGGAGCAGAGGGTACCACATTTGCCGTAGCCAGTGTGGAGCTATGAGGATCATATGACCTCCGTGTCTCTGAAGCTTAAACAGGGTTTTGGGAATTAGGGGAATGGGTGGAAAGGCATACAGGAAGTCCTGACCCCAACGGAGGAGGAAAGCATCCCTGGCCTGACAACCCTGAGCCGGAATTCTGGAACAGAACCGGGGAAGTTTGGCATTCAGCGGACTTGCAAAGAGGTCTATGTCCGGGGTTCCCCAAATTTGAAAACTTCTGGCCACCTGGTCTGCATGGAGAGACCATTCGTGTTGAAGCAGAACTCGACTGAGTCTGTCTGCCCAAGAGTTCTGAATGCCTGGAAGATACACCAAAAGGAGATGAATCTAATGCTCTCTGGCGAGGGCCCATAGTCGCAAAGCTTCGTTGCAAAGCGACAGAGAGCCTGTTCCACCCTGCTTGTTCAAATAGAACATGGCTACTTGATTGTCCGTTTGAACTAGGACTGTCTTGTAGCTGAGCTGGATGTGGAATACTCAGAGCAAGGAAGATTGCTCTGAGTTCCAGGAGACGGATGTGTAGATAGGCCTCCTGTGGAGTCCAGGTACCCTGGGTAGAGAGGCCTTGCAGGTGGGCTCACCAACCCACCTGTGAAGCATCCGTTAGAGTGGCCAGGGGTGGAGGTTGCTGAAAAGGAGACCCCACCAAAAGGTTTTGGGGTGATAGCCTTATTTTGTCCCTCCAATGCTGGCAATCTGAGTTTGCTATTTTTGTCTGACAGTCCACCGAGTGGATAAAGTCCACCGAGTGGATAAAGTCCACCGAGTGGATAAAGTCCACCGAGTGGATAAAGTCCACCGAGTGGATAAAGTCCACCGAGTGGATAAAGTCCACCAGGCTGCCCTCATATGGAGGCAAGCATAAGGAACCACATGCACGGTGGATGCCATGTGGCCTAGCAACTAACATTTCCCGAGCAGAGAGGTGAGGTTTTAGCACTGCTTGGGAAGCTAACTGCACAATGTAAAGGCAGCGGTGCTGTGGAAGGTAAGCCCTTGTCTATCTGGTATCCAGCAGAGCTCCTATAAGCTCTAGGGACCGAGTGAGAGCAATGTTGGATTTTGGGAAGTTTATGACAAGTCCCAAATACTGAAGGATGTGCACTGTGCGAGAGAGGGCAAACCTGGCCTTTGGCTCTGAAGGGGCTCGAATGAGCCAGTCTAAGTAAGGGAAAACAAATATTCCTAGGGTGCAGAGAAATGCTGCCACCACAGCCATGCATTTTGTGAACACCCTTGGAGCAGAGGCCAGGCCAAAAATAAGAACCCTGTATTGGTAGTGCTTCCCTTGAAACAGAAAGCGAAGGAACTTTCGGTGGGTTGGATGGATGAGAACATGTGTACGCATCCTTGAGATCTAGAGAACAAAGCCAATCCTGACTCTGAAGGTATGGCAGCAGAGTTCCTAGAGTACCAAAAAGGAGCAAAGGATCCGCACAACACAAAGGAACAAAAAGAGCGGAGCCTGGACTGCCAAAAAATGAACTTTATTAATTGCGCCCCAACGCGTTTCGGCCACTGGCCTTCCTCAGGGGGTCTAAAGAACACACCTCAAAAACAATAAACATAAACATATAGATTAAATAAACACAATCTAAATTTCATTGTAAAACAACTATAAAAATATATGAATTATGAAAAACTAATTAAAAACTAATATTAAAAACATAATTACAACATGTAAAGGACAATATATTAATTCACGATATTAATTGAATAAACAATGAAAATTACTAAAACCATAATAAAATGATAATAATATATTAAAACATTAAAAAGGAAAAAAGAGAGACGAGGACATGCAGAAAATGATTAATTAATAGGTACCTTATTGTGATCAAGTTGAGTGCTATCCCGGCTTGAGCATATGGGATACTAATTACTTATTGTAATCAAGTTGAGTGCTATCCCGGCTTGAGCATATGGGATACTAATTACTAACAATGAATAAATAAGAAATATATAGTCATAGAACAACGCAAAGAATACCAATGCATATTAATAAATACCATTAATAATGAATAAATAATTAATATACATAAATAAATATACATATAAATGAAAAAACACTTTTAAAATTAAAAGTATATATATATATAATATTTCAAATAAAATCATATTAAAGGTACTTCAAGGGACACAAAGACAATGCATGTAAAGAAACGCCCAATTGAGAAGGGAGGAAGAACAACTAATTCTAACTTGTCAAAAATATATTGTAAAAGTGTATTGCATAAATCAATAAAAATGGACTAAAAAAATTAAATAAAGAATAATTAAAAAGGTGGAGACGCTTTTAGATAAAAGAACAAATAATCCAAGGGCCATTGAAGAATAAATGTAGGTGAAATGTATTGTGCACGAAGCAGCAATGAACATATTACATCAATGAGGGAGAGTAAAAACAAGATGAGTCAATCTTTCATGGAAATGACGTTAAAACAATCAAAGGAAGATCGTATCTTAGGCCCCAGTATCTTTTAGGTGGAGGAACGGTGTTTAGTAAAAAACTAAAGTATCCACAATGAGTGCTCTATCAGGGTCACATAAAATTAGAGTTACCCACTTCTCTTGGATAAAACGACTGCTGCATAATTATATAAACATAAACTTTGTCTATACATTAAAGTGTAGCTAAAAAAGGGCAATGTTAGTATATGTGAGAGACGCTTGAGCCAAGGATACAGTGTGCAAGGCCCGTCTTTTCTAAAGGAACTAAAAACTGCACTGTTTGTGTATGCGAGAGGCGCTTAAGCCAAAGTTGTGGTGTGAAATGCCCGTTCTTTCTCAAAGCAACTAAAAAACGCTTACATAGGAAACAAAATAATAGACATTAAACCGCAACTACAGTGCCCTACGGCTTGATAACGTCAAGAATGATAACACACTAACGTAAACAGAACTAAAATTGTAAATTTATATTACGCAAAGTTTATACATATATTTGCAAAGCCCGTCTATTTATAGACAAATGAACAAATATGGTACCCTGCTACTGTCGCCGTCAGAAAAATGAAGTACTTGCAAGATTATAAATTTGTATTGCCCGAAAAAAGGTTAAGCTTACCAAACAGCAGCGTCCTGCTTTGCTACGCTGCTGAACAACTAATGGAATGTGCTGAAGTCGGTTATTCAAATGTTGGCGGTGTTTAGTAAAAATCTAAAGTATCCACAATGAGTGCTCTATCAGGGTCACATAAAAATAGAGTTACCCACTTCTCTTGGACAAAACGACTACTGCATAATTATATAAACATAAACTTTGTAGCTAAAAAAGGGGGGCAATGTTGGTATATGTAAGAGACGCTTAAGCAAGGGATACAGTGTGCAAAGCCCGTCTTTTTCAAAGGAACTAAAACTGCACTGTTTGTGTATGCGAGAGGCGTTTAAGCCAAAGTAGTGGTGTGAAATGCCCATTCTTTCTCAAAGCAACTAAAAAACGCTTACATAGGAAACAAAATAATAGACATTAAACCGCAACTGCAGTGCCCTACGGATTGATAACCAAACTACCTACCGTCTAGAATGATAACACACTAACGTTAACAGAGCTAAGATTGTACATTTATATTGCGCAAAGCTTATACATATATTTGCAAAGCCCGTCTTTTTATAGACAAATCAACAAATATGGTACCCTGCTACTGTCGCTGTCAGAAAAATGAAGTACTTGCAAGATAATAAATTTGTATTGCACGAAAAAAAGTTAAGCTTACCAAACAGCAGCGTCCTGTTTTGCTATGCTGCTGAACAACTCATGGGATGTGCTGAAGTCGGTTATTCAAATGTTGGCGGATTTCCCGCCTGTGCAGGTTAAAGGGCGAAAGTTATGTAAGGCTATGAATTTAGAAATGAAGATACTTATTTAATTAAAATATATATGTGTTTATTAAGAAAGCTGAAAATTAAAACTAGAGTGATAAAATTAAAAATGAACTGAATGAAAACGAATAGCATGCATAAACTATTCTTATAAGTAAATGACGTCATATTCCGCCTATGATGGTAAGTGCAAATGCTTTGAAAAGCCAAATGAATGTTTCCCTACCAATGTTAATTAAAAGGCATTACCTCAAGATAACCAAAAAAAAATAATAGAAGTGGCTCGCCAAACAGAATTGAATAAATGAATAGTAAAAAATGATAAATTGAATGAAAACCAGAGGGGGGGGAGGGGGAGGGGAGGGGGGGGGGGGAGGGGGGAGGGGGGAAGGGGGGGGGGAGGGGGGGGGGGAAGGGGGAGGAGGGGAGAAGGGGGAGGGGGGGGGAGAGGGGAGGGAGGGAGGAGGAAGGGGGGGAAGAGGGGGGGGAGAGGGGGGGAAGGGGGAGAGGGGGGGGGGGAGGGGGGGGAGGGGGGGGAGGGGGGGAGGGGGGGGGGGGAGGGGAAGAAGGGGGGGGGGAGAGGGGGAAGGGGGGGGGGAGAGGGGGAGGAGATGAAAGGGAAGGGGGGGGGGAGGGAGGAGGAGGGGGAAGGAAGGGGGGGGAGGGGGGGGAGGGGGGGGAGGGGGGGAGGGGGGAGGGGGAGGGGGGGAGAGAGAAAGGGGGGGAGACAGGGAGGGGGGGAGGGGGGAGGAGGGGGAAGGGAGAGGGGGGGGGGGGGAGGAAAGGAGGGGGGAAAGGGGGGGGGAGGTGAGGAAAAGGATCATGTAAGGACTTACAAAAAGACAGACAGATCAACTTCTTGATTTAACCCTAAAGGATGTAAGGTACGTAGTTCATAAATGAATCTCTGTTCAAGACGTAGGAGAAGTTTATCTAGATCACCTCCCCGCCAATGAGGCCGCACCACTTTCAATACAAGAAACTTCAAATCTGAAAGAGTGTGATGGGCGGCTACCCAATGGTCAACTAGGGGTTTGTCCGCCGCTTGTCTCCGAATGTTGCTCTTATGCTCAATTATACGTGTTTTAATGCATCTTTTTGTCTTGCCAATGTAACAAAGGTTACAGGGGCACAAGACCAAGTAAATAACATTGTGAGTATTGCAATTAGAGAAGTCTTTTAAAAATATTTTACATGTTGAATTTGGCTTGATAAATTCTTTCTTAGTTACCAGAACGTTCTCACATACACAGCATGTACCACATTTAAAGTGTCCGCATGCTCTTGGAACAAATTTCGGTTTACTTAGAGCAGACGGTACTAGGATATCCCTTATGTTTGAGTTCCTTTTGTACGCAACCAAAAGTTTAGTTTCACTGAAAGAGGAAAGGGGATCTAAAATGTGCCATGCTTTTCTTAATATGCTCGCAATCTCCTTTGAATGTTCTGAAAATGTAATGGCACAAACAATATTCTTCGATGCATCTGGTGCACGTTTCTGTAATAAAGACATACGATCGGACGACCGGGCACGTTGGCAAGCTTTAGTAATACAGGATTCTGGATAACCTCGGTCTTTAAATCTTTGACCTAAGATGTCAGCCTGGACTGTAAATTCCTCATCTGTAGTACAGAGACGTCGAATTCGCAGGAACTGACTCATAGGAAGGTTTTCTTTCAACGACCGATTGTGGAAGCTACTAAAATGTAGAAGAGAATTTCTGTCGGTAGGTTTACGAAATAAAGTGGTGATAAAACCCTCTGGAGTGTTCTTGATTAATATATCCAGATAGGCAATTTCTTTTGTGCTGTATGTATGTTCAAACTGTAGATGTGGATCACAGGAATTAAGCCACTGGATAAAACATTGTAACAAATTCTCTGTACCTTCCCAAATGAGGAACACGTCATCGATATAACGTTTCCACATTTTTATGTTTAATTTGTAAGGATGTGTATTTAAATGAACTGATTCGAAATGAGAAACATAAAGGTTAGCCACATCTGGTGCTACTGACGAACCCATTGCAACTCCTTGTATTTGATGGTAATACAAATCCTGAAAGCAGAAGAAGTTGTTACACAATATTAAAGTAGCCAATTGGATTAAAAAACTAGTAGTTAACAGATGCTGCAGACATTATCTTCATTCGAAGTTTAGACATCTGCAGCATCTGTTAACTCATTTAAAGGTATGTGGCTTAGTGACAATTATAAGAGAACAATTTTTAACAATTTTGTGGAGGCAATGGACATGGGAAATTTTGGTGATGGATTTTTTGTCTGTTTTTAGCTTTTATCAAAGTCCCCTGAAGAAACTTGGTTTATGAGTGAAATGCAGGAAACAGGCGCCAAGAGCTGGCGTTGGGACACGTTGAAAAGCTAAGCAATTCTCTTAAAAATTTCTTAACAGTATGTGAGAATTCACCAGTGGTGTTATCTTTACAAAAGACAAAAGTGCATATTGGTCATTGATGCTACTAGGCACTTCTGGAGTTTTGCAACCTGTTACTGTGCCGATAAGTCTGAGACCATATAAGCACATGATAGATATTAGCTATTGGTGAATTGATATATGTTCAGTTGCTTGAAATTACAGTGGAGTGATTTTCATTGATCGTATATGTGGTTATCATCACTTCGAAAATAGACCTACGGACTATTGTAGAGTTACAATCAGAATGCACTAAGGCATATTGGGGATTATTTCCAGGGTAAAGTGGGAAGACATCTGAGGAGCAGATAGAATGGGTTGGCGGGCCCCATCACACCGCTCAAGGTCCTACAGGCCTTTGATGGGTTACTGCAGAGCAAGGCATCTGGCCCAGATAAGTTCCCCCCAGAATTTTACAAGACTTTCAGGGTGGTTTTCCCCCATGATGAGTAGAGTTTAGAAACAGACCAGGGAGGAGGGGACACTTCCATTATCCTTTTTGGAGGCCCACATCATTGATACATAAGGGAAAGGCCCAACATTACCAGGCTCTTATTGTCCTAACTCCCGCCTGAACATAGATGCAAAACTGCTGGTGAAAATCTTTGCATTACGGTGTTGAACAGGATAGGGCCTAACCTCATTCACATTAATCAAACGGGATTCATCTCTGTCCAGAATTCCACTGACAATGTCTGCAGAGTGCTCGGATTGGTGGACCAGTATGCAGTGCTCTGAAAACAGTCTTCCTGGCCCTAGATGCTGAAAGCATAGTTACTCACCTGTAACAGGTGTTCTCCAGGGATAGCAGGAATCGGTCCTCACTTATGGGGGAAAAAAAAAGCCTCTTCACACCCAAAGGTGCCATCTTGCTCAGTCAGCTCCCCTAGCTAGAGCCCTACTAAGCAGATGGCAAGGGAAAAACAAAAATAGCAACTCTTCAGGGGAGGCGGGAGGGTAGTGAGGACTGATTCCTGCTGTCCCTGGAGAACACCTGTTACAGGTGAGTAACTATGCTTTCACCAGGAACAAGCAGGACGTCAGTCCTCACTTATGGGACTCCCGAGCTACGGGCTACTGAGCCTGTAACCAAAAACGCCTCCAAGAGGCTGTGAGCAGAAGTCTATGCCCGAAGGAGCCTGAGTCTTTGGGTCCCCGGGCGAAGCTCTCGGTAGCCAAAGAAGAGTCGGAGGGCAGGAGTTGCTTATACTCTGAACAGATTACGAAGAACAGCCTGGCCGAAGGCGCTGTCCCGGTGGGACTCCCTCTCCAGGCAGTACTGCACAGCAAATGTGTTCACTGAAGACCAGGTTGCAGCCCAGCAGATGTCTGACAGGGGCACTGAGCGCAATGAAGCCACCAATGCTGCCTTAGCACGGACGCCGTGTGAGGTGATTCGCTGATCCAATAGGGCGCCCGCCTTTGCCTGGGCGAAGGCAATGCAGTCTGCCACCCAGATGAAGAGGGTGCATTTGGGGATAGTAGGCAACAAAGCTAACCAGACTTGCAATGAGCCTGGGTGCACTTGAGCTAGAAGGCAAGAGCCCTCTTGCAGTCCCAGTGTATATAATACTGCCGATGCCTGATCGGTATGAGGTCTTGGGAAGAATGTCAGTAAGACTATATCCTGATTTAGATGGAAATCCAAGAAAATCTTCAGTAGGAACTTGGGGTGGGGTATGGAGAACCATCCTGTTCCCACAGAACCTTGTGTAGGCAGCCTCAGCCATTAGAGCCTGAAGTTCACTGACTCGGCAAGCTGCAGTCAAAGCCACCAGGAAGACCACCTTCCAGAAGAGATACCAAAGCAAGCACATCACCATCGGCTCGAAGGGTGATCATGTAAGCTGCATGAGCACTATGTTGGGGTCCCACTCCGCCAGAGGCGGCCAGATGGGAGGCTTGGAAAGTAAGAGGCCTCGCATGAAGCGGGAGATCAAGGGCTGCCCTGAGAGGGGTTTCTCCTCGATGGGGAGATGGTTTGCCGAAATGGTGCTCAGGTGTACCCTGACAGAGGTGGATTTCAACCCTGCTTTTGAGATGTGAAGGAGGTACTGAAGAACCCACCAGGTAGAGCAGAACGGGTCGATCTGGAGCTCAGACCACCAGACCAAGAAGCATTGCCACTTAAAGGCATATGCCCGTCTTGTCGAGTCCTTCCTCAACGCAAGGAGAACCTCAATGTCCTCTGGGAGGTGCAGCGGGACTAAGGAGACCCGTTCAGCCACCAGGCTGTAAGGGACAGCGAGCCCAGGATTGGGCGAGCACCCGACTCACCTCCTGCATTAATAGGTCTGGGGCACAGCCCAGGGGGACTGGTGGCTTGGACGAGAGCCAGAGCAGAAGCGGGAACCAAGGCTGTTGAGGCCACGAAGGAACCACAAGGATCACTGAAGCTTGGTCACACTGAACCTTGTGAAGGGTCCTCGCAATGAAAGGAGTGGGAGAGAGTGTAAAGAAGCCCGGAGGTCCAACTTAAGAGGAACGCATCTGGGGCCACCCTACTCAGGTACGAAACCGGGCCACAGAAGCAGGGAAACTGCACGTTCACCAGGCTGGCAAACAGGTCCATGGATGGGGTCCCCCACTGATGAAATGAGACCTCCAGATGGCGACCTCCAGATCCAGGCACCACTTGTGTGGGCGGAGAATCCTGCTGAGTTTGTCTGCAAGGACATTCTCCTGGCCTGGGAGGTAGACCGCTTGTAGGGTCATCCCAGGCAAAACGCAAAGGAGGATCGTCTCCTGGCAGAGGAGGCAGGATCCTGTTCTCCCCTCCTTGTTGATATAGAGCAGGGGTGTCAAACTCAAATACACAGTGGGCCAAAATGTAAAACTTGAACAAAGTCGCGGGCCAGCATTGAACAAATGAACCTTTTAATATGGACCCAAACAAGATTTGCTTTAACATTGAATATGAAGCAACACTTATTACTATACAATTTATAACTTAATAGTTCAGATATGCAAAAACCAATTTCAAATAAAAAAAATCATCAATGACATTCATTTATTAAATAAGATTTAAATAATAATAAATAATAATTTTTAAAATAAAACAAAGAAAAAGTGCATAAAGAAAACGTTAATTATTGCTCAGTTTGCTGCACACTGATCTAATCTGATGTGCCCAAGCCAGATACCTGGCATCTCTTCTTGGATGATAGTTCATCAATGTCTGGGCTCAGGCTTTGAGCTGAGGAAATCCTCAGTATCGAGCGAAGGTGTTCATCAGTCAGATGTCTCCTGTGAGATGTTTTAGTCATCTTCATCGAGGAGAAAAGTTGCTCACATAGATAAGTGCTGCCGAACATGGAGAGCATCTGAGCAGCTTGGGTGCGGAGCTGAGGCATTGTGTCAGGGATGAACTGTGGAAACTGGGCGGCGCCCACAGCATCATACTTTGACTTCAGCGTGTCATTACACTGGAGTTCAATTAGCTCCATTTGGAGGTTGGTTGGTGCGTTTTCCACATTAACTGCAAAGGGATTACTGAGCAGTTCAAACCTACATTTCTGGACATCAAAGTCGGCAAATCGCCGGCTAAACTCAGCGCCGAGTACACTGAGTTTTTCAGCAAACTGTGCGCATGGGAACAAGTTGGTAAAGAACTGCGTTTTCATGGTTTGGCAGCAGGGAAAATGGCCAAGGTTTCCTTGCAGCATCTGATTCTCCCACAGGCACAGTTTAGTTTTAAAAGCCCTCACTGCAGCGTACATGTCTGTGATGATGCGCCCCCGCCCCTGAAGCTGCAGGTTCAGCGCATCGAGATGGCTCGAGATGTCACACAGAAAGGCCAGCTCACACAGAAACTTTTTCTCCCGAAGCTCTGCTGTGTCCTTCCCTTTGCTTTCCAGAAACTGACATATTTCCTCATGCAGCTCAAAACATCTATTCAGTACTTTTCCTCGGCTTAACCATCTCACCTCTGTGTGATACGGCACGTCTGCGTATTCCGAACCACACTCCTCCAGAAAAGACTTAAACTGGCGGTGATTCAGACCTTTGGCTCTTATAAAGTTAAGTACTTGTGTTACTGTGGTCATAACATGTTCCATCTTTAGGGCTTTGCCACACAATGATTCCTGATGTATGATGCAGTGATAAACAGTTAGTTCACCTGCACAGTTCTCTTCCTGCATCTTCTCCCAGACCCTGCCCACCAGTCCACTTGTTTTAACCGCACATCGCTGGCGCACCATCTGTCGTTAATCCCACGAGTTTATCCCACGGCAGCTTTATTTCAGTTACGCATTTGGAAACCTCCTCAAAAATTTCCTTTCCTGTGGTTGTGCCATGCATTGATTTGAATCCCAATAGCTCCTCCGTAACACACATATTTGAGTCCACTCCACGGATGAAGACTGACAGCTGAGCAGTATCAGATGCGTCGCTGCTCTCATCCACAGCAAGGGAGAATGCAACAAAATCTTTTCCCTTTTCCAAAAGCTGGTCATACAGATTGGTGGCAAGATCACATGTGCGATCAGCTACTGTGTTTCTGCTCAGGCTCACGTTTGAAAAGGCTTGCTTTTTCTCTGGGCACACGATGTCACAAACTTTCAACATGCACTTTTTCACAAACTCTCCCTCATTAAAGGGCCGGGCTGATTTTGCGATCTCTGCTGCCACAATATAACTAGCCTTTACAGCAGCCTCACTTTGTGATGTGGCTTTTTTGAACATATTCTGTTGTGAAACCAAACTTCTTTTCATCTCCTCCACTTTCTGGCTCCTTTGAGTCATGTCCAGGTCCTTGTACTTGTCATGGTGTTTTGTTTCATAGTGTCGTCGAATGTTATACTCCTTAGTTATAGCCACGTTGACTCCACAAATCAGACAAACAGGTCTGTCTTTTACATATGTAAACAAATATTCTGTCTCCCACCTGTCCAGAAAGTTCCTGTTGTCTGCCTTTCTTTTTGCCAGTTTTGGGAAGGGGTTCCACAGTGACAGTTGTAGCTTGAGATCGCTATGACTTCTGTCACACAGGAGAGGGCGTTTCTGGGACCTGTCCTGATTGACGCGCCAAAACAGCAAGGCATTATGGGATTTGTAGTATTAGCGATGAATAAATGCGCTGTATAATACCGGCGGGCTAGCTCTAGTAGTCATTTGGTATAGCCTCGCGGGCCAAATATAATTACACTACGGGCCAAATTTGGCCCGCGGGCCAGAGTTTGACACCTATGATATAGAGCATGGCTACCCGGTTGTCTGCACAAGCACCGACTTCCCCCTCAGACAGCCCTCAAAGGCCCTCAGGGACCATCGGACCGCCCAAAGCTCGAGCAGATTGATCTGCTGCTGAGACTCTTCGGGCGACCACTGCCCCTGCGTGCACAATGTGCCGCAATGGACTCCCCAACTCAGCAGGGATACATCCTTCATCAGGACAAGCTTGTGCTGTGAGGTCTGGAAGGGCTTTCCCCGAAGGGGGCTTCGGGGGTCCTGCCACCAATCCAGCGAGTTGTGGAGACTGCGGAAGACCCAGAGAGGGTCTTTGAGGTGGCCGGAGGCCTGACTCCATTGCGCCTGAGGCACCACTGGGCTGTCTGCATGTGCATGTGGGCATGGGGGACCACATGGATGGTGGAGGCTGTGTCCTAGGAGGGCAGCATAGCCCATGTCATAATCAGAGTCCTGTTCTGGACCTGGGCCGCCATGGCCCAGAGGTGGTCTGCACGGTCCATGAGCAGGAAGGCGGTCGCTCGCTCCGTGTCAAGGTGTGCGTCGAACTCCAAGGTCTGCATTGGTTCAAGGTGGGACTTGGGGTAGTTGGCCAAGAAGCCGAGACGTTCGAGGAAAAGAATCGTGCATGACATCACCAGGCGGGCTTTGCCGGCCGAGATCCCTGTGATGAGCCAGTCTAGGTAGAGGAAGACAGGTATGCCCTGCTGCCTGAGGAAGGCGGCGGCCGCAGAGACACACTTTGTGAAAGCCCACGGTGCAGATGTGAGCCTAAAGGGGTGCACCTTGTATTGGTAGTGCTCCCCCTGCACCCTGAAGTGCAGGTATTGCATGTGTTGGGGTGGACTAGAATGCGGGCATAAGCGTCCCGGAGATCCAAGGAGCATAGCCAATCGCCCTGCTGAAGGAAGGGCAGCAGGATGCCAAGCAATAACATTTTGAAATTCTCCCGCACCTGAAACTTGTTTAGGTTCCGGAGGTCGAGGATGGGCCATGGGCCATGGGCCATGGGCCATGGGCCATGGGCCCCCCCCCCCCCGTCTTTTTTGGAATGAGGAAGTAGCAGGAGTAGAACCCATGGCCTCGAAGGTGCAGCGGTATCTTCGACCGCCTGCTGGGCGAGAAGGTTGAACAGCTTCTGCTGCAAGTAAGTCTGGTGCAAGGGAAGCAGAGTAGGCTCCTCTGGGGAGAAGGGAGGAGAGCGTGCCTGTCCAGGTGAAGACGATATCAGTCTCGGACCACCTGGATGACCCCAGTGTCCGATGTGATCGACACCCACTACAGGGCAAAAAGGGACAGGCTTCCCCCCACCGGCGGAAGTGCTGCTGAGGGGCGAGAGGCTATGCCATCAGCATCAAAAGCCCTGACCGGGTTGGGGTGGCACCGGTGGTTGGGCCTTGTGCTCTTTAGGCTTGCAGTGGCCATGCGCTCCTCCCTTCCCTTAGAAATTGGTTGGGTGGGAGGCGACAGAGTACAAGTAAATGGAGCTCACTCTGAGGAGGATGTTACCAGTGGTGTGCCCCAGGGATCTGTCCTTGGTCCGATTCTTTTTAACATCTTTGTTAGTGATATAGCGGAAGGGCTGTCGGGTAAGGTTTGCCTCTTTGCAGATGATACCAAAATCTGCAATAGAGTAGACACCCAGGAAGGTATAGATAACATGAGGAGGGATCTAGCTAAGCTTGAAGAATGGTCTAGAATTTGGCAGCTGGGATTTAATGTTAAACGTAAGGTCATGCATTTGGGCTGCAGCAATCCAAGGGAGCAATACAGTATAGGAGGTGAAGTACTTTTGTCCACTAAAGAAGAGCGGGACCTAGGTGTGGTTGTGTCTGATGATCTTAAAGTAGCTAAACAGGTAGAAAAGGCAACGGCAAAAGCTAGAAGGATGCTTGGGTGCATACGGAGAGGAATGGCTAGCAGAAAAAAGGAGGTGATAATGCCTCTGTATAAGTCTTTGGTGCAACCTCATTTGGAGTATGGTGTGCAATTCTGGAGACCGCACCTTCAAAAGGATGTGAACAGGATGGAGTCGGTGCAGAGGGTTGCTACTAAAATGATTAATGGGCTTCATTATAAAGCATATGAGGACAGACTTAAGGATCTTAATATGTACACCTTAGAGGAAAGGTGGGATAGAGGTGATATGATTGAGATGTTTAAATACCTCCATGTCAAAAGTTCAGGGAGAGAGCCTCTTTCAATTGAAAGCAAGTTCTGCTACGAGGGGACATGGGATGAGGGTGATGGGAGATAGATTCAGGAGTGATATGCGGAAATATTTCTTTACGGAAAGAGTAGTGGATCCATGGAATAGTCTCCCAGTGGAGGTGGTAGAGATGAGGACAGTAACTGAATTCAAAAAAGCATGGGACTAACACAGAGGATCTCTAAAGGTAAAAAGTGGACTGTTGTAGTTATGGAAGGACAGGCTAGATAGGCCATGTAGTCTTTTTCTGTCATCATGTTTCTATGTTTCTGTTTCTATGTTTCCCCTGTGTGCTGAAAGCTGATGCAGGGGTGGGTGGGGAAGGGCAGGTATCCCTGGTAGGGGAGCCCCCTTTTTTTTTAGAAAGAACGGCTTCTTGGTTTGCTGCTTTTTCCCGAGGCAGAGTGGAGGTCTTACGCGAGAGGCGGGTCCAAGTCACAAACTCAGTTTCTATCTCAGCAGCCTTATCTTTCATGGGCTTACCAAACAGCTGTTCTGAGGCAGGGGACATCCAGGGAAAAAAAGAACAGGGGAAGGATGGGTAGAGGAACAGTGCTACTGGGGGGGAAGAAAAAAAAAAAAAAAACAGGCCAGAGGCCGAAAATGATACACTTTTTCCAAGGGATGAGGACATGCATCCGAAGGGCTCTGTGGAAAAAGGGAGACTGAGCAAGATGGCACCTTTGGGTGGGAAGAGGACCATGCATGCATGGTAGCAATCCCAAAGGCTTTCTTTGAAAGCTGGGGAATTGCTCCATGCGAGCTCCGGTGCCGACGTCCCATAAGTGAGGACCGACTTCCTGCTTGTTCCTGGAGAAAAGGCGTTTGACAGTAGAATGGCCCTTCCTAATCTGTACCCTTGAGATTTAATTTTGGGCCTCATTTCCAGGGCGTAATCAAAGCTCTGTATAGCAAACCCACAGCCTTCTTGCGCATAAATTGTAATCTTTCCCAGTGTTTTTCCTTAGGCCAAGGCACAAGGCAGGGGTGGCCCCTTCTCTATGCAAAGTCACTAACCTTTCGTGCAGGCGGAGAACCCAGTGGTAAAGGGAGTGATAGTAGGCGATGTGGAACATAAGGTGGCAATGTATGCTGATGCCCTTTTGTTCCTATCCAACCCTGAGCACACTCTGGCTGTTTTTAAAGCGAGTATGAGGAGTTTAATTTGTATCCTGACCTCTGCAAACACAAAGTTGGTGCTGCTCCCTTTCCGTGTAGACTAGGACCTTGCGGTTAGACAGAGCCAGCCATGCATATCAGTGGGAGACTGACTACCTGTCATATCTGGGATTCCAGATTGACACAACTAGCCGAATCCCAAATACATACTTCAGCAAATTAAATAGATTGCTAACAATTTCTGTGGTGTGAGCAAAGAATAAGAGTACAGCTTAGCCTTCTGATGTCCCCAAGGCAAGCTGGGGGGCTGTCATTACTCAATTTTAAGATCCATTATTGGGTGGCACAGGTGCAGACCATCCATTACTGATGGGTGGCAAACCCCATACAGCAATGGGTACCTCTAGAAGCAGTGCAAGTGGTCCCCTTCTCTGCCCAGCTACAGTCAGCTGAGTGCTCTGGCATCCTCTGGAAAGTTCCACCTTAGCAGTATGGGATAAAGTTACCGGTCATCTGAAAGTGAACACCTCCACATCCAGACTAGATTTTATAACCCACGGTGACCTCCCCCAATAGGGTTGTACCTGGCAAGGTTCAGATGGATGACGGTGAACTGATTGGAAAGAATTGTACACTATTTAGGAGAGGCATGGCTTGTGTCAAGAGGGGAAATACTGGAGAAATGCACAATGGCTGTCCCCTTTTCCAGCTTCAGCATTTTCTGCAGACACACAGGTGAAACTATTTGAAGCCAGCCTACCCCCTAGAATCTCTTTGCAAAACCCCAAAAGGAGAAAGGGGGTTATTTGGCCCAGATTTACTTGATCCTTCAGCAGACCAATCAAGGACTTCATCTGTACCACAAACTGGGCGAGGGATCTGGGGAAAAACTGAACAAAGGGCTGGGCTATGTGAATACCAGGCGGCCATTCATCCAACCCATTTAGATTCCTGATACAGAGTGCTGTTCAGAATGTATCAACCCCACTATGAATCCATCATGCTGATACTTGTTAGAGGGGATTTGGGGGAGAGGTTCCTCGTTTCATATTATGTGGGATTGTGAGGTGGTAAGATCATTCTGGAACAAAGTGAAGGAACTGTGTGGGCAGATCTCTGGATCAGTCTTTCCCCCTGACCCAGCAATTATGCTATTGGGCTATCAAGATGGACCTTCCCTAACCTGGCTGAACTGTAAGCTGCTGTCTAACTTTCTTTTTAACAGCTTGTTATGGAACTGGAAAGAGCAGCTGCACTTATGTGAGGTTCAATGGATGTTTATGACAAGATGTGGGCACCTGTGGAGGCCCTTATCAAGAGATGGGAGAGGGAGGGATTGGCTGAAGAGAGTACATTATGAGAAGACAGTCCCCTGCAGTTGCTGTCTCTTGTCCCTGGCAATGCTCATCTGCCCCATCTCCCAGTATTGGTCTGTCAAGGTAGTTGCCTAACAATTGATCTTTCAAGATAAGCCCAATCTTCTCAGACCTTTGCTGGGGACCATTCTCTTTCGCTACTTTTCCATCCTTTATTTTTATAGCTTACTTTCTAATCTTGTCCCAAGTCCTTGGTAAGTATGCCAGGAGCATTTAGTCCCGGAGACTGAGCTATGAATTCTAACTTCCTGCTGACTTCTCTAAAGTTAGCCCTGAGCACTGACTGGATTAGGCTTGCTCCCATGGAAATCCTTTCCCCATCCATGATTTCAACCCCTTGTTTTTCTCCTTTTTTTCTTCTTCATTTCATCCTCTTTCATTGAAGGATGTCTCCCCTAGGTGTTGCCTCCCCCCCCCCTTCCTTCCCCCTCCTCAGAGACAGCGCAGAGCATGTTTTGTTAATCTGTTGAGTTTGGGATGTAGCACCATGTTCTTTTGCAGGATGACAAGCCTAGAAGTTCTGTACAATGCTACGATGTTTACCATATACTTGAATTGAATACTTTTGCAAGAAAAAGTAAAAAATAAAGTTAAAAAATGCCATCTCACTTCTGTGTGCAGTAGCGCAAGCTTACATGGAAAGCATAGTTACTAACCTTAACAGGTGATCTCCGGGAACAGCAGGAATTTAGTCCTCACATATGGGTATCGTCGGTACCGACAGAGCCTGCACGGGAACGCTCCCCAGCGTCCAATTAGAAAGCTTTTGGGAGCATCCCACAGCGCCTGTGTGCTGCCTTCCTGCCTTTCCCAACTGCTTCTCTCCAGTTGAGTTTTAAAGCTGAAACAGAGAGAGAGAGGGAAAGGGAAAGAGATAGAGAGATACAACTCCTAGGGGAGGTGGGTCGGTTGTGAGGACTAAATTCCTGGTGTTCCCGGAGATCACCTGTTACAGGTGAGTAGCTTTGCTATCTCCAGGAACAAGCAGGAATGTAATCATCACATATGGGGACTCCCTAGCTTTAGATGCCAGGGAGAGACCCCAGAAGTTGTGCGTCCCTGAGAAGGGCTCCACTTCCCCCCATGGATCTCTGGCATCCTACCAGGGATGGTGGGTAGGAATTGATTAGGTATGGAACAGGTGTTGGAGAACAGCCTGACCAAACAAGGCATCCCGGCGGGAGTCCTTTTCCAAGCAGTAATGGGCTGCGAAGGTATGAACCGAGGCCCAGGTGGCTGCTCGACAGATGTCGTCGATAGACACAGAGTGTAGATGAGCCATTGAAGCAGCCATGGCTCTCAAACTGTGGAGCAGTGACATGGCACTCCAGAGGAAGATTTACTCTGATAGGCAAAGGAAATACACTGAGCAATCCAGTTAGTGTTCTCTTGGAGACTGGAAGTCCCAAATGAGAAGGATCAAAAGCAACAAAGAGTTGAGAGGACTTTCTATGTTGCTGTGTTCTTTGTAAGTAAAAAGCTAAAGCTCTTTTACAGTCCAAAGTATGAAGGCTCCTTTCTGCATTTGATGCATGAGGCCTTGGAAAGAACACAGGTAGGTAGACCGCTTGGTTTAGATGAAAAGGAGAGACCACCTTTGGCATAAAGCGTGGATGAGTCCTAAGGACTACCTTGTCATGATGCAACCTTGTATAAGGTGGATCAGCAACTAGTGCTTGCAACTCACTGATGCGACATGCTGATGTGATTGCAATGAGAAAGATAACCTTCCAAGAAAGGAATTTCAAGGAGGTAGTAGCTAAGGGTTCGAAAGGTGGCTTCATGAGCTGACCAAGAACCAAATTTAAGTCCCATGCCACAGGTGGTGGCTTAATGGGAGGCTTAGTTAGCAGAAGGCCTCTCATAAATCTTGCTATAAGAGGATGGGAGGAAATAGGTTGTCCATCTAGGGACTTGAAGGAAGCTACAATAGCACTCAAATGGATCCTCACTGAGTTAGTCTTAAGTCCTGCATTGGATAAATGGAGATACTCCAGTAATGATTCCAGAGATATGGCAATGGGATAAGACCCTTCTGCGAACACCATATGGTAAACCTTTTCCACTTGAAAGCATAAGAGTGTCTTGTGGAAGGCTTCCTGGAAGCATAAAGGATATCCTTTATTTGCTGAGGGAGGTTAAGATCATGGAGATCTAGGCCTTCAGTAACCAAGCCCTGAGATGCAGAGACTGGGGATTGAGATGCCATAACATTCCGTCCCCCTGAGATAGGAGATCTGAAACAGACCCTAACTCCAGGGAGGGAGCTTGAGAGAGATGTAGAAGCAGAGGGTACCACACTTGCCATGGCCAATGTGGAGCTATGAGACTCATACGGCCTCTGTCTCTGAAGCTTGAACAGGGTTTTGGGAATTAGGGGAATGGGTGGAAAGGCATAAAGGAA